>OX467285.1:87675722-88932232 GCA_950108345.1 Malthinus flaveolus
GCCGTTTTTAACTTTACGTTTTATCGTCCGATTTGCAGGCAGCATGTCGTGTGTCTAACAATTGTTTGCCTGGCAACTCATCGTTGCCTAGGAAATACATTGAATGTCAGCTCAGAAACATTGTGTCCATAAAACGTGTGCTGAACAATGAACAGGTTAACCTTTCAGCAGCTCGCTGACGTGCATCTGGCGTATGGGGCTATGAACTGCAACGCACTTGGAGCACAGCGCCACATATACACCTGAGCAACAGCAATGTATTTCCTAGGCAGCGATCAGCGATAGGTTGCCAGGCAGACAATTATTTTAAAACACGGCATGAAGCGTGTACATCGGGTGCAAAACCAAAATTTAAAAACGACCGTAGCTCCGTACGGGTGCATTTCCGAACATGGGTTCCTATCTTTAAAATACTTTGCTATCGGTCCTCTACCTACCCTGGCATTCTTGGCCAAGTTACAGTTGACACCCTGTATAACAAGTTGCCTTTAGAAACAAAAAATAGTAACACACTATTTTTGTTTTATAAAAACTGTATCAGTTAGCGACTCTCGATGTTGTTGTTTTTTTTCAAATAATTTTTGGGAATTCGCCTCTTTTCATCACTTTTAAGATAAAACGTGTAGGTACTAAAAGGTGAAGCATTGTGTTTTATATTGATTATAATTATTTAATGCTAATTAAAATTAAAGTATTTTAGGCTTTTGTTTGATGTATAAATTTATAGAAGCGTATATAGGATAACGTTAGCAAGTGAAGATATTTCAGCACCCCCTAATGTTGGCAAATGTTGACTTTGAGATTCGCAATAAAGCAGCTAAAACAGAAACGAGTGGATTGTAAATAGTGGGTAGCTTGAGCATTGAAATTCCAAGTTTATGCACCGCTGGTTTACTAAATTAATCAGTAATACGTATTAAAAAATCGTATACCTACTTTAAAACATTAAAACGACTCCACTTGATATATAAAAAAAAATTAAATCAAACATAAAAAAGAGCTTATTAGAAAGTGGCGTATAAAAATAAGCTTTTAAAGTTAAGTATGAATAGATCTCTTTTTCACTTTTTGTGTAAAGGGTTATAATCTGTCGGTCAGCAGCAATCAGTACATAGTAAAGCAGGTTATGAAAGGTTGTCGGAGAGCGCTGAAGAGTACTCTTCTCTAGAGGTGCTCCAAGTCCAGCACTACTGGTCGCCACCACTGGCGCTAGCGCCCCATTATCATAATCAAAGGAGCTCGTATTACTTCAAGAGCTTTACGAGTGTTGCCGTCGACGACAATACACCCTTTTATCTTATTTTTTCACAAGTATTGCTGAAAAATGTAGTGCCTACTACAAACTATATGAATAACGAGAGCTCTTTATTTTAATACTTATACTTATTTATTTATTTATTTATTTTAATTACGCTTATACTAAAGTCTTTTGTTTTATTTTAAATGAATAATCGTTTTTAATAATAGAGATATTACATTGGAAAAGTTGAACAATATACAGGGTGAATGGGAAGTGGGTGAATTTATATCGATGCATCACTCTTAGAAGTAGGTATTATATCGAGCTCTGTGGGAAGCAAAAAGAACTCTGATGTGGCTATATAGAACTTTGTCAACTTCGTATTATGGGTTGTGGGCCTTTGTTATTTTATTTAGCCCTTTTCAAGTCTGCTTCTATGTACCTAAAGTCACAAAGTCGGAATAGTGAGGAAAATAGCGCGCTCGAAATCGTCGTTGTAACCTGTTACAAAATGTTTACACCGAGGTTGCTATACTTTTATAGTTATAGTTTATTCCTTTGTTAGATCTGTGATAATGCATTTACATCGAATCTTCCACAGGATGTATACTAGAAGTGACAAAATTGAGCGAAACACGGAAAGATCTTACAAACCCAAAGAATCTTTCAATTATAAACTTCATGTTAACAATGTTACACAAAGATGCGTAATACCTCTATTATATACCTGCCCTATCATTAAGTGTCATTAGATTTCATTCAGAACATTCAGGTACTACTCATGTATACAATGATCCTACAATTACTTACTAGAGGAGTAGAGGACCGTAATAATCATTTAACAAAAGTCGACTTCCGCTAGTAGTAAAAGTAGTACGAAAATTGTATTTGGTCATGATATGCCGTGATTAGCTTTATAATAGCTTAGGAAGGACCGTTCAGCCGAAATGTAAAACGGATCAACATCTAATTAATTTGTAAACGCGAAAATTAATAAATTAGAAATTTAATGCCTACCTAATTCAAAACAGTAATAAATTATAGTTAAAAACAGTTGCTTTAATTAAAATAGTTAATGTTATCGTATAATTGTACAAACTGAAAGACATTTTACAAAAATCAATGATTTTACTTTTGAATTTTAATAAATAAGCGCGTTTAATTTAAATAGTACTACTAGTCCCATCTATCGTAACTTACCGAACATTATTGGTGTTTTCTTTTTTCACAGTTGTCTGTGCGCTTGCGCCATACTTTGTCAAATTTTTTTACTTGTCAAAAATGGCATGTCGTTTATTAAATATTACAAAATCTTTACAAAAACTAAGTTTAAGTTCCAATGTAACTAATAGTTTAATCTCAAATACTCCCACAACGCAAGTTTTATTTAAAAACCCACAAAGAAACGCCAACTTTTTCAATAGATGTACGGACATAACCTCATTCTTTATACTTTTGTAACAAAAAATTATTTTAGCAAATGCCCCGGCGCTTTGGAAAAGTGTAACTTCTGTGAGTAATGCCGGTAAAAAGAGAGGCCGTGGTAAGAGAGTTTCTAAAAGAAATATGAAAGACTTAAATCGAGGACAAGTTATTGGAGTCGGTTAGTATCTGTCATTTTTGGAGTGCTTGCCTCAAGTTGTTGTTTTAGGTAAAGTAAATATACAGTGGCCCGGTTTAACGGCGCCAATTATTAGAGGTAAAGAGCTAGTCGAGCAACAAATGTTACCGGAAGACGTCGAAAGAGAAAAACGTTTAATTCAGTTAAGAGACTCGATGGGAAATATACGTCATCCCAAACTTAGTCCTTTGGAAAGAGGGTGGTCTGGAGCAAAAATGCCTGGTAGAAGTATCGGACCACCTGATCCGCTAGGAGAAGGTGGGAATTTTATTTACGTGCTTATTTATTTGTAGTTAAATTTTCAAATTTTTAGAGAAATTTGAAGGATTTGACACTAAAGTTTTGGAGTTGAAAACAGTCTTTAACATGAAGGGGAATTTAGGACGTAAAAGACGTATTGCTACGTTTGTCATAACTGGAAATGGAAAAGGTTTAGGTGGTTTTGCGATTGGAAAGGCTGTCGAATCAAAAGTTGCTTTGAGAAAAGCCAAAAATAGAGCTGCACAGAAGTTGATGCATATTAAAATGTTTAGAGAACACACAGGTTGGTGTAAATTAGTAAATTATCGCGGTTTCTTATTTAAAAGTTCTCGTTTTAGTCCTTCATGATTTTTTCACTCAGTTTGCCTCAACCAAAATTTATGTTAATCAGAGGCCAGAAGGTTATGGATTAGTTTGCCATCGTGCGATCAGAACGGTGTGCCAAGTGATCGGCATTAAAGATTTATATGCAAAAGTTGAAGGGTCGACAAATGTTCAACACATTGTGAAGGCTTTCATGTTAGGCTTATTGAAACAAGTGCGTTTGTGTTGGTGTAAAATTATTTTAGTTTGACGTCTTCTTTTTTGTAGAAAACGCACGAAAAGATTGCCGAAGAAAAACGATTACATTTAGTCGAATTTTGTAAAGAAAACGAATATTTTCCGATGGTTTTGGCTTCTCCTTCTGAGTGTAGGAAAACTGAGGAGATTAAGCACGACGAAGTGCTCGATTTTACCCAATACTGCTTAGATAATAGAGTTGTTTTGAAACGCAAAAAATATCCTCCATTTTATACTAAACATAAGTCTTGGGAGATTTACTTGAAGAAGCAGGAAAAAATTAGAAACCTCGATAAAGTTAGAATTCGATTGAAAGCCGAATATGGTGAACTTAGAAGTTTTTTGACTGAAAAATATCCCGAAGCCAGACCTCATAAAAAGCCACCTAAAGAAGTAACAGAAGAAGAATCAGTTGCTTAATTTAAAATAATAGGTTTAGTAAGTTCCGCGTTTTTAATTACTGAGATAAGTGTTAGGTAAATCTTGTATTTTTAACTTTTCATTAAAAATTATGGAACGTCTAATGTGCTGTCCATATTACTTGCATTAGAATCCTAAGGTCCTGTTTAGCGAATGTTACACTAATTTCTCTTCATTTTATGTACGTTCTTATGGGAGTATTGGTTCAATATTATGTAGGGTAACCTAATAATCAAGAAATAGCAGTGAACTCACCAAAAATAAGCAAGATGGGACCAAAAAGTTTGGAAGTAGGTATTACAATGACTAACACCACTTGGTGTTATGTTCGAAGAGAATTTTTCAGTACAACATTTTGGATATTTTGAATACAAGTTTTGATTTAGTTGTTAGTTTGTTCCCTTTAGCACTAAAGGAGCTGCTTAACTAGGAGAGACTTCTCAATGGGGGTGAACTTCTAAAAACTTGTAATAATTACAAAATTGGTGGCAATAATTTGAGGGTTGCAGGTTGCAGTTCCTAGTCAATTCAAAATCCAACTTTCTTTTTGCACAAATTGTAAATAAGGGCTCATATTGTTATTTTAGGAAACAATTGCAGAACTGTAGTAATTAGAATACAACTTGTGCCCGAAAATCGAACATTGAAAAATAATTCAAAATCTTGATTTTGACAAGAGGCGAATATTTTATTCTAATAAGAAAAACTAGGGAAATAAAAAATTGAATAGCAAGCTAAAAGTAAAACAAATAATCGAAACGTATTTTTTTATTTTTAATTAAAATAATTACAAAATATCTAAATAGGTATAACAAAAATACAGGTCAATATTTAATCGTGGCGCTCCCAACCAATGTTTAGTAACATTAACGTTTGTAAGTTGGTACCCCAGTACACTAGTTCGATAGAAGTTGCATTTGCAGTCACTTGTCAAAATTTTACAAATGGTGGTTTTCGATGGCGCAGGATGTATTTAGCAAAATGGCTCAGGATCCGTCGTTATTAAAAGACGATGGTTGTACGAATTTGAATGGACAAGTGAAAAAAATTGTGTATCATCCAGCCTTGAACGTTCTTTTAATTTGTAGTAATTCAGGAATTGTAAGAGTTTTTGATATTAGTTCGGGTGTTGTTATTCATTCAATATATCCAACATGTAAGTAAATTTTTTTAAATCACAACGTTTCAATTTTTTATGCGATAAGGGCTGGTTTATCGATTTTTATTATTTTTTACAGCACAAAATCCTAGTGAAATAACGTGTCGATATATACCTGGACAAAACAGAGTATTATTTGTAGATGGATTTGCGATTGGTGTGAGATCGGATTACAATGGTGCTATACTGCTTGATACAATTTTACAGAAACCAATTAGTAATGTTAAAGAAAATGTCAAGTTGGAATTATTATTGTCTGAGGTTAGTCTCGCCCTATTGTGTAATGCGACGAAATTTTATTGTTTAATTTCAGGCTATCGTCCTTAAGCAATGCTTAGTTAATATAAGTGTACCCGGTATTGACCAAGTTCTCAATGAGCTAACCGATAAAATAACAGAAGCTCAAAAGCAATCGAAACAAATATTGAAGTCTCAAAAAGTAAGTTTCATGAAAGTCACCCGCCTCAAAATGCTAATGGTTTTTGTTTTAGTGGAGTACCGTGTGCGTGGAACTGCCTTTAGAAGTGTTCCGTTCGGCAGTGAACAGTCGTATAGCCGAGTTTGTAGTAAAAAATCAACATACTCCAGAAATAGGTATAGCTTCGACAGTTTACTCGCGCTTGTCCGAACTTGCAGGTGACCAAGCCAACGCTACCGATAGACGTTCGATGGCAACAGAAGCCAATAGAAGAGAAACTTTTGCAAATTGGCCTCATATGGATTACAAGTTAGTATTTCTTAATTATTTACCTCAAGTAAAATGTTGGATAGTTTAAAATATAGAAGTAGTAATCTCGAGCAATTAAATGCTCACAGACTTAATTTTTGTTCCAGATGGGCTCTTCCAAACCAGATGGCTTTAGCTGGATTTTACCACCAACCAAATGCAGCAGGTGACGATCGAGCAATGTGCTTTACCTGCACCGTATGCTTGGTGTGTTGGGAAAAAACCGACGAACCATGGGGTGAACACGAACGTCATTCACCCACATGCCCCTTTGTTATGGGAGAATACACTCAAAATGTACCACTATCAGTTTCTTATGCAACTAATGCAGCAACCGACTCGACTTACAGAGGTGTGTCCATCGATACAATTGGAACAAGTTCGGTGCCACATCTAATTGCGACTTCTAACGAAGAAGGCCTTATATCTGTGTTCGATGTGTCAGAAAGAGCTAAAAGAACTCATTCGTTTTTTGTCACCCAATTTGATTCTCACGTTTTGGATCGACTTACACAGGATTTTGGAGTACCTGGTATGTGGAGTGAGAGTGATGAAGGTTTGTAACGGTTTTTGATTTTGTTGTTGTGAACATGATTTGTGGGTTTGGTTTTGAATACAAGTAATTTAACATTTTCCGTGCTCAATTTGACTTGAACATACTCCATGTTATTCAAGATAATATACCACATTTGTACATTTTGTTTCATAATGGCTGCTGCATAAATGATTTTTCAGAGAGAAAGGGTTCTGACTGTTTTGTTTTATTTGATTTTCTGCAGGTTTAATTTAAAAATATATAGGGTGTCCCAACAAGCGCGAGGTCTTCAAGACTTTCTCTAATATTAGCGATAAATAGAAAATTTTAAGGAATTTTTTATGATGTTTATATCTTATCATTTAAAGTTAAAATATACTGAGTGATTTACATATTTCAATTCTTAAATTTTATACTTTTTTAAATTCTATGCAGGGTGGTGACTTGCTCTATGCGACATGGGGATTTCAATGATAAATTCGTAATGCGCAAATGAAATTGCCCGTTAATTGTTTTAGCGCTAAAATGTATTTAAGTTTTTTGTTGGAGAAAAGTACTACATCTGTACATGGTGGACATACCTCCTTAACAATTTTTTAATGTTTACAACCAATAATCTACGAAATTGACGACTTAGTTTTTCCAAAGACAGTGATACTATGAAATTATGAAAGGGACCACACCCACATTTCCGGTTAAAAGAAAACGAGAAAGACTTTCAGGATGTATATTTTGACCTGTATATGAAGTTCCGGTGTGAAAATAGTTGTTTTATTGTCTCACCCCTTATATTATTATTTCAAAATCATTTTAAATAAGCAATTCCTTTCTTGAATCTTCAATTTATCTGAAATGGTGCGCTTATCTGGATACCCATCCTGTTATTTAATATCTTAATAATAATTATCTCATATGGTGTCTGATGATTGGCCGAGTTTCTATGTGTAAAAAAATTTTAACAGTTGGATCATTTGCTAACTTCGAATTATTTTCTAGTTAAATATCCGGCAGAAAAGAAAATAACTGCCCTTTCGGTAGTCGGTGAAAAAATTAACACCACAACAACAAGTTCAAACAGAAGTGCACCAACTAAGACTATTCGATCTATTATAATATGTGGCTTAAATGTTAGATGCCGACCATCAACAAAAGCACAAGAACAATCTTCTTTTGTTGAGACTCTCAACGATCAAAATAAAAGCGACGAAATTTTAAATAACAGTATGGAAGTGGACGAAGTAATGCCTTCTGCCGAATTTTCTTGTTTGTATCTCGTAGTGTATGATTTTCAATATACAAAAGAACCTATGGAGTCTGAAAAGGAAAGTAACGTCAACTCACCTGACCTTTCCAATAAAAGACCCAGTAATGTATTCGCCGACAGTTTCAAAGAATATTTATCTTTATCCATGCTGAACGACGCCGACTCTCCGATGCACGAGAGTGGCCTGGATGTAGCATCGAACAATTCGGAGGAAATGATGTTAATGTCCGAACTTAAAACTTACAACATTTTGAAGCAAATGTCGTTATATCAGAACTTAATACCTGGCGACAGCGACGAAATCTACATCCCTCAAAATATCGTCGCTTCAAAGTCTCATTCGGGTCCCAGGGTCGTCCATATCGATCCTAACGAAACCGAGTCTGCGGCCCAAACGACATCTCTCATAATGCCGCCCGATTACTCCTTCATGAACGGACAACTGGGCAGCAGTCCGGTCGACCAAGCATTTAAAGAAAAAAGTATATCCGATCATATTGCCGAGCTCCAAAATAATAAACTGATTAAAAAGCTAAATTATTCTCGTGCGGTGCAATGTATTTGTGTTCCCGAACAATATAAAAACCAAAAAGATCTGGAAGTGTCCGACATCATACCGACACCGGACTCCCAACATGTCTTGATTGTTATTAAAAGTGTCTTAAATAATAGTGGAGCGTTAATTCTTTATTCTTTAAATTTTTCCTCTAAAATGGTGAAAGTTAACGAGGAGCCAGTTTTAATTCGTGAACTCGACGCAAACGAAAATCCCGTTGAAGTCACCGTTTATTCTAAAATTGGACGTTTAAAGCGAACTCGAGAAGTGGAAAATCAAAAGGTTAATTGTGAAGGCTTTGCCGTTTTAGTTTGTCGAGATGGTGTGGTGCGAATTATCGAATTGTGCACCCTTAAGACTGTGACCGTAGCTCAATCGGAAGGGAATATTTTTACGTCTGCCATAGTTTGTCCAAGTAAGTAATATTTGTTTACATTTGAATTAGAGCTCAATAGTGTTTATTTATTCGACACTTCTTATAAATACTATGTGAAACTATTGTAATATTAAACAATCAAAGTTAGTGTTGCAAGACTACCATAATAGCTGGCTTATTATTAATTTCTCAGGAATGCTTGTAACATTATATTGCTAGAAATGATAACCGTTTTTGATATGCACATTTGAAACGCGGAGTCTAAACATCTTTGATTCATTCTATTGTTTTTTTTGGAAGTTGATATAGAGTAAGGCGAAACTGATTAATTTACTATAAACATTTTGTTATCATAGAACATTCCTGAGCTTTGAATAATACGTCAGTTGTGGAAGTTATCAGTATACTCACAACTGTAATTTGTTTACCCATTGTAATTTCACGAGTGAGTTGCATTTTTAGTAAGTCACTTTTATATATAAACAGTACCATTTAAATTTTTGTAAATTGCACACCGCACATATTATAATAATTAATACTTGAGGTACAATACTAAATACAAGTCACTTTTAACAGTGACCCCTGGCATATTAGAGCCTACTTAATTACTCTAAAGTTTTTAAATCAATGAAATAACAACAACAATATCATTAAAAAGAAATAAATATTTATTTTTCTGTATATATTTTCCTTAATCTAAAACTATCTCTTTTCAATAATATTGTTTGAGTACTTTGGTTTTGAATTTTTACAAGTTTTTGCAGTTCTTTATTTCTTTTAGTAATCAATTATAGTCCTGTTCTGTTTTCGGTTTGCACTAGTGGCATCGTTCTTTATTGATATGATATAATTTATAATTCTTGTCTGATGGTTTTGTCTTACTGCATTCCGTGGCAGTTCTGCATTGTTTTTATAGCTCTTATGTTGATTTTATACTTGTAGCATATTATACATTAGACTTGTTTATTTGTCTGCTTGGAGTAAAAAGAGCAAGTTTAAAGAGTTTATTTGTCCTGCTCTTTTGCACTAATTTCGCCTGTGTCCTGCTCTAATGACGTCACACTTTGAGGCTTTTAAACGAAGTCGATACCGGGTGGCCAAAAATAAGGGGGTTATTTTGGTCGCATTTCAGAAAATCTTGGCCCACAGTATTTATACTCGACTATAAGTTAGTACACATCGGCCCTAATTAAAAAAATACTTTAAAAAAATTTTTTAATTCAAAATAACCAGTATAACGATTGGCTCATTTTCTAGTTTTTTAAATATAACTGGAGATAATAATTATTATAAAAATCTAAAAACAGGAATAAATAGACAAAAAATTGGCTACTTTTAAAGGACCAAAATTGACTAAAATTTTAAAACGGATTTTCTCAAAATCGGCTCCGGTTTTGTCTATACATTTTTTGATATGTTGTAGATATGGAAGTCCTTAATTTATCAACTGAGTTTCATTTTTCGCTATGGACTAGTTTCGGAGCTATGATTTTTTGAAGGTTGAAGGTTTTTTTTAACAGCTTGACCAAAACCATTTAACTGGCTTTTCCATTATTATGAACAAAAATGGTTACAGAAATATATGGATGTTCAGAATCATAATATCTACAAATTGGGAGGCTCTTTTTCAGATTTTTTACCGTTCACGTATTCAACAAACTATCGTGTTTGCTTCCACTATATCAGCAAAATCTAAAAATTATTTGAAGACTCGTAGTTACCAAATTTCTCTGCCACCTTTCGCATTGTTTAGCTACAGAGTAGGATGATTATGTATGTATTAGGTAGTCTCATTAATTGTGATCTGTCGTTCAGCAGGAACGTTTAGTTTTTTCTTAAGGGTCTTTAAAATCTTTGTGAATTCTAAGCTTCTAGTCTCTAGTCTGTACAGAAACTCAAATGGACTAATTTGGATTGCAAATTGCAAGTATTTCCTTGTATTCGGTTATAGCGGTGGAAAACACTTCTGCGTCTTTCTAATCAGACGGTATCTTTCTCCACGCTAGTTTCAATCCGAGTGTTCATTGTGCCCAGATTAAGTGAGTGCTGTTGAGCTTTTACGGTATAATTTCGGTGCGTTAACGATTAGGTGGGATGAAAGATTGTCACATAGTAGTATTTTTCTCATCCGATTTTTGTCTTGGAGATAGAGTTTATAAATTATTCTATTCGGAAGATGCTAAAAACTAAAGAATGTTCAAAATCTAAAACTACTCTTTCATAATGAGATTGCATTTCGTTACTACTAATTTATTTATTATTTATACAAATATTGAAATATCTATTCTTATAGCTCCAAATCTCATAAATAAATGCAACTTAAACTCTTGAAATATAATTATTGTACTTTTTGTAGTTTGAACATAATTACTAAACTCATATTTAGATTTTATAGGAATAGAACGAGTCGTAGCTTCGACAGAAAGTGGAATGTTGTGTTATTTTGCCGTGAACGACTCTGATTATGATTCTGTGGACGATCAAGAAGAGGACGATAATCTATCCTCACTATCGGCGGGAACATTAAATGCTCAATGTTCTGTAACTCAAGACGCTCCGGCTAGTTGTTTTAACGAAATAACCGACTTTAATTTAACCGAATTGAAGAAGTTCTACAATTATTGCTCATTCGAGCCTTTTAAAGAAGAATATTGTGCAGTTGTTGCACCTTGTTGGAGCGAGATGCAACAGGCACAAAGACAAAGAAGACACCCTCACTTGAAACTCGACGGAGAACAGTTGATTAAAACTTTCCGATTACAAACAGATACCACAACTTGGGACGAGCACGTTTTCGAACTGATGTTACCGACGCCTACTTATATTGGACACGTGGACGTTTATTTTTCACTGCACTCCTCTTCAGTTTCGCCACAAATAGAAATTACTCTTTTAAAACAAAATTCGAACGTGGGAAATCGACGAGAATTTAAATTTCAAGTGGACGACGCGGTAACTTTCGATGCTCTTCAGTTTACCGATAATCCTGTGACTTCTCACGAGTACCTCCAAACTCACAATGCGGATATTTTGGCCGGACCCATCGACGTCGCGTCGTGCTTGGATTTAACGGACCAGTCTGGTTGTGTTATACTAACGAGCCCTAAACTACTAAAGACTAGAGTGCGCTCTTTATTTTTACACGTAAAGTCGATATATTCAAAAGAAAATGGAAAATCGAAATTTTCCAGTAACTTTAAAAGTAAACGCAGTAACGAGAGTCGATCTTCTGGATCGTCTCCTTTAGATAAAATGTGTCAAACATCTTCGAAAAACGAATTTTATATAGGCTGTGATTGTTTATATGAGATTATCATAGCTATACATAGTACTAAGCACACCGATATACCTCAAGATCGCATGCAAAGGTCTTCGATGTTGGAATCAAACGTTTTTGTTCAATCTCTCTGTTTGATCGCCTTCTCAAGTATTAATCCGGAACGTCAAAATTTCTCCCTCGACATACTAACGTGGATAGCGTCTATTAGACTAGCTCGTAATAGAAGTTGCAACGGACAACCGCCTAGTCAACAGATGGAATTTTTGAAAATTATCGAAAGCAATTTGTTGGAGTTGTTGAGACAGTGTCTGTTGCTCGCAAATAGAAGTTTGGCTCATAAATGCGTTAAGCTCATGATTATATGTAGCAAGTAAGTATTGTTTTTTTTTAATAAGAAAAATTGGCAATTAAGTTGAGCCGCTGAAGACTTAAATGTAAAATTTTCTTTAATTCAATTCAAGAACTTTATTTAACGTTGGGCTTTTGATTTGTAACTTTTAATTGGTTGGTAGGCGGGTCTAATTAATTTAATGCCACATTAAATGTAATGTGACGTGTAGGATTGTCTGATGGGCACAAGGGATTACGATTAATTGATTGTCTGATTAATCAATTGTTCGACTAATCGATTTTTCGAATAATCGAGACAATTGATGTTTTTCTAACAACCTATTGTGAAATTTAACAATTGCCCAGCCCCAGTTAGCTTTATTTTATTCTCAAGTTTTTGGCCTCGGCTTGCTAATATTCTTAACTCTTAACTCATACAATTTTTCTTTCTAGTGGTGCCAAAAACATAAGCAACCAAGCTGTAAAGTATTTTGAAGCGTCCATTTTAAACTACTTGTTGATGCTTTTACAATCGATCAATCAAGTTCATTCGGCCGCTAGTCTTCAGTGGTTCGTTACTCTTTTATTAAAAGTAACTCACTCGGATCAAACTGCCAACGTATCTGGAAAATGTATATCGTTGCTAGAAAAGATGTCGGACGAATTGTATAATCGTACAAATCCGTACCATCTATTACTCCGTAGTAGATACGGTTTGTTTGGAACTCCTCTAGAATCCGAGTTGTTCGATATCGAACCACCACCACCAATTAAAGCAACAAGCACCACTTTAACTTATGCAACCGTCGTGGGAGGCGATAATGCCGTAATAACGCAACAAACTGATTTCCACCTAAACTACGCTTTTAACAAAGAAACGTTAGATCCCAAAGAAGTCCTCTCAAATTCTAAAGGAGACGGTAAAATTAAGCTTAAGAATATAGCTCCATCTAAATTAGTGAGGGGGCTACTCGAAACTGAACCGTTACACTTTACTTGCACCGCTGCTAGCGAAGGAACACGAATAGAACGAGCCGACGTAACTTCAGGCCCTTATGCTAATAATATCATACCATTTCACGTATCCACTCCGATTGCTCACTCTAGTGGCACCAAGAAAGTCGATATGGAACAACTTATAAATGAAATGGTCGATATTCCTTTCCAGGCTAGTGTCCTTTCTAATAAACCATCTTTAAATGGTCAAGGGAGTAGCAACAGTTACACTTCGGTCATTGATGGGGCTTATCAAGTCATCTTTCAAACCGATAACATTAAAAATGAAGACTTTTCTAAATTTAGTAAGTTAAGATTCGGTTTGTAAATTCGTGAGTCTTGCATTAAATTTCAAATTCAGTTTCAGATACTTTAGAAATATCGGTCGATTCTGATAGTAGCAGTTTACATTCTGAGCCTCAACACAAAGCGGCATTCACGACCGATCAAATGTTATCTCCTCATCAATCGCTACCTTGGCAGCAGTTGCTTACTTTACCACAACAACAAATTATTGTAGTGGAGCGTATGCATTCGGGTGCTCGGCGTTTTGTAACTTTGGACTTTGGTCATTCGGTTCTATTAACTGACGTCTTAGTACCGGCTTGTCACGATTTAGTTTCTGTTAATATCGATATTTGGAACAAAGGTGAAGAGATTGACGCTTCGAGGCTCGTTGTTGCTTCTGATATTGGGACAAGAAATTTGGTCTTGAACGATTTACAACCACCACCTTTATGTAGATTTTTAAAGGTAATTGTTGACATTTTGTTGTTCAATTTATTTTTCCCGTTAACTAATTTATTTACATTAACACTATTTATTTATTCTAATAGAATATCATCATTAGTTCCTTTCTTTTGCTTTTAGATCACCGTAGTTGGACGTTATGGAATGTCCACTACAAGATGTAGAATCCCCGTCGGTTACTTCTATGGTCATTTAATTGTTTTACCGGAAGAAGTTCCAGCAGACTCTCCTCACGGTGCTTCTTCAACAATCGTCACCGACTTAGAAAATCAACTTAACGTTCTCTCGATGCTGTTAGAAGACGTCAACTGTCGTTACAGTTTGGCTTGCACTAAACTTAAAGACCTGTTGCAACCATTGTTAACTTCTGGAATTAGCAATGCGTCTCACTTGGCGACGTACATGACTATTATGAAGGATGGAGTATCAACTACCAATAACTCAGAAAACGCAAAAATCTTCAGTGCTTATCAAGTAGGATTTGTTGTTTAGAAGTTTGGGGGCTTTTCTAATTTTTTTTTACAGGAAGCCGTAACTTACCAAAGACAACTTAACACTGTTCGAAATGTAATGTGCAGAATTGAAAATGGCCTTTACAGTAACTCATTTCATACACGTAATTGCGCCAACCTGTCGGATTCCTGTAGTGACAAACTAAGATGTATAGTCGAGGCTTTATTGGACGCTTTACTAACAATGGATAACATACCTAGCATAAATATGGACACTTGTCGTAATCTATTTCAAGGATTGTGTGTAACGCAAGGTTCTAGGACACAATTTTTGGCCGCAACTTTGCTTGTGCGTTCGTGTGGGAAACAAATGTTTTGGGGTAGCTTTTTGGCCGAAACTTTGAAAGAGATGTACTCCTCTTCGTTCACTTCTAAATTTCCACAAGATCGCGTGTTTGTTTTGTTGGCATTTTTAGGACGTAAAAGTGTGGAACGTAGTTCTGTTTTGGATGCAACTTTGCGCGTTATTGCAGAAGCTCTGTTGCCTTTAGTTGAAAATAGACAAGCTCTGTTGGCCGTAAGCATCGACTTGCGACTATTAGGTTGGTTGTTATTATTTTTGTCGCTACAACTCGACATGAATAAGTCTTTGCTACCAAATGCTAATCGATGGGATTGGGTTACTGGCGAAATTACTGGAAAGATGCCTGAAATGGCGGGAAGCTCTTATAAAAAGAAGTTACACAAGAAAGTGCTTCAGTATAAACAACAGATGGAAAATATCGACTGGACTCACAAAGTTGTACAGTCATCCACACAGGTACAGGTTTGTATTGATTTTTAATAATTTAGGTGTTGCATGTTTTAAGTGAGTAGTAATTCTTTGCTTTACTTTATATATCACAAAATCACAACAACAGTCTCAGGTATGAGACTCAAATATCTGGAGCCTCTGTAAATGTTTAAAGACCCAGTTTTTATTTTTTATCACTTAATTTACCAACCATGAGGTCCCTTAAATGATACCTCAAATTTAGGAAGAGCGCTCATGCTGCTCATGTTCTTTTACCGGCTGTCGGCCTTGTCAAGGCTTCCCCATAATCGACTTTGACTTAACTCTCAGGTGGAATGGCCCTCTATGTGTTTTACCCTATCTTTGGAGGTTGATGGCTTCTCTCAGCAGACCAGCTTTTTTTTTGCCACAGGGATGCTTGGAGGAGGACCGGTTTTTCACCGGGTCTTCAACTTCTTCTCTTTGTGTTTTAGTTTTGTATTGCTTTCTGGATATTTTAGGTTCCTCAACTCTCTGAATTGAGTTCCAGAAATTCTGTCGTAGAGATGCAGTTTGTGAATTTCTCTTTCTATGCATCGAGCTGTCGACCACAGGGAAGTTTGACGTTACTGTTTCTCTTATTTCCAGTTCAGTAGCTCCAAAACTGTGGTTGCTAATAGCTCTATTATAGCAGTAGAAGTATCTAGATCCTCTGTTGTCAGTTTTCTGGGCTACTGTAGTGCCCTACAATCAGACGATTCCCACAATATGCTATAGGGTACAGTGGTTCACTTCAGCCTACTGAAATAAGATCCCCCCCCCCCAGTACTATTCATACTTGAACTTAGGTTGCATAACATCTTGGATTTACGGATTTTGGATTGAATTTAGTCTGGCCATTCTTCTCAGACCTGTCTGGCTCGGGTGATTGTACCATCGGCATAGCTTCTTGGATCATTACGTCATGACACTACTCAAGTTTCGTTATTCTTAATTTTTATAGCGATAAGTCGTGCACCACTTTCTTTGAACTGGACCCTACCTCGAATAGGTACACATCATTCACGATTTTTTGTAACTGTCTTTAAGAACACTGTATTTTAAACTAGTTTTGACTGTGACTTTTATGTTCCATTTCTTCTTTCAATTTGACTATGTGGCATTGTTTAGCCACTCTATAACTTACAGCTCACTAAGGCACTAGCGTCTACTAAGGCAGTGTATAATTTCTTCTATTTAACGACCTTGCAACACTTCTACAGCTTGACTTGTTAAATAACTATATATGTGTAGTTTGAATTAAACTGAAGATCTAAAAAAAGAACTTAACGAATTTGTTTGTAGGCCCTATCAGCTCTGTCTACTCATGCTGCAAGTTTAACTTCTAAACTCGAAGCTGCTTTAAAACAACAAGAACATTTATTCAAGAAAATGAAACAATTCAAATCGTTGAATAATAAAGAAAAACAACCGGTGTCTCTATTTGAAACTAGCGATACGTCTAAACAAGGAAAACGAAGACGCGAAACAACGACAGAAACTGTTAGCAAACAAAGCAGCGTGGTTAGTTTACAACATTTAGAGAGCACACACTGTTTGGCTGTTGCTAAAGGTTTGATTGGATTTATTATTGCCATGGACCACTCATGTACTGCAGATATGTTTTTATTAGCTTGCAAAGTAAGAAAGACTAGCATTTTAGTGACTGTTTTGTAATACGAATTTTTTTAAGGTCGTTGCACGTTTAATTAGTGTAGCTAAGTTGAAATTAGGACAGTTGATGAACGAGGAGCAACTTTTAAAACTTGTTCACATTTGTGTTTATTCTGAGCTACCTTGGGCTCCACACGCGTTGGCTTGCATGTTACAAGATACCATAGAAGTCGGAAAACCCAGCAATACCGATGTAGAAATGGAAGCTGACACATCCCCGGCGTCTACAAGCTGGGCGGCTCCAACCGGTAAGTTTTATAAGCTCAAACTTTTAATATGCGATAACAAAATTTTTTAGAACTTACAGATGTAGATATGTTGTGCGAAACATTTGTTTTGGAAGACATATGCGAACCTGCAACAAAACAAGGTAAAACATCGAGCAGTACCAATAATCAGCTCCCATCTGTGTACGAGTCGGACGATTCCGAATTGGAAGATTTTCTCGACGACATATTGGAACGTGGTAGAAATGCCTTGAAAAAATCGTCAAAAACAGCTCATCCGACTTGTGCAAGTTCGTGTGCTATCGACTCTAGGCTCGCTATAGGTGTCGAAGCTAATGCCGAAATGACTCTTAGAAGATTAGTCGCTATAAACGCTCACAATTTGATGCAGAACGTAAATGTGTCTGTTCCAAGCACGGATAGTGATCGCGATTTTCCTTGTTGGCCACCAAACTTACTCTCGCCTTGGCAAGTCGAACATCAAGTGCAAAAAACAAATCGTTCCATGTTGGTGTCTTGTTTTAACGCACTTTTTAAAGATTTGCAAATGCAATCTTCTATTCGTGTGGAACACACCCTACAATTATGGCTCACTTTAAATTGCAATCACGGAGATGAGAAATTTGATCCTTCCCAAACGCCGTTTATTAGTTTAGATCACGAGTCGATCAGTTCTTTAATAAGTGCCATTGCTTGGAGTTCTGGCTTATCTTTACGTGCTTGGTGTAGCGTTTTACAATCACTCTCTTTATGTTGCAATATTTTACAACCCAATTCTAATATGGCAGCAGCTTCACAGTGGCACGAACTGTGTCTTACTTACTCTTTAACTTTAACCATAATCAATCATTCGGATTTTGTACCGATGTTGTTGAGACTTTTATCTGGAACCGGATTGGTGTTTGCAGAAAAAGGAGTGGTAAGTGAATGTTAAAAAGTGGAATCATTTGAATATAAATGTAAATTTTTCTCTGTAGGCCGGTCCATCGTTATGTAAAGCTCTACATGATTTATTGTTATGCTTACAAATGAGATGTGACGTCATATCTCCATCGAGCAAGCCCGGTGTTCAACTAAAAAATTTACTTCTGAAAGTTGTTTATCAGTTGGTTCAACCCACCGGGCCATTTGCAGCTAAACAAGGACCTTTGGACGCTCAGTGCAAGTTTTTACAGTCGCTTTTGTATCTTGATTTTAGTAATGCCGATATTGGAATGGTTATGAGCATGTTTGAAAGTACAGGTGAGTGCATTTTTATTGTTGGTACTCAAATAACTATTTTTGTTGAACACTTCTGTACTTGAAAGCCTTCAAAAATGGCAGACTTCTGAGGCTGTTAGTACAAAAATACATTTTTTCTTAAATTACAGGCTTGTTGGTTCACTCTTATATATCGAACGTGGAACGAATAAAATGTGTTAACATTGGAGAACGGTTAAATCCAACTTCAAATTTATTCAGCGGAATATTTGCGTCGGTGTTAGGCTCCGAATCGAATAAACAAGATAGACCAGTATCGTGGGACGTTCTTTTGGTTGCTCTATTGAAACTACTCGCCAAACTCGTCAAGACACCTTTGCCAAATACAGACCAACAAACTGTGAGAATAGAAGAAGAAGTTATGGACACAGAAGTTGCCGGAACGTCTCAAACGGACGAAAGTAAAGCCGAACAAATTCAACAAGAACGCAGTAGTCCTCCTGTACCTTGTTTAGCCGATAATGTACTTCAACATCATCAGAGCATAATAAGACTCTGTCAGTCGCTTGCAGTGTGTAAAGCATCTTCTCTCTCGATGCTAGCAAATATTTCTCAACAAAGTACTTTTGCCGATCTCGGCGAACCTGGAACAGTCGGTGACGCCGTATTTCACATTTTGGCCGCTTTAGCAAGAAAGACAACTAAAAAGGAACTTATAATGGAACCTCTATTGATGTTCCTTTCGCAAGCAGCTCAATTGAGCGAACCTTTGTTGTGGTTTATATTGCAAGTATTGGACACCGAAGATGCTTTAAAGAAGTTCTTGTATGCCGGTTAGTACAGTATTTATTTAATTCGATTTGGTGGTTATTATTGAAAATTTTCAGGAGGTGTAACTATTTTGGGACAGAGCTTAGTTGAAAGTAGTAATGCACCTAATACGGTCTCTCATGCCGGTACTGTCTCGATGGTGATGCAACACTTCGGTGGTACGACAATTCGCTCAGATGCCAACACTGCAATTGCTTCTGCTTCGACTACTAAAAAAATACAACAAGCCAACTTGGAGAACACCTTATCTTTGATTAATTTTGCACCTTTTGGAACTATCAAGTAAGTTGTTTACCTTGTAGGTTTTTGCATATTTATTTTTGTTAATTTTTCCAGATGTCAATCAGGTACTGCACAACCCGCTGACGTTTTAATTCAAGGGGGAGCAGCTACACATAGAAGAGCTAGAACCGCTCAATGGTCTTATCATTTTTATCCGGAAGAAGCTCACACCGAGCTTATTTTGCAATTGCCTAGTGCCGTTTTATTGCGAGAAGTTCACCTACAGCCTCATTTGAGTTCTTTAGCGACTTGTCCGTCGGCAGTCGCTTTAGAGGTAAATAGAATTTTACCAAATATAACCAATAGTTAATTCCTTTGTTTTAGGTGTCGTCGGATGGACCTTCGCGTCTTGTACCCGCATGTCCCCCATTGCCAACAAGTGGAATGACCTTTATTCGGCTACATTTGCCGGTACCCGAAGTAGTTAATTGCGTATTGTTGCGTCTATATAAACCTAGAGATGCTAGCAATATCGGTTTATCTCAAATACGTTTATTAGGTACTTCGGCGTTTGGAGCTGGAATAAAACAACAAGTTTTGGACTTGGCTCAAGACGAATCTCATTGCAAATACAGCTTGGGATGGCTGAGACTTTTACATCATTGTTTTACATTACCTGTCGATGGTGACTTTAAGAAAGAGGTGATCGAAAGTGCAGCTCAAGTACCTGACTTGTTACCAGTGTGTTGTGGCCTCTTGTTAGTTCCTACTTATATACCGGGACTCTATTTACCAAATTTAGAGAAAGTACTCTGTGAACTTAGTTTACATAATCGCCAGAATGGACTTAACGTTATCGAGATGCTTTTAGAAAGCCGACCGAGTATTAGTGAGCCTCTTATGGATAATTCGGTGCCTATTAGCAGTGGACATTTGTTTAACTCCGGTGGTATTCAGTCTGCGTGTGAGCTTCTTTACCAAATTTGTGGACACCAGGTAAGTTTCCGTGATTTTTCAATTTGGGTTTTTTACTGAACAGGAACAGGTCAATATTAATTTTTTATATTTTGCAAAGAAAGTTGACATTTTTGTTTAATAATGAACAACTCTGTCAATGGGCGCATTCAGGGAAGTAAAGCGCTACAGCATTGAAGGTAAAGCGCTGTAAGGGGGAAATTACAAAAATTTGTAGTTACATAGAGTGAAACATTTTTTTTCTTCAGGACCCAGATAATTTGAACCGCATTGTAGTATTATTGAAGTGGCTACAAGGAACTGCACGTACAGTATTTAATAACGAAGATATCGGCTTGTGTAACCCAGCTTACGTTTCGAGTATTGCCTCAATTTTGTGGGTTGCAAATCAGTCTCCGATTGCATCCAAATTGCCGTCAGTAGTAGACACGGAATTATTCAATCTAATTTATGCGTTAAATTGTTACGCAAAACAAAACGTAACCTTAAAACACTCCTTGGATTGCTTGCTGTGTTCGTTGTGTTACATTAAAATTGAATTTTTCTCGTACATGTTGAGATTGATGAACGTTTTGGTACCAAATTTGTCGACCGATCATAGTGCTCCCATTTCGGACGATCGTAAAGACTCCGAAAGCATAACCGAAGACACAAACGAAAATTTTGGATGCGATTCCGAATGGTACGGAAGATTGGTAATAACGGATCTTTCTAAACTCGAAGTGGTAAAAGATTACTTAGAAACTATAGCTTTAGTCAGTCGTTCTCCGTATGCGATACAACAGTTGTTGGATTCCGGTCTACCGAAGAAATTAGTGGGCGCGATATTAGAATTTTGTTGCGGTAATAATTCGTATCCGATGGCAAAAATTGATAACATCATTGACATATTGAGGTTTTTCGTCAATATTGGTGATGAAAAGGTAATGCGCGATTGGTTGGGCTCTTCCGACGGTTCTTCGTTTTGGCTACCTTTGTTACAATGGCTGTGCAAACGACCCGCTAGCAGTAACAGGTCCAACTTAAAATCCGAACCCCACTCTCATTTAGAAGAGGTGTTTATTAGATTTTTGTCCAAGTGCTGCTTGTGCCATAACAATAACCAATTGGTACTCGCAAAAATTCTATGCGAAGTAATCTCTCAACAACGCAACGGCATATCGGGTTTTATGCGTCGTTTAATCCTCCAGCTCTTGTTGGAAAACGAAAAAGTTCCTGTCAACATCAAAGCCGACGATACGATCTACAAGAACACGACCGTCGCTCACTCTTACATGCCGATGCATCCGGCTTTCAAACAAACGCACAATCAAGCAATATTATACTTAAGTACGAACTCGACGTTAGCTGACATCATAGAACAGCACATTTCGTTCTCGACAACTATCGAGTTAGATACACCGAACGCTTCCACAAAGAAAGACGTTAAAAGCGAAACGATTAAAGGATGGTGGGGTATGCCGATGGAATCAGATTTGAGCATGGCCGCTGGAGTCACCGCAAAAGATAAACGTGCTAAAGACGCAAAAAATCAAGCCACGGCAACTCCTCAACTGAAAAAGAAGAAATATTCTTCCGTCGAAAACTCGGCCCAAGTTGATATTATCGAAGGAAGAACAATACGGTGCGACTTAGTTTCCGATCAACCACTACCTGTAGCTCTTAGTTTAGGACAAGTATTGAAGTTGGTCGAATCTAAAGGAATGCCGACGGATTGGCCGTGCTTGCATTTAGTCATATCTCAAGTTAAAGGTGAGTCTCGATTCGATTTCAACTTTTTAATGTGTAAACGAATTCATCTTTGTAGGGCACGAGGATCGCAATAACAGGAACGACGTTAATTCAATTATAAATCAAACCCCTCTCAGTAGTTCTCTCCAAGTTTTCAGTTCTATTGGAGGTTTGGCCCTTTTGGCGCAACATTTACCGGCAGTTTATCCGGAAACCATGAGAACTTCGTCTACGGAAAAACCGTCTTCCGAACAATCCGAATCAGATTGGGTTAAAGTGGAAGGTAGCGACGATATTTACGAAGACATTGAAGAAACTTCCACGTGCCAACCTTGCAAAGCTTCAAATGTCGTACTTAACGTTCCTACACATTCGCTGACTGCGTTTGGATTATTTTTGAGGCTTCCTGGCTATGCAGAAGTGTTACTTAAGGATATGAAGAAGGCTTCTTGTTTATTGAGGCTCATATTGGGAGTAACTGACGATGGCGAAGGTGAGTTACGGACATTACAATTGCAAGGGTCGGATTTGAGACGCCCTATCCACATTTTTTCTGTAGGTGTTATTTCAAAACTACCCAAATTTTTAGGTGGCGACATATTTCAATCACCGATAGCCGATTCATTACCAACTCTACCTTTCGAAGTTTTACGTAGACTATACGATTCGACACCCTTAAGCACCGACGATGGTCGCTTATTGCGTCGAATCAGCGTAAGCAATGGCGTAGTGCATCTGATCTTGGCCTGCTTGGCAATATTTACTCATCAAGCTCAAGCCGGGAACGAAAAAGAAGGCGGTAAAGAAAAGGACTCTAAGGCCAAAGACGAAAGAACGCAGTTGTATTGGGCCAAAGGTACCGGCTTTGGAACTGGATCGACCCAGCAAAGTTGGAACGTGGAACAAGCGCTATTAAAGCAACGTAGCGAAGAAGAACACGTTACCGTTTTACTTCAAGTCCTCGCAAGTTACATAAATCCTAAAGGAGAAGCGACCGACGAGTTGTCAGAGAACGTTCTGCCGCCGTCTTTCTATCAGATGTTATCTAACAGCGCCTTACTACCTGCTCTTAGTTCGTATTTACGTAATGATTCAGGTTTGTCTTTTGTAATCCAATTTTGAGGTCCTCAAGTGACGTCTTTGTTTTTGCAGTATTAGATATGGCAAGACATATTCCCTTGTATCGAGCAGTATTGCAGTTGTTGAGAGCTCTCGCGGTGAGCTCGCAACTTATATCTCTTCTCGTTTCTCGAAAGGCCCATAGTAATGGCCCATCTGTAGGTTCTCTCTTAGGAAATATGAAAATGTGCGTCGATACTTACGCGTCTAAATTGAAGTAAGGTCGCTTTGCGCTCAATTAAATTGTACTTACTCTTTATTGTTTTTAGATTAGGAAATAAAACCGTTAGCGCTAAATATAAAAATAAACTTGGAGAACAGTTGGAAGATTTAGAAAGGGACGAAGGATTGGCTCAACTCATGCCGGATATACAAGCAACCGCTAATTTAGTTAAAGCTATTACCGATAGCTTGGAAGAAAGTTATCCCGATATTCGCAGAGAAGCCAAGATAGATTTTCCTATGAGTATTTCGGTTGAAGAGCGTTATTTAACTTTTATGAAGAGAATGCAATTTGGTGAGTTATCATTAGGTAGAAGAGAGTCATTTCTTCAAAACGAAATTGGCAAAGTTTACATTTTTTCTCTTATCTATCTGTTTTTAAGAAAACAAAAGCATATCTAATTTGGTTCCATAATGAGGCCGCTTTTGTCTAATTTAACCTGCTTCGTTTCTCTTATACAGTATGTCCCCGGATTGGCGCATTGAGTTGTAAGGGGAAAAAATTTGATTTTGCTGAAATTTAATTTCATCCACTTTAACAAAATTTTGTCGACTAATGCCCGTATTTATAGTCGATGCTCAAGCACGAGCTCGGTCTCAAGCACGAGATTCTCACCAATTTCTGTTCTATAAACGATGCTCAAGCACTGGCCTGTACTCAGGTCGACAAAATGCGCGTATTGCGCATGCTAGACTCAAGCAAGTCTCAAGCACAGTTCATACCTATCTTGAGACACTATTTTGTTACCAGAAGTTTCATTTTTCCAGCTAATTATATTGTTTTAAATCAAATTAAAGAAAGTTTTTCTTTCAAAAACAAATTCACGAATACATATATGATTTTATTGAAGCATAAAACCATCAAGAAGTAGTCGGAAAAAGATAATATATCCGCGATGTTGAAAATCCGATGGGATTTTATGATAGAGAAGGGTTAGGAGACATTATAGGTTTCTAGAAGAAACGGTTGCGCCAACCTGATAACTGATAACCGTGGTATACCTACACCCCTGCAATTTCACAATTTCTTGTTTACGATTTTATGCTACCTTTATGCTAGTTAGTCAATGTACCTACACATTAGTAAATATTGGATTAGTATACAATTCATATTATTGGCCTAATGAACATGGGGTATACTTTTGTTCTAATTCATATAACTCTTTGTAATGTAAAGGTATGTGGTATGTGTTAACAATACGCGGAGTTTCTCTTTAAATAAATTTTTTCTTCTTGTAATCAATAAATAAAATGGGCATTTATTTATTAATTGATTACCTACAATATTATTTATTTCACTAGTAAAAATATACAGTAGCATAATAGACGAAATATTTGGTTAGGTCATTATTATTACCTACCCCCATTGAGCTCGATGCCTACCGCTACCCCACATCAGGTATATTTACGAAAATTCAACATAACCGTAAACAAGAAATAGCGCGCGCAAAAGTTAAATAAGGGTCAAAGTCGCATGTAGAACTAAAAATCACCAAAAATCCCCTAGTTTCAACAGCCAAGTTGACTCAAGTCTAAGCTCGAGCGAGAACACCCGAAGTTCCGTTTATAGAACAGGGCTCGTACTTGAGACGAACTTGAAAAAAACTCGTGCTTGGCGAAGTCGACTCCGAGCTCGTGCTTGAGCATCGACTATAAATACGGGCATAAATAAGTTTTTAAAAAAAACAGGGTGGCCCAAAATAATGGGGTTATTTTAGTTGCATTTCGGAAAATTTTGATCCACAGTATTTATACTTGGCTATAGGTTAGCACACTTCGGCCCTATAACGATCGGTCCATTTTCTAGTTTTATTGTTACAACTTTAGAGATAATAATTATTATTAATATCTAAAAACAGGAATATATAGGCAAAATATAGGACTTTAGTTTTGATATAGTGGATTTTTAAAATAATTTCAAAATTGACCACTTTTAAGGGCCAAAGTTGACTAAAGCTTTTAACCGGATTTTCTCAAAATCGGATTTGGTCATTTTGTTTATATTTTGATATGTTGTAGATATTGAAGTTATTAATTTATCGACTGAGTTTCATTTGCTGCTTTGCGCTAGTTTTGGAGTTATTATTTTTTGAAGGTCAAAATTTCAAAAATTCATAATTTCTTTAGTAATTAAATTTGTAATTGCAAGTTGGTATATTAATTTATTCAATAAATATCTATCATTTCCCCCAATTTTGGTTTAAGAAACCCTTTTGGTTAAACCGGAAATTATCCAAACAGAAGGAGTTTTTGAAAACACCCTGTATATTTTATGATTTTTAAAAATGGTGTAAGATTAGCTATCTAATGATACCAAACATGATGAATTTTAACTTCCGGTTTAACCGGAAATGGAGTTCGATTTTCTATTTTAAATAAAACACCTTGTATATTTTAAGTGGTTTGGATGATTGTAAAATTAACTATCTAGTGATATCAAACATTTAATATTTTGACTTCCGGTTTAACCGAAAATGAAATTAGCTTCCTATTTCAAGTAGAAACGCCCTGTATACTATTTCTGATATCTTTTTAAATATTTTCATCGCTTACAAAAAAGTCCGATTGAAAAATAAAGAATTTTACCTTTTTTGTCATTCAAACCAGGGACATACTGTATAGCTCTTTGAGCTTCAGAAATAGAAATAAAATTTTTATTTGCAGATACATACGAAATGATAGAAGAATTATCAGAAGGTGGTTATAAATTTGTCGTGTCTCATCATTTCGAAAGTAACGCAAGATCGACTGGAGAACATTCTCATCCGACTCGAGTAAAACGTTTAGCACAAGAAGCCGTAACTTTGGCCACTAGTTTGCCATTAAGTTATAGCAGCTCAGTATTTGTTCGTTGTGATACAGATAGATTAGATTTAATGAAAGTTCTAATAACGGGTCCAGCCGATACTCCGTACGCTAATGGTTGTTTCGAATTTGACGTTTACTTTCCGTCGGATTATCCGTTGTCTCCTATGTTAATCAACCTAGAAACTACGGGTCATCACACCGTTAGATTTAATCCAAATTTATACAACGACGGTAAGGTGTGCTTATCTATTTTGAATACGTGGCACGGTAGACCAGAAGAAAAATGGAATGCGCAAGCGTCTAGTTTTCTACAAGTTTTAGTTTCTATACAGAGTTTAATTTTGGTATCGGAACCCTATTTTAACGAACCAGGATACGAAAGATCTCGCGGTACGCCATCGGGCACCCAAAGTTCCAAAGAATACAATCAGAACATTTCTCAAGCGACCGTAAGGTGGGCCATGCTAGAACAAATTATTAGTCCGTGTCCGTGCTTCAAAGATGTGATATACGCTCATTTTTATTTTAAACGACACGAAATCTTGGCGCAAGTGGAAGAATGGATTAAAGACATGGAGAATATGTTTACAGAAAAACGCGTGCCTAGTAGGTGTACCGGTAATAAGAGATCCACGTTTTCTCTGGTCGAAAATTTTAAGAAGACCTACGAACAACTGAAAGAAAAATTAAATCAACTGAAACCTCCTGAGGGGATCGAAGACGCAGATACGCCGACTACTCCGAGCAAAGACTCGGTCGACGATTTTTGTAATTCGAGTGTCGAGAAATATGTGCCTGGTGTTAATAATGAACAACACGAAATCGATACTGACATTGATATGGAAAAAATGGTGGACGAGATGTGCGAGTGATTGTTGTGGTTTAATTTCGTGTTTGCATTTAAACATTTGGTACCAAAAAAAAATTAATATTTTAAGCCAATAAAATTAAATGACCGTTTATTACAAATATAATGATTATTTTATGCTTGGTTTTATTGTAAAGGATCGACTCTAGGTAAGTAACTTTTGTATTTAAGGCGACTTATTTTGTGAAAATTAGTTTTGATTATGACTAGTCCTTTTGGCGCTTTTTGTCGCAGGCGCTTTGCTTTCTACCTAGAGTTCGATCTGTAATCACTGAATAAAATACTTGTGTAGAAACGACAGTTCTTACAAAACTTAGATTTTTATAAATAAAAAAATTCTATAAGAATAATCACACAACTGGATAAATTTTAAAACGTCACGTTACACTTTAATTTTGGCAATTGTTTCTGCCTCGACTTAACTCGGTAACGTAACTAGAATTTTTGACACTTACGGCCATGTATAGAAAATACGCCTTCTCTGTGCCTTGTGCAGGTGGAGGTTAAAAGAAATTAAAATACTTGAAAAAGGGGGAATGAGTCCCATTATGAGTATTAATGAAATTGGTATTTTCTTTCAATTGACACTCGTGGGACAAGTCCTACTGGCCGTACTCTAGTTACGGCACCGACGTTACCAACTAATGTGTAAATTTTGGATAATATGTGCCAACAAATACCACGAACTTAACGTGCATTTATTCCATATTTTTAAACAATTTTATTTTCTAAAATCTGAAAACTTATTGATTCATATAATGTAGTAATTAAATGTTATATTTGCAAACCATCTAAGTTGGAAGATAGTGTTTGATTTAAGTTTTGATATAATTATGGATTTATAATCAAAAATTTATAATTTTCAAATTTAATAAAACTGTTGATTATCCTTTTTAATATTCTTTAGGTAAACTCCTATCGTAAACTACTCACGCTAACTAGCTGAATATTTTTGCATATAAATGAACCGTATGCCCAATCTATTGCTATGCTCTTTAAGCTTACTTTTCAAATACTTCCATGAGGGATCTTTTAACGTTAATTTTTTCAAACACGTCGTAATTGACATTTCTCCCCTTGGATGAAACTACAAATTTGAACTGCATCTCTCGGTGTTCTTGTTTACCAAGTTGATTACACAGAAAAGCTAATATTCATAAACCTTTAGAATCTTGATCCTTCGTGTTCCGCCATTTCTGCATTTACAGCAAATTCTTTGTCCAATTTCGCGTGTTTGGCCCTAATTTGTCTTATCTAAAAATGCACCTCTAGGATTGGATTAAGGCGAGCTAAACCTCCTGATCAGGAATAATTAATACATTTCTCAACAGCTTTAGGCAAATTGGTTCCATACAGTGCTAAAATAATAGTCTACAATGAAAACTGGAGTTTAGACATCTTGATTAGCCGAATACAAAAGTGAGTAAAGGGATAAATTTTTTAAATTTAAATTGAATTAAACTTTTAATATTTCTAGATTTTGGAGACTGTTTCTAGGTAACCCCTCCTTACAGGGTGGGAACGGAGACTTGAAGTAAATTCCAGAGGTTTAAATGAATGCAAGGGAATTTGAGCTCGGAGTTGTTATGGAGAAGGGCACAATTTGGATACTAAAAGGAGACGACGGGATCAAAAAATGTACCAATTTAGCAGTATTTTAAAAAAAAAAGGTAATTTCTCACATTTTACTGTTGTTAAGGCTTTAGCATAGTAGTTCAAATCAAATCAAAATAAGTTTATTTCAATATTTACAATGTAAATTTGAAGTACGTCACAAAAACACTTTAAAATTATACAATTTAAAATAGCGACAGATACTAGTAACATTTACCAACTTAACACAATGACACCTAATTCCATCATAATACTCCTAGAGGCAGTAGGGCAGTAGACAGTTGTCTATATTATTAAAAAGTTAAATCTAATACGTTGTAAATGAACCCCAACATACACACATAAGTGAAAAAACTTTAAATGAGAAAATTTGTTTTCCACCGAGTGCCTCGGGAATCGAACCCAAGACTTTGCTATTTCCGGTAGCACGCCTATACCCAATACACTACGGAGGCCAACATACTTTCTATTAACATATTTCGGCGTGCTACCGGAAATAGCAAAGTCTTGGGTTCGATTCCCGAGGCACTCGGTGGAAAACAAATTTTCTCATTTAAAGTTTTTTCACTTATGTGTGTATGTTGGGGTTCATTTACAACGTATTAGATTTATCTAACTAATTAACCCTAAATATTTAAAAATTTGTAATTAAAAAGTTAGTTAGTAGAAATGTAGAAATATGAAACATGTAGATATTTTAAGTTTTACAAGTGGATAAACCTATAATGTAGTAGTTTTGTGCTTTTAGATACAAATGAATACAAGGACGTAATGGAAATCGAATGTGACCTGGAAATCAATCCAAGAGCTGTATTTGTAATAGGACCTACTTAACAGAATTTCATAGGGGTAGTTCTCTTAATAATTAAGGATATTAATATTCAGGCAATTTATTGTTTGATCTGATCATTCGCATCTGAAGAAGCTACAGTGTAGCAAAACGCGTAATGCGGTTTTAATTAAACAAGTGAAAATCTGATTGCTGTTTTTACAGTAGGTTTATTGATTTTCATCTAGTATCTGCCACATTCATCGAATTAGTTTATTGTTAGAAAATGATGAAACAGAAGATTCATCCAGGTACTGAGAATGAAAAATTATATTGGGATGTAAAAATGTCAAATAAAGATGGTATTAGTTGCTGTTAATACGGTTATAAAGACCCTTTCGAAATAGTGAATAGTTCTAGATAGTGAATTGCCTCGATTTTTTTTTCGTTTACTATATCGCGAGTCTACTGTATTAAAACTGTATTAAACTTCAATGTAGTGATTATAGTATGTACTGAGTTAGTGTAAACGTTATTCTATTCGTCCTTTACCATGTAACATTCATACATTGTAAATATTATAAAAATTGTCAAAATAGTTATAGTGTTATAATTTATAATTATTAAATAGTTAATGAATAAGATATTAATGTTATAAAAAGGCGTGTACATTTTATATCTAAGTGAATACCTATTATAAATTTTTACGGGTGGTTTTTTATATGATTCAACAATCGACAGATTGGTTCACTTTGTACTAAATTATAATTAATAAAATAATATAACTACAAAAAATGAAATAAAAAAGATTTCTGGCAAATTTCTTATAATTATGTTCTAAAGCCATTCTCTAGGCAGAGGATTCTCTAAAGAGTATAGTAAAACTGACTTTAATATTTTCAGATCCATTTGAAGACAAAATTTGGTCCATTTGATGTGTTCTTTTTGTTATCATTTTTCATCAATTGATAATTAGTAGTCTACTATAAATAAGTCAGTATTTACTATAAGTAGCTCTTTAAGGGGCAACATCTTTTTAGAGAATGATTTTATGTTTTGGAAGCTTTTTTATTTCCAACAATGTAAGAAACATCTCACCAAAGTTAGTACTGGGTTTACAATTACACCCTGTGATTTTGTATAAAAGTAGGTAAAATTAAATTACTTGGTAATTTTAAGTTTCGTGAGTTTTTACGATCGAGTATAGAATTACGCCTAGCATTGAAGCAACACCTCATACACCAGCGCATACGATTTACTCGAATTGTTTACTAAATCACATGTTACTATTGTTTGTATATGATTGGTCGATTCAATTTTATAGGTAGGGAAAGAGGTAATATAAGGCCGAGTTTCGTCATTAGTTTAGATTCTTATCTCTACTTCAAATCTAGCTCCGAGCCGGAATTTTCAGGTTGCTCGTGTCGAAAATCAACTTCAACTTTTTTGAAATTTTTTTTCTTGGAAGTTGTTAGGGGCATTGTCCCGAATATCTGTAGCGACTTTTGTATCATTTTGTTGAATATTAATTGCAGGAAATCAAATTTTTAAGGAACAATTATTTATTCATACCACAGCAATAAAATCCAGTATTTTAGTTTGAAAGACGCTTACAACGCTGTTAGTTAATTTTCTCTTCTGTTGTTAATGTATTAATTATCGTATTATTTATATTCAAACTTGAAGGCTTGGTTAACACAATAGTTTGTATTTATTTAATTAATATAGAAAATAAAAAATTATTTTTAAATTATTTTTGTTTTGTAATTATTGTATTATTACTATTATAAATATGTTGAAAAAATAAACGCTAGAAAATTATTAATTTCTTTTATTTAAAAAATGAAGTAAAAGTTGAAAACTTATAATAGTCCAAAGACTTTTTAAATTCGAATGTCTTTTAAACTAGAGGACCAGAAACGTCCAAATTGTACAAGAACATTATGCCACTAGTAGGGCGCAGAAAGCCGATAAGGGGTTGGTTGGAATAAATTTTAAATTAAGTGAACAATATTATTTAATATTAGGTACACAATTTATATTTACACTTTTATTATAAGCGATAAGCCTCGTTTCATAACATAATATCAGATGCGTTTTGAATAAATAATTCTCTTTAATTTATTTCAATTACCTTATCGCACTTCTGCTCTCCTACTACCAAGTCCGAAAATTGTAAAATTTGAAAGAAATTTTTAAAAACCTAGTTTTAAAAATCGAAATTATACAGTTCTGAGGGTGCCAATCTTTAGCCCTACTATCGGGGAATATACTTGTTAAATTTGGGCGTTGCTGGTCCTCTAGTTTAGAAGATATTCGACATAAAGCATAAAATTTTAAAAATTAAACTATTCAAAATAACTTTAAAGTCTAATATCTTCTAAACTAGAGGACCAGCAGTGCCCAAATTTAACAAGTATATATCTCGATAGTAGGACTAAAGATTCGCACCCTCAGATTGGCGTAATTCCGATTTTTTTAAAATTAAGTTTTTAAAAATTTCTTTCAAATTTTAAAATTTTCGGGCAAGGTACTAGGAGAGCAGAAGGGCGATAAGGTGTCGGAAATAAATTAAAGAGAAATATTTATTTAAATGAATTTAAAATCTCATGCTTATCATACAAGCGATAACGCCTCGTTTCATAACATAATGGCAGTGCTTTTAAATAAATATTTCCCTTTAATTTATTTTGATTATCATATCGCACTTCTACTCTCCTACTACCTTGCCCGAAATAGTAAAATTTGAAGAAAATTTTTAAAAACCTAGTTTAAAAAAAATCGAAATTATGCTATTCTGAGGGTGCCAATCTTTAGCCCTACTATCGGGGAATATACTTGTTAAATTTGGGCGTTGCTGGTCCTCTAGCTTAGAAGATATTCGACATAAAGCATAAAATTTTAAAAATTAAACTATTCAAAATAACTTTAAAGTCTAATATCTTCTAAACTAGAGGACCAGCAGTGCCCAAATTTAACAAGTATATATCCCGATAGTAGGACTAAAGATTCGCACCCTCAGATTGGCGTAATTCCGATTTTTTTAAAATTAAGTTTTTAAAAATTTCTTTCAAATTTTAAAATTTTCGGGCAAGGTACTAGGAGAGCAGAAGGGCGATAAGGTGTCGGAAATAAATTAAAGAGAAATATTTATTTAAATGAATTTAAAATCTCATGCTTATCATACAAGCGATAACGCCTCGTTTCATAACATAATGGCAGTGCTTTTAAATAAATATTTCCCTTTAATTTATTTCGATTATCATATCGCACTTCTACTCTCCTACTACCTTGCCCGAAATAGTAAAATTTGAAGAAAATTTTTAAAAACCTAGTTTTAAAAAATCGAAATTACGCTATTCTGAGGGTGCCAATCTTTAGCCCTACTATCGGGGAATATACTTGTTAAATTTGGACGCTGCTGGTCCTCTAGTTTAGAAGATATTCGTCTTTAAAGTTATTTTGAATAGTTTAATTTCTAAAATTTTATGCTTTATGTCGAATATCTTCTAAACTAGAGGATCAGCAGTGCCCAAATTTAATAAGTATATTCCCCGATAGTAGGGCTAAAGATTTGCACCCTCAGAATTGCATAATTTCGATTTTTTTAAAACTAGGTTTATAAAAATTTCCTTTAAATTTTACAATTTTCGGGCACGGTAGTAGGAGAGCAGAAGTGCGATAAGGTAATCGAAATAAATTAAAGAGAAATATTTATTCAAAAAGCATCTGAGATTATGTTATGAAACGAGGCTTATCGCTTATAATAAAAGTGTAAATATAAATTGTGTACATAATATTAAATAATATTGTTCACTTAATTTAAAATTTATTCCAACCAACCTCTTATCGCCTTTCTGCGCCCTACTAGCGGTATAATGTTCTTGTACAATTTGGGGCTTCTGGTCCTCTAGTTTAGAAGACATTCAAATTTAAAAAAATAATAGTCTTTGAACTATTATAAGTTTTTAACTTTTATTTCATATTTTTAATAAAAGAAATTAATAATAGTTTTCTAGCGTTTATTTTTTTCGACATATAACAGTATAAATACAATAATTACAAGACAAAAATAAATTTAAAAATAATTTTTCATTATGTATAAATAAATAATACAAACTATTGTGTTAACCAAGCCTTCAAGTTTGAATATAAATAATACGATAATACATTAACAACAGAAGAGAAAATTAACTGACAGCGTTGTAAGCGCCTTCCAAACGAAAATATTGGATTCTATTGCTGTGGTATGAATAAATAATTGTTCCTTAAAAATGTGATTTCCTGCAATTAATATTCGACAAAATGATACAAAAGTCGCTACATATACTCGGGACAATGCCCTTAACAACTTCCAAGAAAAAAAATTCAAAAAGTTGAAGTTGATTTTCGACACGAGCAACCTAAAAATTCTGGCTCGGAGCTAGATTTGAAGTAGAGATAAGAATCTAAACTAATGACGAAACTCGGCCTTATATTACCTCTTTCCCTACCAATAAAATTCAATCGACCAATCATATACAAACATTAATAACATGTGATTCAGTAAACAATTCGAGTAAATCGTATGCGCTGGTGTATGAGGAGTTGCTTCAATGCTAGGCGCAATTTTATACTCGATCTTAAAATTATACCAAGTAATTTAATATTTAAGTACTTATACTGTACTGCTGTTTCTTACATGGTTGTACAAAAGTTTCCATAAACAAAATCATTCGCTAAAACGAAGTACTTCTAGTAAATATCGACTTTAAGTTTAATAGTGGACCAATTGTTGAAAAATTCAAACTAAAAGAACCACATAGAGTTATTGATTATTCTCAAATTTGTCAACAAAAACTCACAAGTCAAAATATTTGTCTTAAGGTACGTACATCCGAACATAATTAAAGTCACTTTCACTATAATGTACCTCTTTAAAGAGCTCTCTTTGGGGAATGACTTTAAGACATCATTACGAGAACTTTGCCCGCAATTATACAAGGAACCGCCCGTTACAGTTTATAATAGATATTCAGTTCCTTATAAAATGTACACATTTCTTTGTAAAATTAATAACCTAATTAAAACACTTGATAATTTTGGTGAGATGTTTCTTACATGGTTGGAAATAAAAAAGTTTCCACAAGCATAAAATCATTCTCTAAAATGTTGTTGCCCTTTAAAGAGCTACTCATAGTAAATACTGACTTTTATTTATAGTGGACCAGTAATTATCAATTAAAAAATTATAACAAAAAAAAACACATCTCATTCTCAAGTTTATCAACAAAGGCCCGAAACTCAAATTTTGTCTTCAAATGGATCTGAAAATATTAAAGTCAGCTTTACTATACTCTTTAGAGAACCCTATACCTGGAGAATGGTTTTAGAACATAATTATGAGAAATTTGCCAGCAATCTTTTTTTTTTCATTTCTTCTTTCAAGTTAATTCTCTTAAGACATATTATTTTATTAATTATATATTATTTAGTGCTAAGTTAACCAATCTGTCAAGTGTTGTTGATTTCTTAATCATATTAGAAACCACCCGTAAAAATTTATAATATGTGTTCTGTTAGTTTTAAAATGTACCCGCCTTTTTATAACATTAATATCTTATTCATTAACTATTCAATAATTATAAATTATAACACTTTATAACTATTTTGACAATTTTTGCCATGTATGAATGTTACATGGTAAAGGACGAATAGAATAACGATTACACTAACTCAGTAAATATATATATTTACATATATCACTACAACATTGAAGTTAAACGCTAGTTTTATTTTTTAATATTCTAATACGAACACATTTTTTTAACAGGAATACCTCTTAATTCTAGAGTCGATTAAAGCAATTGCAACCTTTTCTCAGGCGATAGAATTATAAGAATAACCAACTGGTCTTCAATTAGTGTTTTGTAAAAAATTAAACTGTGAGCATTAAAAATAAATCGAACATTAAAAGCTTACACTATTTCTTAAAAGACTAATTTTCGTCCCACTGGTACTGGTACCCCCCTTCTTTACGGGCAGGTTTTTGTTTGAAGCGATGGCACCATACGTTCAGAGAATCCTTCAGGCCAAACCTATAAAAAATAACGACTACAATTAATTATTTTATTAAAAGTAGAAATTATGCTTGGGGGGGATCAATAAAAATTGAAGGGCCCTATTATTGTATCTATATGTCGTTTTAAGACTATGTTAATTAGTGACGCATATTATCATCATTGTCTAAAGATTATTACTATGTAATTCTGTCCAAGTTGAATAAAGATAAGTTTAAACATAATTCGAAATTATTACCCTTCTCCAATCGTTGTCATCAGAAACGTTCCCAGGTCCTATCGATAACGTCTTATTTTGATGTTTCTGTATAATAGCACTAGAGCCAGTTGTATAAACTCTAGTTCAGGGTTAACCTGTCCTGTTTTATCGATAGTGACACACACACACACAATAGGCTTGTTTATGTCTACTCGGAGTAAAAAGAGCAAATTTAAAGCGTTTATTCGTCCTGCTCTTTTGAATTTTGAACTAATTTTACCTATGTGTCCTGCTCTAATGACGTCACATTTGGGGTAGATCGAGCAGACAAGTAAATAGACCTAATGTATTTATTTATGTTACTTGAAGATCAGGTTAACCTGAAACCACGCTTCATCGTTTTTATACAATCACACCAGTTAAACAAAATTTTATAACACGTTACGACTTAAACTTTTGTTTTCAAAGTAACTTTTTCAACGATAGATTACTTTCAAAATAAAGATCTTAGAATCTACGTGTACTTACATCGAACCAAAGCATGCTTCTTGCTCATTTAATTACGACGATCGTATTGTTTGATAGTAGTTTTCAGAGGTTTCAACAAAACAAATTATAAACGAAGCTGCAGCAATACTGAGAGCATTCAAATTTTCTACACTGTAACTGTTTGTCACCATACCAGAAAGCTAATTCGAATTTCCACAACTAATCCACTTGAAAACGTTCCAAATCCCAAACCACAATTTTGATAAAAAGTTTATACCATAATCTTAAAAAATCCATAGGTATGGTAAGTAAAATCCAGATATACTGGAGAATATAAAATTTAACTAAAGTTGCTCCAATATAAGTAAAATCACCCATTAGCATAAAGTTGAATTACCAATAGACCAATACACGTGCCTTGCAACGTAGATCGACATTAAGTCTACTTTCACACGCACAATTTTCTGCCGTGGTCGTGCAGTAATCACACAGTACGATTCTAAGCCCCGGTTGCGTAATTTTCTGGAGTTGTAATATTCTAATTGACGGGTAAATATGTACTAAATAATTAAATAGTATTTTATTTTGTCGTATCAATGCACGGCAAGTATGTAAACTTGTATAGACCCAAGTTCTGCATATATTACTGTTCCTGTATACAACTCTGGCGTCGTGTCGCCGCAGTCTTCTTGTAGTTATGCTATATGCTATATATATGTAGTTAGCCTGTATATTTGTTGTTAAGTAGGTCCTATTATGAACAGTTTTCGTATCGTTTTCCAGGGTTAGGGTATTTAACACTTCTGGTAAAACAGCTGCAATAAATGGAGTTACAAAGTGTCGAAAGTTTTAAATACTACGCCAGTCCTAAATTTAAAATTAGATAGCCTTCACCAAAAAATGTAGTCTGTAACCTTGTTTCGTGAGCAGGCCATGGTAGCAATAAACAAATAACTATCCAGCAAAATGAAAACTTGCAAAACAGATTAATTATTAATAATGAAAGCATTATTTTACTGTAAGTACAAGTCGTATCTGTTTGGCATTAAAACAGTAGTTATGGTATGTAATTTGTGATAAAAGTAAGTCACTTGCAGAATTACTTCTATTCTATTCTTCTATAGATTCTATTGCCGCAGGTGGTATAATAAGTCATTAGAAGAAAATGTATAAGCATTGTAGTGTATTTGAGATACCGATAGGGCGTTTTCATATCTACTGACAGCAACACCGGCACGATCAGCACAGCACCATTAGCGACACAATTTCTGGCAAGCATTTACACATTCACCGACAACAGTACCCGTCAGTGGATTCTCGAAGTATTTTAGTTTTGTTATTTTCGTTGTTTTTGTCCCCAAAACAAGGTTTCGATTACATAAGTTCAATTAAAGTAACTATTTCATTTTTACTGGCCATTTTAGTAATTCAACAACACTTTACACTGCTTAAAACAAATAAAATTTTTAAACTAAGTTGACAGCATGTGTGGAGCGACTGTTCTTTGCTGACATGCTGTCACCTGTAACGGCACGATATTGATATGTCGCCAAGTGTAAAAGCATACCTATAATTTACACGAGATTACGCATCCACCAGCATCGTTACCGTTGTCGTGTCGGTAGATGTGAAAACGCCCATACGGCTTCTAAAGTTAAAAAAATAGATTCCTCACAATCGAATTAGTAAGAATAGTTACCTAACTCAAAATCGCAAATACTGCACTCTTCGCTACGACAGCAGTGTTGTGACCCATATTTTATCTTTCCAAAATAACAGTTCCTCTGATTTACGAGTTACCATGTGCCCAAATGAAAGTCATTAATATTTTGTCCAAAAAATTTTTACAACAAAGTGTTGTTGTCGTTCTCTACTTTGTAGTTGAGCTCATCTTTACACCACTTCCTGGTGCTTTTATTTCCATTCCCATTTCCGACTTTAGTATTATTACATAACAATTTGAAGGTAATAGAGCAATTACACCTAACGGTAAATAGCCATCTCAACTGTTCGTCTCTTTCTTAAGGTTCTCCAAAAATGCCGATGACATCATTCGTCTCATTTTGATTTGTAGTTTCTGCTTCCGGTTCCAGCTACTTGGTGCCGTTCGAGTCTATAAATGCAACATGTATAATTTTTTTAGATTTAAGTAAACCATTAACGAAAGTATTGTGCATGTCAACTGTAATACTAATTTTGAATGAATTCAAATACTGACTTTTAAGTTGGTGGGTCCTTATCTACATTCTCCAACTCCAGCGACTCTTTATACTAGGTGTAATACTGCACCCTTCAAAGATACCAGGCACGACATTGAGTATTCTCTTCGATTAGTATGAAATAGCACTTCTAGAACAAAAATTCGACAATTGAATCGACTAAATTAAAGTACCGCAGTACCAAGTAGGTACAAAACAATCTCGACACTAAAATATCTGCGTTTGCTTTCGGGATTTATTTAAAATAATAGTATTTTACCCCCAAAAAACAAATTTCTAAATGTTTCATAAGTTGATAGCAAGTACAGTAGGTAAGCAAACTGTTTACAAATTTTTACCACCAAAGTCTACTATTTAGTCAAGAAGCATTGTAAACTGATCCACTGGTTAATTGAACTGGATAACAATAATTATTATAGAAATTCCACAAGACTTTGGATTTACGTAAAACTAACTTCAATGGTTCAATGCTCGTGTTTACTTGCTTGTATTAATTAATTAATTATTTTAAACACAAATTCATGAAACTACATTCCTAACCTATTTCTCTTCTAACACGTCTACCACACGTCTACTAGCGTAGGGTATGCAACCTATCATACTATGGTGTCGTCAAGGTTGACGAACAGTGCCTAACCATTTCAAACTCTAAACACAAATTGAATTAATTAATTTAATTTAAAGTTTTCTTACTGTTAGATATCAATGTTCGAGTATCAGATGCATCCTCTGAATGTAGGCCTGTGACTAAAAGTGTTCCAACTCTTCGGTTAGAAGAGTCACTCGTCTATACGTCCGCAGGGCCGATTTATGCATTATGCACTTAGGCAACAACTGCCAAGAGCGGCAGTCTGATAGAGGGCGGCAAAGATACGCTAGCTCGATAATGCATTTCGCATACTACGAGTACGCAGTATGAAGTAATATTTATTTCAATATTCCGAGACAAACTAGCACCTACACACTACACGCCGCTATCTTATCTAAACGTAGATATACGCCAATCACGTCTAAACGCTTACTCTTAAAGCATTGAAATTTGGAAACAAAGTAGTGACCAATGCGCTAAACAAACTGCCAACACGAAATTCGCATCTAAGCAGGTCGAAGGTCAAAACTGACCCCCAAAGTTAAAGCGATATATTCCAATCACGTCTAAACACATAGGTACACTTGCAGCATTCAAATTTGGAACTAAAGTAGGGACCAATGGGCTAAACAAACTGCCTACAATATATTCGCATCTAAGCAGGTCGAAGGTCAAAAATGACCCTCTTAAGTTAAATCGATATATGCCAATCACGTCTAAACGCATACACTTATAGCATTCAAATTTAGAACTAAAGTAGCGACCAATAAGCTAAACAAACTTCCCGAAACAAATTCGCATCTAAAAAGATCAAAGGTCAAAAATGACCCTCTAAAGTTAAATCAATATATGCCAATCACGTCTAAACGCATACACTTATAGTAACCAAATTTGGAACTAAATTAGCGACCAAATGGCTAAACAAACTGTCCTAAAGAAATTCGCTAGTAAGAAGGTCGAAGGTCAAAAATGACCGTTTAAATTTAAATCGATATACGCCAATCACGTCTAAACGCATACACTTATAGCAACCAAATTCGGAACCTAAGTAGGGACCAGGGATGGCCTGTGTAGACAATATCATGTAGAGATGTAGACAATGCAATTGTTTACATGTTGATAATAGTGTCGATGTAGACAACTTTCGCGAAATCGCGAAGTTCTCTCTTGTGGACAATGTCAACAATGTCGACTAAAAGTGATATAAAATACCAAAAAATCGTAACTAGTACTCATTTTAAATTATACACACTCACCATTTTGCGAGAATTCAGTTCGACACGTCTTCCGAATTACGCACCATCGCTCATGAGTTGTTCTCCGTGTAATTTGATACTAATATTTGAAAAAATATAAATAACAGATATAATTTCATAATTTTAAATAACATCATATCTACACCTAGCTGTACAGACGACCCGCAATATGAGGGAGAGTAACGCAGTTGCCTACGTAGTAGGCGGAAACTTCACAATAATCGTTCTAAATTAAACCATAAACACATATCACATAAATAATAAAATAGTATCTCTCTATCTCGGAGGGTGAGTCAGGGGCGGACTGGGCTACAGGGCCAGCGGAAAAATTCCCGGTGGGCTGGTTACTTTGGAGCCGGTTTATCTGAGGTATATCGAAAAAAATGTGGATCCGTTCCGACGAAAAATAGTAAAAATACTTTTAATTTAATTTGCCAGTGCAAACAGAAGAAACCCCTGGTTTAACAAACAAGTTATAGAAAAATTTACGAAGAATGGCGTTTTGCTAAGTATAGTGAGTCCATATTCTCTTTCGTAAAACACCTTCTTTGGAGACATTATGAATCGCTACCAAAATTTCTGCACTTCATTTTAAGCCATTTGACCTTAAAAATCCCAAATTTTCGGTCTGCGGCGCTTTACATTTTCTAAATAAAATCGATATTGCACTTAAGCCCCCATGAAAAATTCATCTTCCGTCACTGGTTACCCCGGGCAGTAAAATAAAATTGGGTCGCGTCAAATATTTCCCGGGCCGGTCATTTGTTGCCAGTCCGCCCCTAGGGTGAGTATGTAACTGGGAGAAGTGATGAAAACAACTACCTCGGACGATCTCTTTCGATCGCGGACAAGTGCGTACACTACGAATGCATCCCCTGAAATGAAATGAAAGCTAAAGGACCCCTACATCTTATTTAAAAATTTGAAGCATTTTATCGAGGGCAGGTCAAAGTTGCGCTCCGTCAAACAGCACGTTCAATACACTAGTAAAATGCAGCTTATGCGATTTCAAAAAATTTGAAAAGATAGGAAATGAAAGCGAAAGGCTCACAGCTCACTACATCTTGTTCGAAAAGTAGGTCACGGGTCAAAAAAGACCCCTAAGATTAATCGATGCTCGACTATAACTTCTAAACGAAACGACCAATTTTCTTTAAATTGGGAACGTAAGTGGTGATCAATGAGCTAAACAAACTGCAATAAACAAAATTCCGTTCTAAGTAGGTCACGGGTTAAATAAGACACCCTAAGGTTCACAAAGATCCAAAAATGTCCGTTCTGATCTCAAATTGTAGAAAATGTAGTCAAGATTAAACCTCCGGGATCATAATTGACAGAAAATGAAACAAGTAAAAACTTTTGAGGTTTCTTGGATTTTTGACAATGATCCGGACGTCTGTAGAGTCCGAAAACTTGGATTTATCATTAGGCCTCCGTTATAGACAACATTCCAAAAATTCAAAACTACCTACCCTTTATAAAATAGGGCGTTTTATTTTACCGCTAGTAATTCCTGATAACTAATGTGGCCTACATGTTTTTAAATAAATTTAATCGGTAATTATAAATTGTAAATAAAAATGTTTTGAAGATAATAAAGCCACGTTTTGAAACAAAAATATATAATGACGCGTTTCGCCCTAAGGCTTCATCAGATAAAAAATAAAAAATTAAAAATAAAGCTTAAAAATTATTATAAAAAACGGAGATGTGTCTTGTAAAATTTTTGAATTTAAAAAAAAAAAAAAAAAAAAAAAACATTATAAACGTCACTATAAAAGTCACATTTATTTGCTTGAAAAATTTTTTAACCTTAATTTATTTAATTTAACGCGGGAATTTCAAAAATTTTACAAGACACATCTCCGTTTTTTATAATAATTTTTAAGCTTTATTTTTAATTTTTTGTAATTTTTTATTTTTTATCTGATGAAGCCTTAGGGCGAAACGCGTCATTATATATTTTTGTTTCAAAACGTGGCTTTATTATCTTCAAAACATTTTTATCATTCACAAGAAAGCTAAAAAACTATTATAATTTATAAATTGTAAAGCGTATTATTATTAATTATCATTACTGTGATGGATTAAAATGACAAAAAAGTTATAAACTAAAATTCTAAAATTCCAATAAGATGTGATGCGAGATAAAACAACTAAAAAATTTTAAGTAGTTGAATAACAATTTAATAAACAAATGCGCACCTACCTACTAATAAATTGCATCACTATTCGAACTCTTCGCCCCTTTAAACAAGGGTGGATGTAAAAAACAATGTTTGAACCACTTAAAACATGTAAAAACCACGGACATGAATGTTACCGAACCAATTATTACCAACTAAACTACTAAATTTGTATAAATTGTATTATCTTGTGTTGAAATGTGCAGGTGTGTTGTTATCAGCATGTGATTGGAAAATGTGTGGTTTTAACATAAAATAGTTGAAATTCGAGTTGGCGCACACAATGAATTTAAAATAAAAGAAAAAAATTATAACACATTTAAAGATGAGCTCCCCATAGTCCCCAGTCCCCATTATTGATGAGACAGTTTATAAAGGGCAGGGCACAAAAAAATTACTAGTACTTGAAGTTGCGAACTAAAATTAAGATTTAGAAATTAATTCAATAAATAGTAGGTATAATATGTATAAAATATTATTTACATCGAGTTTACTATTATTTCGTTCTTATTCTACTTGTAGTAATAAGTAATACTTTTATTTTATTTGTACTTCTGTTACGCACAAAGACTCAACATACTACTATTATTTCTCAATTATTTGCTTCATTAAATTTTATTTAGAAGCAGAAATTTTTTTAAATATAATTAGAGAAAATTGACAAGAGTTGTTACCCCTAAACAATTATTATTACTACTAATTGTAGCTTTAAAACAGCTCTTACTGTTAGACAGAAATACAAAATGATCTAGTTTCTCAGTGAGAAGACTTGGAATTATTTGATACACGTTCTTACACAAATAAATATAAAAATAAATTAAAATACAAGAACTATTTATATCGGCAGTGATAATAATCTAGAGTTGTGAGCTTAAAATTAATTAAAAATCAGTCAGTTATAGTAAGACTACCATGTACAAAATAAATTACAATCAAATCAAAGAGTATTTGCGGAAATTGGGGTTTGGTTCGTCAACTATTGAATTTCAAAGTCAAAGAAAAAAACCCCTAAAGCACAACCACAATTCTCAATCCATATCGAGTTCCTAAACATTAGCTAAGGAGCCAGCAAATAATTTCAATAAAAATACAGAAATATTTTAAAATTGTGCTGCAACCAGCTATACGTAGATGTATTGTGGGTTGCGTTTTGTCAACGATTGGCCGCCCGCAATTTTATCGTATTCAAATTGCATTATTACAAGATTATTACTCTTAAATAACATTTATATTGATATGATTAGGCGAACGTCATTTGAGAATCAAATTCAGTGTCGAATTAATCAGTAATAGTGACTTCTCGTCTGTTTTCTCAGTCCCAAACAATTCCTACAAATTAATAGCTTTTGATTTTCCATTCCACATCTCATAAATACATCCATTTTAAATACAAGAACTACGAGACACTAATAATAATTGCTGATTAAATTACGTTAAGTGATTTTGTGCCACGGCTGTAGGCAGAAAAAATCAGAAGAAACCTTTTACGAGTTTGATGCCTTACTTCCTATTATATATTATAGTCCTGCCTAACGTCAAGCAATACGTCGTCACACATACACAAAATATAAATTTTATTTACACGTGTGCATTTCGATTGTTTTAATGCACGTTTTACACTCAACTTCGCAACACCATTTAAATTTGCATTGACATCTCTCCTTGAGAGTCGATTTCAAAGTATTGTATCCTCTACCACAGCACAAGAGATTACATCCATCTAAATCGTGAGAAGTTCTGTTACAAGTGCGCCCTTGCGTACCCAAAGATCCCACGGTGTGATTTTTGAGGCAATAATTTGGAGAGTCCTGCAGATAAACGAGATCGTTGGCTGTAGGTAGACGAAAACGCGTATCTCTCAACTGAAGGCGCCCACGTCTATTTATTCTCACTTCGGTGGCTCCGTCGTATTTGTCGCGCAAATAATCGCCTGCAACAAGAGAAGAGTTAAAAATTAAATTTTTTTTTAAATAATTATTACAAATACTAATAGCGAAATAATTCGCATGCCGCACCTGTTGATACTCCCCCGTAATAACGACCAAGATTATAAATCACAAAAGTGAGACAGGCATTGTATGTAAACATTTATTATAGCCGTGTAATTTCATTACAAAGTTGAGAATAAATGTTAGCACTTGGGAAAATTTAATATGCGCTTTTGTCGAGGCTCTTTAGGGGTGGCACACAAAAATGATAAGGTGTCCAATTTGAGCGATTGCCGTAATCGTAATAATTATCTAGGAATTATTGTACGCGTATATGTGCTGGTGACATCCTCTCTGTAATTTGGAAATTTCAAGTGTCATAAATAAACCTTTCTGTCTTTCTGTTAAAGGTTACTGACTTACTGACGATATATAATAATGCAAACATTACAATTACCACCGTTAAATGTATATAATTTGAGAAAATTTCAAAAGTTATAAAATTTCTCTAGGTACAAGCTGCTCACAGCGGCACGTAACAAAAAGTCGCCATAAAGAGAAGTTGTTTAATTGAGGCTACTGTTTAAAGGTAATTTAAGATCGTAATTATAGTGTTCGGATTGAATTTAATTTTTGGGTAACTGAAACGCCGTGGTTAAATTAGTATTAGGTCTTATCCTCTTACGATATTTTATTTCAATTATTATTGCTCCGGGAATTTACAAGATGCTCCAACTCTCTAACAGACCTAAAACTAACACAGGGTGTAGCAATTGAACAAAATTATAAGGAAAAAGGGCCTACATTTACTACACTTTTGCTAAACTGCGCCAATAAATTAGCAATACACTAGGAAAAGTATTTGTATTTTCTTTTAGTTTGAAAAAGAACATCAAAATTGAGTAAATTGGTTATCTCGTCGTTAATTTATTGTAACATAAGTCAGAGCAATCATTAAATGAAGGTCACAGCTATCGTTTTGTTGCAAGTCAACTTAATATAGACTCTCCTGTTATCTGTTTTTGAGTTGAGTTTTGAATCAATACACAATACTTAATACTTAGAGACTGACAGTTATCAGTTATGCTAGAAGAGCTGGTCAGGGTGGAAAACGTTCGACAACCAGCGCACATCTAGCATCCTCAGACGAGCCACTAGAGTTCAAATTTGTACGAAAACCATTAAGAAAAAGGTTGCGAGAAAGCAACTTGAGGTCAAGAAGGCCGGTTAGTAAGCCACGATTAACTATAAATCACAAAACAAACTGACCGCATTCAGCCATCGACATCGTGAAGGATTGGCTCAGAAGGTAGACAAGTTTGGAAATGCATCTGACATGCAAATACTCGTACAAACCTCGTTGCTGTACCTGCGCGAATAAATGCTGTTCGATACATCGATGGCGTACTCACAAACCATGTGATAGCTGCTGCTGGAGCCTTCGTAGGTCCTGGATTTCTGTTCCGGCATGATAATGCAAGACCACACACATGTAGCAGGTAGCAGGTCAAACCAGATAACGGATGAGCTTGACCAGAAACAGATCTGTGGCTTCAGAAACTCTACAACAGCTTTTGATAGCTCTTCGAGAAGAATGGGTCAACATACCCCAAGCGGATATTTAGAAATTAATTTGCAGAGTTATAAGCGAAAAACTAAAAAACGAGTTTTTAGGTGGATTTTGTAATTTTCGGTAAATTTAACGCGCTCTAGCGCCTAAACCGTTTGCCTGAAGAAAACAACTTAAGAACCATAATTTGTAGAAAATTTGATGTAGTCTATTTTTGTACTGAGGCGCTTGTCTCAAACAGCGCGAAGTTGCGGAGTTATAAGCGAAAAACGAAAAAAAAAACAGCTTTTTGGCAGATTTTGGAATTTTCATCAACTTTTAACGCGCTTTAACGCTTAAACCGTTTATTTGAAGAAAAAAACCTAAGAAACATAATTTTTAGAAAATTTGACGTAGTTTATTTTTGTATAGAAGTGTTTTTTTCAAACAGTGCGTAGTTGGCGAGTTATAGGCGAAAAACTAAAAAAACAGCTTCTTGGTAGGTTTTGGAATTTTCGGTAAATTTAACGCGCTCTAGCGCCTAAACTGTTTGCCTGAAGAGAACAACTTAAGAACCATAATTTGTAGAAAATTTGATGTAGTTTATTTTTGTACTGAGGCGCTTGTTTCAAACAGCGCGAAGTTGCGGAGTTATAAGCGAAAAACGAAAAAAAAACAGCTATTTGGCAGATTTTGGAATTTTCATCAACTTTTAACGCGCTTTAACGCTTAAACCGTTTATTTTAAGAAAAAAACCTAAGAAACATAATTTTTAGAAAATTTGACGTAGTTAATTTTTGTATAGAAGTGTTTTTTTCAAACAGTGCGTAGTTGGCGAGTTATAGGCGAAAAACTAAAAAAACAGCTTCTTGGTAGGTTTTGGAATTTTCGGTAAATTTTAACGCGCTGTAGCGCATAAACCGTTTGTGCGAACAAAAAAACTTAAAAAACATAATTTGTAGGAAATTTGATATAATTTATTTTTGTATAAAAGTACTTTTCTCAAAAATAGCGCAGTTTTCAAGTTATAAGCGATAAACTGAAAAAAGAGCTTTTTTTCGCAATTTTCTCACAATGCATTCACTTTTGTTGTATTTTCCTCTCTCTGTCCGTGCCTACTAACTGAGTATTCCCTAATTGTTCACCTCTGTGTCTTTATTTCTGCTGTCAGTCTATTCCCTTGTCTCTTTGTATACCTGTGTTTTTGTCCGCGTGTTTTCCAGTTGTTTTCATATCAAGCTCTGCATGGCTATTTGTCTGAGAGCATTTGATCATTCTTGCCCTTGCGGCCTCCGATTTAATTAATACCTAGTAATCGAACTTTGCGCTGTTTCTGCTTTGCTTTCAGTACCGTGCCTCTTTATTGATGGTAAAGTCACCGACGCCAAAACGAAACGTTTTCACTATTTATATAGGTACCTTTTGTTAAAGGCCGTTAAGTAAACGCAACGACTTCTCAACGCGTAGGCCATAGACATAGCAGTCCATGTACAGGAGCAAAAATCCACCGTTCTCGAGCATCCCCTAGAAATAATATGAGGTTAGCCCGAACTTCCACTCACCCTGATGGTCAACTTTTTAGGTCTGAAATTCTGATATACTGTATGCCAGGGGCGGCCAACTTGATTAGACCCAAGATCTACCGTTTACTGACGAAACCCTGCGCGATCTACCAACAGAGGCGCGTTTATAGTTTTTAAGGCCCTAGGTGCACTCAAATTTTAGGGCCCCCTGTTTGAAGAAAAGAGTGGAATGAAATAGCGCCGCAGGGCAAAAATTTTTGATTGGTCAAGGTCAAACGGCTTAAAATGAAGTTTAGAAATTCTAGGAGCGATTGATAGTGTCTCCAAAAAAAGATGTTTCACAAAAACAAAGTAGGGAAATTATTTGAGGTAAACAAAAAATTTTATTGGAGAATTCCGAGGCTCCTTTTGACCTAGGATAAACGAGGCCTCGGCTTTTCTTCGTGTTTTTTATATTTTTTGGCTTGCCACGATCGACTGGACTAATAGTCGCGATCGACTGGTTGACCACCCCTGCTGAATGCGATGTTTCCGGGGTGGAATTCTGTTCGCCCGGATGGGAGTTTCCCGCTCGGTCGCCACCTGGACTCAACACTGGTTTTGAGTGGTCCCTAATAACTCCGGGGGAGGTAGGGGATAATGAAGTAAAAAATTTTTATACTAAAATTCCCATGTGAATAAAGTCTACAGGGTGTAAATACTAAGTAGTTATACCTACCGAAATAAACAACTTTTGTTTAGGAGCTCCAATTTGAAGTTTTTGGACTTCTTTGACTTTTCTAACAATCTTCACAACTTCCTTATTTTAAAGACTATTGAGAAAAACCAGAAGTTATGACACGCTATGTTCGATAAAACATAAACTGCACCGCGCTCTACCATCTCAACTTTTTGTTTTAAGAAAAAAATTTAAGAGGCACAATTTGTAGTAAATTGAATGCACCTTATTTTTGTATAGGAACACCTTTCTCCAAAAATGCGTGGTTTTCGAGTTATGAGCGTTCAAAATTTTTTTGAGCCGATTTTGGAACTTTTTTTAACTTGAACGCACGCTAGCGCCTAAATCGTTTATCTGACAAAAAAGGCTTAAGAGATATCATTTGTAGAAATTTAAATGTACTTTATTTTTCTGTAAAAGAACTTTTCTTATAAAATGCGTAGTCTTCAAATTATATGCAAAAAACAGAAAAAAGAGCCAAAATTCATCTTTTTCGAGACTCCTCCAAGTTAATGCTGCCACTTTTAACAGGCAGACGGTCGGTTTCATTACTCATCCCAATGTTCTTTTATCCTGCATAGTCAAAAAGTTTGTACTTTATGGTTTAGTACAAGTGTTCGCTGCCCCCGGGCCTCCTGACTATTATTTGTAATGCATCGAATCTTGAGCCTCTCGCTGTCGACATCTCGACGTTCTTTTAAATAAACTCCTAAAACTTCTCTCTTAATTTCATCATTATAGTGTTATTGTGTTGTAGGTTGGTTTAAAAGAGAAGTTGCTTTTTATTAACCTTTCGCTTAATCAAAAATTCATATCACCTCCAAATAGAAAAATGTTAATGGTAGGTAGGTGTAAAAAAGTCATAAAAATGATATATTTTTGATTATGACAAGCCCAGTAGTAAATTTCTCACCACTTCAATAATGCCGACAAAATCTCACACCTTTCGACACACTGATACTGATACAGATTTTAATGTCAACGTTATTTATTTAAAGAATTTTTCCTAAACGATATCTTTATTGGCTCGATAATGGTTGTATAGAAATAAAAATTTAAATACTGCACTGCCTTCTCGATTTAGATAACGCTCGTTTTAATTGTGACATTTTGTAGAAATATTTTTAATTAATTTACGTACAGAGTAGCTATTATAGCTGCAGATGCCGTTTTAAAGTACCTACAAGATGTAGATGTTGATGCACACAGGCGGCAAAATTCTACGGAAGGCAGTCTGATATGAACGCAATCACAAAGTATGAATTTCTAACTTTCGTATTCTCTCGATACGTTCTCATAGATAAACTCGATACATAGATTCCAATGAGCACATCCTTCTCTCGACTCTTGAGCATTATTAAAATGTTTTGACTCGAAACAAACAAACGCCCAGTAGACAAAATAATTGTGAAGCTGCGGCAAGCAAAACTTGACAGTCTCTCATTGAGAAATTGACGCAAAATTTAAAAAAAAACTGATGGGGCGCTCGGCCCCATACAGTGCACACCTATGGCCAATTTAAAATTTATATTAACTCTAGGACCATCAAATAAAAAATAATTGTATATGTTTACTTTTCAATACAAATCAAATAATTACGCAAGGCACACTAGATGTTATGTTTACTAATTTAAAATTATTAAAAAATACTTATATCACTTCCTACGCACGGTATCTAAAGGACGATTTTTGTGGGTTTAAAAATGTTATAAGTAGTAAATTAATTAATACAATTTTATTTAAACATTAAAAAATGATAAGCTCACCGTATAAATAAAATTTAAATGACTTTCACTACTGTATAGAAATTTTAAATGTCAATAATTTAAATTTACTTTATTTTAATCTAACGACCAATAATAAATTGGGTACTTTTTCACCTTAATTTTCTTTCAAAATTATTTACATAATAATTATTTATGTTGGGCAATTAGAAATATTTTTTTTATAAAATTAATTGATAAATGGGCAGTCGGAAATTATTGTTTTTCGAATAATTATTGTTAATAATGCGACTAGGAATTTCTTTGTGGTCGAAATTAACCTTTCGACTTCTTCGTGTATGGAAATGAAGTCGTAATTTATTTAATAACAAGGTAAAACAAGTCGGACTTTGGCTTTTTTTAACGTAACTAATTGTTTAGAGCTTAGACCTATAACGTCTTTGAGTCTCCGTACCACTCAAACGGCAATTAAATAAATTGTTGAAAACTTTCTTTTCTGAAATCTTCATTTCGAGTTTGTGATTCAAAAATTTTAACCCTCGGGTTTGCTTATTACTAACTGGTATTTGTGTTATGCCCGGTTGCAGAAACAAAAAATAACACCGTCAGAATGATGTGACGACAAGTCTGACGATAAATGTGACGGATAGTTAGCTAGCTAGAGAACTGTCACATTTTTGAATTTTGACATATTATTGACTTTAATTATTTGTAAATCAGCATTTACCAACTTATTCCTTGTTAATTGCAATAATTGTAATTAATTTAATACATTTTATTAAATTCCACTACATTTCGCACCATCATATCGTGATTAATTTGTAGACGTCCGTCATATTCGTACGCACCTATCTAATTTTTCGTTGGCATTCAACAAAACCAAAAACAAGGCTCCGATTCTCAAATTAGGTTCATTCGGGATCGAAACGATTTGTTTGAGATGCCGAATGAAGCCGAATTTAACCAACTGTTCCAATTCACTAAAATTACAGGAATGGAGTTTTTAAAGCACTTTACGAGACAAAATAACACCTGTTACGGTCCACAACAATGACCAATTTTTAACAACTTTGTTTCATGTCAGTGGTGTAACAAGACATGACCTGTTTGTGACAAAGCAGCTTCATTATGTTTGGGTGCTATTAATTCCTCGGGTATTTCATGGAATCGAATGCACAAATGTCCTTCGAGACCAAAAATGCTGAACTCTTTTGGGTCTTCGCTGGTGTTTTGCCTACAATAAGTAATAAAATTTCAACTAACTACATTATCGTAAAGATTTTGGAGTACTTTACCTCTTTTATGAAATTTGTGGATGAATCAAAAACTTACCATCTTACCAATAATTCTTCCTCAATTTTGGTGAAATCTTTTCGACCTTTTGTGTTTATAGGTAGCATTTATTAGTAACCTCCATAATGCAAAAATAAGTTATGTACATTACAAACAACAGCTACAATAATAATTATTTAAACTTAAAATAAACACTTGTTGGTCATGTTCACAATTTGGCTTTGACAATTGACGAATTGACGATAGTTTGGCGGGGATTCCCCGTAAATACATCTTTTAACCCAGTGTTAAGTGCAGTGTCGTCACATTGATATTTCATTAACAGTCGATTACGTGATGTGGATGTGAGAATTAAATATCACAAAACACAAAAGGTCGAAAAGATTTCACCAAAATTGAGGAAGAATTATTGGTAAGATGGTAAGTTTTTGATTCATCCACAAATTTCATAAAAGAGGTAAAGTACTCCAAAATCTTTACGATAATGTAGTTAGTTGAAATTTTATTACTTATTGTAGGCAAAACACCAGCGAAGACCCAAAAGAGTTCAGCATTTTTGGTCTCGAAGGACATTTGTGCATTCGATTCCATGAAATACCCGAGGAATTAATAGCACCCAAACATAATGAAGCTGCTTTGTCACAAACAGGTCATGTCTTGTTACACCACTGACATGAAACAAAGTTGTTAAAAATTGGTCATTGTTGTGGACCGTAACAGGTGTTATTTTGTCTCGTAAAGTGCTTTAAAAACTCCATTCCTGTAATTTTAGTGAATTGGAACAGTTGGTTAAATTCGGCTTCATTCGGCATCTCAAACAAATCGTTTCGATCCCGAATGAACCTAATTTGAGAATCGGAGCCTTGTTTTTGGTTTTGTTGAATGCCAACGAAAAATTAGATAGGTGCGTACGAATATGACGGACGTCTACAAATTAATCACGATATGATGGTGCGAAATGTAGTGGAATTTAATAAAATGTATTAAATTAATTACAATTATTGCAATTAACAAGGAATAAGTTGGTAAATGCTGATTTACAAATAATTAAAGTCAATAATATGTCAAAATTCAAAAATGTGACAGTTCTCTAGCTAGCTAACTATCCGTCACATTTATCGTCAGACTTGTCGTCACATCATTCTGACGGTGTTATTTTTTGTTTCTGCAACCGGGTATTAGTCTGTTTTTGTGTTCGTGTCTCTAATTAAATTTAAGTAATTTTATTGTTTCAAATAAGACGATTGTAAATATAGACCAAATAGAGCCCACCACAAAATATGAGTGTTGCCTAGCCGCTATAACGTCCGATATACACTAAGCTTCAACGCGTTCTAACGCCCAACCTAAACCGTTCGTTTGACGTAAAAAATCTATGAGACATAATTTGTAGAAAATTTAATGAGCTTTATTTTAGTATAGTATTACCTTTCTTCAAACAGTGCGTAGTTGGCGAGTTATAAGTGAAAATCTAAAAAAACAGCTCTTTGGTAGATTTTGAAATTTTCATCAACTTTTAACTCGCTCTAACGCTTTGACCGTTTTTCTGAAGGAAAAACCTAAGAAATATAATTTTTAGGAAATTTGACGTAGTTTATTTCTATACAGAAGTGCTTTTTTCTAACAGTGCGTAGTTGGCGAGTTATAAGTGAAAATCTAAAAAAACAGCTTTTTGGCAGAATTTTCATCAACTTTTAACTCGCTGTAACACTTAAACCGTTTTTCTAAAAAGAAAAACCTAAGAAACATAATTTTTTGGAAATTCAATGAAATTTATTTTAGTATAAAAACACTTTTTTGGCGAGTTATAAATGAAAAACTAAAAAACAGCTTTTTGGCAGATTTTGGAATTTTCATCAACTTTTAACACCCTGTAACACTTAAACCGTTTTTCTGAGGAGAAAAACTTAAGAAACAGAATTTTTAGAAAATTAGACGTAGTTTATTTCTATACAGAAGTGCTTTTTTCAAACAGCGCGTAGTTGGTGAGTTCTAAGTAAAAATCTAAAAAACAGCTTATTGGCTGATTTTGGAATTTTCATTAACTTTTAACGCGCTGTAACACTTAAAGCGTTTTTCTGAGAAGAAAAACTTAAGAAACATAATTTTTAAAAAATCAGACGTAGTTTATTTCTATACAGAAGTGCTTTTCCAAACAGTGGGTAGTTAGCGAGTTATAAGTGAAAAACTATCAAAACAGCTCTTAGGTAGATTCGGAAATATTCATCAACTTTTAACGCGCTCTAACGCTTAAACCGTTTTTCTAAAAGGAAAAACCTAAGAAACATAATTTTTTGGAAATTTAATGAAATTTATTTTAGTATAAAAACACTTTTTTAAACCGTGTGTAGTTGGCGAGTTATAAATGAAAAACTAAAAAACAGCTTGTTGGAAGATTTTGGAATTTTCATCAACTTTTAACACCCTGTAACACTTAAACCGCTTTTCTGAAGAGAAAAACTTAAGAAACATAATCTTTAGAAAATTAGACGTAGTTTATGTTTATACAAAAGTGCTTTTTTCAAACAGTGCGTAGTTGGCGAGTTATAAGAGAAAATCTAAAAAAACAGCTTTTTGGCAGAATTTTCATCAACTTTTAACACCCTGTAACACTTAAACCGCTTTTCTGAGGAGAAAAACTTAAGAAACATAATTTTTAGAAAACCAGACGTAGTTTATGTTTATACAAAAGTGCTTTTTTCAAACAGTGCGTAGTTGGCGAGTTATAAGAGAAAATCTAAAAAAACAGCTTTTTGGCAGAATTTTCATCAACTTTTAACACCCTGTAACACTTAAACCGCTTTTCTGAGGAGAAAAACTTAAGAAACATAATTTTTAGAAAAATAGACGTAGTTTATTTCTATACAGAAGTGCTTTTTTCAAACAGTACGTAGTTGGCGAGTTATAAGTTATAAGTGAAAAACTAAAAAACAGCTTTTTGGTAGATTTTGGCATTTTCTGTAAATTTTAATGCGCTGTAGCGCATTAACTGTTTGTCTGAAATGAAACACCGAAGAACTATTATTTCTAGAAAATTTGATGTAGTTTATATTTGTATAAAAGTGCTGTTCTCAAACAACGCATGTTTGCCGAGAAAAACTAAAAAAACACCTTCTTGGTGGATTTTGGAAATTCGGTAAAGAAAAAAGTGAGGTGCTTAACCTCACGTTGTTGAAAATTTGATGTAGTTTATTTTTAAGTCGAAGTACTTTTCTCAAACAATGCGTAGTTGCCGAGTTACAAGCGAAAAACTAAAAAACAGCTTTTTGGTATAGATTCTAGAATTCAACTTTTAATGCGCTCTAACGCTTAAACCGTTGTTCTGAAGTACAAACCCTAAGAAACATAATTTATAGAAAATTTAATATAGTTTATTTTTGTGTAAAAGTGCTTTTCTCAAAAAAGACACAGTTTCCAAGTTATAAGCGCGAAACTGAAAACGGGCTTTTTTCGCAGTTTTCTCAGAACAGCATCCCAAAAGACAAAAACAATAAAAGATTTGCCTTCCCTAATGACCTAGTTTGTTGTATTTTCCTCTCTCATTCTGTCCCTACTAACTGAGTATTCCCAAATTGTCCATCTTTCTGTCTTTCTTTTAGTTGTCAGTCTATTTCCTTGTCTCGATGTATACCTGTCGTCCCGTCCACGTCTTTTGCAGTAATATGTTTTCATATCAAGCTCTGAATGGCTATCTTTCTGTCTGTCGCCTTTCTGTCTTCATATCCACTAGCTTGTCTCTCGGGGGGGGGGGGGTATTTTTTACACGAATTTTACGGTACTAGTAACAAATCGTCAACTTAAAACTGGAGCCCTCAACAGGCGGTGGTGAAAACGTTACAAGTGTGAGATGGTCATACTCGAATATGCCATTAGCCAGTAGAATGTCAGCAATTAGCACATAAAAGATAATTTATATTTAAAAAGGTCTGCGATGGAAAGCAAAATCATAATAGAGGAAATTTTGAATAAACAATTTTCTACAAGTAATCTGAGACAAAGTTAAATTTTACGTCATTTAAATGAAACTTTTTGATTTCTCTGCCCACATCTTATTTAATTAACAACATAAGTCGCCACTGCTCGTCGATATACCGAATGTAATACTAAACCAAACATCATTTAAATGTAATTTCTCTTGTCAATATAAAATATATAATTAAATAAAACAAACCAATCGAACATAATGTAAATTAACATTTTACTGTGATTTTACCGTACTACCACACTATCGCGCCAAACGCACACCAAATACAAATATATGCAAATGCATCGTGTGAGGTCATTTAAAAATATATAGTACAACTTAAAAGACAATTTATCGATACAATTGTCCAAATAAAATAATTGATTTTATCACACACATATAACATGTTGCCTAATCGTACGACTACAATTATGTTAATCACTTCGGATTCGACTTTTTTTTCTTTGATAGTAATTTTTAAACGCGACACGGGTTTTATTGAACTTTATTATCTTTAAATCATTAAAAACCCACGTTTTCTTGTTTGCACTATAATTATATGTCGGTATTATAAAGAAAAAAGATCGAGAACAATACGTAATTTGCACTTGAAAGTGAGGTTTGTGTTCTGATCTAGTATTGAAGTCTCTTATTAAATTCTTTAAATGGACGTTTTACAACAAAATTGTTCAAACAAAACTCGAATACAATAGAAAGTTGGAGCGGAATAATAAGTATAAACTACTTTTTATTTATAGGGTGTTTCACGCCAAACGGATTTTTTCGAAATTTTCAATTGATTTGTGCTGGAAATGAGATTTAAACCGAACGTATATTTTGACATTTGTGAAATCAGAAAAAAATTCAGAGCATATCGTTAGTTAATGCTATTTTTCTGTATATCGATACAGGGTGGCCCAAATAAAAAAAGCTAGTTTGATGGTATTTTAGAAAATCTTGGCCTATATTATACTCAGTGACATAGAAATTGCAACACCAAGAAGCACTAGGAATTTTGGGATAAAATTTGGCAAAACCGCTCAACTACTCGAGGGTAATAATTGATTAAAATTTGGATGACATTGATCAAGTGGTAATGGCATATTTGACACTTGGTGTTGTTTTTTCGTACATTATTGTCAGGTGCATTTCTTGCGAGTTTTTGTTAATTCCGTTATTGTTGGGCTTGTCATTTTTCTGTTTTGCTTGTCTTAAGAGTTTAATTATGCTTAGAATACGGCAGCGTGCAAATTACCGCCAGTTGAGCAAATTTGAAAGAGGTCGAATTATGACTTACGCGAAGGTGGTTTTCCGTTTCGGGAAATCCCCAATCGTCTTAACCGAAACCAATCCACCATCATGCGATGTTACCGAGCATGGACCAGAGAGTGTTAAGAACGCCGTAGAAGAGGATCCGGAAGACTAAAACAAACTAATGAGGCGCAGGACCGCCATCTTCGGCTAATGGCATTAAGGGACCATTCTCCAGTACTAGATCAATTGATGACCAATGGTTAGGTAATTAAGGTCGTCTTGTAACTCTTCGAACGGTTTACCGTCGAATTAGAACTTTCGGCTTGCAATCTTATCGGCCACATCTTGTGCTACCACTTACGGCTCAACGCCGGCAGCAACGTTTGGGGTGGTGTACGTTGAGAGTGCACTGGAACTTGGAGTGGCATAGGGTGGTGTTTAGTGACTAATCTAGATTCTGTTTGGAAATGAATGATGGCCGCATGAGGGTCCGGCGAAGACGTGGGGAACGGCGAAATGTTAACTTTTCTGTCGAGAGGCCTGTGCACCGAACTGTGGGAGTTATGGTATATGGGGTGCTATAGCGTATGGGAGTAGGTCTCATTTGGTATTCATCCGAGGCAATATGAACGCCCAGCGTTATATCCATGAGGATGTGGAACCGCATATTCTTCCATATCTTCAGCAGCTGGAAGACCCTCTTTTACAGCAAGATAATGCCCGTCCTCATGTTGCAAAACTTCTCTCAGACGTTTTGAAGAGGCCTACGTCAATCTCTTGCCATGCACACCCAGATCTCCCGACATATCGCTCATTGAACATGCGTGGGACATAATGGGAAGAAAACTGGGAAATTTGGCGAATCCTCCACTGACGCTGGTAGCCCTCCAGAATGAATTGCAGGTGGCTTGGGATACAATACCCCAGGAGGATATTGATCACTTGTTGGAATCGATGCCGCGAAGAGTGGTGGAGTGTGTAACCAATAGGGGGCGTGCAACACATTATTAATAAAAATAAGGTTTATCTTCATTTGCTTTTTCTTTAAACTTTCTTCAATTATTACCCTCGAGTAGTTGAACGGTTTTGCCAAATTTTATTACAAAATTCCTAGTGCTTCTGGGTGTTGCAATTTCTATGTCACTGAGTATATTTATATTAAGTCTACAAGTTAATACAAATCAACCATAATTTTAGAAATGCCGTTTCTAATTTTTTCAATTCAAAATGGCGGCCAGTTTAACAATTGGCCCATTTTCTAGTTTTTGCTTATAACTTTGCTGATAATTCTTATTAGAACAATATAAAAGAAGAGTAGATAGGCAAAATGTAGGGCATCAGTTTAGATATAGTCGATTTTTAAAATATCTAAAAAATCGCCGACTTTTACAGTATCCAAAGTTAATTAAAATTTCAAAAATAATTTTCTCACAATTTTTTAAATTTTGGATATGTTGTACCTAGATATCGAAGTTGTTAATCAAACGCCGTTTATTTGGTTAGTTTGCTATAGCCAGAACCGGAGTTATGATTTTTTTAATGTCACAATATAAAAAATTTCTAATTTTTTTTGTATTTAAAATTTGTAATTGCAAGTAGGCACATTTATTTATTCTATAAATAACTATTATTTGATACTATTTTAGTTTTAAAAAAACTCCCGGTTAAACCGGAAATCGTAAAAATAAAAAGAGTTTTCGAAAACACCCTGTATATTTTTAATTTTTATTAAATGTTGAAGAATTATCTGTCTGATGATACCAAACATGTTATGTTTTTACTTATAACCGGAAATAGGGTTAGCTTTCCTAATTTTAAATACAACGCCCTGTATATTTTAAGCTTATTGCCGTATAATACTGGTCTTAGTAAAATTTTAGACACACCATTTTGAAAATTGATTTCAGGTAAGTATTATCCATTTAGAATTTTGTCCCAATTCTATGCACGAAATCGATCCATAGTTAGTGAGCAGAAATCTCGATTCTATTAATTAATTATTTATGCAAGGAGTAGCATTTTAAAATTGTGTAAAAAAACAATGAAATGTTAAAGCAGTGATAAAGTACAATAGAATTCTTTGTATAAATGAATAAAATATCTTTGCAATAAATTATAATTGAATCGAAGTTAAAAATTTGCTAAATAACTTTGCCATCAAGTTAACCTTCGTAAATTAATTTTTATTAATTGGCAATCAGTGCACTTCGTAGGTTGTTGAACCCTTATTGGGTAAAAAACTGCTGTTCTTTTATCAATCATTTTCAAAGAGAGCATAGCTACCCATAAATAGCCTAACAACTATACGAATTAATAACAGATCTTTATAGTCGAAACATTTCATGGATTAGTAAATCGTGGATTAACTAACTAGTTTATACCGTTGTTACATATATTTTTTAAAATAAATAAATAATGTTTACTTACCAATTTCTCTAAAATTGGATAATTGTTGCCAACATGTAATGAGCGAACACGAACCTGATACTCCATGACATTTGCATGTTACCCGAGCCTTCTTGATGATGGCCTATACATAAAACCGCATTTTAGAAAAAGTACAAAATAAAGGATGATACGAGTCTTTCTCGTCTTATATTCAACTATAAATACAACAAACAATTACTATCAAAAAGCATTATTCAAGTTGTCTAGTAATTTTTCATTCGTTAAAGAACCTGGCATGTATTTGAAGCTACTAAACCTAAACTTGATGTGATCTTCGAGTTTTAGAGGAAGAAATATTTTAAAATTTAAAAGGCGCCATTTTAAGCTTTCGCGACATGATAAATGTATCGTAAACTCTCAAAATCTTCCAGTTCAAGTAGCAAGTAGCAAATTTAATTAACTTTTTCATGGTGCAAATGGTGCAAGTAACATTTGCTTGTGTAATGCCATTTTGTGGAATTTAAAAAATAGCGTCAGTTATAATATAAATAAACACCCATTAAACATCACTAAAGCAACGACGCGTGAAGACATTAAACGATTTTCCGTAAAAATTCTCCATAAAATAATATTAACGCTAACCAAAGTAGAACTGGGCGTTTGTTAAATTTCACAATCGACAACCGATTGTTTCAAAAACATCGATTAATCTGGCAATCGATTAATTGAGCCATCGATTAATCGGACAATTTATTAATCAGACAATTGATTAATCGGACAATGGATTATTTAAAAAACTTAATCGAACATCGATTAATCGACTTTTTCTCCCAGCCCTAAGCCAAAGTATAGATCCCTAGAAAGTGCCACTTACGATACGTAACAAGTTGAAAAGTATTTACCGTATTACTTTGGTAATACTGAAAAGGCGACTTCCAAAAAGTCACCAAGTCACAATACCGTAACATAACAATTTACATAGCATACTAATGGGTGACATTATCTGAGAGACGAAGATCTCTTCAAAAATAGACTGTCTTCCTAGGCTTTGTCCATTTTTAGACAAAAGTCCCTCTCGATCGTTTTTACCTCTGTTTAGGTACTTTTGATTCGTGCAAGACCAGCCACTCTCCCAACGTCGTCATTCCATCTCATCTGATGTGGTGTGAGGGACCCAAATCAAGAGAAAACACTTTTTTTTAACCATCGCAGAGACAGGACGACTTTAAATCGGTAGCGCTCCCCGTTGGTGATTAGTTATTTATGGAGTTTCCTCTTCTACCTTTGTGACGAATTTCGCAGCGATCGAAGAAACCACAAATTTTTGACGCTTGAAGAAAAAAAAAGTCCTAACCCAAATAATTCGGTCTTCCATTTTGCGTCCTCGAAAATTTTAGACCCGGATTCGTAAAATTTTTGAGAAAATCAATCTTTGGGCCGAAGTCTGACAACTTTTACCTCAAAAGGTATATGTATTTTACAAACGTAGGTACGGTTTGGGCCTTAAGTCCCCTCCACACGACCTGATTTGGTCAGGCGGTCGGGCCGATTTGGTCAGATAAGGTAGAATATCAGGTCGTGTGTAGGCTTGTCGTCTGACATTTCTGACATTTATTGTGTCGGGTCGTCGGGAGTTGTCAGATGGCCCGTCCACCTGACTACCCAACCGCCTGACCAAATCAGATCGTGTGGAGCGTTGTCAGTGTGGACCGACTGTCGGACCGACCGCGTCAGGTCGTGTGTAGGGAACTTTAGCCTCCAAAAAAAATGGAAAATTTATATTTTTGACAGTGTCGCAATATCGAAAGTAAAAAACTTTAATTTTTCTGGCGTGCATAGACGATTTATCTCTCAATAGAAAACAAAAACCAAAAAACAGCTTTTTGGTAGATTTTAGAATTTTCATCAAAATTTAACGCGTTCTAGCGCTTAAACCGTTTTTCTGAAGAGAAAACCCAAAGAAACATAATTTGTGGTAAATTTAATGTAGTTTATTTTTGTATAAGAGTGTTCGTCTCAAACAGTGCCTATTTGCCGAGTTATAAGTGAAAATCTAAAAAACAGCTTTTTTTTGGTCGATTTTGCAATTTTTTGCAAACTTTAACGCGCTCTAGCGTCGAAACTGTTTGTCTGAAGGGAAAAACTGAAGAATCATAATTTTTGAGGAAACCGTATGTAGTTTATTTTTGTATAGAAGTATTCTTTTTAAAAAGTGCGTAATTTCAGAGTTATAAGCGAACATCTAAAAACACATTTTTTTGCCCAATTTTGGAATTTTCGTCGAACTTTAATGCGCTCTAGCGTCTAAACCGTTTGTCTGTAGGGAAAAGCCTAAGAAACGTAATTTGTAGGAAATTTGATGTGGTTTATTTTTTTACAGAAGTATTTTTCTAAAAAAATACATATTTTGCGAGTTATGAGCGAAAAACTAAAAGAAAACAGCTCTTTGGTCGATAATGGATTATTTGGAGTCGAAGCAAGGCCGGTCCAACGGAGACAGGCGCTAAGTTTTAAAAACCTTTTAATTAAAATAATAATAAATTGTAATTTTAAGCCGTTTGACCTTGAACAATCAAAAATTTTCGCCTGTGTCGCTATAATTATTTCTATAAATTCTCTTTCCCCATTTGAGTAGCAAGCTGCTCATTGCTGGTAATAAGTACCAGCTGAACCAGCGTTCACTATGCGGATACCCAAAGCCAGCTTTTGCATTTCTCTTCGCATACTCGTGGTCGAGATGATGTTAATGTCTTTTGACACGATGATGTCGTTAATTAGCCTCTTCCACCAGGGCCGTCTTTAACCTATTGGGGGCCCTGGGTACATGAAGATATTGGAGCCCCTATAACCAGCGATTTTGGCACCCTAGGCTATAATAATCTCAGCACATTTTTTTTTAATTCGTGTTTGAGAAGGAAATAGAATGAAGTAGGGCCGCAGTCAAGATTTTTTGATTGTTCAAGGTCAAACGGCTTAAAATATAGTTTTTGAATTTTAATAGCTATTGATAGTGTCTCCACAAAAGAAGTTTCACAAAAACAAAGTTGGAAAATTAAATTACAGTTTGTTGTAATTTATTTAAAAAAATTTATTTTCATTGGCATTTGGCGCCCCTTTTTAACTTGACGCCCCTAGACTACAGCCTCGGTAGCCTAATGGGTAATCCGGCGCTGCCTATAACCTTAACAGAGCACTATTTTGTTAGAATAGACATAGAAAGTAGATAAGCAAGGTTCTAGATTTATTTTAATTTTATTACAGTCACATTAGTTTACTTCGGTCGGGGACCCCTAAGAATCCGGGGCCCTGGGCCTGGGCCCCTCGGGCCCATGCCTAAAGACAGTACTGTCTTCCACTACTCTTGGCCCAAGCAGTAGTCTTTTTTCACGCTATGTTTCTGCTTCTATTAGTGTTTTTGTTCTTCTTCAATGTTAACCAGTCTCCCAATTCTCCTTCTACATTCCAAATTATAATCCAATACCTGCCTTGTACGAGTATGTCCTACGCATTGCTATTTTCTTTATTGGACCTATTTGGAGCCATTGTTATTGATTTGAGATTGTTCATCTTCATAATTATGCAATTATGTTGCTCAAGCAGGTCTTGTGCAGCTCGGTAACCATTCTCACGCAGCTTTGTTTTGCATTTGACTTGTAGAGTTTGTTTTAAAAGGATATTATGCAGCTAGACCACTATGCCACTCACAACACCACAGCACATCATATGGGCTCTCCATATTAATAAGGGGCTTTCAGGGGCGATCGTTACGCCAAAATCTTCTCAAGCAAGTTTTGAATTTGAGTTTGACGTAACCAGTACATTAATAAACTCTACTTCATCCCTTAAGAAAAACTAAATGGGCGCTTTAAATGCCTCATTATAAATTTAAAATCACAACATCGAGGCAATTCGATACCGGTCTTTATTGGCCCACCCTGCGTGGCCCTAAAGTAAATCTTATTATCAATCTGATAACAACCATTATAAGGTACTAATTTATTCCGTTAATTAAAATCCTATTAAATTCTATCTCGAATAAAAATTTATTGGGCCAAAAGAAAACGTTTCCAGTTTAAAAAAAACAAAAATTAAAAAGATAAATTTTACGCTCAGATAAAAACCGAAATTAAATTGGTTATTCTCGAGAGCTTTATTAATTTAGATGTTAAAGTAAACGTAACAGCAGCACTCGCGTGACTGACTTAAATTACAATTAAAATGCAAAATAGCCATAACGTATATAATTCAAATAATATCTCTAGATTAAGTGGTTGAATGGACCGGCTTTCGACACCCCAACATTTAACTTTTTTATTTTTTTTAAATTAAAAAATACTCACTCTTCGTCCAGCTTCGTTATTGTGTAAATTCATCAGGGCTTTTCCTTGCTCGGGTGAACCCCTCTTGAATTTTCTTTCGCGTTCTCGAACGTCCACGAAACCTTGTGAAAATCTAAAAAAAATAGAGTAAGTTAAGTAGCGGAGGGGTAGGTTTTGTTTCTAATTCGCATATATGACACTCAAATATTTAAAAAAGCATGGGTTGTAGTAGAAACTTTTTCGAAACACCCCGTAATTTAAAGCATCGGAGGCTAATCCATAATTTATTTTTATTCCAACTCAACTATAATAGAGGACGTCGCGTTTGTTGTAGTATAATAATCGGATTTCGGGTGCATTATCCATCCACTGTTGGGATCACATGCAAGGAGAGGATTACAAATTTGTCGCGGTCCAAAAATGACAGATCGCTATAGGGTGGTCTTAACTTTTAAATAATACAACAGATCTCCAATTGTAACAAATCATAACAGAATTATTTTGTCACGAGCATAAAGCAGCTGCGTTATAGAATTAAATTTGATTTATATATTATTTTACTTACTTGTATCCGTATTCTAGATTATCGCCGCATCCGCCCCAAATCCAATCTTTTTTCAAGTCTTTCGGTCTTCCCATACGCGAACAACCGCACGAAGAGAGTTGTCCATCCCGGCAGGCTCTCGCAATCGCGTACGTTACTCCGGCCGACGATAAGGCGTGTGCAAAAGCAGTTTCTCTACTCGCTAAAAAAACACAAAATTAGAATACGATCAAGCCCGCGTTTACATTAACACGCGCGACTGCAGTCGCCTCAACATGACGTTATGTTGGGAAAGATCTTAATCTTAGTAGGGGCCATTTCCTCCGGAGAGGAGACACACTGTTCTTAATATTAAGGGAATCTAGAGAGAAAATTCGGACAAAAAAACAGCCAACCATGGGATAAAGATGGGCCTACTGCTAAAACCTTACTTTTATTGGCGATCCGTTACTTCAACGCTCGTGTGATTGATCTCTTAACCTACACAATAAACCAAACATAATGCCGAAAGGAAACTGCACGAATATTCTCACAACTCACAGCCATTAATACGTTTGATAGATTGGCAGTCTTATTTTATGGTACATTTTTCTTCCTTTACAATGTTTCCAGGGCATCAAATATGCGCATAATTATAGTTCCGCAAGCCCAAAGGATCGTCATAATACGTACAAAGTGAAGTAATTTGTATTTAAAGATTGATTAGATAATAGCATTTCGATGACACATTTGATAAGTATATTTATTGCAAATTTCATAAGCGCGGAGAATTTCAAAAATATATATTACACAAGACGTTAAGGAAGCAATCGTAATTTCCTGTTGCATTGAAAGAATCGTACGATATTCTAAGTTAATTTCCATAAGTTATCGTACGATCGGACTGAAAATTTGCATTGCTCTAGATGTCTAGATATTAACTACCTCTTCGCACTACGTCGGTACTACTGCAAATAGGACAGGCGTTAGTTGACGAAAATAATTTGTTGTTAAATCATCATCATGCTCATCGATTAGTTACTCGCCGTCTATCGGCCTATCTGTTTGCCTACCAGGGGTGGCCAACTTGTGTGTACTTATAATCAACTTTTTATCTTAAAAATGTATTGCGATCGACTTCTTGTCAGGGATGGATCCGCTCGATGTCGCTGGCCCGGGTAAACTTTTGTTAAAGGGGTCCCTCGTGAACGCGGGAAGCAAAATAACACCACACGCAAAAATTTTTCAAGGTCAAGCTGCTTATAATCAATCAATTGATAGTGTCTCCAAAAAAGATGTTTCGCATTTCATTCGAAATGTATTTGCGCCTAAATCGTTCACCTGAAGAAAAAAACTTAAGAAATATAATTTGTAGGAAATTTTATCTAATTTACATTTATGTAGATGCACTGTTCTCGAAGAGAGTGTAATTTTGAAGTAATAAGCGAAAATTGAAAAAAGATCAAAAACCCATCTTTCTTGAACTGTTCCCTAGTTAATGCTGCCACTTTTAAGAGGCAGACGGTCAATTTTATAACTCATTTGCAATGTTCTTTCAGTCTGCATCGGTCAAAAGTGCGTAGTTTTCGAGTTATAAACGATAAACAAGAAAAACGGTGTTTTGGAATTGTAGTATTCTTTAATGCCCTCTAGCGCCTAAGTCGTTTGTCAGAGAAACAAACCTTTCAAATATAAATTGTATGAAATTGAATTTATTTTCTTTTTTTATAGAAAAACTTTTCTCATAAAGTGCGTAGTTTTCGAGTTATAACCGATAAACAAGAAAAACAGTGTTTTGAAATTTTAGTATTCTTTAACGCCCTCTAGCGCCTAAGTCGTTTGTCAGAGAAACAAACCTTTCAAATATAAATTGTATGAAATTGAATTTACTTTCTTTTTTTATAGAAAAACTTTTCTCATAAAGTGCGTAGTTTTCGAGTTATAACCGATAAACAAGAAAAACAGTGTTTTGAAATTTTAGTATTCTTTAACGCCCTCTAGCGCTTAAGTCGTTTGTCAGAGAAACAAACCTTTCAAATATAAATTGTATGAAATTAAATTTACTTTCTTTTTTTATAGAAAAACTTTTCTCAGAAAGTGCGTAGTTTTCGAGTTATAACCGATAAACAAGAAAAACAGTGTTTTGAAATTTTAGTATTCTTTAACGCCCTCTAGCGCCTAAGTCGTTTGTCAGAGAAGCAAACCTTTCAAATATAAATTGTATGAAATTGAATTTACTTTCTTTTTTTATAGAAAAACTTTTCTCATAAAATGCGTAGTTTTCGAGTTATAACCGATAAACAAGAAAAACAGTGTTTTGGAATTTTAGTATTCTTTAACGCCCTCTAGCGCCTAAGTCGTTTGTCAGAGAAACAAACCTTTCAAATATAAATTGTATGAAATTGAATTTACTTTCTTTTTTTATAGAAAAACTTTTCTCATAAAGTGCGTAGTTTTCGAGTTATAACCGATAAACAAGAAAAACAGTGTTTTGAAATTTTAGTATTCTTTAATGCCCTCTAGCGCCTAAGTCGTTTGTCAGAGAAACAAACCTTTCAAATATAAATTGTATGAAATTAAATTTACTTTCTTTTTTTATAGAAAAACTTTTCTCATAAAATGCGTAGTTTTCGAGTTATAACCGATAAACAAGAAAAACGGTGTTTTGAAATTTTAGTATTCTTTAACGCCCTCTAGCGCTTAAGTCGTTTGTCAGAGAAACAAACCTTTCAAATATAAATTGTATGAAATTGAATTTACTTTCTTTTTTTATAGAAAAACTTTTCTCAGAAAGTGCGTAGTTTTCGAGTTATAACCGATAAACAAGAAAAACAGTGTTTTGAAATTTTAGTATTCTTTAACGCCCTCTAGCGCCTAAGTCGTTTGTCAGAGAAGCAAACCTTTCAAATATAAATTGTATGAAATTGAATTTACTTTCTTTTTTTATAGAAAAACTTTTCTCATAAAATGCGTAGTTTTTGAGTTATAACCGATAAACAAGAAAAACAGTGTTTTGGAATTTTAGTATTCTTTAACGCCCTCTAGCGCCTAAGTCGTTTGTCAGAGAAACAAACCTTTCAAATATAAATTGTATGAAATTGAATTTACTTTCTTTTTTTATAGAAAAACTTTTCTCATAAAGTGCGTACTTTTCGAGTTATAACCGATAAACAAGAAAAACAGTGTTTTGGAATTTTAGTATTCTTTAACGCCCTCTAGCGCCTAAGCCGTTTGTCAGAGAAAACAACCTTTCAAATATAAATTGTAGGAAATTTAATGTACTTTCTTTTTATATAGAAAAACTTTTCTCATAAAGTGCGTAGTTTTTGAGTTATAACCGAGAAACAAGAAAAACAGTTTTTTGGTATTTTTGATATTCTTTAACGCACTCTAGCGGCTAAGCCGTTAGTCAGAGAAAAAAAACCTTCCGGATATAATTTGTAGGCAATTGAATGTACTTTATTTTTATATAAAAAACTTTTCTCAGAAAGTACGTAGTTTCCGAGTTATAAGCGAAAAACCGAAAAAAGAACCAAATTCATTTGGCCACCCCTGGTCTATACTATCTGACTCACTACTCACTACCATAATAATGCTCGTAAGCTATACTTAGTTTGTCTCTATATCGATTGGATTCAATCTTACACAAAGTCCAAAAATAAATGAAGAAATAAAAATATACAGGGTGCTCCATTTCCTAAACCAAAGTTGATGTTATTTCCGTGAATCCTACAACTGGTACAGATATTTTACCATAGCAAATAAATTCAAAATTGTTGGTTATTGAATCTCCTAGAATTTCAGATTGGTATCTCCCAAACATAGAAAAGGTGCTAGATGTGATCCCGATTCTGTTTCCACCCGGTATAATGTTAATTTTTAAATTGGCATATCGATAATTCGATACGTCGATAATTTTTGTAAAAGAATACAACGGTTGGTATAACCAGTATAACATTATCGATAGTATCGTCCACCCCTAGTTCTGTCTGTGTCTGTCAATTAGTCTACAGTTTTGTCTGTCTGCCTGAGCATAATCTTGTAGCCAAAAGCAGATGTGTATAGTATAAACCAACAAAAGTTCATAATATTTTCTATGTTGAACTTACATCCACAGCTTTCTACATGTAAATTTGTTTAGTGAGTAATGCATCGCTGGTACTCATTTAAATGTCACAAACGCATTCAAATACTTTCCTTGTTGAACAAAATGCTATTAATGATACGTCAAATTAAACTTTGTTTTATACAGAATAAGTACTTAAAATTCCTATTTAAAAACGTCAAATAAAGTTTCAACATCGATTAGATGTGAAAATTTACGATCTACAGGGGTTTAGATGCACCGGGACAGCGAAGCGTCTAATCGCATCATACGCTGGACAAATCACAACCCACCAGGTGATTAGTTACGCGTCATTATGCAAATGAAAGCCCGACAATTCTATATTATATCCCACGAGCCTACGAGAACGAGAAGATCCGTATTATATGCCACGCTCGCCTTTTATCATTACAACCGCAACTATATAGGATAGGTAAAGAGATTCCGTGTATATTCGAAAAAAAGTAAGAATATTAGTGGTAAAAGTGGTGACGTCATGTGGCGCACAAATCGCCGTAATAAATATTTACTTTTATGCCGTGTGCTTTCAGAACGTAAGATTAATAAGTAAATTTTATAATAATTAAAAATTATTGGCTTTTAACAAGGTTCCCTGCAAGTTTCCAACAATACTCTACTACATATTTCGAGAACCAAGGGAGACTCGCTTCACAAAAGGTACATTAATATTCTGTGAGAAAAGAACAAACGAAGATGGCGTTTGAGAAAAATAAATAAATGAGAATAAAATATTTAAATAAGCGAAGTTGACTTTTTTTAGAAAGGTTGAGACGTCTTTGAGAGCTTAGAAAACTTCCCCTATTAGTCCGGGAGGTAAGCGAACACTTCACTAAACCATAAACTACAAAATTTTTGACTATGCAAGATTAGAGAGCATTGCACATGAGTAATAAAGCCGACCGTCTGCCTAGGCACCATTAACTTGAGTAAGGCTCGAGAAGGTTGAATTTTGGCTCTTTTTTCGGTTTTTCGCTTATAACTTGAAAACTAAGCACTTCATGAGAAAAGTCCTTCTATGCAAAAATAAACTAAATTCAACTTTATACAAATGAAATCTGTAAGTTTTTTACCTCAGGTAAACGTTTTAGGCGCTAGCGCGCGTTAAAGTTAAAAAACTTCCAAAATCGGCCCAAATAGTTTTTTAGGCCTCATAACTCAAAAAATACGCACTTTTGGAAAAAAAGAATTCTCTAGAAATATAAAGTACCTTCAATTTTCTACAAATTATGCCTCTTAAATTTTTTTCGTAAAACAACTAGTTGAGGTGGTGGAGCGCGTTGAAGTTTCGAGTATATCGGACATAGCGTGTTCGGGAAGCAGAATGGCGAAATACGAAATTTTTGACAGTTGCGGTGGTTGAGAAAAAAAATTTCACAAACATGATTTGTAGGAAATTGAATATACTTTATATATTTTAGTAAAAAAAGCATTTCTCTGAAAGTGCGTAGTTTTTGAGTTTTAAGCGATAAACAAAAAACTGGTTTTTGGAATTCTTGACAAATTTTGACGCACTCTAGCGGCTAAGTCGATCGTCAGACAAAAAAATATTTCCGATATAGTTGGTAGAAAATTTTATATAGTTTACATTTATATAGACACGCTTTTCTCCAAAAGTGTGTAGTTTTGAAGTTATATGCGAAAAACTGAAAAAATAGCAGAATCCACCCTTCTCGTCTTCTCGAGTCGGCCCAAGTTAATGCTGCTACTTTCAACAGGCAGGCGGTCGGTTTAAGTACTCATTTGCAATATTCTTTCATCCTACACAGTCAAAACATATTTGTACTTTATGATTTACTAAAAGTGTTCCCTGCCTCCCGGACTACTACGCCCTGCATGCTCTAGACTCTAAAGTTTATACGACTCAAAAATACAGTGCGCCACACATCTACAGTTTAATGTAGAGTAGGGTCTGAGCCACTAAAGTCGGAATACTTTACTATGAAAGCGTAAAATACAACGTTGAAAACAGACAATTTCGTTAATCCGGACTTGATACAAAAATATGCGTTCTCAAAGTACAAAAGGTATTCGAGTATTTATTGATTTCAACAAGCAGCCCAACTTAAAAAGATCTGAGAGGGCTTAGGTTATTTCGTATCAAAACTAAAGCGACATATTGATTTTAGGTAGGGATAGAAGCGAAAAAAAATATTCAACTGCGTCATCTTCAATCTAGAAATTAATGAAATTAGGGTTTTGAAAAAATTTTAAAACCGATAACACGCAAATACTTAGAAATATTTTTGTTAATCCGGATTGGTACTAAGAAAACCGTCCGGATTAACGAAGACATTTTAAATTTATTACATCATTAGTGAGCAGCGAATCTGCACTATCGCTTCTTTTATCAAAGATCTCCTCGCTTCTTTAGACAGACAGAGGTACAGAGGTGAATGTTAACGATACTCGATACTGACTTATCAGTGCCATGATGACCATGAAACCTTTTTTGTTGTGTCAAGAAAGAATTGATGTAACTTTGAATGAATATTTATGGCTTTTGTCGGAAAACAGAGCTCAGCACCAGCTCGTTGAGTTGCCCGAAGAGTGAGATGTCTAAGTGCAGTAGACGGTGAAGTGGAAACAACACGGAAGTAGTCATCCGGATTGATGATGCGTAAAGGTAGCTACTAACCATCCAACCATTGAAAGTACTTATAATGGCTCTTAGAAGGTCTGGGGAATGTTTTACGTATTGCATCAGAGCTAGACTAAGTTGAAGTAGTTCATTGTCACTGTCCGGTGATTAGTGCACTAAATTTCTGGGTGTGTACAGAAAATGTGTTATCATCCGATCAATTCTACATATGACAACCTCATGAATTTCGATCCTACCGTCGTGTACAATTTCTTATTCAAAGGAGCATTTGAAAATAGTTCACTATTGCCTAATGTTCTAATGAAACCCATAAACCCAAACCTTGGCTATTCGATCTACAACACTAGCACTAGCACTTGAACTAGCACTTGACGAGCAACTGACTAAATAAATAGCTCTTATGGGGTCTAGCATTAAAAATCGGCTAGTTTCAATACACGCGTGTATTTTGGGTTGCGTTTGTTATGTTAAACTCTTTTTTTCAACAATTTACAGTCCATCCCTTACTTTAATTGTTTGAAGTTGACTTAAAAGGTACAGGGCCGTAGCTTTCAAATAGTAATATGCACATAGTAGTTTCAAAAATAGCACTAACCCCAATTTCTAGTTCAGAAAGAGCGCACCAAAGTCTCCTCTCCTAAGTCTACTGATGTTGGCGCCTAGCAAATATTTCGATCGGCTAGTTCATCTATTTTTTTTTCAAATTAAACACTTACGTATTTGCGTGACTGGTCCAAAAACATCGTGTTCGTCTAAAATCGAACAATTCCATCTCCTATATTGAAATTGATGCCTGCACTCCAACAAAGATTGATGCGCACCCGACGCAACCGAAACCATATGATCTTTATATAATTGACAAATACGTCCTTGTCCAGCACTGAGGCCTCTCAATAGGTGACAACCGGGAGGCTCTTCCATGTGAAGTAATTCTCCGAGTGCGAGGCCCATACTTCTGCAATGCAAAAAATACAAAAATTAATGCATAACGCACACATGTGAAAGCGGCTAGTGCAGAAATTATAATGTTAACGCGCAATCAGAGAAAATCTTAGCGTTGTGCGTTTGATATTTTAATATCAAAGAAGCCGATGGAATCAAAACCACATGTCACATTTTTTCGGGTAAAGTTCAGTTTGGCAGACAGCAATTAACGCTCCACCGTGGCTTGACTTGCATTTTGCGCTACAAAAATTTACTCGATGAATGCGACTTTTTGTTAACCTCTTTTTCGAACAGATTCTAGTTGGATATCCAATTTATTTATGCTCGAAAATTCGTTAATAATAAATAATTTCAAAAAAATAGATTACAATTGCCGACTGTTATAGTTTGAACGTGACTAGTTTTTAGTTTTATGTCGTTAGAAGTTTAAGTTTGCATTAATACATCAGTATTGCATTTAATTCGATTTAAAAATGCTCATTTTAAGTAGCATTGCATCAAGGAAGCAATAAATGTTGAATTGATAACAATGAAATTCTTAGAACTTTCTTTTGAAATTGAAATTCCTTCGAAAATCGGCTTGAACTGAAAGACACCGCTCGAAAAATGCTGTCTTCTCTACGATAAACTATTTTCTGAGTGACTCGGTATATAAGTTTCGCACCTTTTGGACTTTTAAATGAAATCAAAAACTCTTAGTTTCGCTATACATCCGTTTTCAAAATTCAGTTACCCTAACTAGGCTCTTGAGACTTGAGAGGCAGCGAACATTTAACTTGGGCGTGGCGTGAGAAGGGTGGATTTTGGCTCTTTTTTTGGCCTTTCGCTTATAGATCGAAAACTATGCACTCTATGAGAAAAGTTCTTTTATACAAAAATAAAATACATTAAATTTCATACAAATTATACCTTTTAAGTTTTTTCTTCAGGTGAACGATTTAGGCGCTAGCGGGCGTCCAAGTAAAAAAAAATTTCAAAATCGGCCAAAAAATTGTTTTATCGCTCATAACTCGAAAACTACACACTTTCTGAAAAAAGTGTGTCTATACAAAAATAAGGCCCATTCAATTTCCTACAAATTATCCCTGTAAATTTTTTTCGTCAAACAAAGATTTGAGGTGGTAGAGCTCGTTTAAGTTTAGGGTATATCGGATATAGCATGGCCGGGAGACGGCCACTCCCAGTTAAAGCTGCCACTTTTAACAGACAGACGAGCTGTGCAATGTTCTTTTATGGGTTAGTAAAGTGTTTACTGCCTCCCAGACTATAAGATTAGGTTATCGAAATTTCATGTTTGATTTCGGGGAGGAAGATTTGGATTTGCGATATTTTCGTCCTCCCAGGAAGAGGACTAAAATACCACACTTAGTCCAATGTCTTGTTAAAAACCTGCTCGGTTTGAGAGCAACTGCTAGTAGTAAACTATCATCGGTATAGATTCTGGTCCCTAAATATACACAAGTCTTTCCATCCAACAAAAATTCCCACAGTAACCTGATGTATGGAAGGTTAAGGAAATGGAGACACAGGTTCGGGTTTGACGTATGTTGATAGAACTTTTTCTGGGTAACGGCGATCTACTGGACGCCGAGTAACGAGTAACAACAAAAAATTAAGCTTGGCACCTCTCCCGTTGCAGCTACATGCTAGCTCTCCTTGCCAGTGGAATAGATTATCAAATAAGCCGGTGGGATTATTCCATTTAAGTCCCTTTCAAGAAGGATTGAAGTAAGAGTAGCGAAAACCACACCAAACGTCAAGGTTCTATTCGTTTTGGTTATCCACTTCTCGAGCATACCCTTAAAACGTCGGAAACTCTGCCTTACCCTGCACTTGATGGGGTGCAGGTAACGGATGAGCACCAATGTATTTTAACTGGAAATAAAGGAGCCCCAACGTATGCGCTTCATGACAATTCATGGCCCCTCGGCGGACACATCATGATCTTTTCGTCCATTGGTTGCTGCAGTCTCTGCACCAGAAAAGCCGTAAACTAGTCAATCTGCAGTTGTACCTACTTTAAATAGTAACGGGAAGACGTAAGTTCCGGTATGAGGTATACATATTATCTATACACTCCATAGCAGCCATGGTTTTAATGGTTGAGCGCACATAAGACCATCAGTAGGTATGTGTTTAGGCGTTCCGCTATCCACCTTCTCACTGTTGCAGACTCGAGCCACGCTGTCGGTGTATTCTGATGATGGCAAAAAGCGAACGGGCCCTCTCTCCTGGCGCGCCGTCAGTGTAAACGAGGTCTGTGTGATCCTGAAGCGATTTTGTGGTTGGTTGGTAAGAGTGAGGGCTTTCCCGATCCCAAACCGTTAGTAATTACGGTAGAGTGAGCAAGGAAACATGATTCCGTTCTCCGCTTGTCCGCCTGACGGTATCGTCGGCCCGGATGGTGTCCTTAAACATGCTCACTTTGACATTAATACTACGAGCAGAGGGTTACCTTCTGGCGGTGGAGTTAAATTCGGACTGGCTTAAGGCTTATCTATGGTGTTATTAACCATATCAGTCTGCTCTATATACCTTGGTATATTTAACTATGGGTACAGGGTGGGAGCAGGTGAATCGTAAATCCGTTAACTACAAAAATATATAATGGTTATCCACTTCCTCCAACAACCATGAACTTTCTCGGCCTTAACTTTTCACTCCAGAATGCGACAGTGAAAATCCCAAGATTTTTGCTTAGTTATTAGTGCAGTTTGATATAATACGGATGGAAATTTGAAATATTCCTCTAATAGTAGACTCGTGGAGATTTACAGCAACAGCGGCGAGATTCACAGCTTCTCTTTCATTTCTAATGGGTCGCCCGATTTATCAATATCAATTTCTACTTTTGTTGCACTGAATGTGACACTTTTTTGTACGCGAGGGATTAGTGATGTACACAAGATGAATACCTTTCTCTTCTCAGTACTCGACCGCCCTAAAGTTTGGCGGAATTGGCCCAATACGCATAATATGCCAAATCCTTCGTAATTAGAAAAGAACGCCTTATTTTCGATAACCTTTTCCGAGCACCCTGTACAATATAACAAATAAATTAATCAGTATAATATGAGTATACACGTTGTGAAAGGTCTCGAGCTGAGTTCCATATAGTTTTTAGGTTAAATTCACCAAACTAAAAGACTCTGTATAATACTGTACGAGCTATTGAAGATCGCGCGCTTATCTGGACACCCTGTATGATAACAAAACTATCCAAAGAACGAGGGTAGAAATGAGACTCCCTGTATATCCGAGAATAGACAAGGATTTGGACAACTCTCGACATATTCTTATGTTTTGACAAGTAGTTTTAAACATTTTTTAACCACGCCCTGTATATTTTTTAATGCTTCAATTGTTTATCAAGAATTTACTATACCTACAACCTACAACTATACAAGATTAGAGTTATTGCAGTTTATTTCCGATATTTATGATTTATGAGGACAGTGGGGACAATCAAAAAATAATTAGTCATCAGTTCCGTATCCAAAACAAATTATAAGGAGGGGGTTGATTATTATTGCCGAATAGTTCATTAATGGGAGTGAAGGTGGCATCAGTCTATATCTACAAGTGTGCAATAACATGTTAAAAATCGTTACGTAAAAAATTTATCGATCAAGTCGATTCTTATGGATATAACAACAGAACAGCTTTTGTCAGAGATTCAGATTAGCTGACATGACCTACTTACATGTTTCGATTCAACTGACTTATGGCGTCTCAAATATTTTTGTGGCGTATTGTGACGTGTGGCAAGGCAACGCAAAGGATAAGTGATGAACAATCGAGATAGCAGAGAGAAAATGTGGAGATTTGTAACTCGAAATTTTTCTCAAAATTGGCGCAGACGCGATTTTTTGAAAAACGTCTGTATTCGAATTTCAAACGGTTTCAAGCGAAGTAACGCAACGATTTATAAACCACCCGGTATTATTTAGAAAGGTTAGAAGTTAAAATTGTGTTTAAGACCAACAAGAGGAGAGCCACAAACACAAAATAACTCACACGATTTTTGGAAAAATATAATAAATATAATAAAATTTAACCACAGGCAACATAAAGAAGACAAAACATACTTTTAGACTTAATTCTCTTGATTTAATAACCTCTCAAGAAAATATGTCAGCCCGGTCAGCCGCATCTTAAAGTAAAATTTTTTTACCATCAGCGTGTGTCCGTGTCAAAAGCACACACCACCTAAAGAGCTCAACACGAAATCGGTAATGTCACACTGTAAAGTCTTACATGATTTAGATTTTAACGTCGAGATGAAATTTAAAAATAAAAACTTTGGAAAAAAAACTATAAAAAATGAAACAATTCAACCGGCAAATAAAAACCATCATTTCGACATATCGAAAACTGAACTTTTCAAGATCAAACTTCGATTGCACCAACAGCTACTACTATACTTAAACTTTTTTCTTCTTTTTGGCGTGCGTCGGAGATTTGTCTCGATGGATTATCTTGACACAATGCTCACTTTATTTGGAATTTTAAATCACAAATCGGTGACTATCAAACTTGAGCAACACACTTAATCATTCCGAGTCTTAAGCTATAAGCGTATTATTACAACAAAAGAAGAAAATAATCCGGTTCGAAAGAAAAAATTAATTCTGCTCGAGCTAAGATGGGTCGCGACCCCTTCTGAAAGGTTTCGAAATTTAAACGATGTACTGGAAAGGCACTAAATCGCGTAGTTATTACTAGAACTTGTCTAAAATCGGAATACTTAGACCGGTGAATCGTTTTACTTCCTAGAGTTATTGTTGCAAAGCACCCGTTCTCTATTTCTGTGTACCAAACGGCCTACCAAAATTTGCATTTTAGTGAAGATTTTCTCATAGAGTGCGTAGTTTTCGAGTTATAAGCAAAGAGCCGCATAAAGAGCCAAAATCCGCCCTTCTCGAGCAGCTCCGTGTATTATCGTCTCTCGCTCCTCGCTCGCTCTGCAAGAATCAGCCCAACGCGCTCTAGCACCTAAAATGTTCGTTTGACGAAAAAAATGTAAGAGGCATAATTTATAGGAAATTGACTTTACTTTGCTTTTGTATAGAAACACTATTCTCTAAAGTGCGTAGTTTTCGAGTTATAAGCAAAAGCTAAAAAAAAGTTTTTTGAGAACTTTTGACAAACTTTAACGCACTCTAGCGCCTAAGCCGTTTGTCTGACAAAAAAACCTTTCGTATATAGTTGATGGGAAATTTTATCTAGTTTACTTTTACATAGATGAACTTTTCTCAAAAAGTGTCTAGTTTTGAAGTTATAACCGAGAAACTGAAAAACGAGCAAAAACCCGCCCTTCTCGAGCCGCTTCCAAGTTAATGCTGCCACTTTTAAGAGGCAGGCGGTCGATTTTATAACTCATTTGTAATGTTCTTTCAGCCTTCTTCGTCACAATCTAAAATTTTGCCTTTTTCTATTTCGGTATTCTGCCACCTGAACACGCTATGGCCGATATATCCTAAACTTCAACGTGCTCTACCGCCTAAAATCTTCGTTTGACGAAAAAAATATAAGAGGAATAATTTATAGGAAATTGACTTAACTTTGCTTCTGTATAGAAACACTATTCTCTAAAATGCGTAGTTTTCGAGCTATAAGCAAATGCTAAAAAAAAGCTTTTTGAGAATTTTTGTCAAACTTTAACGCACTCTAGCGCCTAAGCCGTTTGTCTGAGAAAAAACATTTTGTATATAGTTGATAGGAAATTTTATCTAGTTTACTTTTACATAGATGCACTTTTCTCAAAAAGTGTCTAGTTTTGAAGTTATAACCGAGACACTGAAAAACGAGCAAAAACCCGCCCTTCTCGAGCCGCTTCCAAGTTAATGCTGCCACTTTTAAGAGGCAGGCGGTCGATTTTATAACTTTGTTGTTAATTTGTAATGTTCTTTCAGCCTTCATCGATCACAATCAAAAATTTTGCCTTTTTCTATTTCGGTATTCTGCCACCTGAACACGCTATGGCCGATATATCCTAAACTTCAACGTGCTCTAGCGCCTAAAATGTTCGTTTGACGAAAAAAATATAAGAGGCATAATTTGTAGGAAATTGAATTTACTTTGTTTTTATTTAGAAGCACTATCCACTAAAAGTGCGTAGTTTTCGAGTTATAAGCACAAATCAAAAAAAAGCTTTTTGAGAATTTTTGTCAAACTTTAACGCACTCTAGCGCCTAAGTCGTTCGTCTGAGAAAAAAACCTTTCGAATATAGTTGGTGGGAAATTTTATTTAGGTTACTATTACAAAGATGCACTTTTCTCACAAAGTGGTAAGTTTTGAAGTTATAAGCGAAAAACTGAAAATATCAAAAACCCACCCTTCTCGAGCCGCCCCCAAGTTAATGCTGCCACTTTGAAGAGGCAGACGGCCGGCTCAATTACTCATTTGTAATGTTATTTCAGCCTGCAACGATCAAAATTAAAGATTCTGTATTTCGGCATTTTGCTTCCTGGACACGCTATATTCGATATACCCTAAACTTCAATGCGCTCCACCACCTCAACTAGTTGTTTTACGAAAAAAATGTAAGAGACATAATTTGTAGCAAATTGAGTGTACCTAATTTTTGTAAAGAAACGATTTTCTCCAAAATTCGTAGTTTTCGAGTTTTATGCAGAAAACCGAATGTCAATAGAATATCAGTGTCTGAGGACTCGCATTTTAATTTGATAGTTGGAAAAAATGTGTCTACCCCGATCCTCGCTTTTGATAATACGTAAGATAAAGCTTAACATTAGCGAGCAATTAATTAAATAGCGTTTACTTAACTAACAGTAAAAATCAAGTCTCGAGCAAAACAAATTGGTAGTTTAAAAAATTATATCGTAAAAAAACGAGCACATACCGCGTTTTATTATTTTTTAGTAATAAAAGTCGAACTTCACGTAAGGTAATAAAATATAATTAGAAACAATTTTATTAAATCATTAATGATGAGCGAAAGCAAGCACGATTTCACAATCGTTTTTAAGTACTTACTACTAAAAGAGTACTCTTAATCACGAAGTGCAATGTCACGTTTCGTAAACTCGACAATGACTTGTGTTATTATACGAAAAAAGTGAAAAGAAGTTAACGAGATACAACGTTACGTATTTCCTTAATTTTGTACACTCGACGTGTATGGTTAAGTTCCAAAAATTCGTTCTTTGCCATTTCTAAAAAATTGGCTCTCCTCCCTCCTCGCGCCAAGTTTCAAGACACGTTTGTAAGCTAGTTGGACGAAATTCCATCATTAGCTCATTATACGAGTTTATGGTAATAGGTAATACTTTTGCAAATAAAATTGGATATTTTGACTTTTAGTGCGTGGGTTAATTGACGTCTTTCTAGCACCATGCGACTTGGAGGATGTTTACGTAGCACATTATTACAAAAGTGTCCACTTAAACTACCGTTTTTCCAGAAGCACGTAGTGGTATCAAGAATCAAGTTGAAGCGCCATAAAACGAACATACTTGAAGATTAAAAATTCTTCGTTAGTGAAGGACGCGCGATTAAAATTAACTTAACCTTCAGTTTGAAGTGCAAACTACTGAGCTGAGGCAGTATCTAGTTGTTGTTTTACCAGCATGCAATTATCTGGCTACTTGGTAAGGTGAAGCCATGATCTCTAAGTTTCGTTCTCAAGACTGTACCAGTGTACAATGTGCAGACCCACTAAGCAACTACGATTACCAAAGGTATACGAATGTTTGGCTTGAACTTGGCTACTTATAATAGCACGATCTCAAATGAAAACATTAAAAGTTTTTTAACCCAACATCCAACATCCCAATTATTACAAATAAATTATTACTATCTAGTAGGCAATAGGTACTTAAGCATGAACTTGAGAACTTGAGTTGTCCCAATTAAAGAAGAGATGAAACTGATTTAATCTAACAAATAATTAAAATTAATCTGCGATTAATTTTTTTTAAATATAATTTTCTACATTCGTGACTTTTGAATATTAGAAGTTAATTTAGATTTTTGATTAATATTCGTAATTAAAATTATTCGACTGTAACAAATTATGATAACAAATTCTCATCAACACTTAACCTATTTTAAACTGTGCTCGGTATCCTACAGTAGAATAAGTGAGAAAATTTGTCCCGAGGAATGGAAGTGGCGTAGCCGTGGGCTTTCGATGTCCGCAAGCCTGTAAGCGCAGCGAAACTTTCTACAATAATACTTTTTTAGAATTCTAAAAAACGACCTATAAATGCTTTGTTTTATTACTATAACCAAAGGGGCCTCATAATACGCACCTCTGAGACCTGAGACTAAGAACTTAAAAAATGTTGGGGCTTAAATCTAGAAGTTTGCATGTCACTTGTATCGGTTTTTCGTCAATATCTCGCAAACTATTAATCAGAGCTAAAAAATGACCATATAAAAAAATGAAGCTGGTGAAAGTTGCTACAAAATCAACCTTATGCATGCTTTTCGTATTTCCAGTGGTTACCGAGTTATATGGCGTTGAAAAGTCTTTGGATGGAAGGAAAGTGTCTCAAAATAAGTCGTGTCACTGAATGGGGAGGTTTTATGCGTTTATCCATTACAAAATGACTGACTAATAGCGGAAAAACTGAAGCCAATCCTGTGCCATTCATCAGCTATCCATCGTCTGATTACAATATGATATTCACTGGGCTACACTACCCTAGCAGTTTATGTGAAGAATTCATAGACATTCGATTCATCGATCTAGGATTCCCCCCAGGTACCATATAACAGAGCATTAGAGGAGCAGGGTTAGTAATAGGGATAACCACTCCCTAGAAGAAAAAAAAACTTAAACCACTGTGAATCCAACCGCACCACAGAAGGTAAACTGCCCGCAGTATACGCTACCATCGAGCGGACGCGAGAAGAGCGAAACCATGGAACTAGAACATAAGTGGACTGGGCTGGTTTGGTACCTCCAGAGTCCAGCCCATAAAACAGCAGATGCTTAGCCCTGCCCCGCTCTTGATTGGGTGCGGGTAAAGAGAAAAGTCCTGACGAATAAAACTGGAGGTAGAGTCAGTGTCGACACGTATGCGGTATATGGTCAATTTCACTATACCCGCTATACCGGTACAGTGGAGCGCTTGGCGGAGTCATACGCGATCCTAGGATCTGGTGCAGTCTCTGCACCAGAGGAGCTGTGGTCTAGTCTATCTGCAGTTGTACTTTAAATAGTAACGGGAAGACGCGAGTTCTGGTAGGAAGTTCTCGTACTTCCGTAGTAGGCATGCTCTAAATGTTTGGACACGTGGGCACTACCAGTGCGTGTCTAGGCTCTCCGCTATCTACCTAACCCCTGTTGCAAACACAGCCCCGCTGTTGGTGGGTGGCAAGGTGTTCACGAGTGCGCCATCATGGTAGCTTGGTCCCGCTGTTGGGGTGCGATAGAGGGCCACCAAGCGCCCGCCATCATGGTAACTAGTCTGTAATAGGTCGCAACGGATGAGCCGGAGGCGATCAAGTAGATGCTGGTAGAAGGGGATTAGCTACCCCCTAACCTGTGATCAGTCGGAATAAAACTGATACTGCGGGCAGACGTCTAAAGACTTCTGATGAGGTTGGTTTCGCAGGGGCTAATTGTTTCCTGGAAGGTGAGAGATACCAATCAGCCTGCCCTCTTATACCCCTGATATAGCTAAAGCTGGGTGCAGGGGGGAGGGTAGGTGGATCCTGAATCCAAAATCGCATCGAACATAAGTGGAAGGGTTGAGCTGGCGAAGAACATAAAGCTCTTGGCGCAGAACAAGCGGTCAGTTACGTAAAGGAGGTCCGAGAATGTGGTAGTAGAGAAGAGTGAGACGGTACCCCGGCTTGACACGAGGGCGGATGACTACTAACCATGACTGCTGCCCACGATATTTGCACATCCATCCAATAATTTACTAGAGTTCGGTTCTCTACGAGTGGACAACATAAAGATTTCGGAGAGACACGAAAATCTACAGCAAAGGTCTCGCCTTGGTTTGAGAATTATTATCAGTTTCCCTTGAGAACCGATATTGTTTCCACTGCTAGTAGACTCGTGGAGAGCCCTTTTCAGAGGTTAAGTTGAAGGTGGTACAAAGAGGTCGAACCTTCTCTTTGACAACGTTCTGTTAAAGTCCAAGGAGAAAGTGTGGAGGTCGACCCTTTTGCAATTTTCAACGCCCTATAACTCGGTAAACTTTACAAATACCAAAAACATGCAAATATGCACATTTTTTGTATCAGACTTTATCAGCTTGTAGCTCAGGACTATTGACTTGCTCTAATTAGTTGGATGAATTGGATAATTAATTACTTAATTATATAACGTAGCCCAAGGTTGTTCGATGTATTCAAACTTCTTAAACCTATTCCATTAACTTCATTTATATGCTCTCCGGGTACAATTTGTATATTTTTATACAGGATCAATTTTTAAGAACACAATGACACGCACAGTCTCACAAATAAGTTGGTAAATATCCAAATTCTTCTTGAAATAACGACAAAATCTTAGATGTGGCACTGCCATAAACTTAACCCATTAGTTTCGAAGAGATTTGTGTCGGAATTTATCTCCGTAATTTTACTGGTACTGGTATATTATATACTTTAATGCACCTGCAGTTATATGTAACAAGAAAACATAAATAACGACATTAACAATTTCAAAATTTCAAAAAAAAACAACCATAACTGTTATTTGCGTGTTCTTGCAAAACATTTATCAGAAAATAAGGTCGCTTTCGTAAAAATTTAGATTTACGGTGAGAAGACTGCACGATTAAGGTAAACTTAAACTCTAATTAACGTCAAAATAGAAGAATTATACGACCACATAATAATGTTTTATAATGCACATGCAATGTTTTGTAATATGTATATCTACACGCTACACTTACATCCAAGTTCCATTTGGAGGTGATCTCTTGGCAGACGTTACGATGGCTATGTATACGATCCAGAATACCAAATAACATAAATTGTCGCATATGCTGCTTTTCGATCGTCGTCGTCTCGATCTTTTTTTCGACTCCATCTTTCTGAAAAGAAAAATTTTATTAGTAACGATTACCATAACTGGACCACAACAACAAGAAAATTTTGTAAAATTGGGCTGGTGCAAATGTTCTATTTTGATAGATAAGTGCAGCCCCCAGTTGGTTTAGATTTGAACCAGAGATATGTAAATATATTCACAGCCAAAGCGCTCGGATTGATATGAAGGAACAAAAGAGTGATGAGCTGATGAGTGATAGTGATAAACTGATAAATTACGGTATGATGAGAAATTGGAGACCCCAGAAGTAACAAATTACTTAAAAAGTTACTCAAGGCACTACTTCTAGGACGCCTTCCTTCTCTTCTACTTTTTCATCAAAGCAGAACACCTTGTTAATTACTCCACTGCTCCATAACCAAATAATGGTAATAGGGAGAGGGGAGACGCAAGTAGATCAGGTCGATGGTCTGTTGCCAAGCGACTGTTATTTCACAATTTTTCGATAATCTTAGTTCTTTGATCTTTCGAGTTCTCTAAATATGCCATTTCTCTTCCAACAAAAATTTTACCGAAGATTTGACAATGGATCCGAAAAAGCTGTCCAGTGCCCATTTTCTTCTCCATGAAAGAATAAAGTGGAACCAAAAACCAAAAGTCTTGTCTTATACATTCCCAATCACTTACAAACGCTCTGTGAAATAGGCCAGATTTAAAATTGAGACCCTGGCCCACAAATGCAATTCTAGCAAGGCTTCGATAATAGTAGATTAACTCACCTCGGCTCTGCAGTAGATCCAATAAAATCATTTTCGATAAATTCCTATTATGCAGAATATAGGCGCCCGAGATGACCCTACATGCAAAAGCTGCGGAGAAGCCCAGCTTTTGCGAACCTAAGACAGACACCCAAGCATCTGCTTATTCTTATTTGGAACAAGTGCGCATACAAAGGATTCCTCCAACAACTTGGGATATTTTCGAGGAGACGCGACCGGAGTGTACAAAAAGTCGAGTATTCCTAGCTCCTTAGGAAGCCTTTTGGATTCTTTGCAATATTTCAGTTCAATTACGTCTCGGTTGCATGCCGAAGGATGTGAGAATTTAGGTGTTTTACTACACACGATATTGATGAGAAATCGACCTAGTTTTCACACCTTTTCTACCATTGCTAATGCGGGAAGATAAGGTACTACTAATCTTCGCCCAGCCAATAGATGCAGCTAAGCCACGCCCCCACAAATTCAGGATCGCGCAGACCAATGAGCGCGACAACCAGTTTCACAATGTACATGTACATGTACATGAATACAAATGTATTCAGAAAAGCGCGCCAAGTTCAAATAGTTGGCCATTGGTCAAAAAAGGCCATACAAATTTTTGTGCTCCAGACAAGCGTTACGGAGATATAGAAGTGGTACGTCATTCTGGCTTTTTTACCAAATGTACAATAATGGCATTTTACCCCTTCCATATCTCTGTAATCCTTATCTGGAGCACAAAATGCATAAGATCTTTTTTGTTCAAAATTTAATGTAGATTAATTTTGTATTGAATAATGTTTGCGCTCGACCTCATGGTTCTCGAGATATTTACAGAAATGTGTTAAAACGTGCCATTTTACCCCCTTCACCCCTACCAAGAATACCCGACGCTCTAGGTCGTGCAACTTTTTTTTATGACTTATTACGAGAAGGGTATCTAATAATTTGCCGCAAGGTAGACCTTCTTTTGGAAGTTTGGGCAATTTTCGAACTAATTTTACTATAGTAATACTTGAAGTAGGACTTGCAGCTTGCAGCAGCCTACGGGTTTTAGCTTTGGAGTAGAAAACCTATCCGTTGCCTCCTCCTCTTCCAATACCTCGATAGATCGTGAGATGGGAACAAGGTGGAGACGTTTCGACTGAAACAACTAATTACAACCTTAGCAAACCCACAAATTCTAATGCACTGGTATTGGTGTATGAATGGTACTTAGATGGGATCATTATTATTTAAATGCCACTTAGAAATTAAGACTTCCAACAACAATAGCGAGGCTTCGAATTAAAATTCAAGTCAAGTCTCTTTTAATGAGCACATAAATTTATAATTTTGTACAAAACGTTTATACGCGCAATTTATTTTAATTGAAAAACGAATTTATACGCAACCTTTTCTTCTTCTTAAAACTAGCTCTTTACAGTCGTTATACAATTAGGACGGTTATAGATGGGAGATGAATCAATAAAATCGATAGTTAAAGATCTTCGAAACGACATAAATTGATATAATACTAACATTTCTTCTTGCGAATTTTACTAAGCACTAAAATTGCATTATCTGCAATCTTTTGAAGATTCGTGCATGAAGTAGTTGAAGGAGACAGCTTATTGAGATTCTTGTGTGGTCGTTTAAAATGCGTTCTCGTAGTACCTTTTAACTTTGGTGCCACTGATATACATGTAATATTCAATAACGTGAATTATGTCGGATAAAAATGTGGTGGCTTGAGGCAATCAAAATGAATGAAATTATAACAACTTGGTATTAACTAATAGTCTACGTGTAGACTATAATATTATTAATATTTCATCCGGCACTCTTGATAGAAATGTAGGCAATTTTTAAGTCTGCGAGCGAATTTATATTTTATATTTTTAACTCCCAAGAATTATTAGTTATTAGAAATGAAAGTAAATCAATATTTTTACGCAATGGATTGCTCTCCAAGGAAATAAGAATCTACTTGATTGTGAGACCGCCAACTTACGATTACTAAGAGCTTGACTTCCAAGCAGCAAGATCAGACTTTCTGTTTAATTTAACTCATAGAAAAAAAAACTCAAGGAGAATAACAGGAATAAAAAATGAAAAAATATATAAATCTCCATCTGTAACAACGGGGTGGTTTGTAGTTTAAGAGGTTTCTAGACTAATGAGCCGTGGTCGAGAGTAAGTCCCCTGACGTCTCGTCTGCTACCTACTTGTGGCAGACATCTTCAGAGAATTATTCATCCCTGTGCGGTAGTGTAATGAGTGGTATAAGAACAAGTGGAGCACAAAATCAGAGAGATGAGTCCAGAGGAAGATTCTTGAATCGACAGAGGGAGCTGGAGAGTTAACGGAGCAGCCTACTATTAAAACAGCAACTTGAAAATACAAACATATTATACTCCTCTTAATGGGTGCGTTTAGCGGACAAAACTGCTTAAGGTAAGCGGTCAATTCTGCTGACTATATTGACATTCAAATGCCTACAATCCACTAAACTGTATGCTGAGAGCCAGCACAACAGCACTGTTGTAAATAAATTCATCGTATGCCGACTTTCAGCATACAGTTTAGCGGATTTTAGGCCTTTGAATGTTAATTTAGTCGGCATAATTGTGCGCTAAACGCGGTTGGTTAAATTTTCGCAAACTAAAATGCCAGAAAAATTATGTATCACCAGTATGTCAGTAGTCAGTAGTAGGGCTGGGCAAAGTATCGATACTTTGTCGTAGTATCGAAGTATCGATACATTCAGCGGTATCGCCTAACGATATCAAGAATCAAAAGTATCGATAGTATCGAAGTATTTAAAGTATTAAAAGTATCTATGGTATCGAAAGTATTGAGGTATCGAAGGTTTCAAAAGTATTGAGGTATCGAAGGTATCAAAAGTGTTGAGGTATTGAAAGTATTGAAATTGATATCTAGAGTATCGCAGTATCGAAAGTATCGATAGCTTCGGCGGTATCGCTTAACGATGCCAAAAGGAAGTCTCGAGGTACCGAAAGTGTCGAGGTATCGTAAGTATCGGAGTGTCGATAGTATTAAAGTATCTGAAGTATTAAAATGATGGAAAGTATCTAAGATATCGAGGTACCGAAAGTTTTGAAAGTGTCGAGCTAATGAAAGTAGTATTGAGGTATCGAAAGTATCGAGATATAGAACGTATCGAAGTATCGCAGTATTGAGGTATCAAGACCGTAATCCATAGAAAACTATAAAAAATACAATACATAAGTACCGGAAGATGAAATACTACAGTACCTCGAAAAATATGGAATCTTGTAACTAAAGAACTATTTTACTGCTCGTTACGTCGTTACTTTTGTTAATACGATACCTCGATACTTTACCTCGATACTCACAATACGTCGGTACCTTCGATACCTCTAAACTTTCGATACCTCGATACTTACAATACCTCGGTACCTTCGTTACCTCGATACTTTCGATACCTCAATACCTTCGATACTTGCGATACTTTCGATACCTCGATACTTTCGATACCTCGATACTTTCGATACCTCGATACTTTCGATACCTCGATACTTTGGACACATCGATTCTTTCGATACATCGATACCTTCGATACCTCGGATACCTCGACACTTACGATACCTCGGTACCTTCGTTACCTTCGTGAAAGTATCGAAGTATTTGAAGTATTAAAAGTATCTATGATATCGAAAGTATTGAGGTATCGAAGGTTTCAAAAGTATTGAGGTATCAAAGGTATCAAAAGTGTTGAGGTATTGAAAGTATTGAAATTGATATCTAGAGTATCGCAGTATCGATAGCTTCGGCGGTATCGCTTAACGATGCCAAAAAGAAGTCTCGAGGTACCGAAAGTGTCGAGGTATCGTAAGTATCGGAGTGTCGATAGTATTAAAGTATCTGAAGTATAAAAATGATGGAAAGTATCTAAGATATCGAGGTACCGAAAGTTTTGAGAGTGTCGAGCTAATGAAAGTAGTATTGAGGTATCGAAAGTATCGAGATATAGAACGTATCGAAGTATCGAAGTATTGAGGTATCAAGACCGTAATCCATAGAAAACTATAAAAAATACAATACATAAGTACCGGAAGATGAAATACTACAGTACCTCGAAAAATATGGAGTCTTGTAACTAAAGAACTATTTTACTGCTCGTTACGTCGTTACTTTTGTTAATACGATACCTCGATACTTTACCTCGATACTCACAATACGTCGGTACCTTCGATACCTCTAAACTTTCGATACCTCGATACTTACAATACCTCGGTACCTTCGTTACCTCGATACTTTCGATACCTCAATACCTTCGATACCTCGGATACCTCGACACTTACGATACCTCGGTACCTTCGTTACCTCGATACTTTCGATACCTCAATACCTTCGATACTTGCGATACTTTCGATACCTCGATACTTTCAATACCTCGATATTTTCGATACCTCGGTACCTTCGATACCTCGATACTTTGGATACGTCGATTCTTTCGATACATCGATACCTTCGATACCTCGGATACCTCGACACTTTCGATACCTCAATACCTTCGATAGTTGCGATACTTGCGATACTTTCAATACCTCGATACTTTCGATACCTCGGTACCTTCGATACCTCGATACTTTGGATACCTCGATTCTTTCGATACATCGATACCTTCGATACCTCGGATACCTCGACACTTACGATACCTCGGTACTTACCGAGTACCTACATAAACTAGCTTATGTACTGTGGTAGTATGCTCTAGGATCCAGTAGTCAAACAAATGCAGCGCCTTTGTACGCATGTAGATTTTTATTTTGATACAATTCAGATGCGGTGCCATTTTAGGATAAAAAAAATACTCGGATCTACAAGTTGATTGTCTCGTAACACCTTTACTAATGCTCCTTAAGGTGCATAAAAGTAATCTCGATGAGCTCAGCACATAAAAGTCCGATTTTCCGCTGTTGTTTCATTACTTTTGTATCCGCAATGCCCACAATGCTCGAAAAAATTAATACGCCGACTTAAATTAACATTAAAAATAGCGTGCCTTATATACTTGTAAAGAAATGTAACGCGGTGTTCAATTACCAGACTCAAAGAGTTAATAGTTACAGCTAATCGAGATCGTTTGTAACAATTCTTGTCGTTTGGCTTGTCTCATTTTCTGCAGGTTTCATTACCGAGTAATATTATTACGAGTTGATGTTAGTTAGAAGTCTTCTTTTAGAATTAAATAATGGCATTAAGGCCATATTTGGTTATTTATAATTCCTTATTTTAGTTGTTAGGACTGATTGCTTTAACACTGATCTTGTTTTTCCGTTACGATAAAAAAATATTTTTTATTTGCATTTAAGCTTCGAAGATGTCATAATTAATTTTATTATTGTACGTATATCCTTAATAATTATGCTAATTTAATTAAACAATTACAATTAAAGCCCAAATCCTAGTTGGTTCTAAGTCTAAGTGCACCTAGCGGGAGTTCCTTAAAATCATAATCCGCTAGAGAATAGTTACGAGTTACTAATGAATTTTCCAACATTTTCCAAAATATGAAAGCTTCTTTGTGAGCTGAGTAGCACCTTTAAGGGCCCAGCAACACCGATTCCCTAGATGACCATGGACACGTAAGTAATTTTAATCAAGCTTGCTGCCCTTAGTTGGGAAGAGAATGTTAAATTGTTTGTTCATCAGAAGCCTCACATTGTAAGGAGTGTCAGCTAGACCAGGAAGCCCATTAGTAACAAACGTCCATATTTTAAAAAATTTCTTCAATTACTAGAATTACAGTTCACCAGCAAACCCAGGTGCGGTTAGATTAGGTTAGCTTAAGTTATATGGAGGGAGGTCCTTGCAATATGTAGCAGAAATTATACAACAAGAATCAGAAAAGAAGTCTTTAGAATTAGATTAGCGCTGTGGCAATTCTAGACAGACAGATAGGAATTAACAAGGACTCGAGATAGTTTAGCTAGCAGCACAATTTATACTAAAAATTAAATATGCTCGGAGTGCGCGTTTCAATTGTCACAACTTATAAAATCAGGGACCTGCAATACACCCGTGTATGGTGGGTTGCATCTTTTAACTTGACACTGAATGAATGCTATTTTTAGAACGGGATTTACATCCAACGGGAATGATAAGAGGCATTGTTTAGTAGTGTAGTATTCAATGGTAATTTCTTAAGTTATTTACTATGACTTATCGATAAAGCAGAGCCCGTGAAAACTTCCAAAAATAAAAAAGACGCAATTTCAAACGCAAGCACAGCATCGTCCTATTGAAAAATTCCTTCTCCTGCATGCGGATGTTGTACTTCAATCGTTTTAATAGGTGGTAATAATTGTTGGTTATTATTAATAAAGCCTCAATTATATTTTGCTATCGAACCAACGAAGCGTTAATGGTTTTTTTATCGGACCACAACCACATCCAATGGGTACTTTTAAAGCCTTTGTTAAAATAGCCCACGTAATAAGAAATTTTCTACGTGAACAAACTTTTAAATTGTTTGCCAATTAAAAAGTGGCAAAAACGATAAATACGACATAAACATATAAATAGCAACTATAGTAGTTGTTGAAGAAGAAGAGAAATCACGGCTTAGATTCACAATAATTGTTATAAAGGCAGGAAACGTGTACAATAAATTAAAAGTAAGGTAAAAAGGCAAAAACTATAAATGAATTAACCTGATAATATACAATACAATAAAGTGAATGTTGTGCTACTTCAACGGATGCAATAAACAATTAACCGTGGACAAGGGAATTGGACAAGTATCGAAAAGTAACAATAAAAGGTCGACTCGCGAATACTTTACGAACTTTCGAGAAATGCTAAGACTAAATAATACCAATTATTTTACCATTTTTTAACAACAATTATAAACTTATCTTACATTTTTACGCAATTAGGATAATTATTGTTAAATTTATTTTTTCAAGATGCCTTATTTATAAATAATATATGTAATTTGCGGTTCCTTTTTTTCAGTTTCGATCATTTGGTGTATACGCTTTGTCTATCCGACGAAATTAAAATTCCAACCTTGCGAATACTTTACTATTATTAATATTAAATATTAGTTTAATAAAAACTTTCATTTGATTTAGAAATAAATAATTATGGCATCATTACCAAGCACCAATCGGGCTAGTTCTTTTGAGAATGAGTTCAACAGAAAAACTCTCGAGAAAAAGAGCAGCCATAGTATACTCTTTTCCGCGACAATGAAAAAAATGTAAAAACAAAACAAGTCGAATTGGTATCCAATGGATATCTAGGTTTCAACGCCAAACTATTACTAGTACACGGAAATTAGCAAAAATAGAAGAAAAAATTTATAACAAGCTGATTTTTTCTAAGTTGGCAGTTAATGGGGGTAGCAATACAAGATCGAAATGTTCCCACCTCTAACTGGTAAGCTTCACCCCTATTGTGACACCGCGACGGTTTTTCTATAATATCTTGAAAATATGATATTCTACGGCAAAAACAGAGGTATGGAATAATGTTCAGAATTAAATTTTCTATAAAACATGTCCTATAGGTCGTTTGCAGAATACTAAGGGTTTTTACGTTAACCGGCCGCAAAGGTAGGGGTAGGTACCAAAAACGCTTTTGGTGGGCAACACAATTAGTCCAGTCAATAAACATATTGTAGAATGCATGAAATATGCAAGAATTTTTGACTTCAGGACTTCGTTAGGAGTAGTTAGTAGATCAACATACTAAAAGTCCCCGCCCCTGGGATGTGAACATACGAGGGAGGGAGTGGGGAAAGTACAATTTTTTGTTTTTTCGATTATATCTTTGAAACAGTGCACTCTAGAAACATATATTTTAAATAAAAATGAAAGCTAATTAAATTTCCTACAATATTTATTCTATTCATTTTGTTCCTATCTGTTACGGTTTCTGAGATATAAGCTGGAGAAAATAGCTATTTTTAAAAAAAATTAATTTTTTGGTAAACTTCGCTTGGGGACTTTTTTACCGTTTATTTGAGAGAAAATTCTTTCGAACAAAAGTTGTAGGATTCTTCAAATTGAGTGTATCACTGATATTTTAGCTCAACCAGATCCAAAGTTAGAGCAGTTTTATGATAACCTATAAATGTCGAAAAATGAGTTATGAGTGTTTGCAGCTCGAAGTTTTTGTTACAGCTCCCCCTCATATCAACCCATAACAATTTATCTCACATTTCAACATTAATTCAATTTAAAATGGAGATGGGGGGGGTAGAAATGTTGAGCGAATTTTCTCGTATATATTGACAACAACCTGTCTCATATGTCAACAATTATTCATTCTAACGTTCTGGAAAGTAGTGTTTGAGAAGAGATTTGGGGGGGGGGGGGCTCATATATCATTAAAATCGGTTAAAGGGCTTGCCAACCACACGCGTTCAAAGATTGGCTAACTTGCGGCTAACTTTTCCATGAAACCAGGTTTGCCGGTACTCTTTTGGCTATAACTCCAAAAATATTTGTCCGATCCGCAGTTTCTTTTTTTCATCTGAAAGCTGGTTAAATTTCCCATCAGACTTCATATATTAAATTTTGATCAAGCCCCATAAAATAAAAATCCTATTACGCTAATCGCGCAGTGTTCTGAAATCCAAGTTTTCTTGGTACATTTTTCTCAATAACTCCGAAACTATTTGTCCGATCCAAAATTTATTTTTTTTCATCTAAAAGCTGGTTAAGTTTACTATCAGACCGTGTATATCAAATTTTGATTAAATACCGTAAAATACTCACACAAGCACGCTAAATGTGAATGTTTTTGCAAAATACGACGATTTCCACATGTTCAGTGGGCTAGTGTGAGTATTTTACGGTATTTAATCAAAATTTGATATACAGAGTCTGATAGTAAATTTAACCAGCATATTTTTGGAGTTATAGCCAAAAGGGTACCGACAAACCAGGTTTTATGGAGAAGTGCGACTTACCGCAAGTTAGCCAATCTTTGAACGCGTGTGGTTGGCAAGCCCTTTTACCGATTTTAATGTTATATGAGCCCCCCCCCCCCATCTCTTCTCAAACACTACTTTCCAGAACGTTAGAATGAATAATTGTTGACATATGAGACAGGTTGTTGTCAATATAAACGAGAAATTCGCTCAACATTTCTACCCCCCCCCCATCTCCATTTTAAATTGAATTAATGTTGAAATGTGAGATGTGAAATGTAGTGCTACTGATGCAAAGCACTTACTCGGCCGTTATGCCACGTCTTGGTAGCACTTTCGTTAGTTGTAGGCTCCGCCTCCAAGTCTGCTTCTACTTTAGGCAAGCTCTAGCTTCTCCACTACTGTTGTACAAGTGTAGTCTAACACTACAAATAAAATTCAAAATTTTTGTAATCAAAGAATAAGCTTTTATGGACTCCCCTTGCAACTTAAAAAATATTAATTAAACTAAAACAGAGTAAAACAATGAAATGCACTTAAACGAAAACTCTGTTGATATTTGCATAACGGCAAGCCTTTTTTTCTAAAGATCTTTCTTGTTTGCTTTTATTAATTAACTACTTCCGCACGTAAACCCTTTGTATTTAATTAGAAATAACGAAAAAAAACTAAAAATAGATAACTCGAGTAAACAGGTAAATAAACCACAATTTGAAATTAAACGCAATAAAATTAATTTTAGTATCTAATTTCATGGCTCGCATTTAATAATTATTATAATGGATAATAATTTGAATGATTTATTAAAATTAAATTGCTACTGCTTTATCGCATTGAAAGTAATATCTTAATAGAAAGAAGTAAATCTAGCCCTCGTATCGATTTACAGATAATTTATTTAAAATTAATTACTATCCCATTACACAACTGAGATTTTTTATTACAGGGTCAAATTTTAGGCTAATCGTGTAACGAAAACTAGCCTAGACTTAAACCAGTTATAACGAAAATTGAGAAAAGTAGGCGTTATTTCTAGGATCTACGCAGATGGGGGATGGAGCTGAAGATATACTCTCTGAAAGCTGAGCCTGATGTATGTACTTTTTCACACAGTAAAGGCAGCTAACAAATCACCTCGTTTGGATCAGTTATTCGAAAGTTATCTACTCTACTGCCCAATATGAAGTATTTTGTTGTCTCCAAGATGTAATATTGACGGAAGAAGTTGAGAGACGTTTCGTCACTAAGGCCCAATTGTATAAACGAGATAATCGCGGAGTCATAGTTAACTCCACGATCTGAATATAAGGTTAAATCTTAGCGTAGATTATATTAGGTCACCTCGTAGGCACTTGGTCCAGGGTTAACCAATCAATTTTCTAGAGTCAAATATATTTCAATTTAACTCAGAACTAGTTGTTGATTTAGGTTAATCGCGGAGTTAACTCTGACTCCCAGATTAGCTCGTTTATACAACTGGGCCTAAGTAAAGTCCAGATAAGTCAACGGTTATCTGTAAATTTATATCGCAATTTGGAGAATACTAAAAGCATCTAAAAGTTAACAGCTCGGGGAATACCCGGATGTAAGCGCAGGCACAGTAGATTGCCACATTATGCCACTTGATATGAATATGATTCTAAAGATTCGTTAATTTTATCTTTGCCTAGCCCATAAGCGATAACTCGATAGAGCGAGACGTCGGCAGCGTGTAGCGCTTGAGTTGGTAGAAAGGAAGCGTGCAAATATACTAAAGCAATTAGTACAAAATCTTCGACAATGCAGGATGAAAGAATATTGCACATGAGTAATAAAACCGACCTTCTGCAACTCTGAAGTTAGAGGAGGCTCGCGAAAGGTGGTTGTTATTTTTTAAACTTTCCGCTTATAACTTGAAAACTACACACTTTTTGAGAAAAATTTTTCTATATAAAAATATACTACACCAAACTTCCTACAAATTAGATCCGGGGTTTTTTCGTCAGGCAAACAGGTTAGGCGCTAGAGTGCGTTAAAGTATGACAAATATTCCAAAATAGGCCAAAAAACTGTTTCTTTAGTATATCGCTTATAACTCGAAAACTACGCAGTTTTAGAGAAAGGTGTTGCCGTATAAAAATAAACTACACAAAATTTTCTACAAATTAGATCTCTTGGGTTTTCTCACCACATGCCGAGATTAGGCGCTAGAGTGCGTTAAAGTTTGACAAAAATTCCAAAATTGGCCAAAGAAACTGTTATTTCTTAGTTTATTGCTTATAACTCGAAAACTAGGCAGTTTAGAGAAAAAGTGTTTATATATCAAAATAAACTGCACAAAATTTTCTACAAATTAAATATCTTGAAAATTTCTTCAGACAAACAGATTGAGAGCTAGAGCGTGTTAAAGTTTCACAGAAATTCCAAAATCGGTCAAAAAACTTGTTTTCTAGATTATTACTTATAACTCAAAAACTACAAAGTTTAAGAGAAAAATGGATCCATATCAAAATAAACTACACTAAATTTCCTACAAATTAGACCTCTTGAGTGTTTCATCGGATGTCCTGATTAGGCGCTAGAGTGCGTTAAAGTTTAATTCCAAAACCCGTCAAAGAAACTGGGCGTTGTTGTTGCTTAGTTAATCGCTTATAACTCGAAAACTACGCAGTTTTAGAGAAAGGTGTTGCCGTATAAAAATAAACTACACAAAATTTTCTACAAATTAGATCTCTTGGGTTTTCTCATCACATGCCGAGATTAGGCGCTAGAGTGCGTTAGAGTTTGACAAAAATTCCAAAATTGGCCAAAGAAACTGTTATTTTTAGTTTATTGCTTATAACTCGAAAACTAGGCAGTTTAGAGAAAAAGTATTTCTATATCAAAATAAACTGCACAAAATCTTCTACAAATTAAATATCTTGGAAATTTCTTCAGACAAACAGATTGAGAGCTAGAGCGTGTTAAAGTTTCACAAAAATTCCAAAATCTGTTAAAAAACTGTTGTTTTCTAGATTATTACTTATAACTCAAAAACTACAAAGTTTAAGAGAAAAATGTTTCTATATCAAAATAAACTACACCAAATTTCCTGCAAATTAGATCTCTTGAGTTTTTCATCGGATGTCCTGATAAGGCGCTAGAGTGCGTTAAAGTTTAATTCCAAAACCCGTCAAAGAAACTGGGCGTTGTTGTTGCTTAGTTAATTGCTTATAACTCGAAAACTACGCATTTTTAGCAAAAAGTGTTCCTATAAAGAAATAAGTCACCCTAAATTTCCTACAAATTAAAACTCTTGGGTGTTTTTCTTCAGACGACCACATTAGGCACTAGAGCGCGTTAAAGTATTACAAAAATTCCAAAACCCTCGAACAAAGCTGCTGTTGTTTATTTTATTGCGTATAACTGGAAAACTACGCAGTTTTAGAGAAAATTGTTCGTATAGAAAAATAAAGAACAATCAATTTTGTATAAATTATGTCTTTTGGGTTTTTTTGTCAGATGAACGCTTTCGGTCGGCATAAAAATTTTTCATGTGCATAATAATGGTTTATTAATTTTACCCCAAAACCTACTTTTCTCAAGCCGCTCTAAAGCGTTCATCTGACAAAAAAACCTAAAAGACATAATTTGTAAGAAATTTGATGTACCTTATTTTTGTACAGAAATACTTTTCCCTTAAAGTGCGTAGTACTCGAGTTATAATCGATAAACTAAAAAGCAGTTTTCTTGGCACGATGTGGGCCTACAATTTTGGCTGTCGATTCCAAACCAAGATAAAGTTGTCTAAATCCGACCCGAAAATTTTGTGAAAAGTCGCAGCAAGTCGGGTGTAATAAATTGCTTTGTTGCGGCCGAGAATCGAGCCCAGTTCCCTCGAATCCAAAAGCGATCCACTCGCACTCGAACGTTCAGTTCGAAATAAATTTTACAAGGCCCTCCCTTACTAACATTGTAAAGCTATTAAAGCGGATAATATTTATAGGCACACATTTCAATTGACTATAATTATCTAACATCAATTACTAAATTTAATTTAATTTTTCCAGATAATTAACCTATAAAACAAACAATCGACATAAACATATTCCGTTACTTACTAATTAAACCTCGTTACAAAAATTAAATAATCGACTAATTAATTATAATTACAGTTAATTTTACACGAAATTTCAGACTCGGGAGTCTCGGAGAGACGTTAATTCGTCCAATTAATTAACACGTATCAATTTATAATTTGATGTTTGAGGCAACTTACAAAGTAACAACAAATTAATTAGAGCTAAGTAAAGTAATCAATTCATTATAATTTAATTTGACCTTTGTTTCGAGGAATAATTATTGAGTAAAAAGAGTAACGTACCTACTCAAGTTTCAATTAATTGATTAGAATTTAGAATTAACAACACCGCGATTAAAAATGTTTCAAATCCCTAAATAGGTATACGAAAAGTTTTGAGCGAAGTTCCAGTAATTAGAGAATTTAATTAAAAATTAGGCGCTCGGTTGTAATTAATTGTAATTAAATAATTAACGTAAATGGTGGTAATTGTTGTTGTAAACGTGAATTACCTAAGGAAGGTTTTGAAAATTAATTATTTGTTCAACAAAGAGCCCGCCAAGTTAACCACCTTTCTACCCTTAAAATTTTCGGCGCATCTACTTCCCTTTGATCTTCTTTTAAAATGCAACTTGCGGTCACTATTTTTAGACTTTATATCTAAATTGTCGTTTCAAATACCCGCAGTAATTTTCAAAAAAAAAATAAATTGCTTACATTTTCTCCCTTTTCAATTAAATAACGATATTGAGGTAATCCATAACACAAAATTATTAATCGGAGGGTTTTTTAAAAAAAAATTCACCCAAAAGACGCGAACTTTAAATATCTCGAGCGCGATTCCATCAAGCGGTTATGCTTTTAGCTCTTGCAACAACAAACTGAGTGAGCCATGGACAAATGGAATAAAGAAGCCGCTTCAGAAGAGAGAACTTCTGGTACATCTCTGTCTTTCATTTCGACAAACCAACAAGTTTCTCTCTTGTACCCCATCCATGCACCCTTCAAATCCACAATTAGCAACGGTACAGTTGCTTTACATTTTACTACTTTTCATAATAAAATAAATCAATCACCTTTCGTTTCATTATTTTTTGTTCTCACATCGAAGAATGCGAAAAATCGCAATTTTTCCAAAAGTTCACGCGTCGTAAATTTACGAAAAGGTGACAAACTGCGATGGGAGTGAGCCGATGGTTATTTTAAAGCCCTTTTTGAAAACCCAACCCAACGACTTTCGCTAGTTGCAAAAAAAACATTTTAAAACAAAAGGTAGCGCGCGCGCGGAATAACATTTTAATTTCGAAACAACCCATTTGGCAACCCCAAAGCTCATTTGTCTAATATAATTTAAGTTAAGCTTTAAGTTTACGCTCAAAAAGATTTATTGTGTAAACCAAATTGAAATATGAGAATTATTAGTTAAGTCCTTCTGATCATCCCGTATGGGTAACTACCCCATATTACTATTATTAGTGCAAACAAAAATTATGAAGCAGTTTTTGTTCGTACTTAGTAGAAAAATTATCTGGACCACCAAAAAAGGGTTGTGTTGAATAAGGGATGAACTTTTTTTTAACTTTAGTAGGCATTGGAATAATAAATAGTGGTGGCTATTTGCTTTTACAATAGGTCCAATGGTGGATTTTTGTTATGTTACCCTTTCGGTGCCTTGTGCCTCCAGTTCGGTAATGTAATTTTTGTCCATTTACAAGCACTTGAAACGCAAATGAATGCGAATACGGGCTTGTTTTGTTAAAAGTCACCCTCTGTGCTCTGTATTTAAAAAACAATCATACGAGCTAATTTGTGTTACATGAAAGATGAAAGGGTTAAATTTTTGTTAAATATCATTGAATCAAATACAATAAAAGGTGCATGACCTTCGCTAATTGTCGACGACCTATTTTAATTTTAAAATTTATAGAAAGCACTTTTGATGCATTATCATCGATATAGAATTGATATTTTAATTAAAACTATAAAATTAAAGTTATTGTTATTTTATGGCTTTCACTACTACTATTATTAGTATATACCTACAATTTAATCATAAAATGTGTATCATTTATACTATAAGAGCGCCTTGAACTCGCCCGTTCATCCGTGTGCAAACTGCCAACTGCACTTTTAATTACAATTTTTTCAAAATCGTTAAAGAATTGGAGATATACAGGAAAAAATGGAGTCATCGGCCATACGACTAATTACAGGGTCGGACTAGGCCGCTTGGTTACTCCAAATAACCATCAGCCCTAGTATACAGGGGCGGACTGGACCATCGGGAGACCGTGAAAATTTCCGATGGGCCGATGGCTTCGGTGCCGGTTTCTCTAAAAAAATGTGGACGCGTTTCGACGAAAAATAGTATAGTTCCTCTAGAAGATTAAAGAGTCAAAACTGTAAACCGACGGGTGGCAGAAGCGGACTGGGCCATCGGGAGACCGGGAAAATTCCCGATTGGCCGATGGCTTCGGTGCCGGTTTCTCTAAAAAAATGTGGACGTGTTTCGACGAAAAATAGTACAGTTCGTGCAGGATAAATTTTCCTCTAGAAGATTAAAGAGTCAAAACTGTAAACCGACGGGTGGCAGAAGCGGACTGGGCCATCGGGAGACCGGGAAAATTCCCGATTGGCCGATGGCTTCGGTGTCGGTTTCTCTAAAAAAATGTGGACGTGTTTCGACGAAAAATAGTACAGTTCGTGCAGGATAAATTTTCCTCTAAAAGATTAAAGAGTGAAAACTGTAAACCGACGGGTGGCAGGGGCGGACTGGGCCATCGAGAGACCGGGAAAATTCCCGACGGGCCGGTGGCTTCGGGGCCGGTTTCTCTAAAAAAATGTGGACGTGTTTCGACAAAAAATAGTACAGTTCGTGCAGGATAAATTTTCCTCTAGAAGATTAAAGAGTCAAAACTGTAAACCGACGGGTGGCAGAAGCGGACTGGGCCATCGGGAGACCGGGAAAATTCCCGATTGGCCGATGGCTTCGGTGTCGGTTTCTCTAAAAAAATGTGGACGCGTTTCGGCGAAAAATAGTATAGTTTGTGCAGGATAAATTTTCCTCTAAAAGATTAAAGAGTCAAAACGGTAAACCGACGAGTGGCAGAGGCGGACTGGGCCATCGGGAGACCGGGAAAATTCCCGATGGGCCGATGGCTTCGGGACCGGTTTCTCTAAAAAAATGTGGACGCGTTTCGGCGAAAAATAGTATAGTTTGTGCAGGATAAATTTTCCTCTAAAAGATTAAAGAGTCAAAACGGTAAACCGACGAGTGGCAGAGGCGGACTGGGCCATCGGGAGACCGGGAAAATTCCCGATGGGCCGATGGCTTCGGGACCGGTTTCTCTAAAAAAATGTGGACGCGTTTCGACGAAAAATAGTATAGTTTGTGCAGGATAAATTTTCCTCTAAAAGATTAAAGAGTCAAAACGGTAAACCGACGAGTGGCAGAGGCGGACTGGGCCATCGGAAGACCGGGAAAATTCCCGATGGGCCGATGGCTTCGGGGCCGGTTTCTCTAAAAAAATGTGGACGCGTTTCGACGAAAAATAGTATAGTTCGTGCAGGATAAATTTTCCTCTAAAAGATTAAAGAGTCAAAACTGTAAATCGACGGGTGCTAGTATAAACGGTGAAAGGATCAATAGGAGACGATTGTCAATATGCAATAAATTATTTAACTTTTAATTTCCGTCATGCAAGACCAGACTACTTAGTTATGTATAGTATAGTATGTCCAAAGATAAAAGAAAAAATTGGCGCTGCGCGTAATAATCAACTTGTTGAGTAAGGTTGTGTTTATTTTGTTTATAAAATCTACATAATATCGGACCGCATACGGCCCTCGGTATTATTTTGAGCCAAAATATGATCAACTGTTGGGAGAATTTATTCTACACGAATCACTGATGTTTCCACAGTTTCAGAAACTCGACACAGGTGAAAGTAACTGATTTGTACAGTTCCACAATGAATTCAAAAATATTCACGCCGCGAGGGCTTGCACGAGAAGTCGTAAAAATCAGATCACGTCACGGAAGTCACGTCATCGCCGTGCGTGACCCGCAAAAACCTATAAAATCCTCGGTTCAGGTACCAACTCCAAACTGTAAATAGTCCATTTCAGGATACATGTTTTTGAACTTTTTGAATCAGAATGACCTTGGGAGTACCTATATGTGCTGTGAACCTAAAATGTTTCGCAACACAAATGTTGTTAAATTAAATCAATAAATTCTATCAAAAAGTGAGGTGCGGACATGAACCACAGGATCACGCAACTAAATGATGCCATACATCGTGTCCTACGCCACTTATTATAGACTGTAGATTAAAAAGGCGCCCAAAATTATCGAAAAAAGCTTATGCGAGGTTACAACGGCTCCTCAACTCAATTGCCAAATTTTAGGAGGTAAAATAATTATATTTTGGGTTACCAGAGTTGGTAGTCCAACAACAGCCGTTGGATACGACAAAGCAAAACCGTAGCCAGTAAGATGAGAGTCCCCTTCCCGGATTTAAGAATAAAGTAGAAAACTGTTTTTTATTGTACGAATTTTCTGTCCTCTGGGAGCTCCTTAGAAAAATCTCTTAACTTAGTGTCGCCTTTTCGAAAAAGTTTGCCCGGATTGTTCCGCTGTATATCCACTGGTTTTGGATAAGCAGAGAACTCAGGTACGAGAGTCGCTCTTCCCCCTATATCCTATATCCTTTACATGCAGGACGTACTTATACGATTTTGGGATGAGGTCCTCTCTGTAGAGCTCTCATTGTTGGAAAATGCTAAATTATTCACTGATTCTGTTATCCGTCCAACGAGTACCCAAGAGAAGACGGCTCCTATCCTTGCAGGATACGGCTGAAATACAACGGAAGTCGCCTGTTATTTTGAAGAAGATATTATGGTGTTCTAACAACTCAAATCAAGGTAGTGGAGAGTGAGAGTTTCTTTTAGATTAATTAGAACTGACAATTAGAGTCAGTGATAGCTTTTGAGTATTATATTGGCACCCAACGTAAGGCTTATAAAGAAACTGCAAAACTTCAAAACGTCGCAACCACCCTATTTTTTACGCAGTCAGACACAGGTCAATTACTTTGTCCAACGTACAGTTCGAGAGACTTTTGTAAACATTAACTTTACGTATGTTTTACCCACCAAGTATTTCCTCTCTTTCGAGGTCTTACCAGGCCAGCAGCAATCGGAATTGTCCCCTGTCGACAAACTAAAACCAGAAGAGCGCACGACTGAACAACCTCATTTAAGAGAACGGGGATATTTTCAGTCTGGGGGAGAGTGACCCTATTTGCCGAGCACTGCATAAATACCTAAACAATACTCCGATTTCCGTTCCTCCATACAGCCTGAACCCTGCTAAGAAAGAAGTTGTGAAAAAGGAGCTTGACAAGCTTCTAGATGAAGGAGTTGTAGAAGAATGCGAGAGTCCTTGGGAGGCGCCAGTGATAGTTCTCGTTCCTAAAAAAGATGGAAGTGCCCAAATGTGTAGACTATCGTCGTTTGAACGCCGTAACCGTAAGTAACAGTTACCAGATGACCTATTTCACGCAGCTACGAGTATGCGCTATAATGATGACTATAGACTTCCGCAGTGGTTACCACCAAGTGAAGTTAAATAGTCAAGATCAAGAGCCCTTGTGACACCCGCTCGCGTGATGAAAGTATATTAACCACCTGATAACGCCAAATGGGATATTAAACCCGTCGATCCCCTCTCCCCTCCTTAGCTAAGGCCTTGTGACGAAATACAAAAAAGTCAAAGCTGGCATTTGAGTTGATACTCTTGTTCTTTGATTTAATTTAATTAATTTCCAAGTCTGAAGAAGAACAAATTAATTGTTAGAAACCATTGTTATTTTTTCTAATTAAACGCCCTGTATATATTTATATAAACTAACTATAAAACACTAGATCGGTCTATTATTAACAAAAGAACAAATTTATTACGTACCCCCTAAAATAAGAGACGATCGGAAGAATTAAAAGAAAATTTAAAATGTTAAATTCGCCATTTTGTATTTTCTTTGATGACTCGTTCAATATTTAATAGTAAAAGTCCAGTCTCTGGTACAAAATTCCTATTAAAAACTTTTTCAAATATCCATTTTTCTAGTTAAAAAAATAGTAAACACTCAAAGGCCTCCCGCCCGCAGGTCAGCGAAGCCAAACCACAATTATTACATCAATCATTATACATTGTCAAGAGATTTTCCAGGATTACTACGCTGTTCAGAGGCGTACTGCTAAGCTAAAGAGGTATGGGCGCTGTTAAACTCGGAGCACTTCTCTCGACAAAGAACTTTCAAATTTTATCAGAGACGAATCCTGCTACTAGTTTATATTTTAACAATACGCGCCCGACGCTCTTTGTTATTTGAAAGACACCGTCCAACCACAGAACACTACGTCTATTATTCAAGTACACTCGTCCTAGTCGCTTTCCAACAGTTTCACTTTCTTGAGAAGGTTCAAGTTTTTTAACTTTAAACAGTGGCTTGAGCTACCTAGCCACCCTAGCGAGCACGCCTCTGGATTCATTTACTAAGAAACTGCGATTTAATTAGCCACGGCTCTCGAATACTGCTGAGGAAGTTTATGACTTATTAATTTTGTGGTATATCTTTTCCACTTCGCACTTCTTTAATGGATGTTGGAGTTCATGTCGTTCTTTTCAAGTCGTGGTCATAAAAGTTTCTTACGTTACGGGAAGTGTCTTACGAACCATCTCAGGATTAATTCGGGTCTTGTAGAATGCGAGCTTTGCCATACTCTAACGAAGATGCCTGATCGACCATCTTATATACAGTGTGTTTCCGCTTTTTAACATTTTTATTAAACTACAAGCTTACGCTAACAACAGTACGAGGATGTATTGATATCTAGTTAGCCTAGACCAGTTCCATGCATAAACAAAATATTGCGTTACCATAGCAACGAACAATAACTTATTAGAAGTGTCAGTGTAAAGTTTGACCTCAAAAAGGTAAACCAGAGTTAAGCAATAAATTAAAAGAAAAAAGATGTCCACCGAAATTGTGAAAATCGAAAAATTGGATTATCGAGCCATCATCAAGTACCTGTATTTAAAAGGGTTAAGAGGTAAGCAGATTTACGAAGATATGGTTAATACCCTTGGTGATCAATGTCCTTCGTATGCGACCGTGAAAAATTGGACTGCAAGCTTCAAAAGAGGTAAATTTTCAATTGAAGATGATGACCGATCGGGAAGGCCAGTTTCTGTGTCAGTCCCCGAAAATATCGATGCAGTTCGTGACGTGATTTTATCAGACCGTCGAATTGGGATAAAACGGATATCTGAAGCGCTGAATATTTCATACGAAAGCGTTCATCATATAGTTCACGTCAATTTGGACATGAGAAAAATTTCTGCAAAATGGATCCCCAAATGTTTGAATGTTGACCAAAAGCGTGCAAGGGTAGAAGCATCGCGTTCGATCTGTGCTCGATTTGAAAACGATGTAGACTTTTTAAACCGAATTGTTACTATGGATGAGACTTGGGTACATTTCTACGATCCAGAAACAAAGCAACAATCGATGGAATGGCGACACTCTGGTTCTCCAAGACCTAAGAAGTTTCGTGTCCAAAAATCTGCTAAAAAGTTCTTGCTTCAGTTTTTTGGGATTGCCATGGAGTAATCATGATTGATTTTTTGGATAAGGGTAGAACAATAACTGGAGATTACTATTCGACATTACCACTCTACGGGACCACTCTACGGGAAAAAATTAAAGAGAAAAGACGCGGAAAGGTATCCAAAGGTGTTTTGTTTTCGCAGGACAACGGCCCCTGCACACAAATCTCATGTTGCCTTGCAAAAAATTCGTGATTTAGGGTTTGAATTACTAGAACACCCCTCTTATTCTCCAGATTTGGCTCCGTCCGACTATCATCTCTTTCCTCAACTGAAAAAAAGTTTAAAAGGTCGTAAATTTTTTTCCAACGAGGAGGTAATAAAAGCTGTGGAGGTCTGGTTTGCAGAGCAAGAAGAAACATTTTTTTTAAAAGGTCTAGCGACGTTGCAGGTTCGCTGTAATAAATGTATCCAATTAAGAGGAGAATATGTTGAGTAATAAAATATTTTGACATTGAAATTTTGTTTGGTTCTATAGTAGGCTAAGAATTTTTCAATATATCCTCGTATAAACGAACGACTTTCAACGAGCAACACAGACGTGTCGTCTGGACTCGTTACAATTCCATAACGTTCAGAAACGGTCTCAATCGACGCAAAATTGGCATTTAAGGTCAGTACGCCCTGAGTACGCCCCTGCTAGTTTAGTGTATAAAAGTTACAAAATTTTGCATCTTTCAAGATTTACGCCACCTCCAATTATAAATACATTTTTTCCCAATTAATCTAACAAAAACCTTCACATGCTTCACCTACGTATTTCCTATTCAAAATTGATTGCAATCACGCAGTAGGTACTCTTCAACACGAAAACAAATAGAAAGAAACTATTAAATTTAAATTATAATCGTCGTGTAAAGTGGGTTTAGAAATTGCACGTTAATTATTCTCAAAATTAAAGAAGGTATTTTGTAAAAACGATTAACTCTTAATTTTAATTGGTTTGTGAGATGATGAGAGAAGCAGAGGAGAGAAGAGAAACAATGACAATTCCTTCTATAAGTACGAAGTACGAGCAAATTACTAATAACTTTCTGGTAACATATTGCAAATTAACTAATTAAAACTTTCCTTATTTTTTTCAAAATGTGGCCAACTTGTTTACAACTAAATAAGAAGAAGAATTAATTATTTTTTTGTTGATATACCTACTCTACTAATACCTCTATAATACGCGCGAGCCATGCTTAGTAGTTTGCAGTACGTTAAATTCCTCGTTGTAAAATGAAAATGGCGATTCAAGTACACACTTTAAGAGAGCCGTAAATAAGATAATTAAGTATGCTTACCATACGTACAAAAATAAAAAATAAGAAAATCCAATTATAGGTATCTACAATTCTACAACTAGCCGTTTATTGGCAATTAGCAAAGTCGCTTTATTATTTGCATTCGATTAAATCTGCTTGTAAAACCAGTAATGGGGAGTTCCTTTTAAAAGAATCATAAAAATTCATTTTTATAAATCTTTTACGGCAAGAAATGGTAGGTATTACAAGTTAATATTACCAATGAGTATATAATAACATAATACTTAACACTGGGTAAATTACAAAATTTTTTAAAGCCGAAGCTTGCCCAAAGGAATTTCGCTTCTGATGGTCTTTTAGTTCACTCATTAGGGAAAATAAGCGGCAAATCCAGAAAAAAAATAGACTTTTTTTCTCTGTCGTTTTTTGTATTTTTTTGGGGTGCTGAATCCGAATTTCAACTTTACATCAACTGTCACCTCCTAAAGTGATGCGTTCAGAGAAAACTGCAAAAATATTCTTTTTAAGTTTTTCACTTATAACTTGAAAACTACGCACTTTGTAAGAAAAGTGCTTCCATATAAAAATAAACTACGTAAGATTTTAGATGAATTATGTTTCTTAAGGTTTTTCCTCGGCCAAGCAGTTTGGGTGCTAGGGAGCGTTAAAGTTTAGCGAAAATTCCACAATTAGTCAAAAAACTGCTGTTTAGTTTTTCGCTTATCATTAGAAAACTACGTACATTTAGCAAAAGGCGCTTCTATAGAAAAATAAAGTCCATTACATTTCCTACAAATTATACCAGTAAAGTTTCTTACGTCAGGCGAACGGTGTAGGCGCTACAGCGCGTTAAAGTTAGACTAAAATTCCCACATGGATCCCAAAACTACTTTTTTAGTTTTCCCCTCATAATTAGAAAACCACGCACTTTTAGCAAGAGCGCTTTGATAGAAAAATAAAGTTCATGAAGTTTCCTACAAAATATGTCAGAAAAGTTTTTAAGTCAGACGAACGGTTTAGATTAGACGTTAGAGCGTGTTGAAGTTAGACAAAAATTCCAAAATAAACCTAAAAATTGCTTTGTTTTTGTTTTTTACTTATAATTAGAAAACTGCGCACTTTTCGCAAAACACACGTCTATAGAAAAATAAAGTTCATTAAATTTCCTATAAATTATGTCAGCAAAGTTTTTTACGTCAAGCAAACGGTTTAGACGCTAAAGTGCCTTAGTTAAACAAAAATTTCGAAATAGGCCAAAAACTACTATTTTTTTAGTTTTTCGCTAATACTAATTAGAAAACTATGCACTTTTAGCAAAAAGCACTTCTATAGACAAATATAGTTCATTAAATTTCCTACAAATTAAGCCAGTAAAGTTTTTTACGTCAGGCAAACGGTTTAGACGCCAAAGCGCCTTAAAATTAAACAAAAATTCCGAAATCGGCCAAAAACTGCTTTTTTAGTTTTTCGCTTATAATTAGAAAACTACGCGCTTTTAGCGAAAACGCTTCTATAGAAAATAGAAAACTAAAATACATTAAATTTTCTATAAAATATGACATGTCAGCAAAGTTTTTTACGCCAGACTAAGGATTTAGATTAGGCGCTAGAGCGCTTTAAAGTTAGACTAAAATTCTAAAATATTCAAAAAGTGCCTTTTTTAGTTTTTCGCATATAATTAGAAAACTACGCACTTTTAGCAAAAAGCACTTCGATAGAAAAATATAGGTAAGTAGTTCATTAAATTTCCTACAAATTATGTCAGCAACATTTTTTAGGTCAGGCAAACGGTTTAGACGCCAAAGCGCCTTAAAGTTAAACAAAAATTCCGAAATAGGCCAAAAACTACTTTTTTAGTTTTTCGCTTATACTAATTAGAAAACTACGCACTTTTAGCGAAAGGCGCTTTTATACAAAAAAACTCATTAAATTTCCTACAAACTATGTCAGAAAAGTTTTTACGTCAGGCAAACGGTTTAGACACTAAAGCGCGTTAAAGTTAAACCAAAATTCCTAAAGATGCCAAAAAAACTACTTTTTATTAGTTTTTTGCTTATAATTAGAGAACTGCGCACTTTTAGAGTACTTGTACATAAAAATAAACTACATAATATTTTCGACCAATTATGTTCATTAAGTGTTTTTTTCAGACAAACAGTTGAGGCGCTAGAGTGGGTTAAAGTTTAACAAAAATTCTAAACTCGTCCAAAAAACTGTTTTTTTTTTGTTTTTCGCTTATAACCCAAAAACTACACACTTTTAGAAAAAAGTGTTTCTATACAAAAATAAAGTGCATTCAATTTTCTACAAATTATTTCTGAACATTTTTTTAGTTTAGACGACTGATTTAGGCGCTAAAGCGCGTTGAAGTTTAGTCTATATCGGACACACAAGCAAGGAAGCAAACAGGTAGACAGGCAGACACCACAAACTTGCAAAGAAACTGCTCGACAGGGAGATAATTTTTCACCACATTGATATCGCATACCATACATAGGTGAGGTTCTTCATTTTAATTTTATTAGTATTATTAATTAGAGCATGAACAGACTTTATAAAACTAGATCAAAGCTCTAGTACATTCTAAAAACTAAAAAAATCTGAAACATCTAAGGTGGAATAAAGCGGATGAAAAGTAAATAAATAAATTATAAAAATGTATAAGTTTTAAAATCTTGCGCGACCCTAATTTTGTTTGCGATAAGCTCGATTAGAATATTGTGCTACCTTTAATTACCTGTGCTTATCATTTTTTTGTGTTTGAGCTTCCAGTATTTATTTTTCAATAATTAGGAAGTTTTCATCCGAAATTTTGCATGGAGTGCATCTTAAGCATCAGTGATGCGTAATCAAAAGGACCATGTTGTCACGTTTATTCGCTTATTTCATTAACTTTTCTAAATCGTGTGCGAGTTGCTAAGAAGAGTTAAAAAAACGACCGAAACGTGCCGCGAGTATCACATCGACTCTGTTTTATATGACATATTTTTTGTATTAGAACAACTTGAACGTGCAAGAGCAGGCAACAGGTGGAAATTGCACGTAAAACTCCCATTCCCACAAGTTTCAAATTGACACACTGTACATCTGTGTACAAAGACCCTTTAATCAATACAAATATAAAATGATTAAAGACCGAATAACTAAACCTCGAGCTTAATATCATATACAAAAAAACTTTTATTAATTTAAAATTAATAAAAGAATAATTAGGTACTAACAAAAGACTGTTTTTTCAGAAGCTATTTTTGTCTCGAGGGGTTTTAGACAAATACGAGAAGGTATTAATACAAATGAGAGAGGGCTTATTATACGAATTCACAATTCAACCCATCATCGGCTTTTGTAAAACACATTTAGCCGACTTGTTGAACCAGTAAATATTATAATAATATTATGTTGTATAACCCAAGCGGCGATACCTTTTTTTTTCCTGACTTTATTTGCTAATCCACTATTTTAACTCAATATTTGGTCTCGTAACTTAATTAACGTAATTAATGTCAATAGAAGATATGTGGGACTTGCGAGTTGCGAGAGAGGAAAGTTGATTGTGGATGTTTAAATATTATTTTTACGTTGCACAAGACACAAGACAAAAGGGGATACGCCACTGTTATATGCACGACGCATTAGTATTATTCTTCCTTGGTCCAAATGCCTTTTGTCGGTGCGTAAAACATCTGATAGAACGCAGTTCCGACACAACCTTATTATCTGCTACTAAACGAGGCTAGAGAATAGTTTCTTCTGACATTTACTCTAGTTTATCTCCTCAGGCAAAGGCAACTGCGTGGGGTCTTGTCAAAACGTTTTTTTATCAATTTTAGCATACTTTAAGAAAGAGGGGTACAGCTATAAAACTGGCCTATTTGATTGGCGTGTGTACCAACCGCGTATCCCGTATCCATATTTATCTGAATCAAAATCTAAAGTTTTTAGTCCCTTTAGAGTAAGGGGTGGTGGTTGAAAAAAATGAATAAAGCACAAAGGGTTACCGTAGGCCGTACAATAATTAAGGTAGAATTCATCCATAAAAAATAATTAGAGCTCTTTGTATACGAGGATATATTGAAAAATTCTTAGCCTACTATAGAACCAAACAAAATTTCAATGTCAAAATATTTTATTACTCAACATATTCTGCTCTTAATTGGATACATTTATTACAGCGAACCTGCAACGTCGCTAGACCTTTCAAAAAAAGTGTTTCTTCTTGCTCTGCAAACCAGACCTCCACAGCTTTTATTACCTCCTCGTTGGAAGAAAATTTACGACCTTTTGAACTTTTTTTCAGTTGAGGAAAGAGATGATAGTCGGACGGAGCCAAATCTGGAGAATAAGGGGGGTGTTCTAGTAATTCAAACCCTAAATCACGAATTTTTTGCATGGCAACATGAGATTTGGGTGCAGGGGCGTTGTCCTGCAAAAACAAAACACCTTTGGATAGCTTTTCGCGTCTTTTCTCTTTAATTTTTTCCTGTAGAGTGGTCAGTAATGTCGAATAGTAATCTCCAATTATTGTTCTATCCTTATCCAAAAAATCAATCATGATTACTCCATGGCAATCTAAAAAAACTGAAGCAAGAACTTTTCCAGCAGATTTTTGAACACGAAACTTCTTAGGTCTTGGAGAACCATTCCATCGCCATTCCATCGATTGTTGCTTTGTTTCTGGATCGTAGAAATGTACCCAAGTCTCATCCATAGTAACAATTCGGTTTAAAAAGTCTACATCGTTTTCAAATCGAGCACAGATCGAACGCGATGTTTCTACCCTTGTACGCTTTTGGTCAACATTCAAACATTTGGGGATCCATTTTGCAGAAATTTTTCTCATGTCCAAATTGACGTGAACTATATTATGATGACCGCGTTCGTATGAAATATTCAGTGCTTCAGATATCCGTTTAAGCCCAATTCGACAATCTGATAAAATCATGTCATGAACTGCATCGATATTTTCGGGGACTGACACAGAAACTGGCCTTCCCGATCGGTCATCATCTTCAATTGAAAATTTACCTCTTTTGAAGCTTGCAGTCCAATTTTTCTCGGTCGCATACGAAGGACATTGATCACCAAGGGTATTAACCATATCTTCGTAAATCTGCTTACCTCTTAACCCTTTTAAATACAGGTACTTGATGATGGCTCGATAATCCAATTTTTCGATTTTCACAATTTCGGTGGACATCTTTTTTCTTTTAATTTATTGCTTAACTCTGGTTTACCTTTTTGACGTCAAACTTTACACTGACACTTCTAATAAGTTATTGTTCGTTGTTATGGTAACGCAATATTTTGTTTATGCATGGAACTGGTCTAGGCTAACTAGATATCAATACATCCCCGTACATACAAAGTGTTCAGTGGCTGAGAAATAATGGAAATATTTCTTTTCTCCGCAGGAATATTAAAAAACTATTTGACAGGTCAAATTGATTGAATTCAAATCTAACGTTTTCCGATTATTTTCATTTTTCTACCACCTACCCTACGCGAGCAGTGACGTCATCAAACTTTAGCGCACATTAAAAAATAAATATATTCGAGACTGTCAGTCCAAAAGACAAACTTGTGTATATTGCTGAAATCAGAATTTTATAATCTATCCAAATCTGAAAAAAATATGGGGTTGCAATTAAAAAAAAGTTTGATGACGTCACTGCTCGCGTAGGGTAGGTGGTTAAAAAATGAAAATAATCGGAAAACGTTGGATTTAATTTCAATCAATTTGACTTGTCAAATAGTTTTTTAATATTCCTGCGGAGAAAAGAAATATTTCCATTATTCCTCAGCCACTGGACACCCTGTATATTAGCCACTACTCTAATACAGAGTGTGTTCCGTATTGGAAGCACCCCACACCCAACATTAGAACTTTGAAAGATATACGAACTTTGAAACATTTGAAAGGCCCTGTACAAGTTTGTTTTTGCTTTGTAGGGTTTGTTTTTAACCCTAGAAGGCATGTTTATGACTGTAAGGTGGTAGATAAGTTTTGATAAACAACTTTTATTTGAAACTTTTTTGTAAGAAGTGGATATTTATTTATTGAGCTGTTAGTAGGTATAATATATGCCATGCCTCTTGGCCACACTGTATATTCACCCAAAAAATACAAAAATTGCTTTTTAAGTTATATTTTAAAGACTTACGGACGACTGAGGCCTCGCAGGCCCATGCTGTGTAAAAGTGTGTAAAAAGTATTTTAGGCGTGCATCCTGGGGCAAATAATACATCGGATAAAAGTATATAAAATTTCAAAATCCAATTAATTTCGATTAAGCTTATCGCGGCCGTACGAATAAAATTTATTTTTTAAATTGATTAGGTACGAAACAGTCAAGTTCAAGTTTAACTTACAAAAGATATAAATTACAGAGAATTAAAAGTACATACCTAAGATGATAACCCACGCATAATTGAATACCCATTAAACGTATATCTCAGCCACATATATGCAGGTACAAAGAAAACTTCTTAAAATATTGGTATAACTAGCAAGTATTTTTTTTATCAAAAACAACACATCCATTACTTATTTATCACATTAAGAATTAATTACCACTATTAGATGTTTAATAAAAACATAAATTTAAATTAAATTAAATTAAAACTTAATGCACCGCGCGTACGACATCTCTAAAGAACTAAAAATGCGACATTAATTATTTGAATAATCGCATCATCAAGGTAAGCTAGGTTTTTGGGTATCGGGTAATGGAAAAAAATTCGATACAAATTTGAAGAGCCTTTTAGAACTACCCACTACATACTGAATTAGAAAGTGAACCTCTCGCATAGGAATCGAAAAATACAAATTGACATTTCTAAACAGGGATTTGGAGGCCTGACAGTGATAGTAAAGCCTGCAGTTTACAAGAGCAAATAAAAAATTTAAAATTTGGGCCACGCAGGCCCGGTTATGTATACTAGGTGGTTATACTCTGTGCAGAGTGTAGGCATTTTTAACTGCAGTCATAGAAGAGAGAAGAGTTTCTAACTTATGTGGTACGTGGTAAATATTTTCAGCGCATCTGTCTTCATGATTGTACGCTCATGACGTACGTAGTAACTTCTCCAAAGAAGGAGAGAACATCACCAACCCTACACCACATTTTGTAACTTTAAAAAATGCCACTCGAGTTCTTGAACTTTTGGTGTAAGCAAAATCGACAAAACGACCCCTACTTTCTTATACTTCAAATAGAACATCCGGTATATTTTTACAATAATTTTTAGCAATTTGAGAAAGATTTTGAAGACAATAGTCACGTTCGGCCTAGGGCTGGGCGATTGTTAAATTTAACAATCGACAATCGATTGTTTCAAAAACATCGATTGGCTCGATTAATCGGAAAATCGATTAAGCAGTTAATCGGGCATTTAATTAATCAAGGAATCCAGCAATCGGACAGTCGATTTTTTTCAAAACATAATCGAACATTGAGTATTCGATTTTTTTACTCGCCCCCTAATCAACATCATACGTAGAACAATCCACTCTTGAAATTACATTGATAAAAAAACTGTAAAACCTTGTAGTACAAGGTGGGCAGGCGGGCAAAATTCGATAGTTCTTACGGATAAATCGATAACTAGACTAGACAACATATAAAAAAATTGATGGCGCATTCTCGATCTCTTTTCTTGAAAAGAACGAGGAAGTAAATAGTAAAATTTGGAATTCGCGATCCTCTTTTGTTTTGGAGCTATAAGCAAAAGTTTCATTTTTGTCGATATCCCGCTTGTTTTGAAGTTGAAGTTTTAATTAGCTTGTTCTTCGGCATTCGGCACTCTTTTAAAGGCAATAAAATGAGCCAAAAGGGTTTCATTTATCTTCGTCAGTTTTCGGTTTATAACGAAAAGTTGTGTTTCCTCTCAAAAAAAGAGAACGGAAATGCGGCACCATTCATTTTTCCATGTCTCTTCTAGTTATCGATTTCTCCATAAGAACCACCCTGTACACAAAATTTTGGTATAAAATAACAAACAATGATACTATTTAATAAAACCATCTTCGCCAAATATCCAATTAATTCCATCATTTAAAACAAACAATCTCTAATCGAGCAATCGATTAATCGGACAGTCGATTAAAATATCGATTCATCGATTTTTTCTCCCAACCCTATTCGTAACTGGTGGTAACGGAATTGCAGTAAAAAATAAAAGTTTGTATTTATAGGAGTTTCTAAGCAACTAAAGATCTCTAAAGTCCTCGACAAAGGTTTCTTGTTCAAAAATTGAAGGGTATAGCCCTTTTCAACGTCTTCCGAATTAGCTGCTTGATTCTTGACTCTACCTATTGTAATGCTATTATTCTTCGTAATATTACCTGCACATCTGGGGACAAAATTTTTAAAATTTTACCTAGAACCTGGAAGCATTTTATTATACAGGGTGTTTCATAAACATTGCGCCAAATTTATAGAGGTTATAGAAGGCATCAAAATAAGCAATTTTGGTCAATAAACCCCTGTCCGAAAATGTACCATTTTGGCTCTAATGGAAATCAAAAATCGCCTTGAAACAATTGACAAGATGTCAGTTGCATTAACAATTAAGTATAGTGAATTAATTTGTTATCGACATGACCCAATTTTCTTATGCCGAACTCGCCGACATGCATTTTATTTATGGAAAAGCTGAGGGGAATGGAAGACGAGCCGAACGGTTGTGTGCCGCGAGATTTCCAGCACGTCGCCATCCTGATCGTGGCATCTTTAGCCGGATTCATCTTCGTCTTTGCGAAAGTGGCAGCTTAAAACGTCAAGGGGGTTTCAGTGCGCAGCGTAGAGTTTGAGGAAGAGGTGCTGCAACGTGTGGAGGAAAACCCGTATACCAGTGTTCGTGCTATTGCTTACGCCATGGGGGCTGCAGCGCCCACTGTTTGGCGTGTTCTTCATGACCAAAAACTTTACCCTGCAGAAGGTACAAGCTATGGGCCCGGAAGATTACCCTCATCGACTACGATTCTCCCGTTGGTGGTTGGAGCAGAATTTGAGGCAACCTGACTTCGGCCGATACGTGTTATATACGGATGAGGCTTGTTTTACGCGGGATGGTTTTTTCAATAGCCGTAATAGTCACATTTGGGATGATGAAAGTCCCCATGCAATCGCGCTCAGACGAGATCAACACCAGTTCTCTGTAAATGTTTGGGCCGACATTGTGGAAGAGAACATTAATGGGCCGTACTTGCTTCCACCACGCTTGAATGGAACATTTATGTTCAATTCTTAGAACAAATTCTTCCCGAGTTTTTGGAGGATGTTCCACTTAACATTCGGAGAGGTATGTGGTTTCAGCACGACGGGGCTCCGGCACATTTTTCTCTGGAAGCGAGGCAGTATTTGAACGTAAGTCTTTCGCAACCGCTGGATTGGGTGCGGAGGCCCTGTACATTGGCCCGCAAGGTCTCCGGACCTCACCGCACTTGACTTTTTCCTCTGGGGCCATGTTAAAAGTTTGTTGTATGAGACACCCATTCCCAACGCTGCAGAACTGCTGGGCAGGATGATTGCCGCTTGCGCACATGTTCAAGATATGCCTGGGATATTTCACAGGGTTCGGACATCAATGAACAACCGTGCCCAGCTGTGCATGGAGCAAAATGGACGCCATATTGAGCCGTTGATGTTGTAGTTTGCATTAATAAATTATTAGAACCTTAAATTTATCATTTAACCTACCGCCAAAACGGTACATTTCCGGACAAGGGTTTATTGACCAAAATTGCTTATTTTTCTGCCCTCTGAAACCTCTATAAGTTCGGCGCAATGTTTATGAAACACCCTGTATAAAAGAGGTAAAACCCTAAACAAATGTATAAGGCGGTTTTGTGAGTTTAATTTATGGTTCTTTTGGAAACGGATTAGAATACATTAAAATAAAAAATAAGAAGCTAATTCGGAAGAGCTCGGAACGCTGTATACCCCGCGAATTTTTGTCAGTACGCAGCAAATACAATTTACGCAAATAATAAGTGGCAGATCGGACATGTTTTAATTAGGGTACTTAACATTTTATAGACATAAAGCTTTAATGATATTTTTTGGAAATTCTGTAATCGAGAAAGTGCTAAGATAATACATCCCCCCTCTCAGTTATCCTCTTATACCATCAGCGCACAGTTGGAGAGGCTCAATAATTAATGGTCCTCAAAGTCCTCAAATAGAAAATTCTTCTGGAAGTGGACTGTACTATACTTCTCAGCTAGTTGTTGGACCTTGCTGGTGGTATAATTCCCAAACTTCAAAACATAATGGTAAGAGTAGGTTACTATAAGTACTTAATTTCGTAATTACTAGTAAATTGGTTAACTACTTGCGTCACATCAAGTATTAATTAATTAATTTATTCACCTCTCAAAAAGTTACAAAATCAAGGACCACCATTGGCTGACCAGGTTGTTTTCTTTGGACCATTTGTTCAGTTTTGGGAACAATAGGTTTTTACAAAAACTTTTGCTTCTAATAGAGTACAGTAGTAGTGCTCAGCCGCATCAAAGTAGTTTAGAACCTTTCTTTAAATGATTCCTTACCTTCTGGGATACCAAAAACCGATGGTCAACAAAATGTCGCCATGTACAAAAATTTTAGAAATTTTACCTTTTTTCAGTTTTTGTCAATTTTAAGCCAGAAGGACTAATTTTTTGGCAAAGGTAGTTTTATACTTTCTAAAATTAAACTAAATTTTCTACAATTTGAGACCAGAATGGTCTCTTTAGACCTAATGGTGTCGTAGATACAAGTGTTCAAAAGTTTGCAAATTTAGAGGCTCGACAAGAACAAAAACTTTATTATTAGACCTCCATCATATACAACATGCCAAAAAATCATAACCTATTCAATTTTACGCAAGATAAATAATCCGGTCTTTGTCAAAAATCCAAAACTAAGTCGTGAATTACTGTGAGTAGTTCTGGGCTAATAGGTTGTGATCGACAAGTTCTTTGAGAAATTCCTCACGCTTCGCTTGCTGCTGCCTTCAAGGGTGTTTTGTCCTGTATGGTAAAGGTCGAAGTGACCGTACCAAAGGTTCAGGAAGAGATGTTTGCCACAGCGGCCAATAAAACGTCAAGAATATCTCAAATAACCTCTCGACCACGGCCCATTAGCCCAGAAACCACTCACACTAATGACACCGGTCGGGAAAGCTTAGATTTTTAAATAAATCGCAAATATTTTTGCAAACTTTATACAATTGTATCTCGGAGACCATTAGGCCTACAGAAACTATTCTAATCTCAAATTGTAGAAAATTTAGTCAACTTTTTGAAAGTATAAAACTTCCTTTGCCGAAAAATGAGTCCTTCTGGGTCAAAATTGACAAAAACTGAAAAAAGGTAAAGAATTTTGAAGGATTTTTGAGGACGATGTCGTGCAAGCCGACATGTTGACGACCATCGAGACGATGTTGACGAAACGAGAGCTATTTTAAAATATTATATTTCAAAGAGTAACATGTTAACAACTACCGGTAATATTTTTCATATACAATTACATAATAACTACGCAGTAATTACAATTTGCAGTTTGTAAAAAGATGAATTTTAGGTACTACACGAGTTCACTAAGTGTAAATCCGGCACTGTGCTCGAAAAACCTTTTTCTCTCGTCTCGAGTCTAGACCACAAATTTAAACAATGAGTTTAGGTAGGTAATTTTTTCCTTTAATGAACATTTCACCTGTAAATATTTTAGACGGCAGGAAATCTCTCGTTTGTAAACGCAATTTCCTAAATTCCTCTTGCTAATTATTAAATACGCCTGTCCCTTTATTTCTTTAATTAAAAATTTTCGACTTCCTCAATCTTTAATGCTTCTCACAAACTTTTTTTTAATCCCTTTCATTAACGTCGGCCAAAAAAAAAACATTTTTGGTTGGGTTCGTATAAAATATTTAATTAAAATTCGTTTCTAAAACCACATAATTAAGCGAAATTCGTCAGAGAGGCGAATTAACAATGTCCGTTTCGTTATTGTATTGTATGTTTTGTTACACTTTTGGCTGAATTTCTAAGAAACATTCCTTTGTGCTTGAGCTCTTATTGTTTCATTAAGGCCTTTGTTTCTATTAAATTTCATTACTTACAGCGCTGGTTCACATTCCAAAAACTCCCTTTGAAAACATCCCAATTACATTTTAAGCATACATTTTACGAGTCTAAAAAGCGTGCCATTATTTTCATTTTTATTGCAAATTTTTTTTCTAAAAGACGAATTAATTAATTAAAAAGTGTCGGAGAAGCGCTCAAATACGATCCTGGCCTCTGTAATACGAAATTGGAAACTACTATACAGGTATCCCGTTTACGTAGAGATGACCGCTAGTTCGACTACTGTATAACAGATGGCAGCACATACCCCACCTACGTTTTAATTTGAACAATGACTTTTCCCAAGAATCCTTTCTTTTTCACTTTACTTTAGTCCGATCAGTTGGAAAATAAAACGGTTCAGAGTTTCTAAGCCTTGAGTCCCCCTTGAGGGCCTTCACTCAAGATGCAAAGAGCAAAGAGTTCGGTCATCCATTGGTTGTCACATAATTAGACGACAAGTGCAGGAAAAGCATAATAAGCGCAAGCCACAGAAAATAAAAACCAAAGTTTTGGGCTAAATGCGTAAAATCTTTGGAAGAAAATATCTGACCTAATAAACGAGCTAGACTTGAGTGAACGAACGAAGGACGAAGAAAAAAAAGCTGGAGAATCGGTTCCGCAATCCGCAATTTTGAATTGAATCAAATGTCCATAAGGTCTCTCAAAGTGCTCTGGAATAATATAGAATTGATCTGCCACTCAAGGTCGGTCTGATCTGTCCACTCCAGTGCAATCAAACAATTCAAGTTTCGGCCATAGAATTAAGTTGTGAGATACGTGGAGCAAGCATCCACCATAAACTGTCCCCCTACACGCCTTTAGTGAAATATACGTGGAAATTTGCTTTTTACAGTTTAAATGGAGTTTCGAAACAACAAGACTGGGATTTGTTATAGAAAACTGAACAAGGCTGCTGGCAGATTGTAAGAGACGCGACAATAGCGAGATGAGACATGGAGTTGCGGAGAAAACTCCAACCTTCCTGATGGTAATTGCATGTAAACAACTACATGATAGAGGTTGCAGAGAAGGAGAGAAAAGCGTTCCTAACATGCGAGAGACTTTTGAAAGAAAGATCCAGAGTCCTCATTTCCTTTGAGCTCTCCGAATCCACCAATCCACTACAGTGACTCTCTTCTACCAAATTTCTAATTTTATCGCGTGGGAGTGGAGTCAAAATCAGAGTTTAGAAGGCGAAAGCCTCAGTTGAAAAATGTGTAAAATATGAGGTAGGCGCTCTAACGCTGGAACCACTTCTTCCAAAAAAATAGTGTCATGGATTTTTGTTGCCACCCGGTATAAAGGCTGATTGAAATTCGTTGTGCAACGTAGGGATCTCGCTTATCTGAAGAGCTAGATCATAGGTTTAAATTTGACAAAGTTGGTAAGTTCGGTGCTGACGAACAATTTGAAAAATAATTTCGAATAAACATAAGCGGTTTTGCGAAAACTGAAAAAAACGAAAATTCTCATTTTCTTTATTTGATATAACTTTTTTATTTGTTAATATTTTTAAATTATATAATAACATTTTCATTGCCACTTTTTAACCTGCTTTCGAATCCGTAGTCAAAATTTTAATTAGTCGATTTGTTATTGGTCTTCTAATATTAACTTTATTTTTTCTTATGGGCGCCATATTGAATTTTTTTACCAAATGGTTTATTTTTCAGTTCCATTTCAATCCATTTGGTAAAAAATCCAATACAGCGCCCCTTAGCAAAAATAAAATTGACAATAACAGACGAAGAACAACTCAACTAATCGAAATTGTGACCACCGATTCGAAAGCAGGTTGAAAGTGGCAATGCTTTTTTTTTAGCAGAATTTAAAAAGATTAACAAATAAAAAAGTTATAGCTAAAACAATAAAATGATAAATCAGTTTTTGAGAAAACGCGTAAGTCTAAGCGAGACACCCTGTATGTTTGGAGAGAGTAGCGAAAAGGTGAGATCGGCTCAGGACCGGCCTTGGTGAGACAGAATGAATCGTAAGTAGTAGAGAAGAGGATGGGAATGGGATCCGAAAAACGATCTAATGAGCAGTCCAGTCTAGGGGCTGGGCGATTGTTAAATTTCACAATCGACAATCGATTGTTTCAAAAACATCGATTGTCACGATTAATCGATTAATTCTTACATTTAAATCTTCGATTTAAATCTTACATTATTGTAATAGATTAACATTAACATGAAGCTCTCGCGGAACCCCCATTTTAGTCTTAGATGAGACCCTAGAGTCTTATTCGACCCGGATGTGAGTACATGGTACATGTAAGCAGGCTAGTATGCAGTAGGCATGTAGGCGAGCATTTTTCCTTATGCACCATGAACATGAAAAAGTCAGGGAGGCAGAATCTAGCTGGCATAGACATAGCCAGCGGGCATGGACTAGGAAAGATACAATTTAATACAACCATTGCTGTAAAATAACTAATTAACCCAATAAACATTTAATCAAACAATCTCTAATCGGAGATCAATTAATCGTACAATCGATTAATCAGACAATCGAACAATCGATTAATCGAACAATCGATTAATCGAACAATCGATTAATCAAACAATCGATTAATCGGACAATCAATTTGTCAAACAATCGATTAATCGGACAATCGATTAATCGATTAATCAAACAATCGAATAATCGAACAATCGAACAATCGATTAATCAAACAATCGATTAATCGGACAATCGATTAATCGATTATTTTCAAAACTTAATCGAACATCGATTAATCGATTAAAACATCGATTAATCGATTTTTTGCCCAGCCCTAGTCCAGTCCAAGTGATACACGCCAAAAGCTTCCAGAAAGTAATTAAAGATTTTAGGTTTAGACCAAACGGCATAACTAATAGAGTTAGAGAGTTGTAGAAAACATAATCAATGCGTTTTTGAATGCGTTCTTTGTGGAGCTTCTTTCGAAATCCAAAATTCTCTTTTTTAGTTTACTATTTTTATATTAATCCGTCATTAACTTTAATAATATTTTTACTTCAATAATAATAATGAGAGGTAGGTATGTTGCAATTCGCAATTTCCCCATTTCTTCGCTTCTTATTTATTCTTTTTTTCTTTTTCATTTATTTTTAAATTCTTTCTTTAAATAGATCAAACTTCCACCTGAATTGTTTCCACATAAATTCTTCCAACGATTATTCGAAGTTTTTTGAATAAAAAAATCTATTAAAATTTGCTAATATAAGGGATACGAATTTTCTAAAAATATTACAAAACGTTATTACTAAAACTCGTCTTTTTGAATTTCTAGAAGTTCTTTTATAAATTTATAATTAAACCAAAATGGTTGAAAAGACTTTTTCTGACGGTAACAACTAACAGAGTATAATAGAGAACGCAGTGCCACTACACGCTTTCCCTCAAATCCGCCCCTGGCAATAATTTTCTTATCTTACCTCGTTTCTCCACTCGAAACATTTTTTTCTCAACCCAAAAAAAAATTTATTTTCGAAGTAAACTTTTGGAATTTATCTCTAATTTAAATAAAATTGATCCAAAATTCAGATATACACTTGTAAAAATTTATTAATATAAAAACTTCAATTCTAACAGTTCTTAGAATTTTGCAAAAAAAACTGTTTAAAATTCTGAAGGTTTTCAAGATACGCAAATTTGAAAGCAGAAACTGCATCTAAAGTTCTATCCTCTTGAATTTTCAAGAGAATGTATTCGTTGGACTCGTTCGTATTCTCGTCTCGCTCTAACGCGTCAGGTTCGACTACGTCCGTCTCGAAATTCTAATTTTGTTTATTTTGTGAAAAACTTTTAAAATCAAACTAAAAACAATACCTGTCAGGGTATGTTTACGAAAAGCAGTTTCCCTTAAGAAAATAACTCGAATAAACCCTATTCAAATTTTTTTAAAATAAAGTACAAACACTCCACCCTTTTTAGTTAACAATTTAAAAACAATGGTGTATGTGGATAGATAACAATTTTTGATACAATTTTACTTTAGAAATATAACCCATATTTTTTTATAATTCGAAAAGTCTACTATTTTTCGAACACCCACTAATCAAACCACCCCTTAACAACAGTGGGGGTTAGTTGGACGTTACGAAACTTAAAAATGCCGCCGCGAGTAACCGAATCAATATGAGCTTTGTAGTCACGTGCAAGAGACGGCCGCCAATGAAAATAAAGGAAGGGGAAACTTCGACAACGAGGTGAACTCGGAATTTGTTGCACGCTAGTTGTAAACGAGTCGTTATCGGCGAAGATTCGCACGAAAATGTGCGGCACACGTACGTAATGTGAATAGTGATAGTGATCTCAACTACTATGGAGGATCCTGCCCATTTTTTTATCACGGAATTACCAGTTCCGTTATTATCGACGGCCGCTTTATTACGGCACCAGCAACAACACCAACACAACCCTTGTAGATATCAACCTTACCAGAGACTTCACCAACCCCAATTGTTAACTCCAGTATACGAACTTCACAACTTACAACGAGAAGTAGAACCGCAGGAAGAAATCGAGTTAAATCCAGATCAAACTCACATCTCTGCACTGTATCCGGAAATTTTAGCCTTAATATTTTCATATTTAGACGTACGCGACAAAGGAAGGGTAGCGCAAGTTTGTATCAGCTGGAAGGATGCGGCTTATCACAAGTCGGTTTGGCGAGGAGTCGAGGCCAAGTTACATTTAAGGAGGGCGAATCCTTCGTTGTTTAGTTCGTTAGTTAAGAGAGGCATTAGAAAAGTGCAAGTTTTAAGTTTTAAGAGGTCTCTTAAGGACGTCATACAGGGAATACCAAACTTGGAGTCTCTCAACTTGAGCGGCTGTTATAATCTTGCCGATGTAGGAATATCACATGCTATAATATCCGAGACGCTGTCGCTCACTAATCTAAACTTATCAAATTGCAAACAAGTGACTGATAATTCGTTGAGTAGAATAGCGCAACATTTAAAAAATTTGGAAGTTTTAGAATTGGGCGGATGTTGTAATTTGACCAATACGGGCTTGGTGCTCATAGCTTGGGGTTTGAAGAGACTCAAGAGGTTGAATTTGAGGTCGTGTTGGCACGTGAGTGATCAAGGAATCGGACACATCGCGGGGTGTAATCAGGAATCTTCGGGCGGTAACCTCATGTTGGAATATTTAGGCCTACAAGATTGTCAACGATTGTCGGACGAGGCGCTCAAACACGTTTCGGCCGGATTGACCTCTCTCAAGTCGATTAATTTAAGTTTTTGCGTCAGCATCACAGATAGTGGTTTAAAATATTTGGCTAAAATGAATTCGTTGAGAGAGTTAAATTTAAGGTCTTGTGACAATATTTCGGATATAGGCATGGCTTATTTGGCCGAGGGCGGTTCTCAAATAAGTTCTTTGGACGTTTCTTTTTGTGATAAAATTGGGGACCAGGCCTTGGTGCATATTTCGCAAGGACTTTTTAATCTTAGATCGTTATCGTTAAGTGCGTGTCAAATTTCGGACGATGGATTATATAAAATTTCTAAAACTTTACACGATTTAGAGACGCTTCATATTGGACAGTGTTATAGGGTCACCGATAAGGGTTTAACAAATATTGCCGAAGCTCTTACGAGGCTTCAAAGTATCGATTTGTATGGATGTACTAAAATTACCACCGTAGGTATGGAGAGGATTATGAAATTACCAGGACTCAGGGTGCTCAATTTGGGACTTTGGCACGTCAGGTGAAATTTTAAGACTTCGTAATTAGGATAATTTATGGTTACGAACAAAGCATTGCCTAAAATGTGCTTGAAATGATCTCATATTGTCATTTTTTATGTTTTCACTTGCAAAACACGTCAGTGGCGTAACGATCTTTTTAGTGACGTTACTATAAAATTACTTTTAAAACATTTTTTTAAATAATTTCGCGAGTTATTTTTTTATTAGCAACTCGAAGAGATTTTCCCCGCTATAGAAACGTCGATACGCCACTGTTTCGAGTTTAGTATCGGGTTTTTCTCCTAACTACTAACCGTAAAGGGTTTGATAGAAAACTTACTTTCTTTGGGCCAAAAAAACTATAATTAAGGGAGTTTATAATTAGTCGTAGCTTTTGTTTCAAATTTCGAAGTTTGGAGAAACGCGATTTTGAGCTTTCGAGAACAATGATCCGGAATAAAATCGTAGAAAATTTCGGTAAACAATCTGAACATTTTGTAGGTAACTAACTGATTAAAACAGTATTTCAAATATTTTACACCTCCTCCCCTCCTTTGACGATTTGAAACTAAAATACTGAATTTTTTTTTTAATTTCTTAATTTTGACTCTTCACCCCCCGCCCCCCGAGTCCATTTTAAAAGCAAGAGTTAATTTAAACCTGGGCGGAAACTTCTTGGCAAACCTCAAGTTTCATCGTTCACTTTTCTCTTTCTGAAAATAAGTTGAACTTTGCCCATTACTCCCGTTTTGTTTTTTCGAAAAGTACTTCTAACCTAACTAAAATTCATCAATATATCCTCCATCGCTCGTATAGAAGTAAAAATGCTAAAATTCGTACCTACAACTTAATTATTATGCATGAAATTCAGTTTGCATAAGGTCATGTTGGTTGCTTGGCGACTATAAAAGTGCACTTTGGTGACGTCACGAAACTAAAACCGCATTCTTTTTTCAATAGAGGATCCTTTTAATCTTCGACTCGAAATTAATATGTTACAAGACGTGCCTCAAAAAGGCATATAAAAAAGTTGGCCCTAATTTACGTGCAGCGCGAAGAGGAATTTTAATTGTTAAACAAACAATTGCAGTTTCTATCCCCAAAAAAGAGAGGAGAAGCAAACTTAGTTGACGTAATGTTATTTTTGTAAAAACTCAACTGAAAAGTCGGTCAATTTTTTAGTTAATTAAATAATGCTTACGTGCGTTAAGTTGACCTAAAAATCATGTATAACATTTTGCTAAGCTTTGCTTTTTGCTAAAAGTATTTATTTTTAAATTTGTGTGGAACAATTAGATTGAATGGAGCCTCCCCTGTATCATCTGTACGACCCCCTCAAAGCACGGGCAATTGTTTAACTATGTACCCAAAGTTTCCAATTAAATACCTAACTAATTTGTACACAAAATTAGAAAAATTAAAACGACACCCTGTATTAATTGCGGATAGTTCCCTACAGTCCTAAAAATAGTTAGAAAATTTGAAAAAACCGTGATGTTTGTAGGTATCTAGTACATATCTATAATTTAAAATTATTTTGAAAAAATAATAACATACAGGATGAGATAAAAATAAGTTTATTTCAATTGGAACGAACGCCCTATATATTTTTAGAATACTTTTTGCTATTTTCCTTTTTCGAAAACATATTTTTACAAAACATGTTTGGGGAGAGAGAAAAATACAATAGGTAGGTACTGTACAAATATACAGGATGTGCCACTCAAAATAAAAATGTTTTTATGTACCACCCTGTATTTCACTACGCATTTCGAAATGATTTTAAAACAATTTCTTTTTAGAATTTTCTTGTATTTCACCCTGTATAATAGATACAGTAACCAACCCCTTCTCAATGTAAGTTGTCGATGTCCTTTTATTTTTTCCATAAACACGCCATTCTTACAAATAAGTCCTCAAGTATGGTGCCGAGAGAGTATATAAAACTCTACTCTTATCTTCTCGACGGTAATTATATCTCGAAAACTATTGACAACTTAACTTGAGCGCTTTTTTGAACTCCACCCCCATTGTGTTTCGAACCAATTAAATTTTAATTGAATTAAAAATTATCAAAGTCGCTTTGAACTTTACATCACGACTCGAGACTTAAATAGAAACAATAGAATGGAAGGGGGGGGGGGAATTATGTTATTTTTGCCCTCGCAATTATTGTTAACTGATTTGAGCAGGGCTGGAACAATCGGCCCCCTTGGGGCTCCAAACCACCAACCAGAAGGATAAAAATGCAATTACTCGCTTGAGATTGTTATTAGTTATTACGAAAAGATGATAACCCAAGGTGGAGACTTTCTTCCGATGACAGATGACATCTATGGTGCCATTTTCCTTTTTTGTGCCCTCACCATACCCCTTTTAATTTTAAACGTACTTCCTAGCCTACTTATTTCTAGGTTAGATGATGTTTTTCGTTGCCTATTATAAAAATCAGAAGGGGGATCTCTCTTTCGAATACGACTTTTTTGACTGTAGAAAGAAAAGGCCCACTTTAAAATTACTTCCCCACAAAACCACAAAATGTTCTCCGAATAAAAACCGCGAACAAACAAAAGTTGCGTTAAAATGTTGTAACGAATTTTGAAACGTGTGTTACCCGTTTGTTTTTTTTCCAAAATATGCAAGTGAACCTAAAAACAGACAATAGAATGTTGCTAATACGTAAATGAACAATAAAACATTCCAAAAAACGTTCAATTTGAAAGCGCAAACACAGTTAGGCAAGTGCACTGAGCTGTGATAGTAAAGAAACGAATGACGTAAAGTTCTTTTATTGTGAAATTCGCTATATTATTGTATTATTGCCACTATGTACACTGTAAAATTCTTAGATATTACACATAACCCTGAACTATTTGTGAAAAAATTTAAAAAAAATAATGTTTCAAACGCTTATTGTTTAAACCAAGCAAAAAAGATTAAGCAACTCGTTTGTTATATTTTAAACAAAAATTCTTTTTTTTTTTAATTTTAAAATTCTCACATGACGCATCGTTCTATTTTCTTTTTTTAAACAATGAAGCGGTTCCGTTTTAAAAGAAACTACAATAATCGATGGTGCAAGCATCCATTTGTGTTGGTTCTTATCAGAAACCAGTGGCGTACTGCGTTACTATTTTGCCTACTTATTTTGTTAATTCTTTTAAAATATACAAGGTTATTATGTTTTGCCATTTAAAATTAATGACGAAAAGTGTTACGTTTGTGAATTTGTTACAAGTCTTGTGTAAACCTCGCATAAATTTTGGGAAGCTTGCAATAATTGAATTGTTTGTTATATTTGTTTGAAAATATGAATTTTTTTGAATAAATCGATGTTGATTCGTTTCTTTTTTTTAAATTTACATTTTGTAATACAAAAATTTTTGTATCTGGGGCACCATTTTAATGATTATACAAAAAAAATATTTCGTAGGTGTCCTCGTGGGCTGAAATAAAAAGGGGCTCTACGATAAGACAAACACCAGTATTTTTTCAAAATATAGGTAATGCGCTATTTTACAAATTATTAATGCCCATATTTTTATTGTAAAATTGAACAAATTTATTAATATATCGATTAGTTGTAATATATTGTACAGTGTTCCAAAATGAATGTAAATAATTAATTTTAAGAAAAATCTTTGTTAATATTGTGTTGTGTTTTTATATTGCAACAAAATTTAAAACATAATAAATGAGAAATTTTTATTGAATTCTGGTTTCATTCATTTCAAGATTTGGGAATTCTGATCAAGCGCAAAATCATTTTATATATTACACAGGGGCGACCCTGTCCAGTTAGTGCCATTGGACATTATTATTTTATTTTTATTCTACAAGCTCTCACAATATTTAAAAGGGTATCTCAAATAGTACCAAACAATAGCCCTTTTAGAAGCTCTCCCCGATTTCAAAAATCTTAAATTGTTCGGGGTGTTATATTTGAAATTGGAAAGCAGTCTTATGGCGTATAATTGGTATTAAAAAAATTGTTATGTAGTAAAAAAAAGCCTTACCTTCGTGAAGTAGGGAAAATTCAACTTAAACCTTCTTGAAAGGTGTCCCAAACGGCAAAAGATATTTCCGAACGCGCACACTGAGCACCAAACCGACTCCGATGATACACTGAAATAATAAAAATTTGAGTCAATGCTAATTCGACGATTATTAGATAATATTTTGTACAACATTTTAAATTTTTCTTCCATTTCGTCGATCGCACGTGCAAAAATTCTTATCGAAGTAAACAGGTGAGGTGGTGTTACGATAAAATCGACTATTTCAACGATGCAAAACTTTTATTTATATCAGGTAAATATTCTCGAATACGTCAAAATTACAAAAGAGAATACAAATTTCTAATTTGAGGCAAGAAATATTTTTGGTATAAAATTATCTCGACCTCTGATGTGCCATACCAAAACTTTTTTGTACGCCTCGAAGGTCTTAAATATTCAAAAAGATATCGTCATTAGCACTAAACAATAGTATCCTCAGAAGCTCACCTTGATTTCAAAAATCTAAAATTATACGGGGTGCTCTATTTGAAATCGAAACATTGATATTATTTCCGTTTAAACTGGAAGGCAAAATATAAAATTTTTGGCACCACTAGGCAGATAATTATACAGTTTTTCGAACACCTTGAAATATACTGGGTGTTGTATTAAGATATTAAATTATTTTGGTCGAATTTCGGAAAATCTTGACCCGTAGTATTTATACTGTGCTATACGCATAGGCTTTAATTTAAAAAGTACCTTTTCAAATTTTTAAATTCAAAATGGCGGCCAGTATAATGATCGGACCATTTTCTAGTTTTTTTATTGTAACTTTGGAGATAATTATTATTATAAAAATCTAAAAACAGGAAAATATAGGCAAAATATAGAACTATAGGTTTGATATATTCGATTTTTAAAATAATTTCAAAATTGACTACTTTTAAAGGACCAAAGTTGACTAAAATTTAAAAACGGATTTTCTCAAAATTGGCTCCGATCGTTTTGTCTATATTTTGATATATTGTAGATATCGAAGTTCTTAATTTATTAAACTTACTTTCATTTGCCGCTATGCTCTAGTTTTGGAGTTATGATTTTATGAAGGTAAAAAGTTCAAAATTTTCTAATTTCTTTTGTAATTAAAGTTTGTAATTGTAAGTTGGTATATTAATTTAATCCATAAATTTCTATTATTTGTAATAATTTTGGTTTAAGAAACACTTCCGGTTAAATAGGAAATTAGGCAAGTAGAAGGATTTTTGAAAACACTCTGTATATTTAATGGTTTTTTAAAAATAACGTAAGATTAGCTACCCAATAATACCAAACATGTTAAATTTTAACTTTCGGCTTAACTGGAAATGGGGTTAGCTTTTTTATTTTAAATGCAACACCCTGTATATTTTAGGTGATTTGGAAGATTGTAAAATTAGCTATCTAGTGATACCAAACATCTTACATTTTGACTTCCGGCAGAAATGAGATCATCTTTATTTCAAATAGAAACACCCCGTATAATTTTAAATTTTTGAAATCAGGAAGAGCCTTAAGCAATTATTGAGATGATATAAAATTAGCTTTAACACCTACGAAAACGTCCTGTTATGGCCACATCAGTTGTTTTATAATAAGAACTATCTGCAAAGTTACAATAAGAAAATGAGACAATCGCCATACTGGCCGCCATTTTGATTAAAAAATTTGTTTTAAATATTTTTGATGAAGGCAGATAGATGTGTGCTATACTATAAATTTTACCCGAACACAAATAATGCGTTTCAAGATTTTGCGAAATTAATGCCACCAAAACTACCCCCTTTTTGTGGGCCACTCTGTATCGATTTCATTTGAAAGCTTATTTTGAGTCGCCGAAACCAAATTTCAACAAAATCGCTTTAGTATATTTTGTTTTAAGGCATTACCCACACACATACACTTTTTCAAACACTTTCATTTTTTTACAGTTTTGGATTCAAGGAGGGGGGGGGGCCAACGTCTAAAAATTGAATTTAAAAACATAAAAGTACTGGACGAAATCAACTAAAAAGTAAACATTACGAGAGCCTAGACGTCGCTTACGCTTAATAAGTTTGGAACATACAGGGCGTTTCAGTCAAACTGCAAGATAAAAGCAACTGTCTGTAAGTAGGTCACGCTCTATACGTTTTTAACAATTTAATCTGCATAAAATTTTCTTTAAAACACCATAATTTCCAAGCAGCGTTGCCAAATTACGCAAGAACTAATTAAAAATTTTTTGAAGAGTAGATTCTTGTGTAATTCTTGCTTATGTCACCTGTAAAGCTTGCAGATGTCTTTATAAGCCACGCAACTCAAAAACTATTTCTCTATTATACAGGGCGTTTGTAACGCAAGTCCCAACTTGGCGCTTTTCAATACTACGATTCATGAAGCACTGGGAATTTCGTTACGTCACTCTGTTGGTTTTTAGTCCTCTTTAATCTGTAGGGGTATCTTGTGTTTACTTTTAACTTTAAGTTGGCCATGACCAATCACACGAAAATAATTATTACAACAGTTTTGTTTCCAATGGCAACGAGTCGTATGCAAAATGTGAACGGCTCAAATCCGTTCCGATTTTAGCCTCGCGCTTTTGAGTAGTACAAGATTTAAATTAACACACTGTATATATTACCTTCTGTCTTCTGTTAATTACTACTGTAAAATAACAGAAGTGAACTCTTCGATTTTAATACAATTTAAAGCGGCATGGAATGGGAAGCACGGGGAAGGGTTAAACTAAGTATTGTTATTATGTTATTACAATTTCTTAAAATAATTTTAATGAAGCAATCAATTTATTTATACATTGCACGAGATTGAAAATTGAAACTTATTATTTGTTTATTTTTCTTCCATTTTCGATTTGTAAAACAAACGTTAATCAAAATTATAACAATTTGATAATGAAATTACTGATAATTTAGTTTTAATAACATAATATCATCCGACTGCAATACACAGGCTTTGGAAGATTGGAAGTACTTATTGTTTATTATTTTATTAGTGTCGTCGTCTGGATACTTTAGACTGTGAGCTCACACACACTAATCAATAATATTATGATTAATTTAATTTTAATAAAAATAAAACTTTTGATAATTCGTATTCGTATTAATTAATTTCATATGTTTTCTAACTTTTTTTCCTTATTCGAGAGTTCATTAATTTTTTAATTTAATCAAGGTTGTTTAGGTAATTTTAATTAATTATTAAATGTATTTATTAACTAGTATTTTTTGTACGAGCAGCTGTAGCAGTAGAATGTCTTGCTGCTTAGACAAACAAAAATATCCAGAGTCAGACCCCTAATCTGAACATTCTATAGGTATCTGTGAATTTTCTCTCGTACAAACGTTTAAATTCAAAAGGACGTGCAATAGTTTAGGTCATTATAGAACTTTCAAATTCACCAATCTCAAAAATGTTGCGGTTAACACGAACTTTATTATCCTTGACATTAATATGGCCTTTTTAGTTGTCAAATCGGGTATGACAGACAAAATTAAAGGCCACTCATTTGACACAAGAAACAAAAGTTTTCCGTTGCCATATCAATAGGAAACGACTGATGTGGCCATAACAGGACTTTTTCGTACTCGTTGAAAATATTTAAAAAGATATCAGAAAAAAAATATACAAGGTGTTGTATTTAAAATAGAGAAACTAACCCCATTTCCGGTTAAACCTGAAGTTAAAATTTAACATGTTTGGTATCATTAGATAGCAAATCTTACACCATTTTTTAAAATCATAAAATATAAAGAGTGTTTCCTAAAACAAAAATTCTTTTTGAAATTTTTACGTTCCAAAAATCATAGCTCTAGATCTGCTCATAGCAAATGAACCAAGCAGCGATGTTTAATCAAGAACTTTAATGTCTACCATATCCAAAAATAGACCAAACGGCCAAAGCAGATTTTGAGAAAATCCGTTTTAAAATTTTAATCAACTTTGGCCCTTTTAAGTAGTCAATTTTGCAATTATTTTAGAAATCGACCATATCAAACCTAAAGCCCTATATTTTGTCGGTAGACTCCTCTTTTTAGATTCTTAAAATAATAATTATCTCCAAAGTTACAACAAAAACTAGAAAATGGGCCGATCGTAATACTGGCCGCCATTTTGAATCTAAAAATTTGAAAAGGTATTTTTTGAATTAGAGTCGATGTGTACTAACTTATAGCCAAATATAAATACTGTGTGTCAAGATTTTCCAAAATGCGACTAAAATAACCTCTTTATTTTGGACCACCTTGTACCAATTTCGTCACTGATAGAGATTCCACACTCATCGGATGTAAAAAATGTCTTTTGTCGTATCTCGAATCAAGCTATTTTTTGTCACCGTGTATACATTATTTTTTTTATCGAAATGAAAGTTTGTCAGGGGTTGGTGACCTAACTAACATAAATTAATATGATATTATTATTATTATTATCATCATCATGCAGTAATAACATGTGTGTGCCATGCATCGTTAATAAATAGAAAACGACAGCAATCAGAAAGTGCGTGCATTTAATTTACGCACTCGTTTGACAATTTTGCATTTGGAGTTCTTTCAACTTCCGCTTAACTATACGAAGACGATGGGAATTTTGCGGGGTTTGAGTCTAGAGGGTGCAAATTTTCTAAAATTTTTTGTCGAATTATAAAATAAAATAGTTAAAGATTTCTTTTCACCAAAGCGAAAGAGTTAAAATCGTAAAGTGAAGGGAATTCAATTTTTGGTATTAGTCAGTAGCCACACAGTGTTTTGATACCTAAACTAACCAGAAACCTATCAATTTCTTTAGCATTAGCAGCTTTACCTCGTAAAGACACAAAATATCAATTTTCAAACCTTTTTACGTATTATACAGGATGTCCAACAAGCAACATTGGTATGTTTGTCGTATTGGAAATTGTAACTAAAGATTTTCCACAAAATCTACGGAGAGGGAAAGACTAGACTGCGCAACCTACGTTGTACTATAATACTACTTACTTACTTCCCCCCCCCCCTCGCCCTCGCAGTCTAACAAGGAAAGATTTTAATGGCGCAATAATGCCCTTACTGAAAAATCAAATTAAAGGTTTTCAAAGTGCTATGTTTTGATGTAAATACAGCTCGACTTTTAAATACGTCTTGATGGTATAGATATCATAAATAGTAGTACCAAACAATAGTATACTCAGAGACTCTGAAATTACAAAAATCTAAAATTATAAGGGGTGTTTCTATTTAAAATGGAAAAGCCAATCTCATTTCCCGCTGAACGGAAGTCAAAATGTAAGATTTAGTATTACTACATAGATAATCTTATAATCATTCCAAACCACATAAAATATACAGGGTGTATTTAAAAACTCTTTTTACTTGGCTAATTTCCGGTTTAACCGGAAGTGTTTTTTAAACCAAATTTTAACAAGTAATAGAAATTAACGGAATAAATTGATGTACCAACTTGCAATTACAAATTTTAGTTACAAAAGAAATTATGAATTTTTGAAATTTTGACCTTCAAAAAATCATAACTCCGAATCTGACGCATAACGGAAAACGAAACTAAGTGTGATAAATTAAGGACTTCGATATCTACAACATATAAACATATAGACAAAACGGCAGTAGTAGAATTTGAGAAAATTTTAAAATTTCAGTAAACTTTGGTTCTATTTTCAGTAGTCAATTTTGAGATTATTTCAAAAATTGACTAAAGCTCTAATTTTGCCTATATATTCCTATTTTTAGAATTTTATAATAATAATTATCTCGAAAGTTATAATAAAAAAAAGTAGAAAAAGGGTCAATCATTATACTGGCCGCCATTTTGAATTTAAAAAAATGTTTTTTCAAGTAGACCCAATGTGTACCCACTTATAGCCGAGTAAAAATACAGTAGACCAAGGTTTTCCGAAATGTCACCAAAATAACCCCCTTATTTTGGGCCACTCTATATCGATTTTGTTTAAAAACTTATTGAGTCTATGAAATTTTGTTAAACTAACCGCAACAAAATTTCATCAAAATCGCTTTAATAGTTTTTGTTTTAAGGAGTTATACACAGACAGACTTGTGTGTAACGTTGGATTAAGGGGGAGCAGAAATGTCAAAAAATAATATAATAGACGTTCTCACAAAGGGCATCATAGTGACATTTCCTTTCTCATAGTGCGAGAAAAAGCGCAACGCAGAGCACTCCAGCCATTACCTTCCGCTCTATAAAGCCTCTTTACGGTGGTTCGTTTTTAAGTGGACACCCTGTATAAAACTCTAAGGCTAGCAGTTTACTAAAAAAATTTAGCAATTTGACCACAAAAGTGCAACTGTACTGAGAATCCCCGAAGCGTCTATTCGAACATTCTGTCATGCGGAGTGACTCAAACTCACTTATCGATAAATCGATAACTCTAATATCCGAAAATTCAATGCTTAATTGGTACAAACTATCTATAATACGATAACTTATAATTTACTACTTCGGCGACAATACCAGTCGTCTATAATTCCGCATTTCTTCAATATCGATCATTTATCGATTAATCGATAAGCTTTCTCTAACTCTGATGTTGATATCAACCGTTAATTATTGATTAATCGATCAATTTGTGCAGCCCTGTCAGAAACACGAATTTAATTTTTACCAAAGAATATCTAGTTAGATAATTCTATGTTCTTTGTTTTTACTTATTTGGGGGTTTTAGACGGACATGATCCCAGATATTTCGACCCATTTACTGGATACCCTGAGCTCTCTGTTCCGTTCTCTGTTCATAATTTTTGTAAAAAACGATTTAGTATTTCATAGCTCTCAAAGAAAGATTTGTGATCGCAGATTGAAAGATTGTGATCGCACAAAATAAACTACTCGACCACTCGAAAGGTCGAGTCCGTCCCTGTACGAGTGTGAAAAGCACCGGACAAGAAAACTTGCATTAAAGTTTTAAAAAAACAAAAAGAGTGCACATTTTACATAACATAAAAATAAATTTAGTGTAAAAAAGTGCAACACTTAAAATATTTAAATGGTTGAATAAATTTTGAGCAGTTGCCATAAAATGTAAGTGAAAATAACCATTGAACCGTTAAATCCTACTAGGCCTAGACTAAAATTTCAAAAGCAACTTGTCAAGTGTCATGGATTAAAAAAAGACAGGTAGTTGTTGGTGAAAGAGACGGAAATACTCTATAATCAAAGGTAAAATTCAGGTAACTTGACAAGCAGGTAGAAGAAAACCCGGCTGGAGGAGAGGTATACAAAACTCGATACTGACCACGGATGTGTACACTTTGTTCGCTACACATTTTAATTTTTACCAATTAATAAAATTCCAATAATATCTTGCCAAACAAAAAAATTCGACTTGTTAAATAATTTTGTCGAATTTATTAGCATTTTGATATTTTACACATGAATATTTATAGAAATTTCGCTAAAGCCAACTTTTTTTAAATAAAATAATTTTGTTTCGGACTGTAGCATCGGTCGTGGTTCGTCTCGAAGTTTTATTTTTGGGAACATCGTATTTGGATGTTCCTATACACGAAATAAATACATTCTTCGAGTTGTTATCCTGACAATTTTGTTTCTCTATTTAATTTTTCCTTTATCATCTTCTAATTACGACTATTAAACACTAAATTATAAACAATTTTACGATCAATTCGCGACTTAATAATAATCGACGATTAAATGTAATTTCGCGCTAATCCGTTTTACCATTGCAATATCGCATAAACAAAGCAAACCTTTACGAATACGTTACTTAAGATTTTTTTTAATTATTTACGTTTCGTTAAAGCGAACACCTTATAACATCAACATTTTAATTGTTATCCAATCGTACTCAGGGGTCATTTTCTACGTAATCGAACGAAATAAAAGATTTTCGATAACACTTTTGCATCAAGTAACAAAAATTATATTTCAGGGACGGAAAGGGAAAATTCCTCAAGTTGCGCCACACATATTTGGATTACCTTCTCATCCCAACTTTGCAGAGAAAACCTCTCAAACTCTCATTGGGTGTCTCTGTCCTAGACCTCCATTTTTTAAAGTTTTGTAAACCTCCAAGAGGCTTTTTTGAGTGGTTCAGCTCCAGGTTGCCTTTTAACTTGCACAGTAGACTCTCAAAGACTGCTAAGATATTTGAGAGTTTGGCGCTCTGATAGGGACAGGTAGCCTAATTTGGTGTGCAAAATCTCCTTTATCTATCGTGGATATATCATCTAAAAGCATTACAATACCAGTACAAATGAATCATATTTACAGGCATCTAGACCAGGGACCGGCAACCTGGTGCCCGCGGGCACCTTGGTGCCCGCCAGACTTTTTGAAAGTGCCCGCCTCTAACCTGGTCAAATAAATGCAAAAACCCTTTTAAGTACACAATGTACATTTTACAGAATTATAGTAACGGCGGTAATGAACAATACATTTTTTTACCTCTTTTCCACCCGTACCACTAAGGGTTTTATAGAACTACGGACTAGGGTGGGGGTTTTAGAAAAATATTTACAATAAAATAAGGTAGGATACAATGATTAAGACGATTTTAACAAAAATCTTGAAATGAAGAGTGAAAAAATCTTAGATGTCGGGGAAATTTATAATTTTTTAAATTGCGATCTTGTATTTCGCCGAGTACAGTGAGTAGGTACCTAAACACCTTCTTTGGAGACACTATCAATCGCTTCTAAAATTTCTGAACTTCATTTTAAGTAGTTTGACCTTGAACAATCGAAAATTGTCGCCTACGGCGCTACTTTTTCTCACATTTTTTGCCCCCCCCCTACATCCGAGGTGCCCGCCGCTATTTCAAAATTCTTAAATGTGCTCGCCAGTACAAATAGGTTGCCGACCCCGGATCTAGACTATCGTCTTTAGCGTTTAAGCCACATTTATGTTCTTCCCCTCGTCAATGGTCAGTGTAATATTTTTTATATTATTCTTACTCAATGGTGAATCTGGATCATTTAAGAAAGAGAAGCAAGCTTTCTGCACTTACGCCACCTAATCGGGCCCATTGTACTTACTCCAAGCGGCCTCTCCCTGTCCATCAGATCTCGAGCCATTCTACTTATATAGGAGGAGTGGTGCATATTCTGGCCATGTCGAGCCAGAAGCCCCCAAGGCGGATCTTCTTATCGAAGTTAGGAATGGACAGTAACAAAGCACAAATTCAACCGTTTTGTCATCTAATTTGCATCCGCGACATATGGGACTATCTACCAAGGGCAGTGTATGGAGATGTTTGTGTAGTTGACCGTGTCCCGTGAATGTATCTACAATTGTTCGTATATCAGTTTGGAACAGCTGTAGACGGTATCTTGCCAGCTTTTTAGAAGAAGCTGGTAAAGCTCTTTTGCTTGGGCGGTAACTTACGTTTCTTGTTAAACTTTCAGTCTGTAATTGCAAAGGGCATTAACAGTAGTTACGGCTGGTTTGATGATTGGCTCAGAATCACAGAGAAGGATGTTTGAACCTTTCTTGGCCAGCTCGTCTGCTCTATCTTTACCCTCATTTCTTTGATGTCATTTGGCTCGACAGAGTATAAGAACAGTGTTTTTGGATATCTGATTCAGCAGCTCTATGCACTCCAACAGAAGACCAGAGGTTACCTTGCCAGTGTGTTCTTCTTTAGGATTTCGTTAGCACTGTGTAATATTCCCATCAGTTCAGTTTGAAAAACTGAGGCATATTTCCCCAGTGGTAGAAGCTGCTGTCGAGGGCAAGCTCAAGTGAGTGCACACCAGACCTGCTCCAGATACCTTTCCATTTTTAGATCCGTTGAGTAAGGGCAGTTATGTCTGCTTCAATGTTCTCAGTCGAATCCATTAGAGTTTGAAAGTCTCTGTCCAATGTATATTTTGGAGAGATACGGTCTGCATCCGTCTCCAGGGGAGGTATCTTCTTGGAAAACTCCTCGGAGATTTTGGCGTGTCCGTAAATTCCAAATCCATATCAATCTGACGGACCACATGTAGGTCTAGTGGAGAAAGACTGCTGATGGAATGGTTCTCAGCATGCTTCGACTGACCGCTATTCAAGCCATTTTCTGTTATTCCAAATGTGATGTCGGTTTAGTCTACTTTTAGTACAACTTGACTGTACTAAATGGTAAAATATTGTATGAAGGTCACACAACCATGGCGTGGTGGTGTTAGCTCAGGTAGTCAATCCATTCCGCCCATAACGAGTTAAAAAATTGGTGCTCCTGCTGGAAGTTTAGTAGAAATCTCCAAAACAGACTACATCAACACAGAACTCTTTACCAAATATATGCAACATTTTATTCAGGTAGTCAATCCAAGTAAACAACGGAAGGTCGTACTACTGTTCGACGGCCACACTACCCACAGCAAAAATTTGGAAGCTTTTAAAGGAGCTCGATAACATGGCGTAGCTTTCCTGCAGCTTCCTGCACACAACACATGAGCTTCAACCACTAGATATCAGTTTTTTGCAAACCACTTGAGACATAATACATTGAAGCTGTTCAGAAGTGATTAAGATCTAACCTAGAGGTATTGAAAAAAATATTGCTTTAAAGGCTCAAACGTGACCATGTTCCAAATATCACAACCTTTAGCTGAAGCCTACGGCAGAGCTGCAGTAGTGCGAACAGCGATTAATGGTTTTAAAAGGCTACATGAGTGCGGCCCGTAAGCAGGAGCGCTTTTAGAGACTGATTTTGTTGCTTCGAACAACCTAAATGAAAGTACATTATCAGTCGTAGAAATAACCAACAAGGAAAAGATAAAAGTGAAGAGGAAAATTTACCTAAAATTGACAATATAAGTGTTGAGAGGCGCGAAAGAGTCAAGAGAACCACGTCCTTCTACAAACAAGCATCCTTATTTGGAAGTTTATTGTAACATTTCAATAGAAGACTTCTGTTCAATTCAGTTACCCGTTTCATCCACTTCCAGCAACTCGAGGGTCCCTTAGGTTGAGCTAACAAAAGTATTCAAAATGATTTAGAAGCATCAAAATCAAAGGTAAAAAAACCAGTAAGACCAACAAGACCGAAACTGATCCAAATTAGGCATCCTTCCCCTAGACTCTAGATCAAAATTAGCTTATAGGCTATAAGAGAGTGACACCTTGGTTACAAAATAGGTGTTAGACCTCATCAAATCAAATATCGTATAAAGATGTTTTGTTTAACATAATTTAGCGTCTAGACCGCCATGGCCACTAAAAAGGTTCCCACACTTGAGCCTGGCCTATTAGAGTGTTAGCCTTTCATTCAACCGCCTGAGGGCCCTCCAATATACATTTATAAAAAATTTCAGAGTGACGTTTTCGTCGACCTACTAGATTTTGGTGCGTTTAGGCATACTCTTGGATATTGAAGTTGAGGCCTGAGGCTTAAGAAGTCCTTAAATCGCTCTACGAATAGTCACACCATGCCTTGCTTCGACCGCCTTTTAATTCAACCAGCAAGTTCAGTACGAATTTTGATTTCGACCGTATAGTGCCGTGCCAAAAGAGTAGACTTATTTACTACAAATTTAATTTCACGATTTAAGAATCTATAGAGGCGACGCGACGTTGATCATATATGCAACTTTCTTCTCCATCTTGAATACTAATACATGAAATCTAATTTGAATTCTACAAGAGAGATCATTACATCACATTCATAAACATCATCATATCTCGTTTTGCGTATATGTAAAATTAAGAATCATTAAACTTCTCGGCTTATTTTTCAATGAAACAAAACTTTTTTTTCGAAAAATTCTACTTTCACTTTGAAATTTTTTTAAAGTTCAATTTCAAAGGAAAACGTAGGAAGATGATAATGAAACTTGACAACATCGCGATACAGAATAATTGCGTAATTGGCACGGTATAAGTGCGCAAAATAAGGTAAAAAAATATTTATACTATTTTTGGGGTAAACACGACCTTATCGTCCTAACAAATGCTATCTGTACTGTACATTAGAAAAATAAACGGCGGTAGTTTTGGCCTCAAATCTATCTGATAACGTATTCACACCTTCCCTTATCAGTTAAGTTAGGTATCGAATATTTAAATAACCACCGCATAAAACTAAAATAGTAAAAATTATTTAATTTTTTTAAATTAATTATTAATAAAGTAAAAATAAAAAACGTATCGTGACTTAAATTTCTCATAATTCATTTAAATAAAAATAATTTATGCCCATGCCAAGTTTATGCCGTAGAATTTAAAAAAAAGTATTTTCACCAACAACGAGGAGAAATGTCGAGCCACGGCACACACGCAAGCCTGTGAGGGACGCGTTCGCAATTCTTTGATAGGCGTTCCAACAAAGTTATCGTCCTGTTGGTATTAACAAAACCATGCAACTTTTGCAAGGTCTACCAGAGCATGTCACTGCATTGTGAAGTCGGCCAGACGTGAACACCAGATATGCACAGCTCGGGATATCTTATAAAATTAAAAAAAAATAGATTCGTATGACTTGGGCAAGTCTGTTCGTTCTCGATAAGCGAGTGAGTATAAGCTGTGTGACGTACAGGGTGCTCGATAAATTAATTATTTAAAAAAATTGAACATTGTGTAATCGAAAATGTCGATTGTGGTTTTGAACTCTTGGTATTTAGTTTATCTACGCTACGAGGTCCGTGAATAAATTTGTGATAAGTTGGAACGTGGTTGGAACTAAGTATGCGTACTTATATGTTTGTATTAGGCGTAATACATCCCTACTACCTCTACTACAAACTATTTCCTACTTACATGTACAGAACTTTAATCTATTTTTTGGGTACATTGACATTTTGTACTGCACTTGCCGTAACTAGACTTCCCCAACAGCACATTTAGGGCTGCTTCCAACTAGGTAGGCGCCGCACCGCCTAACGGAAGGCGTCTTTTTAAAAAAATCTGAATCAGTCTACGCGAGATTATTAGCTCGATGTCTAAGCATAATTTAAAACTAATATAGGTGCTATTTAGTTTTAATTGGCAAATTGACTGAATAATCAAATAGTATAGAAAATCTCAGTGGCGTTACTTTAAGTTTCTCCTGTTGCTCATATAGACACTACTCTCATTTGTGCGGTCAAATTGTAGTTGAGCTGAGGAAAAAATTTTGGAGTTTCGCTTATAATAAGAAACCTACTCACTTTTTAGAGAAAAATGCTTCTATACAAAAATGAACTACTTTCAATTTTCTACAAATTTTGTTTCGTATGTGTTTTTCTTCAGACGAACGGTTTAGGCGATAGAGCGCGTTAAAGTTTGACAAAAATTCCCAAATCGCATCACTTTTAAGAGGCGGCAAAGTTTAAATTTGGATTCAGCGCCCCAAAAAGCGTAAAAAAATTATATATTTTTTCCTAGGTTTTCACCGAATGGCTGGACTATTATACAGGGTGTTTCCAATAAGTGCGTCATAACTTCAGGGACTGTTACAAGAACTCAAAAGAAGTCTTTTGACCCCAATTTTCTTATACCGAAAGTTACAGGGTGTTTTAGCTGAAATTTTCAAATTTTTAAAAATTTATTGTGGCGAAACGAAAGCAGTTGCGAAAATAATTTTTGTAGAGATGCCTTATGGATTTTTAAGTCTATGAGATAGATGTGGTACTTTTGTTTTTCAACTGCCAATATGGCGGATTCAAGATGGCGCTCATCGAAATATGAATGGGATTGCAATAAAATTTTAGATACATGGGTTTCTTAAAAATTCTTCGACAAATCTGATATTAGAATTTCAAAATTTAAAAAAAAATTACAAACGCGTAACCTATGCAAAAAAAAATTTTTTTTTAATTTTATTAAAATAAATTATACTTTTAGGTACTTTCGAATTTCGAATATTGGCTTTTGAACTACCGAGTCAAATTTTCAAAATTTCATCTAGAAATAAAAATACAGCTAGTATTTGAACATCCTTATATCAGTACAAATGAAGGAAATATTTTATAAAGTCGGCACTTGATTTTAAAATTTATAAATTAATTACTTTCAAATAAGTAGCTGTATTAGCTAGTTCGAAAGCCAATATTCGAAAGTACCTACAGTGTAATTTTCATCAAATTGGGTAAAAAGAATTATATCGCTCAGGTTACGCGTTTGTCATTTTTTTTTTTAATTTTAAAATTCTAATATCAGAATTGTCAACTAATTTTCAAGAAACCCATGTATCCAAAATTTTATTGCAATCCCATTAATATTTCTATGAGCGCCATCTTGAGTCCGCCATATTGGCAGTTGAAAAACAAAAGTACCACATCTATCTCATAGACTTAAAAATCCATAAGGCAGCTCCACAAAAATTATTTTCTCAACTGCTTTCGTTTCGCCACAATAAATTTTTAAAAATTTGAAAATTTCAGCTAAAGCACACTGTAACTCTGAATGGGGGAACTTTCAGTATAACAAAATTGGGGTCAAAAGACTTCTTTTGAGTTCTTGTAATAGCCCCTAAGGTTATGACACACTTATGAGAAACACCCTGTATGTCGAATTTACTTTACACTTGTCACTGGCCCTTAATTCATCGCCTCACTTCATCTTTCGAAATTTTGAAATTTTTAAATACCTCCAATTTAGTATTTACTGTCTAAGAATAATAAATATCCGTAATCTAATATACAGGGCGTCTCCAAATATTCGAGTACAGTGCACGATTTTAGTAACAACTATGGCAGTATAAAAAAACACTGCACTACACACACTATAGCCTGAAAAGGGGCCTCAGAAAACCCATTGGAGTGAGAAAAAAGTTTCGAAAAAGCAACTCGAGATCAAGGAGGCCGGTTCGTAAGCCACGACTAACGTTAAATCACAAAAGAGCAGACTGTAATTTGCACAAGAACATATAAATTGGGGTATCGAGCAGTGGTCCTTGGTGAATTTCAGCGACGATTCCAAATTTCGATTAACGTGGTGATGTTCGTCTTTGAGTTTGGGCACGCATAGGTGAACGCCATCGTGAAGGATTGGTTCAGGAGTTATAGTAGACAAGTTTGGAAAAGGATCTGACGTGGTGTAGGTAGGTATCTCATTCAATACTCGTACAGACCTGGTTGCTGTACCTGGGAGAATGGCTCGATACATCGATGGACATACTCACAAATCATGTGATAGCTGCTGGGGCCTTTATATGTTCTGAATTTTTGTTCCAGTATGATAATGAAAAACCACATATATCAGGCCAAACCAGACAATTCCTAGAGAAACATCAAATTCCAGTTATGAAGGACAGCTCTTAACCCGGATCTCAATCCAATCGAGCAGTTATGGGATGAGCTTGATCGGAAGATTAGAAACATACCTGTTGCTTCAGAAACGCTGAAACAGTTTCTAATAACTCTTCGAGAAGAATGCGTCAATATACCCCAAGCGGATATCCAGAAATTAATTAAAAGTGTGCCGCGAAGGTGTCAGGCCGTCGGCCAATCTCGTGGCGGTCTTACGCGTATTTAAATTGAAATGTCAAAAAACCACTAATCTAGGTGATGAACAACTCCCTAATTCACAAGTTTGTGATTTGGAACGATTGGACTCGATATTTCAGAAACGTCCGATTCGGATATTTCTCGGGTTTATGATGGAGCCAACTATGTAGCTACTATGTAGTAGATCAACCTTGCCTTCTAAATTTTTTTAAAACTCGGGTGTGTCCTATTATGGATTATGAGGATGTTGCCTACAGCTCAGCCAGCTCAACAGCAATTATAATAAGTAATAATTCCGCCAGTGCCCAGTGCCATTACCGAATTACTGGCTTTACATTCGCAAGAATCGTTGGTGCAACGAGTATGAAACAGTGGAACTGTACTGCAGTCCTTTCACCATCGAGGACCATGAGGTCGTTTGTTAGATGCATGGTTACTGGCGACGTCAATATACCTGTGAATTGTCAATATACCTGTGAACGTCAATTTACCTCCCATCTTCCGACTTCAAAGTTGACTAAAGCAGAATATATAAGAGCAAAATGGCAACTGTGGCAAAATAATAAGCGTTATGACGCCCGAAGTGATTTATCAAAGTTGGAAGACTCTTCTACCCCCGTATTACATCCTAGATGGAGGAAGGGTGCAATTATTTGAAAGAGACGACTCTGATTTTGCGACTGCGACCTTAACCCCTTTTATGGCAGACTGCTCAAGTGCTCAAATTTGACACTTCTACCCTCTACGCTCTACGTAGTACTTCTGCACACTACTCGAATTATGTCAGCAGTTGTAGACGATAAAAGAAGATAATTGAAAAGGTTTTGTAAGAATACCTATATGATGTCGATTTACCGTATATCGAATTATCGATAAATCGAATTCTTCATAACGCGTACGTAGTATAGTCAAAACCAGGAGAGGTGTCCTATGACTCATCGCTAAAATGGCTTAAAAATGACGTATTAAAATATTCTGTCGCACTCCCACAAAGTAAAAACAAACTTATAAGCAAGGATAGCATGATTCAAGTTACGTAGTTTTTTGGAATGAGTCATAGGACACCTCTCCTGGTTTTGACTATATATTCAATTCTTCGAATTATTGGTGTTAATTTATTATTGAATCGAATTAACGATATCGATAATAGTCAACGCTATTTTCCACGCGGTTTGGTTAATTAATAACGAACGACCTCTACCTTCCACCTATACTAAATTTAAACGATTCAACGAATCAAAAGAAAGATATTCTGTTGTATTCCTCTTCGATAACCCCAATTCTCAATAAAATCCTTCAAATTTTACTTTGATAAACAAAATTTAAGCTTGGAAATCGTCAAAATGACGTCTAAGCACCGTCTCGTTTGAAATTTTCCTACTGCGGTCTATATGCGCAATCCAATCATAATGCCTCAAGTAATATCTTCAAAAAGCGTTTTTATAATTTTGAACTATTTTGTGAACAGAAACTTGAAAAAACATAAGATACGGATTAGAAATTTACAAGCAGCTAACCAAGGTTAGTTGGTTCAAAGGAACCAAAAGTAGAAAAGTATTACGTTCAATTCAAAGGAACATTATTCTATATACCTAAGTGAAGACTTTAACTAGATAAAGACGTCGAGTTCGAGTTGATAATTTACACAATGGAGAGATTGTAAACAAAAAATTTTCAAGTTGAAATTTAGTGTAGATACAATGTGCAGGAAACCAGCAATTTGATTGGTTTCTCAACGAGCCGGGCTCGTGGTGCTCATTTATTTAGTGAGAAGTTCATGAAGTATTTTAGGACATTATTTTTATAAATTATTCCGTTAATTTTTAGTTTGTGTGTACTTTAGTAGTGGTAATATATTATGAAACAATAAACTAACCCTCGTATACCAGATATGAGAGCCCCTATAGGTTTTTCAGAACACGAGCACATCACTGTCTGTTGCATCTAATTGAGGGACCAGAATGGATAATTTAAAACTGATCTGGCTTGGGGGCGCAAATTACGGAAACCTTGAGAAACCCCAGAAACGTCAGAGTAGTCTTTATACAGCACCAAAGCCCGAACAACCCTCTGAGTTGCCTGAGAGCACAAAGAAATCGAGACAGCTATAAGTTTAATCATTTATCTACAAGTACTGGTGGAAAAATTATCAATAGGCACGTAAGGGATGGTGTTTTAAACAAAAACATCTCCACCACCACGTCCATTGAGTAGAACGCTCTTGCAAAACGGCTCTATAGACTCTAAATGAGCTGAGTTACTACGATCAAACATACGCTCTATGTTAGAGCTAAAATAAGTACCTATAACTAATCTTTGTGATATTTCTTCATATAAGAGCCAGTCCAAGAAGACGTAAAAGATCACATCATTCTAGTAGAAAGGCTAAGCCTCGATACTGGGAGATACACTGGGAGTACCAGCTGCCACCAGTCCGCAGTTGTACTAGTAACGGTACCCCGAAGAATATGCCGACGCTGCCATCGTTCTGTCCCAGAACCTGGTTTGGAAACGACTCATAGTTCACGTCCACACTGATATACTACCAGTACAAAAATGATGGAAGCATGCACATTCCACATTACACAGATAGCCAATAATATAGGGTCACTAAATATACAGAGTTAAATTAAGATTCTGGATTCATTTAGGAAAAACCCCTGAAAAGTGGTTAAATCGTGAGATGCTCATTCAATAAAAACTGAGGACCAACCCTCTACTCTACTCTACAAAGTATGAAAAATGGAAGTTACAGAGAGCATACAGCATACAGAACATACAGAAAGCATCGAGGAATTTAGTTTAGTCTACAAATGGTTCCAAAATTAAAAGCACCTCTAGATATGGAATGCATATGGGGATTGAGGTTGACCTAACGACTGATGTCAAACTATGCATCGGTATCGATATTGGTAAGTGATTCAAAGCTTAAATTACATCGGTATATTCAGAGAGGCGCGGCCATTAAATCCATGTAGACTTAGAACTACAAAACCGATTCGGGACTGGTATTGGCTGGATTAAAATGCCCAACAGAAGTTAAATGCCCTATATATCTACCATCAAATACTGAATGTATAAACTCTCAGTAGTGTAGAAACTTATAGAAAGTAAATGATTACAGATCGTTTGGAGAAAGAAAGTAGTATAACATATAGACATATATTATAGAGATAGAGGCTGATGGTGGATAGAATTCCGAACTTTGTCAAAGCCTCAGGACTCGGGAATATAACTTTGACCCACTGGTCATTAATTATAAATGGTGGAATGGTGAGACGGTCATTCGATAAAAACTGATGACTAAACCCCTAACAAACAAGAAAGAGCATAACGTCCCAACATCCAACATCGAGGAATTTAGTTTAGTCTACAAATGGTTCCAAAATTAGACGCACCGCTAGATCTGGACTGCATTTTAGGATAGAGGTTGTTCGAACGACTGATGTCAAACTATGCATCGGTATCGATATTGGTAAGTGATTCAAAACTTAAATCACATCGGTATATTCAGAGAGGCGTACGGACATTAAATCCATGTAGAAGTAGAACTACAAAACCGATTCAGGACTGGTATGTCTGGTATTGGCCGGTTAAAAATACCCAACAAAAGTTAAAGGCCCTATATGTCTACCATCAAATACTGGATGTATAAACTCTCAGTAGTGTAGTAAGTCATGGAAAGTGAATGATGACTCATCGTTTGGAGAAAGAAAGTAGTATGCCATATAGAGGCTGGTGGGTAGAGCTCTGACGTTTCTCAAAGCCTCAGGTCTCAGGAATAGAACATTGGCCATTGGGGCGCAGTAAATCAAATACGTCAACCTGCATTCAAATGGAAGACTATTCCCTTCTAGTTAAGACCGGAAACACTCAACACCAGTCACCTCCGAGTTTGAGTGAACTAGAACCGTCAAAAGACACAATGGAGTGCACCGAGTATAAAAAATGTATCGGCATAGCTGATTAAGTTTGGCAAGTTTTAAAAAGTCGTGAATTTCCAATTGGTTTTGAAAATAAAGGGGTAAACTGAGACTCAAAAAATAACAAAAACCTTTGTAAAAATGAATTAAAAACCACTTACACGTTATAACGTTAAAGTAAATTTTTTAAAGACGACATAAAATAAAAATTGTAATTTTAAGTTTGTAAAAGATTAATGTGGAAGTATCCGTAGAACGTATAATAGGTAGGTACGTACTATTATATTAGGTAGGGTGCCTCTGCCTGTAGCATGCCTTAGTTGGCTAAAATAAACCAACTCAAGTCCTGTTTGATACGTCTCGTATAAACATCAAAATTCAGCGAGAAAATTTCGTTGGTCTACTATACGAGGCACCAGCATGCTACATTAGACCTGGTGCATATACCTCCAATAGAAAAAGGCGATACTAACAAATACACGTCTGGACAACTATAATGTCCAAGCAAGTCTTCTACCACATACCTGATGCAGTAACGACGAAAAACAGTATCAAAAATTTCCAATTTACTTTAATTTCGTATCGAAAGTTTTTTTTTAACTTATCTCGTGTACTTTTATTTTGTTCGTATAAAAGTTTTGAGGAAAACTTGAAAAGCTATAATATGTAAAACACGAAAAGTTTTTACAATCATTGCAATTGAACAAAAACACAATGACTTTTTGTTAGTAAAAGTTTATAGCTTAATGGTGTTTCTGCTATAAAATATACTTTTATTTCGAAAAAGCAAATCTAAAAACTGATTTTAGATGAAAATTATTACACTCTTATTTCCTTGCTTTGGAAAATTTTTAATTACAGAAGTATTAGGTTATAAAAAGTTTTTTTTTTAAGATCCGTTTACACTCGCCAATTTTACACACGTCGTTTTTTTGCAACAAACAAGCAAAATTGGCAATGCTAATGATAATGACTTTCGAGTATTACCAAAATTGTCTAATTTTCTATGAGCCCACTAATTTGACGATTATTTAGAAGTTCGACTAGAGTCGTTTACATAAGGAAGTTCCCAAGCGCACTTTTTGACCAAAGGGGTAGGCGTAAAAGTCATAGCCCATAAAACCGGAAAGGTCGAAAAAGAGCATAAATATACATCGTGTATAATGTTAACCCATATTTTATTAATTATAATAATAATCAAACGCAATGTCCATAAATACATAATGACGGTGGTGACGAATATACAGGGCGGCTCGCACATCCATATGCGCGCCTTGTGCAGACGCTCTGGGCCCTCTGGGCTAAGTTTCAGATGGGGTCTTTTCATGTACCATCCGCTTTTACATTTAATTGATAGCATATGTCAATTTTTCCGACGAAAAGGCCAAAAAGCTGGCTTTTTTTAAAGTGATTAAAGACCCTGTGGAGTCGTCAGAAATACTGTAATTTTCTCTCCATGCTGAGGCATTACGAGGATATATTGAAAAATTCTTAGCCTACTATAGAACCAAACAAAATTTCAATGTCAAAATATTTTATTACTCAACATATTCTGCTCTTAATTGGATACATTTATTACAGCAAACCTGCAACGTCGCTAGACCTTTCAAAAAAAATGTTTCTTCTTGCTCTGCAAACCAGACCTCCACAGCTTTTATTACCTCCTCGTTGGAAGAAAATTTACCTTTTAAACTTTTTTTCAGTTGAGGAAAGAGATGATAGTCGGACGGAGCCAAATGTGGAGAATAAGGGGGGTGTTCTAGTAATTCAAACCCTAAATCACGAATTTTTTGCATGGCAACATGAGATTTGTGTGCAGGGGCGTTGTCCTGCAAAAACAAAACACCTTTGGATAGCTTTCTGCGTCTTTTCTCTTTAATTTTTTCCCGTAGAGTGGTCAGTAATGTCGAATAGTAATCTCCAGTTATTGTTCTACCCTTATCCAAAAAATCAATCATGATTACTCCATGGCAATCCCAAAAAACCGAAGCAAGAACTTTTCCAGCAGGTTTTTGGACACGAAACTTCTTAGGTCTTGGAGAACGTGTCGCCATTCCATCGATTGTTGCTTTGTTTCTGGATCGTAGAAATGTACCCAAGTCTCATCCATAGTAACAATTCGGTTTAAAAAGTCTACATCGTTTTCAAATCGAGCACAGATCGAACGCGATGTTTCTACCCTTGCACGCTTTTGGTCAACATTCAAACATTTGGGGATCCATTTTGCAGAAATTTTTCTCATGTCCAAATTGACGTGAACTATATGATGAACGCGTTCGTATGAAATATTCAGTGCTTCAGATATCCGTTTTAGCCCAATTCGACGGTCTGATAAAATCATGTCATGAACTGCATCGATATTTTCGGGGACTAACACAGAAACTGGCCTTTCCGATCGGTCATCATCTTCAATTGAAAATTTACCTCTTTTGAAGCTTGCAGTCCAATTTTTCACGGTCGCATACGAAGGACATTGATCACCAAGGGTATTAACCATATCTTCGTAAATCTGCTTACCTCTTAACCCTTTTAAATACAGGTACTTGATGATGGCTCGATACTCCAATTTTTCGATTTTCACAATTTCGGTGGACATCTTTTTTCTTTTAATTAATTGCTTAACTCTGGTTTACTTTTTTGACGTCAAACTTTACACTGACACTTCTTATAAGTTTTTGTTCGTTGCTATGGTAACGGAATATTTTGTTTATGCATGGAACTGGTCTAGGCTAACTAGATATCAATACATCCTCGCAGATGAGACGTACAAATTAAAAATGAAGTAGGCCTCAATATAGGCCCTTGTGGGGCGCCGGGAATTACCCGCATGCTAGTAGACCAGTGCTCTGATAGACCATAACAAATGATAAAGCGTTGATAGGCTACGGCTTATGCGGAAGCCTAAATTTCACAATTTTTAGCAGAAAAAATTAACAAACTTGTGATTTGTGATATTACTATCTGTATCTATATCAATGTTTAATGTCTAACAATCAATAGTGTGGAAGGGAGGAAGAAGTGTTTTTGGGAAATACGCAGTTTATTGCTACTTTTGTAAATAGTTGAATAGGCGCACACCCGGTATATTTGATTTTTGTTTGAAAATGAGAAACAAAAGTTTAGGCGCCTTACAAAGTGATATTTAACTAATTAAATGATCAAAGTTCTGGTCAATTTTGTAGTTATTAAACTATCAACATTTAAGTTTTATTCGAAAATCCAGTGACGCAACATCCCCTCGCCCCACAGCGATAGAAACGCCCTTATATAGTTTTCAATGAAACTTTGTTTTCGTTACAGTAATTGTACACCAACAAACAAGAAATTAATTATCAAAGCCCCCCTCCTCTTTTTTTACACGTTTTAGCTATTGAGCCAGGGTTATAAAATACCAAATAGTTATTAATCATTAATTATTTATTAGTATATAGATATATTGAAAATAAATGTATACGAGCATGGTAGAAATTTAGAACAAACTTTAAATTTCAATAAAACTCGTTTAGATAATCCGAAGTAAGAAGCAAAAGATAAACAAATAGAAGCGAAAAAAAAAGAGAAGGAAAGAAAGGAAAAAGTTTGTTTTACGCCCGATTCAAGTTGAAACAATTTTAATTCAAACATCCTGGACTATGTAAACATTCCAGGATAGAATTTTAAATTTATCGCGGGGAATAATTTAAAAAAATAGTTACCTTTGTTTACTCTCTTTTTTTGCCCAGAGGCGTCGTAATTTGTTTTTAATCAACGTGTACAAAAATTGAACAAAAAAGCTAAACAAAAATGCTCGTATCTTCTAAATTTTACGTTTTTCTTTCTTTCCTGTAATTTTTGCGAGTACTATTTACATAATTTAAGGAAATTGGCGTTAATTTGAGGAAAAAATCAGCTAAGAATTGATGTGGGATGGCACGTGGGTGGTCAAAACATAATTGCAGGAACAATTTAAAAAACAAGTGAATATTATAAGTTATCAGTCATCAGCGAGGGCTGTAAATGGTACTCATTGAAAAAAATGGCTCTTGTGGCCAAATTGAACAAAAGATATTACAAATAGTACATAACACAGTATGCTCAGAAGCTCTCTCTGATTTAAAAGAACTAAAATTATACGGGACGTTTCTATTTGAAGTAGGAAGGTAATCTCATTTGCCTTTAAACCGGAAGTTATCAGTTGTTTGGTATCACTAGAAAGATAATTTTACAATCATTCCAAGCCACTTATAATATACAGGGTGTTGTATTTAAAATAGAAAAGTTAACCAAATTTCCGGTTAAACCGGAAATTAAAATTTAATACGTTTGGTATCATTGGACAGCTAATATTACGCTATTTTTAAAAATCATAAAATATACAAGGCGTTTTTAAAAACTCTATTTGATTTACTCATTTCCGGTTTAACCGGAGGTGCTTTGTAAATCAAAATTGTAACAAATAATAGGTATTTACAGAGTAAATTAATGTACCAACTTTCAATAATACAAAAGAAATTATAAATTTTTAAAATTTTGACCTTGAAAAAATCATAGCTCCGGATTTGCTCATAGCAAATGAGCCAAACAACGCTGATTAATTAAGAATGTGGATATCTGCAACATATCAAAATATATACAAAAAGGTCAGAGCCGATTTTGATAAAATCAGTTTTAAAAATTTAGTCAACTTTGGTTCTTGTTTAGTAGTCAATTTTGAAATTATTTTTAGAATAGACTATACCAAACCTAAAGCCCTATATTTTGCCTATATTTTCCTGTTTTTAGATTTTTATAATAATTATTATTTCCAAAGTTATAATAAAAAAACTAGAAAATGGGCCGATCGATACTGGCCGCCATTTTGAATTTAAAAATTTGAAAAGGTATTTTTTTAATTAGGGCCGATGTGTACTAACTTATAGCCGAGTATAAATACTGTAGACCAAGGTTTTCCGAAAACAACTCCCTTATTTTGGGCCACCCTGTATCGATTTTGTTTAAAACATTTTTTGTCAATAAAATTTTGTTAAAGTGGCCGAAACCAAATTTCAACAAAATCTCTCCAGTAGGTTTTATTTGACGTCGTTGCAGACACACACACGTTATGCAGATATAGTTTGGACTTAGCGTTTTGGATTCAAGGGGCCCGAAACGTCCAAAAATTTAATTTTAAAGTAAGCGAAGTGAACGAAAAACTTAAATGACCACCCTAAACAAACTTTTTTCAAAAGTGACAACGCACGGATTTTTCGAAAATAAGAAAGCTAAAAGCCATAATTGGACTTTCACAAAAGTTTCAGTTTGAAACTTTTGTTTGTGGGGGCTTATGGGCTAACCGTTCACGTGAAATGGTCCTAAAACCGTAGGTAAAATGGTATAATACAAAGAAAAAGTTCCCAATGTTTAGTTATCATATCTGAAGTATAAAATCCGGATACGTCTCGTTGTTAACCGTTGTACATTTAGTGATAACGCGAATCCGTTAATTATTTTCCGGATGAAGAACGCGATAGTTGAAACAATTTTCATTTTATAACCGTTAAAGCAAGTTGTTAAAATTTTACCAACCTGCTAGAGGAGTAGGAGCGTATAATAATTTTTAAAATTCACACAATAAATTGTAGTTTAAAAGAATTTTTAGTATACAAACTCCCCCACGCAAACGTCCGACAAGTTACAAGGGTCAGGCATATAAATTTGGGGTGGGTATAGAATTTTCTTAGAAAACCACCCCACGTTTATACCTGCAACAAGACAAAAAATATCCTTCGATCCTTTTGATGCAATTTCGGCTTCCTTTTAAAAAGATTTTGATCCTTAAAAGAGGCAGCGACAAGATCGAATATGGTCGGGGTGGTTTTTAAGTAACAAAGACGTCTGTTCTTTGTACCATGAGCTCTCTTTCAAAACTGTCACTCAAAATTTTAAACAGGACGATCCCTTATTCCTCGTATAAATACAAATACCCTTTACGCCGTTTATTTTTAAAACTTCTCTTCTTCAAAAATCCTCTTTTAAGTTTACAAAAACAAAATAGTTCTCAAATGACGAAATTAATTAACTTTCGTCTAATTTTACCGTTGGAGACGTCCGAAAAAATTCCAAGCAACTAAAAATGGTTATTTTATGACAAGTCGAGGTAGTAAAAAAATATAAAGAATTTTAGTCTTCGGTATCGAAATTGCAGTAGGTAAAACTTGCGTGTCGTTTCCAATAGCCCTCAGGTATAGTTTCGTCGTTCCAACTCTCTCCAACTCTCAAGTTCGTTTGTTCTCGTAACATTTATCGTAGCACACAACGCATTCCAAACTACGGCCGCGCCATCTACATAGAATTCGGCTTGTCGCCGAACTAATTTAATCGATGTCAAACATGGCGTCTGTTGTGTGTTGTAAACGTCAATTTTGTACTAAAATTTGTTTTTAAAGTGTAACGCGTTAAAATGGATGCGAAAAAAAGTCCCATACGTAGAACTAAACGGCAAGCGAAGTTACCTGAAGATAATTTTTGGGATTGTAGTGTGTGTACGTTCAGAAATACGGCAGAAGCCTTCAAATGCTTAATGTGCGGCGTACGTAAAGGCACGTCCACGAGAAAACCTCGCATCAACCCCCAACTTGTAGCACAACAAGTCGCCAGTCAATTCGTACCGGCCACTAGTAATCAAAAACGCGAAAAAAAAGACAAAAGGTCGTTGAAGAAGAGGTGCCATCCACCTCGTCTCAAGAACGTAGACAGAAGTTCCGCACAAACTAGAGAAGTCACCGTTAATAGCGTTACCGTCGTAATAACAGAATACAAACCCAAAATAAAATCCAACGAGACCATTTCGAGTTCCAGTTCATCCGACCACGGTTCTCATTCAGAATCGAGTATGGATGCGCGATGAATTTCCTAAAACTTATTTCAAAAAGGGGTGAGTTTTGCGTGTCTCTTATAACTTTTATCATACACACGTGATGTCACTGACTTTAAGGACAATGACTTGATGACGTCACTAGCTCATGTTTGTTTATTAATTGTATTTTTTACTGTTTACAGTTTTTTAACGTTTTTTTAAAACTATTGACGAGCTACTTGCATTCGTTTGTTTTTCAAACAGGCGCAGAACATGTTCCGCGAACATAAAACCCAAATTTTAGGGGCATTTTAAAAATAATTTGGAAACAAACGTCATATTAGCTAGAACGATACGCTCAATGATAAGTTGTAACAAAAATTTAAATTGTTGAGCTTGTGGTTAGAGGGGCTTAGGGGATGAAACTAACGGGGTATGTATTCCTTCGAAACGAAGGGTTGCAATGTGAAAAGGCCAAGCTTAGTTTTGAGCTAAATGCTTGGCACCTTCCTTCCCTTCAGACGCAAAGTACGACATTTCAAATTTCAATCATTTGTTAGTCAACGAAGAACTATTTATAGAGGCGAGTTTAGATCGATGACCAATTGGAATTATAGCGAGTTCTGCGAAAAATACGAAGAAATGTTCTCGATGAAACTTTTTGACCTCAAGTTTGTCTACGTCGTAAAAATGGTTTTAAATATACAGGATGTAGCGTAACAGCCCTCCTTGTTATTTTGTAGTTCTGACGAGTGTCCGCGATTTTTTATAAAAGAACCTCCCGCAAATTCAACCAAAAAAACTAATTTAGTGGGCCTTATTGGACAAAATGGGACAATTTGGAGAAGAGAATGGAAACCATCACCATTAGATAGTGCCAAAAGATACAGGGTGTTCTGTATCTGGGAACTGTTTCCCCTGTAGGTGCAGATATACAGGGTGGTGTTTCAAATTGACTAGTAGTTTAATTATTGGAAATTAAAAAAAATGTTTTCTACAAAAGTTGTTGAAAAAGGCTCGAAAAATTCAAAAAACATTAGTTAGAAAAAATTCATCTATTGGTTTTGGAGAAGCTGACCTTCAAACATTTTAATTGTCCGCCATTTTGAAAAATGACACAAATAAAATTTGTTGGTGCTACGATTCATCATGTGGTACAGTTTGGGATGGTTTGAGCGAGTCGACTTGAAACACTCTGTATCGTGTATATAAATAAGAGCATTTTCTACCAGAACTCGATATAATTCTAGCAGCCCATCGATCTAAACTGCGTGGGAAGCACCTGGGTCATTTTATAAATTCACAAAATTTATTCGCGTTACGCAAAAAGCCGCGCAAATCGCCGTTATTCTTGATGCAACAAATTTTGTAAATTATTTATAAATTAAGCAGAGGATTATGTTCTAATTATTTCGAAATTAGTTTATTTTAACATTACGGTAATTTATACACGAAATTCTTTTATTATTTCATGTATAAAATACTAGTTTGAAATACGTAACGAAATTTAAAACAAAAAAGTTAAAGAAGAATTTATCAGTAGCGCGACACTTAAGAACGGCAGGGGGTCCGAATTTAAAAGAAATTTAAATTTAGCCGCCTTACAGTGGGGTTGATGTATTTTTTTTTTACTTTTTTGCATTACATTATTAAGGTCGTCGTTAACAAACGCGTTTGTAGACTGTGACGGTTTGGCTAGCCCGAGCGGTTAAATCGCACACGTGAGTGGTTGAACGATAAATCACCTCCTCTTCCTCTAGTCTTACCTTTAATAAAATTAAACAACATGTAATTACCAAAAACTTCTAAGGCTCTTACGCATAGTAGGACGACATGGTAAAACTTCTTGCACTAATTCCACCGAGTTGACTAACGGCGAGCCCGGTCCTGCTTCCACAGACCTCTTACTGCCTAAAAACCCGAGCACGCCTGGATTTTCTGATCAATCTGTATAGGCCTATATGCCGTTTAGGTTATAAATTTGTATTGATACCCGTGAGTGGTAAGCTGTAAATTTCTGTTTTTCTACCTCTTGGCATTTGAGTTGTCGCCCATCTTACTAAGCATTCTGGTGCCATCTGGTTTATATATGCACCTTCCATTGCCTGCGCTCATCTAACGACGTCCGTCTCATCCTGTCTCGGATGGGTGACGTCCAGTATGGCTCTCGTACCACATCTCAGCTCACTGCATGATTGCATGATCCCAATGAATTCGTTCCTCCACGGGAGGCTTTTCTCACAGCTGTTTCTACTCTATTATTAGCTAAAAGCAGCTAAAGTGTCTCCATTCGCATCAAATACTTGAACTTCATTACTATCCGAGGTTATTTTTAAGCGTGTTGCGGGAAACTGACGATTGTTATCTTTGTTAAACAAAACCCTGTAGACTTTGAGAGAAGACAATCTTATGATTGCCACGTCACGACATGAGGCGTAATATGGGCATTTTAAAAACCGTTTTATGAGCTAAAGCTGTTTGCCTAAACGTGAAATTGAGTGAGGTGGCGAATAATTAGCCACTTACCCGCCTGGCCTTACCCCAAATCAATTTTTTGCCTTTAAAAGGGCCTAACACCACGAGCTTTCAATACCAAACTTACTACCGTAAGAGAATTTAGAGGGCTCAAATATGACTGCGCCTAGAACATCTCACACTATAAATGAAAAACGAGCGTTTACAAATTGTGGTGACCCCCCCCCCCCCCGGGGGGGATTACTAAACAAAATAACACATTTAACTTATACATATTAATATTTTTGCAGGTGACGAATCAGAATGGACTTATAAGTCGAAGGTATTGGCACAATTTTCTGAAACGACGACGCTAACGCCATCATTGTGAACGGATTCCAAATTTTAACTATAAATTTTAGAAATACTATATCAAAAATTCGTTGTAAATTTTGACTAATATATCAAAATTATTTAAATTTTTTATACAACAAAAATTGGATAAAATATTTTGCTAAAATACGAATTCGGAACGAACGCGATATTTGTGTAAGTCATTGTACATTTTAATATTTTTTCCTAATACGTCACTGCCTTGTTATTTTTACGGATAAAGTAAGTGGGTATGTTACCGCATAATATTTAATAATAATTATTATTATAATCATGATAGTGTTCCAATTTATATAATATTATTATGTCCGATTTATTGTCAAATGGGCTTGTTCAATTTTGAGATCTTAAAAGACTGGACCTAGCTGTTCCCTCTAAACAAAATTTTAGATGTTTAAGCATAAAATGCATTTAATAATAATTATAATGTTCTATTTTAGTTGTTTAATTTAAATAAATGTAGGTAATTTTGTATAATAAAATTGCTCATTGTTGTTACATGTTTATGAAATTAGATGTAAGAATTGACAGAAAAGAAGTTATCCGAGCTATTTATAATTATTTATTATTAATAAATTGATACCTTCGTTTTATTAAATTTATTTACATTTTTTTCTATTGTTTTGTATGAGAAAGAACATATACGGACTAACATTTTAGAGTTAAGACTGTAAGAAAAATGTTGGTAAAAAATAAATTATTCGTTTTATTAATTTTTTACTAAGCAGATTTGTGGTCCCGTTATCCGTACCCATCCTTATCCATTCAAACCTTTATTATAACTTCTGCAGCCTTGCCCAAAATTTTGTTGTCCGTAGAGGTTTATAGTGTAGAGCCCGGTCGCAAATAGGCGGCCTGGGGCTCGTGTGAAAGTTCTAATATAATTACAAAACGACTGATGTGGCCAAAAACAGGACGTTCATACGCGTTGAAAAGATTTAAAGAAGATATTAAAAATAGCACCTAACAATAGTATGCTCAGAAGCTCTTCCTGATTACAAAAAACTAAAATCACGCGGGGCGTTTTAACGTGAAATGGCAAGTCAATATCATTTCCGGTTGAACTGGAAGTCAAAATATTAAATACTTGGTATCACGAGATAGCTAATTTAACAATCTTCCTAACCACTTCAACATATCAAATTATAAACAAAACGACCAGATCCAATTTTGAGAAAATCAGTTTTAAAATTTTAATCTACTTTAGCCCTTTTTTAGTTTTCAATTTTGAAATTATTTTAAAAATCTATTATATTAAACCTAAAGCTCTATGTTTTGTCTAATTTTTCCTGTTTTTAGATTTTTATAGTAATAATTATCTCCAAAGTTACAATAAAAAAACTAAAAAATGGGACAATCGTAATACTGGCCGCCATTTTGAATTTAAAAATTTGAATAAATATTTTTTTGATTAGGGCCGATGTGTACTAACTTATTTCCGAGTATAAATACTGTGCATCAAGATTCTCCTAAATGCGATCAAAATAACCCTCTTATTTTGAGCCACCCTGTATCGATTTTGTTTAAAAGATAATTTTGTCGATGAAATTTTGTTAAAGTGACCGAAATCAAATTTCACCAAAATCGCTTCAGTGATTTTTACTTGACAGCGTTACACCATTGAGTATATAATAACACTGCGTTACACACAGACATACATTTTCAGAGTTTAATTTTTTTAGGGTTTTGGATTCAGGGGGACCGAAACGTTTACGAAAAAGTAAAAATTTGTTTGGGCAAATTCTACAAACGACAAGCAAAAGAGATATCGGAAGTAGTGCCAAACAGGCTTCCCTGATTTTAAAAATCTGAAATTATACGGGGTGTTTGACCGTCAAACACATTTTGACAAAGTCAAAATATAAAAGTTCAGGTATGGTATTATTCAGTGTTATTGGCGTGTGCGTCATTATACATTTTCATGTATAATATGTATAATTAGAGGACCGGGGTGGTCTAGCGGCCAACATCGTCGCATGCGGATGCAAAGGTCACCGGTTCAAAACCGACTGACACCACTGGAGTGTCTCTATGTGTCAAAATGCCCTGGTCCTGGTGGTTCGGAACCCACCTAAAGCTGTAGGTTCCGTCTGCTAATAACCACAGTAGTTGATGCGGACGTAAAATACACATTACGGAAAAAAAATATGTATAATTCATAATTCGTAAACTACACAGAAAAATAAAGGAACCTGGCATATTATATAATATCAAAAACGTAAGTCATTTATTACATCAACTTTGAATGCTAAATAACGTTGGGATGAGGGTAAAAACAATAATAATGAAACTCAAAGATCGATGCATGTACACGCCAAAATCCCTGAATAATACCATAATATCATAGAGATAATTTTACAGTATAAAATCATAATATATACAGGGTGTTTCCAAGCACTCCTATTGTTTGGCCAATTTCCGGATTAACCGGAAAAATCATAACTCCGGTTCTGGCCGTAGCAAACAAACTAAACAAACGGTGTTTAATTAAGAACTTCGATATCTACAAAATATCCAAAAATAGAAGAAAGGGCAGCAGTAGATTTGGAGAAAAAAAAATTTTTAATTTTAATAACTTTTGGTCTCTTAAAGTAGTCGATTTTGGTTATTTCTTTTGAGAGATTCAAATTTATTTGTAGCCGAACCTGAAGTCAAAATATCAAATTATCACTAGACAGACAATTTTAGAATATTCCTAACAACTAAAAACATACAGGGTGTTGTATTTAAAATAGGAAAGCTAACCTTATTGAAGTCAAAATATAATATTGAATAGAGTTGGCTTTTACTGTGTGCAAATCGAGATTGATTTTTGTATGAACTAAATTAAAATAGCCATTTGCACTAATTTTGTCAGTTTGGTTGCTGACAGCTGTTTCGATACACTGTATCATCTTCGGAGCGAGTTTTTAACTCGCTCCGAAGTTTTTAACTCGCTCCGAAGATGATACAGTGTATCGAAACAGCTGTTAGCAACCAAACTGACAAAATTAGTGCAAATGGCTATTCTAATTTAGTTCATACAAAAAAATATATATAACATGTTTGGTATCATTAGACAGATAATTTTACAATATTTAAAAAAATCACAGGGTGTTTTTAAAATTCTTATTATTTTGCAAATTTTTGGGTTAACCGGAGTGGTTTTTAAACCAAAATAGTATTAAATAATAGAAATTTGTGTGATAAATTAATGTGCCAACTTGCAATTACAAATTTTAATTACAAAATATTTCTAAATTATTGAAATTTTGACCTTAAAAAATCCTAACTTCGGTTCTGGCCATAGCAAACAAACCTAACAAATGGCATTTGATTAAAAACTTCAACAATTCAGATTTTGACAAAAGCCCTTTTTAACTGTTAATCCACTTTCGTCCTTTAAAATTACGAAATTTTGAAATTATTTTAAATCCACTATGTTCAAACTACAGTCCTATGTTTTACCTATATATTCCTGTTTTGAAATTTTTATAATAATAATTAAATAATTATCTGTAAAGTTATAAGAAAACTAGAAAATTGAAAAATTGTATTACTGGCCGCCATTTTGAATTAAAAATTTGAAAAGGCAGTTTTTCAATTAGGGCTAATACGTACCAACTTATAGTCGAGTATAAATAGTGTGAGACAAGTTTTTCCGAAATGTCACCAAAATAACCCACTTATTTTTGGACACCCTGTATCGAGTTTTCTTAAAAATCTATGTTGTCTATGAAACTTTGTTTTTTTTAATTTTCATTTGATTTCATCAAAATCGCTTTAGTAGTTTTTGTTGCAGAAAACAAAAATTTTAAGTTGGACGAAAAGAACGATTTTTTTGAAAATTTTTCAAAAATAATTTAATAAACTATAAATCACGAAAATTGACTTTTTAGTGTTTGTTTTAAATAAACACACATAAAAATGTATTTTTTTGTGTCGGAAATTGTACATAAAGACATAAAACTACCAAATGGTCATGTATATGTCAACGTATATTGGTACAAAGACCGCGATTGAAATTTATTATGCTTTTTTATTGTTGTTTTAGATTCGCAAAAAGGTCCTTATCTGCTACTATTCTACCAGTGTTTTATATCAAATGGCACATTAGAAAAAAAATGAAATTTACATTTTCAACAATTTGTGATGCTTTTCTCGGTCTACCTATCCATCGCTCGTTTGAGAATTCAGTTTCACACCGTGTAAAAGATTAGAACCCCCTTTTATTAAATAAAAAAAATTTGAAGGGGTTGGGCATATATTAGCGTAAGTACTAAGTCGAGGAATTGTATATTTTTATCGTCAAAGTTACAAACCCTCCAGCAGTTTGTACTCAAAATATGGGGGAGAACGAAAAAGATAAGATGACGATGCGAGAAGGGGCCCTTTGAGGCGCTTGGTAAATCACAAAAAACTCAACACCGCCTATATCTGATTCTAACGCAATAATCGTCCGTTAATCAAAAGTGCTTACGCACAAGAGCGCCCATTTTCGAGGGCGTCCGTATATAAGTTGCAAGTCTTTAAAAAGAATCAAAAGGGGCTCGTCGCGCCAAGTTTATTTCATTTTGAGATGAAACAAAAATAAAAGAGCGCGCGTAATTGGTTTTTAATAGTAAAAAAATTTATATAAAATACCACATCGGGCAGGTGAATGTAAATATGGTTGTACGTGGTACGTTCACTCCAAAAATGAAGACAGGTGCGTTCGCTTTCAAATAAACATTTAATTTTCCTACACAATATCGTCCTAGCTAACATACGGGACCTAAAATAACTTTGAGCCAACTAGTAATAACGTAAGTTTGTAGTAGAACAAATCTGTAGTTTCGAATTTCCACCTGCGTCTCCCGATAGCAAATCCCTTGGGCGATTGCTTAGGGTAACAGTAGAGCAATTTCGTTTATATTGATGGCACTAGATTAATATTAATGATTACTAAAATGAAATTCCTCACTAAGTACAGTTTGTTACACGCATCTTCTTCGCAACTTTTAATTGTTATCAAATTATTCCCTTTAACGTCTACTGCAAAAAAATATAATATTACACTCGACTCGAATTGTTTAGTTTTCCAATTTCCAATAGAAATTCAACGCCGTTAGCAAGTAGTTGTTTACATTGGCGACGTGTTTTCATCGGAAGACTTGAAAAAACAACCAAGAGGAAAATTAATAATGTCGAGATAATTTTAGCTAAAATGAAACGAGGCGACTTTAATTTTGAGAAAGCTTATGTTGTTTGTTTTCTTCTCAGATCATAACAAAGTTATATTATTTTATAAAACGAAGATTATTTTTATATTAAAAAATATACAGGGTGTAACTCAATACCTATAACACACTTTGGTGGATTGTAAGCACAAAAGTTCCGTAAACATAATATGCTCCGTTCCCTAGAGAGCTGCCGGGCTGCCGCCTTCAAAACTCAAAAACTGACTTGAAATTTAACATTTGTGGAACTATTCATTCCTTTATAAGCCAAAATCTGGCATGTGAGCTCTCGTTGATTCATTGATAGATAGAAGTAATCAGTTGACGTGGTTATTTGAAATTGATTTGCTTTCCGACAATAAGAGAATGAAACCGCTATACATACACTGATTAAAATAGCAGTGGAGAGTAGGGAAGTCCGTCGATTTTGGATTAAAAGTTCACATGAACGTTATTGTCCCCAGCTGCTTGATTTTCGAGATATACAAGGTGTTAAAACTTTGTTTTTTCGCAAATATTGCCAATATTGGTATAGAGATGAAACTATTGAAATTCGCCGTACCTACTTCTTCTACATTGAAAATCATTATTAGGTCAAAATGAAAATGTACTTTTACCAGAGGCGTACGAATGGGTTGTGGGATGCCCGGTAAATATTTTTTTCAAAAAGCCCTAAGAGATATTTTTCCTACTCTGCACCGCGTATGATCCAAATTTTTCTTTGTTTGGACGCTAATTTTACTATCCCGACAAGATGCGTACAAATTTTAATTGAGAAACGAGTGACAAATAGGGTACCTTATAGTAGGAAAGAGTTCCCTTGAAGTGGACAACCTATTCTATGAATCGGACACTCAAATTTTTCGATACACCCATTTGAAATATTAAGGCTGGAGAATTGTAGGTTAAAAAAAATTTTTTTTTCCGAAAAGTGGCAAATTACAGTCAGTTTAAAATTGATTGTTTTCTGTTGCGTATAAAGACATAAGTCCCCTCCACACGACCTGATTTGGTCAGGCGGTCGGGTCGATTAGGTCAGATCAGGTAGAATATTAGGTCGTGTGTAGGCTTGTCGTCTGACATTTATTGTGTCGGGTCGTCGGGTGTTGTCAGATGGCCCGTCCACCTGACTACCCAACCGCCTGACCAAATCAGGTCGTGTGGAGCGTTGTCAGACGATTTAGCGTGTAGGCAACACCTGATTTGGTCGGACTGACTGTCAGGCCGACCGCGTCAGGTCGTGTGTGTAGGGGACTTTGTTGGGTCGTGTGTAGGCCACACCTGATTTTGTCGGGCCGACCGCGTCAGGTCGTGTGTAGGGGACTTAAGAACGATATAAAGTATGTCATGTCATAGAGGATATGATATAGAACATATCTATAATAGTTGATTTGAAAGAAAATGTGTTTTCTATGCCCTGAGGATGACGTAAGATTTTTCCCATAAGCCCAATGTTAATTAAGCTTCTCAAAACTTCTAATAAATGTAGCCACTCAGCCGTCGCTGCGATTCATAAACGTAGATAAATATTAGTACAGGTAATGATAAGTTTGGCCTGGAACAAATTGCAAGAAACAGATTTTTCGCGGTAACCTGTTCAGAATTTTACGCTGATTACGACCATATAAAGTTTATGCCAAAAATATGATGCAAAATGGCAAAATTTTGGCATATAAAGTCACTATTTTTAGAGGTTATGATCCAGAATACGTCTGAATGATGGATAACAAAGACAGTTAAGTGAAAATGTTAGTTGGGTTGCATAACATACTTTTAAGGTTATCCCGTTCTATGAATTGGACAGCTAGTATTTCTGTATAAGTTGATAATTTGTTAGTAGTTGCTAGTTGCAGCTACATTTTAAATTGCAACTAAGAATTTTTATTTTATTTGAATTATTTTAAGTAAAATATCCCTAATCCCCAGTTACCTTCGCGACTGCAACCAACTCGTAGTGAGTAGGTACATATTTTGTTTTTTTGGAACACCTTCTTTGGAGACACTATCAATCAATTTGTTTTGTAAAACATATTTTTAAAATACTTGTTATATCATTGTCCTATTGTCCACTTCATAAACACACCTGTCCAATTCAAGACGAGTCTACCCATGAAGTGGACAATTTTCAAAAACTAATAAATGAATAATCAACTGAAGGTCTTTCTTTATTTATGCAGTTTTATATGATTTTAATTGTTAACAAATGTACTATCGCTAACTTACCCTGATAAATTCATTACCTTCTTGCCTGAGATATGAGTTACAATCAAAACAAAAAAATTGTCCCATTCAATGGAATTCTCTACCTGGATGATTTAGGCAAAAATGTAATTTTAATGTCTCATTTCCGCTCGTGACTTGGATATTTAATTCATTTAGTGCTAAACAAAGTTAAATTATCTAAAAGTCCGGTCCTGATCAACTTGTTGAACAATTTTTTAAATTCTTCCATTATGATTAATTACCATCATATGCAAATAACAACATGCAGACATGTAGACAAACTCACCATATGAAGTTTTTTGGACTGATGTGTTGCTCCCAGCTTATGAATCATCTAGAAATAAAACAAAAGAAATGTCAAATATGGCTAATTGCAATTTTTATTAGTTGTTAAATTCTAAGCACTTTAATATTCAAAAAGAGACGCTAGCAGCATTTTTCTATATTGTAACATGCATGAAATCATCTTTAACAAGTTACTACATTTTTTCTATCTTATTATTACGTTATTACACTCTAATTGAGAAAACGGACTGTGACGTCATTGAAATGCGCCCTCAAAAAATCGCCTACTTCTTCCGTTAAAAAACAAAGGACATTTATTTACAAACTAAAGAAAAACACTGAAATTTTCTCAAGAAACGTTCTTTCTATTATTTTCGTTCAGTTAATTAGCTTTACCAAAACAAAATACAAGAAAAATTATAGTTACAGAAGATCGATTGTTAAAACATATTTTTATAAATTTTTTTTGAAAAAGTAAAAACTTAATTTCTGGACGTTTTTAGTCTCCCAAATAGAAAATGTAGAAAATATTGACAAAATAAGCTTTTAAACGAAATCGATTCAGGGTGGCCCAAAATGAGGGGGTTATTTTGGTGCTATTTTGCAAATCTTGACTCACATTTATTATTAATACTAGGCTATAAGTTAGCACGCATCCGTCCTGATTTAAAAAATATTTTTCCAAAATTTTAAATTCAAATTGGCGGTCAGTATAGCGATTGGTCCATTTTCAAATTTTTTGAATATAACTTTGGAAATAATTATTATTATAAAAATTTAAAAACAGGTATGTATAGCCAAAATATACGGCTTTAGTTTTAATATAGCCATTGCTTATTTTTAAAACGTCCTGTATATTTTAAGATTTTTAAAAACGTTAAAAGATTATCTATCTAATGATAACAAACATGTTATATTTTGACTTCTAAACGCAACACCCTGTATGTTTAAAGTTTTTAGAAAGATTTAAAATTATCTGTACCAAATTAGTACCAAAAATTTGATATTTTGAGTTCCGGTTCGGCCACAAATAAACTGGAGTGCTTCGAAATAAGAACTAAAATTTAATTAAAAATAATATCTGTGACGTCATCGATTTAAGAAATAAATAATAGTAAAAATAAATCGATAAGACCGTGTACAAAGTGTACATCTGCACATTGCGTGTTTCAAAAATTAGTACTGGAACTTGAAGTAAATGCTATAATATCTATTATAATAGCGGATGGCTCAAATATTCTAATAACATGAAATTAAATTGTTTAAAAAAATGCTATAAAGGCTTCACCTACAATTCAACCTAATCTAACTTTAGTACTCGTATACTAACGTAGTACTTTCTATTCCGGGATTCAAACATTTCGGTACTACTTTTAGAAATAAGTGTCCAGGTTGCTAAATAAAAATGGGGCACTATTTTTAAGGTTAGAGGTGTTAGGTAAGAACAGGGTGTTACAAACTAACCGCCGTCCTCTCAAGGAACAGGCTAACAGTAATCGAAAACCAGGAGTGCAAAAATTTCTGTTTGGCTTTCTTTTATTCGTCAAATGAGTATTACAAACCATGGTACCAACACCATCTTGCCAGACCAATGAACTAGAAGAGGTGGACCAACAGTTTTAACCTCATGCAGTGGCGGATTACTCCAAAGGCGCAGGAGGTGCGTGCCTGAGGTAAAGCGGGGGCATGAAAATCGTTGGCCAAGGGGGCCAACTTGAAACTAGTCCAAAAGTTACTGTTACTACTATGAACTAAATTAATTCAGTTTTACTCTTTAGTAAGTGTTCAATACTGAGTAACTTTGGTTCGAGACGGAGTACAGACAAAGGCCACACTTGGACTGGCCAGGGCCTCTAGAGCGTCCCGAGCCTCATAGTTAAGGCAAGCCCTGGCTTCTCAACAAATTGGCTAGTCTCCTTTTAGAATTAAATTTTTTTTAAAGATTTACCATTAGGCTAAAGTCTAAGCCTCTGGGTCAAAAGGGGCCCCGTAATTCTCCAACAATATTTTGTGTTTATCTAAAACAATATGGTAATTTAATTCTTAATTTTTCTACTTTGTTTTTGTCAAACGTCTTTTTTGGAGAGACTATCACTTTTTGAACTTCATTTGAAGCCGTGTGACCTTGAACAATCAATGGTTAATCATTTCTTGTAAAATGTTTAGCCTCCCCTAAAATAATATAACAAAGAGTAAATGGGGGAGGCTTCCAGATCAGGTTGCACCTGGGCCCCACAAAAGCAAGATCCGCCACTGACCTCATGGGTCACCTAAACAAAAATCTTTTATATTTGTTTTTGCTAAATATTTCATCTAGAGTTAGTCGTGGAACCAGCAACAAGAAAATAAGGTCAATGTTTTGCCGCTAGATCGCGCAAAAGCTTGCATTGATTGCAGCGCTCATGGAAGAAAGACATCACATTATTTGAAGAACTCTCGTGAAGCTACTTAATCCCTCTGTCGCTTACATAGGTAATCTATCTACGCTGAAGACCAATGGAAAAAAAAATGTTATCACTCTTGCACATTTCCTATGGCGTTACATCTGTAATACCCTGTATATGAAATTTATAAAATATTTATTGTTGTGTTGCTATTGGAGGAAACGAGTAAGTAAAAGTAAGACAAGGGGCGGAATTCGTTAAATGATAGAGTAAAGAAGAAAATTTTCAGTTTTCAAATACGAAAATATACAGGGTGTTCGGCTTTTTAAATATCCTACTTCAGCTTAGAGGGCATACAGAAGTCACTAAGTATAAAAGTATGTTCAAATTGAGGCCGTAGAAAATTTCTTATCCATTTCTTATGATTTCAATTTTTGACACAGCTTAGTGCGATTGGCTTGCGTAAGTTGAGTCACAATTTGAAGTGTAAGATTGTTTCTCTATAAACCCCCCTTTCGATCTTTCAGATGATGTGCCAATTCGTCTCGTCTCATCAGCTCCTATAAGTCGTAAGTCGCTTCGCAGTCGGGAACGGATGATGGAGAGTACAAACGAAGTTAGAAGTTGCAAATCAGAATTTTTGAAATTAAGTCATAAACAAGTATTCAGCCGCCCGTTTTATTTTTCAAAAGTTCGCCGTTCAGTAGTTAGGGCACAGAAAAACTAATTCTTTCGACAGAACCAGTAATTACAGTCAATTTAAAAGCTTTTGTTACATTTTAAAACACTTCCTCGTATTGGCAACTTACATTCTTCCTTGAGTAATAGCAAGTAATAGGCACATACATAATTCATGCCTTGAAAAGATGGTCCTTCGAACCGGATAATCACACTTCGTTTCTTTCAGAAATGATAATTTAGAAATGTTATCAAACTAATTAAAAGAATAAAAATGTAAAAAAAAAATCTCTAATAGTCATCCGAGTTTGTTACACCTTCTCGAATGAAAAAACTTTTAGCTATCGCATATAATAATAACCAAAAGGGGCTCAAAAGAGAAAAGTTTGACGAGAACAATTTTGAAACTTGTTTAAGAATAAATATCCATCGAACTGAATTTATATCGAAGTCATTATTTTTTCTTACGAAAAAGGCTCAAAGTCAACGAACTTGGGCAAAAATTAGAAAAAGTAAATGTTTTTAATCCGCTTCATGAACAAAAATATTATGTGATAACATCCGATAACTATCATTGTCATTATAAACGCGGAAATTAAAGTGCATCTATTATTATTACAAAAAAAAGTTTCCATTTTCAGTTACTTAACAACAAAGCTGGCCGAATTTATCGGAAAGAAATAATAACAAATTGGTATCAATTATTCATCTCTATCCATTCTATTTATTTTTGGAATAATATTAACTTTTAAAGTGCCCCGTAATTATCGTATATGTGCATTAGGAAGGCAAATTTAGCAGAGCACGTTATGGTTGCTAAACCATGCGATAATATTAAGAAGATGCCTTTGGCCAAGATTCACCCATCGGTGAAAGTTTAATTTAAGAAAACCCTCACCATTTGCCTTCTATATAAACTCGTCGCCTTCGGGGCTTAAACATCATTCACCACTTCTTCATTGTAGTGATTAAACATGAAATCCTTCGTGGTAAGTAAATTTTTTATAATATTAACGGCGTATTATTTTCATCCAAACCATGAAAAACTTAACGTCTTTTTAAATTTTTGAAATGAATGTTAATCAAAAATACAATTTCAGGTTGCTGTAATCCTTTTACTCGTCGCCCATGAAACTATTGGAGGCGAAACCACCAAAAATTTGGAAAAACGCGGTTTGGGCGGCGATTATTTCGGCGGAAGTGCAGATATCCACGGAGGAGGAGCCTCATTTGGAGGTGGTGATGAGCACGGCGGAGCTGGTATAGGAGGACACACCCAGGTCAACACAATCACTCAACAAGTACCAGTACCGGTCCCTCAACCGTACCCAGTCACGGTCAATCGACCCGTTGCAGTTCCAGTACGTCAACCCTATACCGTTGAAGTTCCCCGTCCTTACGAAGTTCCAGTTCCGGTGCCGCGTCCCGTAGTCGTACCGAGACCAGTGCCTGTTATAGTGAACCGACCATACCCTGTACATGTTCACTATCCGGTTCGGGTACCAGTACCTCACCCCGTGCAGGTTCCAGTACCACAACCGTACACAGTTACAGTTCCACAACCCGTTCTAGTCCAAGTACCTCAAACTATCGAAATTCCCGTACCACAACCAATTTATGTAGGAGGAGGTGGAGGGGACGGGCTTGGAGCGCACGGGGGTGGATTTGAAGGACACGGGGCGGATTTAGGTAGCTATGCTTCAGGATACGGACACGGCTCAGATTTCGGCGGCCACGATTCCGGATTCGGCGGACACGGTTCAAGTTCCGGACATAGCACGACCGTTCTTCACGATGGAAAACACGGAGGTGGAGCTACCAGCTATTCGAGCGTATCTTACGGCAATTCTAAATACTAAATCAATTTTTTCCCTATTATTCTGTTCTGTGATATAACCAATTTATTTTTCATCAAGCAATAAAAAATTTATAAATTACAAATTGTCAAAAGTTTTTATAAACGCGACTTGATGTTGTATTGAAGTTAATGGGGGCAACAAAAATCGACCCATTTCATCTTTGGAAACTTCAAAGCATTCTAAACCTGCCACTAGTGCTAGTGCAAAAGTCGGGTCATAGAAAAATAACGAAAGTGGTCGATGATTAAGTCACTTACATAGAGGGTTTGACATCGTATTTTTATTAATTAAGAAGGCGTTAAGAAAGAGCATAAGGTCCCATAAAGGAATAGGCCCCTTAAACCCAACTAGGGTTGATATTTACAAAATCGGGACTGGAATACATGAAGAAATAAATGGCCGAAGTTTGAAGTAAATGAATCGAAGTTTGAGGTTAGAAGTTCTAGGGCTAATGGGCCGTGGTCGACGGGTTCTATTTGTAATACCTGACGTTTTGCCCACTTCTGTAGTAGACGTTTCCAAAAACCAATTAGGTGCCCTCTGTGTGGTAGCAGTCGTAGTGAGCGTACCGGTGGTTCAGGACTGACTAAATTGACTCAGTATACAAGATTCGCCCAATTGCCCTATAAAAATGCCTATTACAGAAGTGGGCGAGATATCACAAATAGAACCTTTCGAGTACGACCCATTGGCCCTAGAGCCCCTCCTTCTAATGACGCAGGCCGTGAAGGCCTTAATACTTAAATCGAAGTTTGTTCGCACGTTGAGATCGGAACTCGGAACGGATTGGAAGAACTTTCAGTCGATAATTTATTTTAGACAGAACTAGCAGCGATGAGGAACTATGGTGGTTACATTAGTTAGTCGTCGAGGTCGAAGAATAATAAGAATAATCTTTGAAAAGGATAAGGGCGCAAGTCATCGTTCAATATTTCCCCTTCAAACCTTTCACATGAGCTGTGCATGTGCATGTGCAAAGTATTCCCTAGCAAGAGTCCGTCTGGATCTGAGTTGAAGTTCCGTTCCGATCAGATCAGATCCAATTCACACTGCGCTAGTGTACAGGGTGGGCAAAATTTGTTCGTTCTTATAGAGAAATCGATAATAAAAACGGAAAAATAGATGCGCATATTTGATCTCTTTTTTTGAGAAAAACTCAAATGACAAAAACAAAAATTTGCAATTTTTTGTTTTGGGTTACAAGCAAAAGATCAATTTTTCAATGTATAAATGATATTTAGCGGAAAATTGAAAAATCAAACTTTTGCTTGTAGCTGCAAAACAAAAGAAGATCGCGAATTGCGGTTTTTCCTATCGAGTTCCTCTTCAAAAAAGAGAACGAGGATGCGCGATCCATTTTTCCATATATCTTCTAGTTATCGATTTCTCCATAACAATCATCAAATTTTGATCACCCTGTACTTTAATACTTCATTAAGAGTTTGTTCAATTCCTTTCTGACGTAATGTGAGACCAGCTCAAAGTTTTCCATTTCGTTCCGTTCCGATTCAGTATTTTCTTATCGATGTTTCCTTTTTAAAGAGGCGCAATGTTATGGCGGCTGATCAAAATGATGTTTAAATGCCATATTTAGTATCAAACTATTCTTAAAAATAGGTAAAATCAACAGTTTAGGCATCTTTGGATTCAGAATCAAATTTTCTACCAGACAAAAAAATCTATAGGTAGCCATTTAAAAACAAAAAGTTGATTAATTTTGACATTAAAGGTGATATAAAAAAATATCAAAATTAGAGCCCGTATTTGGTATTATCTAGTTGTATTTGTATTATCATTTACAATATTTTCTTTAATTATTGAAATCGGACAATAAAAAATACCGGAGTTACAGTCGTGGGTGTTTTTCCCATACAGTGTGTCCCAAATTAGGTGGTATTGGTATTGGATGGCTGTCTTTGCAAAGATACAAATTGACAATATTTTATAATAGTTTTTAGCTTTCGTTTCGTTAATATTATTTTGAAGATATAAAAGCCAAGTTTTATAGTTTAATTTAAAACTTGGCTTTTATATCTTCAAAATAATACTTACAAATTGACAAAATGCGCATAATGAAAAGGCAAGGTTTACGGTTATGCTTGGAATCTAGTCTAATTGTGTTGGTAATGGTTAGCGTAGCCTAAAAGCTAGAATAGGGTCTTTTCAATGTGCGCATTTAGAATGAGGATTAGTTGGTAAGGTCGTTGCTAACAATGGTGAGAAAGCTTGCAAGCTCCAAACTTCTAGACTACTTTACTTACTAAATCGGCACCAGCCAATCATAGAAGACCATCTTTCCCACGTGGCCCAGCTATTTGAAATTTAAACAAAGAGCTGGCAAAATAGTTGCTTTGATTCATTTCTTCGTTTTGGTTTTCAGTATTAGTACTATTTTATTCTCATTGTTGAAGTTTAAGAAAAAAAAATAGGAAAAAAAATCAAACTATTCGGTTTCTTTGAAGATTATGGTGCTACTGTTCATATCCACCAAATTAGAAACACCTTGTATAAAATATCGAATTAAGTAAAATAATAATTAAACTTCGACCTTGGGTATACCTGTCAGGTCTGGTAGAATATATGAATTTTCATAAGTTGTAGCTGTCAGGTCTACCCGTCTGTTTACCTGAACAAACGACTCGAACAGGTACACCCTTACGTGTGTGGATAAACGTAATACCAAAGTGAAGCTTCTTCAGGTTTACCTTCAGGTAGACCTGACAGGTAAAACCTTCAGGTCTACCCTTACGTGTGTGTCTAGCTTAAATACCTACGTAATCTAATAAAAATAAATAAAAGTTTTATGAAAATTCCAAAAGTTTTGAATTTAAATACGGTAATTTGCAAGTTTTAGTGCCTCTAAGATTAAAAAAAACAATTTTCAAAATAATACAATAAAATGCGCAAAAAACAATAACAATAGCATACATTGGCAAAACGTATCTTTTGTTTTTAAAGTACATACGACTAGATCGTAGTAGTAAAAATGAACAAAAAATAGAAACATTGTACTTAAAATAATTCAAACAGTAAAAGTGATGCATGGTTGGATTCAAAATTGAAAGACAAACCATTTGGTAAAGAAATCCAATATGGCGCGCATACGAAAAAATAAAGTTAACATTAAAAGACCAAAAACAAATCGACTAATCGAAATGGGGACTACGAATTCGAAAGCAGGTTAAACAGTGGTGATGAAAATATTTTTATAGAATTTAAAAAAATTAACAAATAAAAAAGTTATAGCAAAAAAAAAAAAAGAATTTTCGTTGTTTTTCAGTTTTCGCGAAAACGCGCAAATTTCTTCGAGATTTTTTTTCAGATTATTTATGAGCACCAAAATTAGCAACTTTGCCAAATTTAAACCTATGATCTAGCTCTTCAGATAAGCGAGATCCGCATGCTTCACAACACATTTTAATCACCCTGTATACCTACTACCTATCCTAGAACACTAGGCAAATATTTTTAGTACTCGTAGCCTGCCTAGACTCACAAATAAATTTCCTGAAAACTATATATTTTAAATAAAATCAAAAAGGTAAAAATATACCGGGTGCTCAATTAAATCTGGTAACTTACAGAATAAATTAATTTATTCGTTGTCCCTCGTAACAGTACAATCAGACATTCCTTTATTAATGTTTTTAAATGGGAGTCATTAAAAGATTAGTAGAGTGTAATCAATCACTAGTCTTTTATGATAAAGTGTAAGTAAATTCAAGGGCGTTATCTTTTTTTTAAAAATAATTATGGAGCGCCTCATAAAATAATTATCAATTCAAATTTGTGATAAAAATGTAAGCGATAACCACATTGTTTTTTTGGACGACATTTTGTTACTATATCTAATTTAGTTTATTAGGGATCACATTAGCTGGTTTAGTTTTTACTAAAAATAAAATTCGACAAACAAAAAACATTTTTGTAAATATTTACAAAACATCCCTAATTAACAAAACGACAAATATTCCAAAATTTTAAACAAATTCAATTTTCCATTATAGCCATTAGTTTTTCAGTTGGCTAAAAATGTTGTTTTTTTCAATTGTTTAAACTTTGTATAAGTTCAATTGCCTTCAAAAATTCATTGTTTTAATTTATTTTGTTAGCTTTAAGAAGTCCCGTATGTACGGCCCAGTGACAAGTGCAACCCTCTCTAGTCCCTACTAACCCCTTCCTAAAGCCATCCACCCCCGCCCGGGCAACCCCCGACGGACAGCTTTTTATGTTGTGTATACTAAAGGCGATGTTTCCTACCGAGGGCGGCTTAAAGAGATGTATCCTTTACAATTTCAAACTTTCGAATCAAATGCAAATAAATTTAAAATACGTCCATTTTCGATTCGTGACTTCGCAACCCTTCAACTTTCCCTTGTCGACAACCACAACTTTTAAAATAACACGCACGCCACTGTACGATTTTCGAATTATTCTCGTTAATCTCTCAAAAATTCACAAAACTAAAATTTCAAAACTTTTTTTTTTCAAATCTTCACATAAATTTTAATCATTCGAGTTAAAATTCTGTCAAATAATTTAAAGTATTTTTTTTTTATTATATCGACCACCCTCTACGTATTAATGACAACGTTTTGCTTCGAATGGGCCCACATGTTTTACAAAATGGGGATTTAAATTTCAATTTTATTTAAAAAGATGTCACCGTTAATTAATTTATTTTTAACGAAAAAAATTCTTTCAAGAGTCGACTCTGTTAATTTTTACAACAAAAACAAATGGCGAGAGACGCAACTAACCCCCATGATCAAGAATAGTAGCACGAAGGGGCAAGAACAAATAAAGGAACGAAGCTGTATACAGCCAGCCGTACAATGAGTCGCTGTGAGGTACACCGGGAACGGACAGGTACTTTTTCGAAACGAAACCTCGATAATCCGGATCGTAATTGACATACCCCCGATGTTACGAACACTTCATTGGCGCAACTTTTCGTGTGCTGTATTTTTATCTTTTGTAAAATTTCTCGACGTTTCGGGCCCTCCTAAATCCAAAACATAAAAACGAAAATCTGAAAATGTCTGTCTGTCTGCCTATGTGTGTGTATGTGCTGTCAAATAAAAACTACTGAAGCGATTGTGTTGAAATTTGGTTTCGGCCACTTTAACAAAATTTCATTGACAAAATAAACTTTTAAACAAAATCGTTACAGGGTGGTCTAAAATAAGGAGGTTATTTTGGTCGCATTTCGGAAAACCTTGGTCTACAGTATTTAAACTCGGCTATAAGTTAGTACAGATCGGTCCTAATTAAAAAAATACCTTTTAAAATTTTTTAATTCAAAATGGCGGCCAGTATCGATTGGCCATTTTCTATATAGTTTTTTTATTATAACTTTGGAAATAATAATTATTATAAAAATCTAAAAACAGGAAAATATAGGCAAAATATAGGGCTTTAAGTTTGATATAGTCGATTTTTTAAATAATTTCAAAATTGACTAGTAAAAAAGGACCAAAGTTGACTAAATATTTAAAACTGACTTTCTCAAAATCGGCTCCGACCTTTTTGTATATATTTTGATATGATATCAACGTTCTTAATTAAACAGCGCTGTTTCGTTCATTTGCTATGAGCAGATCCGGAGCGGAGCTATGATTCTTTAAAGGTCAAAATTTCAAAAATTTCTATTTTCTTTTGCAATTTAAATTTGTAACTGTAAGTTAGTACATTAATTTATTACATAAATGTCTGTTATTTGGTACAATTTTGGTTTAAAAAACACTTCTGGTTAAACCGGAAATTATGCAAGCAGAAGGAGTTGTCAAAAACACCCTGTATATTTTATGATTTTTGAAAATATCGTAAGAGTAGCTGTCAAATGATACCAAACATGTTGAATTTTAACTTTCGGTTTAACCAGAAATAGGGTTAGCTTTTCTATTTTAACTACACCACCCTGTATATTTTAAGTGATTTGAAAGATTGTAAAATTATCTATCTAGCGATACCTAACATGCAACACTTTAGCTCAACCGGAAATGAGATTTAGCTTCCTATTTCAAATAGAAACGCCCCGTATAATTTTTTTTTTTTAATCGGGAAGAGCTGCTGAGCGTACTATTGTTAGGTACTATTTTTTATATCTTTTTAAATATTTTTAACGCGTATGTAAAAGTCCTGCTCGAGACTATTATTAATGGTGGTCTAATACTAATCCAACTCTATATTCTGTGCTACAGAAAAGCCACGTCTCGGGTAGCTGATTCGAAGAAAAATCTAAATCATGCGGTTTGTTATACCTTATATCTACCTATAGTTTGAAAATAGAATATTTGTCATTGTACTATGAATGTGTGTGCCTTCTACTGATGAAATACGATCACCTTTGTACAGTCCTGCAAGGTGACCCCCGTGGTTTAGGGTCTCAGCATGTATAGAATGGTAAATTGTGATAACGCGTGAGGTATTACTAGATTAAAGCTTTGTTCTGTGTTCTGTAAAAAGTTCCACCATTAGAAATATGCGTGGGTATAACAAAGTTTTCAAACGTTAAAAATTTTCACTTGTTTTTGGCGTGAATTTGAATTGTTTCGTTAATGGAACTAATTTAGATCTCTTTTCAAAGAACTCCTAGAGCCAGAGGATGTGACTCGTTAATATTATCTAGGGCTAGGGACTTAATTTCACCTTCGTTATTGTAACTCAGTTTTAAAAAAATTTTTAATAACATTCGAGTCATTAGGGCAATTATAAAAAAATTCCAAATTTCTGCCGTAATAAAAGAAGACATTACATTAATGCATTGCCCAATTTTAGTGTGCGAGGCTTTAAAAGATAAATCTTCAAAAGAACCAAATCTCTTTATCGTTAACGTATTTTCATCCCGCCCCTAAAATTACAGACGTACCAACTCGAATTTTTAAAAATTAATAAACACCCCATATTAAAGCATAACCTGTACGTCACCTTAATTACAACAATAGTGTTCGATAATACCTATAAAATGCAACGCATTGTCCCTCCCTGTGTGGGGCGCCAACCCCTAGGTGTCACAGAGAGATGCACACACACACACTAGGGAAAGGGTGTACGTAGTAATTTATGAACGGAGGGTGCACTTTTCCCGCTGCCCAACATCAATCATTGTGGTGCAACGTTAGGGGGTGGTAGTCGTAGTCGTAGGTAGGCAACTTGGAAAGGTGCTGCAATTGTAATCTGCAACGACCCTTAATTATACTTATTTTAAAACAAAACTAAGCGATAACTCTAATTTAATTTAATTAAAAAATTTTTCGCGATACTAAAGAAAATGAAAAAGTTACCCCGGACAATATTATTAAAAATTCAAAAAAATAATCGATTTTTTAGTACTTGGAGTATATGAGATTTTATCCATCCCCATATCCCCATCGAGTCTATCGCTTTAAGCTACGATCGTCCAAGTGGGTCGTGTTTATGTACTAGAAGCTTTCCCGGATTCAACTATAGCGAATATCGAACCGGCGACCTACACCACCCCCGGAGCCTTATCAGAACGCCCGAAGCGCTGAGCCGTAGTATTCTCACCCCCTTATGTATGGTGCTATATATTCTTGCTATAGCCTAGATAGTTTCCAAGTTTTGTGCTCAGAAACTAGAGCTTTTGCTCGGATTGATGGTTTTTAGAGCTGTAAAACGTTTTGCTACGAGGAGAAAACAAGAAAGGGTTGCTAACAATTTCGCGAGAACTTTCAAGTCTTCTATCTATACTAACTGCCATTCGATAAGTAAAATTTAATTTCTTGCACTCGCATTAAGTTTGAGAGAGGCGTTCAAAAAAAGTTTACGAGAAAGCAACGCCTAAAACTTTATTTAATTTCAGTTATTACGGCGGTAGTTGAATAATTGCAACAACGTACTAACAATAGTCATTACTTGTTGTTAATTACAATGCGTCTATAAGGTTTGCTTTAATTAATTTATTCCTTTATGTTAATGTTATACGTAGGTATTACACAAGATCCGATCCGAAAAATAATAAGGAAACCTTTGCAGAACCTCAACTCTCGCGTAAGGCTTCTCCGATTACCTTCAAATAAGTTCGAACCGGTTCGAACTGATGTTTTCGTAGGAAATCGATGGAAAATTTTGTAGAAATTTAATTTCAATTAACGAAAAATATACTGATATCTTCAGCTTTGTAACTGATGGTTGTGAGATGAATACTCGTCTTTCTTGTTCAAAACAACCTAGAGCAGCAAGCTATAGGCGCCTCTAAATTGAATCGTAAAAATGGAAAGTAACCAAATCTCGAAAATACGTAGTTTAGTGCGGACTATACAAACGGCCTGAAAATATAGGCAACGGTGTCGTGAGAAAATCGGAAACCAATAGGTATATATTATAAAAGAAGGAATTCATATATTATGTTGTTATCTAAAAGTAGAATCGAAGAATATACAGGGTGGGTATTACTGTTACAATAAACTTGTAATGGTTTTCGTACGCGTTGAAAATATTTTAAAAGATATCAGAAATAGTAACAAACAATAGTATGCTCAGTAGTTCTCCCTGATTTTAAAAATCTAAAATTATACGGAGTGTTTCTATTTGAAATGATAAAGCTGATCTCATTCCCGGCTGAACCGAAAGTCAAAATATTGCATGTTTGGTATCACTAGATAGCTAATTTTACAATCTTCAAAACTACTTAAAATATACAGGGTGTTGTACTTAATATAGAAAAACTAGACCCATTTCTGCTTAAACCGGAAGTTAAAATTTAACATGTTTGGTATCATTGGACAGCTAATCTTACAATATTTAAAAAATTCAAAAATATACAGGATGTTTAAAAATATCCGTTTTCAAATGTTAATCAACTTTTGTCCTTTAAAAGTAGTAAATTTTAAAATGATTTTAAAAATCGACTATACCTAAACTAGAGCCCTATATTTTAGCTACATATTCCTATTTTTAGATATTTATAATAATAATTATCTCCAAAGTTATAATAAAAAAACTAGAAAATAGGCCGATTGTTATTCTGGCCGCCATTTTGAATTTAGAAATTTGAAAAGGTATTTTTTAATTTAGTGCTGATGTGTAGATACTAATTTATAACATTATAACCGAGTATAAATACTGTGGATCAAGATTTTGCAAAATGCGACCTTATTTGTGGACCACCCTGTATAGATTTTGATTAAAAGCTTATTTTGTCGATGATATTCTGTTAAAGTGGCCTAAACCAAATTTCAACACAATCGCTACGGTAGTTTTTGTTCGACGGTGTTACATGTACACTCACACATCCACCCAGACAGACTTTTGCCAAAAGGTTCTTTTATTTTTTACTGTTTTGCATTCAGGAGAGGGCAAAACGTCGATAAATTATGTAAAAAAAGATTTTTTCGATTATGATTCTTTTTCAAAGTAGACGAAGCCAACAAAAAAGTAAAAATATTTAGGTACATACAGGGTCGTTCACATGAAAATGTCAACTCAACTTGTTTTTTTTAATAAAACACTCTGTATATCTTTAGTAATTCTCGTGATATGTAGAATCAAAAATGGAAACTTTTATGTATCTATTGCCGACACTTCGGGAGATATTGTCACTTTAATGATAAAAATAGTGAACTAGTGAGCCACCATGCCAGGCCTGTAATCCAGATTTCTCTAAACTGTTTAACACTACCGACTAGTGACAAAATTCAACTTTGAACAAAATTCTTGGTAACCTTTTCGATATATGTACCATAAGGCTGGCTATACGGAATGATTACCTATTACCTTACGCAAGCTGCAATTTTTCTCGATTTTTACTAAATAAACACCCTGTATATTTTGTAACTTTTGAATTTCTCGTGAGATTTAAATACAATACAGGGTGTTACATTGGCAACAATTGAGGAAAATTACATTTCGCAGGTAGTCCCTCTGTATATCGAAGAATAGTAAAATCAATGAGACAGACAGATGATAAAATCTAGGAATGGGTGGACAGACGAACAGAACAGAAGACAGCTGACCGGTTTAGGCCATCTTAAAACGATTTTATAAATAAAAACAGGCAGTCAGTGGGAGTGGGACTAAGACTAACTGCCCCAGTGGGTTGTCGGTTAGTTTGCCTTTGGAAAAACAATGAATTATTTCCTTCATATACTGGGTGTTTACTCAAAACTAGCCATCCAGAATAACTAGAGTAAGCACAATTTTGAAAAGAAGCACGCCAATTGTATTTTCGAGTGGGAAATTCGAAATCACTGTTGATTGAATTCTAAGTACCTCTTCACCCCCCAGCCATCCCATCTTAAAAATTTTTAATAGCACACCCTATTTTTTAATACATATTTTCAAAAAGCATAATAAATTCTATCATTTATAGTAAAAAATAAATGAAATCGATTCGTCTGTGAAAAAATAGGGAGTGGCATTTAAAATTTTCAAGATGGGGTGGTTAAGGGTGAAAAGGTGTAATCTAGAATTCAATCATCAGTGATTTCGAATTTTCCCCTCGAAAATAAAATTGACGTGTTTTTTCTCAAAATTGTGTTTACTTTAAATTAAAGTCATAGTTATTCTGAGTGGCGAGTGGCTAGTTTTAAAATGAACACTGTGTATAAGAAAATCAAAATGTTTAATTTTTCGTGTTAGACGCGCTTCTCTTTCCTGCATCCAGTTTTTGAGTATATCAAGGAAGTTCTGATTTTAGACAGCCCCCTTTTCATCAATATCTTACAGTTCCGTTCTCGTGTCGTCATGAACAGTGCCGAATTATTCTTGACACATATAGCTCAAGGCCTGGAAGACGGCCGAAATGCTATCTTTCAAACTAACTTCCAATTAAATACAGGGTGTTTCAGTGACTTTTCGACCAATTTTAGTAAAGGGGTTTCGCATCCCCATCTAAAACTAAACAAAGAACAAAATTGACTTATTTTCCCCAAGACGTTTTTTTAAGAGAAACTGGTCCTCAGAGATATCGTTTGAGCATATTTTCGACAAAATGTTTGCTAATTCGTACACTATTAATTTAAATATTTCCGTCACTCCATCACTGTGTAAAAAGATGGACGAAAAAATTCTTTGGTAGAAGTTAGAAGAACAAATAATAACCTCTTTCATCGCGCCCCTAAATGTGATACTTCTGTTGTATGGCCCATTACCTAATTCCTAATTGACATTCACAACCATCACCTGATGCTAAATAAGTGTTTGCCACTATAAGAATTTAATCGCCCGTGTGCGGTTAAAGCATTTTACAGTTAATTTACAGCCAATTTAAATTAAACGACACTCGATTTTTTTGTTTCGTGTTCATATTAAACGGCATACACATGAAGTTTATATTAGCTTAAATACCGAGCTTATTAAAAGCGTATAATAAAACACGATGGCAAATTAAATGGGTGTCCAAACATTGTTCTCAACTATAGTGTTCATTCAGCCACTTAACCCTAGTCGACTGACGTCATATATACGAACAACTGTTTATATTGTTTTGTTATTGTTATAATCAAGTGCATTGCATAATGCTATTGTTAAAAAAATAAATGCACATAAAGAATCTGGCCTTAATTCGAAAAGTCGTTCGGAATATTTGATGAAAGTCTATTTCTCGTTATAATTTATACTGGCGGCAGAAATGATAGCTGATTATTTGAGAAATACAAGATTTTGAAAAATCTTATAGGTAGAGGGTAAACATACGGTGGTCATAGTCCTAAAACTTAGAAACGTTAGGATCCAGTCTGTCATTTATTTTGACAATCACCAGGATTCCCAATCCTTCTCCATAATTTAAATCAAAAGAAAAACAAAAACTGAGGAAAGATGGCAAGCCAATAACCCACAGATTATTTGCTTTGAAACATTTGAAAATAAAATTGAAATCAAAAGGACAGCGAGGGTTCATTGAAGAGAGACATCACAAGTTGGACTAGAGAGACCAAAATAAAACCATTATCAGTTACTGTACCGACAGAAAGATACTTAATTACTAGGCTCTCCCAACGCACGTTCATTACCAAGAACTAAAGTCACATCCACCCATCCACGAAAGCAGCAAGGCTCGCTCTCAGTCTCGCATTAGCGAATTGTCACACTATACAAACGAAATGACGCCTTAGAAACACGTACGCGTAGGAGTAACAAAGAAAGAATAAAATCTGGCCAAAGAAGGCACACGAGGGAACTTAAGGGAATTCCATCTAAAACATTCAATCTCTAATCTAATGTCAGGTTCACAATTATTTGTGGTCGTCGGAAAGTTGGAGCGAGCGCCATCTTGATTATAACTAAACGACAAACTACCAACATAAGAGTGGTGGAATGATTGACTTCCGAGCGGACACCACTTCAGAAAAGTTGCCAATAACCACCCCTTTAAAGTAAAATTGCTATATCGAGAAACCCCAATGACACAAAGTCATCAACTTACTATTTAAATTTAAATTTGTAATCGATTTTCAAATCTCGTTTTATAATCTCCTCACCAACCCTTAGAAGTATTGTTCAAACATGGTGGATACAGTTGTCTTAATCATTCCCGAACGTGAGAGTTTAATTAGAAATCAATGGATCTATTTTATTTGACACACCCACCCACAGACAGACTGTAAAGATATTTATAATAATTTTTGGATTCAGGGGGGACAGAAATGTTTTTGTAAAATTTTAATAAATTTATCTCGATCATATTACTTATTCAAAGTAGATGAAGACAACGAAAGAGTCAAATTGAAATTTCGAATCGATTTTTAATTACCTCCCTACTTCTTTGCGTCTATTACAACGTCTTGAAAACTAAAAAATGACTGATGTGGCCATTAAAGGACTTTTTCGTGTGCGTTGAAAGTATTTAAAAAGATATCAAAAATAGTACCTAACAATAGTATGCTCATAACCTCTTCCTCATTTCAAAAAATTAAAAATATACGGGGCGTTTCTATTTGAAGTAGAAAGCTAACCTCATTTCCGGTTGGACCGGAGGTTGAAATATTGCATGTTTGGTATCACTAGATAGCTAATTTTACAATCTTCCAAATCACCTAAAATATACAGGGTGTTGTATTTAAAATAAAAAAGCTAATCCCATTTCCGATTAAACTGGAAGTGAAAATTTAACATGTTTAGTATCATTGAACAGGTAATCTTCCGATATTTACAAAATATATAAAATATACAAGGTGTTTTCAAAGACTTCTTCTGAGTGGTTAATTTTCGGTTAAACCAGAAGTGTTTTCTAAACCAAAATTATAAAAAATAATAGAAATTTATAGATAAACTAACATACCAACTTGCAATTTTTTATTTTAATTAAAAAAGAAATTAGAAATTTTTTTAATTTGAGATCTTCAAAAAATCATAGCTCCGGACCTGCCCATAGCAAATAAACCAAACAACGGTGTTTAATTAGGAACTTTGATATCTTCAACATATCAAAATATAGACAAAAGGCGCGGAGCCGATTCTGAAAAAATCCGTTTCAAAATTTTAGTCAACTTTGGTTCCTTAAAAGTAGTCAATTTTCAAATTTTTGAAAAATCGACTATATCAAAATTAAAGCCCTATATTTTGTCTATTCTTGTCTGTTCTTAGATTTTTATAATAATAATTATCTCCAAAGTTATAATAAAAAAACTAGAAATTGGGACGACCGTTATACTGGCCGCCATTTTGAATTCAAAAATTTAAAAAAATAATTTTTCAATTAGGCCTGGTGTGTACTAACTTATAACAGAGTATAAAAACGTGTGTCAAATTTTTCCGAAATGCGACCAAAATAGCCCCCTTATTTTGGTTCACCCTGTATCGAGTTCGTTTAAAAGCTTATTTTGTAGATGAAATTTTATTAAAGTGGCAAAATCGGTTTAGTAGTTTTTCTTGACGTACACCCACACACGCATACATCCAGACAGACATTTTCAGAGTTTTTTTTACTGTTTGACAGTCAGTGGTCAGGGGCACCCGATACGTCGACAAATTAAATAGAAAAATTATTTTTTCGTTCATTCGTTCGTATTTAGACGAATTCAACGAAAAAAAACAAAAGAAAATGTAAAAGGAGCGAAGCTTGGGAAACAGGAGTCGTGTAATTTTTTCTGCTTTGTACGAAAGATTATAGTGATATCAGGGAAAGAAGAACCCACCACGTGATTAACGTTCAACTTGCAAAGTAGATTATTTGTACTAACTGCAGTTGAATAGAAACGAACGTAGCAACGTAGCTATTACCAATTATTACGTAGTCGCAGATATTAAATTAAAACTTGCAAATTCATGTTTGTCTTGATTTTGTTGCACCAAAACTAGTAGGACTTTAGTCACGAGGTGGATTCTCCTTTCCATGGTATCACTCTAGTCACAAGCACATCATCTTTGTCTAATATTAATTTAAATTCGTTATTACATAATTGAAAAAAGAGATGAGGGTAAACTCAGAAATTAAATACAGGGTGTTCTTACTTTTCTTAGGTAAAAATAGGCACTCCACTGGATTTTCCAGCAATTTACCAATTTCAATTTAAATTTCGTGATTTTTAAAAATTAAATGTGGTAATGACGCCCTGTAATTTCCTAACGAAGCGTCAAAAACATACCTCAATTGTTTTTACCGGTAGAACGCCAAATATGACTTCCAATGTTACAACAAAGATTACGTCATAATATCGCGAAACATCGGTTCTATCATAGAACCAATAAATTATAGAGCCATAGAACTTCTACTTCTATTTATACACCTTTTGACATTTTTTACCACAGTCTTATTGCATATAACCGGTACAGTAAAAAGAATCATTCATTAAGATTTAAAATTTTGCAGTGATAAGTAAAAAGAATCTAACCTTCTGTAAGTAGCGGAAATTGAACTTAAAACTTCTTCTAAAATGTCTCAAACGGCAAAAGATAATTCCAAACGCGCGCACTGAGCACCAAGCCGAGTCCGACGATAAACTGAAATATTAAAAATTCGAGTCAATGCTAATTCGATGATTATTAGATAGTATTTTGTGTAACATTTTTAAATTTTCTCCCATTTCGTCTAATCGCACGTGCAACAATTCTTATCGAAGTAAGCAGGTGGTATTATCATAAAGCAACAAAAGTCAAAGTTTTATTTACTATATCTCAAAATTACAAAAGAGAATTAATATTTTTAATTCTTGGTAAAATTGTCTTGGCCTCTGCGAGCCAACTCAGCTCTAACTACAGTATTTAGGTAAATATCGCCAAGTGTAAAATTTTCAAAATTTCGAAAATCAAAAATTATTTAAAAAATATTCTTTGACCATTATTGTACTCTCAAATCTTCAATTATTAAAACCTGTAACTGAAATTGTAAATGAAATTATCGAAAAGTGTAGAATAAAAAATTTTCACAAATACAAAATTATTTCGTTTTATTTATTTGCGTCCAATTAGAGCGCAAAGTTCTTTTGTAAATTTAACCAATGCTCAATGCTCCATTATTTTTTAACCCTGCATAGTCAAATTTGCAATGATCTTTCAGTCTGCATCGGTCAAAATTTTTTATTTCGGCATTCTGCCTCGCGGACATGCATGTCCGATATACCTAAAAGTTCCACGCGCTCTACCACCTCAACTCTTTATTTAAGTAAAAAAATATAAGAGGCATAATTTGTAGGAAATTTAATGTACCTTATTTTTGTATAGAAGAACTTTTCTCTAAAAGTGCACAGTTTTTGAGTTATGAGCGATAAAACAATTTTTTGGCCGATATTTGAAGTTCTTTTAACTTTACCGCATGCTAGCGCCTAAATTATTCACTGGAAGAAAAAATCGTAAGAGATATCACTTGTAGAACATTTATTGTGCTTTATTTTTGTATAAAAGAATTGTTCTCATGAAGTGCGTAGTTTTCGAGTTATGAGCGATAAAAAAAATTTTAACCGATTTTGCAATTTCTTTTTAATTTAACGTACGCTAGTGCTAAATTGTTTATCTAAAAAAATCTTAAGAGATGTCACTAGTAGAAAATTGAATATACTTTATTTTTGTGTAGAAGAATTGTTCTCATAAAGTGCGTAGTTTTCGAGTTATGAGCGATAAAAAAAAAATTTTTACCGATTTTGTAATTTCTTTTTAATTTAACGTACGCTAGTGCCTAAATTGTTTATCTAAGAAAGAAATCTTAAGAGATATCACTTGTAGAACATTTAATGTGCTTTATTTTTGTATAGAATAATTGTTCTCATAAAGTGCGTAGTTTACGAGTTACGAGCGATAAAAAAAATTTTAACCGATTTTGCAATTTCTTTTTAATTTAACGTACGCTAGTGCCTAAATTGTTTATCTAAAAAAATCTTAAGAGATGTCACTAGTAGAAAATTGAATATACTTTATTTTTGTGTAGAAGAATTGTTCTCATAAAGTGCGTAGTTTTCGAGTTATGAGCGATAAAAAGAATTTTTTACCGATTTTGTAATTTTTAAAATTTAACGTACGCTAGTGCCTAAATTGTTTATCTAAAAAAATCTTAAGAGATGTCACTAGTAGAAAATTGAATATACTTTATTTTTGTGTAGAAGAATTGTTCTCATAAAGTGCGTAGTTTTCGAGTTATGAGCGATAAAAAGAATTTTTTACCGATTTTGTAATTTTTAAAATTTAACGTACGCTAGTGCCTAAATTGTTTATCTAAAAAAATCTTAAGAGATGTCACTAGTAGAAAATTGAATATACTTTATTTTTGTGTAGAAGAATTGTTCTCATAAAGTGCGTAGTTTTCGAGTTATGAGCGATAAAAAAAATTTTTTACCGATTTTGTAATTTTTAAAATTTAACGTACGCTAGTGCCTAAATTGTTTATCTAAAAAAATCTTAAGAGATGTCACTAGTAGAAAATTGAATATACTTTATTTTTGTGTAGAAGAATTGTTCTCATAAAGTGCGTAGTTTTCGAGTTATGAGCGATAAAAAAAAATTTTAACCAATTTTTTAATTTTTAAAATTCAACGTACGCTAGTGCCTAAATTGTTCACCTGAGAAAAAATCTTAAAAAATATTGCTTGTGGAAAATTTAATGTACTTTATTTTTGTATAAAAGAATTGTTCTCATGAAGTGCGTAGTTTTCGAGTTATGAGCGATAAAACAATTTTTGGCCGATATTTGAAGTTCTTTTAACTTTACGGCATGCTAGCGCCTAAATTATTCACTTGAAGAAAAAATCGTAAGAGATATTACTTGTAGAACATTTAATGTATTTTATTTTTGTATAGAAGAATTGTTCTCATAAAGTGCGTAGTTTTTGAGTTATGAGCGATAAAAAATTGTTTAACCGATTTTGCAATTTTTTTTAACTTTAACGCACGCTAGTGCCTAAATTGTTCACCTGAGAAAAAATCTTAAGAGATATTGCTTGTAGAAAATTTAATGTACTGTGTTTTTGTATAGAAGAACTTTTCTCATCAAGTGCGTAATTTTCGAGTTATAAGCAAAAAACCGAAAAATCGACCCTTCTCGACCCTACCCGAAGCCCCAAGATAATGCTGCCACTTTTAACAGGCAAACGGTCGGTTTTATTACCTATTTTCGTATTTTTAGAGAAAACTTTTAGTGATATCAATTAGAGCTTGGTACTCTAGAATGTGCCCTTATTAAACCCAGTAACAGAAAATATTTTTTGTTAAATATTGCCCTCACTACAGTACTTTCAGTACTTGCAAATTGGGCGCCAAAATCGCTTTGGTATACTTTTTGTTCTAAGACGTTCACACACACACACACCTAGACAAACAGAAATTTGTTATACTCGAAAGTCGAAAGCGGCGTTCCTCGCCACAAAAACTAAAAATTGAAAAAAATCGCTATAAATTTTGTTCAAAATTACAACATCGTTTGCGCAAAAGTATAGAATTATTCAACCTACGCGAAGTTTGAAAAATGTACAAAATTAAACGTTGAACAAATAACGATTTGCGAAAACGGAACACGATATTTAATATGTGGGAGGTAAACATCTATCTTCTGGGTGTAGGAAAATATGATTCATTCAGGGTCAGTTGGCTGTGGACGTAGCATTTGACTGTCAAATATCTACAGGATCCGGAAATAGTACACGGTACACTCATCCCTTACAATCTGAAACACACATGAACATTATACACTCACGAACGTAAATTTATCATCAATGCAAATAAAAGCGAAGCCAACTTAGATAAGTTGCAAAACTGTGTGCATACCAAATCATGTGTGGCATTAAAGAAATCAAAAATACATTAATTACACCCATAATTATTCATAAGCTGTACAAAACAAACCTTGAAGAAATTCACAATGATAAAAATCAAGGATATTTCTCCTTTTTTTCCAATCCTACAATCCTACAATAATTATTTTCATACAATTTTACTGCCTTCGGGTTAACAAAAATTGTCACTTAACGGTTATACAAGTACAATAAAATTACAAAACGTATAACTATTGTTAAATGGAAGGGACGTTAACGTTTGAAGTTATAAAAATTTTTGCCGCTTCGGGTATAAATTGCGGCAATTCATTTTACGATTCTCCAATATTTAAAATAACTGCTCTAAAGGTCTGGCGAAACTGTTTTTGCCTTTGCTCCATACGTAGGTATTATACGTATAAATTTTAGATCAAACAGGGCCGACTTAGTTTTACAATAGGAGAGGTGCACTAAAAGTTAGAAAAGGTCTCTATTTGAAAATTTAAGGGTAAGTAAACATAATAAGTAGTTTATTGCTCAAAAAAGTTATACGACAGTCGGCTCGTTAATAAGTTGGAGAAAAGTTTTAGTGGGTGTCCTTGGAAGGTTTCTTAGGTGCCCATAAATTACGATTCCGTTAATTTTAGTTTTTGAACTGCCATCAGACGATAGCTTGGTCTAAAATCCAAAAGATCGAAGAAACACCTTCTGGTGTTGTCTCTTCTGGCTGAAGGCAGAAAAATGGCAAAAAATCCCAGTTTAGGATGCATTTCAAATGTTTTGAATTTTGAAGTCGGAGACATTAACCAGCAGACAAGCACACATTGCGTGCATTTTGCTAAAAAAAACTTCAAGCATGGCCCGCTCCAATAAGAAGCTCAATTATGACATTGAAACTACGATTGTGATGCTGCTAGTAAAAATTCTTATGAAAACATCGACATTTTCGTTATACGTTCTCCAACTGACGTTAAACATAACAGTTGTAAAAACATCGAGAGCACCTGTTTCGGCCACAAAAATATTCAAAAATTCACACAGTAAAAAAAACAAATTTTCAATTAGTAAACACTTACACCAACAATCAACAGGCTATAACCAATTCAATCGAATCTCTATCAACTTCGTCTTTTTTTTCTCCTTCAAAACACTTTTTGAAACTTTTTTCCAATTTTCCGCAGCATTTAATCTGATCTACAAATGTTTAAAAAAACAACTTTTAAAGGGTTTTAGATCTATTGCAAAAGGGGGAAGAGGAGGAGAGATAAAAAAATTTGAATCATTAATTAAGAAAATAAAAACAATCGTCGGTCGATGATCAAATTATGAACTTTTCGAATCAAAACGTACGTAACTCTTTTAATTCGCGAATAAACACGAATTCCAGGCGTCGAAACAATAAAAGATAAATCAAACATCACTTTTACTTGTGCAAAAATTAGAGTAAAAAGCGAGAGGTACCAATATTAACGCAGTTAGTACGAATCCCTTTGTTTATACGGGAATATCCCCTTTTTCATAACTCGGTAATATCGCCTTTAATAACGAGAGCAAGAAAGATGGGTAGATGAAATTTTTACTGTTGTTGAAAAGAGACGTGGCCTGTAGTAGAAGGTTCGGGATAAAACAGGATAGTTTCGGCTTTCAACTGGGTGAACTAAACAAGGATGAAAGAGATAGTTTTATGCGAGTAAGTATGTCGTGGATAAAGAGAAATGTATAGTGACGTTCGTAAGAGAGAGAAAGAGGGAATGAAGCAATTTTTTTAAGTAAAAAGAGAACAAAGTTTTAAAATAAGAAAGAGTCCAGATTATGCATCGGGAAGGTTGAAAAAAGAATACAAAGATATCTCCAGAATGATTGAGTGTGCGAGAGAACGGCGATATAAGAAAAAAAGGGGAAAATATATTTTTTACGAGAGAAACGAGCTTGGCAATCCGTCGGGACGGTATTCGAATTTGGGACTCTTTCATATATAGGCGTCGTTCTATTCTGAGGTATGTGTTTTTTTATTTTTTAATGGGACAAGTTGTAATTTGCGACTTCGGTGGGATTACGATAACAAACCTCAGACTTTTCTTTATTATACTCTCTACTTTATGTGGGACTTTCAAATTATTTATATTGCAAACAAGTCATAGACGGTTTTGAGATTTGTGCTACTGTTACTACTATAAAGGAAAAAAATAACATTTTTGCTCAAACAAACAATTTCTGTTTTGCAAACCTAAAATAATGATTACGAAAACATACAAATTACACGTTGCATAAACCTTTTAAGAAAATTAACTCAAATTTGTAGAGCCTCCGAGCTAATTTATAATTATTAACAAACTATTCTAGTTACAACTACAAGCTACAAAGTTGCAATCGATGTTTCGTGTACAGGGCGATATCTCTATAGAAGCCCTAGTAGACAAAATTGCGATAAATTCAGAATGGTTCAGAAACATGCAACGTAGAGTTGCATTTCATTGCCAAATGATATACAGGATGTTTGGAAGGTCGATGCGTTAAAGGAGGTGATATAAGAGGTCATTACGCCAAATATACCATTATGCAAAGAGTCGCCGTTTTAGAGATATGATGCAATAGTAACAATTAGATGGGTCGGTAGAAATGGTGCCACGTTTGACAACTAAGTCACCAAACCTAACTCCTCTTTTCCTCTAGATGTTTTTGTCTCCTCCTTCATCTCCTTGAATTAACGCACACACCTTCCAAACACCCTGTAGAGTGGAAAAGAAAATAACGAACGATCATACTAAAGAGTCGCCTTACTCCTTACTAGTCAAAAAAATTGAAAACTTCGGTAAAAACATGGCCAGTCTGATGCATAATGAATTCCAGATCCAGATTAGAGAACTTCAACGTAAACTATCGCAAACTCCATATTTTTAATATACAGTGTTTTTTTTGGAATTTGGAAACTTCCTACTTCCAATATCTTCGCTTTAGTATAAAATAGTGAAATTCCACGAGACCATTCAATTTTTATACCGAGGAATACTCTTTTATGAAGTATATACGCTCTTCCTAGATCAACCCCAAGAGGGGGGAGGGTAGACTTAAACACTTAAATCTTAAATAAGAAGGGAGTCGAGTCTTCTCTTCACTCTTTAAGATTATCAATATCATCAAGACTACTACTCTAAAAATAACAAAGTAACATATCGTTGTAAAGGCAATTGAAGGGGCTTTCCAAAAAGATGCCATTTCCGTTTAAGATTTAGGGGATTAAACCTACCCACTTTGGGAGTTGGTCTAAGGACAACGCAAACCATCGTTTAAAGTGTCCCCTTAGTAATAAAATTGACGGGTCTCGCAAAATTTCAATATTTTATAATTAAGACGAAGATATTGAAGGTGGGAAGTTTCCTAATTGAGAACGCCATTTTTTGAAACTACTCCAAAAAAACAAATTAGCATATCGTTGTAAAGACAATTGAAGAGGCTTTCTAAAAAGGTGCTACTCGACTCACCTTCCCATTTAAGATTATAGGTGTTAAGTCTACCCAGCTTGGGGGGGGGGGTCTAGAAAGAACCCAAATGCTCGATTAAAGTGTCCCCCCTCAGTAATAAAATTGGGGGGTCTCAACTAAAGCGAAGATATTGGAGGTGGTAAGTTTTCTAATTGACACCCTGTATAAAGCCGCCAACATCGGCCATCGGCGATCGTGAGAAGCCGTCGTGATTGGTTTTCACGCCCGATGAGTCCATGGACCTCCTAATTTTTCATCAGTTATCGGCCATCGTGGCAAACGTAAGGTTCAGTCACGTCACGATGGCTGTTCAAGATGACCGATGAAAAATCACGAGGTATGTGGGCTCATCGGCCTTGAAAACCAATCAGGGCGGCTTGCCATGGTGGCCGATGACCGATGAACAATCACGACGCCTGTTAGTGACTTTAGAGCCACGAACAGATCCACAATAGATGCCATTATTTTCAGGGAGATAGCAGAAAAGGCCAATAATTGAATTTAACGAACTATCGGCGCTCTTCAAACTTATCACTCATCACACATCATACCGAACTATTGACGTATCGACACATAAACGTAAACAATGGATAATTCACAACATCATCGAGGTAGAGCGATAGTTTAATCCTTGCACTGTTCGATCGTTTAGTGATGGATGATGTTATGAAATAATAATTTCCTATATAATAATTATACCTGCAAAATCGAGGGCATAAAGTGAGACCCCAAGAACTGAAAACCTTTCCCTACGCCTCCAACTCAGTTATCGTGACGTCAGATGCTTCTAGAACATGCAAATATCAACGGCGAAAACTAAGACGGCAGTGACTTCGAAACGACCCACATAAAGAAGCACGATACGGTGAAAGAGGCTATCATGGAACAAGTCGACGGATTGTCGCATCAAGCGCAAAGGATGTGTAGAGGTAAGTGAGGCCCAAAACCAAAGAACTCAGAATTTTGAGATTGCAATAGTGATAAGTTCGGAAGTCAAAGCTAAGATGTGCAATGGATATGGTCAGATTGAGAATGTTACGAACACCTGATAGTCCGTTTTCAAGTGTACAAAAACAGGTTCCCGTGGGATCCTTGATGAAGCAAGTGTGGCACTAGTTTCAATCTCCTTGTTTGACCTTGGAGAAACATAATTTCGATGTTGGCACTTTCGAAAATTATGCGTTCGAGTGCTGTGCGCGAAAGAAAATGGCCAACATCGCAACACTTTTCTAGTTATCTATTGGGATTACAAAAAAAAGGTCTATACAAAAAATATTGATACATCAATTAATTCTACATAAAAAAGGTTATTATAAATTTTTATGTAGGATTAACCGTTTCCTAAAAAAGAGAACTGTTCTTTTGCAATTGTGCAAAAACAGGCACTCGTGGGCTATTGATGAGACAAGTGTGACACTAGTCTCAATCTCTTTGTTTGACCTTGGAGACACATAATTTCGATGTTGGCACTCTCGAAAGTGATGCGTTTGAGTGCTGCACGCGAGAAACAAAATGGCTAAGACCTCAAATACTTTCCAGTTTATCTTAGGAGTTCCAATTTTTGGTATCTTGTCTATTACGGAGGCCTAATGATAAATCCAAGTTTTCCACCTCGACAGACCTCCGGATCTTTGTCAAAAATTCAAGAAACTGCTAAATTTTACACCTTTTTTTAGTGACTGTCAATTTTGACTGCGAAAGATTAATTTGGTGGCAAAGATAGTTGAATACTTTTCTAAATAGACAAAATTTTCTACCATTTAAGATTAGAATGGTCTCTGCAAACCTAATAGTATCTCAGATACAAGTGTACAAAAGTTTGCAATTTTGTCACATTTTGGCGATACAGATTTTGACAAAGATCCGGATTATGTACCTTGTATCAAATAGGGTAGTTAAGACTTTCTGGTATGTTGTACATGATGAAGGTCTAATGACAAATCTAAGTTTTTGACTTCGGTGAATCTCCGGATCTTTGTCAAATCTTCAAAAATATATACGATTTAGATCTGCTGTTGTTTTGAATTTTTGAGAAACATCCGGAGTTCCATCGAGAACAAAAACTTAGATTTATCATTAGACCTTCATCATGTACAACATACCAAAAAATCATAACTACCCCATTTAATGTAAGGTAAATAATCCGGATCTAGATAAATGCGTTTTAGTTTTAGATTTTTGAGACGGGTTCGTATTATTTACCTATCAGCAAATGGAGTAGTTATAATTTTTTGGTATGTTCTATGTGACGGAGGTCTAATGATAAATTCAAGTTTTGATCTTTGGCGGATCCCCGGATCTTCGTCAAATATCCAAAAGTAAAGCAAAACTAAATCGTATATATTTTTAAATATTTGACCAAGATCCGGAGATCCACCGAAGACCAAAACGTGGATTTATCATTACATCTTCATCATATAAGACATATCAAAAAATCATAACTGCTGCATTTTGTGCAAGGTAAATAATGCGAATCGCTGTATCGCTAAAAATAACAAAATAGGAAAAATTTGTCAACTTTTGTGCACTTGTATCTCGGACGCCACTAGGTTTATAGAGACCAATCTAGTCTCAAATTGTAAAAAATTTAGTGTACTTTTAAAAAGTATTAAACTATCTTTGCCAAAAAATTAATCCTTCGGGGTCAAAATTGACAGAAACTAAAAAAGTTTTTAAAATTTTGCTGTTTCTTGGATTTTTGACCAAGATCCGGAAGTCTGCCGAGGTCCAAAATTTCAATATATCATTAGGCCTACGTAATAGACAAGGTACCAAAAAATCAGAACTATTTAGATAGATTAAATAGTGTTTACGATATCGGCCTTTTTTTTCTCGAGTGCTGCCCTCAAACGCATCATTTTCGAGAGTGCCAACATCAAAATTATGTTTCTCCGACGTCAAACAAAGAAATTGAGATCAATAACATACTTGCTTCATCAAGCTTCCGACGGGAGCCTGGTTTTGTACAATTAAAAGAGGGCTATAAGCTTTCTGAGAAAACAGTTAGTCTTACATAAAAATTGGTAATAAGCTTTTTTGTGTATAATTGTTGTAGCAATATTTTGTATATTAAACTTTTTTTTGTAACACCAATGGTTACTCAGATAAATTGGAAAAAGTGTTTGCTAATGTTAGCCATTTTGTTCTTCACGCGCAGCAGTCAAACGTATAATTTTCGAGAGTGCCAACATCGAAATTATGTTTCTCCAAGTTCAAATAAATAGATTTAGATCAATGCCACACTTGCTTCATCTAGGATCCCACGGATGTACATTTGAGAACGGACGAATGGGAAACACAAAGGGATGGTATCTAATGGATCGTCGCCAAACGCTCAGTGGAAAGCTGGGTTCCACCTCCAACGAAAGCAACTGATGTTTTTTGACTTTTGACATGTAGAGAAGATTAACAAAAGCTTCCCAGTTTCCCTGAATTGGGAGGAGAGAGGCGAATCTCGAGTCAAGGCAAACCAGTGATTTGGTGAAATATTTTTCCAATTCCCCTCCAAAATTCTGTTATGTTGAAAACGTTGACGTGCAATTTTTTTAATTAAACGAGTGATGGTTCATGGCACGTTCATGGTACATTATACTCTGGCAGTTTATTTTAATTACTGAACGGTTTCTTCCTCTTGGATTTCTTTAGTGTTTACTACCAAAAGAGTAAAAACGGCTCATGTGGCCATAACAAGAGTTTTTCGTAGGCGTTAAATTATTTAAAAAAATATCAGACAGAGTACCTAACAATAGTACGCTCAGAAGTTCTCCCTGATTTCACGGGATGTTTCTGTTTTCTGTTTGAAATAGAAAGCTAATCTCATTTTCGAAAGTCAAAATATTAAATGTTTGGTATCACTAGATAGCTAATTTTATAATCTTCCAACCCACTTAAAACATACAGGGTGTTTTCTCGATCATATTACTTTTTCAAAGTAGACGAAATCCATGAAAAAGTAAAATCAGAAAAGTACAACTAAATTCAGGACGTAATTTCATGCGTATGCAAGTTTTATTCTTTTACTTGTATGTCCTCTATTTTCAACTAGAATTGAACAAATTTATAAATAATAAATGCACGAAATAACGTGTTTTTTTAAATAAACTACATGTCACATATCCAATTCCCTTTCATTAGTTCTAAAAAGCTCGTAATTCATTAACAAACCTAATAATTTCCTTTAAAAATTGCACATTTCAAATTACAAAAATTAAACTTTCTACAATTACCGCGGCAAATCCTTTTTGGTCTAATTAAAATAAAACATTTAAAAATTTCTAAAATTCGAATTAAAATGTTTATTTTATCGAGGCGAATTGCAAATTATTTCAAAAATCCGTCATTTTCGCCCTCGAAAATTTCAACAGCGTCGTTCTTTAGTTCGCAACAAATTTCTCAACTATAAAAGCACAAAATTTGCAAAACTATTTCCCAACAATTTCTCCGCGTATTCCAGGTGTTGAGAAAAAACAAAACAAAAGAATTTAACAGCTAAGTATTATAATTTAAGATGAATCTTACGTGCATCGTCTCGTAATTTCAAAACAAATTAACTATCGGTATATTTTTTGTAACAATTACACATTTCATTGAGTGCTGCATCATAAGTTGATAAATAATAATGTAGAACATAATAACAAAATTATTTAAAATCGTTAGAACTCGATATAATTACTTTAATAAGCAAAACGATACTTGTGAAGCTGTAAAAATAAGATGAAAAAAAAAGGTTGCGTGATTAATTAATTTGTCGTAATTATTTATACACAGGGTGTCCCAGGTCGATATTTTAATTTTAACCTTGCTCTATAAATTCCTGATCTCTGAAATTTTTAAACATTAATTCGAATACACCTCTTCTCAGTTACAGTTCAGTACAGAGAAATTTGGCAACTGAAGGACTTAGATGAAAAGTAGAATGGTCTCCTACAACTTTAATCTTTAATAATATAATATGTTTCTTTGTATTTGCTTAGGTTTAGAAGATAATATTAAAACGTTTTCAGGCATATAGTAGTATATGGGACTACACACAAACTAAACACAAATTATTCAATAAATTAAATATTACGATTTTTTTCACTAACTAATATAATAGTCCAGTAGGAAGGTGCAAATATTATACTAAATAATTAGGTACGTAGAAAAATTTTGACGATGATCTTTTTTCAGTTTCTCGCTTATAACTTGAAAACTGCGCACTTATTAGGAAAAGTGCTTATATATGAAAATAAACTACATTAAATTTACCACAAATTGTATTTCTTAGGATTTTTTCTCAGATGAACAGTTTAGGCGCTAAAGCGCGTTAAAGTTTAAAAAAAAATTACAAAATCGTTTGTTCATGCACGAGTGCTTCCCCTGAAGCATTTTCTACGGGCACCCATGACCCTTCTGCAGACAAGTCGGGTACCAGAGTACCGTAGGGAACCACCCTATCTTCTCATCTATTAACTATCTTCATCAGCAACATGTCAAAGACGGAAGCTACAAGCCTATTATTCATATTTGCCGACGACCCAGGTTTCATAACCACAACAGGTACTCACTATCACCATCAACTCCGTAAAAACCCCAGTCATGTTTATAAAGAAGCAAACCAGCCCCCCCCCCCCATCGTCGAGATCTTCTACCAAGAGATGCCTTAGAAGGACGATACCCAATAATTGGGACTCACCATCGACAAAGCCGGAGTGTCGGAGTCGTCGCTAGAATGCGAGCCCCTTGCGCCTTGCTATATTCAATTTTTTCTAGAACAACCTCTGATCTCTGGAACAAGCTGCTCCTGTACAAGACCATCGTTCTATCGATCATGAGCAGGTTCTCTAGAACAGGATTCTAAGAACCATCGTCGACGCACCACGGTTCGTGCGAAACCGATACATCCAACAGTATCTCCAGATGATCAATGATCAGCATCCAAAATTTCGTACGAGAAGCCGCCGTCAAGTTTCATAAAGACACGCAGGACGAATACACGCCCACCATACGCAGATTAAGGAAATACAAGGTCAACTAGACTGAACCCAATTTTATTTTTGCTATAACCGAGGGTGTCAAAGGAAATATTTCCTTTAGTAGCCATCTCTGGTCATGGCTGCCTATAGAATAAAACATTACATTTACAAAAAATGATGTTTGAAAAAATTTTTATTTCAAAATGATAAGAATGACTGGATCGAAATGCGGGCGCAATGGAGGGTTTGGCCAGAGTTGGTTCGCGCGTGCGAGAGGTGCGTTTATTTAGCCGAGCTGATTATTAAAATAAGTTCACACACTAGCAGACTACAAACAAGGATCCACACAACATCCACAGTGTGTGATAGTCAGAGTAAGATGAATATGCAGGTGGATTGAATTATTTATCGAATAGCTATAAGCATGACAAGAGTGTAGAGATAAGAGACGCGAGAGGAAATAATCATGCATAGAGCAACCGAATCATTCAAAACGAGATTTGAGCTCTACAGGGTGTTAAAAACATGTATTACAAACTGAAAAGGAATATAGTATAGCGCAATACATGCAGAAAAGTCTTAAGGAACATGGATCCGCAAATGGGCGGTGTCCAAGATACGGAAGATTGTCCCTTTTTGTAGGATTCCAACACGATGGTGATGGTCCAGTTCATTTTTCAATTGCCGTTAGAGAGCATTTACATGGACCTTTTGGACGAAGATAGGTAGGAAGGTTCGGACCTGTATCGTGGCCTACATAATCGCTCGATTTAGTGTCCTAAGATTTTTCTCTTTGAGGATTTTCAAAACTTTAGTGTACACTACAACTTAAATGACCTCGAAGAGCTACAGCAACGAATATATCAAGGAAGCCACCGAATTCGAGTCAACGTTGGGGTTTTCGAAAGAGTCCGAATGTCCTTGAGGCACAGATGTCGTAGTTTCTCAAAATACTAATGATGCTTTTGCTACGGCTAAGGCAAGAAAAGTCCGTTTCTGTATTTCGAACAAGAAAATTATTTTATTTCATACTGTACGGGTATTGCTACTTTCCGTCATTAATTTGAGTCCGGGAAATGGAACATTACATCACTAGGCCGGGAAGTGTTGCTATAGGTACGTTTCCATTCCTACAAAACACTCCTACGACAAGTCGCGCGACATGTTCCAGGGACAAAAATGTCGCAGCCGACCGCGCAACAAAACATGTCCCCGCGACTTGTCGCACGTACAATGGAAACGGTCTGCGACTTGTTCTGGGACATGCGCATGCGCAGGAGCACTGTATACACTCCCCGACCACGAAACCTAACCTTCTCTGTTACAGATTCATAGAAAATACCGCACTCGTCAGGAACTGCTTTATAAAAATTCTTGAATTGTTCGTTAAATAATGACGCGAAACGTTAATTTTCAAATTATTTTGAAGTGTGAGCTATTGTCTATTTTTTCTTTTTGGGTTAAGAAATAACATTGCGAGGAGTTTACGACAGCGACAGGCATATTATGCAATAAATGTAGAGCACTTTCAAATATTTGTGACTGCGGTTATCATCACAAGCGATTCTCACCTGCCACAGTCACATGAGAGGTATTATTGGAAGTCTTTCAATGATGCAACTCTTTCAATGATGCAACAATCTTGAAATAGCAGACTTGGAGATTCTTTGTAGGTACATGATAGAACTAGCTATCCCCTGTGGCTAAGTAACGTAGAGTGGCCGCCAACATCTCGCTAGGAAAAATAGCCATTCGGCATGATCTGCTTTTGGCGATCTCCGGTGTGATAAGATTCAATAGAAATTCGAAATCTTCTGCTGTCATTCGAACAAAATTCTCGAATCCGCTTTGAAGACGTAGGTCTCTCATTAAAGAATTATACGCCCCTTCTGATTGTCGTTTTGCTAAAAAACTTCTAACTCACCATATCTCGGTCGTTTACGTCTTTTTTTCTTAAGTTCATAGTAGGCGCCCGCCATTACTACAAACGCGAAAGCAGCTAAGTTTTCCATAATTTGCACAGCTACTATGCAGAGTCCAAACTGAGAGTCTTGCCTCCAAATCATCTGCGACATGTTACAGGGAATGGAAACACCAAAACAAAATCGGTGCGACATGTCCCCGGGACTTGTAGGAATGGAAACGTACCTTTAGTAACACTTCCCGGACTGTGGAAAATTTTCGTAAAGGATTTTATTTTTTAATTTTTGCTTGAAAAAACTTGCCGGCAGTGGGGTTCGAACCCAAGAACCTCTGGGTGAAATGCTAGGCTGCTAACCCCTACACCAAACGAACACCTATATTAATGTAAGTAAAGCGTGAAGTTATAAAGTAGTTATTTGTTGATAAGTAACGAATATAAAGTGGATAATGTGATTTAAAATGAAATACCTACAGCGGATGTTTAATTTGACATTTCTAAAATGACGTTTTATACAAAGAAATTATTCAACTAAAATAAAAGTTTTTACAGTATGAAATAAAATTTTATACGATATACGTCCGTGAAGTGATTATTAAAGCATTCGTTTCGAAATTCTGGACTCAGCTTCGCTTCGTCCGTAAACAAACATCTAACTCATGCTTTAATAGGCCACTTCCCGGACTAATGACGTAAATAACTAATTACGGATTACGGGAAAAATTAGTAGCACCCGGTCTTGCGAAAGCTTGGGCCGGCCCTGCGTTTACCAAGACGGGAACGCACCTACATACGATAATACAATGAAATGAATATTTGCCCGTCGTCTTCGTTGCGCCCGCTTCGTCCTAGTGGACGCCTAGCTTTATTCAAAAAAGAAAAAAATACAGGGTGTTTTATTAGATATAAAAACCAAAGTTTGACCTCATGACACAGTTATTAAATTTGACAGTATTACATTATTAGTAATAAAATTTCAGATTGATGTCTCTGAATACAAACGAAAAGTTATAAAGGTGATTCTGACTTCTGACACGGTTTCGCCTCGGTATAGCAAAATATGGCTTGCCTTTGCCAAAGTTTCGGGTTGCTAATACAACGGAGAATAAAAAGTTCTTATTAGAACACAATATTGGGCTTCATATTATACGTTGTTTCCATTCAATTGTAGCTCTGGCTTTCTCTAGGCTCCAATGGGCTCATAGGTGGAAGGTGGAACGCCCCGTACAATAATGCGAGAGTAAACTTTTATGTTGTGGCAATTATTTTATAACCTGCAGTATTAAAATCGAATAAGTCGATAGTGGTAAAAAACTTCACAAATTTTTTACCACAAAATGGAAATTCACAATAACGATTGATGGGTTTCTAAAAGAACGAAACCTACATTTACCAAATAATAAGCAGTTTAGAATAAAATATCCAGAAACACGGTAACAAATACCAAATTACATGTGATTAAGTATAGGCCAATGCTTTTGTTTCCATCCTCTTGTCTGTGGAATTTAACCTACAATTTAGAGAAGAGTCGAAGCAAAAAATTACTAGTTTTGCACTCTGATTGACATTTGCTAATTTTTAATTAAATTGCACTTTTTACGTGCAGTTTCTTAATCGTTAAAAACGTAACGTAATCGCGTAATGCCTCTTTAAAAGTTGGTATCTCATTGATGTTTCCGGCGATATTGAAGACAATCCGTATTATAAAATTATAAATATAAAATTAAACGCCTTGTGTAGGAAATCGATGCAGTAGAAAAAACGTGAAATTGTTCACTTTTGAACTATATTCGGCATAGGTTGTTATTAAAGAAGAAGATTTAATAGCCAACAACTACCTACAGGCCACAACCTTAAATTAAATAGTTTTTTCCAACTCGATTCCCCCCCATATTTACGAATTTCTAGTGTTGGAGATACAATTTGGTAATTATATGTGGCAGCAAAGTATCCTTCTTTAAGTATGCTATTGAATAATTGACATGAAATTTACATACCACGAACAGAAGCACAAGTAATTATTAGGAAAAATTCAGATTGAAAAATTGCCATTTGGGTCGCCACTCGCCACAACAACATATTTGGAATTCTTATAAGTGTAGAACTGACGCACATTTCGTATAAAGGCGTGTCGTGCCGGGCGACAGTGCTTTTAAGAGCGACACACGGAAAAAAAAGAGAGCGCCGCACTTTTGCCTCCGTTTTGTAAAAAATTACGTCTATATTAGAGTTCGGTTTTAAACACTTTTGACGGAAGACCAAATATACTAAACGGCTGAAGTGTGATGTGGCCATAACACGTTGAAGCTAATTCAACAAACTCTCAAAACATTTCCGGTTTAACCAAAAGTCCAAATAGTAAATGTTTAATATCACTAGATAGCTAATTTCACAATCTTCCAAGCCACTTGAAATATACAGGGTGTTGTACTTAAATTAAAAAATCTGACCATATTTCCGGTCAAACCGGAAGTTGAAATTTAACATGTTTGGTATTAATGTACAGCTAATTTTAGGATATTTTAGGATATTTTAAAAAATCATAAAATATACAGGGTGTTTTTAAAAACTCCATCTGCGTGGCTACTTTCCGGTTTAACCGGAAGTGTTTTCTAAACTAAAATAATAACAAATAATAGAAATAAATTATTATACCAACTTGCAGTTACAAATTTAAATTACAAATGAAATTATAAATTTTTAAAAGTTTGACCTTCAAAATATCATAACTCCGGATCTGCTCATAGCAAATGAACCAAAGAACGGTGTTTAATTAAGAGTATGGATATCTGCAACATAGCAAATTATAGACAAAACGATCGGAGCCGATTTTGAAAAAATCGGTTATAAAAATTTAGTCAACTTTGGTCCTTCTTTAGTAGTCAATTATGAAATTATTTTATATATCGACTATAGTAAACCTAAAGCCCTATACTTTGCCTATATTTTCCTGTTTTTACATTTTTATAATAATAATTATCTCCAAAGTTATAATAAAAAAACTAAAAAATGGGCCAATCGTTATACTGGCCGCCATTTTGAATTAAAAAATTTGAAAAAATATTTTTTTGATTAGGGCCAATGTGTACTAACTTATAGCTGAGTATAAATGCTGGGGGTCAGAATTTTACCAAATGCGACCAAAATAGCCCCCTTATTTTGGGCCACCCTGTATGGATTTCGTTTAAAAGCTCATTTTGTCGATGAAATTCCGTTGAAGTGGCCGAAACAAAATTTCAACAAGATCGCTTCAGTAGTTTGTATATTTAAGAACACTCTTTCATACATTTTTGGATTTAGGGGGGGGCAGAAACTCCGGCAAATAAAAAAAGTTTAAATTTTCGTTCATATTGCTTTTTTAAAGTAGACGAAAACAACGAAAAAATAAACTGTTCCAGAAGAAGGGCGCACAGAACAGTCAAACATCGTAATAGCACCAGAAAATAGCAGCGAGGGCGTTATGATTTGGGATTTTTTAACCTAACTTTATAAAAACTTGAATTTTTGGGTTTTATAGGGGTCAATGCTACCGTTGTCTAACAAAATAGTAATTAGTAATATAATAAAACGCCCACAAGAGTCGCTTGTAAAATAAGTCGACTCCTTTCCCTAAAGAAATAGCGCATTACACCTCGGCCACCCTGTATAGTAAATAAATAGCTTTTCGATTTCTGCACTTATAAACAATATTTGATGTATTATTTATTAACAAATTGTTTAAAAATTACAAAGGTTATTAAATATGCGCATATTTTGTTACCTATACGAAGTGGTGCCTGCCGGAAGCAGATGCTTATTACGTCATGTGTGTCAAGATGGCGACCGTCGTGATATGTGAACACAGGTGTTCATTAAAATAAGGGTAACATGTTGAAGATGAGGACGCCGTTTATTTTTTCTAAAAAGACAAAATTCATTAAGATCGAGTTACTTTAAAACGTTAACCCTTATAATACGCTATGGTTAAACCATATTGGGTGGCGCATTTTTACAAAAAAATTCAAAAACTTCAATTTTTTGTACTTTGCATGTGGCGCGTTTAAGTGAACAAAGAAAATCTCCTACTTTGACTCTCTATTACATGTTATCCTTTTGAGTACCATTAAATTTAGCTTTCACTGATCTTAGGAAAATTAGAACTTGAGAATCTGCGTAATCTGTTAAGCACCACTTCATCCTTTTTCGAGAATGCTTCAAACATTCGCCACGAATGAAAACTTTTTTAAGGGCGCAAAATTGAATTTTCTTTTACAAATGAACTCGATAACCATTTTTTTTTCTCGATGGCCTTATTTTACAAAAACATCGGGTGCCTTTTACTTTTTCGTAGTCTTTAGTCTATTACGAGCAAAACAAAATTTAATTTTTCGACGTTTAGGACCCCCCTGAATTCAAAACGCTAAAAAATAAAAATTAGAAAATATCTGCCAGTGAGTCTGTATGTGATCAAAGTGATCATGTAAGGCCGTCAAATCAAAACTACTGGAGAGATTTTGTTGAAATTTTGTTTCGGCCACTTCAACGGAATTTTATTGACAAAATAAGATTTTAAACAAAATCGATACAGGGTGGCCCAAAATAAAGAGATTATTTTGGTCGCGTTTCGAAAAATCTTGACCCAGAGTATTTATACTCGGCTATAATTAAAAAAATAACTTTTCAAATTTTTAAATTCAAAATGGCGGCTGGTATAACGATTGGCCCACTTTCTAGTTTTCTTATTATAACTTTGGAGATAATTATTATTATAAAAATCTAAAAACAGGAATATGTAAACAAAATATAGGGCTTTAGATTTAATATAGTCAATTTTTGAAATAATTTCAAAATTGGCTACTAAAGAAGGACCAAAGTTGACTAAAAGTTTAAGACGGATTTTCTCAAAATCGGCTTTGGCCGTTTCGTATATATTTTGATATATCGTAGATATCGAAGTTCTGAATTAAACACCGTTGTTTGGTCCATTTGTTATGAGCAGATCCGGAGTTATGATATTTTTAGGTCAAAATTTCAAAAATTTATAATTTCTTTTGTAACTATAATTTATAATTGAAAGTAGTATATTAATTTATTCCATAAATTTCTATTATTTGTTACAATTTTGGTTTAAAAACCACTTCCGGTTAAACCGGAAATTAGCCAAGCAAAAGGAGTCTTTAAAACCACCCTGTATATTTTATGATTTTTGAAAATATTGTAAGATTAGCTGTTAAATGATTTCAAACATGTTTCATTTGAACTTCCAGTTTAACCGGAAATGGGGTTAGCTTTTTTAATTTAAATACTACACCCTGTATATTAAATTAGCTATCTAGCAATACCAAACATTTAGTATTTTGGCTTCCGGTTCAACCGGAAATGAGATTCCTATTTCAAATAGAAGCGCCCCGTATCATATTAGTTTTTCGAAATCAGGGAGAGCTTCTAAAGTCCTATTATGGCCACACGAGTCACTAAATTAACACCAAAATGTTGCGGTTATAGTTGAATCTATTAGCACTAACAACTGCAACGTGTGCGGAAGATCTAGAAGTTTTTGGAAAAGCAAAATTTAATCAACTGCATGATGGTATTTGAGTCTCGTTGTATTCGCCCGCCGCTGCTTTTAATTAACTTTTGAAGAAAATGTTTAAAAGAAAATTGGAAACCCTCTAACATAATACCGATACGTTGTTTGTACTCGCGACTTTAAAATCGACAACCTCCACATTGACATTCGTACGTAATTTGAAATTGACACAATTTGAAGAATTCTTATAAAGTGCAACTTGAAATAAAAAGTAAAGCCCGACAATCTCCAAGGTTTTATTTTCAATTACGCCCCCTACGGGGGCCAAAAATCTCCCGTCATTAAATTCGTATTTAAACACAAAAAGCGATCTATCGAACGGATGGAATATAAACCGTTTTCTTGTTGGGTAGTCGAGTAGAAAAACAAAAACGCACTTGCACATAACGTGCCAAGTACGTAAACACACGTAAGGACCAACTCACGAACGTATATACATGCAAGCAGAGATCCACTATATAATAATGTATTATACAGTTAGTCATTAAAATAGAGGAGGAATCGATAGCACGAACTTTTTGTCATATTGTAAAGACCAACTGTACACACATGCATTACTATAATTCAGGTTCCGTTTCGAGAGTGCGGTTCGTTGTAAAACTAGGCATTCAAATCAGGTGTACCGGAAATGGGTGAGCTGTGCGTAAAAATTTTCAAGTACAATAGCTTGGGTTTGGTTTGTTATATCTGACAAGCGGAGAGAAAGAATTATTAACGCATAATAATGGTCGTACTCGAAAAAATATTTTTTTTAAATCCTCATCCGCACGGTCTCGTCTTAAACACGTTCATCGAGTCCACAAACTCTCACGATGAAGACAAATTTTGAAAAATCGAACAAAATTAGCTTTTTTAAATGTTAACCAAAAACCAACAATGCAGGGTACAGGGTCATGCGTCATGCTAGTACTAATAGTAGTGGATAATTTTGCTTTATTTAATTTTGAGAGGAACTGTCCATGAACAACTTGCTGCTGGAAATGCCGAGCGATAGAAAATGAATCAATTTTAATTAAACGAACGAAAAACCGACGCCACTTTGACCATGAGCAAGGAGATCCTTTCTCAAACACACACACACAAATACACACCTTGATTCTTGATTGGATTTAAACTTTGAACTCGCTAATTTATTTACGAATTTACAACTTAAAGAGTTGCAAGTGCAAGCAGGCTAGTTGTAGGCATTTCGCCTATCAAAATAAATTTGAAACTTACAAAACTTCTATTTGCAAATTACAAAAAGAATGCAACAACTATAATTTCTTAATAATAGTTTACTTAATTTGTTTGTAAATAAATGAAATAGAATTAATTTTTATTCATTTAAATAACTATGCATTACGCAAAAATACAAATACAAAAGCAAATAATTTAAATTTAACTTGGTTATTATTATTGCAGTAATTAAGTTGCAATTAAAAAATTACATCATGTACGATTAACACGGTTAAACTTTTTTTAATTGAAATTTACTTTAATTTCGACGCGAGCGCCATCTATTAGTCAATAGTGATACTACGGCGCCGTCCGACAACTTCTGGTTCTACAGTTACCTGTACAGCTTGTACAGTTTGTAGCCCGCCAAATTAAAATGTTTTTAACATTTTTTTAGCATTTCAATTCGTACTCTTCATACTCAATACTTTTTCTATTAATTCTTATTTCAAATTTCAACGTTTCGGCTTTCATCAATCAATTTCAAAACTTTAAATATGAACGAACCTACGTGAGGCATCCCGTATAAATGATATTAGAATCTAAACTGGTTATTTTTTAATTTGACTCGCTTAATTTGGGAAGATCAAAATATTATTTTCGTTTATTAAGTAGATGGCCGATTTAATAAATTGATAAAAGGCGTGGGTTTACAATTTATGAAGTCAAACAAAAAACGCAAGTCTATCGACTTCAATCAAAACTGTTCAGATATTAATCTCCCTGATTAAAATTTTGAAATTCGAATGACGAAAAAGTGATCTGACACCTATTAATAATTATTACTATTTATACAGTGTGTTCATTTTAAAACTTTCTACTTCGAATAACTAGAAATCTAACTGTAGTCCAGTCAATGGGTGGTTTTGCCCTACAAAAGGTGGTGTAGTTCTGATTTTTGAATATGTTATTAGGTTAGGGGCCTTGATGAAAAATCCAAGTTTTCGACCTTGAGGGGGTCCGCGCGATCCGCCATCTTGAATTAAAGGTACGAAAAATTGTTTTTCCGATTTAACTTCTTAACGGTTAATCCCACCACAAAACTGTCAAATCAAACTTTGGAGAGGACAAAATGCCCTACAATATTTGTCCTATTCGTTTTCTTCCTATCTGTTACGGTTTCTGAGATATAAGCTGGAGAAAATCACTATTTTTAGAAAAATGAATTTTTTTGGTAAACTTCGCTTGGACACTTTTTTACCGTTCATTTGAGAGAAAATTCTTTAAAACAAAAGTTGTAGGATTTTAAATTGCTTCAAACCGAGTGTACTATCAGTGATATTTTAGCTCAACCAGATCCAAAGTTAGGGCAGTTTTGTGATAACCTATAAATGTCGAAAAATGAGTCATAAGTGTTCGCAGCTCGAACAGCTTCCTCCATATCCACCCATAACAATTTCTCTCACATTTCAACATTTATTCAATTTAAAATGGTTATGGGGGGGGGTAGAAATGTTGAGCGAATCTTCTCGTTTATATTGCCAACAACCTGTCTCATATGTCAACAATTATCCATTCTAACGTTTTGGAGGGTAGTGGTTGAGGAGAGAGAATGGGGGAGGGGGGGGGTCGACCTCATATAACATTAAAATAGGTTTAAGGGTTTGGCAACCACACGCGTTCAAAGATTGCGGTAAGTCGCACTTCTCCATGAAACCTGGTTTGTCGGTACTCCTTTGGCTATAACTCCAAAAATATTTGTCCGGTCCGTAGTTTCTTTCTTTCCTCTGAAAGCTGGTTAAATATCCCATCAGACCACATATGTGAGATTTTCATCAAGCCTTATAAAATAAAAATCCTAGCACGTTAAAAAGCGTGTACTGCTGTGGGATCCAAGTTTTCTTGGCACATTTATCCCAATAACTCCGAAACTATTTGTCCGATCTAAAATTTCTTTCGTCTAAAAGCTGGTTAAATTTACTATCAGCTCTGTATATAAAATTTTGATTACATATCGTAAAATATTCACACCAGCACGCTAAATGTGTACGTTTTTGCAAAATATGACGATTTCCACGCTAGTGTGGGTATTTTATAGAATTTAATCAAAATTTCATATGAAGAATCTCATAGTAAATGTAACCAGCTTTGAGATAGATCAAATAAATTGCGGATCGGACAAAAAGTTTTGGAGTTATGGCCAAAAGAGTACCGACAAACCTGGTTTCATGGAGAAGTGCGACTTATCGCAATCTTTGAACGCGTGTGGTTGCCAAACCCCTGAACCGATTTTAATGTTAGATGAGGTCGACCCCCCCCCCCCCAAGCCCCTCTTCTCAAACACTACCTTCCCATAATAATTGTTGACATAATATGAGACAGGTTGTTGGCAATATAAACGAGAAAATTCGCTCAACATCTCTACCCCCCCCCCAATAGCCATTTTAAATTGAATAAATGTTTAAATGTGAGAGAAATTGTTATGGGTTGATATGGGGGGGAGGGGGGTCTGTAACAAAAACTTTGAGCTGCGAACACTCATGACTCATTTTTCGACATTATTTCGACAAATCTGCTGTAACTTTGGATCTGGTTGAGCTAAAATATCAGTGATACACTCGGTTTGAATGTAATTTAAAATCCTACAACTTTTGTTTTAAAAAATTTTCTCACAAATGAACGGTAAAAAAGTGTCCAAACGAAGTTTACCAAAAAAATTAATTTTTCTTAAAATAGTGATTTTCTCTAGCTTATATCTCAGAAATCGTAACAGATAGGAAGAAAACGAATAGAACAAATATTGTAGGGCATTTTATCCTCTCCAAAGTTGGATTTGACAGTTTTGTTGTGGGATCAACCCTTAAGAAGTTAAATCGGAAAAACCAATTTTTCGTACCTTTAATCCAAGATGGCGGATCGCGCGGACCCCCCTCAAGGTTGAAAACTTGGATTTTTCATCAAGGTCCCTAACCTAATAACATATTCAAAAATCAGAACTACACCATTCTCCCCATTGACTGGACTACTGATTTTTATTTAAAAAACATGTCGATTTAGATACGGAGGGGAAACTAAACCGCCGTTGATTAAGTTTTATGTTGTACCCTTTCCCCCCCAGCAACCCCTACTTGGAAATCTCACGGATACAGAAAATATAATGTCTCAATTTTTGTAATGATACGAGTAGTGATGGACAGAAATTCCACAATGTGACAAAACCAAAAGTAGTAATCGACCCAATATTCGAACTTAGATTTGAGTAGTTGAACAAAAAGTCTTTTTATATTGCTCTTATAATACAATAATTCTTGGGCAAATAAACAAGATAACCATATAAATAAGTTCTGCTATTTATCTAACATATTTTTCTGCCCACTTCTTCATGTAGAGAACATATCATATAAGAAGTAAATCTATTGATCTTCTGTAAACCCACACGCTAACATTTTTACACAGTATTAGTTATTACAATATTTTAATGTTTGTAATTGTTCAAATAATAATAAAAAGATGTAATTTGAATGAAATCCGATACGATCTCTTAGATGAACGGTGATCAATTGTTACGTAAACGGTAACGCACCCACACCCACATAATATAATTAAATTTTGGAGACAAATCTAACATTTCTTAAACAATTTTTTTTCGTAATAAAACGAAATAAAAACAATTTTGTAATTTTTAAACCTTTGATTAAATACAAATAGGTGCACTAATCCGTAATCCTAACTCCCAACCTTTTAATATCAACAAATCATTAATTTGATGGGCGTAATTAGATAATTACAGAACTGTGAGAATAATTTCCATTTGTGAAGGCTTCAAGATCGATCAAAAATACTTTAAATTCTATCATTTTTAGGAACTAGAGACTGGGGGTTAAGGGTAAATAAGATTGTGAAAACTGAAAAGGAATAGGTAAGTACCTACTATTCTAATGAAAATATTACAAATAAAATTTAAAAATTAAAACCTCGTAATGCCCATACGTAGTAATTAGTATGTAGTTATGAATTACAGAATTAATTTTTATTAATTTATAAAATGAAAAACTAACACTAAAAAATAAAGAAAAACTTACTCGTTTACACACTCTCGACCAATTTATCCACGCACTATCAACAAGTATCAACCTGTGTAAGCACAAACACCGAATAGAAAATTGAAAGTTTTACATGCAAGGCGCCTATCAGTAAAAGATCCAGTTACAAAATCAATCCAATCACTCCCATGGAATTATATTTATCAAAAAAAAAAGTAATGAGTTTTTATACAAACAAAAATTAAATTATACGTGTAGGTATGTACCATGTACCTATACACACATTATTTAGATTTTAGATCACCATAGGGTGTCTCTAAATAATCGTTTTACGTTGCACGTAATAATAGATAATATTCAACGATTGAATATCAGAAAGACTCTTTCAATAATACTATTTAGTTGAAGTATTTCTAATATTAGTGGTGAAGAGAGAATATGAGATGTAGAGTAAAGCAGCCTATTATTAGTCCAGTAGAATGGTAGTTCTCTCCCTACTCTATCGTTTATGTTTTTTGGGGTGCTGAATCCAAATTTCAACTATGCCATCTCGTAAAAGTGCAGTTTTCTCAAATGTTCTTTTTTAAGCTTTTCGCTTATAACTTGAAAACTACGCACTTTTTGGAAAAAGTACTAGGATACAAAAGTAAACTACATCAAATTTCCTACAAATTATGCCTTTTAGATTTTTTCAACAGATAAACAATTTAGACGCTAGACCGCGTTAAAGTTTGACAAAAATTCCCAAACTGCAAAAAAATGTCTCGCTTATTACTCGAAAACTACGCACTTATAGAGAAAAGTGTCCTTTTATAAAAATAAATTACGTTCAATTTCCTACAAATTATGGCTCCAAGGTTCTTTACGTCAGACAAGCGGTTTGGGTGTTAGAGCGCGTTGAAGTTGGACAAAAATCCCCAAATCGGCCAAAAACCTGTTTTCAATTTAGTTTTTCAATTATAAGTCGAAAACTATGCACTTTAGAGAAAACTGCTTCTCTACAAAAATACACTATTTAAAATTTCCTACAAATTAGGTTTCTTAGAATTTCTTCTTCAGACAAACAGTTTAGGCGCTAGAGCGTGTTAAAATTTGACAACAATTCCAAAACTGGCCAAAAAACCTTTTTCTTCATTTTTTGTTTATAACTCAAAAAATACGCACTTTTTGAGAATAGTAATCGTGTACAAAACTAAAGTACATTAAATTTCCTACAAATTATGTTCCCAGGTTTTTTACGTCAGACAAACGGTTTAGGCGCTGGAGCGCGTTTAAGTTTAGTTTATATCGACTAAGCCAAGCCCAACTATCTTATTTCTCGTGGTGAGCTCTACTTTCACAATATCCTTATTTAAAGCAATTAAATTAGTTTATATTAAATTAAATTAATTATCAACACATTTAATTCATTTATTACCTTTTCAAGTTGATTTAATTAATTTATGAATGCACAATAGGTACACCCAATATCCAAAGTGTTTATGGGTATTAAGTAGGAATAAACTACTTATACATACTAAAGTTGATAAAAAAACTTTAATATCACAATGTAATTAAAGTTTATCAAGAAATCAATCATATTAGTTAGTAGGTACTTACATAATTGTTCAATGCTGCACTAGAAAGTTCGGGCTGCGGGCTGCTCATCATTCTCCGGTGGCTTATAAATGCTCAATCGACGAAGGTCCAGACAGCTCATCTGAAAGAGAAAGAAGCACAATGAATAGTAGCATTTTTGAGTATCTATGCACTAATGAAAATACATTGTGCGTAGCAGCCATAGCTTGTGCCGGTTGTTAATCGTCAGGACATCTAAATTCCAAATTTCTTTCCTGTATTTCCCGCTTGTTTTCTTCTAGTGACTGGGCTATACATTTATATTATTTAATACACGAAAAGGTATATTTATGAAAATAAAATATTCTAAGAAATGGAACGTATTGATACATACAGATTGAACGCAGGAAAATGAGATGCATTTATAGAACCGACAAAAACCATGTAGGTATAATCCTCGGATTAATTTACAAAGAGAAAAAAGTTTGTTTTTTATTTCTCAAAAAAATCGTTCTTTACTAAAACCCCTCCTTGTTTTCAACTCCCATAGCTCAAAAAGTAGAATCTGTATCGTTTTTGAATAGCTTTGGAGAATTGTCGGCACGGCCACCGACATTAAAGAGTATTTTTGCGATTTAATGTGAGTAACCGTGCTATTCTACTTTGCTTGATGAGGTATGAAGACTAGAGATTTAGAGAAGAACTTCTTTATTGCTTTGATGGCTTACCCGAACTGATTAGTAATTTGACGATGAATTCCATGCACTTCACGATATTATTTAAAATATAAAGTAGCTACACCAACATCTTCTCTACGCAAAAGTGAGACTGTTAACTAGTAGTTTCTTCAGGTAATTTTGAATTGAGGAGAGAAATAAAGCAGTTAATACTCGATACTACAAGAGCAAAAGTTTGTCGCGGTAGAGCGTCGGTTCGGTCACTTCGGCGATGAGAAAATGATATTGAAGCTTGTGGAACTAAATTTTTGTTTAACAACAAAATTATTGTTTTGTATCACTAAACTAACTAATTCACACCTTTTATTGCAATAATGCAATAGTTTTTACAAATTTAAAACATTAATTTCGAAGGAGAAAGACGCCTGGTGCTCTATGAAAAACAAAAGTAACTAACCGGAATTGGTCGATAAAACAGATACCTAATTTACAAATTTGATTTTTGAATAATACAGTTCAACTTTTTGAAATAAGAATCATTTTTATACATTTTAACGGAAAACCTGTAATAAAATTAATTATTTAATTGGTGTGTTTTAGAACGAACAGCAGTTAGAGTACTCAAACGTGAAAGTTGCATTTTTAAACGCAGTACGAACAAATGAGCACACGTTTTAAAATAATGACAAAATTGTGCTCGAACATAGACGTCATGAAGCAAGTCGCGAGGTGGTGCATATAGTGTTCGAGCATATTTAAGCTTGTTTAAGTACACGATGCTCGAACCAAGAACACGCCAATTATTGAGCAATAATTATCTCAACATTTCAAGACGAAGTAACAAAATTAAAACTAAAATGTGTTCAAAAACTTTAATAACTATAACAATGAAAAATAAAAATAATCACCAGTTATCACCAAGTAATTAAATTAATAATTACATATCAGTTCCCGTAAAAATATTCTATAAACAAAATAATAAACTCTAAAACTCAAATCACTAAAGGTAAATATAAACAAAACTTTATAACTCTTAAAACGGAAACAAAATCAAACTTTTGATTAATTCCAAAACGTGGTGAAGCAACCTGAAAAAAATTATTGAACAACAACAAGCTGTGTAACGGCTTGAGAAAGATTCTCGATCTGACTTTCATTTTCACTACGAGGAGTTACCTCACTACTGACAGTGGCACTAGCTTCGTCAATCACATTATTATTAATCACTTTATCGTTTTCCTTATTATTATCGGTATTTCGCCTTCTTTTGGAACGGCGATTTTGATTGGCATAAAAGCGAGGAACAGGCTGAACTGCCTTCTTTTCAGGATCAAAAAAGCAATCCAATATTTCCAGCAATTCAGTCAAATCTTTTTCTTTGGCATTTGGTACCTAAACGAGAAATGGTTTAAAGTTTGTGTGATTTACTAAACCGTATGTGTTACCTCGCTTTTTAAGACTTGATCTAACCCTTCTTTGGCACCACCTTCGAATGCGCCTTTCAGTTTACCATAGTCGATGTTGTTCTCGGCAAGAAGGCGACGTAAATGACTAGCACGACGCCGTTCTGGAAGCGTGGCACGAAGTAGGGCTCCAAAAACGGGTCTGAAAGTGTTTTGCCTTTCTAGTATTACCTGCAAAAATGTTTTAATTTAAAAAAATTATGATTCAAATACGTTCCAACAGTATGCTGATTTACATCTGCGACATAGGGTTTTATCATATTAAATTAAATTGTTGCAATTATTTGCTTCCCTAATTATTTTAAGAGAAAAACTGTAAAGACATAATTTATTCAGAACGAAAAACTGCATCTAATATGCCCTCTTGAGTTTTATAATTTAAGTCTCCATTTCCACAAATAGTTTCAGTAATTTAAACTTAACAAATAGGTAAAACTCTGTCGCAGATCTTAATCAGCACACTGTATATATTTAATGAGAAAATATTAAGAGCCCAGTATGTTCAACTCCAATAATTATAAAATATAAATATAAAACTCAAAACTTATCATAATCTAATCTACACTTGTAATTGAAAGTAAAGCCGTTTAATATTGATTATCCTCAGGAAAACTTTCATACAAAGCAAATGTACAGTTTAAACTCGATAGATAAGAAAAATTTGGTTACTATGATAACAAAATCTCACCTTAAATCCAGCAATTTCTTCCTCTTCGTTAACCACAGGATTAACATATGGGCAAACAAAATCGGTAATGTGTTTGTCGACCCCATTAGAATCTCCGCTTCCATTTGTATCTAAATCCGGCCTCTCACCTTGTCCCAAATGAATGACAATTTCGTAAGAAACTTCAGCTCGATCGACGGCATTGCTGAAGTCATCTTCTTTATTCAAAAGCAGCCGGCTCAAAACGGGTAAACTGAACGATTTCGTAGAATTCTTGCACTTGGCGGAAGCTATGTTGAAGCCATTTGCAAATCCTTTAACGGTCTTCGAAAAACGCTCGACTAGACCGTAACGACGAAGAGCTTCTAAGAGCATTCCTGGCGATGTTTTACGAAACTCGTGATAGATCAAAATAACGCCATCCTTGCTGTCTCCGCGATTTTCTTCTAACCAGTTAAGAAAGTCGATTAAAGCGGAAACTTCGCTCTTTGTTTTTACGAATTTATTAGTTCTGAGACTTTTGAGCATTCGATACCGGCCCAAATTAACGATACGAAGGTGGTGACGACGCCGAGAACTCGGATGTAAATCTGCGAAGGGCATTATGTGTTGGGAAAATTGCGAAGTGGGCGAGTAAGCTGCAATTTGGCAAATTTCGTCTATTAAACGACGGCCGGTAGTGTCGATCCCCCATCCTATTAAACGGTAACATCCTTCGTTAATGCCTTTAGGTGAACGAATTGAAATATTGATGGCATCTGTTTCCGAAACTTCTTTTTGTACCATTTTGAAGCTGAAGATGAAAAAAAAATTGTAATTTATTTTTTTTTAATATGTCAAAAGCAAATCCACGTGGCAATTTTTTGTTAAAAAAGCGCATCTTATTTTTGAGTGTCTTACCAAAAAAAATTTGATAGAATTTAAGAAATTCTACGTGTCAATTTGACGCTATTATCAATAGAACTAATAGCCTTCGCCCCGTATGCGAACGTATATCTTATTATTTGCACAAAATGCATTTCGCACGTGTTAACTTTACGTGGTGGGGAATAAACGTAAAATTAGATACGAATAATTCAAAATTCGCGCTTTAGTTAATTTTTAAAAACTACTACTTACTTTTTGATTCCTTTAAACAACAATAACAAAACCAGTTATACAAAATGTTATCCAATTTGTTTTTTATTTTCACTTATTTATCTCGCCAACCAGATAAACAAATGTTTTCGTTCGAATCAAATATAGCCGCGGTTATTAAAATTGTACCAGCATTACGCGACCTTCACTCGATATGTCTAACTATGTCTTGCTTTATTAATTCTTCAAAAAATTACTAGCTGCTTTAATTGAAATTAAATTAGCTATTATCGTTTTATGCTCGAGACTTATTAGTTATTAAGATAACAGAAAAAAACATTAAAGTTATCGCATTTATCGATTTTTACTGTTTCATCAAATAGGAGGGAGGAATTTAAACTTTTCAAATCAAAAATGAAGAAAAGGAAAGTAGAAAATTCAAAAATTTGCAAAAATGCGCCTTTGACCTTCACGAAAGCAATGGTCGATAGTGTAGGTAACTGTAAATTTTATATCAAAAAACGTATTTGAATTTTATTTTAATAAATTGATATTCTACCGTTTTAAATTAATTTATTTCGTTATGTAACGTATTTATCTTCAATTAATTAAAATTATGTAAATGTCTAAATGCCATTTTGCATAAGAAAGGAAGAAACCTAACCTGACTAAATAAGCTGTCAAATTTTGAAAACATTAAAGCTTTCATTATTAATAGAACGAAAAATTTACATCAATTGGAATAACATTAATAAAATAATAGCATTGTTTAATTAAGCGAGTCGAATATTTTATATTTTTGTTTATTTGTTCCCCATAAAACTTGTTAAAAATACTACGTCATCGTCGTTAACTTTCACCTTTAGAACCGCTTTTCATTATCAGTTCAGTAGCTCGTTGTAGCTTATCTGTTTTTGTTCTGGTTAGTAATAAACATAATTTTCGTTAAAAATGTCACTGAGATTCGATGGTAAGGTTGCCGTGATAACCGGTGCAGGTGCAGGTTTAGGTAGAGCGTATGCCCTTTTGTTGGGCTCTCGAGGTGCTAAAGTAGTAGTGAACGATTTGGGAGGCGATAGGCATGGAGGAGGCAAATCGTCGGCTGCTGCAGATTCTGTAGTTGCAGAAATACGCAAAGCAGGTACTATATAAACTGGCCTAACCGTTAGAAACCTTCGCAACAATTATTTTAGGTGGTACAGCCGTGTCCGATTGTAATTCGGTGGTCGAAGGTGAAAAAATTATTAAAACCGCAGTTGATAAGTTTGGAAAAGTCGACATTTTGATTAATAATGCTGGAATTTTACGAGATTCGAGTATTGTTAAGCTTTCTGAACAAGACTGGGGTATGTGTTAAGTTTTCTCGGTTGAAAAAGGTTACTAGAATTCATTTTTAGACTTAATTCAAAACGTACACTTAAAAGGAAGCTTCAAAACTACTCAAGCAGCCTTTCCAATATTCAAAAAGCAAGGATTTGGAAGAATCATAATGACCGCTTCAAACTCAGGAATTTATGGTACAAAAGGAACACTTTGATCGAACAGTTATTAAATTTGTGTTTGCTTAGGTAACTTTGGACAAGCTAATTATTCGGCTGCCAAAATGGGTTTGATTGGTTTGGCTAATACTGTGGCAATCGAAGGGAAACGCAACAATATACACTGCAACGTAATTGTGCCTACTGCAGCTAGTCGGCTCACCGAAGATATTTTACCTCCAGATCTTTATCAAGAGCTCAAACCCGAACTGATCGCACCTATTGTGGTAAGTGAAAACAAGTCTAATTGATATTTGATTAATGCTAATGAACTATGAACCTCATAGACCAATAGACGGACAGAGCCAGATCAACAGTTTCCTACATTTTAATAGTGACCTAAGTAATTTTTCTAAAACGTTCATTTCAGGCTTATTTATGCCACGACAGTTGTGAAGAAAATGGAGTTGTTATCGATTCGGCAGCCGGATGGGCAGGAAAATACCATATTATAAGGGGAAATGGCGCTATTTTACGCAAGGCAGTTGCAGATAAAGTTACTATTGAAGATGTGCGCGATAATTGGTCCAAAGTGGTCGATATGAAAGATGCTGCTCATATGGATTCTATAATGGATGCTACGGGTTCGCTAATTACAGTTTTGGACGGGCTTCGTGCACCAGGCAGCACACAGGCGCAACCAAGCACACAACAAGATGAGGCTTATGAATATTCAAACAAGAGCCTTATATTATATGCACTTGGAGGTATGTTTTTGTTTACATTGAAGACTGAAAACTTTAGAAAATAATTTTTGTAGTTGGCGCTTCTGTGGAATATCCGGAAGAGTTGAAGTTTTTATACGAAGGCCACGAAGACTTCAGTCCATTGCCAACATTTTTTGTTCTTCCTGCACTTATGTCTGTATTTACAGCAGATATTGAAGGTCTTATACCGGGAAAATCCATCAATTTTGGCCAAGTTTTACATGGAGAACAATACCTTGAAATTTTAAAACCTGTTCCTCTAGAAGGGCGATTAGTTTCAAAAACCAAAGTTGTAGAAGTACTCGATAAGGGTTCAGGAGCAGTATTTGTTTACGAAGGTGTGGTTGTTATACTTTGAAAGAAAAACACCGTAATTGCATATATTTTCTAGTTGATTCATTCAACCAACAAGGGGAGCTTGTTATAAGAAATCAAGTTGTTTCATTTGCTGTTGGTGCCGGTAATTTTGGTGGACCTCGAACTGGTAAATGCATCGTTCCGAGTGTACCAAAACCCGATAGAGCGCCTGATAATGTTGTTTATTATTCGGTTGGAAAAGATCAAGCTGCACTTTATAGACTCTCAGGTAGAGTTAAGTAAGAAAAAAGTGTACATGGACGACTAATAATTCTTTTAGGTGACACTAATCCGTTACACATTGATCCAGCCATGGCTCAAGTTAGTGGTTTCAATAAACCAATTTTACACGGATTGTGCTCACTGGGAATTTCGGTTAGACTTGTTTTAAAAACTTTTGCCAATTATGATACGAGTTTATTCAAATGTGTTAAAGTAAGGCTAATTAATTTCATCTATTGATCACATTGAAATTATTGTAATTTGTAGGCTCGTTTTACAAAACCTGTTATTCCTGGTCAAACTCTTGGCATATCAATGTGGAGAGAAGGAAATAGAATTCATTTTGAAACTAACGTAGTCGATACTATGACTATTGTTATAACTGGTAAGTACTTTTGTGGGAATTCTTTCGCTAAATAATTACCTGTCAAATTGGCATTGACGTCAATTTATTGCTTTTCATTATAATTATTTTATGATGCTTAACCGACCACCACTATTATTATTATTATCCTATCAAACTACTGATTGAAAAAAATTGAGATTAACCTTGGACATTGGAAACCCGATTTTAATGCCAGCTGATAAGCAAACTAATGTCACTTTGTTTCATATTTCTCTCCAAGTAACAACTTGAATTTAACGCAAACTACACGTACGTAAGTAGGTTGCCCAATTAATTAATTTTACAATAGTTAAACGTTAAACCAGTTCATGTTCATAATGCCCATCATAACCTCAATCAATTAAGTGATTTTAAAATATTCAAAAATTGGGTTTTTACCTTCTAAAATTGTACGCAATTAAATTTCCTCTTCAAACTTGAATTAGTAGATTATATAAGTTACTTAATTTAAATTAGAAATCTCAATTTCACTTTTTTGTAGCACTTAACCTCAATTTTTATTATAATTGTCTATCTAAACGTCCTTAAATAAACTGATAAGTAACTAACGAGTTTGTTATCACAATTTTTATTTTAGGCGCCTACGTCGATTTAAAATCAGTGAAAGAAATGCCGCTTCTACGATCTAACCCAGTATCTGCTAGCAGATTAGAGAGCGATGCCATTTTCGAGTACATCATCGAACAAATGAAATTACAACCAGAAAAGGCCAAAAGTATAAATGGAGTTTTTGTGTATAAAATAACTAAAGATGGCAAACAAGTTAAAGAGTGGAGTAAGTTGAATTTTACAACTGTTTGTACCGTTTTAACCGCCCCATTTAAGCGATGGACTTAAAATCGGCTTCAGTCTACGTCGGCAGTCCTAAAGAAGGCATTAAGGCAAATACCACATTGACTGTTTCTGATGAAGATTTTATTCAGATGGCTCAAGGCAAGTTAAATCCTCAACAGGCTTTCATGAAGGGAAAGCTCAAAATTTCTGGAAATATTATGTTGGCTCAAAAGCTCGGACCACTTCTTAAAGCTAATGCTAAACTGTAAACTGTTTTTTAATTTGTAAGAATTTTATTCCACTTTTACCTTGGATTTTTTTCTATTTTTGTTATGGTGTGCAGTTCGATTATTACATAATAAATATATATTTTAAAATCTAGTAGTTATTTAAAAAAAATAGCCCAACACCTAAGTTTTAGTTCCTTACCATTGGTTTACCTCTCATCCTTTCGATGAGCAGACAAATTAATAAACAAGCCTATTACGGAGCGTTCGGGGAGCTCGCTTTCATGCTTTTAGTGCCACACACTATTATAACGTATTACTGTGCGCTCGCGGAGGCTTTTAGCGTTAGATGTATAAGTTTACGTACTGAAACCGTGACGTCATGAAAGTTTCATAGCACTGAAAGTGAGCTCCCTGAACAAAAAAATCGGGCCATTACATGCTAATACCCAGTTGGTATCTCGACAACTAGCCAATCAACAAACTCGATTAGTGAATTTAACAACAGGTCGTATACAATCTGGGCTAAGAAATGAAACTGAAAGATTGTTACAAGTTTTTAAGTTGTCAAATATTTCTTTTGATTTCCTTAAAAATTAAAAACTGGAATGTCCTAAACTCAGCTTAGAAAACAGAAAGTACATTCATTAATGATATTCCGTAAAATTCAATTTAAAGATTTAAATCATAAGTGGCTCAGGCTCGGTGAACGAATAAAAACTTTAAAAAAGACTAATAATATTTTATTAGACAAACATTTTATAAATTTTAGCAAATAAAAAACTTATTTTTTAGCTTTCTTTTCCTTTCCTACTTTCGCTACATCCTCAGGATTTTCAGCAGCTTCCTTTTGTCGCTTAGCACGAATTCCAACTAATCGTGCATCGGCACGTGCCTTCCTCAAAGCTGTAAAAGCACTAAACTTCTTCTCTTCTTCAGTAGGCACGCGAGCTCTAGTCTTCGTAGGGATTTGTTTAATTGGCAATACTTTGCCCTTCAATTGAGTCGCAACTTTGCATTCTTCTTCGGTCGATTCACCAGCACGTACCTTCTTCTTGTTAAGAGGGAACAAAATAAGTTTCGAACGATATTCTTTTAGTCGTTGTGAGTTGATTTGAATCGATTCGACGGATTTGTTACGTCTACGATAGTCGATGGCAACTCCGATCGAACGTGCAAAAGCCGAATTAAGACCAGCAGCTTTTAATTCCTGTAAGGTAAAACCACGTCCAGCACGTACTTTAGTATGATACCTCACAGTTGGACAACGAACTACGGGTCTGAGGGGTCCGGCAGCGGGTTTTGGTGCAATCGCACGTGCCTTCTTGATACGCTTTTGACGTCTTCTAAACTTACGAGCGGGTTGATTGAACCAAGTTTTAACGTACCGTTGCCAATCCTTGTGGAAATGACCATTTGGAATCATATTATTTCCTTTCGGAGCCATTTTATCTCTTTTTTACTACACCACACTTGTCTAATACCACGCCAACATGAAAAAGAGTACACAAATTTGAGGTTATGTTACGGACCGTTTCCTATTTATGACCAACTACTAGTAACTTTTCTAAAGACCCTAAATGCTTTATCCTTAGCGGCAAATTTAAAATAGACAGAAATCCATCCGATGCATGTAAAGTCGTCCTCCTCGGTGGTCGATGATTTGATGTTGGTTAGACCACAAGTTCACTGTCCAACTTAACTGATAGTACCAGATTATTGATCAGATAAATAAATAGGGTCTGATTCTATGTTATATAGTTAAAACGAAGAAATGAAGATTGCCAAATTTTATTATCAAATTCATTCAATCTACTCTTTAAATATAAAGTTGTGGTAATCACCAAAATAAACTATACACTTCTAATTATCATTTAGGTATGCCAAATTAACATTAATCAATTAGAAAATTAAATATTTATATGTTATAAGTCAACTTACACAACGTATGAAAAAAGAACTATTCCTTGGCATCGCCAATATCATCTGCATTAATTGCAAACATTGTCTCTGATTCGGGTAAACACGGAGTAACCACGTCATCTCAATCTAATCTTTAAATAATATAAAATTGGGGTAATCACCAAAATAAACTATACACTTCTAATTAACAGTAATCGATTAGATATTTACCTACATATTCTAAGTTGACTTAAAAACATACGAGAAAAGAACTATTCCTTGGCATCACCAATACCATCTGCATTAATTGCAAACATTGCCTCTGATTCGGGTAAACAAGGAGAGTCATAAATTTTACACATACGAGTTTCACCACGTCCTTTACGCAAATATAATCTTGTAGTTGAAGCGTGAGCCATTATGTTACCTCCTATTGGCTTTTTTGGATCAGCATTAAACATAGCAGCTCCATCAACTTGAGCAACAACTTGATTAGTTATCACTACAGCAATACCAAATTCGTCCGCTAAACGTAACAACATTCTTAAAAATCTAGCCAAGTGCATTTGGCGAGCAGATAATTCTCCTCTTCCCGAATAATCGGTCCTATACAGTGCCGTAGCACTATCAACAATTAGTAGAGCATACCTAAAAAAAACACTTGCATCAAAGATGACAAATTGTGGTTGTTTATTTACCGAGTTTCGGACATCATAGCAGCCGCTTGAATTAGTAGTTGAGACTGGTGATCAGTATTGTAAGCTCGAGCTACTGCAACATTGTCTAACACACTTTCAATGTTGGTCATTTTGTATCTTTGGGCTACAGCAATTAAACGCTCTGGACGAAATGTTCCCTCGGTGTCGATGTACATACACTTGCCCTCACCTCCATTGCTATCAATAGGAAGCTAAAAACATAAAATCATAAAACCAATCACCCTTAAAATTTTAGCTTTCAATTGAATAATCACCTGACTAGTAACGGCTAGAGTGTGACACAGCTGTGTCTTACCGGTACGAAACTCTCCAAAGAGTTCAGTAATAGAACCAGTTTCAATACCTCCTCCTAATAAGCGATCCAATTCTTTCGAGCCAGTAGTAATTTGAATTAAATCACCCCTTTTTAGGTGAAATTCACTAGCAGTACTGAAACCCATAGGAATTATCTTAGCAGCTTCGGCTATAATTTTATCGGCTTTCGCCTCGGAAATTCCCTTAATAGTCATGAGAAATTTCTTTGGAGTAAAAGCAATAGCTTCGACTGTGTAATAACCTCCTTCTTCTAATTTTTTGATATCACCAGCAGTTATTCCATTGCCCTGAAAAGTTACCAGTTAGTAATCGAAGTTATGTTGTGATAAACAAACCTCGAGCTTGGAAATTGGTTGAGCACCAACTGCTCCACTATCATTTTCGTCAATATTGGCAGTTGCGGTTGCAGTAAGATCACTTGCCGAGATACTCATTTTTCGTCTTCTTCTTAAACTTAACTGTTACACGAATTCGAGAAAAGTTGCTTTTGTTCTTTCGTTATTATTTTAGGTTAGGAAAACTTCAAAAGTGTGGCAACTGGCAACACGTTAAAATGGCGCCAATTTTAAAAGTGTCAAATGCCTAATTAAATTTAATTAGTATTTTAAAATTATACATATTTTATAAAAGTTAAATAAATTCAAGAGTAAGAATAACAATTCTTTAGAAATGTCGCTATTTAAAATTTGTGAGTTCCAACTTGGAAAATCTTTCTGTGTAACCGGCAACCGGAAATATAAATTTTGGCCTTTGGCTGATCGGTTATCACACACTTGAGTATCAAGTGAAAATTCTTATAAAAAGTTAAATCAGTCAAGCAAGTGAATTAAACGTAATCAATAAAGTTCTGTTTTAAGATTGCGTTTGGTTAATTAGTTAAAACGCAAAATAAAAGGCAAAAATAAAAATATCGCATTATTATATTATTAAATAGATGTAAAAGTGTTACAAATAAAACATAATCTCAAGATCAATACCGATAAATTTAAATAAAAACTTGTAAAAAGTGTGTACAGCTACAATAAATTTTAACAAATTAATAACATTAATACAATAAATACTTAGATTAGTGCAACAATTTTTTAAATTATTACTTTTAAAAATGATGTTTCAAATTAAGGTGTGAATGATTTTAGGTGCAATTAATAATAACTAAAAACCACCAGGAATGTTGTAAGGTTAAATTTGTATTAAAAAAATGATAATGAACTTTGTGTTTTCTTCAAAACTCAGTCTTGGTAAAACAATTTCAAACATAAATAAAGGGATCTACAATAAAAATAGATCGAATCCTTCTCACCACCTTTAATTATAAATATAATACAAAAATTTTAATTTTTAATGTCAATAAATATTGGTAATTATTCTTTTTAAAAGGCATTTACTATATTACTATTCGAATTTCATTTACGTGCAAAATATGGTCAATTTAAAAATTATGCAATCAAAAATTTATACGAACAAGTCCTCGTTAAAATTTATTTTATTATTATGAAAATTTCAACTCGATTCAGGCACGTAAATTTGAATACTTTCTTCTTTTCTTAGTTCTTTTGCAGCTCGTCGTCTATCTTCGATCATTCGTTTTCTTTCTAATTCACGTTTTTTACGCATTTCCTCATTTCCAGCAGACGGAAGCCTTGCTTTTGTTCCATTTTTTCTCGTTTTAGAAACAACCTTATCAACTACTTCTTCTACAATCTAAAATTAAAAAAAACAGTTTATTAAAGAGAATCGAGAGTCGGTGTGTACAAATAAATAATACCTCTTTCCAACCATTGACCCGAATTTTTTCTATCTCCACAAAAAGAGCGTCTACTTGTTCAACTTGTAGTAACACCATGTCCCAGAAACCTTCCAAGTCTTCATTCGTCGTAGGGAAAGCTTCTCCGGGCCTTTGGGTGATGTTCTTCGTACAAAGTCCTTTAAATTGTTGCATTTTTTGCGAAGCGAGGAGTCTCGCTTTACCAGCTGCAGATCTTATTTTTCCAATGACATCTTCCGATAAGTTTTCTCTACTTAATTCGCACTCGACTTCCTCGGCCAATAATAGCAAACGTTTTATTTCTCTTTCTAATACTATCAAAAAATAGTGGCCATCTTTGACGCCTGGATGGGAATTAAAAATTTGATTAACGTAAAATGTTTCGTAAGCCAAAAATTTCATGAAACGCCCGAATTGTTTTAAGAACTTTTTTAAGTTTAATGGCAAATTATGAAATGGGACTCTGAGAAGGAATGGTATCACATCCATTTTACGTCATTTTTTATTTTTTAAGGTAAATTTTCGAGTGTCAAAAATGAAGTTCAAAGCACTTGATCCTAGCAATCCTCAGCAATAAGCTGGGGCATGACTCATCGCTATGTAACATAAAAATCATTGTGAAAAATGTTATCTTTGTTCATCTTCCATAATAAAGTAAGATGGGTAGCGAGACGTATAAGATGAGTCATGCGCCACCTTATTTGGACTGGGGTATACTACTGCTCCCGGAGTTGTTATGAGAAGAGTCTAAAGATTAAACCAAAGTTTCCAGTTAAAGTGTGTTCATTGGCGTTGTTATACTTCAGAAACTTTAAATTTTAACATAAAATGTCAAAAGAGATCAATTAAAGCTGACAAAATTTCTTGTAATTTCATGTACGTACCTCAATTCTTACAATGGTGGAAATTAAGCAAGACAAAAAATAGGAATTTTGAGAAAAGTGAAAAATACCACGTAAGTAAAAACGTTTATCTCGCCCAATTTTTATCGTCTAGTAATAAAAAATAAACTAAATTAAAGAAAACTTTATGGGCTTCAAGAAAGGTCTGATGACATTTTTTGATAAATCTATTATTTTACAAAATATTAGCAAAAAATATTTTGTCCACTTGCCCACGCCAACGCAGACACTCGACAACAGCTCTTTGAGAATCTTTACAAAAAAGGGCGATACAACGTGGAAAAAATAAAAATAAAACTTACAGTCTTCTTCCAAAATCGCGCTCTTATTTGTGATTCCATTTAAACGTATTTCGACCTTTTCGTCCCCCTTGGAGTGTCCATTAACTTTTGTGGACTCTTTTAAAGCTGGCGTCGTAGTACTTTTGGGAATCGACTTTTCACAGTTCCGTTTTGGGCTGTTAATGGGTAACTGCGCCCTAAACTCTGGCCTTAAATGTCTTAAAACTGGCAAAGTTGGACTACTTGTACTCTGCTTTAAATTATAATCATCCACACCGTCCAGATCTAACAATTTATTTGGAGTAGAATTAGAAGATTTATCACTTTTAACATTGGTTTTATTGGTATCGCTTTCCGAGTCTACTAAATTCTTGTTCTGGTGACGTTTACTAATAAAGAAGCCTTGAGCCAAAGCACCGGGTCCGTATAAACGTTCGACACGTTGTTGGATGAATGATTTGTTTTCAATTTCGCTACCATTTGAGAATTCTTTATAAGACGATTCAATTCGTGTCGAACCGTTGCCTATATATTTTGTGGTTTTTCTTTCTAAATTAATGCAGCTTCGAAATAAGAGTTAGTGTTAAAATTGAGCTTACTATTCGTGGGAGAATTAACTCACTTGCTTTGTATTCTATGGACTTTAACACACCCATCTACAGAATCCCTCGCATATAGGTTCGTCGCTTCGAAAGATTTATTTTCCTTATTTGTAAAATTAGTTCCTGTAGTTTTTTCTGAGTAAAACTCCCTTCTGGTGATAATTTGTTTCTCCATTCCTATACAATTTTTTGGAGTTTCTGGTGTTATGGGTAAAGGAACCAAGTTTGGTGGTGAGAGTAAATTGTTTCGTACGCTGTACAATGAGGTATTTTTATTTGGTGCGGTAAAAAAATTTAAGTCGTCGTTTAATCGATGGGGCGAAGCATCACGCGATCTCGATAATCTTTCCGGGTCGTAATTTGTAGTTGTCGAATATCCACTTACGGTGCAAGCCAAGCTCAGGTAAGAAGGAAGATGCGGTTGGGGTTCTGGAGTGGGAAGACTTGCACTGCGCAAAGTTCCTAACGACGACGGCTCTGATAAAAAATCTAAAAAAAAATCTAAAATGAGATTTTGAAAATTGAGAAGGGTAAGTATGTGAGATAAACTAGAGGGTGTTAAGTTACCTTCTAGTTTTCCTCCATATGAATTACAAGCACGAAATGATTAATAAAAGCTTAATGTGTAACGAGCAATGTTTTCAACAATAAAGAAGAACGTTCGTTGACGAGTTCAGAGTGCGGTTCTTCTCAAACTGGGAGTTAGAGGTTCAAAAAACGTAATACGAAAAAAATCAAAACCAGGACACGTAAAATCATGCAGATTAGTGAGTGCGCAGAAAAAGTTCCTAAAAAAAGGGTGCCAAGACTTGCAAGTACCCAATAAAGTGCATTTCAATTCAAATTTACGAAAAAACGCAAACCCAGGGCGAGTTTAAACCGATGCAAACGTAAAAAAGGTCTTCATTGAGTAGCTTTAACTATAATTCTAGTACATCAATCTAAACTCACCCTGTATAAACAAACACGCAAACTATTATTACGGATTATAAACTGTCCATTTGTCCATAATTCAAGCAACAGTTAAATTTGTTATCAAAATTATCTAAAGCTTGATCTAATTGTACGACAGATGCATAGTTATCAGTTATCGGTGTCAAATGTTGCCACAAAACGATTCCCAAACATCAACAAAATTTTACGGTGTTTTACCAAAACTTCTGCAGCTACCACTCTCACTACCAATAAATTATTTTTATACTAAAACTTGCAAAAATTATCACTTATATTATATCTGAGCTTATCCTGCCCTTCAAACTTTTTTCAAGCCTTATCTTATCCTTGCAAAACCCTTTCCAAGTTGTTAAGCTCTTAAATTAAATTTGTACGTCTTATAAGAGCTCAAATATTCCTTCTCTTTGCCACGAGACTACTTACTCGTTCTCAAAGCCTCGCGGTTCTTCTATAAAACTTCGATCTCTTTTTCAGTCGACTAAAACTGTCCCATAAGTGCCGTAAGCGTTAAGTATATTTTTGGTAAGCTCCCTGCTCCAATGGGTGTCCCCACTCATATAAGAACAAAGCATCTACTGATGAGCTAAACCAATTCTCATCGCGCACTTTGCATTTAAACACTTCAACTCATGCATCGTCGAATTGTTTAGTTCCAAAAAAAATCAACTAAGGTGAGCATGCATCTATACAAAGTTTAGACAAACAGACACCAAACAAATTTTTTTTATAGGTGTGTACCTGTCATATCAACTGAAGCTTCAACGTCCAACGAACAAGCACCTATCGAGTCCACGGAACGATCCATATCGGGACCAGGAGTTACGGTTAAGGAACTCGCGTTGGAAGGAGTAACATCATTACTACTTGAAGACACATTAGATGGACTCACGCCAAACAAGTCCAAATTTGAATCGTTCAAATGTTGAGAGGCAAAATGTTTGTTCGATTTAAAATTATCGGATTGATCACAATTTTTTAATTCTGAGCACGTTTTTGTTTTCGTTAACGAATTTTGTCTAAACAAGCCGTTCTTAATTGACGATTTTTTGTGTATCTTATGATGTGACGTGGGGTTGTTTGGAAGTTTGTTTACGGCGGGCGGGTTGGTTTGAAGGGCTAGGGATGAGGGACGACGGGCTGGTGTTGGTGTGGTCGGTATCCTGGTAACTCCAAGTAAGAGAACCGTCGAACAATCGTCCGGTAGATCACTGTATTTGTAGAAGCAATTAAAATACGGAATAAAATTTTGATAAGTGATCGGAGTTTAATAAAAAAACATGCGGTGCAATCACTAAAGGCGATTTAGGACTAAACAGCTGTTAGAAGCCTATTAACCTAGTAGGGAGGTTATGATGACGAGTAATTACATTGTTAATTCAATTAAAACGTTTAGTAAATAATAGACAAGTTATTGATTAGAGTCACAAATTTAAAGGTGAGAAATACGTAGTACTCAAACCGATCTTTGTACAGACGAGCTATTAGAACTATAGCGAGTTTTTTGAAAAAACAAAAAGAGGTCCTTAGTAACAGTTTCTAATCTTGAAATTTGAAATATATAAAATTAAGGACTTTTTTGTGCCTTCCACAGAGCTCGATATAATTGTAATGGCTCATTGATCTAAACTCAACCTGTGCTACTTCTAAGTATTCAACGCTTATTTTCCCAATCATGTATTACAGTAAGTACTCCATAATAATGTATTGGTCAAGATTATTTCATTATTAATCGATTACAAAAACAACATTTTTAGTAAACACTCAAACCCCAACAAACCTCTTAATCCACTTTCTAATAAAACGATTAAGTCGCTTCTTTTTGCCCATTGCGCTATAAATAAAAATTTTTGAAAATTGAAAAACCAATTATAATAGATAGCAATTAAAGTTAGAAAGCGAATACACATCAAAACTGAGCAACAAAGCATTAGTAACGCGATAAACTAACCAAATTAGAACATAGCTAGACTTAAAGAAATTCTCTTCCAGTTATTTATAGACCACCCCAAGAAATGTAAGATGATGCATATTTTAGATTCTAAAAATTCAGTCGAGGAGAAAAAATGGCAAAATTTGCATTAAAAACAGCGATAATTGTAAATCGAAATATTTACAACTTACAACACAATTTATTTAATTTATAACTCGTAAATAAATTATTTGGATCATTATTTGTGGACAAAATTTGATTATGTCACACCAACAAAGAAAACTGAACATCTTCGAGCTCCAAGAACTCTTAAGCTTTCGAGTGCATTCAAAGAATCGACAACCACAAACTTCCCAAATTTCTAACTTAAATAAACGCCTACATGAGAAGATTTGCATACCATTTCATTCTTTTCAACATGAGAAAGCTACTTCTTAATAAGTCTATTACTAAACAATTCATTCACATCATTTGACCTTATATGGTCGATTGCAATCACTATGCAATTCAGTAATTCAAACGTCATACTTTCAAATAAACAAATGAATTAATAAATATTGTATTAGATATTAGACTGTCAAAAATTGGTACAAATTCTTCAACGGTAAAAATTAATTAATGTAGCAGTGGCCGAATAGTTTATCGAGAAGCTTATTAGCAGGATACATCTTTCCCCAAAGTCTTTCGAGCGCTTATAAAGTTCTTCGTAGGCAGATAGCATTAAATAAAACCGATCGCTGTTTGCCCTCCACCAACTGCATGTAAAAATGGATCCTTATGGTAAACTTTCCAAAACGAGAAATTGGGTGGTATGTTGGAACATATCCAAATATTAAATTAGAAGGTCAACTCAACTTGACAACTTGTGCTTGATTTTTACTAAAAGAAAATGATTTTTTTTAGCCCACCACAACGAGCGATGTAAATCTCGTAAAGCTCTGATAAATGTGGAGTGTTTTACCTAATTAAACTCCCGTACTTTCCGTTAATTTTGACGTAGGATAACCAACTTACGTAATTTTTACATTTAAGACGAGTGGTTTAATGACCCCATTTTAGCCGGCTTTCAATATCTGCAATTGAACTTTACTTTACGGATTCGTCAAACTGTTTTCTACCCATTTAAGATCTCAATTACAAGATTACGCATTCTTTTTACCGAATAACGAAATTGTGCAAAGTTTAAGAATAATCAAACGCACACGAACATCAAAATCAAATTGCCAACAATCAAAAACCAAAAGTTAGAAAAAATACCTCGACCTTGTTTGCCACAAGTGTGAGAAGGTCGATTAAATTACAATTGATAAGCTCTAATTAACCCCGATTATTGATAAAGTCTCTCAACCATACAAAAAGACCTTTTGATGTTAACGTGGGTTATCAAAACATAAATTTAAAAATTAACCACTTACCCTACACAAATACACGTACCAAAATGACGTACTGACGAAAAATTTAATTTCCAAATTAGTTAATTAGGGTGTGACACACAATACGCCTAAATATAATGTTAAAAGCACTGCCCACACGTCAAAAACACAGCCATGATAATTTTAAATGGTGCAGTCGCGACTGTAAATTGTAAATTATTGTAAATGTCAAATTCTGTGTCAAACTACAAAAGAACCGGTAAAACAGATACCTTCACCTTCACTTGGTTTAAATTTTTTGAACAAACTTTTAAATGAAAAATTATGTTTAACAATTAAATAACGACGCAAATTAACTCAGTTTAATCTTAATTAACTTAAAAATTAACGTTGCTGTGGCATTTGTAAAGTATGACTCAATACCCGACTAAAGAAATGCATATTTCCGAAGAAATAGTGCAATGGTAATAAAGTAATTTTTCATTTCATTTACTTATTCAAAACCTTGCAGTTACGAGCAGTTGTTAGTCTTATTTCAATCTCCTGAAGAGATTAAAAGTCAAACTACGGCACAGCTCATAGAAACGTGCATCGAAAAACTTAACATCTTCCTAGATAGCGAAACTTATGTATCTACGCAGTGTCAGCTTCAAAGTCAAATTAAGAACGCATTATCGTTACTTCGACAACAAATGTTTGAGTTTAAGAAAGCGAGAAGTTTTCTTCTTACCCAAAATATAACTAGTAGTAATAGGAGTGTGTACAATGTAATCTCGAGCCAATCGTGTGTGCCACAGGCTTTTTCACAACTCAGCTACTTAAGTTCCTCGGACAGTTCTAAACAGTTAAACAGTGCAGAAAGTAGTGAAAAATTATTGTTGGATGTCGAGAGCATGGTTGTAAAGCCAAAAGTTAATGGATTACAGGATATTGCAGGAATGGATAACATCAAAAAGGACCTAATAACGATAATGTTGTTGCCTTTATATCAGCCTCAATTGTTTACCGAGAGAAAAATTAGCAACACTGTTTTGTTGTATGGTCCCCCTGGAACGGGGAAAACATGTATCGCTCATGCTTTGGCTGCTGAAATGTCTGGGTCTCTATATTCTGTTATTAGTGGAAATATTTTATCACAATATGTGGGGCAAAGTGAACGGTAGGTACTATTTTTTGTAAGAATCCCGACATTTATCTCCTCAAACATTTTGAATAGGATGGTCAGCGCACTATTTAAAAGTATAAAAGAAGTAAGTGACAAGCCAAAAATACTTTTCATGGACGAAGTTGATGGTTTATTCCAACGTAGGCACAACAACGAATCTGATGCGATTCGTCGGTGAGCTCTTAATTTGTAAATGTGTGAATAATAATTGTAACGGTACTTTTAGACTCAAAACTCAACTGATGTGCGAATTAACAAACTTCGAGGATGTATCGAACGTCTATTTAATTTGTGCGACTAACTGTCCGTGGGACATCGATCCGGCTTTTTTAAGACGTTTTCAAAGGCGTCTTTACATCCCGCTACCAAATCGAAGTGAACGTACCGAACTGTTTAAGCTTTTAACACAGCAATCGTCTTTACATATATTGCCAAAAGAATGGGGGCCATTGTTGAACAAAACTGAAGGTTTTTCAGGATCGGACATTGCTGACCTAATACGTAAAGCTCTCGATATACCTCTAAGCGAGTTGTTGGAAAATAAATTGTGGGAAGTTGTTGGTGATAATTATAGACCAGCTGTTCTCGGGGAGTCGGCTTCGCATAATATAATTCAGTGTGATTTACAAGAATTACCTAACAATTCGATACAAGGAAGAGACGCCAAATTTGCCGATCTCTTAGCTGCCTTTAATGATATAAAGAGAACAATTTCGGATCACGATATTAAAAAGTACGAAAATTTTAACTGTTAAGTTAATATTAATTAATTTTTGAGTTTTATTTAAAACTTAATAGCTCTCGTAAGAAATGAGTGTTTTTGGTTTGTGTAATTAGGTAAATAACCTTTTTGAGTTTCGTTTCATTACTTTGACAGTATTATTAGATTATTAGGTAAGAAGAATGTATCTGAAATAAAAATATAAAAGTTAAAATCTTCTCTGTGAACCTGGTGGGTGACAAGTACGAGATAGGAGGACAGCACTACTCAAATTCTTAAAATTAAGACAAACACATCGAGGTGTGGAACTAGAGAATCCTTTATTTAAAACTTAATGGGTAGTGGGTACAGATTAAAACTAAAACCAAGAATTGGACAATAATGTTAAAAGAACAATAAACAGCACCTATCCATCTATGTGATATTGAAATAGTAGCATAGCATAACATTGCATAGTATTTTTAGTTTAAAGTCCCCTACACACGACCTGACGCGGTCGGCCTGACAGTCGGTCCGACCAAATCAAGTGGTGCCTACACGCTAAATCGTCTGACAACGCTCCACACGACCTGATTTGGTCAGGCGGTTGGGTAGTCAGGTGGCCGAGCCATCTGACAACACCCGACGACTCGACACAATAAATGTCAGACGACAAGCCTACACACGACCTGATATGACCAAATCGGCCCAACCGCCTGACCAAATCAGGTCGTGTGTAGGGGACTTAAGTTTTAGTACATACTGGTCGTGTTGTGGACTCACCCACAGTTCTGTCTCCTCAATGAAGGTTACAACGCTGCCTCCTATTGGTTCCAGATAAGCAGAACTGAGGGTAGAGCGTTTCAGTGTCCAAAAAATTTGGTTGGGAAGATTCTATTTCTTTCCTGCTGTCTCTACATCTAGGCTCCTCCAAGATGCTTATAGTATGTAGGATTTTATTGAGGGGACAGTGATCCATCAGTAGGCTTTCAGTCCTCAGATGTGTCCGATTCTGCAGCATTTTGCTCTTAACTCTATGCTTTTTTAGCAGCCAAGCATCCATGCATTCCACAACTAGTTTTAGAGGTTTTCTTGTAATTTACAATAATTAAGTACTCTGTGCTAGACTTGATGGAATTGCGGGCAATAAACAAGTAACCTCTTAGCCACAAAAAGAGTAAACAGGGACTTCGTGTGGCCAAAACCTGTGCTAAGAGTAACAAAAACATTAGCAAGGGAAGTGGATCCATGAAAAGCAAATACTAGAAACTCATCATTGTCAACAGGACAATAAAATAATAAGGGAGGAAACAATTCCTCATTATACTTCAAGAATAAACTCTGAACGATAGAAAAGTTATAGGATAAACTTCCTTCGAAAATACAACAAATAAAGTACGTATATGTTTTATTTGTAACATTATCTTTTACATAATAAGAAAGAATAAGAAAATATTGTATTAAAAAAAAGCTTTTAAATATATTTCCTTACTCGGCTTTTAAAATCTAAGAAAAATACTCGACTATTATTGTAAAATTATAACTTCACAAGTTTGAAATGAAAAGATTTTGTGTTGGCAAAAAAAGGGGGAATGTGGAACATAACACGCTTCGCACAGCCAGAAACATAATTTAAAAATACGATCACATTAAATTAAATTTAAGGGTTTTTTTAGAACTAAATATAAAATCACAAATTGTTTTTGGATATAACCATCAAAAAAAGCTCGATCCAAGCATTTTTGAAAATTTCAGCCCACTTTTGAAATCAATACTAACACGAGAGGAGCCATAAATTTTATGGCGCATCTCGATTTTACAATATAGTCATTTACACTCAGTTGCAACTATAATAATTAAAAGAGAGCTTTAAAAGCCTTAACTCTAATTACCTTTACTACAGTCAGGTAATTATTGCGTTAACGAAGTCAAATTAAAATAAAAAATAAACATATTTTTTACAAAACAAGCCAAGATTCTTTTATATAAAACAGTCACTCTTAAGCTTTCGTTTCATTTGATAATACGTTATAATTAAATCTTAAAATTAGCCTTAAAAATAAAGTTGCAGTTGGTTATTTAGTTCTCAACAGAAAATAAAATATGAGTAAACTTGCAAATATCAAGGCAGTTTCGTATTCGTTAAATAAAATTAATGACGAACTTCAAACACTCAGTACGTGCCCAATAACAACGTTAAAAACTTAAGTACAGTTTTAAAATTAGGCACCGGGCAGTTTGCTCGAAAGCTTCCCAATACACTCTCAATGTACAAGCTTTACGATACAAACAAATAAATTTATAAAAATAAACGTCGCGATTCAGCGAATGCTAGACTTGTTCCCTATAATTGAAGTGTAAACCAACTTTATCAAACCATCAATTAATTACACATCTACCTAATTGAGTTTCATTAATCTTATTTCTCGTTCAAATTTTAAAAACTACTAATGCTCTCCCTATCTTGAGTATCCGTTTGTTGGGAAGTCGTCTGTGAAGGTACTTGTGGTTCGAGATCCGGTGCGCTACCCCACTGTCCCATAATACGATCGTCGTAAAGAGAAAATCTCGCAGAATCGTTAGCAGCCTTACCTCTAGTCCTACGAACCGAAGGAGGAACGTCACCGGGGGTCTTAACTCTCGCCGAAGGATCCTTTAATTTCGATAAATCGGTACTAGAAGAGAACACCTCGTTAAACTGTTCTAAAGAACGTTGACGAGTTAAACTGTCTTTAAGTTTTAACAACTGAGTGACACCCGACGTGTTACTTTTAGAATTGTCGACTTTTTCACTTCTTGCCAGAGAAAGTTGTAAAGTGCTAGGTCTTTTCGTTTCGTTGATTAAAGTCGTAGTTACACCATTATGACCAAAACCGTTTACCAACTTAATGGGGGCAATTTGAACTTTTGTTTCTTTTCGTAAACTATTTTCGACGTTCGAGTTTTGTTCCTTACGTCCGTTAAAAAATCTTTTAAAGTTAGTCCAATTGAATTTTGATTTTGGTGGCCGAATAACTTCACTTCTATTGTACCGTTTCGGACTACCGTGCACAGCATTTTGAACGTAGGGGATAGGAACGGCGCGATGGTTCATTTGAAAGTTTAAGAAGTCGTTGGTTATTAAATTTTGCGATTCGGAACTAGTGCAATGTTTCGACGACTTATCAATTAGTAAACAATCACTCGAGCTAGATAAAAGGTTACGTTCGAGACACGGATTTCGTCCTTGATACGGCTGTAATGGTGTCACACAAATGGCTAATTGATTGGAATTCTTGCAGTTTTCTTCCGAAGGCGATAAGAGGGTTTCTATTGTTCCTACCGTCGAGTCCATCGATCTGTCGTGAAGGTGATTGTTGTTGATTAAAGGTGTGGGGCTTGCAGGTGGGTGCATCGGATGTAGAACTCGACCGCGTAGGGTTGGAAGTTCCAAAAGTCTTTCCTCTACACATAGCGACGTAAGGCGCGCTTCTGCGTCCTAAAAGTTTGCAAAATCGCGTTTAGAATTAGTTTAAAAAAACAGAAAGTCCTCACCTGATCCCAGCAGTCTTCTGCAGTTTCACATAAGAGTCTAGCAGCAGCCGTGTCTTTCCACGAAGGAGGCCATAAAGGTCTGGCTTTATGTCTACTAACAAGCGCTTGCATTTGTTCCAGACTCGGATTTTCGCCAACTTCTTTATAAAATGGTGGTGCGTATGGTTGGGGTTCGGCCGCCTGCATATCTACGCAACGTGTTCCGAGCTCCCACAACACCAAGCCCAAAGAATAGACATCGATTTGTTTCAATGCACTTTCACAATCTCGCAGATTAACGGCCCCTTCTAACACTTCCGGAGCCATATATCTTAAAGTACCTAAAACCGACATCTGTGTACTACGGAATAGGAACATTTTATGTCTTAAAAGAAAATTAACAATATCTAAATAGCCACGGATAAGAAAGAAAAAACTTCAGCTTAATTCAATGACAAAAGCCAGCTTCTGCTTCTGAGGTAAAAATGTAACGGCACTCCACTAAAGAGGCTAATTTTTTAATTAGAAACTGTTTAAAATCATTTCCAAATCTAAACCTAATCAGTTTATTCAGAAAAACAACAGAATACATACGTTAAATATCACGAACTTACCAGCTTCACTAAGTGAATGATTTTCAGTTTTCTTCGGAACATTGGCTAGTCCAAGATCACAAATACAGCACGAAAGATCGGCTCTTACGAGTACGTTTCTTGTATTTATATCACGATGAGCTATGCAAAGTTTACCGACGTCAGAATGAAGATGTGCCAATCCTTTGGCGACCCCTAAACTCATCCTACAAAGAGTTGCCATGTCGACAGTGTGATTTTTGAGGTATTCGTGAAGGCACTCCTGTTCTAAACTAAATATTAAAACGTAATCGGATATACCACCTAAGGTTTGACATCTTTCGCCACCGTGGATGTATTTTAAAAGAGCAGGATTTTCGCCGGCAACTTTATAAACTTCCAATTCGTTTATAAAATAATTGCGATGGTGGGGCGGGAAAACTTTGACCGCTACCTCTCGATCTTCAATAATGCCGCGCCATACGCTACCATAACGACCTTGACCTACAAAAATAATTTGCACAAAAGTTGAAGTATTATTTTTACAGTCTCACCTATTACACTACACAACTTCAACTTATCGAGATTGTAGTCTTCGGGAGGCGGTAAAATAATTTGACCACACTCCAAGTTACTTTTATTGGGTTTTCTTTGTTGCCAAAAGCAAACGATGACGACGACGGTTAAAATTATGACAAGCAATGCAACAAGAACGATGCAACCGACGATTAAGACGTTTGGCTTCGGCGATATTTCTGTCATTATTATCGGAGTCGTCGGTACTTCAGGAACAGGTACATATTCGTTTGTAAAATTAACGTTACACATATCTCCAGAACAACAACAAAACTTAGTTGTATTTAAAGCTTTAGGAGGCTTTTGATTTGAAACGCATTTATTCATTTGACAAGTTTCGGGTTTTCCAGAACTCTCCCAACAACCTAACAGAAAGGGTGTCATCAGTTTCTATTAAATGTACTTGTTACTGTTATTTATTCAATAGGTCTCATATGTGCAATTACACATGTTCACACAAAAACTCGAGTATGTCGAGAAACACATTGCCAAGTAAAAAAAAACAAAGATGCTTTTATGCTTAATAGGGGCCAGTGAAGAAGAAAATTTTAAGTATGTGGCACTTACATAAGAGGCCACTCCACTCCAGATCTTTTTAGATTAGAGTAGGCAAGTCAGTAGATACTAACCATGAAGAAACATTGAAAACTTTATTTTGTCTCTCACCTTTGAGACTATACGGTATACGTATATACAGGGTGTTTCAAATTGGCAAACTGACAAAAATCTGACCATGAATTGAATTGTGTACATAATGGTAGCGCCGATGGCTCATTCCGACTAGGTACTACACAGGACCTTCCACAGTAATAAGTAATAATCCCTGTAATCATGGCATTACTCTACACCACGAGCTTAATTGGGGAAACAACATCAGAAACAAATTACACAAAGCCAGCGCACTGGAAAAGACGTGACGTCTTTTTTCCAAAATCTTACTTTGACCCTGCACTGCTATTATTAGACCTGATCTGCTATGGAGCTCTCATCTGGTGGCCCAAAACCAGACAAATCACTAAGAAAAGTCTACTAGACAAAACACGGAGACGCTTGTGTCTCATGGTCTTAGGAGCCATGAGAGCCACACCCCCAGCAGCACCACTCCACTAAATCTATATGTGGAAGAGATGGCAACAAAAGCAGCCCAACGACTGCAGAGATGGATACTAATCTACAAACAATTGCAGGAACACTCACAAAACACGGTCAACTACACTAACATCCCCACACACTGAGTTGGTAGATAATCCCATATTTAGGTCGTAGATGAGAACTAAAAGACGAAATAGTTGAACATGTGCTTTGTCACTGTGCAGACCTAATGTCGCTAAGCAGATCCGTGTTGGGAGACTTCTGGCTCGCCATGGCCAGAATAAGCACCACCTCTCCCGCTAAAATCCTACAAGTAGGATGGCTCGAGACCTGATGGGCACGGGGGAACTACAATGGGCCCAACCTAACTGCAGGGAGCTTACCCCCGTCCCTAAATGATCCAGTGATCCTTATAACTGTCCCTTATTCAGAATTACTGGCACCTGTGTTGTCACGATAGTCATCTAAAATGTAACCTACAAATTTCCCAAATACCTACTCTAATCCAAAAAGATCTGGAACGTAGTAAACAAAATTTCTCACCTTGAAAAATTATAATAACCGAACCATTGCTTGGATCTTCTTCCCAAAAGGCCAAACAATGATTGCTTGTACATTTGATTGAAGTTTGATTTGTCGAATCTCTTTCTATGTGCGACTCATCAGAATTGAAGTTTATCGTAGGCGAAATCGATTTACTTGCACACATAATAGTCTCTTTACCATCATTTGGATCAACATCGAGGACGCAGTTTACGTTAAATAAACACAATGCGAATGTAAGGAATGTGAGTGTAGTCGAAGCCATTTTTTTGATGTCGAAAAACTGTTTACATCATTAGCCTGAAAAATATTACAATTAATACAAATTCTATTAAAAAAGAGGGGGCGAAAGTTTAAATTGTTATTAATTTGCTCAATAATTAAGCTAATACTGCAACAATTATTTTTAATCGTATAAAAATATTTGGGGCAGTCGATTAATTCATTAAGTTGTACTAAGTTTTTAATTTAAACTAATTATGTTGTCGAGTTGATGAGTTGTGGTCTCACTGAAGTTATTGTCTTATAAGTGCGTAAAAAAATTGGTAATAATAATAAATTGAGTATAAAACCAGTACACATAGACTACGATTCCAAACCCTAAATTGCAATAGGTCAATTACATCATGAGGGTCGACTTTAAAAAAGCCAGTGCATTAAATGAGCCACAAGAACCAGCTTAGATGCCGAAAAACTGTAAAGGTTCCATTTTCAAATTGACTACCAATTATTCTACGTACTTAGACTACTTTAGTTACGCCTACACACAATCGAAGACTTCATATTTATAATAGCAGTATCAGTAGGTTGAATGTATTATGTTCCCACATTATTTTTTCATTGCGCATTCCATCTGTCCATACGAATCTAAAGTCGATAGCAGCGCCCCTTATCGTCGTAATTTCGCAGCCCACTGCCCCAGTTTTAGTATCATCTCCAATTGTTTTTTAAGGTTATGTTACAAAAGTGTTTCATTCGAACATTCTTCTGGTTTTGAACGTTCTTAAACTACGCGAGGAAAGAAAAACAAACGATTTGGTCCTTCTCTACGTACAACGTGCCCCTGCAGCCCAACCAAATACGCCACTCTGCAGCTTCTACCTATTACACCAATTTCAATTGTTTTCCCAAACAACTGCCCAACACCACCTACAAGCAGGGAGTTAAAAATTGAATTTAACAAGTATCAAGTATCACGTTAATAATTATCATTTGTTTTGAAATTACCAAACGATTAGTAATTGTATATCAAGGTTGAGAAGAAACTTTTACGTCTTAAATTAATATAAGAGTGCGAGGCGTAATAGTTCTCTAAACAGTGGTTTATATATTTATTATATTTAAAGCAACAAATTTTTAATTCCCTCCATTTAGACAAGTACGCTGAGGTTATTTCATTCCAAACTTTGCCATTGTAAACCAAAAGTGTCAATTAATTTTCATGTGAAAACATGTGTTGTTAGGTTGCTAGCAAAATATGGCAAAACTTACTTTAAATGCCAGCCTAATAAAAGAAATATTACGGTCCACTAAATGGATTGTTAATGGAGGACAAAAGCGAGTTAAGTAAAAACTACAATAGCTGGCTCACGAATGTTTGGTTCAGTTTTCAAAAACGTAGACCTATTCTATTTATGTCGCTACACCAGTCCACGATAGCATATATATATGCCTGGTTCGTCGCTCGTTATAAAACTTACCTTGTATTGCCGATGGTTTAGCCAGTTAATGAAGTTATAATTGACGATATTCTGACAGCTATTGTAGTTTTGAGTATGGATGTTGAAAACAAATAATTTGAATTGAGATTGCCAAGTATGAAAAATTTTGTAGTTTATAGCAGCAGCTGTGTGGTCAATTGTTTTTGTTAAGTATTTACTAGTAGGTAGTAGGAGAGAAAAATTCATTATTGGCTTGGATAAGAATAATGGCACTTGAGCTATACAAATCAAGCACCATCGAGATCACTTGACTAAAGAGGGTAGAAGTTGCAAGTGGTCTATTATAATACTAGTATGCGTAATTAAAAAAAACAAAAAAACCGCTACATAATATAATAAATATGCATAACAACTATTAAACGAATTAAATTACATAATACGAAAAATAAGATATCACTAATACGCTTTGTATGCGACTAACGTCATTTTAAATAGACACAAAAACATTAAAAAACTGAATACCAAGAGCACTAAAGATTGTATAAATAAGTGCTCAATAACATGCAAAATTAAAAAGAAACAAAACGAAAATCCTACATTATACAGTATGTCCCCAGATCGAGTTATTATACAAAATGTAACTGAAATCGCAGTAGGCGAATAGTGTGGCGTTTGAGCAATGGATAAGGAATATAACAGTTCCTATTCTAGAAGACAAAATTTAACTACTGGAATTTTAAATTTTAGTAATATTTTTAAGAGATATTACACAGGGGTTGTTACATATATTTTTTTAAATTACAAATAAAATGCTTTTTTACTGTACGACTCGATCCGGAGACGTGCTGTATAATAAATACACGTAACCCCTACAAAATTAATTAAAATACATAATATGAAAAACAAAATATGCGAATAAAAATAATAAAGCGCCGAACACAATAAAAATTTCATGAGACATGTATCATTATTATTATTTAAAAAACAATTGTAACCTAAAGTTTGTACAATTGATATTTTAATATAAATATTTCCATAAATAATTTAAAATTATTAAAATAATAAGAAAATTGAAGAAAAAAGTTTACAACATTTATTTTATTGGTCAGAATAATTTACAACAAATTGCAATTTTCCATTTTAGTTATTTTATGCTTATTAGATTGTTTTATTTCAGTGCTACATCAAAATTTATTAAAATGTATTATATTATTCTAAACAATAAATTAATGTTGTTAACTTTTTTCTTACTTTTCAGTTCACGAAAATTATCAGATATGAGGGTACTTAAGTTATACATGGCCGAAAAAAGAAAAAAGTCCTCTATCAAATGAATATAATATCGACATACCTTGCCATTTAAAAATGTTCAAATGTTATTCGCTTTGTTTTTGTTTTTAACAAACAATCGAGTTTACGACTGTAAGGTGGTTGATAACTACTTGGTAAACAACTTTTATTTGATACTTTTTTTGTAAAAAGTGGATATTTATCGAGCTGTAGTACTCTATACTTTTTGGACATACTGTACAGGGTGATTGAAAAAACGTAATATTGCAGATATCTCGGTTATTATCAAAGATAGAAAAAAAACTTATATAGGGAACTTATAGTACGCAAAAAGCTTGTTTCGTTGGTAAAGTCTAAAACAATATTGAAATTGAAACAAAAGAGTGACGATAATGAGGTTTATTTTTTAAAATGGAACGTACATATTTTTTTTAAAATTCTTTAAGAGTATCAAATTCTCTTTACATTGATAATACATTGTAATACATTAATTCATAAACTAAAGTCGTGATATGGTTTCAAAAAATTAATCTAGTAAGTAAAGAAAAACAATAATTAACGTTTAATAATAAAAACAAAAGCAAATGACAGTTAAACACAAAGTTAAACGTTTCACTGATGTCATTTGCTTTTGTTTTTATTATTAAACGTTAATTATTGTTTTTCTTTACTTACTAGATTAATTTTTTAAAACCTTATCACGACTTCAGTTTATGAAATAATGTATTACAATGTATTATCAATGTAAAGAGAATTTGACACTCTTAAAGAATTAAAAAAAAAATATGTACGTTCCATTTAAAAAAATAAACCTCATTATCGTCACTATTTTGTTTCAATTTCAATACTGTTTTTGACTTCACCAACGTAACAAGCTTTTTGCGTACTATAAATTACCTATATAAGTTTATTTTCTATCTTTGATAATAACCGAGATATCTGCAATATTACGTTTTTCAATCACCCTGTATATCTAGTGTCATGATCTATGTCTCATAAAATTTTTATTGTTCAGACCTTTTAAATGTAGATGTTCAATAACATTGTTTAAAAATGTTCGACAAATGTAAATGGCGAACAATAGCGTGAAAAACTAATACATAAGTAACTCAAATACGGTACTATAGCCCATTCAAATTCAAGGTGCAGTGGACGTAAACAAATACACGCAGGCTGCACGTGATAATGGCGGCCACATGGAAAGGCTAGTATATTGAACAGAGGCGGATTTAGGTAGTAGTGGATTTTAATATTACTAAAAAACCATTTTTTGTGCTTTAAACCTGAAAATTCTCACTCAGTACGGCTATGTGTGGCCTCGATATTTTGGGGACGGGACTAATACCTGCAGCCAATTGCAATCGAGCACGACGCTAACATGCAGTTATCACGCACTGATCACGGTTGTCATTTACTGCACCTGGAATTTGAATGGACTATAGAAGATTAACCCGAATGCACTTCTTTCATATTTCTTATAAATACAATTTGTTACTTTAACAAAAAATACCATTTTCCACTACCGCTACAGGCTTTTCTTCTCCGCTCTACGCAGTTCTGGCTTTATTGGTCTTGAAACTGACCTGTAACACGCGACCTCCAAGCACAGAGCCATTTAATGACTGTATGGCTACGACAGCTTCGTCGAGTTTGGTCATCGTGACGAAACCGAAACCCTTGCACTTCTTCGTTAGCAAGTCACGAATTATCGAAACCCTTCGTACGGCACCAAACGGTCCGAAAAGTTGCCATAACACAACTTCTTGAGCTTCAGACGCTAAGTTATAAACAAATATATCCGTTCCAAAACCGTCCATCGCATGCTCAGGTAACATCGAAATGGCCATCGGATGACGGATTGATCCAGCAAATCGACTCGTGGATGTTGCAGTGAGATGAGACGTATATGGTAGTGTAGCTTTGCAATAGTTGCCACGACTATTGGCAAATTTAACAGTTAAGGGCCCCGTCGATCCCAAAGGAATAGTATTATGAAGTTTTTGAATTGCTCTTTCCCCTTCCGAGCGTTGATGAAATCTTACAAATCCAATGCCATTTTCGTTATCGCGTAGAATTCTCGATGTGATAATACTTCCGTAAGGGCTAAACAGAGCCTCCAGATCTTGTTGGGTCGTGTTTCTCGGTAAACCGGATATATATAAATTTGCATTTTTGATTGCTTCAGATCTTGGTCTGGCATAAGATACCTTAAGCGTTTTGTTTTCTAATCGTAATCCGTTTAGGGTTTTGATCGCTTTTTCGGCATCCTCGGGGCGATGGTAGTTGACAAATCCGTATCCCAAGTTTTGCTCCCTAACCAACGAACTGCCGAAAACTCCCACTGGCACGGGTACCGATTCTTTAATTAATTTACAGCTTTCCACTTCCCCAACGCTCGAGAAAATTGAGTGCATTTCTAACTGGCTCATGGTTTGTGGCAAATAATTAACGATCAAATTTGTTGTCGATTCTTCCAGTCCATCGCTTTCATTCTCTTCAGAAATAACGGAGCTGTTGTAGAGCTTCTTTAACGCCATGTTGATAAATTAATAAAAACAAATTTTTTGGCGCTATTAAAGAACTTATTTTGTAACTACGAAATATCTCTTAACTTTTAGAATATATCTCTCCTTAATTAGTAAAACTGTTTTGCAAAGAACTTTCTTTAGTTCTTCTAGCTGCGTTGTTTTCTTAATTCTTTCCCCCTTTTTCGGTAATTTTCTTAAGTTAAGCAGATAACGAAAGTGTACTTCCGAACTTGGAAATGCAAGATGTTTGCTAAAAAAAATCATCCAAAAGGTACAAAAACATCACCACAGCGAGAGGGCTGACCACCTAGCAAATGTACGTGTACATGGATCAAGAAATGTGGCAAATACCTAGCATATGCGTTTCTAGTGACTATTTTTGGCTCATCAAAGCCGATTGCTTAGAAAGTTTTTGTCATATCCCATAGTTTAGTGTTGCTGAATTTCAAATTTGTTCAATCGACACTTTCATCTCACCTTCCCCGCGAGCTACGCCGGTCCCCAATCCAGAAAAACTTAAAATGCTTTGGAAGATACCAGAGTGGCCTAGTTTTTCTAAAAATTGATATTCTTGGAATAAAGTCTTAAAACGCCAATTTCCTCACGCCGTATATAGACACCAAAATTGCCTTTCTTTCTGACAATACTTCCAATTCACAAACCGTTTGGGTAAAACACTTGAAATATACCATGCATGTCGATTCTGAGGAGACCAGATCGGAACCTTTTCGGAAGACTTCCACCTCCCATCCCTCCCAGCCTGTTTCAAAATGTCAGATAGTCAAAAATTTGAACTTGCTTGGAAATACTCGGAAACACACCATTAGGGCACTAGCGCACCTCCATTCGAAAGCACTATGACCTTGGATGGTTGGAACAAATGACTAAACCTATACACCATTCACAGTCCATTTAGACCCCAGAAGGCCATGCTCTCTTTTTATTAGGTTGGTATTTAAATCAAATCAGTAGTGCAGTGACTTGACTTACAAAAAAAAATGTTCCTTTGCAATTTTTCGTTTTGACGAAATGCCATCAGTATACGGCGTGTCCCCAGATGGAGTTGACAAGGAAGAAAACCTTTATTATGGATTTTACGACGAAAAGTCATTTTAATCAAAAGTTCATCTTGCCGAAAAAATGAATTTACAAATATAAAAATCAGATTTACATGCTGTTAGTAAATTAAGAACGGATTTTTGTACATCAACTTGCTACTGTCCGTATCCGCGAATTTTGAAACACCCTGTATATGTCATAACTTGAACAAGTTTGATTTACAACTGCAAAAACCACAATGACGCAGCCACAACTATCAGACTGAGGTCTAATTGATAGTGAATTGAGTATACAGGGTGATTGAAATACGTTGTGCAACATGGGGATCTCGGGTATCTGAAGAGCTAGATCGTAGGTTTAAATTTGGCGAAGCTGCTAAAATCGGCGCTGACAAATAATTTGAACAAAAATTTCAAATAAATTTACGTATTCTCGGTAAAACTGGAAAAAATGAAAAATTCTAATTTTCTTTTTTGGCCATAACTTTTTTATTTGATAATCTTTTTAAATTCTGCAAAAACATCTTCATTTCTACTTTTTAACCTCCTTTCGAATCCGTAGTCACCATTACGATTAGTTGATTTGTTCTTGGTCTTTTAATGTCAACTTTATTTTTTCTTACGAGAGCCATATTGTTTTTGTGCCACATGGTTTATTTTGCTATTCTAAATCCAGCCATGTACGACTTTTACCGTTTGAATTAATTTAAGATTTTTTGCTCACTTTTACTACTGAAATTTAGTAATTTAAATTGTTTTCTCTACGTACGCAGGTAAGTAAAGTAATAAAAATGAATAAAAGTTTTATGAGAATTCCAAAAAGTTTCTATTTATACGATTAGTTGTCAGTTTTAATATACTTGATTAGACGAGGCAATTTTCCAAATAATACAATAAAGAACGCAAAAAACAAGAACTGACAAAATTGGTTTGCATTTATTGTACGTATTTTTTGTTTTAGTATAGGAGACTAGACTAGAATAGAAATATTATTACTGAAATAAGTTTAAACGGTAAAAGTGATACATGAATGGCCGTTTGGTAAAAAAATCGAATATCGCGATTATAAAAAAATAAAGTTGACATTAAAAGACCAAAAACAAATCAACTAATAGAAATGGTACTACACAGACTCGAAAGGAGGTTAAAAAGTGGAAATGAAAATGTTTTTACAAAATTTAAAAAGATTAACAAATAAAAAAGTTATAGCTGAAAAAAGAAAATGAGAATTTTCGTTTTTTTCAGTTTTCGCGAAAACGCGTAAATTGATTCAAAATTTTTTTTCACACTATTTGCCAGCACCGAATTGAGCAACTTTGCCAAATTCAAACTCTTCAGATAAGCGAGATCCCCATGTTGCACAACGAACTTCAATCACCCTGTATATGTGAGATTCTTACATCACAAGCTAGAGATAACAAAAGTTTGTTAAAAAATTGAACAGGTGTACATACTTTTGCAGCAAACTTTAACTCTACCTATACAGACACACCCACTTTTCTCACGAATTATTTTGGAAAGCTTTGAAGGCAGTTTTAAATGTCTGACAAATTGGTAAATGTCTAGGATGTGTCAAATTTTTAGGAAATGAGGTAAATGTAGTGTACACATTTTTCCCTAGGTGGTCGGTCCTTCACAACACACACCAAGATTACTATACATTTAATAATAAATAAATAAATAATTTAAAAACATTTAAAAAACAACAAGAACATTAAACAAAAAACTACGGTACAGCGTTATTACACACAACACACAAGCACTAACTTCCATGCTTTGTAGGCAGTAGGCAGCTCGATTCGAATAATCGGTTAACCCAATATTCGAATATTCGCTATTTATTAACTAGAATTTGTATTTAATGTTGTGTTTAAGGGTAGTTAGTAGCGTGGTAGTGGTGTTAAACAAAAGGCTATGTAGGGAACTGTCTTGGTAACAAAATCGTTAGTAGTCACAATAAGACGTAGGTATCTACAAATACAGAGCGACGACATTTGGATGCTTTTATAGAGGAACTCAAAGAAACTATTCACGCGCCCTTTTAAGAAAACCTCAATGGTGAAAGCCAAAATAGGCCACCATCTTTTGTTTTTGAGTTACAAACAAAAGTCAGATTTTTTAACTTTTCGATATACCTATGTCTACTATTGATGTGGATATCTTCATGGTCATTGTCTAAAGGATCCCCAAAAAAGAAAAAAATGTATGGCGCTGAATCTGATTATGTGATAGCCATCTATAGTCCGTTAGGTACTGCCTATTCGGTTATCCCCAAAATAATTGTTACAATCCCGAAACGATTCTAGTATTATGAGAGGTGCTGCACCAACTCGTTGAAAGAATGGGAAGAGAATGAAGGAATTCATTATTGAGAAGAGGAAAAAACCCTAAAACCTAAGCTATAGCCATACAAGCCAACTACGTACATGGTGGGCAAAATTCGATGAAAAATATGTTTTTCTGTAACTTCACAAAAATCGAGATGTGGACATTTAGCGAAAAATTAAAAAATCGAACTTTCGCTATGTCCCAAAACAAAAGAAGATCGCCAATTCCGGTTTTCGCCACTGAGTTCCTCTCAAAAAAAAAACGAACGAGGATTTTTCCATAACATCTTCTCTGTTACAAATTTTTAAATATTTAGGGTTAATTAGTTAGATAGATCTAATACGTTGTAAATGAACCCCAACATACACACATAAGTGAAAAAACTTTAAATGAGAAAATTTGTTTTCCACCAAGCGCCTCGGGAAAGTCTAGCAAAGTCTTGGGTTCGTTTCCCGAGGCGATGTTGGGGTTCACTTACAACGTATTAGATCTTCTCTATTTATCGATTTCTCCATAACAATCGCCGAATTTTGCCCACCCTGTACATTTTAAACAAGAAACTGTCATAACCTGAAATATAAGTAACCAAAAACCAAAACCAAACGAAAATTTGTTACGAACATAGCACGAAGCTCAAAATGGGGCCCTAAAAATGTGTTACTTTACAGTTCATCAAGATATCGACATACAGTATACAGTGTGTCCCACGATTCGCCAGGATTGATGTTACAAAAGGTAGTAAGTGTCGGCGAAAAATATTTACATTTCGAATTTTGTCTTTTGGATGCCTTGCTTGGCCCGAATCGCCGAAAGGAATCTTTTAACAGACTTTCCGTATTTGAAAATTAAGTCTCCTTAACAGTAACAGTTGAGCAAAAAACGTTTTCCATTTAGGTAAATGACCTCTTCCATGCATTTGCATAATAATTTAAATTGTTTCGCATTATAAGAATTTCAAATTTTAGCACTTTACCTCGACCATGTCATGTTTCATGAGCTCGAACGAAATAGCCAATTTGGGCAAAAAACGGAACGTACAGAAATACACCTAACCACTCGACCCCTAACGTGGAATATAATTTTAAGTTTTATTCCTACAGGTTTGTTATTTGTTATTTCACTGATTTTTTGCGAGTCTATTTATTTTGTGAACCAAATATTCGATAAGTAAAATCAATGATTTATGTATCTGTATCTTCTGCAGATAGCGAGTAGTACAGAGAAGTCATCAAAAATGAAACTTTGTTCTACCTACATTATGTTTAAATGCAACCCCAATGTGTAGTTAGTATGTAGTAGCCACATTATTCTAAAAGTAATTACACTAATGACAATTAATTTACAAATTGTGTTAGTTACAAATTTACAATCGTTGGTCAAGTAAGTTCGATGGGTCACGGAAAGTAAATTGTGATTAAATAAATCGCATAACCCCCGTAGATCGCCAATTATCAATTATTAACCATAGTAACAAATTAATTTATTCATTTATTAGAAATGTGTAGTGTAAGTATGGCTTTTATTGATTTCACAAAAAAATCGAAACCGGACATAAATAAGCCGTCCAATGTAATGTTTAAAACACTCGACTTAAAAATAATAACAACGGCAATATTATAACCATTAAAAAAAGTACACAAAAATAGAAAATACAAACCTAAAATAGTAAAAACGATCACACCGCTCGCAACGCCACACTGAAATCAACTAAATGGTCTGAATGCACGATGTTTGACGATAAACCAAAACATTATTACGCATATCACTTCTTATCTCAAATATTCTTAGAATTGTCTGGATATTTTCTCTATCAACAACTTAAAACATGGCATTTTTTATTCAACTTTTTTTAATCGAGGCATCAGCTTGTCAACGCCTCTAGTGCGTCACGTGACGTAAAAATTGACAGCCACAAACGCGACTCTTTGGCGCCATCGAACAACCGTTTAAATTTATACATTCCAACACCCAATTTTAATTGCGACAAATTTAATTTAGACAAACAAAAATTCATTCTTTAGATTATTTTAATTTAAAACAAAAATCGGATGCACTCGCATTCCCAACTTATATGTTACGTATGTGTGTGCTCGTGTACCTAGTAATTTGTTTTGTTACTTGTTTTGTTATATAAATCGAAATTAAAACTTGAACTGTGGGCAATCCAAAATAAACCCGTCCGTAATAACGTCGTAAAAAAATTAATTAATTTGCGACACATCAAATTCGTTACAATTAACCTTTTTACAGTAAAATATTATTTAGATAACCCAAGAAATAAAATTAATGCCGTGTTAGCTACGACACACGTTTCGAGTACCTAGTCAAGTTCACGCGGGCCGATCGATTTAAATTTAGACCAATGAGGCCACTTTTTTATAGAAATATCTCCAAGTTTTGGACGAGGAAAAAGTTAGTTTAATCATATCGTTTTGAAACAAATTCACAAGCAAATTTTGCAGACCTCCTGTACCATTTAACATAGTCGCCCCATCTAAGGTTTCTCCCCAAAAAATTGTGCCACCGCACATAAACAAGCCTAGCTATCACGAAAGTGGCATACCAACTCCTGGACCTCTTCAACCAGAGATTAAAACCGAAGAACAGTTAATGAAAATGAGAGCTAGTTGTAAACTGGCTGCACGCGTTCTTAAAGAAGTGGAAGAAACAATTTGTGTACTTTTTAGAAATAATCAAAAAATTCTCATATACCTAACCGACTAACCGTTTGTTACAGGTAGGGCAAACTACAGACTCGTTAGATTGCTTAGTACACGACTTTGCAATAAAAAATAACGCGTATCCGTCTCCTTTAAATTATAAATCATTTCCAAAATCCGTCTGTACGTCTGTTAATAATGTAGCTTGTCATGGCATTCCCGATGATAGACGTCTTCAAGATGGAGATATAGTCAACGTAGATATAACTGTAAGTTCGTCCATTTTCAAGAACAAACTGCAAACTGTCTCTTCAAGGTGTTTTTGGATGGTTTTCACGGCGATTGTTCGAAGACCTTTCGAATAGGAAAAGTCGACGACCGAGCTCTTGATTTAATCGAATCGACTAAACTATGTTTGGCTGAAGGTATTTCAGTTTGTAAACCTGGAGTCCAATTTTCTGCGATTGGAAAAGCTATTCAGATGAAGGCCAAACAGAGAGGGTTCGGTGTTGTTCCGTATTTTATCGGGCACGGAATAGGGCACTATTTTCATGGGCCTCCAGATATTATGCATTATAGTAAGTTGCAGGTATCGCACACGTGTGGGCTGCTTAAATAAAATCGACTCTTTTACTTTTAGGAAATCGTTATCCTGGAATCATGCAGTCTGGGATGACATTTACAATAGAACCAATTTTATCTGAAGGAAGCACCGATATTAGAATTTTAAGTGATAATTGGACTGCCATTACCATAGACAATTCCAGAAGTGCTCAATTTGAACATACGGTACTTGTAACAGATGATGGTGTAGAAATATTAACTACATTGAACTGATTTCTTTGTTAAAATTTGTGAATAAAGTTTTTCCCTTTTATTAAGTGCAAGTTTGAACCTTTAGAATTAAATTTTCCCGTCAGAGGAACGACATAATAATAATATCTACACTTATCCTCGTTTTTACTACAAAGTAGGCTCAAGATGTTTTCAGTAAAAAATGTATAATTTAAAACTATTTAAGTTAATTTTTAAGCTGAACACCCTGTATATTTTACGTTGTAGGATTGTAGGTATTATAATAGTCCGACAGCCAAACAAGTCCGTCAGTTAAGCCAAGTTATTAGTTAGTCAATGGTTAAGCGTAGTTTGGTGTCACTTATGCGATAGTTAAAAAAATAGCCTGTCAGTTTGCTACTTTCGTTTTTGTCTTGGGTGGTACATGCGAGCATTGTGTAGGTATTGGCTTAAACATTTACCCCCTTAAGAATTTAATCACGGTTAATGGCAGTTAATCAAAGAATTGCTATGACAACTCATTGTTATTCATTGATTAACTGCCATTAACCGTGATTAAGGGCCAGTTCTACGAACTCTGATTAAAGAATTTAATTACAGTTAATCAAAGAATGACGCGTAACGAAGGGGAGAGGCGAGATTATTAGGTTTAGTCAGTAGTTGCAAGATTCATTATCCTAAGTACCTGGGTCACAATGTAAAGACATTAGCCTCCATATTTTCCAGTTTATCTTCTTAAAAACAGGTGCAATTAAAATATTTGTATTTAGGAATAGTAATCATGTAATGTAATCAATCACTCTTGAAGGGAGCAAACAACTATCACAGCCCAAATTATAAGAACTGAAATTTGAAACGATTGTACAGCTCAAACATTCGTAGTTAATGCGGTATTTTTGGGTTCAAGCCTTTATAAGTGTTGGATTTCAGACTTCTTTTTCAGTCAGGAAATTGCTAAACTATGGTAAACCTATTTGAACAGAAGCGGTTTTGGCGCATCAACAAACCATTTTAAAATAACAAATAATTTGATGTACCGCTTGAATACCTTGTGAACATTCAGAGCTTTATTGTCTCCGAATTTTATCCGGCTTTTCTTTTTAATTTAGGCGCTTAGCACACACCACAAAGTAGCAAAATAAAACACATTTTGATTTTTTAAGAATGTTTTCTTATAAATGATAATATTTACAGATACGGCTTTCTTTCTCTATGTTAAAATCGATAAGTATAAATCTGTACAAGTATTATTTATCCACTTTAAAAAAAATCTTTATACATATCCTTTTCCAACATTCGTCAAATCCGAGGTGGATTAAATAAGAAAACAACCCTATTTACAAGATTATTTATACAGAAATTGTCGTAACATATAAAATGGAATGTTTTCCTAAACTAAACACTGAGAAATTAATCCAAAAAAAAATGCTGACATATTTTAAAACAAAAAAACACATTTTTTATATTATTTCATATAAAAATATATTATGTGCGAGTGGACGTCTCTTTTCCAATTACTTTATCAGCTTTTAAAGCACAACAATTAATACAATTTGTACGTTTTTTTCCAAAACAATATGCCAACATCAAAAATATACAGAAATAATAAAAACAAAATAACGACTACCAACTATTAATTGCAGTACAAAAACATATCCTAATCTTTGTATAAATAATAAATAAAAAAACACTCGCAACAAACAAATATTTATTATTGCACTGGTGTTTATAATTTTCCAGTTTAATCTAAGTACAAAAATTCTTAAAAGTTTAAAGAAATACGAACGACCCTTTTAGGATTCTTTTTTAAAAATCACAAGTATTTTTAAAAGATTAACCAAAGGTAACAAAAACCCACTGGGATTGTTACAGCCGCAGAAAGCACTTCAGACCGTCCGTAAGTTTCGTTTTTTAACACTTCTCAATTACAACACTCTGAATCTTTTAAAATTCATATTGATTTCAATTTTTAGTGACACATACAGGTCGTACACGCCCCTTCCGAGATTAATAATAAATGAAAAAATTGAAAAATCACAGTTGCGGACCCATTTTAATAAAACAGCAATTAAGAATTAGAGCTAGGTCATTAGAAAAGAACCCACCGCGTCATACACGCACAGATGACATAGGATGCTCTTGTCCATGGAATTTACCTATAGGTACTTATAATCTCAAACCCCAAACTCAATTTTTTAATACAATTGGAATCAATTTCACATACACATTACCAAATTTCTTTTGGGACTTCTAATAACTTTTTCATGGGCCAGTGATTTTACAATTTTTCGTTTACCGACGATACCTTCTAGGTAGATAATATTCATAAATAAAACAATCACAGATTAAGAATGTGGAATAATTTGTTTCTAAAACACATACAGAGTGTTAAAAGTTGTCAATATTAAACGGCATATAAATATGATCAAAAACATGTAAAAAATCCTCGATGCAGATAGGTTTTCAAGATCCTAACGATTTTGTTTTTGATATGGACTATGTTGATAAGGAAGGAGAGCATTTCGAACACCTTTAATAATTTATTGTTTTGTAGTGTTAAATACTTAGAAAATAAGTTATTAATGGTGCAGGATACGATTACTTTACATCCTGTATCTCACTAACAAATTTTATTGGGCGCATTCAGGGAGCTGTGACCATTCACATCCATTGGTTGTTGTATTGAGCACCACAGCTCCCCAAATGCGCTACTCAAGTTTCAAACAATAAATCTGAGTGACCCTGTACATTGCGGAATTTTTATTTGCTTCTGATCATATTATTAGACCTCTAAATATTGGTACTTTTTTTAAACATCCTGTTATGGATTCACGGGTGTGTACGTTATAAGTGAAAACGTGGTTAGCACTAAACGAAAAGGTAATGAAATTGCTCCATTCTCAAACACAAGAATTTACGATTGCAGATATGGAAATTTGAACGCCACTGAAAATTTTTTTTGTTTTAAGTTTTAAGAAAATTACATTAACGTGAGGGTAATGCGCGCCGCGCCCTTGCATTAATGATCAAAAGTGGCATCTTTAAACAACAAATCTCTGTAGGCCTTAATACTGCAATGTCACTTGTATATATGTTTCTAATTCCATACCTGCAAGCACATTCTTAATGCACAACCAAACTTGAAGAACAATTAAAAATAATTTTTTCTAAACGGAGTGCTTAAAGAAGGATTCCAGTGGGTTTTAATTACACATAGAAGATATAGTTAATCCTTTGCAATAATAAATAAACATACGAATTTAAAATTTGTTGTTTTTTAAATATAAATTACAAGAGATATTTTATAAAAATCACTGATAGAAAACAATTAACACAATTTTGAGTTTTTCGACTTAATAGGTATCACCAAATTATTATCTTTATGCACTTAGAATATGTTTTAAAGCACTTCGCTCTAGTTAAAAATTAACAAAAAAAACAAGAATTAAAAAAAATTTGGTTTATAACTCAACATAAAAACGAGATTACAAAATTAAAAATTCCGAGATCGTAGATACGAAAACGATTTCTAATAAATTTGTACAGCACTCTGTTTTAAATTCAACACCTTATACTGCATCTTCGCTTAGTCTTTCCACTCTGTATCTATTAAATGGTGAATATGGCGAGCGAGTCAGATCATTATTACTTACAACTCGTGTCCTATTAGGCACTACACCTTCGCTACGCCCCATTAACCAGTCCGTGCACTGTTTATGTTGTACATCACTCACGTTCGCAGATGTCCAACGTTTAAGCCACGTACGAAAACGAACTGCTAGTCGTTTCGTCACAGATGGATGAGACTGAAATTGAAATAATATTAAACTAAAAAAAAAAAACTTTTTAAAAGAATCAATTTTGCCTTTGCCAAAGAAAAGAACTCGCGTAAACGTTTTTAAACAAACCGCCATTTAACGTTTTAGTAATTGATCCCAATTTGATAAAACTTACAAAGCGCGTATAAAGGTTTACAAAGATCCAAAAATAAAATGAGTATTTTAAAAATTTAAATAAAGTATTAAAATTTTAAAACGAAAATGAGTGTTCTCTTAATTTAATTACTTTTATTTCTCACCTTTTTAGCATTTTTGAAGGCACTTTGCTTATAAAGGTAGCTGCTTTTATCAACAGTAAACATCATTTTGTTATCGCTAATTTTACATTGTGTTTCGTCCGACACGTCGTAACCCGGATGATGAGGCTGATTTCGTTGGGGTGGCGGCCTATCGTTCAACTTTTTCTCCAAAACTTCGATGGGGTCGACTTCCATTGGCGATTCGTTGCTTATACTCGCTTCGGGCTCGTCCGGTCCATTCTCGTCCGCTCTTTTGCCGTTTTGCTCTTCGCGTTTATTTTCATCGTCGATGTCTTCGTCGTGCATTCGATAGCCTCTTTTCGATGAAGTACTAACTCTAAGGTTACGATTTAAATAAATTGGCGATCGAGGTAACTTATTGTTGTCATTAGTTGTGCTGCAGTCGGCAAATCTCTCATTGTACGTACTCCAATTACGAGCTTCTTCGACTTTTTTCGAGTCGTCACTTTCGTTGTCTAGTAATTCTATCGTCATCTTACAATCGCGTTTATATATTACTATTCGGAAACAATTCTCGTCCGTCACAGCACCTTCTACGGCTCTTTGATGTGCAAACTCTAAATGAGACCGTTTATACGCAGACATACAAGGACCACCCGCGCCGCCACGTTTTTGTTCTTTTTGAAATAATTCCATGCAAGCAATAGCTGGACGTTCTGTAACACAATGTTGAAGCTGCCTCACCGCGTACTGAACGACTTTATCGAATGTAAATGCAATATAAGCGTGTATTCCGAACATTTCGCGTAATGTGTCTTCATAAGTTGTGGCATCCATATTACCGTCCAATAAATTCTTAACCATATCCAAAAATGCAGGATAGTAATCCTCGACTTCTATTTGTGGCTTCGGTTTCAAACGTAACGCGACTGCCGTACTCTCTTTACGTTTATCGCGATCTTTAACTTCGGAACTAGCCAAACTTAATGCGGTTTCGTACATTTTCGCCAAGCGCTCACAAAGAATTGCGTGAAGCCTTAAGAACATGTACCAGTTGCCGTTGGCCATAAAGAATGTGTATGCTTCATCCTATACAATACGACAAAAATTAATAAATCTGTGAGACAAGGTCGATCAGCGTGTTACAAAAATATTATCTTGAAGGATTTATAGCAAAATCCTCTGTGTGTACAATAATTCAGTAAAATTAGAAAACATTACAAGAAAAAAGGAGAGAACCCACAAAAATTTGCGTAGGCTTTTGTTAATATTTATTTTTTCAAGAACCAATGAGCACTTTCGAAAAACGAGGAGCTTTGAAACATCTAAAAAAATCAAGAGTTTTAGCATTAAACGCCTCTTTTAGGAAGTTTACACAATTTCATACCACCCAAGTGTTTATTGTCATTGTACAATAAAAATTAAGCGAGTTACCATTCAATTTTCCGAGTTAGTTTCTCCAGATTATAACAAGTCAAACCCAAAAAGTAGACGTTTTGTAAAGCTTATTACTAGTTCAAGTATTACAGAATTTTATCTAAAAAGATTGATCATCAGCTGGAAATTTGCCCACTGAACAGCATACCAAAAGTGGCGGAAATTCCTATGTGCGCATTCCCATCTAACGTGGTCACCCAAGATCAACTACTAACGGTGGAATAAATAAAGCAGTTTAGGTAAAAATTTAAATTCGTGATGAAAGATATCCAAGAGGTCTAAAACCTAAAATTTATCTTTATCTTTAGGAAATTGAATTCATTAGTCTTATAAAACTTCCTACCACACTTAAACTGTTTATTCTGTTATAGATCTCTCCTAGAAGGTAGAAGTTTAGTAAATGGGACCACTTGAGCTACAACTAAAAATTAGTAAAATCTTATGTAGGAAGTGTTTTTATATTTCTTTTAAAATGCTATTTATTCCTTGGGGAAGCCTTTCGATTTTCTACAAAGCTAAAACTCAAAAAATTGTCCTTAGTCCTTAGCTTAACTTGATAACTGATAACTTCATAATCATCAGTAACACAGTAACGTAACAGTTTAGCACATACCACATCTAGTTTCATTAGAAAAACAAAAGAAAAATACGAGACCAAAAAACTCCCATTTCAAGATTCTCAACTTGTTGACAAGACAAGAAACAAGAACATTTTTTGTAAAAATTTAACCTAAAACAAATTTTGCATTAAAGTTTTATTAGCCAATTTTTAAACATTTAAGAGGCGATCGATTTAACATTTACATGGAAAAAGTAAAAATATTCCGGCAAGTGCTTCATATTGCGCCCGAATCACCCTGTATTGAAAAAGTAAGAATAATTTTACTGAACTATATCTGTACTAAAAGTGAAATTGTTAACACTTAAAAATTTAGTGACAAATATTCGTCTGCTAACAACTTTCAGTTTTGCACTTCTGCTTTAATCATCTCCTCGCAATGTAAATTGAGACGGTTTAGATTTAAGTTCATTTGAATTTTTCTAAAAAATAAAAAGAATAACTTACCGGGTCACTAGTTTGCGCCCATATAGGAGGTTTTACGTCCTCTTCTTTAATATCTGGAATTTCGCTAAAAACTTTATCTGACGTCTCGCCATCCGACGTTCTTGAAGGCGATTTACCAGGACTCGAAGTCTCCATCTTGGGCTTCACGTCACCACCGCTCGAAGAACTGTTGGGACTTTCATTACCAGTCTCTTTATCATCTATTAAAAAACGCGCGTGTAAATATTTTACACAATTTAAAAATGACTTGTCTTACCATCATCCTCTCTTTCATCATCACTTAATTGCTGTCTCGGATGGAAGAATAAATCAGGCACAAATTGTCTCAAGATATGTTTAATTCTCCTCTTCTCGCCCTTCTGAATGCCAGTCTGCCTTTTTACGTGATGAATAAGTAAATTGGCAGCATCGTCCAAAATGGTTCTATCTTTGTAAGGAATTACGAGATGAGGACCAGCTAAGGTATCGGTTGCACCTTCCTCATTTTGCTCGTGCCTCTATAAGAATTAACACCTCAAAGTTAATAAACTCAAAACTTTAAAAAAATAAGCAACGTACCTCTTCGAATATACTCTCAATTTCGTTATACAAGCTTTTAGACCTCATAGATTTGATGTCATTTTGCTTAAAGTTAATTCCTTGGTGGTCCAGACTTTTCAAATAAAACTTTTCGTTTTGTTCCCTCCATATTTTGTTAAAACCTTTCTGGGCTTCTCTCCACTCCTCCTCTTTAGCTTTAAGTCTTCTTAATACGACAGGAACTGCTACGGCCGGACTTCGCTTTAAACCGTCGATAATATCTTGAGCTTTATCACCATATATGCGTTTTAGAGCTCTCTGATGAAGTACTGGAGAACTACCTCCTAAACAGTCGTCGAGTCTATACTTGGATACATCATCGGGACCCATTCTGTTCAACTTCTTTTGGACGCCTTCCAAAACACGTATCGTCGAACCATTAGTTTCAATCACGACGTCCAATTCGAACCTCTCATCTTCACACCTATACATGTACTCTTCGTACTGCGTTTTACGTGAACTAACAAATGTACTATCTTCGGACCAAGTCGGAAAAGAAACCCATTGGTCGTTTAAAACGTCTTTGCACAGTTGGGTACGACCAGAACATTTGATTGGTTCCTGTAATCAAAAATAAACGATAGAGTATTTTTGTTAATCGCATTAAAAATGAAAATAAAACCCAAATGCAAAAAACACTGTAACCTCATCATCTGTATGATTAATTTACGATAAGTAATGGAATTTACACGGTGATTAAAAATTAGGCGAGTATAAAATTTTAATCAACATAAAATCAAATCTGTTCTTTATGAGAACGACACGTAAAGTTTATCCTACAGTTTAAAGTTCTATAAACATAGAAACTAGTTGTGACATTAAACACCTGCAACAGTAAATGAAAAACCTTTTTATTATTGCCTCAAAAATATTTCAACACATAACTCTATAAATTTACATTGGCTTTGGCAAGTATAGGAGAGAAAACCCCTGGAAGACATTAATTTTTTACAAACGACGCGTATCCTAAACTTTAAAAATCCATTATGCATACTATAACAAGCAAACCACAATAAGGGTAGTGTATACAGTATACACGTTCTACAGTATTTCAAGCCGAAATCTATACGTACGGTAAGTAAAAAAGTAAAAACCAAAAATGTCTATTTTATTGGACAGTCAAGCTTGTGCGAAACTGACAGCAAAATCTGATAATCTTGGCCTGTACTAGAGTTCTGCTGGGTGTCTGGTCAAGAGAGAACAATGAGACCTCTTACTAAGAACACATCTGCAAAGATGAAAATAGATCCACAAATCCTATAGAAATAAACAAACACTCTCAATCCTTTAATAATCATGATATAACAACAATCAAAGATGGTAATATAATCATTTATCTTATGCAGATTTTCTCACCACGTACTGTAAGTGTAAACACTTGTCAACCACTCCCTACAGGATTATTAATGAGCTAAAACTTTCGAAAGTAATTTCAGTATACAAACAACATGTAAAAGTCCAAGAGAAGATTATTCAACCGCACATATGCACGATAAATTGATAGCCTCTCAAATTAAAATCATTCACAACTTTTAAAAAATTATGTCGAAAGCTCTTACCTGCGATGCAGGAATGATGCAATAACTCGCTCCCAATCTCTTGGCTGTAGCTAAATCGATATCAACAGCATGTTCTCCTTGTGGTCTTTCGGCGCGAACAACATTGTAAGGTACTGCTTCGGTCTCGTCTTTACCCAAAAATTCCCTGAACCACCTAAGTAGTTCGGGAAATTTACCCAAAAACGGAGTCACAAGTTGAACCAGTTCACTTTTAGACACAATTTCGTTGTTGTATAACGAAAGACATCTTAAAAAGTTGTAGTACACTTCTGTTGATCTTAAGGCCTTTCTAACTTTATCGAAAAAGGCGTAGTCACTAAGTTTACCGTATTTGGCGGCTTCGGCCAGTGTGACATCTCGACACGATGTGGACTTGTGCTTTTTAGGAGGAGGAGCATCTCTGTGCATGATGCTAGGATATGGAGGCGAACGTTTAACTTGCGTCGATAAATGGCCGGGTTTGTGAGAAGGTACTGCTCGTTCCAAGATGTGATCCCGATAAGGTTGTTTTGCTGGTTGTTTTTTGACTATATTCGGTACATGTTCGGATAATGGAGGAGGGGAGGCGTGACTAGTAGCATCGGGTAAAAATTGTCCAAACTCGGCAAGAAGATCACTTTGATTTTCAAATAACTTAGCAACTTGACTATAAACTTCTTGTTCCGTTAAATGTTTACCAGGACCTCCGGCAGTCGAAGATTCCTTCAATGTGCGTTGTTCTTTTTGATAAGTGTGCAAAATTTCCAAAAAGCGCTTATATTTTTCCGGTTGGCCTTGAAATCGATTCTGCAAAAATAGAAAAAGCCATTAAATTTCAGCTTGGGAAGCGCGTCAAATTGTTTCATTGTTAAAAGTGCTTCCAAAATTCAATTTTAAATTGTTTACAAATACGGTTTTATCTCCAAATTAAATTGTGTAATCGAACGATAGATAAGCACAAATTAAACTTGGAACGTTCAAGTTTCTTAAAAATTCCCGCTCAAAAATAATTAAAATTGAAGTGAGAACCACAACTCAAAACAAACTATATCATACACTAATTACCTCTAGAAGAAACCTTTTTAAGTTCATTACATTCGTTACAAATATAAAACTTATTACTAATTGTTTTTTAATTCCACGAGCTCGTTGAAATTGGTTATAGTAATAATAAAAGTTAATCGAGAAATTGTTTACTACTTGTAAACAATTGTAAGGTAAACATATATCGGAAAATAATTGACTTGAAAAAAATCAGAAAAAATAATTGTAAGACACTAGGTCCCTAAGTGTAAGTAAATACACCTCTAATAATCAACTAAATTAAATTCAAAACTTAAAAATGAAAGAGTAAAAACATCAACTCACCTTAATTTTATTTACGTAATTAATTGCGTGATTAAATTCCACTGGTTGATTTTGAGGAGTTTCATTATGTCCTTGGAGGGCTTGATTAACGGCCGCATGTGCGGCAGATGTAGTGAGTGCATTATGAGTCGAATTATTATGTATGGGAGCTCCGCTTCCATAAGTCGACAGATGATGTAAAACTGTCGCCGGTAGTGGTGGTGGCTGTTGTTGTTGAGAAGCTATCGTAGCCACGTGTGAAGACAAAGGTAACGATTGCGATGTAGTTAAACAAGTCGGTGGTCCTTGCGAAGACATCGTATTTTGTATAATCGTACCAGTACCACTAAAAATCATAGCCGGCTTCTGTTGTTGGGGGTCGGGTGCCATCGTGCCCGTCGGACTAGGAACACTTACCGAAACTTGGAAAGCGTACCCTTGCTCACTTCGTTGCACTTCTATTTTGTAACCGGGTGGAAGAAACGTATTAAAACCAACAATTAAATCGGGAAAACCGCGAAACAGATTTGAAACTCTTTGTATAACACCGGGAGTATCGATAGACTGACTTTTAAATTCTTTCATAATGTCCAAAAAGTCATTGTACACTTGGGGCTGCGAACCAAACTTAAATTTAACTAAATCGAGGTACGATAAAGCATCTTCGACTTTCAAACGTTGGAAATTACTGCTACCGCTTCCTGGCGACTGCTGTTGTGAAATTTGTAACGAAGAATTTGGCGAGGTGGGGCCTTTTCCGCGCATTTGATTGTGTGCCCCAATTGACAAAGGTTGCATTGCTTGAGGTTTGCCAGAATGAGGCGTTGCTGCCGTAGGCATAGCGGTATTATAATTCACAGTTGGCGTATATAAACTTGACTGCATTACCTCACCGATAACTTTAACCGATCCAGAAGGTGTACTATACGAAATAGTCGGTGTGGCGTTTGGCAACGCTTGGCGATACAGATTGTTCACTGGTGGGCCACTTATTTCTTTTATTGTTTCATCCACTCGCAAACGTTTCATTTCAAATCACATCGAGGCGGCTATAAAAAATAAATAAAAATTATGTCACAAAAAACAACATAACCTCAAAAAATGTTAAATAACACGTTGAACGTACGTTTTAAAAATTTCGACGCCAAATAACGTTAATTTAAGTTTAAATGCGGTATGTTTCCTTTTAAAATAAAAATCACGAATTTACTCAAAACCCGACAAACCTGTCTGAACAAAAGGGCGAATAATAAAAAAACTTACACGAAATGGTGTAAAACATCAAATTTTAACGATACACGTGTAGGAGAAGGCATACAATTTTACACTCGACGAAAAATACAAATTAAACACATTTCACAATAGTTAGACAAGCCAAAATTCTGACAACAAACCTGCCATTTTGAACGTTCAGCTGATTGACAACTAGACACGCCCACGAAATAAATAAAACCGGTGGCAACCGATCTACAAAAATTGTACAGGGTACGTCGTGCATTAAACCATAAGAAATTAATAAAACGCAATTATTAATTATTTTGTTTTTATCTAATTTAACGATTGAAAAGTGTTCTTTAATCGTGAACAATTTAAATTATTTTAAATAGAATACGAATTACTGTATTTTATTAATAAAAGGCTTGACTTATTATTCGTACCAAAAATTTAAATGTTTGGTTACGATTGGCAACATTGAAAATTTATTTAAACATTACGCAATACTCCCAATTTCATAAGCAGTGGCGCGTACATTCTATTTAAATACTCGGTGGCGTAGAACTGTTTCTACATGGGAAGCAATAAAATAAAATGCTCGATTTTAATGACGTGAAGTAAGCAAGTAAGTAACTTTTATACTTTTGAGTACTAATAAACATTAATGTAAAGTTCATCGCTTGAAGTGTAATTTATTGTCTAGTTAAGTTAAATCTTAGAACGGAATGCCGCTACTGCGGAACTTTGAGCGATTATAAATGAACAACTGATTGGTTGGTGATGTGCTCATTGGATGTAACGTAACACAATTGAAAACTACTTTTAAATTTTTGGCAGTAATTTTGAACTCGTTTTAAGAACCACAAGAATTTGCTTAGGTTGTTTTATTTTAATGATCACATACGAATTTCCGAGAAGCCCCTTCTAGATTCTCGTCGAGATACGCCACTGTTGAAGAATTACATCAGAGAGATGGATGTAGTGGAAATTTTGTGCAATTATGTTTTTTTTATTATTCAATTAAATAAAAATATTTTTGAAAGGGGAACATGTTCCTCCTCAAAAGACGTAACCGAACAATTCAGTTGACAACTGTTGTAGTCACTTTCTCGATTGACCTTGAAATAAATATAACCCAAAAATAACATAGAAAGCACAAAATGATAATAAAAAGTAATTCCTCGCATTCGCCGATTTAAAGCAGAATTACAGCAATGGGTTACTTATGACGCAATAATAAGTTGTTCACAGATCGAATTACCGAATTTTAAACTGAATATTACACCCAGATTATACCAAATTTGGCCGATCCTTATAGAAGGGTCATTTGGACGTGTAATTTATTGAGCGACATACCGTCGTTTTGTTCTACACGCCAACGGCATCGCATCACGTATCGGGTAAATGATAAAAACTCGATAGTTTTGAGAAAATCTTCTTCGAGCACGAAAATTGGACGGTATAACACATGTACAAAGCCATCACAAAGATGAACTAGGGCACGAATTTACACGTAACAAAAGTATTTTATGCCCGCGTAGACTTGGCAACGTCAATTGCCCTCCAACCCGCTTTTCCGGTGTTGCTGATGTACAGGAACGCCGGTCGTGCTTGCTTTCACCACGAGAGAGGTGTGGCAACGTCGCGCGCAAACTACGCTCCCGCGATCTCGCCAGTGAGCTCGTGATTGGTAGTGACGATAATCGATACGAGCGCGGAGGGCAGAGGGTAGGACGCGGCGGCGCAGGCGACGCTGCCAAATCGGTCACTATCGTTCGCTTAGCTGCGATCCAAATTCGTATACTCTCGCTGGGTAAACAAGCAACAAAATAATGCCATATCTAATTAATGCACTTAAAAAAATTATTTGCGTACGGAAGTATTACGACCAAAAATAATGCAGTAATGGTCTCAAAATTAATAAAAAATTATGTTTTTTTAAATCTAAACATGCTTGGCACGGTTGCCAGGTCATAACTATCCGCAACGTCGGCTAAATACAACAAACACGAACTAAATTAGGCACTGAATTTTTTTATTTTAAATCGAAATTATATAAAAGCAAAAAATACCGAATTAAACAAGATTTTCTAGTACGCACCTCCCACATGGGACGAGTTGGGCTAATTTTGGATCACGTACGACTATTTTCATTTAAAATAATTTCAAACTCGTAAAAAATAACAACAAACGAATAACTATTCAACAAATAAGACTAAATTAACGAATGAACTATAAAGCGTACCAAAATATGTTACATACCTTATAAAAGCCTTTGTCGAAAAAAATTGTGAAAATTTAAATCGTCCCAACAATTCACCTTTATTAACCGACAATTTGTACCACTTTTCGCGAATAAAATTCACATTTAAACAATAATTTGAAAATGTAAAACTATGATTCATTCTGTTAAGAACTTCCCTCTACAACGTACGATTTGCGACTGCCTGCTTGAAATCTTGCGAGCTTGTTTGGACGAGTCCATTTCGTAATGGCACGGTCTACAATTCTGTATTACGAGCTATATTTTTTGTTTTCTACATGAAATAAAATTAGCATTTTTCGACTTATTAGTATTACTTATGTGTAAATGTTTCGATTAAAGTAATAAAATAGGCTTAAAATTGTGTTATTCTTAGTTAAACGTTTGAAAATCGACCAAACTCCCCTCCGCACAATAGAGTAGATCCCTAAATTTGATTGCTTTGTAGTTAACGATAAACAAATGAGTGGCGTAGCGGTACAATGTTTTTAAAATGCAAGCGGGAAATGTTTTAATCTTTTTTTTAAATAAATAATTCGATTAATTAATATTTTGTCGTTAATTCTAATTATTTAAAAAAGCAGAAATTAAAAAAACATATTTCACACTTTAAACCCATATTTTTTTTAGTTGGTAAGCACTGTGAATAATAAGCGTATTATTAGTATTAGTGGGTTTGCGCTCTTTCAGGTTTTTAAATTATGTAGACGTTAGAATCTTTTCTAACTTCTACACGTTTCAGAAAGAATTGAAAAAATACAATAGTAAATACACTAATCTTAAAAAGTGAGGTTATGCTCGTTCTCATCTATGACGGAGAGCATCACTTAAATTACAAAAATTCGATGTTTGTAGTAAAATGTGTTGTTAAACAAAATAAACATCCTCTGCTTCGAATCCAAACTTTCGTTAAGAAACGTTTAATTACAAAAGTTCACTACGATGATAACATTATGAGAACAGTTCCTGATTGGTTAAGTAAACCTTGAAACAACCAATAACAGTTAGTTAACGTGTAATCTTCAGTTCTTTAAAAGATCAAAAGAGTCGTACGTAAAAATTAATTGCACACTCAAGTATTTATACTACCTTTGAAATGGACACATGTACGTTAATAATTTTTGTTTGTACAATTATGTCGGCTTATGCCGCAGTACACATAGATGTAAAAGAGCTACGATGTTTAGGTAAGTTCGACATACATATCAAATAAAAATAAGCGCCAGCAAACGAATAATTTTCAGTGTGCAAATCAACGCTTAAAGAGTTAGATTTAGCAATTAGAAAAATTGATCCAGCCAAAAAGGTCGAAGTCGGTGGATATCGTTTGGACGCTCACGGAAATTTACAACAAAAAACTGTTCAACAATCAAAATCTGAAATTTACATATCAGAATTAGCCGATACAGTATGTGAAAAGATGGACGATTATGTTAGGGCAACTTGGAAGGATAGCGGAAAGTTAACTCTCTTACAGTTAATCGATTCCAACGGGAATATGAATTTAGATATGTCTAAAGTTGATATTATTCAAGATGACGACTTGAATAAGAGCTTAAAGTATTATGTAAGTTGGGAATTTATAAAATATTTTGTAGAGTACTTTATTTTGTGAATTTTAGTGTGAAGGTATTGTCGAGGAGTACGAAGAACAAATAATTAAACATTATAAAAACGATGCCGATAATATTGATTTACGAATATGTGCTGAAGAAGCTCAGTTATGTTTGGATGATTTAGACGACGACGTTGACTATGTAAATGACGAATTATAGGGTATTAGAGTGATGGTTGTCTTCCTCGCAAGTTTTAAGGCTGTTATTTTTTTAAGTTCATCACAGTTTATAAAGTTGGAATTGTTGAATTTAATAAATAAATATTGTTATCGAACTTGATTTTTCTTTGCCAGAGTGTTCTAGAAATGCTCGTGTAGTGTAAAGAAATTATGCAACATTTGTGGCTGTTCGAGTGGTATTGTTATTATTCCTTTATTTAACTCAGAATTCTTTCATAATTCGCATTGATAATTAAACAAGTTCAACTACAGTTATCATTCAAACCGTAGAAAAAAATTAAATTTCAATCAACGAAGTGGGGTTAGGTCTTATTAACGTCAGTGTTGTCGCTTTTTTAAGAAATAATTTACAATTATTTATTTATGTACTTGATTTATGTTAATTGTGCGTTTTATTAGTTTTGTAAGGATTTGGTCGATGATTTTTATTACATTGAAGAAAAAACACGTAACAAGAACAAAGTGAGGTTAGGTCTCATTAGTCTTATTGTCAATTTTTGAAAAAGTAATTTTACGATTATTTATTTAAGTATTTGATTATATGTGTTAATTGTGTGTTTTATTACTTTTGAAATTACTTGGTTAGTGATTTTGTTACGTTATGCCATAAGATGAGTTACGAAGCAAAAGATTCTCATTATTCCACAATATCACTCTTAGGACAATGTTGGGATGGTTTAGCCACTGTTCATCTAGCGAAGCACTTACCTTCTAACAAATTGGTCGTTGTGAAACGCTTTAATATGGATAAAGTGAAAGAAGAATTGAGTTTAGTTTCTGTAAGTTATACTTTAACAAGGAGGCATCTCGATAAATTAATCCTTTATTAAAGCACGATATAATTTTAACTAAGCAACTACAGCATCCTAACATTATTAGATATTTTTCATCTTATGTAACTGGATCAGAAGTGTGCGTCGTTAGCCCCTTAATGGCGTTTGGCTCGTGTAAAGACCTAATAAATGCACATTTTAACGATGGGCTGCCTGAAAGTGCTATTTCCTTAATTTTTCGAGAAGTTTTAGACGGCTTGGACTATATCCATAAAAAGGGCTTCATTCATAGGTAAAATATATTAATTGAAGGTAAATAGAGCTAAACAATTTGTTGTAGGGCTTTAAAAGCTAGTCATATCTTAATATCGGCAGAAGGACGAATTTGTTTAACAGGATTACGCTACGCTTGCCCCATAATTGATCAGGGGCGTTGGCAAAAGCAAATTCATTCTTTCCCTTCGAGCACGGCTAAAAATTTAAATTGGTTAAGCCCCGAAGTACTCGAGCAAAATCTTAAAGGTACGAGGTTTTAAAGTATGATAAAGGCCCTATTAATCACTTGTTGAAGTTTAGGTTACAACGAAAAGTCTGACATTTATAGCTTAGGTTTAGTTTTATGCGAACTTGCAAATGGTTCCGAGCCATTTGCGGGGATGCCAACGACGCTTATGCTTATTGAAAAAGTTCGAGGTAATGCCCCTCAACTGCTCGATTGCTCAACCGTACCAAGAGACGAAAATAATGAAACACACGGTAAAAGCGCCGCTTGAATTACTTACTAAAATTAATCAAACTTGTTTTAAAAATAGGTTTTTCACAAAATCAAGTGAATCGGCGTTTTAGCGAAGGATTGCATCAGGTAACGGCGTTGTGCTTGCAAAAAGAACCGCACTGTCGTCCCTCGACTAGTCAACTTTTAACCCATTCTTATTTCAAACACAACCGGAAAGGGTTACTACTCCCAGATTTGTTGAAACCTGCCCTACCACTAAGTGATCGAGTTGCTCATAATATTGGTAAATATACATAAAATTGTAGTGTGTATTTAAAAGACTGTCGTATTATTTTAGATGAGTTGGCAAATTTAGACACGATTCAAAGGATGGCTGAATTAGACCTTTACACATGCGAGTGGATTTTTTAATATTAATGTTTGTGAACAAAGTTTCTTATTATAGTTTATATTTTAAACAATACAATGCACATTGTTATACATTATAAATAAATATTTTTTTATACTTTTTGTTATTAATCGCCTTACATATAACAATAATAACAGGACATGTAAAGAACATCACAAACAATTTTTTAATAATAAAAATACAGTCAACATTCAAGGATCGATAATATTAGACCATTAAACAATTAAAAATGAGAACAAGAAGATCATAATTTAGATGCAGTGATCGTAATGTATAAAAATACAGCGAGAGTTGAGATCACTGGATTATTAGTCACATTGAGTTCTCTTCCCACAGAATTAACAGGACATGTAATTCTAATAGCCCACTGATCTAAACTCGCCCTGTGCATTGAAAAGGTTCAAAAGTTTTTTCTTTTAGACATGCAAATGTTGCACAAGAGTTTCAACTCTGATTTATCATCAACCATCATACACATTCAAGTATAAACTAAAGTTGCACAAAAAAAAGCACCCCCTTTTGTAAACTAGAAGCAGTAGGTAGGAGGTACATAAATAATACTAAAACAAATTTGCTATTGTTCTTAAATTAAGTACAAGTTAATACAAAAATAAATTTGCAATACTACCATCGGATTTAAAAATTCTGACCCTTGACTTTGAAGACCTGTAGTACTCCAATAACACCTTTATGAAATAAAATGGAGAAAAAACTCAATGGGTGCTTATTATTCCACATATCTGCTAAGAGCCGTTTACTATACAGAAAGGATAGTTTCAATAGGTAAATTCAATGCTTGGGTTTTAAAAAATTGATACCTAAAACCGTCCCGAGTAAAAATTGACAGTAACGGTGAACACCGGCTCATTGCTCTGTGTATTTTTTTATTAAATTTCGCCCCTTATTGAGATTACTCCTCTAGTCAGGGGTCAGACCTTTTGAGTCAGATAGTAGTGCAATTTTTATGTTATACCATAATAACTCAATAAAAAAGTTTCCTTAAAAAAAAAAAATTAAAGTACTAAACTATTCTCGTAACGAGAATAATTATTATTCAAAGTGATTCAGATAATGTTGGCTAAAAGTACTAAATTTATTGGAAGACGAGCTAATTTTCCAAATGTTTCTAAAATTCCAAAAACATTTTGAATCACCCTTTAAACTTGCAGAGTATAATTTTACTACAATTAACAACAAGATTGGCATTCGTTGCACGAATCTATTAGTGGTTGATTATACTTTTCTATTTGAATAGTGCAACTTATTACATTCAAACGATTTCTCACTATAGACGTCGCTTGCTTTAAAATAAAATCTCTATCACAGCCATTATCTGAAAAAAAAATTATTTTAGAACATTTCAAGCATTGATTGAATTTTAAAAAGTTTTCGAGCGCTCCTAACAAATTTTAAGCATTTCTAAAAGTTTTAAGTGGTATTTAACACTAGCAAAAAGCAACAAGAGCTTTTAGGCTCCTCAAGCAGGCGTTGGAAACTTCGAGTACTTTGTAAATGCTTTAAAACACCGCTAAACATTTAAAACGCTCCCAAAGCTTGTTTTCCACTCAAACAAATCCTACTTCTTTCAAATAATTTACGTAAATTTCGGTAAACTTACCAACAGCCAAATGCACTGTAAGAGCATCCTTTCCAGGCGATAAAGACCACACGTGCATATCGTGCGCGTGTTTAACTCCCGGTATATTTAAAAATAAGGATAAAAAATTTCCTACATCCCTCGGACTAGCTTCAACGAGAATTTTCATGGCGTCGTAAGCCACATGTAATGTAGCGTAAACAACAATAGTCGAAAATAATAGAGTACAAATTGGATCCGCTATCTCTGCTTCTGGAAATATTTTAATAATAATCGCCGCTATTAGAACACCGACGCTTTGTAAAAGATCTCCCAAAACGTGTGCCGACGCAGCACGCACGTTGATATTTTCGTTTGAAGATTGTATTTGTGGACCATGTGAGTGTGCATGACATACACTGTGAAGTACAACTCCCATTCTGAAAAACAAAACAGTTATTTAATATAATAATAGGTAATACTAAGAGGAAGGGAATACAGTGATAAGTATCCGTAGAGAGAACAAGAAAATATCTTGTACAGACAAAATACTGAAACACTACGCATAGTCTATTGATGGAAACACAAAAAATGTAATATAAGGCTCCTGTGGATCGATGGTACAGTGGGAAGTGGGACCGCCCCGCCGAGCCAAACTTTTCCAAACAGCTTGTAAGCTGGCTTTAAGACATACGTCAATTTTGTGGAAAACATTTATGCCTAACCATAAGTCGGACTTGTCGCCTCTGTGAGCGACCGCATGAATCATAATAGCTACCCGTGAGGACTATGAGGAGCAGGAAACGAAAGAACAGAGTATAATTTATAGCGGGCTAGTCTGATACACGGTTGGCACAAGTCCTGGCCGAGGAGTTGGTACGCATGCCAAGACGTAACACTCGTCTAGTGTCCACTAAACTTCAAGGAGGAGCTTTTTGCATCTTCACCTGTGACAGGATAAATCTTGAAGAAGCTTACCACAGTAGGGTACTGGGTACACAGTTAATTCTGAAATGCTGGCATAAATCTGTGATACTGCACCAGGTACCCAATCAGACAGGAATTGAAGGGAACCAGAAGAAGGGCCGCGATCCTGCTCAGCTTCATCAAATGAAACCTTGCAGAATGGCTCCTAAAGGGGTGTAGAAAGCATCGAGACAAACAAGGGGTTAGAAAGGTACGGACGGTCTTCTATAAAGGAAGCATGTTCAGTAAAAGCCAAAATACGGTCAAGCCTTATAAGAAAACACCTGAAAACGGCGATAGGCCTACTGACGACCACATACCCTTCAACGAAATCCCACATACTATTTACAGGTGTTCGGAACCACCCCACGTGTAGGGCCTCATGGGGGTCGATTTTTAAGAACTTCGCCATGATCTGATTCTTATTTTCAAAGCATTTCCCTATTTTACTAGTGAGCGCCAGCTTTAACCCAGTCTAAATTCTGCTTGCTCTTCAGTGATGCTCTCATTTCATCTTTCCGTGGCTTCAGAACTGCGACAGTTTATATAGCTTTTTGAGTCAGTAGATGCGGCTCAGACCAGAGGATATTGGTATTAACTTTGCTCATCATCCATTAAGGACGACGCTTAAGAAATTCTGGATCTCTCTCATACTACACCTGGCGCAGTTAGCTTTCACTTAATAGTACTATCCACGTCTCCTCCCTACCTCCGTAAAATCGTAAATCGTGTTTCCATGTGGAGCACTCAGACAAAAGCAGATAAATCCAGCTTTCAACCCATTAAAACATAGAATATGGCAAAGATAACATTTTTATTAGACAATATAATTTTACATAGGATTAGCCTTTATAATAGAGTTCCTGTTCGTTGCGAAATTTTGCTAATGCTCGAGCAGCCAACATAAACCCATATTTTAACAGGTTCGTTTCGCCTTTACAATTCTCAGTGCCATTTTCATCTTCACAATTTAAAACTTTAAACGCCGGCTCATTAAAATCATTTTCTTCACTAGCTAATTTACTCTCCAAATGTAAATGATCACCCGATTCTTTACAAGAGTCCTTAAGAGAATCACAAACGTTTTGAAGTTCCTGTAACCTATCCATAACATTTTCCGCATCATTTTCGCTAGATATAGTTTCGTAAGATTCGTCAGAATCTTCATTTATAGATTTAGACGAATCTTCTGATATGGAGGTTAGAAGTTTAGGAAAGCGTCTCGAAGGTGGTATGGTGCACTTTGTTCTTCTACCTCTTTTTTCTACTTTCGGCTTGGTTTGTTTTAAAGGTGAAGTCTCTTCATCTTGATTTATGCCAAGATCGTTACGAAGTTCTATATCGTTGGTCAACACTTTACCAGTATCAAAACTCAGTTCCGACAGACTCTCCGGACTCGAGCTTTCTGCCAGAGAGTTGAAGTAGTTGAATTTTATTAAATCGAGAGATTTTATAGGGTCGAGTAGTACATTTTTGTCATTAGCAACGTAATTATCGGTATTTGCAACTGAAATTTTGTCGTGTTTGTCGAACGACACTTCGGAATAAAAGTCGCCTATAGAAGTTTCACTTTCTTTTTGTGTGCTAGCAGTTGGGGCAGTATTTTTTAAAGCATTTTTAAAATGACCGCTAATGAAACATCGAGTAGTGTGTAGGTCGTCGGAAATTTCTTTTAAAAATTTTTGGGTGTTTACGTCTTGAATGTCTTCTGTACTTTTGCACAACTGCTCTAAAGTACATATGTACCACTCGATTGGTTTACACAAACTCGACATGTGTTCATTATAAGGACATGTTTGTATGTTGTCATAACTAGTCTTAACTTCGATAGCCTTTGTTTTAACCAAGTCCAGTAAATCGGGTATGATTTGGTAAAATATGCAAGTGGTGCCTAAATTTGTTAAGTCTGGATTTCCACAATTTTGAATATCGTTGAGTTTTGCAGAAAGACAAAGATCCATTGTAGATAAAAGCTTTGAGACTATTTTAATGTAACTGATATTTAAATTTTTCAACTCTTTGAAAATAGAGTTTTTTTCCTCGAAAGAGTCGGGAGCACTTTGAGTCGTAGGCTCTTTAAGAGCCATAATATCCTCTAAATTTTCCACTACGGTAATATTCTCGTTGATGTACTTCAAAATTTCTTGCAAAGTTTCAATAACCAACATGACGTCGCCTTTAAGCGACGTAACGCGAAAAAGTTTACTACCCCCTATTTTATCGATGAGAAAATCATTACACATATAGTCTAAAATTGCAAAAGTGGATGTCTGCGTAACACATAAAAAGTGCAATAAGTCGTCAATCCTTTTTCTTTGATCCCACATCAGTTTGAAATTGTATAATCCATAAAAAGTGGGTGCAAAAGAAATAACTAAAGGCCAAATAGATTCACATTTTGTTGAAATTGCAAAACCAACTGTGGCACTACAACCTGCAACTGCCAACCAATGAGGTTTCTTTTCAAACTTTTCGTTATATCGAGCCTTAATTCTTCTAATAATCGAATAATCGTCTTCTAACAATAATCTGCTCTCTTCGATACGTCGAATATGATAAGATAACACTTCTGTAAAGTCCCAATCTATGAAGTTTAATTTAATTACATTTTTAAGCATTATGCTTCAAGAGTGGAGTAGTAAAGACATGATAACAAAAAAAGGACAAATTTTGCAAAACTTAACAGAAAAATTAATTGTCAATCATTGACAATTAAACAAAAACGCTTTGCCTAATCTTTAAAGATCTAGAAGTCGCTTTTCATATATGAATATTATTTGCCATGTTGCAAAACTTCAGAGCACGAAACTAAACGACATACTAATAAGTCAAGGCAGCGAACGCTTTTGCTAAACCATAAAGTAGAAAACTTTTGACTATGCAAGAAAAATAAACATGCAAATACCGGCCTGTTAACAAAAAGGGCAGCATTAACTTGGGAGCGGCTCGAGAAGGGTGTGCTTTTGCTCTTTTTCAGTTTTTCACTTATAACTTCAAAACTACACACTTTTTGAGAAAAGTTCTTTTATACTAAAATAAAGTACATCCAATTTCCTTTAAATTATCTCTCTCAAGTTTTTTCCTCGGGTAAACGATTTAAGCGCTAGCGCGCGTTAAAGATAAAAAAACTTCTAACATCGGCAAAAAAATTGTTTTTCGGTTATAACTTTAAAACTACGCACTTTTTGAGAGAAGTTCTTCTATACAAAAATAAAGTACTTAGATCAAGTTTCCTATAAATTATGTCTGTTAAATATTTTTCATCAAACAAACAGTTTCGAGTTACAAGCGAAAAACAACAAAAGAGCCAAATTTCACCCTTTTCGAGCCACTTTTAACAGGCAGATTGTCGGTTTTATTACTCATATGCAATGTTCTTTCATTCTGTATAGTCAAAAATTGTGTACGTTATGGTTTACTAAAAGGATTCGCTGCCTACTGAGTGCAGAGAATAGCTGGACGACACATTTGAAATCAAAATGTATTTTTGGCCAAAACTTGGAAAAATAATAGCTTTATCGAAAAATGTCATCAAACCCTTTTTGAACCTTTTGCTCTAATTCGGTTTAATTTTTATTCCACTATGTTAAAAATTGACCAACATATTTAGATTTCCTTTAAGTGGAAATTTTCTCCAACTCTCTTTGTTGAAGTACGAGCTATTTTCTTAATTTACTTAAAAATAAAAGGCTTTATGTAGAAATGTTTCATGTAAACTTGAAAGCTTGCTGAGTTTGCTTGAATTTAGTTTTTTCTCACCACTGTGAGATTAAAATCAGTACAGATGGGGTCCAATATTTCCAGAAAAAGCGTGTTCATGAAAAATCAATGATACGCTTGTTGCTTCAAGTGCATTCAGATTTTTAAAAAATTAACAAGAACTTTTTGGAAGACAATTTTAGTATAAATTTGGTATTTTATTTAGTAGGAGCTCCCAGTATACCTCTTACATCATAGAAAAATCTTTAGACTAGTCAAAATTGCCAAAAACAACAACACAAGTCAGCATAACAGCAGCAAAATGAAAAATTAGAAAAATAGTTTATTTACCAATTGAAGCGCGTGTAAATTTTCATTAACTTTGTGATTTTTTCCTACATATTCATAAGTAAATTTGCCCACAAGCCACAAGAGCAAAGGTTAAACATCTACCCGTTCAATTATGTTATCATTAAACATTAATTTTCTAATATTTAGAAATACTCACAAAATATTTACAATGACTCCTATAGAAGCAACAATAAGCATGGTATCGGCGTCAATTTTATACTCCCCCTTCCTAAGCCTACGAACGGCGAGTACTGCAAAAGTTCCAGCCAGAAGCCAAACAGCCAAAACACTGTAACAGAACAAAAACTTATAACCCACAACTGTGACCTTATAAAAGTGTAATACCTCAAAAAGGCACCTAAAACTTCAGCTCTATGATACCCGAAAGTCATGACTCTAGTTGGAGATTTTCGTCCAATCCAAATCGATAAAATTGACACTAAAAACCCTATCAAATCCGAAAATAGATGTGCAGCATCAGTCATAACAGATAAACTATCGGCTAAATATCCACCAATTAATTCCGTAATCTACAAAACAACCACGTTTTACACAAACCAACTATCTTCACCTAATCGAGCTAGTACCATAAAAAATAAACATAACAGCGACACACATAATAACTTCTTAAAGGCATTCTGATCGTCACTTTGTAATACCTTCGAGTGACAATGAAAATCTTGAAAGTGACCATTTTCGAACTCTTCAAACTGTGTCTAAAATTTCAACTTTGAATAAACACAAATAAAAATTATACAAACACACATTTAATAATAAAGGAGAATCCATCGAATCTGAGTAACCATTACCAACAAGCACAGAAGTTTGATTTGTATGAGTAACTAACGTTCTCGCAACACCATTGACAGAATGAGCTCGTCTTCGACATTTAGCACAGGAACCAATTTTGTCTGTATTATCGTCGTCCAGAAGAAATTTATCGTCATCATTGTCACTTTCGTGAGTGTGGTCGCAATAAATTTCCATTTTTAGAGTATTTTATTTCAATAAAATTTTCATTTTTCAATAAAATTTAATATAACCTGCAAAATTAACCTTTCTTTAATTTAATCCAACTAAGTGCCACTAATTGTTTGCATTCTTACTAATCAACTAAATTACCATTACGTACAAAGTTAATTAGACTAATGTTGACTGAATTATGAATTATTAATGCTGAAAACGGTGCAATAACACAAATTAAAATATTGTTTTTGGTACGCCTGAATATAGGCAACACGTCGTACACCAGGGTAGTTGGGTAGTTATTTTATACGGTAATGGAGAGCGCTAGTAGTTCAAAATCAAACTTTTATTACGAAAGTGGAAAATGAACTGCTTTACTGCGATAATTAATTTCAATTAAATAAAAAACGTGTATTACTGTTAAATATATTAATATTATTACCCAGATAGGCTCTATAGGTTCATTTACAGTCCATTTTCATTACGTAACACTATTATGTCTGATATACTCTTGGATAATTCTTTACATCTTTACCAGTCCCTATACCTAGTGTTTGAGAGCTCAAAGTTTCAAAAGCGCTGACCTATCACTGTCTTGTCTAATTGACGCTTTTCTATACCTGTCTTGACGTTCCACATTGCCTTTTAAGTAGTCGCGCTTAAGGAAAAAATGAAACGTAGACCAAAAGACAAAGCTTTGAGAAGCCTTGTTAGCCCATTATTTTCTATAGTGTTCCCTAATGACTGGTGTACTGAGTATCCAATTTAATTTATACATTATTGTGTACTGAAGGTGGTTGACGGTTTCGCCAGCATTCCAGGTCTAGCTTATAATAGACTTTTTCCTACAATTAAGAAGTAGAAGCCCCCCAAATCTCCCATGTTTTTAGGTTCAGTCATAGGTCCAGTACAGTTTAGGGATATAATAGGGAGACTATATATCAAACGCTTTAATTTTCTAAACTGAAAATAAAATACAGAAATTACGTCTTTAAAGCCATTTTTGTTAAAAAATTATGTAAATTGTATTGAGACGAGTTTAATTTAAGCTGTTTTACACGAATGCAAGTAAATAATGAAATAAATGATTCATGACGGACGTTGAGGGCGATTTTCACCGAATTAAACAAAATTTTAACAGAACAATGAAAATATAATAGGATGCATACTGGTTCAGTTATTTAAAATAAAAAATTAACATTTTTTTTGTTTGAAATTCAAAAACAAAAAGCATTAACTCTTTTTTTGTATTCAATAATTTCTATTCGTGTTCATGCAAAAATTTAGGGGTAGTTTTGTGGTTTCGTCGTCACAGGCATGTATTTCAGTATTTTACGAGAGTAAAATTTTTCTGATACTAATTCTATTTATACGCTTATCTTACCTACTACACGTCTGATGATTGTGATTTACTCATTTTTGTGGATTAACTAACTTTCTCGACTCTTTTCTCTTTTGATAGTAGGTAAGAAAGTAAGAACAAACGTTTGAAATTATGAGAAGATAGACGTTTTCACTATTAGGTGTGTCCATGGAACAATTCAATAGCTTGCTAAGCTGATTCATAAGATAAAAAACGTCTACAACCATTTATCATCTTCGGTGGTCTTGGCAAAATCTTCTTAGCTTGAGATTTTAGTGGTCTTCCATACGGCTTTTTAACCAGTCTGGAATGAAGTGGTCTTTGATATTTGTAGCATCGGACAAATTTTTTTTCATTTATCAGAATATTCTTGTTTTATATGAGAAATAAAACCTCTTACAGGAGGGTCCAGTTGAAAGTCAAACTCTACAATCGAATTACAACATTACAGTGTGGTAACAAAAATCTTGAATTCCTAAAACGGCGCATTAAAAAAATTCTACTGAACCGAAAAATTTTAAAACGTACACGATTATGACCAAAGGACCACTAGTTCTTGTCCCAAAATTTCATGAATCTTGAAGAGTCTAGTTGTAGCTTATTCACTGTCACACTCGAAGATTGATATTCTAGTGAAATTGCGGAAATCTGAAGTTTTTGAATCGGCGCATAAAATAAATTCTACCAAACCGAAAAATTTAAAAACGTAGACGATTATGGCCAAAAAACCTCTAGCTCTTGTCCAGAAAATTCGTAAATTTTGAAGAATCTACTAGAAAGTTATTTACCGTCAAACTCGACGATCGATATTCTAATGAAATTGTGGAAATCTAAAGTTCCTTAATCGCCGCATAAAATAAATTCTACTGAACCGAAAAATTTTAAAACGTACACGATTATGACCAAAGGACCACTAGTTCTTGTCCCAAAATTTCATGAATCTTGAAGAGTCTAGTTGTAGCTTATTCACTGTCACACTCGAAGATTGATATTCTAGGGAAATTGTGGAAATCTGAAGTTCTTGAATCGGCGCATAAAATAAATTCTACTAAACCGAAAAATTTAAAAACGTAGACGATTATGGCCAAAAAACCTCTAGCTCTTGTCCAGAAAATTCGTAAATTTTGAAGAATCTACTGGAAAGTTATTTACCGTCAAACTCGACGATCGATATTCTAATGAAATTGTGGAAATCTAAAGTTCCTTAATCGCCGCATAAAATAAATTCTACTGAACCGAAAAATTTTAAAACGTACACGATTATGACCAAAGGACCACTAGTTCTTGTCCCAAAATTTCATGAATCTTGAAGAGTCTAGTTGTAGCTTATTCACTGTCACACTCGAAGATTGATATTCTAGGGAAATTGTGGAAATCTAAAGTTCCTTAATCGCCGCATAAAATAAATTCTACTAAACCGAAAAATTTTTAAACGTACATGATATTGACCAAAAAGCCACTAGTTCTTGTCCAGAAGTTTCATGAATTTTGAAGAGTCTAGCTGAAAGTTATTCACCGTCAAACTCGACGATCAAATTACGAGTGAGATAACTAAAATCTGTGGTTCCTAAAACGGCGGATAAAACGAATTCTACTGAACCGAAAAATTTGAAAAAGTACACGAATATGGTGAAAAGGTCGTTAGTTCTTGCCCAAAAATTTCATTAATTTTGAAGAGTGTTATAACTTATTCACCGTCAAACTCGACGATCGATATTCTAATGAAATTGTGGAAATCTGGAGTTCCTGAATCGGAGCATAAGCTAAATTCTACTGAACCGAAAAATTTGAAAACGTACATGATTTTGACCAAATAGCCACTAGTTCTTGTCCAGAAGTTTCATGAATTTTGAAGAGTGTAGCTGAAAGTTATTCACCGTCAAACTCGACGATCAAATTACGAGTGAGATGACTAAAATCTGAGGTTCCTAAAACGGCGGATAAAACGAATTCTACTGAATCGAAAAATTTGAAAAAGTACACGATTATGGTCAAAGGGCCGTTAGTTCTTGCCCAAAAATTTCATTAATTTTGAAGAGTGTTGTAACTTATTCACCGTCAAACTTGACGATCGATATTCTAATGAAATTGTGGAAATCTGGAGTTCCTGAATCGGCGCATAAGCTAAATTCTACTGAACCGAAAAATTTGAAAACGTACATGATTTTGACCAAAGAGCCACTAGTTCTTGTCCAGAAGTTTCATGAATTTTGAAGAGTCTAGCTGAAAGTTATTCACCGTCAAACTCGACGATCAAATTACGAGTGAGATGACTAAAATCTGTAGTTCCTAAAACGGCGGATAAAACGAATTCTACTGAACCGAAAAATTTGAAAAAGTACACGATTATGGTCAAAGGGCCGTTAGTTCATGCCCAAAAATTTCATTAATTTTGAAGAGTGTTGTAACTTATTCACCGTCAAACTCGACGATCGATATTCTAATGAAATTGTGGAAATCTGGAGTTCCTGAATCGGCGCATAAAATAAATTCTACCGAACCGAAAAATTTTAAAACGGACATGATTTTGACCAAAGAGCCACTAGTTCTTGTCCAGAAGTTTCATGAATTTTGAAGAGTCTAGCTGAAAGTTATTCACCGTCAAACTCGACGATCAAATTACGAGTGAGATGACTAAAATCTTGTCTTCTTGTTCTTGTTCAAAAATTTCATTAATTTTGAAGAGTGTTGTAACTTATTCACCGTCAAACTCGACGATCGATATTCTAATGAAATTGTGGAAATCTAGAGTTCCTGAATCGGCGCATAAAATAAATTCTACTGAACCGAAAAATTTTAAAACGGACATGATTTTGACCAAAGAGCCACTAGTTCTTGTCCAGAAGTTTCATGAATTTTGAAGAGTCTAGCTGAAAGTTATTCACCGTCAAACTCGACGATCAAATTACGAGTGAGATGACTAAAATCTTGTCTTCTTGTTCTTGTTCAAAAATTTCATTAATTTTGAAGAGTGTTGTAACTTATTCACCGTCAAACTCGACGATCGATATTCTAATGAAATTGTGGAAATCTAGAGTTCCTTAATCGGCGCATAAGCTAAATTCTACTGAACCGAAAAATTTGAAAACGTACATGATTTTGACCAAAGAGCCACTAGTTCTTGTCCAGAAGTTTCATGAATTTTGAAGAGTCTAGCTGAAAGTTATTCACCGTCAAACTCGACGATCAAATTACGAGTGAGATGACTAAAATCTTGTCTTCTTGTTCTTGTTCAAAAATTTCATTAATTTTGAAGAGTGTTGTAACTTATTCACCGTCAAACTCGACGATCGATATTCTAATGAAATTGTGGAAATCTGGAGTTCCTGAATCGGCACATAAAATAAATTCTACTGAACCGAAAAATTTGAAAACGTACACGATTATGGCTAAAGGGCCACTAGTTCTTGTCCAGAAATTTAATAAATTTTGATGGGTGCAGTGGAAAATTACTCACTACCGAACTCGATGAATTGAATTACAAGTGTGATAACGTAAATCTGGGGTTCCTAAAACGGAGCTTACTCCAACTTTTAATGCCGAAAAATTTGAAAAGGTAGGCAATCAAATAAAATCTAAAAGACTACTACTCCTTGTACAAATACGCCCCCGTATAATTTTAGATTTTTGAAATCAAAAGGAATATATTTATCCTACTGATTGATCTTGGTTTACTCAAAAATAAGTAAACCCTGCTTTGGACTCGCGTGAGTTTATATGAAGTTTCATCTCGATACAAAGAGTATATTTATCAGTACGAAATGGAAAATTGTTGTAATTCGTTTCGGTTTTCGAAGTAACAAAGTTATCGTATATAAGATACATCCCTTTGTTAGTAAATTTGACGTCTCTCGTAGTACGATATGATTAATAGAATCGTACGATAGTTTAGTTCGAGCATATTTCATAATTTTTGTGGAAAAAGAAATGACCGACGAGGGCGTAGATCGGTCAGAGGTTTCTTAGTACATGTGTTTTTGTCACATAATAGATAGTATATCATACGGAGGCGGCAACGTGCCATTTGTCATAAGCAGTCTGCCAACTTGGAGGTTTCTATTATTGCTTCTTCTTAATCTTAGTACTATCTTTTTCGGACATGTTCTTATTTATTACTTTTTATATAACTTAAAAAGACCACAACAATTTGTGCTCATATAAGTTTCTTAAGTGTAAATGATTTATATACATTTAAAGTAAAACGGGGGCGGTTACGAATCTTGATCGTGTGTTCTAAAGTATATTGTACTAACCCTCATTGAATTATTCATATTATTTATATTAGAACATGGCGCAAAATGGACCGAGATAATTGAATGTTATTTTAATCACGATCGACTTCACTTTAGGGTAGTGTTGGCAAATAATTAAATAACTATTCGAGCAAACGTTACAACCCTTAATATATTTACAATCAATTTGATTACATTTCAAAGTTTCTCACCATTCTCAAACTCACTCCTATAATTCTAAACTCTAACTGTTGGGGCCCTTTGCTCTAAGTCTCCATCTTTACATCCTTAAAATTACATAGGATGCTTCCATAAGTATGCGAAACGACAAAAACGGATAATAATCGTAATCGTTATCGGGGGATCGAGGATTCGGTGGTCAATTTTGAGTTAAATAACGTTGGGTCTCACCGTCTCACTTTTTAAGAGCTGTAACTGCCTGATTCTGGGTTTAAAATACCACCACGTGCTCTGGATGGAACATCCTGTATAGCTACAGCTACGCACACTAATGGAATCGCTTGGTTAATTATTTTTAATTATTTAAAAAAAGCCCCTCGTGCTACGTCGCAACTATTTATATATAGTTATTGTAATTAAATGCGATTTTGTTAATAATAATAATTTATTTTTGAAACGACTTTCTATAATTTTAATTTGCTGCTTTATAGACATTAAGGCGCATTTAGTATAAGGGTCTGTTATATAAACTCACCCCACGAGTGTCATAAATTAGTCAGGGAGTAAATTTCTGTGTCAAATTATGTAAATGTGACGGCTTGAGTGATCCTGCTTCAACTTATGTTTATTTCTCAGTCTCTCCGATGATAATCTAAAATCACTTCTTGCTTTTATTTTCAATTTAAAAGTTAATCGCTAAAATTGAAATTAAATAAGAAGTTTATTTGAAATGGGGAAAAATAGAGGTCGTTCATACAGATATAGAGTACGCATTTTTGGAAAAAGCAAAAGAACATAATAAAACCGACCGTCTGCCTGTTAAAAGTGACAGCATTAACTTGGGAGTGGCTTGAGAAGAATGGACTTTTTTGAGGTTTTTCGCCTATAACTCGAAAACTACACACGTTTGGAGATAAGTACTTCTATACAAACGTTAACTACATAAAATTTCGTACAAACTATATCTGAAAGGTTTTTTCCACAGGCAAACCGTTTAGGCACTAGAGCGCGTTAAAGTGAGTAGTTTTCGAGCTACGAGCAATTTTATTGGCAGACTTTGGAAGTTGGTTTAACTTTAACACGCGCTAGCGCCTAAATTGTTCACCTTGGTAAAAAACTTAAAAGATATAATTTGTAAGAAATTTAATTTAATTTATTTTTGTATAGAAAAACTTTTCTCATAAATTGCGTAGTTTTCGAGTTATGAGCAAAAGAGCGAAAAAAGGGCCCACAGTGGCGAGATGCTTCAACTTTTGTCCTTTCTCTTCTATAACTAGCCTTGATGCATACAATATCGGCGCTGTTATCAATAAATAATATTTATTTAATAAGCTATTATATTATGCTGCATCCTTCTTCTCAGTTTGGTATGCACGAATAAACTCTTCCAGTAATTCTCGGTTGACCTTCAGATCGCTAGACATGATGATTCGTTGAGCTCACGCAACTGACACTTGCGCAAGCTCGGCTTGTCCAAGCTTACATGATTCAAATTCAATCCATCATCAAGCGGCTTGTACAACTAAAACGCTTGTGAAAAATTTTTCTTCAGACGTTAAAGTCGGATTGTTCAAAATAATTGTACATGCACGCTTGTCAAGCTTGCAGTTTGTGTGTAGTTACCTTTACGTATACTATGGCGATGCTTCAAGCACCATTTCCTTGAGTCGTTTGAAGGTTAAAGGCGCGTTACGTATTTCAAATAGAATAACTGATGTGGAATTGTCACGCTCCCGAAATTTTCTGTTTTCTCAGCTCAACGTTGAGAACCATTTCGCTCCAAACAGTGTGCCCAAGGTATCTTTAATTTTTGACAACGAGCAACTGCATTTCTTATTACTCACGATATTTATTAACTGATAATAGAACCTGTAAGTCCATCTTTCTTTTTAACCAGAGCTACCCACGAACGGGTTCGTTCCTCCTCTACTTACTAGACACAATCACGCAACCTTTATATGTGTTCTCCCTTCTGTCTCTTTTAGATTTAAAGATGCATCTTGTCATCATATTTCGGCTCCAGTAACCTCACTCGTAATTCTAGATTATTTAGAGAGAGGGAGTTAGCTCCCAGCACTTATGCCACTCATTTGGACTTATTGCATCGTACTTCTTCCAAGGAGCTTCTACGAACCCTTCAGATCTCTAGCAGGATGAGCGGCTAAAATAACGATGCTTATTATAGCCACGTCGAGCTAGAAGTCTCCCAATACGTATTTTCTTGTTGACAGTAGTAGAGCATGTGTTTTGTTCGTTTTCGTTTCGTTCGTCAGCTATTTCGTCTGCTAGTTGCCAGTTCACATCTACTGCACATGAAATTGTCCACTAGCCTTCGGGCCAAATAAAAACATGAATGTTAACCAAGACGAATCGTGCTACAATACGCTCATGCACTGCATGCCAATCTATGATAGGGCACTGGCCGCCCCGTTCACGTTTTTATTTGGCCCAAAGTCTAATCATAGTGGATGGAGGTGCTTTTTTAGCAGTCAGTGTCTCGCAAGAGTATCCCTGCAATTGTTCGTATAGAGTAGTTCGAAACAGCTTTAGATAATGTATCGTCTGTTTTCTTAATTGACACAGGACTCAGGATTACAGGGAAGACTATTTAAGCCGTTCTTGGCCAGCTCGTCTGCTTAATTATTACCCCCATTTCCTTGATGTCCTTTGCCTAGTAGAGTATAAGAACATGGTTTTTGGATACTTGGTTCTTGGTTCAGCAGCTCTATGCACTTCTACAGGAGGCCAGATGCTATTACCTTGGAAGTGTTTAATGCTTGGCTACTCGGCTGGTGTTGCAACTACGACACAAATATAGCCACTGGTGGCATGGTCTTTAGATTCCGTCAAGCTTAATCTCCCTGATACAGTTCCACTTAAAAGAGCCATGGTATGTTGAATAGCGATGAAGTCGGAAGTCTACAAAGCGGAGCATAAAAAGGTGGTGGAACGAAAATAGCATTTTTTCGGATAGGTACTGATGAGGAGTCGAGTTTCGTCATTGGACTATCTGGGAATGCTTCAAAACGAATCGTTCTGAACAATAACGTTCAATTCTTCTCTCAGGTTTTTTTTGGGGGTGCCTTGGGGTTCGCACCTAGGTCTTTGGTTTGGTTGTTTTTATTCATTTCATCCGCAACCTTGGACCTATGCGTTGATATAAGCTTTTATTCGCCAAAGCAATTAGAGTTGTGTTATTTATAAGATTCGTTTTTCTTTGAATGTATTTTGAATACCAAAAAGTGTCTGATGTAATTTCCTAAATTTATTAAATTCGTTCTAAGGTTCTAAGAAGAAACGCCATCACTGACGCCAACTCGTGGTTTCATTGACATCCAAAACAATGACCATCAATACTAATCGAGTGCTCGCACGTACAAATTTGACAATTTTATGTGCCCATCACAAATAAAATACAAAACCAATAAAACATCCGACAATTCGACTCGTAACAAAAAAGACAAAACAATTCGAAAATTTGTCTAGATTCATATAGCCACCGGAAGCGGCAACTTTGAGTTTATTCGGTCTTGTTAATATTCAAATGTAGTAACCACCTGCTTACAAGAGAATAACTGGTCACATATCTACCGTGTAATTCAAATTAAACGAATGTGTCTTTGATAAACATTACCGCCATTACCATTTGCCATCCACCGTCTGAAATTATAATTAACTTTGGAAATTTCTTAACGATTATCAGTTTAGACTTTCAATCGACCAGAAATAGCTTTCACACGCCCATACTGCACCTTATTTACGTACCAAAAATTTCGTTATATCCTTACGCGAAATTTTTATTACTTTCAGCACATCCCTCATCAACTACGACTCTGCTCTTTATAATACTCTTCCTGTCAAGTTTTTTTTTGGTACGCAGTTTATAGTTACAATTCATTACATACTCGACACAAAAACTTTATAATCCGCTTGTATATTTGATTAATCTGGTAGTTAGAAGAGGGTAAAAGTTAGGAAATTGTAGTCAAGTGTGCGGGAAGCTGTGGCTTGATTGTGGTCGAGGGTGGTGCACCCCCGCTGCTACGATAATTACTTAAGAGCCCCGCCTTGGGCGCGCCGCGTGCCCGCATCTCATTACACTTGTTGACAAACGATCACTGCAAACCGATATAGAACTTATAAATAAATTTATTCTTCTCACAACAATAATGAATTTTGAAAAGATTAGCTCTTTCTATTTATCTTAATATGTTAAAATAAATAAATTATAGCGGATGAAAGGGATTTATCGGATTAGGAACAGCGTCCATTTCCTCTGATGTTGATATGGTATTTAATCTCAGCGCAGGAGATAAAAATTGCAATTGTTTAAGTCTTCGTTACTCTTTTTTTAATTTGCCATGATTTCTGAATTTTTATGTGCAAGGGCGGACTCGACTCGACTTCTCGACTATACTTTCTGCTCAATCTGAACCATTAGTTCAGTCAATATAAGCAAAATACAGCTTGAATTGAGATGGATGTATTGTATACATTTCGAGTTTCCAACTTTCTATCTAATTTGCGAGATATACTGCTAGTTCCTCTCTCCTCGCTCCTGGTCTTATGCCGACTCTGGGTTTATATGTAGTCACCTCGGTATAACGGCAAAAACTTCAAAATTCTTGAAGAAGGAGACGACTGGATGACTTTCTTCTCACTTCGGTCTTTCGAATGGTGGGCCAAAATAGTGAATAAACTAAGAGAATAGGAGTGCCCTAGAAATATGCACGGAGTGGTAAGTGGAGTGGTAAGAGATTATCTAAAAAACCGAAAAGAAGGTGTGGGAAACTCCTGGCAAAGGGGTGTCCATAGGGGTCCTTGATAGGGCTGACCCTGTGGAACATATTGTTCAAAAGATTTCTAACAGAAAATTACAGACCGGACACGGTCATCGTGGGCTATGCAGATGATGACTTTATTCTAGTGAGCGGAAATAGACGACAGTTAGTGAAGGGAGACAGTAGAGCAATTGAGATTGCGGATAGATACGCGAGGCAAGTTAAGCTAAAGCTATTAATCTGAGGCGAAGACGGTAGTAGTGATTTTAAAAGGAAAATTTGATGCGGAGAGATGGCCAAGGATTAGCTTAAATAATATCAAAAGGAGTCGGTAGAACAGGCGGCAAAGACCTATGAGGCACTTAGCAAAAAAAGGGACTAGGGTCGACTCACTTAAGGAAACTATATCAAAGTATGGTGAAGTCCATGCTGCTTTACGCAGCGGAGACATGGGGTGGTCGAATAAATAAAAAAGCGATGAGAGCTCTCATGAGAAAACAGCTAAGAATGCTGATGGGGATGACGAAGGCATACAACACCATATCTCACTAAGCAATTCCGGATAATCACAGGAGTTATACCAATGGGCTAAAGGGTAGAAGAAATAGTAAAGTTGTATGAGGATAAAAGGATAGGGGTGCCGAAAAGCAAAAAAATCGAAAAAAATAGAAAGTAAGATATTATGACAAGATGGCAGATGCAATGATAGGCCACCGGGAAGGACAGGGAAACTTTACAGTATACATCAAAGGCATAAAGGCAAGATTAGAAAGGAACTGGATAGTAAGTCATTACGAGGCACGGGCCATTACGGGCCTTAGAAACTAAAGTACTTTAGTTTGGTGGAGAATGAGTCTGATGATCTGTGCGGGGTACCGGAAACTGCAGAATATATAATAATAAAATGTAAAAGATATAGACAGGAAAGAGCTGACATAAAAGAACGAATGTAAGCAGAGGGTTTACGAGACTCCAAGGAGAGATGTATAACAGAAGTGAAATCTGGACAGAACTCTTAAAGATCACAAACAAGTGATTAATAAAGAAAGAGGCATTAGAACGAGATTACAGATAGGAGTGACAACCTGATAAGACTAATGCCAGCGATCCTTAGATCAAACATCTAAAGAGAGGAAGACACTCGCTTACCAACACAGGGATAAAGCAGAGAAAAAATAAGATGCGATAGAAACAACAAGGAAAGCGGTCAGGCTTATAAGTCAAGAACTTGATAGCCAGGGATGGAGAAAGGTCCACGGAATATAATCCTAAGCGAGTGACTTCTGAGCTCACTTCTGCTGAGTCTTCTGACTTTTGTGCTACTGTGGGAGGCACTTGAGCGTGCTAGTACTTAAACTTGTACTTTTTCGGGTCTTCTGCTCCGGGTGGCACCCACCAGAGAAAATAAAGACCTACTAGCCGCCACAGCTCGTTGTCGGGTTGCGGATATAGGAACGGTAGCTTCGACTGTATTGGAGCTACTAGTCACTTTGGTGGCCGCGGACTGCAGCAGGAGAAAGTGGTGTTTTCCGGTGGGATCGGGAAGAACCGAGGCTTGAGCGGTATAATGAGTGGCGGTCTCGGCCAAGCAGAGATGAGGAACTAACCCTGTCTATCTAGGATGTTAGGCCTCTCCGCCTGTCTATTGGTGGCTTGAGACAATAAAATAGGAAATCAGCCGGGATTGTGAGCTGACCTTCGGGTTGCGATCTCGTTAATGGTGGGTGTATCTCCTTCGGACAAATGGGTCCCTTCGAGTTAGTTGTACAGCTGTGTAGCTGTTTGATCCTACAACAAAATCGCGTTTGAGACGCTGAGAGAGAGAGAGAGAGAGGGGAGAATATAGCGCTGAGCAGACTAAGTGGAGACGAATGTCCTCTTCTTCTACTTTGCTCTATGCTGCAGTGGGGTCTGTTTCTCTCCCAATCCATTCTCCAGTGTTCTTCAGATGCAACAACGGGCACTCCGTAAATGGATGGGTTGCTAAAAACCTAGTATTTAGGACTGGGGCAGTCTGGAGTCAAGTCGGCGAGATTGCATAGGATGGGGGGACGTTTTGACCTACGTATAACCTAAAGTCTTCAAGTTTTAAGCGTTCAGTTTCTAAAAGACTAGACAGATGCCCACGCTAACGGTTACTCCCCCCCCCAATAGTCTCTCTGATGGGTCTCCCATTTCCCGCGCGGATCTGGCAAATGAGCATTTTGAGAGGACGTTCGCTGCATCAAGCGCTCTCCTTAAAAAGTATGAACTGTATGACTGGTGACCAAAGAGCTAATCTATCTGCAGTTGTATTTAAGTAATAACGGAAAGACTCGAGCCTAGTTAGGGGTGCCATACCCCGTATAGTAGCCATGCTCTAAATGGTTAAGCACCAGGATGTGTTTAGGCTTTCTTGATGATGGTCAGCCTGGCCGGGCATATTCTAACTGGCGATTTGATAGTGATCTAGTTGAGATTGGTGCTAGGGGCGCTATTCGTGTTTGCTTTCCAGGTACCGTCGATGGGACCTGTGGGACCCTTGAACCCGACGGTTACTAATCTAGGTAGAGCTGATGTTACCTACCTCTTCTCGTTCACTTCTGATATCAGTTCTGAGGACAGATGGTATTATATCATCTGGTGAAGTTGTATTCGCAGTGGCTAAAGCTTGAATATGCTTCTAACTGGGGAATAGTACACTCCATCAATTTACTCCTCTATACCCTGGTTTAGTTAGCATTGGGAACGGGAGAGAACCAATCTGGGTTTGGCCCGCAATCGCAAAAGCTGATTTTTGAGACGCTGAGACCGACTCATTTTTTAGATATTGGCCGCCTCTCTATTATCGTTTTAAAAAAAATCCCCTCCCCAATATTTGCTCTAATTGGGTAAACTACTAATTGCAATTGTTCAAATTTTAATTAAAAATCGATTAGTCGATTAATCGTAGACGGATATTTCCTCAATGAGTTTTTTTAAGAAAACCAAGTTTCCCTACCCACCTTGTACGGAAAAGTCAAAAGAAGAATAAATCAAACGAAAATCGATTATTGGCTCTTGAACTTTAAACTTAATTTAGGTAGCAAGTTTGACCACCTTATACATCAAATACGATCTTAGCTGGGAATTTCGCATAGGCAGCTACAGTTCAATTTTTCTTCACACAACGCGAGAAAACTCTCGCCTGCTCGCCTCATATCATTTCATCGCAATTTTTTTGATCAAAAATAATTATTTTAAAGTGCCGAATCGTGTTAATAAAGTAACGACAGTTCTAAAATTTTCTAACACCGTATAAGGCAGTCCGAAAGATCCCATCGTTAGACGTGATTGGATTTTAAATGCGCGACTCATTCACGCATCGATATAAACAATTAAGAAAATACCAAAACGAACTAATTTAAGTACTTGTACGTTTAACGTCTAATTTGTTTGCTCATACACTTACTACAGTCATGGGTTTATTGCCATGAAACATCAATACCATATACATATTTATTAGTTTCGGCTGTTTACCACTATACGTTAATTTTACGTTTACTTCCTGTACCTACCTACCTTAGAGCATTGTCAAACTATAATTGACATTTAGATACAATTTTTATCAACCTTTCAGTTTAAAATTATTTAAAAATAATTTGGTCCTTCGATCCGGATGAAATTTTTGTCCGGTACAAACGATGGGAAAATTTGAATAATTTAATCGCTGGATAATTATAAAATGTCGTTGCACAACTAACTCGAAAGTTATTATTAGTGAGTAGGTATATCGAGTCGAAATTTTCTACCAAAAATGCTTTGTAACTTTAAACGTTATCTTTGTGTGAGGCGAGGTGTGTCTAATCACGACAGAAGTTATACAAGACCATTTCAATTATCTGATGAATATAAAACATCATAAAGCGATTAATCCTTAACAATCTTTTCACCACTGATTCAATTAACGATTTTTTTTCAACAATGGGCGCAGTTCTTACCGAGTGATACTTATAGCTTGCTAATAGGCTAAGCGTGATTTGCTTTTTTTACGTTGGTAATAGGTACCCACATATCAGGTCTAATAGCAATTACTTTTTATAATTTTGTCTCGAGTATATATTTTCATTTTGTGCTTTGTGTCGTCTTTTCTAAACTTTGATTTAAACGTCTCCCAATAAAATAAACGTAAATTTAACTAAACGTTTAGTGACATGCGAGCAATGACTACCACAACTTGATTTTATGATAATGGTTTGTCCCTTGGCGATCCGTAAAAGTACAAATCGCTTAGTCAGGTCCTTAAAATTCAGCACCGTAACCTAAATTTTTTTTTCGTAACAATTCGCTTAAGCTCAAGTTTGGCTCGAGTGCGGTCGGTTCGAGCTTTGAAACTCTAGTATTAGTCTAGTAATTTAAATCTTTTTAATTAATCACTCTGTAGATATCTTTTTGTGTTTTCATGACATTTTTAAGTTGATTATAAGAAATAACGGTCATAAAATTTTGTTTTTACGATTAATGGAATTGTAGTCCTGGCGTCGGTCCTGATTCAGCGTCCTGCTGGTCGTCGGTGTAGAGGGCGTGTCGGTCGCAAATTGCAGCAGTGCGACAGTCTACAATATCAGCGGTTGCTTCACTTTTTACGACCCTCCAATTTGAGTTGAAAAACGAATTGTGTAATGTCAGTGATTTTTTTCTTCTTTTTCTTTTTTCTTTCTTTCTCTTTAACTTATTATGTCTTAAAATTATATGAGAGACTAAATTAAATTTCACTTAAAGGCAATTGTTATTTGTAGATAATTTGTTTAGATTCCATTATAGCTATCGGTTAATCAAATAAGCCAATGAATAATCAATGAGAGGTTTTTATCAATGATCGCGCGGTTACTTTGGAAACAATTGAATATTTATACTGCAATGTCACGCTTGAATAGTTTTACATTTAAATCCACCATTTGTTTGTTAAAATGTAAACTTTAGTTTTGTCTTCGTGAGAAACCGATCCCGAAATCGTCTGCCAAATTAAAAAAATCGATTGCACCTTGACTACTGTTTTGGATAAGAATGTAGGAAAAACGGTATCTTCAAGGGCTTCCATCAAAGAACCTCGTTAAATATGTAAAGCGAGTAATAGTTGGAAAAAAGTTTGGAGTATTTGTTAATATGAGCTTTAAATGGAAATTTGACGTTAATTCCAAGCAATAATTATCTAAATCGTGCAGCATACTCTCTACGCTCTACCAGAGGCCATTCTGAAACCCATTGAAATACATTTTTCGCTACTAAAACAGAAGGATTAGGGATTGGGGATCAGTCAGAGGTAGCAGATTTAAAAATTAGTAACACAGGACCAATTTCATTACAAAGCCCTATTTTACATTTTCAAATAAAAGTGATAGACGTATTTCATACCGTTGCTTCTCTTTCAATTAGATGAATCTCCGGTAAAAGTAAAAACATAATAGACTCGGACCTCTCCTAACAAACACATGCACGGAAATGTTATTGCTTCATAATTAAACCTTGACTAAGAACTTCCGTCTAGACCTTGATACTCGTCTAGACTATATCATCATCAATAGGATCTAAAAGTCTTGAGTCACGATATTGGAAAATATTTTTCCGGACTTTTCCAGACATTTTCAGGGTTTTATGTTTTTAGAGTTTAGGATTAAAGTTTTTTGACAAGAAGAAGCAGTCTTTCGTAGCAAATTTTTCGGTTCAGTAGAATTAGTTTTATGCACCGTTTTAAGAACCCCAGATTTCCGCCATCTGACTAGTAGATCAATCGTCGAGTTTGACGGTGAATAACATTCAATTGGACCCTTCCCAATTAATGAAATTTTTAGGCAAGAACTAATGGTCCTTTGGCCATAATCGTGTATGTTTTTAAAAATTTTCGGTTCAGTACAATTTGTTTTATGGGCCGTTTTAGAAACCCCATGTTTTCGTTATCTCACGTGTAATTTGATCGTCGAGTTTGACGGTGAATAATATTCAATTGGACCCTTCCCAATTCATGAAATTTTTAGGCAAGAACTAATGGTCCTTTGACCATAATCGTGTATGTTTTTAAAAACTTTCGGTTCAGTAGAATTTGTTTTATGGGCCGTTTTAGAAACCCCATGTTTCGTTATCTCACGTGTAATTTGATCGTCGAGTTTGACGGTGAATAATATTCAATTGGACCCTTCCCAATTCATGAAATTTTTAGGCAAGAACTAATGGTTCTTTGACCATAATCGTGTATGTTTTTAAAAACTTTCGGTTCAGTAGAATTTGTTTTATGGGCCGTTTTAGAAACCCCAGGTTTTCGTTATCTCACGTGTAATTTGATCGTCGAGTTTGACGGTGAATAATATTCAATTGGACCCTTCCCAATTCATGAAATTTTTAGGCAAGAACTAATGGTTCTTTGACCATAATCGTGTATGTTTTTAAAAACTTTCGGTTCAGTAGAATTTGTTTTATGGGCCGTTTTAGAAACCCCAGGTTTTCGTTATCTCACGTGTAATTTGATCGTCGAGTTTGACGGTGAATAATATTCAATTGGACCCTTCCCAATTCATGAAATTTTTAGACAAGAACTAATGGTCCTTTGACCATAATCGTGTATGTTTTTAAAAACTTTCGGTTCAGTAGAATTTGTTTTATGGGCCGTTTTAGAAACCCCAGGTTTTCGTTATCTCACGTGTAATTTGATCGTCGAGTTTGACGGTGAATAATATTCAATTGGACCCTTCCCAATTCATGAAATTTTTAGACAAGAACTAATGGTCCTTTGACCATAATCGTGTATGTTTTTAAAAATTTTCGGTTCAGTAGAATTTGTTTTATGGGCCGTTTTAGAAACCCCAGGTTTTCGTTATCTCACGTGTAATTTGATCGTCGAGTTTGACGGTGAATAATATTCAATTGGACCCTTCCCAATTCATGAAATTTTTAGGCAAGAACTAATGGTTCTTTGACCATAATCGTGTATGTTTTTAAAAACTTTCGGTTCAGTAGAATTTGTTTTATGGGCCGTTTTAGAAACCCCAGGTTTTCGTTATCTCACGTGTAATTTGATCGTCGAGTTTGACGGTGAATAATATTCAATTGGACCCTTCCCAATTCATGAAATTTTTAGACAAGAACTAATGGTCCTTTGACCATAATCGTGTATGTTTTTAAAAATTTTCGGTTCAGTAGAATTTGTTTTATGGGCCGTTTTAGAAACCCCAGGTTTTCGTTATCTCACGTGTAATTTGATCGTCGAGTTTGACGGTGAATAATATTCAATTGGACCCTTCCCAATTCATGAAATTTTTAGGCAAGAACTAATGGTTCTTTGACCATAATCGTGTATGTTTTTAAAAACTTTCGGTTCAGTAGAATTTGTTTTATGGGCCGTTTTAGAAACCCCAGGTTTTCGTTATCTCACGTGTAATTTGATCGTCGAGTTTGACGGTGAATAATATTCAATTGGACCCTTCCCAATTCATGAAATTTTTAGACAAGAACTAATGGTCCTTTGACCATAATCGTGTATGTTTTTAAAAATTTTCGGTTCAGTAGAATTTGTTTTATGGGCCGTTTTAGAAACCCCAGGTTTTCGTTATCTCACGTGTAATTTGATCGTCGAGTTTGACGGTGAATAATATTCAATTGGACCCTTCCCAATTCATGAAATTTTTAGGCAAGAACTAATGGTCCTTTGACCATAATCGTGTATGTTTTTAAAAATTTTCGGTTCAGTAGAATTTGTTTTATGGGCCGTTTTAGAAACCCCATGTTTTCGTTATCTCACGTGTAATTTGATCGTCGAGTTTGACGGTGAATAATATTCAATTGAACCCTTCCCAATTCATAAAATTTTTAGGCAAGAACTAATGGCCTTTTGGCCATAATCGTGAATGTTTTGAAGATTTTCGGTTCAGTAGAATTTGTTTGTTATCTCACGTGTAATTTGATCGTCGAGTTTGACGGTGAATAACATTCAATTGGACCCTTCCCAATTTATGAAATTTTGAGGCAAGAACTAATGGTCTTTTGGCCATAATCGTGTATGTTTATAAAGTTTTTAGGTTCAGTAGAAATTGTTTTATGGGCCGTTTTAGAAACCCCATGTTTTCGTTATCTCACGTGTAATTTGATCGTCGAGTTTGACGGTGAATAATATTCAATTGAACCCTTCCCAATTCATGAAATTTTTAGGCAAGAACTAATGGTCCTTTGGCCATAATCGTGAATGTTTTGAAGATTTTCGGTTCAGTAGAATTTGTTCGTTATCTCACGTGTAATTTGATCGTCGAGTTTGACGGTGAATAACATTCAATTGGACCCTTCCCAATTCATAAAATTTTTGGGCAAGAATTAATGACCTTTTGGCCATAATCGTGTATGTTTTTAAAAACTTTCGGTTCAATAGAATTTGTTTTATGGGCCGTTTTAGAAACCCCAGATTTTCGTTATCTCACTTGTAATTTGATCGTCGAGTTTAACGGTGAAGAAGTTTCAACTGGACGCTCCAAAATTTATTAAATTTTTGGACAAGAACTAATCGCTCTTTAGCCATAATCGTGTATATTTTTAAAGTTTTTTGGTTCAGTAGAATTTTTTTTATGCGCCTTTTTAAAAACTCTAGATTTTCGCAATTTCGCTCGTTAATCGATCGTCGAGTTTGACGGTGCGTAAGTTTCAACTGGACTCTCCAAAATTCATCAAATTTCTGGACAAGAACGAGTAGTCCTTTAGCCATCATCGTGTACGTTTTAAAATTTTTCAGTTCAGTAGAATTTATGCTTTTAGGAACTCCAGATTTCTTCCATTTCACTAGTAAACCAAAAATAAAATAAAAATAAGTACCTAGCTGAGAGTACGGCGGTTTTCAACGGAGATTCCAAGAAGCCATACTTCCCTTCTCCCCTTTCCCAAGCTTATTTCTTCTGCTTTCCTTAATTTTTGGAACTTCAAAATAGCAGTAGATACCATAATCTATAAGTTTTAATAGGAACTTTCAAAAGAGGCTGGATGTCTCTTCTCACTTCGCTTGGAGAAAGACACGATTAATTTATAGTATAGCTGAAGTAAGTAATAAAAGCAACATTGCAGCGCTATGTCAGTTTAAAAGCTCACAGAAGTAATACAGATCCTCTCTTCGGATTTTAAAATATCTAACCAAGTAGATCAAGAAGAAAAACCACGATTTGATTATGAGTCTCTGGTGATCTACTTATAAATTCAGCACACATCAGATGGTACATATAAAGTTTTACAGGAGGGAAGGATGGTATTATTTGAAATTGTTTTATTGGGAGTTGAGGTGGAAAGTGAAGATCGCTTTACGCTACTTATCGACTTCTCCTCCTTTTAGAAACGGTTTTGAGGAATTCTCAATACCGCTTTCAATTTTAACGCTTCCAAGCTGACACTCTGTCTTAAAAACTCGAAACAAAAAGAGTTTTTTGCCAAATCAAAACATGGCGAGGAACGTTGTTAGGCAAAGTTAATTCTTTGTGTGCCAATATGACTCCTATACGTGAAATGGGGGAGTGTTAAACCCAAAAGAAGGGTTATTTAAATAAATATTCCAAATTTGAGATTATCTATTTCTTGATGTGAACCACACAAGCAGCTGCGGTGAAAAATAATAAACCACCAGTCTTCACTTATTATAATTTCAATACTATAGGAAGATCCTTCAAAGAGAAAATTATCATAATTTTTAAATGCCCACAATTTGATCCATAAGAGGATTATTACAAATGTAACAGTAACAAACATTTATTTATTAAACAAGCAATTTGAGGGGAATTAAGGGAACGGATCGTTATTATTTGCACACACATCGCACTAAATCCGACACGACTTGAAAAGTCACGGCGTGAAGAATCAAGTGGGCGTGGAGCACGGATTTGTCACCCCTGTTAAAGCCAGGTGGTGTACCCCATGTAACCCAGCTGCTTATATCCTAATTGCTACCGATACATTATTGTTGTTTTTAAAGGATTGACAAAACGTTTCGGGAACAAATCACAATTACCATTTGGCGACGAAAGATTGCGAGCAATTTTCCACATAGAGAGCACATTTTGAAATTTCATTTCGTAAATTTAATTAAATCGTCCAACGAAAACTTTTTTTATGAAAGCCTTAACGTAATAACATAAATATGAATAATTCAAAAATATGAACAGTAAGTAAACACAAAGCAAACATTAGAGCAATAAGTATAGCAGAATCCCGATCGTGGGACAATGAGGGTGATATACGACCAGGACCTCCCACAGAACAATTTGCCAACATTATAGACGGACTAATGGTGTCATTGTGATCTCCGTTCAGAAAAACTCGCTTAGATGTACAAAAAGACGTGTGTGCGTTTGTAACCAATTTTATATAAAAGAGAAAATGGAAAAAAGTTGAAAAAATTTATTTTGAGCGTTTTGTACTACAAATTATTTACAATTTACACCCTCGTTTTTGTAATTTTTGATGATAGAAATACTCGTATTACCGTAATGGATTTATAAGTTTGCTGTATCGAGACCTTTGCAGAAAGCAAGAAGCTCTTAGTCCCTACGATCTTGGTTTTAGGATAAAGCGGCAAGCGGCAGGATAAATTTCAACTAATACGGTAGGGGGTAGGGATTGGATGATTTCGTTCTCTTCCAATTTCAAAAATGAGTTGATGAGTTCAAAATGAGAAAATTTATGTAAGAAAGTACATATTGCTTGGGTATTAGAAATAAATTTTGAAAATTGTCGACTCAGAGGTAAAATAAAAAATTAAACTTTTCCATTTGTTCGTGTTGAGTGTGGTGTGTCAGTGTCGAGTGTCGAGTCTGGGTCCAGGGTACAGCATTCAACTCCGAAAGCATATTTGTATGGAATCAATTGACTTGACTCCGACGAAGGGTGTTTACCTGCTTACGGTCTTCTCTGTAACCTTTTAAGGGTCGATAGTACAGAAGATCATACGTTTAATGAAAATCTCTCTTGAAAATTACCACGATGAACAGCATAATGATTTTCGACACTCCATACTCTGTGAATATTGTGATAATCCATCAACCGTAAAAGTTGCCTCGTCAACCTCAAACACAAATGAGGAAAACTTTGTATTTCGTCATGTTTTTACAAAAACCATCTGCAGAAATGTACGCGCAAAGGATGATCCTGATGCGGTTTTAAAGCTTGTACCCGTTGCACATGAAATGGGCACAGTTGATTTTCGCGCAGAGTTCGCCAAACGATACGATTTGAAACAACAAGTTGAAGAGCAATACGCCGCTTAGTAACTGATTGAAGGATTTGCATCAGTCAGGTTCAAAATTACGTCCTCAGCATCTAAAATCTGTCGATGACAACCTGACAACCAGGTCCTCTATAACGACATTGATGAGTTTGTAAATGGCCAGTTTCTCAATCACATATAAATTAGGTAGGGGAATTATTGAAGGCTGGGCGTTGTGGTCTGTGTGGAAACCGTTCAGCGTAAAGTCGACTTGAAGCGAGCGCTGGGCTGAGCTGAGCTGGGCACTCCATAAAAGGCGTTAAATGGCTCCCAAAACAAACAAGATTTTCCGGAAAATTTAAATTTTCTGGCAAATGTGACAAAATATTGATAAATTAAATATACCTAATTAATCGAAATTAATACATTTTTTGGCTAAAATCCCCATGCAATTTACATTTCGTATTTACTGTTTTTGACTAAAAAAGCTAAAAAAGTATTTGTAATTCTTACTTCTGGAGAAAACAATCATAAAAAAAGCGGCATAAAAGGCTAGTTATCTATCGGGCGTAGACTGGCCAGAGTTTAAAGCAAGCCTGGACCTTTCTACGCCACCGCCACTGAAGTTTGTTGACTCGTTTTGATCTGTAGTATCATCTCTCTTAGAAGGTTACAGAGAAGATCGTAAACACGTAAACACCCTGTAGTAAAAAGAAATCAGACCAAACATGGAGGTATCGTACTACTTGCTATATTATAAGGGTGAAAATGATAAATATTAATATTTTCAAATTTGTTTTTAGATTTAGGCAAGTACGGGTACATTGTGAAGCTGAGTAATTATTCCACTTTGAAATTTAAATATAAGGTTTTTTAAAACATATAGGGTGTTGCATGACGTACTGTACAAACTTAAGAGGCATTTTTCTGAGGCCAAAATAAGTCGATTTAATCAACTTACCCTATATACCAAAATGGTTCCTAAGCTCGTGAGGGTGCTTCAAAGTTGAAGTTGAAGAAAATTTTTTCTTGTTCTTTAATAACTCAAAAAAATGCTTAGTTTGGTTTTGATCAAATTTGGTATGTGGGGTCATGTTAAAAGCTAGTGTACGAAGTACAAATAAGTACTACTCGAACTCAACTGCAGCAGCGTATTATTGAAGCATGTCAGCAAATAAGGAATAATCCGGAGGTACTAAATGCAGCTACTCGGTCCATTCTTGATCGTACTACAAAGTCTATCGATGCAGAAGGTGGTCATTTTGAACACTTAAAATAGTTTATATTTCTTAAAATTTTGTAAGGTAGAAAGCATACATAGCATAAATGTATTATCGCAATTTTAGCCTCTAAGATTGAAATATTGAAACCATAATTATTACATTTAGAGACACAAAACGAGTTTTTTACAAGAGCCATAAAATGTCCAAAAATTAATAAGGCTTTTATTTAAAAACAAATTTAAAGAGCTGAAAATACCCCCAAAAAGTTATAATCAAATTTATCGAACAGTGAGGATAGTTTTCACCCTTAGGAAATTTTAGTTGATGTTTTGTGAACTTCAAAAAGTAACACTTCAATTAAAATGTCCACATACCAAATTTGATCAAAATCAAACTAAGCATTTTTGAGTTATTAAAGAAAAAGACAAAATTTTCTTCAACTTTGAAGCACCCTCACGGGCTTAGGAACCATTTTGGTATATTAGGGTAAGTTGATTAAATCGACTTATTTTGACCTCAGAAAAATGCCCCTTAAGTTTGTACAGTACGTCATGCAACACCCTGTATAATTATTTACCTATTACCTATTTAGGTATACAATTTCCTATTACAATTATTATTTTGAAAAATAATTTATTTTAATACTTTGAACTATTCTTAACTAAATTATCAAAAATCTGTTTCATTTTTGCTTATGCCAAATTCGAAGGTTATTGAAAATTTTAAATTAAAATTATATGATTGAGTCATTAGGTATTACCTGCCGGTGCGGCGCCGTGTGTTACAATTTTGAATAGTGATAAGTGATAATCAAACGACTGATAGTTCATCGCGTAGAATTTTTATGTTGAGTTCGCTCTACTTGCAAGTGCCTACTTGTTATAGTTAAAAATATTTATTTTGAATTATGTATTTGTTTTTAATTACTCTTCGGCTTAATACAAATTAATTGTGATACATATCTACTTATTAATAAACATTTTAAATTAAGTTATAGTGATGCTATACAAAAAACCAAAAACTATTGGGTGAGTGGTATTTTTATTTCGCGTTTAACCTAGCAACTTTGATAATTCCGAATGTTGCCCGAATTTCGCTCACCAGCCGTGAAATCTTTTTGAGTTCTATCTACTTCAATATTTTTTAAATTTTGCTACTATTGTACAATTGATTGTTACAATTCGATTTTTTTATTTGAATCACCCTGAATATTAAACAGCGTTGCCAAATCCAAATGGTGCAAAAAGTTGGCAATATTTTAGAATTATTTATTTATAAGTTGTGATTTACCATAACGCACTATATTAGCCATTAAAATTAGAGAACGTTACGTCTGTATTAAGGGGCTGTTTTTAAAAGCTACGTCGCTACGTGCATCAAAAATCAAAAGTTGTTCCAACACGATGGCCAACTTCGTAGTTTTAAAAACACATTAACTGTGAGTTTCGAAATAAAACACCCGGTATTTTATTGCATCTATTTCCAGACTCTTTAGTTCTCTCTAATTATTCTGATGAACTTCGGAATCTGACGATTAGTTCATGCCTATACAAATAGTGTCTACTTTTCGAGAAATGCTACTTTTTAGAAACTGCGAGACAAACTTTATCAAAATTCTGATTTTTTTAGTTGGTCATGAGGTATAACCTTTTTACGCTACAATTTGACTTACATCCTTAAATTATCGAATATTTTGCCAAGACCTTTCTCATCAAAGAGTTGAGCAATTTTATTAAATAGGTATATAGAATGACAGTTTAATTTCTCCCCCCCCCCTTACTCTAGTTTCTTTCGGTTATATTATGTAGAATTTTTTCTATTGTTCGCTCTGGTGATTACTAGTTAAATATATCTTCCATGGATACAAAATTATTTTAACGTGTGCTGCCTCTTCTCAACTCGGCTCCACAATACCGCTCGTCAATTCTAATTATTAATTATTATTTAAATACAAATACGCATACATAACACACTTCGTGAAGAATAAAAAATCTTCTACTACATTAGAGCCATGAAAACGAATGTGGTATCGAGAAAGCCGAAGAAGAGTTAGGCAGCTTAATATTTAATTTGCGTAAGTGCCTAATAGAATACATTTTAGCGGACTTATGAGGCATCATAGATATTATGATACCTATACTCAAATTTACTAGAAACTTATTAGACAATCTTCGCGAAATAACTTTTGTTAATTTAATTTCAAAAATGTATACTATACTCCATTCAAATTCAAGATGCAGTAAATGTAAACACATACATGCAGATATCTTGGTAAATTACCCAATGTAATTTTTTATAAATTTTGAGTAGGTACGTAGGTGGTACCCACCTAGATATTTAGAGGGTCGGAATAATATCTGCAGTCAATTGCAGTCGTCACGCGATGATCACTGTTGACATTTACTGCGCTTTGAATTTGAATAGACTATAGTTTTCAAATTGAAACAATAAATCATATGCTTTATCTGATCGCTTTTTATGATCGCTTCTCATTATGCATAATGAGAAGCGATGCTTCTTCTATACCTATAGATAAATTCCCAAATTTCTTTAATCGCGTTTATACTTGGCTACTTACGTAACTCTTGTGCTCTGCATCTCACACCGCCCAGGTATTTCACAAGGTAATTTCACAATCGACAATCGATTGTTTCAAAAACATCGATTGTCACGATTAATCGATTAATCAATTAATCGGATAATCGATTTATCGGACAATCGATTAATCGATTAATCAAACAATCGATTAATCGGACAATCGATTAATCGAACAATCGATTAATCGGACAATCGATTAATCAAACAATCGATTAATCGGACAATCGATTAATCGGACAATCGATTAATCGATTAATCGAACAATCGGATAATCGAACAATCGATTAATCGATTAATTGAACAATCGGATAATCAAACAATCGATTAATCGGACAATTGGATAATCAAACAATCGATTAATCGGATAATCAGACAGTCCGGATTTTCAGATGGACTTTATTATTATTAGTAGTTTAATACTTAATTTGTGGTTTATTGTTATGTAGTACGTAAAGACTACGAATACCTACTAAATATTCAAAATTTTAAAAACGGCTTTATCAAGTTTAAGTTTTGGCAACGCCTTCTTGGCATTCACAGGAGACCGCGGGTGGTGGGAGTGTTTTCTAATTTATTTTTTCGATATCTGATACGGTTTTTGAGTTACTGCCCTTTTGGCGTTTTTGGGATTTAAATCTTACATTATTGTAATAGGATAACATTAACGTGGAGCTCTCGCGGAACCCCCATTTTAGTCTTAATAGATGAGACCCTAGAGCCTTATTCGACCCGGATGTGAGTACATGTAAGCAGGCTAGTATGCAGTAGGCATGTAGGCGAGCCTTTTCCTTATGCACCATAAACATGAAAAAGTCAGGGAGGCAGAATCCAGCTGGCATAGACAATAGACATAGCCAGCGGGCATGGACTAGGAAAGATACAATTTAATACACAATTGCTGTAAAATAACTAATTAACCCAATAAACATTTAATCAAACAATCGCTAATCGGAGATCGATTAATCGTACAATCGATTAATCGAACAATCGAATAATCGGACAATCAATTAATCGGACAATCGATTAATCGAACAATCGATTAATCAAACAATCGATTAATCGGACAATCGATTAATCGATTATTTTCAAAACTTAATCGAACATCGATTAATCGATTAATCGATTAAAACATCGATTAATCGATTTTTTTGCCCAGTCCTACCAGGTAGTTAGAAGAGAGTTCCCTTGGAGTGAACGGCCTATGACTCGGACACTCGAATTTTTCGATATACTCGATTGACATATATTTAACATTTTAGCCTTGGGATTTGTGTACGATACCTATTAATACTAGACCTAGTTTCAAGTAGTTTGCACACATGCTGTTTACAATACAAGAGTTACAATATCGTTTTTTACTACTGCGAAGCTTGCAACTCTATCATTAGAAATGATTGTTGATAATATTCGATATCAGTAAAATCTGCAGTTCATAGGTTTTAAACAGGTATGTTAAAACCATTGATATTACAATATTTTAGATTAAAATTTGAAGGTTATTATTAAAAGCTAGCCGTTTTATGAATAGGACAGCTAGGAGTTTTATGAATCGGACGAGTTATCGCACACGTTGAAAAGATGTTGTGAAATAATTATTAGTATACTCAAATTTAAAAAGAAAATTTGGGTAATTCTAGTATTACCTGTCCATTTCAAGGCGAGTCTACCCGTAAAGTGAACACTTTTCAAAAAATAATAAATGTGTAATTGACTGAAGGCCTTACTTATTTATGCAGTTTTATATAATTTTAATTGTTAACAAATGTACCTAACTATCGATAATTTAACATAAGTTTTTTTACATTTTTACCTGGGATAGAGTTACAATCAAAACCCAAAAATTGTCCTATTCAAGGAAACTGTCCTCTACTGATATGCGCTATACATACTTTAGGTAATGGATTTTGCTTATTTTTGTTGCTATAATGTGCATAAAGGATGTCGATATACAAGCACATAATCAATATGAGTTATCTTCATGGTTATGTTGAAATAGTCGTTTATTTAGAATAATTTCAATTTGGTAAAATATACAGTATGTTCTAATAAATCTACGATAAATAAATTGCACAACTTTTAACATTCTTTTCAAAAAAAATTGTTGTCTGAACTTTCATAAACTTAAATCTATATTATTCATATTATCCTTATTGCTTCTTTACAAGTTAGTCAGTCACTATAGTTTATTTCGATTTTTTACACGACACTGGCACTAAAACATTCTATTTGCACTTTGCACTAAGGTAATGCTAAAAGTATCTTTATTCCGTTTTTGTTTTCTCCGCACGAAGACATTTAAAAAAAATCGAAACTTATCATAGTCAATGCGACGAATAAGACGGAATATCCAATCCAGCTCTAAGAGCAGCTTGACTCGCAAAAACTCTACCGGCCAAATCGCCTAAAGCCCTCTCGAGTTGTTGATGTTGACTTCTAACAGCAAACCTATTCACGTGCACAGGTATAGGCACGACCAATTTACTTTTATTTTGCTGTCCCGTTTTAGTGTGATGTGGTCCTGCAGCTAAGCCGGCCTTCACCCTCTTCCATTTCGCCCTCCTATTCTGAAACCATATTTTTACTTGAACTTCACTTAAATGTAGTGCCGAAGCTATTTGACTACGTTCGGTTAATGATAAGTACTTTTTTGCGTGAAATTCGCGCTCTAATTCTAATAATTGTTCGCTCGTGAAAGCCGTGCGACGGCGACGCGTTTTTGTCGAACCAGCTCCGTCACTTATGGAGTCGGATGGATGGGAGTCGTCTAATTCTTCGTCCATGTCTGAACCTTATTGGGCATAAAAATATAATTTTAATTCGGTTACTATTGGGTTGTAATCGTTAACAATTATTAAATTTGGGAGCTTTCAAATAATCTACGTCTAACATATCAATATATCAACTTTTGTTTTTCAAATAGAACACCCTGGGCATTTTTGCTTTTTTGGATTCAGGAAGTTGTTTTGGATCTATTTTTTCATTTTCAAATAACTTGTTTAAACATTTTTTGATATAAATTTAATTTGGTGTCTAGACAGCCATGACAACTGAAAGATGTTCCCATTGATGCTTTCAAGGACAGAATTAAGTCATCCTAATCACTTATTAATTTAAATTTATGTATAATTGTGTTTAATGAGGATTGATAATTTAATCGTTTTGCTGCTACTTTTTTGGAATTGTCTTTTAAGTAAAAAAGTGTCCCAAAATTTACCCAAGAAGTAATTTTTAGAGAAAACACAGGTGTATAATTAAAAATTGTGGCATCGTTTTGTGTAACCACATGTAGTGACACACAACAGTGACACCTTGTGGATGCATTTGTTTCTCAACAATCACTCGTAGATTCTCTGAACCACAAATGCATCAATTGGGTCGATTAAGCCATCAAGAAGAAAATGAGTCTCATCGCCGAAAAAGATTTTTTTCAAAAAATTAGCATCTACACACGAGACGGTGCCACACATACCATACAGTTCGAGAAACAATTCAATTACTGCATGAATCGTTTCCCGATCGTGTAATTTCGCGTTTTGGTGATCAGAATTGGCCACCCAGATCATGCGATTTAACGCCGTTGGGCTTTTTTCTTTGGAGTTCTATGAAGTCTAAGCTTTATGCCAACAAACCCACAAAAACCCACTACTTTGAAGGAGAACATTAAGCGCTGTATCAACGAAATTCAGCCACATTTAAACAAAGCAGGCATGGAAAAGCAAAGCCATGGATGCCAAATTTACCCAATATGCGATTCCATACATAATATACTGTATACTTTAGAAAAGAGCAAAAAATTTACAATTTTTAATTATACACCAAGACCTGTATTTTCTATCAAAATTACTTCTTGCGTGAATTTTGAAACACCCTTTATAATCATTGTGGAACATTATACAGGCATTATAAAGGCAGTTATTCAGTTTGATACCAAATACTCCATAATACATTTACAAATTACAGGGAGGAACATCATATTTATTCGATGGCAAGTTATGACGACAGGGATCATCTTGAAAAATCACTTTCTGATGTTTCAATTATGGGTACTATACCTACTCTTTTCATGATATTCCGAAACGACGACGAAAGGACCATAAATCAAACTTACTAAGCCACTTTAAACATTTGTTCAAAATTTTACCTGGAAGAATTAAAGAAAAGAGGTAAAACTTTGACCAAATGCCTAAAGTGTCTTTGTATGTTTAATTTATGTGCCTTTTCAACCCGGCTTATCATAAGTAAAGCCAATAAGTCATTTAGGAATATTGTTAAAAGAAGTATACTTATAGGTATAGAGAGACCGCTCCTTAAGCCATTTACACCAGTGGCAGACGAGCCGATCGGGAAGCAGGAAATTTCCTGAACGGCCGACCACTGCCCCTGCTCTAACGACTGGTTCGTTGTGTTATTTTGCTTCTGGCGCCCTTGATGGGCTTTTTCAACAAAAATTTCCCGAGTCTGCGACGTCGAGTCTATCCGCACCTGATTCACACAGAGGTTCAATAGAATTAATAGAAGAATAGAATCGAAGGAGAGTATTCACTTATTGTCCTTCTCTACTGGTGGTCAAGTCACCAGCACTATAGAGCAGTCTTTCTATATATTTTTACCATTTCTTAAAGTTCTTACTGACTTACGCCACCAGCAGAGAGGTTACAATAGTGAATAGATGCCTCCCTTTGAGAAGTTAAGTAGGTAGGTAATTGTTTAAATCTGGTTAAACCTTTTAAGGATTTTTGCCGCTTATTTACGAAAACTAAATCCACTATGGGGCCGCTAGTAGTCATTTATGAAAGAAAACATAAAGAAATCACCTACAGAAAATATTTACCTGGCGACACCCCAGACGTTATCTTTTCAAACACAACCACATTTTATGTTATTTAAATACAAGTTTTGTTGAGAAAAATCTAATTTGGTTGAAACTCGAGCTTCAATGCAGGTATACGCAGATTTCAACAATTTTTGACTTCTCTAATGGAGGCCCCTATTCACTATTGTAACCTCTCTATGGGTGGCGTAAGATAAAAAGAACGTTACAAAATGGTGTTACTATACCTATCTATTTTCCTAGGGCCTGGCACTAAAGGAACATTTTTTTAGTATAAATCGTGCAGAACATTCTTTTTTTAAATACGTAGCTTTTCTCAAAATGGTAAAATGGATCCAAAAATTTCTCATCTCCAAAAAGTGTAAATTCTGAATTGTTCGTCATTTAATCTGATTCTGAAATTTTAAAGAGACGATTATTACTTGTTTTATGCATTGTAACATGCTGTATCGATCGAAGCAGTTATTTATGGAAAACTGTCTATAAATTTTCAGCAAAGCTTGCCCCATTGTATCCCACAATAATAGTCATGTTGAAATATTACAGTTGCATTTATTCACGAATTTAAAATATAAAGTTATACATAGTAGTTATAATAAGAAGCTTTTATAGCGGATCCAATTGAAATAATTTTTCTTATTATTTATTAGAATTATTATTGTTGTTATTAAAAAAAAATTGCACAAAAAGGCAAGACTTGATGAGTATGAACATATTTAGTTTACAAGAAAAAACAAAAGTGTAGAAGGTTTTTAAAAACAAGAGAAAGTCTTGAGAGGTTTAAGACGCCAATAGCTGGAAAGTAACGATAAGTCCTGCCAAGACTAAGATAAAGATTTCCCTCAAAAAGGCGAGCTTTTAATAGGATGCGAAGCTCCTAAATAATAACCTTTTGGAAGAATGAAGAACATTGAACATGAGCAATAATCTAAGTTATTGAGAACGTTCTATAAGAGAATGGGTTGGAAGGCTCTGAGAAACAGAGGAGGTCGCAGAAGACCGTTACTGACAAGGTTAATTGACTAAGCACTAAATGACGGCCTAAATTGGTATAATAATGGCTCGTTTGCATGCAACTCAACTCCTCGTGAGCCGTGAGCCTTACCTATGACTCATCTCGTAACAATACCGCACTCCATCGCTGGTGATGAAGATTCATCGGTAAAGACTTTGTGTGTTTGTTTTTACCTGCGTTAAGAATGCCAGTTCGTTAACTTTCAAATGAACCAGTGCTATTATGTTAGAAATGATCTATGATTCTTGCTCATTGGACTGTTACATCACCAAACCCATTCTCGCTGTGATACAAAACTTTCATACTCATGGGGTCAAAACGTTCGGATTCACTTGTGCACTTGATAAGCCTATCTGCCTCTTCTAAACGTTTCTTACAATTTATCGCTATCTAAGAAAACAAATGAGGTTTTGAGAAGCTTGAAGGGCCTCGAGAAGACCCAACGTTCTGGAAGTTCTGAAGCGGTTTGGAGAGCAAATTATGGGTCGACAATAATAGCTCTTATATGAGAGTTATATAATGAGAGGCCAAGTCTTTACTAGCTATTAAAGTGCAGAATAATTCTAAATTATATTTGAGTTCGTAGAGAGTTCTACAGGAAGGCAATAATAAGACTTAAAGTGCTTTAGAGAGGTTATCAAGTTATAGCTGGAAGAATACCTGCATTTGGTTCTACGAGGGAAATAAATCTCGATGGCTCACGCTCACTGGCTCTGATAGTCAAGAAAGATAAGTCTAATCCATTCTCATTGTAATACAAAACTTTCATACATATGAGGTCAAAAGGAACTCTTGAACACTTCTTACAACTTATTGCTAGTATCTAAGAAAACACATAAGGTTTTAGGAAGTTTGAAGAGCCTCAAGAAGACCTGAAGTTCTGGAGGTTATTCTGAAGCGGTTTGGAGAGAAAGAGATGTAACTTACTAATATACGAAATTAACGGTCGAAAATGTCTCTTATATGCGGGTTGGTTATACAATATGTAGGCAAAGTCATAATAACGTCTTTACTGACTTCTGAAGTGCAAAATAATTCTAAATTCTATTTGAGTCTATAGAGAGTTCTACAGGAAGAGAATAGTACGACTAAAAGCACTTTAGAGAGGCTATAGCTTGAAGAAGACCTGCGAATGGGTTCTGAGGGAAAGTCTCGGTGGCTCCCTGATAGTCAAGAAGAGGACAAGACTAAGATAAAAATAATACGATTGTTATGGGTAAGAGGGTAAGTCATACGTATTCTACAGTTCTGAAGCGGGTTGGAGAGCAACGTAAAATAGAAATTCTTAATACGATTCTGAAATGCACTAGCTGAAATTTTCTCTAATACGAATCATGGCTCGATGGGACTCATGAGCTAATAAACGACTTTCAACTACCTATAGTTTTAGAGAGGTTATAGTGTTATAGATGACATCAGAACATCAGAAGCAAAGAGGTGTCCTGGAGAGGCGCCACCAGTGAATAAAACTGACTTTGATATAGCAGATAGCACTTGTTTGCTCCTAAGGCTTCTGAGCACTGTACTAATTGGGAAAATTTTTGAGTCCTTTGGTCTGAGATGATGTTCGTAAAATAACCTCTGTCTCCAGTTTTTACTTTACTATATCCGCACATCTCAAGAGACAAAATTAGTACATTTGAGATGAGGAAAGGGAATTTACTGTTTATCTGTAGTTTAGCAAGACGTTTGGGAAATTTTTAGTTGCAAAAAATATCAATTGTAACACACACCCTAACGTAATGCACCCTAATATTAAATAAAACCAATTGGGGATGAATAAATATGCGTAATAATATCACTTATTCCTTATGAAACCAATATCGAAGTTTCCCACAATTTATTTTTATTACCTACCATCGATTGGACCATTGGACGATGTTAATATCATTTTGAAAACGCTTAATTGATCTACTAATTAACACTCACCGTCTCTTTGGCTACCTCTAGATAAATCTTGCGCTAAATCCAATTCGATACTTCCATCCGAATCTGTATCTCTATTAATATGTTGAACTTGTTGATGATGTTGATGATGAATGTAATTAGGTGCATCGCACCACGGTCTTGGAGCCGATTTAAACGGAACCGTATCACTAATTAGAGCCTCTATTGAAAACGGCTTTGGTACTGGCTTAATTAAAACTTCACTTTCCGGCATCTGCCTCATTAACGCTTCACTAGTTGGCACTTCCATTTTTAATCTTCAGATTTCACTTTTACAGAATTACCCTTTTGGAAGTTTCATGTTTTTTTAACTTTAAGGCACTCTTTAAGTTTTTTATAAAAATACAGAGACGCACTTTTTGCCCGATTATGGTTTCGTATCGTCAAAAACTAAAAACAAATAAACCGCCGCACTTTTCGCACAAACATTTCTCCACGACAAAAGGAAAACTTTACTCGCACATTCAAAAATAACGCGATAACTTTTCAACCCTTGCGCAGTAATTTGCTATTCAATTATTTAAAAATCGTTTTCTGAGGCCGATTTTTACGGCCGACATAACTCAGAAAAAGTCGTTTTTAAACTGATGGTTGTTAGTGTGAGCAATCGAAACGTTTTGTTATATTCTCATACACATGAGAAGAGCAAAAAGGAAAAACGGGGCGTGATTTTGGAGGGATAATGTACGCCCCTTTAAAATCGTTGGCTCTATTTTGACCAACCACGCGTTTACAATAAATTTTCAAATAAATTTGGTGCCTAATATTAATTAGGCATGCAGTAGTAATTACTCTGTTTTAGTTTTGTTTTAAATAGAAATTTATAAGGAAATAAGAGATGGGGTTAATTATTCAGTGTGGATATTCTTATAGTTAATGACGATAGGAGAACAGATTTTTTTTAAATGAGGGCAACTTCTACTCTAGGCCGTAATTTTAGTTTCTATTTTGATTATACAGTGTGTCTGTGTTTCACTTTTGATAGTCTATAATGTTTTACTCCATGCTCCATCGCTCATATGGCGTCCACCAAATTTCCATTACTCCAATTCACCGAGGAGAACATACCTATTCCATGTATTTAATCTCTAATGCATTACCTAAGCTAGATGCTAGATACATTGATGCTGGTTGGTATCATTTCAAAATTCTAATAAGCCATTGATTAAATTCTTAGGGGTGCCTTTGAACTCTGAGCTCTGAGGAACAGCGATGAAAGAGCAGAGTGCTCTACTCGAGAGGTACTATAGAGTTCTGGCCGTCTCATCACATGAGCTATCTTCCTATATTAAACCATTTGGTATAAGATAATAGAATAAATACGTACATGGCAATTTACTACCATTTAAACTTTTATTGGCTGTCTGGACTTCTATATGCCACTTCGAGTCTATAGAAACCTCAAATGGTTCTGTGAAGTAAAAGGAAAAGTTGTGGGTGAACAAATGGAGCTTCTTGAGACATCTGAATAAAATAAAGTAATTCACATCTTACATATGACACCTTTCAATCACTTAAACTTCTAAAGAGTGGGTGAGCGAGCGTTTATATCGCACTTCAATGGAACTCAAAACCTCTAATGGCTCTTTTCTGTAAAAAAAAGTTACGGATGGACACATAAACCTACTTAAGACATCTAAAGAGGAGAAAGGAAACTTTAGGACAACTATCAATCACTTAAACTTCTAAAGACTGACTGGTCGTCTATATGGTAGTTTAATGGGCCTCAAACATCTTAAATAGTTCTATTCTGTAATAGAAGGGAGCCTTATGGATGGGCACATACGCTTTATTTAGCCATCTGATGAGAAGAAAGTAACTATACATGACAACTTTTAATCATTTAAACCAAAGAATATCCAGTTTTAAACTCTTATGGGGCTGTTTGGTCATCTAAATGACACTTCAATGAACCTCAAGAACTACAAACCTTTATATTATGTAAAAGAAAAAGTTATGGGTAAACACACAAGCCTTTTCGAGAAGCCTTCTGAAGAGAGAAATGGCTGGGCGTCTACATCGCACTACAATGAGTCTAAAAAATCTCAAATAGTTTTATTCTGTAGAATGTAGAAGGGAAAGTTATGAGAAGACACATACGTTTTCTTGAGGCGTCTGAAAAGAAAAAAGTAAATGCATGGCAATTTTTAATCATTTGAACTTTTATAGGGGTGTTTGGCCATCTATATTGCACCTCAATGGGTCTCGTGAACTTCAAACGCTTATATTACGTAAAAGAAAAAGTTATGGGTAAACACGCAAGCCTTTTCGAGAAGCGTTCTGAAGAGAGAAATGGCTGGGCGCCTACATCGCACTACAATGAGTCTAAAAAATCTCAAATGGTCTTATTCTGTAGAAAGAAAAGTTATGAGAGGACACATACGTTTTCTTGAGGCATCTGAAAAAAAAAGTAAATACATGGCAATTTTTAATCATTTGAACTTTTATGGGGGTGTTTGGCCACCTATATTGCACCCCAATGGGCATCGAAAACTTCAAATGCTTATATTATGTAAATGGGAAAGGTATGGGTTATAGGTAGACTTTTCTTCTTCTTCTTAAGAGAAGACAGTAACTACATGACTACTTTCAGTCATTTAAATTTAGGGGTGGCTTGGAGTCTATATTGCACTATAATGAGCCCCAAAAATTTCAAATGATCCATATTCTGTAAAAGGGGAAGTTATGGCTAGACACATACGTATACCTTCAATTAAACTTCTAATGCAGTGGCTGGGCATCTATATCGCACTTCAATGGGTTTCAAAAATTTTCAATGGTTCTATTCTGTAAAAGGAAAAGTTATGAGTAGCCACATAAACCTTCTTCAAAATTTTCTAGAGCAAAAAGTATAGCCATATGACAAATTTCAATACTTTAATTTTCTAAAGAGTGGCTGGGGCATGTTGTCGCTCTTCAATTGGTCTCAAAAACTTCAGATGATTCTATTCTAAATAAGAAATGTTTTGGATGCACACATAAATCTTCTAGAGAAAAAGAAAGTTACTATACACGACAACTGTCAAACATTTAAACTTCTAAGAAGTGGCTTCTATATCGCACTTCAATTGATTGTAGGTTGTAGAAATCTCAAATAGTTATATTCTGTCAAAGTAAAAGTTATGTTTGGGCACATAGGTCATCTTGAGACATCTGACATTTACACTTCTAAAGAGGGGTTTGGCTGTAACGATGTGGATTTTGGGATGGTTCGGAGTAGTTATGAATCCTGAGATTCTGGCTCCGAACTATCAAAATCAGCATCGTTTATACGCTATCTCTGGGGTTATTCAGTAGTCACTGAGATTTTCCTTGTTTTTAAATTCAGCAGATATCCCCAACATTTATGATTTCTAAATTTTGGTCCCTTTCGTCATTTTTTCCCCTTAATTTTAATTGTCATTTAGATTTAAATAACCGTGTTTTAGATATCGTTCCAAGTGCAAGCGTCGATATGAGATTTACTCGCGACCTTGCACGCTTTCAATTCAATTTTAATTTCACTTTTAGTTAACGTTTAAAATTTTTAATTTGTTTTTTTGAATTTTCTAGTTAGCCCTTGTAATTTTTTGCGTCATTACTCCCTGTTAATTTTTAGTCATTAGTCTTTAATCTTTTGTCATTTATTTAATTATTCTCCGCTCTTAAGTATTGCTCCTTAATTTTAAAATTTATATTCACGTGGTCCCCATTTAAGAGCGCTTCTCGTCCCAATATTAGTTTTCCCAAATTTTGATCTCCTTAAGAATTTTCCCTTGCATCTCTATTTAGATAACTTCGAAATCCCCACTGGTACCGCCATCACGAGGTAAGCTCTGATTGGTGCTCGTGTACGGTGGTGGAGAAGTTATAAATAGAGGTGCAACATTCTTAGAGGGGAGTCGAGTCCGGTCCGAGTCCTAGTCCTGTCTTGTTGAGAGTCCGCGTTTGTCCCGTCCAACATTACCTTTTTCAACCCTTCAGTGACACTGGCCATCCCGATCAACCCTTGTGCTGTGGAATCTAAGCTTCCGCATTATTTTGGGTTGGATCTTTTGTGGTAGTTTTCCGTAGTGGTTTTTTAAGCCGCTGTGGAATCTAAGCTTCCGCATTAGATCGGTATCAACTTCTTGTGGTAGTTTTCCGCCGTGGTTTTATTTTAAGCCGCAGTGGAATCTAAGCTTCCGCGTTAGTTGATATTATCTCTTCGTCCGTGAGTGGTTGCCGTTTTGCTGTGGTTCTATCTGAGCCGCAGTAGGGCCTAAGCTTCCGCTGTTCCGTGTTTTCCCTTGAAGAAGATAAGAAGATTTTCCATACATTTTTTTAAAGAAGAGTTTCTTTTATAAATTTTTTATTTCTTGTGTTGTTTTGAATAAACATTTTTTCCCCATTCACCGCGACTGTTTATTTTATTTTATTTTTTTCCTCGAACCCTGCCCGTCTTCGGCTTTGAGCTAAGTCGCTGGCAGAATAATAGCTCATCGACGAAGTTCGGGGTTACATGGCGTTTATATCGCACTTCAATAGGTTTCTAAAATTTCAAATGGTTCTATTCTGTAAAAGGGAAAATTATGGGTGGACACATAAGCCTTCTTGCCTCTTCGAAACATCTGAAGAGGAGAAAGTAACTACACGACAACTTTCAATCATTTAAACTTCTAAGAAGCGGATAGGCTCCTATATCGCACTTCAATTGGTCTCAAAAACTTCAGATGATTTTATACTAAATAAGAAATGTTTTGGATGCACACATAAATCTTCTAGAGAAAAAGAAAGTTACTATACACGACAACTGTCAATCATTTAAACTTCTAAGAAGTGGCTTCTATATCGCACTTCAATTGATTGTAGGTTGTAGAAATCTCAAATAGTTATATTCTGTCAAAGTAAAAGTTATGTTTGGGCAATAGGTCATCTTGACACATCTGACATTTACACTTCTAAAGAGGGGTTTGGCGTTTATATCGCACTTCAATAGGTTTCTAAAATTTCAAATGGTTCTATTCTGTAAAAGGGAAAGTTATGGGTGGACACATAAGCCTTCTTGCCTCTTCGAGACATCTGAAGAGGAGAAAGTAACTACACGACAACTTTCAATCATTTAAACTTCTAAGAAGCGGATAGGCTCCTATATCGCACTTCTATTGGTCTCAAAAACCTCAGATGATTCTATTTTAAATAAGAAATGTTTTGGATGCACACATAAATCTTCTAGAGAAAAAGAAAGTTACTATACACGACAACTGTCAATCTTTTAAACTTCTAAGAAGTGGCTTCTATATCGCACTTCAATTGATTGTAGGTTGTAGAAATCTCAAATAGTTATATTCTGTCAAAGTAAAAGTTATGTTTGGGCACATAGGTCATCTTGAGACATCTGACATTTACACTTCTAAAGAGGGGTTTGGCGTTTATATCGCACTTCAATAGGTTTCTAAAATTTCAAATGGTTCTATTCTGTAAAAGGGAAAGTTATGGGTGGACACATAAGCCTTCTTGCCTCTTCGAGACATCTGAAGAGGAGAAAGTAACTACACGACAACTTTCAATCATTTAAACTTATAAGAAGCGGATAGGCTCCTATATCGCACTTCAATTGGTCTCAAAAACTTCAGATGATTCTATACTAAATAAGAAATGTTTTGCATGCACACATAAATCTTCTAGAGAAAAAGAAAGTTACTATACACAACAACTGTCAATCATTTAAACTTCTAAGAAGTGGCTTCTATATCGCACTTCAATTGATTGTAGGTTGTAGAAATCTCAAATAGTTATATTATGTCAAAGTAAAAGTTATGTTTGGGCACATAGGTCATCTTGAGACATCTGACATTTACACTTCTAAAGAGGGGCTTGGAAGTTATATCGCACTTCAATGGGTCTCAAAAATCTCAAATGGCTCTATTTTATAGATGTGCACATATAAGCCTTCTTGATACATAGTAGCTACTTTACAACTTCTATAATACTTAAGAGTAACTGGTCGTCTACATCGCACTTCAAGGAGCCTCAATAGTCTCAAATGGTTATATTATGTAAATGGAAAAGTTATGTATTGAGACAAACTTTTCTTGGACATTTTTACGACGCCTGACAATTTGTTCTTCCGTTGATCTTTGTTATATTATCAACTACTCGTTCTAATTAGTATATAATTACTATTTATTTAATTAAAGTTGGCAAGTCCAAGTAACTACCTAGAAAAATGATTTGAATAATTTACGAAAACAAAATGTGTAGCACTTAAACGGCATTAAAATTAGCCAACTGTTAATTTAGTGTTTTAATAGATTTCAATTTGTTGAAGAGGGATAGTCATTTGGGATACATATTTAAAGGGTAAATGAAGTTGAGGGTATGCATCCAGTTAATTACTAACACAATGGATGTTGACGAGTACACAGAAAATCGCTTAACCACAAATACTTAGCGTCCAAGGCTACCCCCATTTAGTCATTATGCAAAAATAAGAAATCATAAACTGACTTTACATAACAAAAGGCATCTCTCTAAAATTTTACTCTAATCGAGTTAAAATTAAATTTCCTTTTTTTTTTCGTTTCGATAAAATTATTTCTCGTACCTTAATGGATATTTTATTTGTTCGCCTAATTAAGCGTTTATTTAAGAAATGAACTTACCAATTAATTAAATAATTAGTACTTGGTTTTATCGTGTATTGATGACATGACGTGCGTTCCCGATTTATTAAAAATTTACAATAATTATTAGGTATTTTTATTGAGTTAGGGTTTAGTTAAGGGTAAGTTTTTATCGTATAATTACAAGCACATCATCTATTTCATTTGATGGTTATATCCAGCCAACAATAAAATTAATAATCAATTAACTGTTTTAATATTGGTGAGTTTTATTTCGATTTTTTCTAAAGGTGTAATTAGGGGGAAAGAAATGGGAAAACTTATTAAATATTTTAGTTTTTAGAGGGGTTTATTTGTGACATTACTAATTAAGTTAGTAGAAAACTAGTAATTACTATATGGTTTGTGTTTTTTGTCTGTACTGTAGGTAATGAGTAAATTATTGCTCGTTAAAAATAAATTAAGGATACTCAACACTTGTGGTCCTTAAATAAATAATTGCATTGCATCTCCATCCATAGTGTGTTTGCAATTTCCAATTTTTTTAATGCCCAATTCGGCGTCTACGAGGTGTGTAAGTTCAAAAATAATCCAGTAGCTCGTTAAACTGGGTGTAGTATACAGAACGAAAATTCTCATTTTCTTTTTTTGCTTTAACTTTTTTATTTGTTAATCTTTTTAAGTTTTGTAAAAACATTTTTATTGTCACTTTTTAACCTGTTTTCGAATCCGTAGTCAGAATTTTGATTAGTTAATTTGTTCTTGGTCTTCTAATGTTAACTTTATTTTTTATTTTTCATTAAAACGGCAAAAATTATATATGGTTGGATCCAAAATTAAAAAATAATCAATTTGGTAAACAAATCCAACATGTCGGCCATAAGAAAAAATAAAGTTAACATTAAAAGACCAAGAACAAATTAACTAATCGAAATTGTGATTACTGATTCGAATGCAGGTTAAAAAGTGGCAATAAAAATGTTTTTACATAATTTAAAAAGATTAACAAATAAAAAAGTTATAGCTAAAAAAAGAAAATAAAAATTTTCATTTTTTCAGTTTTTGCAAAAATGCGTAAACTTATTCTTTCAGTCGCCCTGTATATTATGTCAAGTAGTAATAACCACCTTATCAAGAGAAATCTGATGTTTACTTACACACTTTTGTAAATCTAATTGCTATAAGTCAAATTGAACAAAATAAATTTTAAGACAGTTGCAAGAGCTAATTATAATTTAAATTAGTTGTCCCCTAAATTATTTAGCGTTAGAGGCACTTAATTTGTTAACTGATTAATTTATAGTAAAATAGCTTTGGAGTAAAGCCATATGTAATTAAATACATTTAGTTTTACGCCACATTAAACAAGCGTTTTACACACAAGTTGAGTTCAAAGTTAAATGAGTTTTTATATATTTTTGAATTTGAGCGTTTTTTTTTTAAGAAAAGACCTCTTTGACTTTAATTTTGAATTGGTTAATTTTTTTAAATGTCAACATATTGGGAAGGTATTTTTTGTGGGACTTTTTTGGGACGTAACGCTTCGAGTCGTGTAAAGTATTTGATTCATATGTTTGTTGCATCTTGCAACAAACTTTTGGCAAAGGAAATTGGTGTTGTGATCGCCCATTATAAAATTGAGTTAAATTATTTTTAGACTTTGGGGCGGTCTTCATTTTCTCGTTAGCTTTCGCCTAATTGCAATTTCTTGGTATTTAACTTTATAATTATTGATTGACACGACATTTTTAGAATTGACAGAGACAGTGTAGTAGGTATTAATTTTACAAGAAGTATCGCGCAGAAGGTATTGGGTATTGGTTATACCATTTTTAATTTCTCAAAGTTTTGGGTACCCCTGAATCCAAAACAGTAAAAAGAATCTTAGGAAATGTCTGTCAGGATAGATGTGTGTATGTATGTAACGTCGTCAAACAAAAACTACAAAGACAATTTTTTTGAACATTGATTTCAGCCAGAATTTCATCGATAAAATAAGCTTTTAAACGAAATCTATACAGGGTGACCAAAAATAAGGGGGTAATTTTGGTGGCATTTCGGCAAATCTTGACCCACAGTATTTATACTCGGCTATAAGTTAGTAAACATCAGCCCTGATTTAAAAAATAATTTTTCAAATTTTTAAATTTAAAATGGCGGCCAGTATAACGATTGGGCCATTTTTTATTATTTTTATTATAACTTTGGAGATAATTATTATTATAAAAATCTAAAAACAGGAATATATAGGCAAAATATAAGGCTTTAGTTATGGCATAGTCAATTTTAAAAATAATTTCAAAATTGACTACTTTTAAAAGACCAAAGTTGACTAAAATTTTCAAACGAATTTTCTAAAAATTGCCTGGCGTCATTTTATTTATATTTTGATATGTTGTAGATATTGAAGTCTTTAACTAAATACCGCTGTTTGGTTAATTTGCTATGAGCAGATCCGGACCTATAATTTTTAAAGGTCAAAATTTCAAAAATTCATCATTTCTTTTGTAATTAAAATTTATAATTGCATGTTAGCACATTTATTAATTCTATAAATTTCTATTATTTGTTACAATTTTGGTTAAAAAAGCACTTCCGGTTACACCGGAAATTAACCAGGCAAAAAAGTTTTTATGCACACTCTGTATATTTTATGATTTTTTATACTATTGTAAGATTAGTTGTCAAATGATACAAAAAATGTTAAATTTTAACTGCCTGTTTAACCGGAAATGGGGTTAGCTTTTTTATTTTAAAAACAACACCCTGTATATTTAAAGTGGTTTGAAATGACTGTAAAATTATCTATCTAGTCATACCAAGCATTTTACATTTTGACTTCCGGTTCAACCGGAAATGAGATGAACTTTCCCATTTAAAAGCAACACCCCGTATAATTTTAGGCTTTACATGCTATTGTTTGGTACTATTTCTGATATTTAAAAAAATACTTTAAGAGTTTTTAGAATTACATAAAAGGCAGTGGATTTTGATCTAAAACCAAGCAATTTGATTCTACGATTACATCAGCTCACCGTAAAATTTTGGGGATTTTTTTAGAATCGGAGAGACCCGACCCAAAACAAATTATATCTCTTTTCAGAGAAAAAAATTCACATATTTATAGAAAATACCACCCAATATTGAAATTTGTTGTAAAAGTACTGTAAGGGTATCTACTTAAAGAGCTAAAGGCATAATATAGAGAGGTTGTTAGGTTATTATAAGTTGTAGGGAATTCAAAATCTCGCGAAAAGAAATTACTAAAAAAAGAAAAGAAGACCTTTCCACCAAATATATAGCTAACACTTTCCCTACATCGATTAACTTTCAGCTTGTCAGATATCAAAATATGTTTAATTTCAAAAATTATTTTTAAACTTTACCCCACACCGTAATATAAAGTTGAAAACTTTTTCCCTCGATGTTTTGCACATTTTTGTTATATGCTTATCACGAATTAGTGTGTATGTGACTGCTCGTTTTTTTGTAGCTTTTGTAGCCACATAATCGGTCCCGAGAGCACATAGCCCGATGATTGACAATGTAACAAAAGACTTGACGGAATGACAGTTTAACAAAGCTCGCGCTAATGTCGCCATCAGACCGGCAATTATTACGTCACAGATGCATCTTTGATTTAACGCTTTGCTCAAATTATAATTATTCTATTTCACTTTATTATGCTAATCTCGCCATTCTTTTTATTTTTAACCCTCCCATCGTTTTCTTTCTTCTTGAAAGCGAAAAATTAGGTATCTCGTATCAGTTACTCTTCAGAACTGTATAAAGTGGGTCCAATATTACTATTGCCCACATCTGTGCTACGTATAATATCTGCATAAAAATAAAGTCGCATATTCCATATTTCATATACGGAGAGTAACTAATTAAAAGATGAAATGCACGATGCACCAAAAAGTAGAAAATAATTTCATATATACCTACCTACTTTTATACTACACGTCGTGCACACAGCGTCTTTCAGAGAAAACGCTTTTTAGAACATTCTTCATTGATTTCCGGTGGATGTTGGTGATTTCTTCCCGTATGTTGGCTTTTAATTCTTCTAGATTTACAGGATTATTCACAAATACCCGATCTTTGAGATAGTAGCCCCATAAAAAGAAGTCGAGCACAGTTAAGTCAGGTGGTCTTGGTGGTTTTGGAGAGATATCCGCTCAAGAAGCAATCTCCTCCAAATGGACATTGTTTCGCACGGGCTGTGTGCTCTGTGGCACCATCCTGTTGATATCACATATCCTCCTGCTCAACTGCTCAACTGTTCCATTTCTGGAGCTAAAAAAATTTCTTTACGGCAGTGGTTCATCATCTCTCGCCCTCAAAAAAATAAGAACCGACCCATACCATACAGTAACTTTTAGCCATGTAGTGGTAGCTCAGGAATAATTCGTGGGTTCTCACAACCCCAGAAACGATCATTTTGTTTATTCGTAGCCCCATTCAGACAGAAATGGGATTCGTCGCACATTACGAATTTTTTTGAAAAGTCTGCAATTTTCAAAGTTTGGGATAGCATTACTGTACTGTAGTCGCTTTTCAAAGTCTACTGGCAGAAGTTTTTGAGTGCAAGTCTTTCACTAAAATTCGCTGCAATGAGCGTCGGAGAATGAGCGTTCTTGTTGAGGTTCTTGACTTTTCCATCATATCCTCACATAGACGGTCTATGTTCTCCCTTGAACGAATTCTCCGAGATCTGCCAAAATGTGGTATATCAACCGTAGTTTCAAGCTCAAATTGGACGCCTATCTAAAAAGACTAAAAACAAAATTATAGTCACTTCTCATAAGGGCCACCGTGTACTTTTGAGGGAGTCTTAGGAGAGGTCAAGCCGTGCATGAAGCAAAGTTCCGGCACTTAGAAAAGTTTTCGACTTTCGAGATTAGGTTATGTAATGGCGTAGATAGTAGAAAGTAGTTGTTGAATATCATATAAGATCGTAAGTTACGAAGAAAATGGAATAGCGCCACAGGCGCAAATTTTTGATTGTTCAAGACCAAACGGCTTAAAATAAAGTTCGAGAATTTTAGTAGCAATTGATAGTGTCACCAAAAAAATGTTTCACAAAAACAAAGTTCTTATATTATTTCAGATAAACAAAAAATATTGTTGGAGAATACGGAACCCTTAAATTTGTCCTTCTCTTCCTAATTTTTGTCTTTACCCTCTCCTTTAATTTTGTCTAACTAGACTAGGGATGATCATCCAGTTGCCTAGTGTTGGCATCTTTTTTGGAAACACAACTTGCCATTTGACCTTGAACATTAAAAAATTTATTTTGCTAAAAATTTTGACCTAGAGCCACCTTAAACTTATATAACAAAGAGTTAATGAGGGGCCTCCATATCAGATTGCGCCTGAAGCCCCACAAAATCAAAATCCGCCACGGATTTTAGCTTCCCAAAATCTTTTTAATTCTAAACTCACTCGCGTCAAGTTAAAGCTTGAGCACCATAATATTAAGTTGCCAAGTGAGAGGCCCCTAATATTGCTAGGCCCGGGACAAAAGCTTCTCTTGTCCCCCCGCCCCTCATTGATAGATCCTGCGTGCACATAATAGATTTATATTACATTCAAATTCATGATCAAGGTCAACAGTAATCATCGCGCAACGACTGCAATTGTCTGCAGATATTATTCAAACTCCGTAAATATCTAGGCACCACCGAGCACCACTCAACATCTAAAAAAAATTTTACATTCCGTAATTTACCAAGATATCTGCATGTATGGGTTGACTTTTACTGCACTTTGAATTTGAATGGACTATAGACCTTTATGTTTTTCAAATTTGTTAAATAGAAATTAATGTTTCTCTGTTCACCAGAAGTCCCCTCATTTCGTATATAGAGAGAGTTAGTGGTCCAATCGGTTCTACATCAGTTACGTTTCATTTGCATGTGTACCCCTGATAATAATATGAGCACAGGCACGTAGCTAGACCCAAATCGTAGGTAGGGCAAAATATGTGTATGACCAGGCGGGAAAATAGGATGGATAATGTAACGCGCAGAGTTCGTATAACCGAGGGGGGTATGGGAGTCTCATTTTATTGCCCTTAAAAGGTTTCTGTAACTTCACAACAATCGAGATACCGACATTTAGCTAAAAATTGTAAATGGGAATTTTTGCTTATATTAGCTCCAAAACAAAAGAAGATCGCGAATTTTGATTTTTGCCATTGATTTCCTCTCAAAAAAAGAGAACAAAGATGCGCTGTGCATTTTTCCATATTATCTCTCCCAATTATCGATTTCTCCATAAAAACTAAAAAGCATCAAATATTGCCCACCCTGTACACTGTACACTGCACAAGGGCGCTTCTTAGCGTATGCTGAGTTTTGTCAAACGGATTCTTAAAACATTTCGGGCTGACAAGGCTCACGGTCTCATAGGCTACGCTATTAGGTCAATTTATCGAGCCCAGGAAGCATCTTGTACTGAATAATTTAACAATTACTTCTCTGCATTAGCTTTGGAAATATTTCGATGTTTGTCACAAATTTTTTCATTCTTCAATAATGTCTTCAAAATGGAAATTTATATTCAATTACTTACTGCACTCTTTTCTGTTTTGCTCTAAAAATTTCAATTGTACAAAAATACATATACAAGTATACTGTTTTTGGCTCATTATATTTTTAGAAATGTTAATCATAAGTATCATTTGTCGTAAGAATGTAGACTTATAAATCAGTATGGTTAGGAATAGAGCGGATGGGAAAAGATTTTGTATCTATAGTAGCATATGTGGAAGACATCCCTGTTCGTTATGGTTGAGGGATAAACACTTTGAGCGGCACCTTGTATCAACTCACGCGAAAAACTGACAAATTTTTATGTGCTCGTAAAAATAAAGGGCGTTAAACCATTACGATTTTTTTTTGCTTCAAATCTTAAATTAGATTTACAATTAATGAAACAGAAAGTGTGGTGTGTGTTACTGTGGAGTGTGTATACAAAATAAAAGTTGCTCAACAACATTGTCTGTTTTGTAAAAAGAGTTTATAAAATATTAAATTGTGGGAATAAGCTGTAATTTGTGTGCACGCACTCATTCAATTTGTATCTCGTGTCGTCGATTGGTCGATTAATGATATTCATTAGGAAACTCTTGGAAATGCACATAAAAGTATTGAATTTTCTTTAAAGATGCAATTATTGAATGCATTACAATGAAAGTATTGCTTGTAACTTGTAAGTTACAAGCTTATAAAGAGTTTTGTTGGGTTTGTCCAAGTGCTCGTCTCGACAACCCACCCAAGAAGAAAAACTATTTTTGTAAAAAATTTTAAAATGCAAAATTGAAATTTAATACATTTGTAGCAGACTCAAGAATAACGTGAGCACGCGTGAAGTACAGGGGAATATTGCAAAGGCTGAGGTAGCTTAGTTGGGAAAGCAGCCGGCGCTACATCTTGGAGACTTGAGTTCGACTCCCGATCCCGGTGCAAGTTTTTCCCTTGAATCATCAACGCATTTCGCATTTCAAACGTGTACCGTCTACGAACAACTAACGCGAGCCAAACGTGTACCTATCCAGCATCCAACCTCGTGTAAACTGTAAACTTCAACTACTTTGGAGGTTTAAAAATGACGATTTTAAGTCGGACTGGGTCAAGTCAAATATTTTCCCTCTGTAGAGTGTTCCTCATATACAGAGATGTGGTTAGAGTAGGTACATATTTATATTCTTTGTTAGTACTTACTATCAAAAAATTGGGAGACAAACTATTGAGCTATTAGCATACACCTCCTCTTTCCAAGTGAATCACCTGGCATATTGATGCTCGAGCTCGATTTCTTTTTAGGAGTGACTTGGAAAGAGGAGGTGAGGTGATCGAGCAAGCTAACTTTGGCTACCCTGTAAGTCTGATCTTGTATAATATGCGGATAGTTTTAGAGCCTTTGAGAGAAGAAGAGTTTCTTATAAAGAATAAATTTTTCTCTAAAAGCGTAATAAAAAAATGTCTCCTCTTGTCAACTCCATTCGTGAACAATGGACACCCTGTATATTTATAGGCCATCGAGGTCACTGGTATTAATATCTATCTCAACTTGGTGTTTCAAAACTTACCCAAAATTGGAGACTTTTAAAAATGCAGAGCCCTTAGATTACGTCCTGCTGTGCCTTATGTATAGTCCGACCCTGATAAGCTAAACCAAAACGTCAAACAGGAGGATGAAGGACATAACCTAACTTTGGGTATGTAGTGAAAAGTAACTTATTTATTTATAATATCGAGGATGATGATAATATTTATATACCAATGTATACTGAAAATTAACAAACGATTAGTGAATTGGATAGCTTCTGAGTTAGATATAGATCGTAAGAAAAATTAATTTCCATTATTGGCATCTTCACCAATTTATTAATCTGCAGCATTCGTAGCTCGTAGGTAGCTCGTAGGCACTTGGTCCAGGGTTAATCCATCAATTTTCTAGTCAAATATATTTCAATTTAACTCAGAATTAGTTGTTGATTTAGGTTGATCGTGGAGTTAACTCTGACCTCGAGATTAGCTCGTTTATAAATACAACTGGGCTTAAGCATTCCCTAGAGAAGAGCAGTGATTGCCTTTAGATAAATTTCTTGAGGCTAAGTGAATTGTGAAACCAACTTGAGTTTAAAAGGCTGTCGAGATATGTTAGGCTGATAGGCTGTCTTGTAGATATGGAAAAGAATAAAGCAATCTTATCAAATTCAGATCTCTTGAAAGATATTAAAAAAGAACCACCAGAATCCAATACGTCAGACAACTTAGGTGAATATTTTGAAGTTATGAATTATGAAAGCTTATATCACTTATATTTTAATCTTGCTAAATATTGTATATTTTAGTTATTAACAATTCATCTACACTGCGCATTAAGTCCGAACAACCCAATAGTAGCAATTATGTTGAGACAAATCCAGAAGAAGATTTGAAAGAATTAAAAGCCTCTGTAGAAAGCGACATTTACGTCAAATGCGAAAATAAATGCCTAAAACAAGAAAAAACTTCAGTAACTACAGCTAACTTGAACAATAAACCTTTGAAGTGTAGCGACGAAAAACCAATACAATGTCAATGTAACGAGTGTATTTTAAACCAGGAATATGCTACCAAAAGTTCAATTAAGCCTATTATACGACGATTTAATTGTAATATTTGTGACTACAAGTGCGCTTCAAGAAATTGTCTAAAATTACACACGAAAACTCATGCTGGTGAAAAACCATTTAAATGCGAAGTTTGCCAGCAGAAGTTTTCTAGAATAAGCAATTTAAAAGCTCACAAAACTATCCATGGTAAAAGAGAAAACTTTAGTTGCGAATTTTGTGACTACACATCTAAAATATGTAGGAATGTGAAGAGACACATGCGTAGGCACACTAAATAAAAACCATACAAATAAATTAATGTTTGGATTAAAAACGTTTAAATTGAAATATATTTTTTAGTATAAATTAAAAAATTAAACCTAATATAACAATGGAGCTTTAATTCTTCTTTGAAGGCCTCTTTAAATGATGATAATTTGGCAGCATCTTTCTCAGTGTATCCATTTGCAATGTTTGTAGCTAAAATTGACATAATTAGACCGAGAAAAACTCAAAGTTAATTAAACTTACAGCAGGACGATCTAGTGCTTCGCGCTGCTGACACATTTTTCCATAAACCACAGTATTCTCCTTAAGAGTTTGTTTTTCTGTTATTCGACAACCTGCTCCAATTGTACAACCGTTTGTAACGTCGACTTTATTACCAACATAACACTTTGACTCGAACACGTTGTTGTCTCCAATTTTTAAAGCTTCGACGGTACAATCGATTTCAAATACGTTATGGGATCCAATTATTAAAACGGGAGTGTTATCGGTTTCTAGTCGATCGAAAGGTAATCGGTGAATTATTTTAGATTGTTCTTCGATGAGGCAATGGTCGCCAATTATTATAGGACCTGCTTCGGCTATGATTGTTACGCTAGGATGAATAATGCAATTAGCGCCCACAGTTATATCGCCACGAAATTTCGAGTCTTCGCAAACTATTGCACCAGCCATAACCTTAATTCTGTAATTAAGTTCGGGCAATAATTAAAAGTTATTTTTTAAATAAAAACTTACGAGTTTTTAGACATTTTTGGAGTTTTTTCATAGGAAAGTAGCAATAAATTTGTAGGTTATGTTGGAGTTGAAACGTCAAGTTTGCGTTTCCATTGGATAAATTTTCACTCCCATTAGTTAAATGAATTTCCATTTCTTAAACTTTTCAGTATGGTAGTATTTTTTAATGACATCATTCATTATTATTTTGACGTATGAATGCTATTCTTGATTTTTCTAACTATTAATTTATATTTTTATCAACTAATAGTCAAAGCAGTTAGTAATAAATGTAATTTATTTTGAATTATTTTTGTAATAATAAGCAGTAATTTAAATATTTAAAAACTAAACGTTTATTTACATTTATAAATTTACATACAGCACTTTATATAATTCGAAAAAGCTAAGTCTTAAGTCTATCTCCTTCTATTGTTTCTGATCCAGCGTTGGTATTTAATTCGCCCATAAAGAGAGCAACTCCATGACAGTGTAAAATTACTGTACTGTCGACGGATAGCTCTCTTTATTTTCGAATTAGCTTAAAGATGTGCGGAGGTGGTGTGGAGACGTCATTGCGATGTTTCTAAAAAAAGGAAATTACAATTTAATTAATTTCACTGACGAAAAATTATTTTTAGAATGTAAGAACAATTATCACAGTCTCACTCGTTACTAAACGTATTTGATTTTTTTATTAGACTGTTTGCTCTTGTGTCTCTTCGTACCTGTTTTTAAATACGTTGACTAACTTGAAGAAAAAGTAAAAACGAAGTATATTTACCCAAATAATTAAAAGAGCGTTTATCAGTCTACTTTAAGCGAGTAAAGAGAAAAACGGTTTCTTGTTATTTACTAAGCCATTTTATCTGAAACTAATCAAATATAATTATTCATTATAAATTAGGGCATATTAAAATTAAACAAATAGCAGTATAATGTTGTAATTAGCTATTGTAAAGGTAGTTTAAATCGTTTGTTTGTTTGTTAAATGAAGAAGCAAACGAGATAACGAAATTATTCTCGTCCTTGGTCTATTTATGTTTAATTGTAGACTTTTTTAGTTAAATATGTTAAATGTATAATGAGAAATTTGAAATTTGAGTTCTAATTCTTCAGAGACTCAGAGACAACTCACCAGAAATCAGTATCAAATCAGCAGGTACCGAGGTACCTATACACCATACTTCCCTTATTGGACGACTTTATTTTATTTTGATATACCGGGTGGTGTGTTTGGTTGTAAATAATTTTTCATGACCTACTTGCTTTTGGAAAAACCATCCACGTTTGGTTTTTCAGATAGATTTTTTGCCCAATATGTAACTTAATTCTAACATTTTTGGGGTACAACTTACATAAATTTAAAAACGCGAAAATTTGCAAACCGTTTGTAAAACGTTCAGCCCAGTTAAATGAAATTATATTTTTGTGGCGCTTAATTTTTGACTAAAATCAAATTTTATGGTTAGATTACGTGTTTTAATGTGTCCAGGATGTTATAAACCCTTCACCAAGAATTTGTTTTATAGTAGTATGGTTAAGTCTTATCATTGTAAAGCAAATATGAGCATTTTGATAACGAGGCGACACATCGCTGATCAAATTTATATTACAGATTTATTTATGAATTACAAAAAAAACTAGTCTTTTACTCTCACATGATTTAAATGTACTTATTACTAATTTCGAAACGTTTAAATATTATGAACTGGGCGTTTATTCCAAGAGATTCGGATTATCCGGACACAAAATCTTTTTTTTTCTTATTTACTGTTTGTACAAAAAATAAAAACTATTAATCCGAATTATCCGAATACTTAGCTACTCGCGTACCAAGTTGCCCTTTTAATCCGGATGTTTGTTTTAAATTTCTGTTAGGTAGGTATATGAAAGCGTTATGTATTTTTTCAGTCGGTTGACACAGAAAAGTTTCAAAAAGTGAATTATTTTTATCTGCAATCTAATAGCAACTTGAACGGGTAGATAACAATAAATAAATGAATGGAAAACTATAAAATTGCTAGATAGTAATATCTTTTTGTCTTTTTGTAACAACAAAAAAATATATAAATGATTAAACAATTGCTAAAAAATTTATAAAACAATTTTTACTGTAACAAAGCAATAGGTAATTATAATTAACATTCTATCGATATTTATAGGTACAACAGTAACATTAAACATTGTTTTCAAATCTTATTATGATAAGGGTACTAAAGAATTTATCCTTTGAACGTTAACAAAATAGTTTTGTAATAGAAAATGAGGAATAGAAATCAAAATTAACAAAATTTACACCTTAATCTCAAATTAGCAATAAAAAAACCAACGTTGAAACCAACGCGTGAAACGTGGAATATATACAGGGTGGTTCTTAAACGTAAAGAAACTATTTACGCCTTTTCTAGGTCACAGTTAAGTGGCTTTCTTAAGAACACAATGAAATCAATTCAACTACCTATAAATTAATTTTATTGACATTCTATGGGCTTTGTTCAGATGCAAGTTTTATAACTTATGGACTATAGAAGCATAAAATAACCGCAAAATTTCGAGCACCACTACAAAATTTCCTACAACGTAAAAATATAAAAACTTAATAAATACCCAAACTATTTTTTATCGCCAAAAACAGCACCTCCACTTACGTAAAAATCCAACTGATAACATTGTAATTTTAGTTAGTGGATGAGCGCTTAATTAGATTTTAATTTTAGGCTCGTTTTGTCAATTTTCGTGTAACTATTCGGTTTGTGTGTAACAAGTAATTATTTTTAGTTCAACTCTTACCTCTTGTTGCTTGTAAAGGGGTTGTGAACTCGATGGCGAAGAGAGGCATCACATACACCTGTAGATGTGGGCGTCGCACTTACACCTGACACGTCGTGTGCACTAGCATAAGTACTATACATGACGTCATTTCTTATCATTAACACCTTTAAAGTGGGGACCAGAGCACGTTGATACATTTTTTTTTTAAATTTTACATTGGGTTTGTGTAACGAAAATGACATTAATATTGACGCCATGCGGTTTTTGAGTTTGGAATTTGAAATTTTTTTTCTCTTGATGACCATAGGCCCTAATCATACGATTGAGCACCTTTTTGTCTCTTTAATTAATTTCCTGTATTGTGCTGTATTATGTATTAGTTTTGCTAGTGGTCTCAAACTCAAAAGGTATTAGTTGCTCTCGGTGACTTTACCACCAGCAGAGAGGCACAATAATGAATAATCTTCTATTGATTCTATTCAACTTCTCTGCAGGTGGCGTAAGTCACCGAGACCGTTTCAAAACGGCCCGTCTTTGCGTCTATACTATGCTTGGATCACTAATTACCTGATGTATATACGAGAATATATTGAAAAATTCTTAGTCTACTATAGAACCAAACAAAATTTCAATGTCAAAATATTTTATTACTCAACATATTCTTCTCTTAATTGGATACATTTATTACAGCGAACCTGCAACGTCTCTAGACCTTTCAAAAAAAATGTTTCTTCTTGCTCTGCAAACCAGACCTCCACAGCTTTTATTACCTCCTCGTTAGAAGAAAACTTACGACCTTTTAAACTTTTTTTCAGTTGAGGAAAGAGATGATAGTCGGACGGAGCCAAATCTGGAGAATAAGAGGGGTGTTCTAGTAATTCAAACCCTAAATCACCAATTTTTTGCATGGCAACATGAGATTTGTGTGCAGGGGCGTTGTCCTGCAAAAACAAAACACCTTTGGATAGCTTTCCGCGTCTTTTCTCTTTAATTTTTTCCCGTAGAGTGGTCAGTAATGTCGAATAGTAATCTCCAGTTATTGTTCTACCCTTATCCAAAAAATCAATCATGATTACTCCATGGCAATCCCAAAAAACTGAAGCAAGAACTTTTCCAGCAGATTTTTGGACACGAAACTTCTTAGGTCTTGGAGAACCAGAGTGTCGCCATTCCATCGATTGTTGCTTTGTTTGTGGATCGTAGAAATGTACCCAAGTCTCATCCATAGTAACAATTCGGTTTAAAAAGTCTACATCGTTTTCAAATCGAGCACAGATCGAACGCGATGCTTCTACCCTTGCACGCTTTTGGTCAACATTCAAACATTTGGGGATCCATTTTGCAGAAATTTTTCTCATGTCCAAATTGACGTGAACTATATGATGAACGCGTTCGTATGAAATATTCAGTGCTTCAGATATCCGTTTTAGCCCAATTCGACGGTCTGATAAAATCATGTCATGAACTGCATCGATATTTTCGGGGACTGACACAGAAACTGGCCTTCCCGATCGGTCATCATCTTCAATTGAAAATTTACCTCTTTTGAAGCTTGCAGTCCAATTTTTCACGGTCGCATACGAAGGACATTGATCACCAAGGGTATTAACCATATCTTCGTAAATCTGCTTACCTCTTAACCCTTTTAAATACAGGTACTTGATGATGGCTCGATACTCCAATTTTTCGATTTTCACAATTTCGGTGGACATCTTTTTTCTTTTAATTTATTGCTTAATTCTGGTTTACTTTTTTGACGTCAAACTTTACACTGACACTTCTAATAAGTTATTGTTCGTTGCTATGGTAACGCAATAGTTTGTTTATGCATAGAACTGGTCTAGGCTAACTAGATATCAATACATCCTCGTATAAGCTTGGAAAATCAGTTGAGGCACGAGAATGGGTTTAACGATTTCAAAAACGACCGGATAGCCATTTTAAGGAATTTAAGTCGTCTAAGTAGGTACTTAGACGACTTTGATCAGTTTTGACCCGCAATAGGTTATTGTGGGTCAAAACTGATCAATTTCGACTTTTTAGGTTAATAGAAAAATAATGTTCTAAATCCACCCTTAAAAATATACAGTGTGTCCAGATTAGACATTAGACAACTCTAGTAATTTCTCAATTTTGCTAAAATATAAATTGAGTAGTAGCACAAAGGGTTAGTGGGTGGTACTTCAAGATACATTGCTTTCGAATAGGAAATATAACACACCACCCATACATTGTTGCAATACCTATCTAATGTAATTTTTTCATTACCTCCCTTCCGCGATAATTCGTAATTTAGTGCTTATTCTGAATAATTTTCAATCAAAGATAGGTGTAAGAATATTTTTTAAGAAAGAGTGGGTATTTACCAAGATATAGCATATTTCATACTTTTTGGACACCCTGTATATCTTTATTACTGCAAGATTTAACGAAGGATGCCTACTTATTTGGACGATTTTGACACCCTGTACACTGTACGTTATGTGATATGTGATAAATGTGATATAACTACAAAATAATAATTTATGTTGGCAAGATGTGAACTAAATTTAATACAAGGTTAATTCGAGAAGCAATAAAGTATGCCATTTAAAGATTAGGTATTAGTTAGTACGTGACAAGTGCATTGGTGCAAGTATTCGTTATTAGTTATTAAATAGAGTAGTACTTTACAGTAGTAGGTATCTTGATTATTTTGAAAATCAATATTTTTGTTTTACTTCACATACGACGTTTCGTTTATTTGTAACAGCATCAGGGTCTTCTTACATGACGGCCGCATTTTAAAAAAATGCGTTACATCACACTTTGGTTTGCTTTAACTTAATACTGCTATACAGGGTGGTGTCAAATGTAAGATTTCCAAATGGAACAGAGAGGTACTATTACTATAATCGTTCTCCGTGCTCCCAAAATTTAAGAGATACTAGAGTCCATGCATTTTAAATATTCCTCTAAAAGATTAAAGAGTCAAAACCGTAAACCGACGGGTGGTAGTAAAACAGCCGGTTTTTGTACTCTTTCTTTCTTAATAGTTTTGTACAGTTTTCTCTTTTTTTCATTTACCAAATAAATAGTAAACGGTCAGCAGTTCTTATTTCTTATTTTAAAGCAAACAGAAATACAAAGAAATATACCCTTCTTATGTACCACCCGTCGGTTTACAGTTTTGACTCTTTAATCTTTTAGAGGAAAATTTAAAATGCTGGACTCTACCACATCTTTTACGAACAGACGGTAGAAGAACATATTTTTTAACATAATATAATAATTAAAATTTTTTTCCGATGCATTGCAACCATTCAAAATCAAATAAATAATTTGCTTTATTTTAATTTGGTTTGATTACATTAGTTGATAAGTTTTATCTTGTTACAACAAACTGGAAGAACAAGAGAGCATTTTATCTAAAAGAGATCGGAGATGATACACAAATTTTATTATTTTCCACTGCATTTACATCAGAAATTTTTTTAATTGATCGCATAGTCCAGTCAATGGGGGGGTTTTGCCCTACAAAAGGTGGTGTAGTTCCTGATGAAAAATCCAAGTTTTCGACCTTGGGGTGGGTCCGCGCGATCCGCCATCTGAGATTAAAGGTACAAAAAATTGTTTTCTTTGATTTAACTTATTCATAACAGTTGATTCCACAACAAAAATGTCAAATCCAAATTTGAAGAGAACAAGATTTCCTACAATATTTATTCTATTCATTGTGTTTCCATCTGTTACGGTTTCTGAGATATAAGCTGAAGAAAATCGCTATTTTTAGAAAAAATTAATTTTTTTGGCAAACTTGGCTTGGGGACTTTTTTTACCGTTCATTTGAGAGTATAAATGTTGACATGTGAGAAAAGTTGTTATGGGTTGATATGGAGGGAGGAGGGGGGGGGGTTGTAACGAAAACTTCGAGCTGCGAAAACTCATGACTCATTTTTCGACATTTATAGGTTATCATAAAACTGCTCTAACTTTGGATCTGGTTGAGCTAAAATATCAGTGATACACACAATTTGAAGGCAATTTAAAATCCTACAACTTTTGTGTAAAAGAATTTTCTGTCAAATGAACGGTAAAAAAGTCCCCTAGCGAAGTTTACCCAAAAAATTCATTTTTTCTAAAAATAACGATTTTCTCCAGCTTATATCTCAGAAACCGTAACAGATGGGAACAAAATGAATAGAATAAATATTGTAGGGAATTTTATCCTCTTCAAATTTGGATTTGACATTTTTGTTATGGGATCAACCGTTAAGAAGTTAAATCGGAAAAACCAATTTTTTGTACCTTCAATCCAAGATAACGGATCGCACGGACCCCCCCCCCCCCCCCCCCAAGGTAGAAAACTTGGATTTTTCATCAGGGCCCCTAACCTAATAACATGTTCAAAAATCAAAACTACACCACCTTTTGTAGAGCAAAGGCCTTGTTTTTTCACATTGACTGGACTATCAAGTGATTGTAACAAAATCAATTTATATTTGACACTGATGTCAACCAATGTGGCCATAGCAGACCTTTTTCGTAAGCGTTGAAAATGTTTAAAAAGATATCAAAAATAGTACCTAACAATAGAATACTCAGAAGTCAGAAGCTCTGCCTGATTTTAAAAATTTAAAATTATACAGGGCGTTTCTATTTGAAATAGGAAGCTAATCTCATTTCCTGTTGAACCGAAAGTCAAAATATTAAATGCTTGAGTATCACTAGATAGCTAATTGTACAATCATTCCAAACTTTTTAAAATATACAGGGTGTTGTGTGTAAAATAAAAAAAACTAACCTTGTTTCCGGTTAAACCGGAAGTTAAAATTTAACATGTTTGGTATCATTGGACAGCTAATGTTACGATATTTTACAAATTCATAAAATATACAGGGTGTTTTTAAAAACTATTTTGCTTGTTTAATTTCCGGTTTAAGTGGAAGTATTTTTTAAACCAAAATTATAAGAAATAATAGAAATGTACGGCATAAATTAATATACCAACTTGCAACTACAAATTTTAATTATAAACGGACTTATACATTTTTGAAATTTTGATCTTTAAAAAAGCATAGCTCCGTGGATCTGCTGCTAGCAAATGAATCAAACAACGATATTTAATTAAGAACTTTAATATCTACAATATATCAAAATATAGACAAAAATACCGGAGCCGATTTTGAGAAAATCCATTTTAAAATTTTAGTAAACTTTGGTCCTTTAGAAGTAGCCAATTTTGAAATTACTTTAAAAATCGATTATATCAAAACTAAAGCCCTATATTTTGCCTATATATTCCTGTTTTTAGATTTAAAAAATAATAATTATCTCCAAAGTTACAATAAAAAAACTAGAAAATGGGCCGATCGTTATACTGGCCGCCATTTTGAATTTAAAAATTTTAAAAAATATTTTTTTAAATTAGGGCCGATGTGTACTAACTTATGGCTGAGTATAAGTACTGCTGGTCAAGATTTTCCAAAATGCGATCAAAATTACCCTCGTATTTTAGGCCACCCTGTATAGATTTAGGGGGCTCCAAAACGTTGCCAAATTAAGTAACAAAACAGTTTGTTTTTTCAACAAAAAAGTAAAATATAAACTATGTAAGAATGTAAGTAGCATAATATACCGAGTGTTGTCTAATGTCTAATGTGTTACACACATGTCACGTCTCTGGAAGTAAAAGAGGCATTGGAAATTTATAGGTGGGAGAGTCATCGTGCCTCACAAGATAACCTTTCTCATTCGTCCTCTTTGGCTCAAACTTCATTTAAAAAATAAATACTATCATAGAGTAATTAATCTAATTAATCTAAAATTAATCTATTGGTTACTTTATGATACTATTCAATTGTAAGTATTTATTTTGACTGGACTCTTTAGGATCCTGTTCAAATCGACTGAAAATGTACAAACTTAACTTTATAAAAGCCACTTCATTAAATTCATTAGTCACATTTTGAGTAGATTTTGTCAAACTGATTATTCTTTTAAACTCCCATTTGAGGTTTCAGTTTCTTCTGATAATTCTACTCTTGGATAAATAGAGTCCTGTCGAAATAAAGTGGCATATGACTCATCATATTAGCATATTACACTGATATAATAATTGTTATAAATAATACCAAACGCTTTTATGTAATTCAAAATCCAGGCTGAAACTACGAAAATACGTTTAATATGGATTGATCCTTACACTGGAGGGAGATGGATCATGAGCCACCTTAAATTAACAGGACTATAATGTTGTTATTTCTCTAAATATCTTGGTCAAGTTAGACAAATAGATGGCATTTGAGAAGAACAATCCAGGAGTTTTGAAAATTGGCATGGTTGTTCGTTAGAACCTGAAGTGTAACATACTAAAAGTTCCGGTGGGTGGGGGCGCGTCTCACTGTCTTACTCTGCAGCTTCTACAGCGTCACCCCTAAACGAATTCAATGTAACCTCTTCTCCGCGCTATATCTCGAAAAGGGTTAAACTTATGGAAAAAATGCATATAACCAATCTTGTTGCTAATAATGTTTTCTACAACTTTCATAATAACCTCCAACAACGTACGATTTATAGCAGGCGAGCTACTTGCAAAAAACGAGGAAAGGTCATCTTTAATCAGGTCTTCTCTCACCATCTCGCTCCCATTCTACGGGACTATTAGTATGTTATACTAAAAGCTCTAACGAGGCTATTAGTACTTTTAGAAAAAAGTTAGCGTGATTAAGTTTGAGATCTGACTCTGAGTGACTCGGACTCGAGTGAATTGCTCCAACATCTCCCTTTACTTCTGAGCAAAGTCTCGTCCTCGTATTGGCAGCATTATTTGACATTTGACGATCAAGTTGGGACTTGGCACTTCCTCAAATCTACCGTGTCTCTCAACCTCTGACCTCTGAGTCGAGTAGTGTTTTTGTGGGCTGTGTAGTCATCACGAGTAATAAGTTTACAAGTATAATTTTTGGTTATAGTAGTACCTAATTGGTGTTAATGAAACGATTTAAGCATTGTGAGAATACAACAATGTTCTACAGCAGTTTTAATTAAAATAAATGAGTTAAGAAAAATTATAAAAGTAAAAGAGGTTAGGTAGAGCAGATGAGGATGAAGGGGATAATAGTGAGCAGTCAGATGGTAATCAGTAATCATGGAATTGGATCTAATTCGGTACCAACTTATCCAATTGTTTCAAGGCTTGAATTTTGACTTGATGTCCGCATTCTCCATATTAACACCCTCTAACTTTCGCCTTTAAGCACTATAAACCCTATTTTTCAAAGGTACGCAAAAGTTTGCACTTTTGGCATTTTTTTACATTATTCAAAATGTAACTTCCGGTAAGTGACATTAAAAATCATTATTTAAATTACACTTTGTATATATTTTCCAATATTCAGATTACTTATCACATTTCCTACACATATAATACATACAACTTCTTATCAATAAAGAGGCGTGCATCACGTTATGCAACTTCGAGTTACTCGCGCATAATATTATCGGTGTTTCTAGGATGAAATTGGCAAATGGGATTCATTTTACTGAATACGTTACCGATTGTTATGGTTTGAACTCAGAGACTTAACGGATATGACCCACACAAACTTGTTACGTCACAGATACGTTCAATGACGTACTGTGGCGAAATTTGAGGCGTTACAAACGTCAAATAATTACAAAAATCTACTCATCACAGTTAGTCATTGGTCAATGATATGCTGTAAGGAGCTCGAGAGGGCTCGTACTAAAAGTCGTTGCAACGAGTCCATGTCCCTTGAAAAAATCGCCTGCAACGCATTTTGAACTCGCTGCGCTCGGCTATTCATCTATGGAATGAAGAATGTACGAGAGAGCGTTAACACAAAGTTATTAGTTCCCAAAAGGTATTATTTTCTATATCTGAACACCCTGTATGTAATCATCTTGTTCTATGTTATCTCTTCTACTAATTTAAATTAATGGCACCTTATTAAAAATATAAATTTTATTCAAATTAAAATTCATAAAATACTTCTTTTTATAATACATTTTGACCTTGCAAAAATTTATAAACAACACCAAAATCTTTGTTGCCTAATCCGTATACTGACATGGTACGAAATATTTGATGTGCAGCCGATCCTAACGGAATTGGAGCTCCACAACTAACCGCCACATTTTGAGCTAGCGCCAAATCTTTGGCTATAAGTTTTGTTTGAAAACCACCCTCGTAGTTATTCGAAGAAGGCACATTTTCCATTAATCCTGGTACAGGATTATACGTATCCGAAGACCAACAACGTCCGGTCGACGTATTTACAACATTCGCTAAAGTTTTCATATCCAAGCCCATCTGAGCTCCTAAATTCATCCCTTCCGCTATTCCAATCATGCTAATACCTAAAATTAAGTTATTGCACAACTTTGCAATTTGGCCCGCTCCTGGACCTCCACAGTGCATTATCCGACCGCCCATTTGCATCAAATACGGTTCTACTTTTTTGGCAACTTCCTCATCGCCTCCAATCATGAAGGTTAGAGTTCCTGCCGAGGCACCAGTCACTCCACCAGAAACGGGAGCATCTATAAAACGCACACCAGAAGCGTTCACGAGCTTATGAAGCTCCCTAGCTTGAATCGGATCTATGGTCGAGCTATCGACTAAAATGGTATCTTTATTCAATCCTTTGAGAACCCCATCTTCTGACGTTAAAACGTCGCGCACGATATCACCTTCGGGTAACATAGTTATAACCATAGACACATCCGTGGCCGCCTCTCGAGGAGTCGAGCAAACTTGAGCACCGGTCACGGTTTGAGCTGCCGCCTTGGACGTATCGAACACTTTTATTTTGCTACCTTTTTTTATCAAATTCGTGGCCATCCTCGTGCCCATGTTACCGATCCCGATGAATCCAACGTCGGCGCTAGCATTTCGCTCTGAAATTAATTTTAGATATTAAACTCATTAAAAAAAACTTGACCCAAATAAATCGACTCACTTTGAAATAAATTTTTGTGGGTGTTTAACAGGACGATAAATCTTTTTTGGAACATTTTGATGCAAATTAACTATTTTAACTAGCGCTCGAACACCCTAATCGACTCGACTTTATGCTTAAACTGATAATGCTTTCGAATAATCGCTCTTAAATAAATTACTGTGGAACAGTGGAACTTGTTTTGTACGGCAACAAGTTATTTTTAGACACACGTGAACATGTTTTAGACTTCTCTTTTATATTGTTTGTAAACTTTTAGAGAGAGAGGATCAAAAGGAAGTGCAAATCGATTTGAAATTCGAATTTTGTTTAAAAAATTACGCGAGTTGCTAACAAAATTGTACGCAAAAGTAGTAAGCGTGTGGGAAAAATAGAGTATTTTTAATTTGTGACGTCGTCAATTTTATTTCTCAATGTTAAATCTAATTCAAGTGAAGTATTGTAGTGTTTATGATTATGAGAGATAAAAAAATATATAAATAACACACGTAATGAGTAATTGGCTTTACAGGGACTATATAGTTGCCATAGGCAATAGTGGTTTCCCAAGAGATGAAGAGATGTATGCAAAGGATTGCATAAACCGTTTGTTTGAAAAGTAGGCGTGTGCATTGTGCATCCGTTTCGGAACAAGCAGAGCTAATAACTTCTTCCTGAAAACTGAAAACCACCCCCATTTTATTCTCTGTTTTAGGCCGAATATGAAATACGAGCTACGACTTTACTAGATTTACCGATTTACCTACGCAATTTGGCACTTATCACAATAAATATTACGTTTAAAAAAGATAAACTGATAACTATCTCAATCTCCAATTTGTTTGATAGTTGAAATGTGCTGATTCGTGGACCTAAAAAATGAGAAAACTAAAAATAGAGACCTCTTATCTAGTTTCTACGAATAATAATTGAAAATAATTCCAGAACTTATTAGATACCTATAAAGAACACCACAATTAGACGTTAGACAAGAGTTTTTGGAAGATCGCGAATACCTAGAGTTGTATAGAGTACAGGTAGACAACATTGGGTTGTTGGTTGTTGGGCATTGGGTAAAACTCCCAGCAAGACAAAAACAGTCTTACGAAACAACAAATAAGTGTCTACGACGGTAGTATACGAGGGCTGATTGATAAGTTTCAGGAATTGAAAAAGATGGCTGCAAAAACGAAATACTAATATGACAGTTGACAAGTATAATCTTTAAGTCGACTGCTCTCAAAATTTCAAATCATTTTTTCTATTAATTTGCCCGCTACAGTCATTTGAATGATAGTATTTTACATTTCTTATTGAAATGGAAAAAGTTGAGTACCGTGTAATGATCAAATATTTATTTTTGAAAGGCTTAGCATAACAAGAATTTCTTTCTGAGCTCACTAGTGTTTCTGGCGACTCTGCTCTATCGAAATCTATGATTTATTTTTGTTTTGTTGAGTTTAGACGTGGTCGTACAAGCACAAATGATGTTGAACGTTGGGGCCGACCAAAAGAGGTGACTACCGAAGAAATAATTGCAAAAATCCATGTTGTTGTATTAAAAGGTTGCAGAGTAAAGTTGAGCGAGATTGCTGACATTGTGAGGATCTCATATGAACGCGTTTTCAACACCATACACCAACATTTGAAAATGAAAAAGCTAGCAGCAAGATGGGTGCCGCGTTTGCTTAAAGTCGATCAAACACTCACTCGTTTGACAACTTTGTTTGGATTTTGGATTTGTTTCGGCGTAATCCCAATGAATATTTGTGTAGATTCATAGCCGTTGGTGAAACATGGATTCATCTCTATTCACCCAAAACTAAAGAATGGATGGAAGATGGTGGAAGAGCCCACAAGAAATCGAAGACGATATAATCAGCATAAAAGATTATGGCAACTGTTTTTTGAGATGCGCGTGACATAATATTGATTGTCTATCTTGAAACAGAAAAAACAATACCATGACAATACTATGCATAGTTATTGTATGGATTGAGTGACGAAATAAAGAAGGATCGACCACATTTAAGAAAGAAAACAGTCCTGTTTTATCATGAAAATGTACCGCCACATTCATCGAGAATTGCGATGGCAAAATTGGTTGAACATCGTTTCGAATTTCTGGCAGATCCACCATATTCTTCAGATTTGACCACCTACTATTACTTTCTGTTTCCAAATCTTAAAAAATGGTTTGGTGGGCGGAAATTTGCTTCGAATGCTGAAGTAATCGATGCACCAAATGCCTATTTTGAAAGGTTTGACCAGATTTATTATTCGGATGGCATAAAAAAGTTGGAATATCGCTGGAATGAGTGTATTGAGCTAGAATGAGACTATGTTGAAAAATAATAAATAAAATTGGGAAAAAAGTTGCACCTTCTTTGTTTTTTCGGAAATATATCAATCCGCCTCGTACAAGGAGGAACATTCAAGAAGACTAGAATGGGATTAAAGTTACGGTTCTTCACTCTGGAAGAGTCCAGAACCCAGAATCCAACTCTTAGGAAACTGCAAGAAATGTACCTACAACTTTATAGCATAACGTTGCAAGTCCATCTCTTGACTGAAGGAGCTGAAAAGCTTTTTTTAGGCTCTGATAAATACTGGTGGAATTGGAATCAATTACTTCTTCTTCGTTCGTATTTGCATGCTATAAGTATAAGTGTCTCGTTTACTCTACCAATGAGATAGGTACTTTATAGATAAATGGAAGATTTAATAAAATTGATGATTATCAAAGGGAGGGGGAGGGGCAAGAGGGACTGCGGACCTTACAATATTACGGGTCTCAACTTGGCAACTCAATGTTAGAGAAAAATAAACGGTAAAGGGGAGGAAAAGACAGAAATTAGGACGAGTACAAACAATTCAATGGGATCAATATGGGGTTCATATTTAGGGGTTGGTAAAACGGGAGTTTTTGTATCGGATATCGATACGTATCGGCGTATCAATAAGTATCGGTGTATCGATAAGTATGCGAATAGTAGACACCCGGATGTGATCGGTGACTTTGTCTTGCGCCCGGTTTCGACTCAGCAGATGGAGATAATCTTAAAATCGGTTAAATCCGAGGCATACGGCATTGACGGCATTAATTCCAAAATGTTAAATTTATTGCTGCCTTTTTGTGCGAACATTATGAGTCACATTATTAATTTCTCTATTGAGAGTAGCATGGTGCCATTGTTATGGAAAAGTGCGGTGGTTACTCCATTACCGAAAGTAGCCAGAGCGACGACCCTGTCTAAACTTCGTCCAATCAGCATTCTGCCCGCACTATCTAAGGTTCTCGAAAAAGCTGTTTCTTGTCAGCTTGTTGAGCACTTTCGAATCAACAAATTGCTTCCCGAGATTCAATCGGGTTTTCGAAGAAACCACAGCACCACCACCGCGCTGGCCAAAGTCACCAACGATGTTTCAAGAAACATTGATAATTCCAAGTTAACCTTACTGGTTCTTCTGGATTTCAGTAAGGCGTTCGATGTCATAAACCACAGGCTCCTGTTAGCTAAGCTGTCCTATTATGGTTGTGATGCGAAGGTATTGTCGTGGTTTGACAGCTATCTGACGTCACGCAGTCAGAGGGTTCGATTGGGCCGGGTGTTCTCCAGCGAATTGGAGATCTTAAACGGCGTGCTGCAAGGAAGCATCCTGGGTCCATTGCTCTTTTCAATCTTCACTTCGGATCTGCCAGCATCTCTCAACGACGGTTGTGCGATTCATATGTACGCGGATGACACGCAGATCTACGTATCCAGTGACGTGTCTTTGATCGACCAATCAATTTGTGAATTAAATGTAAATTTGAGCAATGTGTATAAATGGTCGGTTAATAACGGTCTTATACTGAATCCGCGAAAGAGTGTCGCAATGTGTCTGGGTAATAAAGCAATGCGCGAAAAAGCATTGTCGTTAAAAAGCCTAGATATAGTGATAGGTTCCGAGATATTGATGTTTAGCGATTTTGCTAAGAATTTGGGGGTAATCTTGGATAGCGATTTAAATTTTGAGAGACATGTAAATGAAAAGCTTCGAGTTTGTTATTATAAGTTAAAATCATTGTATAGCTTTAAGTATATTTTGTCACCTCAGGTCAAGTGGAAGTTAGTTAATTCCTTAATATTAAGTAACATAGACTACTGTAGTTGTATTTATTTTAACTTTTTGAGTTCTGGTGTTAAGAATAGACTGCAGGTAATGCAGAATGCATGCTTCAGATTTGCTTACAATGTTCAACGCTATGTGCATGTAACTCCTCATTATGTTGATCTAGGTGTTCTAAAAATTGAGTTTCGATTTATGTTGTTGTTTGCAAACTTTTTGTTTGATATTTATAAGTGTAGTGTGCCCACGTATTTGGGTTCGCTGCTCTGCAAGCGATCGGACGCGCACTCGTTGGGTCTGAGGTTTTCTCGGTGGCTCTCTGTGCCTCGCCATAGGACAGCTAAATTTGAGTGTTCCTTCGAGTACTCTGCTGTGAGAATTATAAATAAATTTATTTTAGTGTATAACACCTCAAATTCTAGACAAGCGTTCAGGGTGAGGTTCAGGGAGATTGTCGGTGGCCTCCAGGCCCATGAGTGCTCGTTGACATTTGATTTATGTTAATTTCCTCTAGTAGCATTTCTGCTAGTTGGTACAGGTATGCTTGTAAATCAGCTTTGCTGAAGCTATACCTTTTGAATTGCTATTGTATTAATATTAATTCAATAAATTAATTATTATTATTATTATTATTATTATTAGCTATCGATACGTATCGGGCTTTCAGTACAAATTTTGTATAGATACGTCAACCTAGACCTACCTACAGTTAATTTCAGTTTCATCCTCTACCATAGACAATCAATGTATCATTGGAGCATTGAAATGTATTCGAAAAAGTTTGAGACATATCAATACATATCGTAATATCGCTTATCGATACCTATCAGATCAACGTGTCAGGCTTTCGATACAAATTCTGTATCAATAAGTATCGATATCGACCCAAGTCTAATCATATTCTGGGGTTACTCTCCTGAGTGGAGATCCGTGGTTATTGCACATAAAAAAGCAATAAGAGTGCTAATACAGCTGCTACAAATGTAGTTGTTTTGTTTTTAAAAATCTTTGCCGAATTTAAAGCGGAACACGAGTATAAAAACTAGAAAAAGGGACAGCACGCTTATGTATCTAGTGTGCACCACACTTCCTTCTACGAGGCGGAAGCCAAACACCTCATGTATCATGTATGGAGGTGTTTAATTACCTCCCATCTGAGCTGCGGGAGGTTTAGGTCATTCGCAATTTTTTAGAGGAGGCTCAGGGATTATCTAGTGGAGAGTGCTCTCCAGACTTTATTAGGCTTTATTGGGTGATCTTTATTTTGATGTTTCCCCTTTTTTTATTGTTAACCCTTCTGTGGGAGTCTGTGGATTCCACTGAATTGTGTAATTTTTGATAATCATAATCATGTAAATGTGAGTTGTATAAGTATTGTTTGGATTTGTATTTGACAGTTCTTGTAAAACTTCTCATTTGGAGACACTATCAATGTAGTAAAATTCCTGAATTTCATTTTAAACCGCTTGACCTTGAACAATTCAAAGTTTGCGCCTTTCTTTATTTCTAACTCATGAAATTTAACCACTACTTTCAAGTATGTACAGATCTACGCCAAATCCTAATCCCAAAAACTTAAATTTGAAGAGCTCCTAAAATCTTAATTGCCCCGAGTCTCACATTTTCTCTGAAAGACGCTGATTATACGATTGCATGTCTATCGTTTAAGATAATATAAAGAATAACTTGCAAGGTAAAACCTTTCTTTTAAGCGGAACACCCTGTACATTTTCGTAGTATCTTCTAGAGGGCCCGGTGTAACTTATTGACGATTTTTTGGTTGATAGTCTGTCTCCCGATAAGTACTAACTAAAATGTAGAGCTTGGTGTTCGTAGTCTCGATAACAATAATTATTAATGATATATGTAATTACAGTCTCCAAATATTAGCAACTTATCTTTAATAATATAATACTGGATGTCACTGAAAGCAATTAGATTATCTGAATGTCGACACTCGACACCCAACTCGACTTTAGAAGGTCGGTAGAGGCGTGAGATAATATGAGATGCCTCGGAGAATTATGAGACTGTTACAATTAGCAAGTTTGACTTCGAAACACAATTGATATCTATACGGTTTAGTTTGAAGTCCTATTTGCTTGCAACATAGCATAAATTTAATGCACACTCCTGACTCTTCCGGCTCTTCTTCCAATTCTATCACATCGCACATCCATATGAGAAATTAGATGCATCGATGACACTGTTTGGAATTGCAGGGTTGAACTGTAGTCGAACTGTCTCAGTACCTAATCAGAATGAGTGTGGGTTTCGTTTTAATTACAAAAACTAAAGATTCTCGAGATTTTGGCAACAAGAAGACGTTCGTTTTTATGCGAAGGTCGAGCGATCCTCTACAATTACAATAGTGGGAATTCCGGTAATACATTTCATGGTTAATTGAGGTTCTCCACCATGCTTACGTGTTGCAGTTCATTCAGTCATTCAGTAGATTTCTCAAGCGTCATCTTACGGGCAACTTCGAGTTGGGTTTGTCCCGGATGCACGCCACTGCAAAGAGAGAATAACAAATGAATCATTTGCGTGTTTTCATATATCATTACATTATCATCTACAATAAGTACATTGGTACATTCTCTTCTTACTTTGATTACTTTCTTTATACGATTTCTTTAGTAATTGAGGCATTAAATTGATAAGATATGCGTTTTTAAGAAATTTGTAAACAACAAATAACTTTAACTTGTAACAGGACATGGACTTTAAAATGGGAAATTAGAAATTAGTAATCACTCGCGTCGCGTTTTATAAAATCATCTAATAATTCACAATTTACCTATAAATAGCGATTTTCTTTTGTTTTTGGTCAAGTTCAAATTTTTTAGTACAAAAATTTAAATTCGCTTTCCCCTCACAATAAAACTTAATAATAACTTATCAATTAAATAATTCCAGCTTGTTAAATATAATTGGTTTTAATAAAAATACGGGATACAAATTGATGCAGACGGAACTCATTGGATTAGGAAAAAAAAACGTCATTTATACACTAAAAATAACTGACATGATTCAAAGAAAATTTTGGTTATCAAAAAAGTTTCTTACATAAGGAGGCAATGCAAGTAATTTACAATTATAATTAAAGTTCAATTAATATTTATGTAGCCGGTATGACTTTTACATTTTCTGTGAATTTTATTTAAAATTACAATTTTTAGGTTATGTTGTGAAAGTTAAAATTTGTATCACAGAGTAGGTACACGTATTTACGAATTTTATTCGTTAGTATTAGCAATAATGGGTATTATAATTGGTAAATTTAGGGTGAGTTTAAGTTTTAAAACCCTCAACTCGATAATAAAAGCTGTATATTTTAGAAGAAAAAGTCAACTTACGATGTTTTGGAGAGAATCGACAGGGAAATTAAACTAATAGAAGAATATCGTCGTAATACCGAACAAAGTCATAAACGTATTGTAGGAAGATTCATCTTAATATCGGTCGGCATCTATTTAGTAACTGCATTTCTATTTTATTTTTATTATTTTCCCGCGACGTTTTACGATCGATTATTTTACATAATTCCTTTAATATTAGCGCCTGTTATTTTACTTAGTGTAAAACGTATTTTAACGTGGTTTTATAATTGGAAAATTGCTCGAAAACAAACAAAACTTGTAACGTTACGTAATGACAAGAAAAAATTACTCGACACGGTAATGGAAACCGAAACTTACAAAGTGGCAAAAAATATTTTAGATAAATTTGCCCCCGAACTTATAGTGCGTAAAAACTTATCTTCGGGTTTGATTAGTGATGCGACGACGCCTTCTAGTAAGTCTCTGATACTTCAAGCTCCATTATCTGTTGGGCTACGACAGCGTGTAACTCCTAGTCAACCATTAATGACGCCTGCAAGATTACCACAACAGAGTCCGACGGTCTTAAGATCTGAATTTTACAAAAAACCCGATAATATGCCCATATCGGCGATGGGCTCTCATTTAATGGCTCCTAAAAATATTTTACCAAGAGAACGATCTGTATTTGATAAAATGGTTGATTATTTAGTTGGTGATGGCCCTGGTAACCGCTACGCTTTGATATGTAGGAGCTGCAAGAGTCATAATGGTAAGTCCAATTTTAAAATTACAAAGGGCATTATTAAAGGCCTTCAATTTTAGGTATGATCTTCCCCGAAGAGTTCGATTACACGTCTTTTCGTTGTTGTTATTGTTACACTTTTAATCCTTCTCGTAAACAGAGACCAGTTGCTCCAAAACTCGGAAATCTCAGTCACTCAACAAGGAGATCTTCTTCGGATACATCGGAATCTGAAAAAAATTCTCCAAGTGATTCTGAAAATGAAGTTGGTTCCTTAAATAAAACTTTGGATGTTGATGGGCATGTTAACTCTGATGAGGATGTCTTTGGCGATAGAGCAAAAATGCACAATTTCAAAGAGGGCGAGTGTGAGAGTGATCAGGAAATTGGTGAAGAACCGATTGATTTTACTAAACAAAAAGAGATTGATTCTGAAACTGAGGGTGTTACAGAAGAATTTGATGCAAAAGTGAAGGATGGTGAAGAGGTGAATGATAAAAAAGACTGACCCTACGCTTATTTATTAAATATTTGTTCATTTTATTTTTCATCAAATTTATTTCTTTTTAAATTTGAGTGATTATAAAATGTATCGAAAAAATACTTATTAATTGTGGATTGTTCGATGCTTGTGCCAATTTGCACTTTTTTAATTCGTAAATACTATTTTATTCTAGTTATTTCGAGTACAATATCAGTGAATTGAATTGGGTCTTAAATTAGTAAAAAAATTACCTGTCTTTATAACTCATTTATATTTACTTTGCGACACTAATTTACTCTAAAAGAAAAATTAGGTACTTATATAACCAATTATAACTTATAGTGAAATGAGAACTTAATTTAATACAAAATTCTGATTAATTTTAATGCGCCTTTTTATTATTTATTGCTTTATGTTGTGTTCTGTTTCGGTATTAATTAGTAATAAACGATGTAAAACTTTAAATACTAATTTGAACACTGTTAGCCCCTTGTAATAAAAAATATACGACGCCAATGCAATGTGAGTAGTCCTAACCTCAAAATTTTGATAGCTCGAGTTGTTACATGTCAACAAAAGTATGTCAAATTTGACGTTTACAATAATAATGTGATAAAAACTAAAATAAATTAATAAATAAAGAAACTTTTAGTTATTTTGAATAAATGTTACAAATAATAGTTTACGTTAAAGATTTTAGTTTTATAAACTAAATTTGAAATAATGGATCTGTCGAACGTCCCCAATACTAGTCAAGATTATGATACCATCCAGGGATCGGAGGCGATTTCAAATTCTGTAGAGAGTACCGAAAGTTCAAATTGGAATAATGTCAAATCCATCGAAAATTTAGGTCAAGTTAAGAATAACTCGATAGCCCAAAATGCTACAAATTCGCATCCATTAATGTATTCACCAACATCACCTGTAAATCATATACCGGACTTAATTCCGTATGAACCAGTATTAAAAAAATTACACACTCGTAGTTCAAGTAATGAAGTCGAGTGTCAATCTCAGGATGATTCTTTTGAAAAACCGATTATCGAAAATTATAACGAATCTCTACCAGGTACCTACCACAATTTTGTTTAAATTGTTTTCTGTATAGTAATCAAATTGTTTTTTTAAGACTTTCCTCCTAGTCCTTCGGCTATTAAAAAGTCACTTATTTTGGATACGAATTTGGATGCTTTACACGGATATTATAGTGATAATGAAAATGATAAATCTGTTTATGAGGCGCATCTTAGCTCTAATTTTCAAAACGTATCTCTTACACTCAACGAAAAAGAAGGTAAGTTATCAAGTGCTTGTTAAAAATCTTTCTGTTAGTAGGCATTATAACCTAATGCAATAAAGTATATTCCATTGTGGGGTAACTGGGGGGCGTTATGGAAGAAGAAGGGACGCAAAATGGATTTTTAATCAGAATTTTGACTATTTTGGCAGAATTCCCATCTTAGCTCTCCCTGGTTACCCTACAACTTCTGCTTTAGAGACTTTTGGGTTAACTGGGCAAGAACTGATAATTACTGTAGTTCATCTCTTGTTTTGTTGTTCAAAGGTAATTTAAATTTCTTGGCGCACGGACGTCGTAGCAATAAATTAAGAAAAGTTAAAGTTGTGCACTTGGAAATGAGTCCCGACGAAAGTGACGTCTCTAGTTTGGACAGCTTTAACGAAAGTTTAAAATCGGAAGACGTCTTTATGGGAAGCACAAATTTTAAAGAGTCTCAACCGACGCCACTTAGTCCTGGTAAATAAATTTGTTTGTACCTACATTTTCAATATTTATTTACTCTTTTGTGATTTAAGTTGACAGCGAGTCGTCTGTCGAAGCTATAGAACCGTTGAGTGCTGAAGAAGAGAAAAAGTGTGCTCGTTTTTGGCAACCTATTTCTTTACCTGGTGGAGAACAACGGCGAATTGATATGCGAGTGATTGAACCTTATAAACGCGTTTTATCACATGGAGGATACTTGAGAGCTGGTGGCCACACAGCTCTTGTGGTTTTTTCTGCTTGTTTCCTTCCCGATCGTTCACGAGTCGACTACGACTATGTCATGGATAATTTATTCTTGTAAGTTTTTTTATAGTTAGTAGCTTAAATTCTAATCAGGAAGTCTTTTCAGGTATATTCTTTGGACTTTAGATCGTCTAGTTACCGACGATTATGTTCTTGTATATTTACATGGTGGTGCAACTCGATTACCTTCTTTTAGTTGGCTGAAAAGGTGCTATCATTTAGTCAGCAGACGTTTGAGAAAGAATCTCGTTCATTTATATTTAGTGCATCCAACTTTGTGGATTAAGACCATGCTTTTCATGGCCAAACCTTTTATAAGGTGAGGATGTAAAAACTTAGAAATTATCTAGATTATTATTATGTTACTAACAACGTTTTTTTTGTTTCAGTTCAAAATTTTTTCGAAAAATTACTTATGTCAGCAGTTTAAAAGAGCTTTACAATAGAATTGCTCTCGAAACTAATGCAATACCAGATAAAGTTAAAGCTTACGATAGTTTTCGTTGCAGTACATAGTGATCTTAAAAAAATACATTAGTTTGCATTTAGATCTAATAAGATGATCACATTCCAATTTTTTTAAGTGTATACATCGAATAATTTCGTTACTTTAGTAGAATAGAATAAATTGTTACAATAATATGCTTGACACAGCTCCTGCATTACACAGAAAAAGTAGTTTATAGGTAAGTGTGTGCTTCATGTGTTATTCTGTATTGTATAGTTCCATCCAATTATCTGATCATGAAAAAAATCTCAAGTTCTTTGGGACTAAATGTTTTTTAAACCTAATCATGTTGCACAAGCTCTCCCAGAAAACAGAGTGGATGGAACTATCACAAAATACAGAATATTTTGTAAAGCACACTTGCCGATAGACGACTTTTCTGTATGCAGTGTGGACGTTGTGTCTAGCACATTGCACCACTAACGTTTTCATCTTTTAGTGCACTTAGGTCGTTTTTTTTAAATAATTCTACTCTACTATTCTGCCTTTCAGTATTGTATTGTGATTTTTTATTTGTTGAAAGTAGGCTTAAATTGAGTGTTTTTTTATTGTGGTGTGAAATAACAAAATGTCCCTTGTGTTTGGTTTGAGCATGTTTGAGGTCATTTTTAGTGCAGTTGAATATGTGAATATGTACATTAATATGGAAATATGTAATTAAATAGAATTAGAAACAAAATGTGTAGTTGTGAGACAAAAATGCAAACACAATTTTTGCATTAAAAAAAATGAAGGTACTTATTTTGATATTTAAATTGTTTGTAGTTTGCATAAATTTCTACCTTGAATATTTTGAACGAAAACCTTTTTAAAAATTGTAAAACAAATTTAAATTTGCCGCTCTAAAAACTTTTTTAAGTAATGCAAGCTTTAAGCAATGGGAGTGAAAGCGATGGTGCGCATGCGTGTAGTGAGGGTGTGAATTTTCCATCGGTTAAATTAGTTGTACATAACGAGGCTAAGCGGTTTAATTAATTATTCAAGAAATAGTACAATTTCGTACATTAATGAACTTGAATTAAGTGTAAATTTTAATAAGTAAGTAATTAAAAATGAATAAAAAGTGCGCAAAGTGTGACAAAACCGTTTATCCTACCGAAGAATTAAAGTGTCTCGACAAGGTGAGCTATTAAAATAATTCATTATGTTTTTGAAGTCCTCTTACTTTTAAGCAGCATTTGTTTTTTTCTGAATTGCTCTAAAAGTAAAGTTTGAATAAAGTTTTAACATTAACCTCTACAGAAATGTCGGCCTCTCGTGCATTTTTCTAAGCCAAGGTTATGCTCTAATTTACGTTTACGAATTTAAATTGTGACTCACGCAATTTATTATAAACCACATCCTTGCAAGGATTAGAGTAATGAGATGTTCTTTTATTTGGAAAAGCGTTAGAATCATCTGTGCGGTCATTTGTCTGAAAAAGACGACTAATTAACTTAAATTCTTCTAATTGGTTGGTTGTTGAACTATCTGGTTAATTGTGATAAAACTTTAAAGTGGTTGTTTTTATAAAGAGTTTAACTATTACTTTTCAAACTCTACTTTTTACTTCGTATTTAGCAATTTCCAAGTGGCAAATACACACGACGTTATCTGTAGTGTTATTTGCGGTAGCTACAATCTAATCTGATTTGTCTTGATGATTTAATCGATTTTTAGACATGGCACAAACCTTGCTTCAAGTGCAAAGAATGTGGAATGGCCTTAAATATGAGAAATTACAAAGGCTTCAACAAGGAACCTTACTGCGAAGCACACATACCGAAAGCAAAGGCAACGACCATGGCTGAAACACCCGAATTACGTAGAATTGCCGAAAACACGAAACTCCAGTCGAACGTAAATTATCACGCCGATTTTGAAAAGAGCAAGGGCAAATTCACCCAAGTTGCAGACGATCCCGAAACATTACGCATCAAACAAAATAGTAAAATAATTAGTAACGTCGCTTACCACGGGGAGCTACAGAAAAAAGCCGAAATGGAACAGAGGCGTACGATTAACGAAAATGGCTTTAAAATTGTCGATCAAGTTAATGCTAATTTATCTTCGGTGCCCGTACGAAACCCAAGTCCAGTTGCATCCACGCCTACGCCGCCACCTTCAATGTCTCTCTCTAACGTCGCTAAAGTATCAGAACACGAACCCCAAGTAGGCGCGAGTCCTTACGCCGCCGGTAGAAATACACAAACTTTAATTTATACTTCAGATCGTGGTGCAGTCAGTAATCCCCCACAGCGACACATAGGATCTGTTCACGATATAGATCCGGTAAACCACAATTACGGTTCGTTGGCGAGAGTTTATAGAGCGATGTACGATTATGAAGCTCAAGATGAGGACGAAGTTAGCTTTTTAGATGGCGATTTAATCGTTAACGTTAGTAGTATCGATGGTGGTTGGATGACGGGTGAAGTTCAACGTACGGGTCAAGTTGGAATGTTACCTGCTAATTATGTTCAACTTGCCAATATTTAGATCTGATGGTTGTGCCGTTAAATTGTCCCACTTGCCCATTAAAATTTTTTAAAAATTTACCTAATTGACAGTTTTTATAAAAGTCTGTTCTTAAGATTTGAAATGCCCTGTATGTATTAGTAAAATGGTTGTCAGAGCATACAATTCTCTCTAAACAAAATTAGCAGAAAATGATAATTCTTCGATTTTAATTTGATTAGGTTGTTATCGTTTTAAGTTGTCGATTTGTTCTGTGGCAGAAGGGATCGTACTGTAAATACGTATAGGGTAATTCACTATTCGAGGCTGCATTTTTAAAAATTATTTGCGATTAATAAATTAATTTAAGCTTAAAATGATATAATCTTAACCTTATCTCTTCTGTGTTATTTTTTTACAAATAAAGAGCTAACGTAATTGTTAAACTGTCAAGTATATAATACATAATTTTTGTTATTATCTAATAAGCATTTATAAAGTTTATGTGTTATAAAGTGCAACTTTTTAATGTCACTATACAGGATTTAAGTTTAATCGATGTTTTGTCCTGTATATACTACCAATTTTATAGAATGTTTACATAATTGTATATATAAATATAAAAGAGTGAAGTTTTTAAATGATGTACACAATAAACTCAGTGCCTTAAAAAAATTTATAATTCCAATTTTTAATGTTTGCATTCCAAGTATGCATTTAGGCCATAATTTTGTTTATTAGGAACATTTATATTTTATTTTTTAATTACATTTTTTGTTTTAGTTTGTTTTTACATCACTACATAAAAATTGTGGACCAATTTTTGTTAAATAATGCCGATATATCGCAATTACTTATTTTATTACTTTTAATTAACAATTGATTTAATTATGTAAATTTATAGTTATGTATACAAATGTTAAATAAAATAATTATAAAGTCACAAACAAATATGTAAATGTTGGTCACTTAGCTGTATGGGGTACATCAACTATTTCAAATAGTTTAAACGTCTGTGATGTTGTATATGGCCTGTGTCTTAGTGCTTTTGACAAAAGGAGACTACAACTCGTTTCATGTCTTCTTTTCATATACGGTATTTGAAAATACATGAGGATCTCATACAAGTTGAAAGATGTCAGATGGCTGAATGTGTACAGTCTGAGAAATAATTATATAAGCCTGCCACTTCTGCAATAAAATTTTTATGCATTGCAAATTGGAATGTTTATAGTTACAGCACTCGATTTTCATGCGATTCTTTGCTAAAATGTATATGAAAAGAAGAAAGTTACCACTTACTAGTGCCCAATAAATTTTTCTGTGGCGTATAACATACGGTTGTACTCTGCGTCGATGTTCCATAAAATCATTTTAACACGCTATCCTGGTCCTGGATACTTAAATAGGAAGACCACATGCAGGTCGGATGCCCACAATGTGAATGTACGTTCTAGGGGCCTATAGACAACTTCAAGAAGCATGTGTACTAACAGCTTTAAATAGAAATATAAAATGTCTTTGTTCTCTTCTCAATATAAAACGTCATTGCTTTTCTCTCAACATAAAACGTCCTTGTTCTCTTCTAAATAATACTTCTCTTCTCAATGTTAAATGTTTCTGTTCTCTTCTCAATATAAAACGTATTTGTTTTCTTCTTAACACGTTGGCTGCCGCGTGCACCGCCGGCGGTAAAATCGTTCCTTGTATGTGACGCCGCTTAAAATATATGATGTTATTAGCAAAAACATCATCGTAGTTTTGGGATTCCTCTACATATTATGAAAATAACTAATTTTTCTCGAGATAGGTTGCTTGGAACGCTTATATGCCACTCAATCTAAACTTCATATAATTTTGCATGTAGCATGAACCGCCAGCTTCCAAACAACGATTTTACACACCTGAACATTTGACCACCGGCGACTCGGTCGGCGTACGGGGAATAAGTACTTGTGGTAGCCGGTGGTGCAAGGTACCTACCTTTTTGGTAATATTTAGCAAAATCACTGTCGGCAGCCAACGTGTTAATAATAATACTTCTCCCCTCAATAATACGGCTACATGTATAGACTAATATAATTGTCGTGTACAATGTGGAGTACTCACTGTGGGACTGCTCAGATTGTGTAAATAAGTGGAAGAGCCGGCGTACACTTGTAATTTAATAATAGTATATTGGGAAAATAATAGTATATTATTCAACGAGCGGGTAATGATGCACCTTTTGCTCTTGTTAGGCATGGCTCGTAAGGATAGAAATTCCACCCTTGTAATTAAGATATCGGAAAATGCTTCGAGCAATCGAAATTGCTTCGATTTTTTGTCGTTATAAGAACTTGTCATGGAAAACTTCTGGTTCCAGCAGGATGGCACTACAAGTCACACAGAGCCGTGAAACGGTCTAAATCTCTAGGATAAACGTAGCTTAGAGACATTTTCTCTGCCATGCTGCTCTCAAGGAATGGAGATATTATTGAGTACCTAACCGCCTCATTCCCCTGATTTGACGGCATCAGATTTTTTCTTGTGGGGTTACTTAAAAAGTAAAATCTATTAATCGCCCACAGACAGTTTTCATAAAAAAGTGTTTTTTTGCGCTAAACTTATCACATAACACTTACTCTATAAGTGCATCTCCCATGTTAGCAATCGAGGAATTGTTTGCAGCGCCACCGTGGGTGTGCAATTTACTAAAGCGAAAGGCCGCGAAATTTAAATATATCCATTTTGTAAATTTCGAAATTAATAATAATTTTCATCATTTTAAATAATAAAACACAAAGTACTAAACCCCTACAATAAAGAGATTTAGCACTTTGTATTTTATTATTTAATATGATAAATTATTTCAAACAAGTAAAGGTCAGGTTTTCGTATTGAGACAGTTGGTTAATTTCCAGGTAATTTAATGACCAAAAAGTTTTCTAGTTTTAGACAGCAAATAAAATTTCACGAGGAATGAAAAATCAGCTAGCTCTGTAAGAAAAACAATATATGAATGTTTAACAATTCATGTATTAAATAAATTAATGATCATGAATATGACCAGAAAAAAACGCATTAGACTAAAATACTATTACAAATTTTTAAATATTTAGGGTAATTAGTTAAATAAATCTAATACGTTGCAAATGAACTCCAACATACACACATAAGTGAAAAAACTTTAAACGAGAAAATTTGTATGCATACTAATTTGATTTAAATATATTTCGCTTTCTCGACGCATTTAAAACAATGCCGGATCGCAAAGAAAATTATGTAATCTGCTGGCGTATTAGGTATAGGCGTGCTACCGGAAATAGCAAAGTCTTGGATTCGATTCCCGAGGCGCTTAGCGGAAAACAAATTTTCTCGTTTAAAGTTTTTTCACTTATGTGTGTATGTTGGGGTTCATTTGCAACGTATTAGATTTACTAAAATACTATGTAACAAATTAAAATAATAATAACATTTCTTTTCGTTCATAAAATATAAATATGTTTTAACAATACTACCAACAAAGACATAAAACAGAGATGCAATTAGTAAAAAAATACTTTATGCTGCACGTGCTACACATACTTAAAAACTTATTATTTAAGGATAAGTTATTGATATTTAGGTACTTTAGTAGATATTTGTAGAACAATAAGTATATCATTTACAGTCCACACGAATTCAAAATCAAATAACAGCTGTCGAAATAACAAGTACAACTTTAAAATTGTGTTCCACCAGTAAACTAGCCTAGTCGAGCCAGATACGTGACAGAAAAATTTTCAATTACTAACGAGTAATTAATAAACTTAGCAACTAAAATGACATGATTTACCAGTTTAACAAAAGATTTGGAAAGTTTGGTAGCACATTGTATTTGACGTCAGTAAGTTGCACAGTTTCTCGCCATAGCGTCACTCCTCTTTTTACATTTATTTGTTAACCAATTTGTGCAATGTTTTGCAGTTCGGTGTCATAATGACTTCGACAAGTGACGTTGGGTAAAATCCATCTGTAGGGTCTAGTGTGGGACGGAGAAGCAGCATCACTTTCTGGTTGATCCTCACGAGTATCTAAACACAAGCAATTGTTAGCAACAAACACCAATTAGTAACAACTAGTACACTAATTGTTACGCTTTTATTGTTTACTTACCATTAGGATTAGATGCATCGGGCAAAATGTGGCTGTAGGGTGTACTGTAGGATGATTCCGATGCTTCAGCTGTAGGCATGTAATTTTCATTGACATCAAACAGTTTTCAATCTGTTCAATGTTTTCTGGCGTCTTTCAAACACTACTTATCCGTTTAGAAACTGTTTGCCCACTTAGAATTAATCCGTTCAAAATTTATTGTCAGGATTAATCAATTATCCAAAATGTTTTAAATATTTTCTCAAATTATAACAAAATGCCAACTATAAGAATCTATTTAAAAATTTTGAAAAACTGCTTCAATTTTAATCTACCAAAGACCGTTAAATTAAATTTATACGAATAAAATATAGTAAATTCGTACTCGATTGTGCACTAAAATAAAACAAAACTAAAAAAATTCAATTTAACATAAAAAATTACGATAAAAACGACCTAAGATTTTGTAATTTACTGCCAATTTGGTCAACTTTTCACTCACTTTTAGTAACAAAACTACAAAACTTTATAATGAAAACTGTTAGGTTAGAATTACATCGGTTAGCAGTTAAAAACGATAAAGAAAAAGCAATTTAAAACGACATAGAAGACGTATGCTAGCGCCAGCGTGGGTGTGCAAATAACTAGAGATTACAAAACATATCTCCAGTTCCTTCCATTTGACTTTCATCCCCCTGAAACTTATAATAGAAATTTCCACCGCTACACGTTTTAATTTCTTTCTTGTATGTACGATGCCCGTTATGTATGTTATACTTTGACTCCTTGACGTACTTTTGGTTACCCTGGCTTTAGTTTAAATTTTAAGGTTATGGTATAACAAATAACAATGTCTTTCATCAAGATTTCGATATGGTTTTGGAATGTTTTAGTTTTAAAGTGTCGTAAATTGTGTAAATTCCAATTAGCTTTCTGGAATGGGGACAAATGATTACAATGTAGGGATTTGGGGGCTCTCCATTCAGCTCCAGCTTCGGTTCGAAGTAAGTAGAAGTAGATTATAAGATTGTTTACCTACTATGTAGCAGTAGCAAGAAGTAGCAGTATCGTTTAAAAAAAATGCATACACCAGGTTATGCTATGTTACTTTTTCAAGTCGTAGCAGTTGAGGGTTATTGTGGTTTTGACAATTTTTAACCTTTTCTCTTCTATTGAGGATATTGTGTTAGGATAACACATGTAGATATTGTTATAATTTGGGTACGCATGAAGTGCTCAATGATTAATTTTTTCTAAGTCACGCAATTTTTTCAGCTACTACGTTTTCATACTAATTTTCTACCGATAAATTTTGTTTCTACAGGCACTAATTTTTTTATTACCAAGTTTCGATTACTTTAGTTTTGAATAATCATTACTCGTTACTACTTAATTTTCTAGTTACTATTTGTTGGACTTCGAATTTGGAAATTCCTAATAAATGATTTGCCAGAAGCCATCAAGTAATCCAGTCTATACCGTCGTTGGTGACTGGACTTCTCATGTAACAATTATTTTTTCTCATCTTTGAACGTCGTCATTTGGTCAGGTAACGAAATTGTTTATTTTGCTCTTCAGGTTATCTTTGTTGCATAATAATCAATGTGTGTTATAGACTTTTAATGTTTTAGCTCATCGTTAGACTTGACGCGTGTGGGGTTTGAATCAGGCCTGGACTCGTTTCTTTTCGTTGTTAAACTCTAAAGTGGTACTGGAGTAAGTTAAAGTGTTTTTTAACTTTTGTTTAAAACTTTGTTTTTTTTTGCTTTGATTCTTCCATCTTCAGTGGATGTAATCGTTTATTTTATTGTTAACTGTATGAATTTGTAACTTCAAGGAAACCGGTGGTTTAAGAAACGAACCACCTTTCAATATACATTACATATTTATATAAATAAATTTTGTTTAATTATTTTTTGAGATTAGCTGAGTTAGCCGGATAAACTTAATTCTCAGAGGAATTACACCCCTATTTTGTAACTTATAACGATTGTTGTTAGTTACCAATTTTGATATGGTTTGGTATTTGATTTTGTCGGTAACTAGCGGCAATCGTCACTTAACAATGTTGTTATGAGTAACAAAATAGAGGTGTAAGGTACAACTTTACCTCCCGAAAATTGGAATCAAATGAAATCAGTTTACGAATTTAGTGCCGAGACACTATAAAGTGAAACACGATGTGAAACCGTATTGCTTGGAAAATACAAAAGACACGTTGGCCATTATACAGAATAGGTGGAGCTCGACCAAGAGTATGAAGATTCTTTAAGGTTGGTTTATGAATATTTGCTTTCCTGTGTAATTAATTCGGTAAACAAGAACCGGGAGACTCGGATCAAATTTGTATTTTTTTCTAAAGAAAAAATATCTAATTCGACTTGTTTGAAGAAATTATTTTAGCAAAAGTAAAGTTGATCTTTACGGGTACAGGTATTTTAGTCTGGGAGCTAAGTCTCAAGTTACTGCTGCCGCTTTTAGTCAATTTCACAACAATTTGAAAGTCTTGACAAAGTCATTTTTTGCTGCAAAATTTTCTAGCTGTAAAAAGAAAGTTTGAATACACATTGTTGTTTAATTCGATTACTAAAAATTCAGTTAATTTTCCTTTTAAGTATTTTCCTTGGCTTTAAAAAAATTTATTTTTTTCTGTAATCTAGTGCATCTTGTAACCGCGGGTTAATTGTACAAATTATCGTATATGCCAGAATATAACACTAGGTTTTCAGTAAGTAAACTTGTCATTCTCGTCATCCACTCTTTTATGATCTTGGATGTGGTTGGCCTATTGGTCACCTTCCAAGTGAAAAACTTAATTATTTAGTCTCATTTTCATGTTTTCAAAAGAATAAGTTTATTTTACGCTTTGAATACAGGCAACGTACACCAAAGAGATTAGAAAGCTCTTCTTTGTATGTAAGATGCCCGTTATGTATACTGTTCTTTTGCGTACTTTTGGTCACCCTTTCTTGTTGAAATTATGTTGACATTTTAGTATTTGACATTATTTATTTTAAATTTTAACTTTATGGCGTGTATTTCGTTTTGTAGGCGAAACTTTCATTGTAATTGGGTCACACCCCCTTTAAGTGCAGGACAACAAGAGCGAAAATCCCGAATCAACAAATGGCAATGCCAAGTAACGAAAATCAACAAAAACAACAACTTGCGTAGCCATGAGAACAGCAAGGCCCAACAGAAAGAGAGACAGGAAGGGAAAAGCGGAGAACAAAGTTAACTAATGCAGGCCAACAGCAACTGCGATGTATCAGAAAAAAAAAGACAGAAACCTATATATATATATATTGGGATGTTCTGTGCAGAAACCTGAGCTGTTTATGTAGGTAAGCTGGCGTCCCAAATAAAATAATTCTGCGGTTCCTATCGTTCCAATATGCTCATTATAGCAGATCATGCTCATTTTACCCGAGTTCGTACCAGAAGTCAAAATATGTTTAGTTAATATGTTTAGTGGTTAATATTTAATAGCTTGTTAATTTTGTTCTAGCCATGTTACTTGGTGCTAAAATCAGAAATCGGAGGAAATATTTAATGTTCCAATTGGCATCTAAGAAGGGCGCAATTTTAGTACTAAAAGGAGACAATGGTATCAAAGCATGTAACAACGTACCAAGATTTTGTTTAACAAAATGCGACGTTGAAAGTTTTGTTATTGTTGGGGCTTCAGCGTGGTACCTAATATCTACTAATGTTATTAAAAATTGAGCTGGTAGAAATATGGAACATGTAAGTAAATTAATTCTTACTAGTTGTTATTTTGGACAGATCAGAATGCATTATAAGGGGCGAACTTTTGGATATCATTATTTTAATAAAAATGTGGTCGTAATTGACTGTAAAAATATATCTAAATTATTAATAATAACAAACTTCTTAATAAAACTCAAAGTACTATTCGCCTAACGGCCTAACAATAAATCGCGTCAACCGTAAATATGATGGGTTGCATATTATGTAAACAATTTCTAATGTAGTAAGTAGTTTTGGGCTGTTCACGTTTCTTATTTGAGCGTTCCTTTTACACAGGAGTAGCCCAGAGCTACTCCTAATGGTAAAAGGAATGCGCCTCTTATTTTAGTGTTAGTGTTGAGCCACCTGAAGTCGAAGGACACAAGTCAACGTTCTAACCTTAAATTCTGTGCTTGGATTTTTGGTTTTTAAAACTTCCATCTCTCACACAACTTGTGTACTGGATACTTACAAATACCGACCTAGTCGAAAGTTGAAAGGAGCCTCATAAACGGCTAGTGTCAAAACTAGCCAAATTTATGAAAATTTAAAGTTGCAGAATTTATGTTAAGTTGCCCATGGACTGATGTTAGCTGCAAAACGTTATACTAGTTGCTACCGCAGATCCACAGGATATAAAGAAGGTTGGTCCACGTTTGAATTTGTCCCAATTTTGTTGTTGGTTCTTTTGAATTTTATTTTACTTTTAGTACAGTCGGGTTTGATTTTAACGAGTGCGCTTGTGCTAACAAACTGCACTTGCTATTAATATCCGATCGCTCGCTGTAAAATATTATGAATAAGATCTGTTATAACGAACGTGCTCTTTGTTCGATTAATTATTTATTGGATTTAGACTGATTAGAGTAACACTAAGCAACAAGAAACAATGATGGCTGTGTGTGAAATATACATTTTTAAAATTGCTTATGATGAGATTCAAGTTTGTCATCATTATCACCCTCACGGCATCAAAAGATGTAACAACTTATTAGCATTTTCTTAAGAAAATGGATGGGATGTTACATGTTACCACATTTTGTTAGTGTTAGGACTTTAACATTTTACTTGTGTTATAAATATTTATTTAGTAGAAATATGAAACATGTAGGTCTTTTAATTACAAATGGGAAACCTTTAATGTAGTAGTTTTGTGCTGTTAGACACAAATGAATACAAGGGCGTAATCGAAATTAAATGCGGCCTGGACTAGCTGAGAACTGTATTCGTTATTCGTAATATGAGATCTACTTAACAAATCTACCGACTATAAATAGCTTTTCAGCAGATGTAATGTTTCTCACTTCAAGAGTTTTGAATAATGGATAAGTATGTTCCTTAGAGAAAATTTCAAGTTTTTGGATGTTTAGTTGTAGAAAAATTAAGTCGAGCTAATAATTCTCGCATCATTAGTTTAATTTATGAATTTTGAACAGACACTGAAATGTCATCCCACATGACATACAAAGTCTAATAAGCATTATCACTTGGTGATGTTCTTTGTTGGAACAATTTTACAATAAATAAGACTTCACTGCACGTTTGAGAAGGCCATAAAATTTTAAATTATGATCCCCCTAAGCTTATTTCGAATTTTAACAAAATAATTGAAGTTATTTTTTATAGATTTAACCTAAAGGATTTTCTGAACGTATCGTGCCATCGCTTCTAATGGAAACCTACCCCTGACGAAATATACTCCAGACTAATTGGATGATGGACTACTTGTAGAACGAAAATTAGTATTTTAAGAAATAGTATAAGCTTCTAATGTTCGATTTATTTTTAAATGTTTAAAGTTTAATTGCAAAACTAGTTGAAGACCAGTTGATTATTACTTTGAAAATAATTTTAATGCCTATTAATCTACGAATAATTGAAAGTTATAGCTGCGATGGGTTGCAATTACTACAACTAACTTTAAAATTTAAAAGTACCTGTTAAAATATGCCTGTATATAAAAAAATGAAATTTGCTTTAACCTGTAACCACAGACGAGAATGTTTACATTATTTTGTTTGTCCTTTATTATGTAACATTTCGAAAATAACAAAAATTTGAAACCCAAGTTAATAATTATGGTTGTCGAAATAGTTATTAAGTGTTTCAATTATCAAATCGTTAATGAATGGGGTATTAATTTTACAAAAAGACGTGTATTATATTGTGATTTTTTGCATAACCGAGTGTCAGCGTGTAACTGAATACCTAGTAGTAGTAATAGTTTATAATTCACTGCAATAAAGATTACCAGAAACGTCTTCCAAGTACAAATATAAAAAGAATGACAAACACACGACAAGTGTCTCAGATTACTAGCAGGTACAAATAGAACAGATTAATTTATATACTTTAAGGTGGTTCCTTATATGATTGCAGACAAAGTTCTCATAATTATGTCCTAAGTCCTAAAGTCATTCCCCAAGGAGAGATTACTCTATAGAGAGGTATAGTAAAACTGACTAATATTTTTGGATTCCTTTTAAGACTAAATTTGACTTGTCAACATTCGTTAATAAAATTGAGAATTAATAAATCAATGTGGTTCTAATAATTTTCCATCAATAGATTACTACTTGGTCTACTATTAAACTTAAAAGTTTAAAGTCAATATTTACTATAAGTACATCTTGGGGGGCCAGAACTTTTTAGAAAATATGTTTGTGGAAACTTCTTACTTCTGACCATGTAAGGAACAGCTCACTAAAGTTTGTACTGGATATTCAATTACACCCTGTGATGTGTGATCTTGTATAAAAACTTAAAATCGGATTCTTTGGTGTAATTTTAAGTTTTGCGAGTTTTTATGGTCAAGAGTATAAAATTGCGCCTAGCATTGATGCAACACCTCATACACCAGCCCATACGATTTATTCGAATTGATTACTGAATCACATGTTATTAATGTTTGTATATGATTGGTCGATTCAATTTTATTGGTAGGGAAAGAGGTAATATAAGGCCGAGTTTCGTCATTAGTTTAGATTCTTATCTCTACTTCAAATCTAGCTCCGAGCCGGAATTTTCAGGTTCCTCTTGTCAAAAATCAACTTCAACTTTTTGAATTTTCTTTTCTTGGAAGTTGTTAAGGGCATTGTCCCAAATATCTGTAGCGACTTTTGTATCATTTTGTCGAATATTAATTGCAGGAAATCACTTTTTTAAGGAACAATTATTTATTCATACCACAGCAATAAAATCCAATTCTTTCGTTTGGAAGGCACTTACAATGTTTGTTATTTTGCTCTTCTGTTGTTAATGTATTATCGTATTATTTATATTCAAACTTGAAGACTTGGTTAATACAATAGTTTGTATTTATTTGTACATAATGAAAAATTATTTTTAAATTTATTTTTGTCTTTTAATTATTGTATTATTACTATTATATTATGTTGAAAAAAATAAACGCTAGAAAACTATTTTAATTTCTTTTATTTAAAAAATGAAATAAAATTTGAAAACACAACAGTTCTAAGACTTTTTAAATTCGAATGTCTCCTAAACTAGAGGACCAGAAGCGCCCAAATTGTACAAGAACATTATGCCCCTAGTAGGGCGCAGAAAGACAATAAGGGGTTGGAATAAATTTTAAATTAAGTGAATTAAACAATTTATATTCACAAGTTTATTATAAGCAATAACGCCTCGTTTCATAACATAATATCAGATGCTTTTTGAATAAATATTTCTCTTTAATTTATTTCCGACACCTTATCGCCCTTCTGCTCTCCTACTACCTTGCCCGAAAAATGTAAAATTTAAAGGAAATTTTTAAAAACCTAGTTTTAAAAAATCGAAATTATGTAGTTCTGAGGGTGCAAATCTTTAGCCCTACTATCCAGGAATATACTTGTTAAATTTGGACGCTGCTGGTCTTCTAGTTTAGAAGATATTCGACATAAAGCATAAAATTTTAAAAATTAAACTATTCAAAATAACTTTAAAGTCAAATATCTTCTAAACTAAAGGACCAGCAGCGTCCAAATTTAACAAGTATATTCCCTGATAGTAGGGCTAAAGATTCGCACCTTCAGATTGGCGTAATTCCGATTTTTTTAAATTAAGTTTTTAAAAATTTCCTTCAAATTTTACATTTTTCGGACAAGGTAGTAGGAGAGCAGAATGGCGACAAGGTAATCAAAATAAATTAAAGAGAAATATTTATTTAAATGAATTTAAAATCTCACGCTTATGATATAAGCGATAAGGCCTAGTTTCATAACATAATGGCAGGTACTTTAAATAAATATTTCTCTTTAATTTATTTCCGACACCTTATCGCCCTTCTGCTCTCCTACTACCTTGTCCGAAAATTGTAAAATTTAAAGGAAATTTTTAAAAACTGAGTTTAAAAAAATCGGAATTACGCCAATCTGAGGGTGCGAATCTTTAGCCCTACTATCAGGGAATATACTTGTTAAATTTGGACGCTGCTGGTCCTCTAGTTTAGAAGATATTTGACTTTAAAATTATTTTGAATAGTTTAATTTTTAAAATTTTATGCTTTATGTCGAATATCTTCTAAACTAGAAGACCAGCAGCGTCCAAATTTAACAAGTATATTCCTCGATAGTAGGACTAAAGATTCGCACCCTCAGATTAGCGTAATTCCGATTTTTTTAAATTAAGTTTTTAAAAATTTCCTTCAAATTTTACATTTTTCGGACAAGGTAGTAGGAGAGCAGAATGGCGACAAGGTAATCAAAATAAATTAAAGAGAAATATTTATTTAAATGAATTTAAAATCTCACGCTTATGATATAAGCGATAAGGCCTAGTTTCATAACATAATGGCAGGTACTTTAAATAAATATTTCTCTTTAATTTATTTCCGACACCTTATCGCCCTTCTGCTCTCCTACTACCTTGTCCGAAAATTGTAAAATTTAAAGGAAATTTTTAAAAACTGAGTTAAAAAAAATCGGAATTACGCCAATCTGAGGGTGCGAATCTTTAGCCCTACTATCAGGGAATATACTTGTTAAATTTGGACGCTGCTGGTCCTCTAGTTTAGAAGATATTTGACTTTAAAATTATTTTGAATAGTTTAATTTTTAAAATTTTATGCTTTATGTCGAATATCTTCTAAACTAGAGGACCAGCAGCGTCCAAATTTAACAAGTATATTCCTCGATAGTAGGGCTAAAGATTTGCACCCTCAGAATTACATAATTTCGATTTTTTAAAATTAGGTTTTTAAAAATTTCTTTTAAATTTTACATTTTTCGGGCAAGGTAGTAGGAGAGCAGAAGTGCAATAAGGTAATCGAAATAAATTAAAGAGAAATATTTATTCAAAAAGCATCTGATATTATGTTATGAAACGAGGCGTTATTGCTTATAATAAACTTGTGAATATAAATTGTTTAATTCACTTAATTTAAAATTTATTCCAACCCCTTATTGTCTTTCTGCGCCGTACTAGGGGCATAATGTTCTTGTACAATTTGGGCGCTTCTGGTCCTCTAGTTTAGGAGACATTCGAATTTAAAAAGTCTTAGAACTGTTGTGTTTTCAAATTTTATTTCATTTTTTAAATAAAAGAAATTAAAATAGTTTTCTAGCGTTTATTTTTTTCAACATAATATAATAGTAATAATACAATAATTACAAGACAAAAATAAATTTAAAAATAATTTTTCATTATGTACAAATAAATACAAACTATTGTATTAACCAAGTCTTCAAGTTTGAATATAAATAATACGATAATACATTAACAACAGAAGAGCAAAATAACAAACATTGTAAGTGCCTTCCAAACGAAAGAATTGGATTTTATTGCTGTGGTGTGAATAAATAATTGTTCCTTAAAAAAGTGATTTCCTGCAATTAATATTCGACAAAATGATACAAAAGTCGCTACAGATATTCGGGACAATCCCCTTAACAACTTCCAAGAAAAAAAAATTCAAAAAGTTGAAGTTGATTTTTGACAAGAGGAACCTGAAAATTCCGGCTCGGAGCTAGATTTGAAGTAGAGATAAGAATCTAAACTAATGACGAAACTCGGCCTTATATTACCTCTTTCCCTACCAATAAAATTGAATCGACCAATCATATACAAACATTAATAACATGTGATTCAGTAATCAATTCGAATAAATCGTATGGGTTGGTGTATGAGGTGTTGCATCAATGCTAGGCGCAATTTTATACTCGATCGTAAAAATCCACGAAACTTAAAATTATACCAAGTAATTTAATTTTAAGTACCTACTTATACAGGATCACAAGGTGTAATTGAATACTCAGTACTAACTTTGACAAGCTGTTCCTTACATAAAAGTTTCCATAAACAAAATCATTCTCTAAATAGTACTTCTAGTAAATATCGACTTTAAGTTTAATAGTGGACCAATTTATTGTTGAAAAATCATAACTAAAAGAACCACATCGATTTATTGATTATTTATTCTCAAATTTGTCAACAAAAACTCACAAGTCAAAATTTGTCTTCAGGTACATCCGAACATATTAAAGTCACTTTCTATAATATAGTAGTACCTCTTTAGAAAGCAATCTCTCCTTGGGGAATGACTTTAAGACATCATTACGAGAACTTTGCTCCAATTATTATTGTTTGATTTTTTTATTCGAGTGGAAATAAATTGATTTTGATTTGATTTGATTTGATTTGAATTATACAAGAAGCCGCCCGTTACAGTTTATAATAGATATTCAATTACTTATAAAATGTACACATTTCTTTGTAAAATTAATAACCTAATTAAAACACTTGATAATTTTGGTGAGATGTTTCTTACATGGTTGGAAATAAGAAAGTTTCCATAAGCATAAAATCATTCTCTAAAAAGTTGTTGCCCTTTAAAGAGCTACTTATAGTAACTACTGACTTTTATTTATAGTGGACCACTAATTATCAATTGAAAAATTAAAACAAAAAGAACACATCAATACGTTCAATCTCAAGTTTATCAACGAAAGCTCACAACTCAAATTTTGTCTTCAAATGGATCCAAAAATATTAAAATCTTTAGACTTTAGAGAACCCTCTACCTGGAGAATGGCTTTAGAACATAATTATGAGAAATTTGCCAGCAATCTTTTTTTTTCATTTCTTCTTTCAAGTTAATTCTTTGTAGTTATATTTTTTAAATTAATTATATATTATTGAATGCAAAGTTAACCAATCTGTCGATTGTTGTTGATTGCTGAATCATATTATAAGAAACCATCACTCGTAAAAATTTATAACAGGTATTCAGTTAGTTATAAAATGTACCCGCCTTTTTATAACATTAATATCTTATTCATTAACTATTTAATAATTATAAATTATCTTTATAACTATTTTGACAATTTTTATAATTTTTGCCATGTATGAATGTTACATGGTAAAGGACGAATAGAATAACGTTTACACTAACTTAGTATATAGATCACTATAACAGAATACCTTTTAATTCTACAGTCTATTAAAGCAATTGCCACACTTTCTCAGGCGTTAGAATTATAAGAATAACCAACTGGTCTTCAGTCAGTGTTTTGTAAAAAATTAAACTCAGAGCATTACAAATAAATAGAACATTAAAAGCTTATACTATTTCTTAAGACTCATTTTCGTCCCACTGGTAGTCCATCATTTCAGTTAGCCTGAAGTATATTTCTTTAAGAGCAGGTTTCCATTTGAAGCGACGGCACCAAAAAATCCTTGGGGCCAAACCTATAATAACGACTACAATTAATTATTTTATTAAAAGTAGAAATTATGCTTGGGGGGGATCAATAAAAATTGAAGGGCCCTAGTGTAGGTATAATATGTCGTTTTAGGACTATGTTAATTAGTGACGCATATAATCATCATTGTCTAAAGATTATTACTATGTAATTCGGTCCAAGCTGAATAAAGATAAGTTTAAACGTAAAAAGGGAACATAATTCGAAATTATTGCGCTTCTCCAATCGTTGTCATCAGAAACGTTCCCAGGTCCCATCGATAACGTCTTATTTTGATCTCTCTGTATAATAGCACTAAGAGCCAGTTGTATAAACTCTGGTTCAGGGTTAACCTGTCCTGTTTCATTGATAGTGACACACACACAATAGGCTCGTTTATAAGTCTTCTCGGAATAAGCGTTTATTCGTCCTGCTCTTTTGCACTAATTTTGCCTATGTGTCCTGGTCTAATGACGTCACATTTGGGGTAGATCAAGCAGACATAAAATAGACCTAATGTATTTATTTATGTTACTTGAAGATCAGGTTAACCTGAAACCACGCTTCATCATTTTTATACAATCGCCCCAGTTAAACAAAATTTTATAACACGTTACGACTTAAACTTTTGTTTTCAGAGTTACTTGTTCAGCGATAGATTACTTTCGAAATAAAGATCTTAGAATCTACGTGTACTTACATCGAACCAAAGCATGCTGTTTTCTCATTTAATCACGACGATCGTCGACGTCGTATTGAGTTTTCAGAGGTTTCAACAGAACAAGTTATAAACGAAGCTGCAGCAATACTGAGAGCTTTCAAATTTCTACACTGTAATCATTTGTCACCATACCAGAAAGCTAATTCGAATTTCCACAACTACGACAATTGAAAACGTTCTAAATCCAAAACCACAATTTTGAAATTTTGATAAAAAGTTTATACCATAATCTTAAAAAATCCATAGGTATGGTAAGTAAAATCCAGATACTGGAGAATATAAAATTTAACTAAAGTTGCTCCAAAATACTGAAGTGCTCCAATATACATAAGTAAAATCACCCATAAGCACAACGTTGAATTACCAATAGAAATCAAAAAGCCTGTAATAAAATGTAAGAATTAAAACCATAAAATACTAAACTGAATAGCAAACCCAACAACTGTTTATCAGCTAATACAATATACAGTGTGTCCACGGATAGACCTAACTATACTTGTAAACTTTTTTATATTTCATTTTTAGATAAAAATTCATTATTTATAAAGAATTTTGCTTCTTCTGAAAAGTCTTTCGCCATAGTTAAAATTTTGATGCAACGTACAGGGTGTTTAGAAAATACGGAAACGTTAATAATGATAAGAGTAAAATACTATTTATACGAGAAGAAATAAAAAATGTTAGAGGAAAAAGTTGTTTCTAATGTTAATAGAAGCCTAGATATGAAATTTGAACATTGTATCTCAAACTTTGTATTTGTGTAGAAGTAGACGGATCTCATGTTGAGTAATATCAATGGTAATATTTATGCAGGAGAGCTGCGATGTTATTATTGTTTGTGTTTATTTTTCAATAAATTATGCACTTTGGTAAATTTTATTAAGCACATGAGTACTTATTGCTTTTATTTTAAAGAAGTCAAAAATACAAACTTTGAGATACAATGTTCAAATTTCATATCTAGGCTTCTATTAACATTAGAAACAACTTTTTCCTCTAACATTTTTAATTTCTTTTTGTATAACTAGTACTTTACTTTTATCTTCATTGACGTTTCCTTATTTTCTAAACACCCTGTACGTTGCATCGACATTTTGACTATGGCAAAGGACTTTTCAGAAAAAGCAAAACTCTTTATAAAGAATGACTTTTTATATAAAAATGAAAAATAAGGAAGTTTACAAGTATAGTTAGGTCCATCCGTGGACACACTGTATAGTACGTGCCTTGAGATAACTCGGAACATTTACAATGACAATTTTTCTGTTTTTCCAACTAAACGACGACCACGCTGAGACAATGTACATAACGGGTATGTCATACAAGGCACAAAAATCCAAACTTTAATATAATCGCATGTTGGGTTGCCTATCTCTCAGGCGTAAAAACTCGCTTTGAAAATAGTATGTCGACCTGTCTACTGTTCGCTGCTTCTAATTTACATACGCATCATACGAGTCAGACTATCTGCAATAGTGAAAAGATCACAGAAAAGTTTACATGATAATGCATGTTTAATCAAATTGGCAACATACTTGTAACCACTGTAACCTGAGCCCTGTAACACAAACCCTACAATAATAATTGTAACAAATCTACAAATAATATAAGCAATCTACCTGTTCCTACAAGTTTTCAATTATCTGTGTAGGAGCTCTGTTGAAACTATTCTGAGCTGGATTAAATCGATCTTCATATTTTGTTGGTAGAATCAATCGTAGTTGCTTTAGCGCAGAAGAAAAGTCTCCCAAAATTATAGTATTGGGATGAGGTCTCCAACCATTTCCATTCTCTGGAATAAACTATACATATACTTCGAGCCAAATCTATAAAAAATAACAACTTACAATTAATTACTTCCGATCGAAAAAAATTTCAAAATAGAAAGTTTATTTTTCACACGAGCAACCCAAAAATTCCGTCTCGGACGTATATCTTAAGCGTTTATAATAGTTATTTACGTCATTAGTCCGGGAAGTTGCATATTAAAGCATGAATTAGATGTGCGAAGCTGCGAAGCGAAGGCTGAAATTTCGAAACGAAATTGACCTCTACACGAAAATTAATATCTTCGTTAATAAAACGACTATCCACTTCAAATTTAGTGCAAATGTTACAAATTAACCACTTTATTATACCCCGTTCTCAAATTTGGTAGTTTCCACCCAGAGACTTGAAAAGTTTATTATAAGAATTGAACGAGTTTTCTACCTCAACTATTCTTTCTTCTGCATTTTACAAAGCTTTCCTCAGCCGAGAAACAAGTTATGCGATTTTTGCAACGATTCCTCTGTAGTATTGAAATCCAATTTTCACCAAACCATTACCAATATACCATTTCAACACTCTTGACGAACAAACTGACGACACCACGACTATCTAAAAACAAAGAAATAGTATAATATAGGGTGATTTATTAGGGTAAATTTACTTTGTGGGAATGCAACAGAATATTTTAATACGTCATTTGAGCGGTGAGTCACCTCTCGTTGTTACTACTATACAGTGTGTTCCCGGATTGACTTCACTATTTTGGCCCAAAAATTTTGGAATATCGTTTTGATATTTTAGAATCCCGTCCTGCCTTGTCTGAAAAGTATTCCGAGTCTATTTTTGATTTAAAAAAAATCAAAGTGGCCATGAAAACTGAGAATAGTATATTGTGTTGCGAGGGGTGAAACAAGACGATTTCTGATGAGGGCGAGAGTCGACTGCCCGAGCGAAGGGAGAAACAACGCATTGGTCTGAAATTGTCTTGTTTCGACTGACAAAACAGAGATCAAAACTCGTTGTTTCAATGCATGTGATATGAAAAAACTATTTTCTGTTTAGGTAAAGCGCCCTTTAGGTTATCGATATATTCGCTGTTTAGTTGTCGAAGTGTAAAGACGTATCTCTAGTCCGTTTGAGCGCAGAGTTATCTAAGTTGGCGTGTTTTACAAACCACAAAGTTAAAAATATTTATCATAGTTTAAAACTAGCAAATAATTTGTAGGTGCATATGAATTATAATATTCATTTATCTTACCGAGATAACTGACGCAATGCAGCAATGTTAGAAATAATGCAACAAGAGTTTAACCAGCTCAGTTCAGCGGAAAATTCGGCTTCAGCCTGGAAAAAAATAAAAAGCAAAAAACGGAACAGAAATAGTCCAGATGTAGAAATAAACCATGCAAAAAGGCAAGCATCAATAAAAGATTACTGGCTGAACAAACCAATACCCACTGAAAATGCATTCGAAAAGTAACGTCGATGAAACGCCGGTTATTAAAACAAAGCACCACCAATATTCGTTAATGGGGTAGAAGACATATCTCCTTTAGTACAGTTACTTGAAACTATAGCTCAAAATAAATACACTCTTAAAATTCTAGGTGGAAACCAAGTAAAGATACAACCCACTTGCTCAAAAACTGGACTTCACCCAACAGCTGATCAAGATGCAATAAGTGAAGAACTGGGTAAAATGGAACATCATGTCAAACGAATAACAAACATTATACATACTCAAAGTAAAAACCCTCTACCTATGTTTTTTATAGAACTACAATCGAAAGAGAACAACAAAGACGTATATAAGAACACCCGCTTACTGAAAACTGTAGTACATGTCGAACAACCTTACAAAAAACGTGAAGTTCTACAATGTACCAAATGTCAAGACTTCAAGCATACTAAAAATCATTGTTTTAGAGCCGCAAAATGTGTTAAATGCGCTGGTGAACCTCACTCAAGATTCTTCTTGGAAAGAAAAACGTCAAGATGTTAAATGCTGCAATTGCAATGGAAATCACCCAGCGAGCTATAAAGGGTGCGTAATTCGTAAGCAACTCCAACAGAAATTGTTCCCTACTTTAAGAGAAAAAACGAATAATAATAATAATAATAATAATATAAACACACGACCAATCACAGTAAGGCATGTACAGCCAGAAATAACATTCGCACAAGCTTTAAATGGGCAACCACAACAAAACCAAGAAGCACATCAACAAATAAACTAGAGCAAATGATGTCAAAGCTAAATTAATGGCTCACACTATTAAGATCAGCATATGGAACGCCAACGGTCTGAGACAAAGAGCTCCAGAACTAACAGTATTTTTAAAACTTCACAATATAGACATCATGCTCGTTTCAGAATCACACCTCACCGAAAAATGTTATCTGAAAATACCAAAATACGATATTTACTCTACGCCGCTACGTCCTGATGGAACAGCTCATGGTGGCACAGTGCTCATAATCAAAAGCTCACTACGAAAACCAGAAGTTTAACAAAGATTATTTACAGGCCACCAGTATCACTTTAGAAGACTGGCATGGTCGCATCACTTTCACAGTGTAACGACCCCAAATTTTGGTTATTTAGTTAAATGAGGAAAACGTAGTAATAGGACACCGGCGCCAATAAGACGACATAAGAGAGTGCTCGAAACAGTCATTTTAAATAAACAAGGCAAAGGTCCTAGAATTGAGAGTAAAACAATCTCTCAGCGGTTTATGTCAGCATATCCGTTAGAGTTTCGGAGAAACAGTAATTAAAAAAGTGTAGACGCATATGAAATTAAAAATTAAAAACCGGAAATGAGTCAAACTATATCGGAATCGTGCTTCGAACTATCATCAGATCATTCTCCAATATTGGTAACGCTTCACTTACAAGTCACACAAAAACAAAATCCACCACATTTACATAACAAAAAAACCGATTGGATGTTATTTAAAGGAATTTTAAACAACCGCGTCAACTGCAATATAAAACTTAAAACAAGGGAAGAGTTACAGACCGCTGCATCTACAGAAAAATTCAACAAGCATAAAATTAAAAATAGAAGAAAAACGAAAACTTAGAAAAAAATGGCAATCATCCAGATCTCCTGCCGACAAAACGAGGTTCAATAACTCCGTGAAAGAATTGAGAAAACTAATAAACGACGAAAAGAACTTCTCTATTCAGCAATACTTGGAAAACTTAACATCTACAGAAGCTACAGACTATTCGCTATAGAAGGCTACAAAAAAATTTAAAAGACCTCAAAAATTTATACCTCCACTTAAACAAGATAATGGCAATTGAGCCAGATATGACGAAACAAAGTCTAAAATCTTTGCCGTACATCTACAGAAGGTATTTACGCCGTTTCCTTCAAAAAATAACGAAAGTGATAAAAATGTTATGGATTTCTTGTATGTACCTTTTCAAATGGATTTACCGCTAATCGGCTTCAAAGTGAAAGAAGTAAAAAGAATAATTGCCAAAAATCTTAATGTCAGAAAATCTCCAGGATAGGACTATATAATCACTGGAAAAATTATGAAAGAATTACCTAGTAAGATTACTCGTCATATAACGGTTCTGTTTAACGCATCATGTAGGTTACGCTATTTCCCTAAACAATGGAAAGTGGCAGAAATTATATTGTTGGCGAAACCTGGTAAAAATTAGAAGAAGTTACAGACCAATCAGCTTGCTGCCAATCATGCCAAAAGTGTTTGAAAAATTAATTATTTCGAAACTTAAAGCGATACTAATAACCAAAGATATAATACCGGACCATCAGTTTGGTTTTAGAGAAGAAATTTAAACTACTGCTCAAGTGCTCAGCCGCGTTTATCGGCACTTCACAGGCGTTTGATGAAGTGTGGCACACAGGTCTTCTTTTCAAACTTAAAAACATATTTTCTCCTGATATCTATGAACTTCTTAAATCTTACATATCTGATAAGACACTTCAGAGTAAAACTTCGAGAAGTGTACACGGATTTATATAAAATTAAATCTGGTGTACCGCAAGACAGCGTTATGGGACCATTATTATACTTACTTTATACAGCTGATCTCCCTATTTCGACAAATACAGTTACCGCAACTTTTGCAGATGATACAGCGATAATAGCTTCCCATAAAAGCCCAGCAATAGCGTCAGAGCTTCTTCAAGTAGTAAGTCTAAATAAAATTCGGAGGTGGCTAACAAAATGGAGAATAAAGGCAAATGAAACAAAATCCACACATATAACATTCACGCTAAGAAAAGAAACCTGTCCACAAACAAATACCGCAAATGGAAACAGTCAAGTACACCTGGGTATGCACTTAGATAGAAGGCTAACATGAAAGACGCATATATGGACTAGCGCCAGGCGGAAATTTCAATAATATTTACGTGCGAAATTTAAGCTTTGAAAAATTAAACACATTTATCGTTTTTCCAGGAGTAAATAAACCAATAGCTAGGCGTAGTGGTAAAAATTCTGCCACTCGTTGATCCGCGTGAAAAAGGTAATAAGTCAAAATTTGGAGAAAATGGAGTGAACTCCTTTCCAGAAGCAATTTGCTATTATGTTTGTCTGTGTAAACGACGATAAGTTGGAATAGTTAAAGATTTTGTGGAAACTGAACTGCCACAAGAAATACGCATCTAAGCAGGTCGAAGGTCAAAAATGATCCTCTAAAGTTAAATCGATATACGCCAATCACATCTAAACGCATACACTTAAGGCTGGAGAATTATAAGTTTTTTTTTTTTTTTAAATTTTTACTGCTTATTACCATTTCTGGTGTACAGTTTTAAAACAACATATGAATTCTATCAGAAAAAAAACAAAAAAAAATACACACAGCAAGTACAATTATATATACACTATTTACTCTCCTCCCTGACAAACTTCTTCCATTCCCCTCTGCTTTTCGCTATTTCCTTCGCCTCCCTCCATGTCTTTCTCCTTCTTTCCAATATTCCCGCTATTGTTGCATCCCATGTTTTCCTTGGTCTTCCTCTTTTCCTATTTTTTTCTATTCGAGCTTCCCATATCTGTTTCACTGGCGTATCTTCCTTCATTCTTTGTAGGTGTCCCCACCAGCTTAGCTGCCTTTCTTCTATGTATTTTAATGTCGATTCCATTCCTAATTCTTTTCTTATTTCTGTATTTCTTATTCTGTCTCTCTTTGTTACTCCTTTGACTCTCCTCAAATATTTCATTTCTACTGCTTGTATTTTACTTTTCTGTCTTTCATTCAGCACCCAAGACTGGCTACCATAGGTCAACACAGGGCGGTAGACTGCCTTGTATATCTTCATCTTTGTTTCTCTCGATATTTCTTTTCTATTTATAAAGTTCCTATTTATGGTATAATATAGTTTCATTGTGTTCTCGATTCTCTTGTTTATTTCCGCCTCTTCTGTCCCCGTTTGGTGAATTGTTACTCCTAGGTATGGAAAGCTATTTACTTGTTCTATTGTACTCTCTTCTATCCTTATTTCTATCTCTTGTTGCTCTTCCCCTATTGAAGAGAGTCCGTTCAACACTATCTTTATTTTACACTAACTATTTAATACAAGTTTTGTCAGAACACACACATGTGTATATTGTGTTGCCTGACGCTCAGTATTTTAATATACATACATAATTCTAACACCCCCCTTTACAATATGAGCGGGCTATATTTAAACACAATAATTATTATTACAAAATTATTACACAATTAAAGTTAACTTCTCTCGAATATATTCTACTGTGCGATTACTTTCTGGTAACAAATCTAAACCATCTATCAGATGACGGCAACTTACAGGTAGTGCCATTATTAAAAATCCCAATTTTCTTTTTCTCGTTGTATCGCCACCAGCCAATCTCAACTCATTAATCTTTCGTTCAAAATCTGCGAAAAACATTTCTGTATCCGAGTTGTCAGTAAAGCGCATTGCACTTAACTGTTTTTCGATCATTAATTGTTTTGCTTCACTTTTTTTCAAATAAATACCATCAAGTTTATCTAAAACTTCTTTTGGTGCACTACAATCACCAATTTTTTCTGCATCTAATGCTAACGAAAAATAGTACATTACTTTATTCTCCATTTCTATCCAATCATCCTTTTTTATCGTATCGGGACGCACGTGGTTTTCAACCACCGGTAAACATTTCTTAAAACGCAATAAAAACATAAATTTGCATCTCCAATCATCGTACTTAATTTTTCCATCGAAGGGCACAACACTTACACTCGCGTTACTCATTATTTTTCAATTTCCTTTATTACAAAGCATTTATAACATAACCCTATTTTTAAACCACGCTCTGCTACCATGAAGAGAGTCCGTTCAACACTATCTTTATTTTACACTAACTATTTAGTATTTAATACAAGTTTTGTCAGAACACACACATGTGTATATTGTGTTGCCTGACGCTCAGTATTTTAATGTACATACATAATTCTAACACCTATCACCATTACTTTAGTTTTTGTTTTGTTTATTTTCATCACATGTTCTTTAAGTATTGCATTCCATATCTCTAAATTCCCTTGCAGAATTATAGGTTACGGTGCATAAAAGTATTTATGCAACCCAACTAACATTTTCAGTAGCGTCTCTTACATTTAATTTTTGGAGGTGTGTATCATTTAACTGTCTTTGTTATCCATCATTCAGACGTATTCTGTATCATAACGTCTAAAAATAGTAACATTATATGCCAAAATTTTGCCATTTTCCATCATATTTTTGGCATAAACTTTATATGGTCGTAATCAGCGTAACATTCTGAACAATTTACCGCGAAAAATCTGTTTCTTGAAATTTGTTCCAGGTCAAACTTATCATTACCTGTACTAATATTTATCTACGTTTATGAATCGCAGCGACGGCTGGGTGGCGACATCAATTAGAATTTTTAAGAAGCTTAATTAACATTGGGCTTATGGGGAAAATCTTACGTCGTCCTCGGGGCATAGAAAACACATTTTCTTTCAAATCAACTATTATAGATATGTTCTATATCATATCCTCTATGGCTTGACATATTTTATATCGTTCTAAGTATTTATACGCAACAGAAAACAATCAATTTAAACTGACTGTAATTTGCCACTTTTCGAAAAAAATTTTTTTTGTTACTTTCCAATCCTTTTTTTGAATTTAAAAATATGTCAAGCCATAGACAAGCTGTTTGGTTAGACCCTACAAAAACCTCAGTTGTATCTGTTGAGTATTAAAGCTGTTCAGGACGACGTAAGAATTCTAACCTATAATTCTCCAGCCTTAAAGCATTCAAATTTGGAATTAAAGTAGTGACCTACGGGCTAAACAAACTGCCGCAACTAATTCTGATTTAAGTAGGTCAAAGGTCATAATGACCCGCTAATGTTAAATTGACGGACGCTGTACGAGGCTTCTCGCTCATAGAGACGCACTACTTGTGTTGTGGTTCAGTATTCGCCTTAGAAATTAAAGAATGTCTTTTAATATAATAATTAATTATACACTCACCAGGTTGGAAGTAACTACGTTGAATACGTCTCCTGAATTAGGCACCATCGCTTCTGAGTAGTTCTCCGTGGAATATCGATAAGAATATCTGCAACAAAATTAGATAATGATAAAAAAGAACCGTTACTCTCGAAAATTGGGTTAATCTGATCAATTTGAAAATTGTAGAACTTGAAGTCCGACCCAATTCAAACTCAAATCCTTCCAAAGGAAAAAACGTCAGTTTATTTCGAAGTATCGTATTTCGGTATTCCTAATATAATGGAGCCCATCTTCAAACAAACAGATGTTAGAACATTTCACAACTTATAATAAATTTTGATTTAAACTGTTAAAGGTGAAGCCATTAAATTAAATTAAATAAAAAATAAGAAAATTGTAAAAATTTGTTTCATTGAAGATGACGATGACGGATAAATATGAAATTATTAATTCATCTTGTTTATTCGTGAAAGAGTCGAGATAAATTTGGTATGTTGTGATCATAACAATATCTTAGTGCCTGGACACAGAGACTACCCGCTATACAATTACGAACAACATGGTTGCCTATGCAGCAGGCAGTAATTTCAATAATATTTACGTGCTAAATTTAAGCTTGTGAAAATATTAGCATTAGTAAAACCGAGGAGTTCTCCGGTCCCTAAAATGAGACGTAAAACAAAATCTAATCAATCAAAAAATTTGAAAACGTACGAAATCAAAGGTAAGGGACTAATACTTCTCGTCATGAATGACCCTCTTAATTTAAATCGATATATGCCAATCACGACTAAACGGATACACTTAAAGCATTCAAATTTGGAACTAAAGTAGTCCCCAATAGCCTAAACAAACTGCCCACAAGAAATTCGCATCAAAGCAGGTCGAAGGTCAAGAATGACCCTCTTAATTTAAATCGATATATGCCAATCACGACAAAACGCATACACTTAAAGCATTCAAATTTGGAACTAAAGTAGTCCCCAATAGCCTAAACAAACTGCCCACAAGAAATTCGCATCTAAGCAGGTCGAAGGTCAAGAATGACCCTCTTAATTTAAATCGATATATGCCAATCACGACTAAACGCATACACTTAAAGCACTCAAATTTGGAACTAAAGTAGTCCCCAATAGCCTTAACAAACTGCCCACAAGAAATTCGCATCAAAGCAGGTCGAAGGTCAAGAATGACCCTCTTAATTAAAATCGATATATGCCAATCACGACTAAACGGATACACTTAAAGCATTCAAATTTGGAACTAAAGTAGTCCCCAATAGCCTAAACAAACTGCCCACAAGAAATTCGCATCAAAGCAGGTCGAAGGTCAAGAATGACCCTTTTAATTAAAATCGATATATGCCAATCACGACTAAACGGATACACTTAAAGCATTCAAATTTGGAACTAAAGTAGTCCCCAATAGCCTAAACAAACTGCCCACAAGAAATTCGCATCAAAGCAGGTCGAAGGTCAAGAATGACCCTCTTAATTAAAATCGATATATGCCAATCACGACTAAACGCATACACTTAAAGCACTCAAATTTAGAACTAAAGTAGTCCCCAACAGCCTAAACAAACTACCCACAAGAAATTCGCATCAAAGCAGGTCGAAGGTCAAGAATGACCCTCTTAATTTAAATCGATATATGCCAATCACGACTAAACGGATACACTTAAAGCACTCAAATTTGGAACTAAAGTAGTCCCCAACAGCCTAAACAAACTACCCACAAGAAATTCGCATCAAAGCAGGTCGAAGGTCAAGAATGACCCTCTTAATTTAAATCGATATATGCCAATCACGACTAAACGGATACACTTAAAGCATTCAAATTTGGAACTAAAGTAGTCCCCAATAGCCTAAACAAACCGCCCACAAGAAATTCGCATCAAAGCAGGTCGAAGGTCAAGAATGATCCTCTTAATTAAAATCGATATATGCCAATCACGACTAAACGGATACACTTAAAGCATTCAAATTTGGAACTAAAGTAGTCCCCAATAGCCTAAACAAACCGCCCACAAGAAATTCGCATCAAAGCAGGTCGAAGGTCAAGAATGATCCTCTTAATTAAAATCGATATATGCCAATCACGACTAAACGGATACACTTAAAGCATTCAAATTTGGAACTAAAGTAGTCCCCAATAGCCTAAACAAACTGCCCACAAGAAATTCGCATCAAAGCAGGTCGAAGGTCAAGAATGACCCTCTTAATTAAAATCGATATATGCCAATCACGACTAAACGGATACACTTCAAGCATTCAAATTTGGAACTAAAGTAGTCCCCAATAGCCTAAACAAACTGCCCACAAGAAATTCGCATCAAAGCAGGTCGAAGGTCAAGAATGACCCTCTTGGTTAAAATCGATATATGCCAATCACGACTAAACGGATACACTTAAAGCATTCAAATTTGGAACTAAAGTAGTCCCCAATAGCCTAAACAAACTGCCCACAAGAAATTCGCATCAAAGCAGGTCGAAGGTCAAGAATGACCCTCTTAATTTAAATCGATATATGCCAATCACGACTAAACGCATACACTTAAAGCACTCAAATTTGGAACTAAAGTAGTCCCCAATAGCCTTAACAAACTGCCCACAAGAAATTCGCATCAAAGCAGGTCGAAGGTCAAGAATGACCCTCTTAATTAAAATCGATATATGCCAATCACGACTAAACGGATACACTTAAAGCATTCAAATTTGGAACTAAAGTAGTCCCCAATAGCCTAAACAAACTGCCCACAAGAAATTCGCATCAAAGCAGGTCGAAGGTCAAGAATGACCCTTTTAATTAAAATCGATATATGCCAATCACGACTAAACGGATACACTTAAAGCATTCAAATTTGGAACTAAAGTAGTCCCCAATAGCCTAAACAAACTGCCCACAAGAAATTCGCATCAAAGCAGGTCGAAGGTCAAGAATGACCCTCTTAATTAAAATCGATATATGCCAATCACGACTAAACGCATACACTTAAAGCACTCAAATTTAGAACTAAAGTAGTCCCCAACAGCCTAAACAAACTACCCACAAGAAATTCGCATCAAAGCAGGTCGAAGGTCAAGAATGACCCTCTTAATTTAAATCGATATATGCCAATCACGACTAAACGGATACACTTAAAGCATTCAAATTTGGAACTAAAGTAGTCCCCAATAGCCTAAACAAACTGCCCACAAGAAATTCGCATCAAAGCAGGTCGAAGGTCAAGAATGACCCTCTTAATTAAAATCGATATATGCCAATCACGACTAAACGCATACACTTAAAGCACTCAAATTTAGAACTAAAGTAGTCCCCAACAGCCTAAACAAACTACCCACAAGAAATTCGCATCAAAGCAGGTCGAAGGTCAAGAATGACCCTCTTAATTTAAATCGATATATGCCAATCACGACTAAACGCATACACTTAAAGCACTCAAATTTAGAACTAAAGTAGTCCCCAACAGCCTAAACAAACTACCCACAAGAAATTCGCATCAAAGCAGGTCGAAGGTCAAGAATGACCCTTTTAATTAAAATCGATATATGCCAATCACGACTAAACGGATACACTTAAAGCATTCAAATTTGGAACTAAAGTAGTCCCCAATAGCCTAAACAAACTGCCCACAAGAAATTCGCATCAAAGCAGGTCGAAGGTCAAGAATGACCCTCTTAATTAAAATCGATATATGCCAATCACGACTAAACGCATACACTTAAAGCACTCAAATTTAGAACTAAAGTAGTCCCCAACAGCCTAAACAAACTACCCACAAGAAATTCGCATCAAAGCAGGTCGAAGGTCAAGAATGACCCTCTTAATTTAAATCGATATATGCCAATCACGACTAAACGGATACACTTAAAGCATTCAAATTTGGAACTAAAGTAGTCCCCAATAGCCTAAACAAACCGCCCACAAGAAATTCGCATCAAAGCAGGTCGAAGGTCAAGAATGATCCTCTTAATTAAAATCGATATATGCCAATCACGACTAAACGGATACACTTAAAGCATTCAAATTTGGAACTAAAGTAGTCCCCAATAGCCTAAACAAACTGCCCACAAGAAATTCGCATCAAAGCAGGTCGAAGGTCAAGAATGACCCTCTTAATTAAAATCGATATATGCCAATCACGACTAAACGCATACACTTAAAGCACTCAAATTTAGAACTAAAGTAGTCCCCAACAGCCTAAACAAACTACCCACAAGAAATTCGCATCAAAGCAGGTCGAAGGTCAAGAATGACCCTCTTAATTTAAATCGATATATGCCAATCACGACTAAACGCATACACTTAAAGCACTCAAATTTAGAACTAAAGTAGTCCCCAACAGCCTAAACAAACTACCCACAAGAAATTCGCATCAAAGCAGGTCGAAGGTCAAGAATGACCCTCTTAATTTAAATCGATATATGCCAATCACGACTAAACGGATACACTTAAAGCATTCAAATTTGGAACTAAAGTAGTCCCCAATAGCCTAAACAAACCGCCCACAAGAAATTCGCATCAAAGCAGGTCGAAGGTCAAGAATGATCCTCTTAATTAAAATCGATATATGCCAATCACGACTAAACGGATACACTTAAAGCATTCAAATTTGGAACTAAAGTAGTCCCCAATAGCCTAAACAAACCGCCCACAAGAAATTCGCATCAAAGCAGGTCGAAGGTCAAGAATGATCCTCTTAATTAAAATCGATATATGCCAATCACGACTAAACGGATACACTTAAAGCATTCAAATTTGGAACTAAAGTAGTCCCCAATAGCCTAAACAAACTGCCCACAAGAAATTCGCATCAAAGCAGGTCGAAGGTCAAGAATGACCCTCTTAATTAAAATCGATATATGCCAATCACGACTAAACGCATACACTTAAAGCACTCAAATTTAGAACTAAAGTAGTCCCCAACAGCCTAAACAAACTACCCACAAGAAATTCGCATCAAAGCAGGTCGAAGGTCAAGAATGACCCTCTTAATTTAAATCGATATATGCCAATCACGACTAAACGGATACACTTAAAGCATTCAAATTTGGAACTAAAGTAGTCCCCAATAGCCTAAACAAACCGCCCACAAGAAATTCGCATCAAAGCAGGTCGAAGGTCAAGAATGATCCTCTTAATTAAAATCGATATATGCCAATCACGACTAAACGGATACACTTAAAGCATTCAAATTTGGAACTAAAGTAGTCCCCAATAGCCTAAACAAACCGCCCACAAGAAATTCGCATCAAAGCAGGTCGAAGGTCAAGAATGATCCTCTTAATTAAAATCGATATATGCCAATCACGACTAAACGGATACACTTAAAGCATTCAAATTTGGAACTAAAGTAGTCCCCAATAGCCTAAACAAACCGCCCACAAGAAATTCGCATCAAAGCAGGTCGAAGGTCAAGAATGATCCTCTTAATTAAAATCGATATATGCCAATCACGACTAAACGGATACACTTAAAGCATTCAAATTTGGAACTAAAGTAGTCCCCAATAGCCTAAACAAACTGCCCACAAGAAATTCGCATCAAAGCAGGTCGAAGGTCAAGAATGACCCTCTTAATTAAAATCGATATATGCCAATCACGACTAAACGGATACACTTAAAGCATTCAAATTTGGAACTAAAGTAGTCCCCAATAGCCTAAACAAACTGCCCACAAGAAATTCGCATCAAAGCAGGTCGAAGGTCAAGAATGACCCTCTTGGTTAAAATCGATATATGCCAATCACGACTAAACGGATACACTTAAAGCATTCAAATTTGGAACTAAAGTAGTCCCCAATAGCCTAAACAAACTGCCCACAAGAAATTCGCATCAAAGCAGGTCGAAGGTCAAGAATGACCCTCTTAATTTAAATCGATATATGCCAATCACGACAAAACGCATACACTTAAAGCATTCAAATTTGGAACTAAAGTAGTCCCCAATAGCCTAAACAAACTGCCCACAAGAAATTCGCATCTAAGCAGGTCGAAGGTCAAGAATGACCCTCTTAATTTAAATCGATATATGCCAATCACGACTAAACGCATACACTTAAAGCACTCAAATTTGGAACTAAAGTAGTCCCCAATAGCCTAAACAAACTGCCCACAAGAAATTCGCATCAAAGCAGGTCGAAGGTCAAGAATGACCCTCTTAATTAAAATCGATATATGCCAATCACGACTAAACGGATACACTTAAAGCATTCAAATTTGGAACTAAAGTAGTCCCCAATAGCCTAAACAAACTGCCCACAAGAAATTCGCATCAAAGCAGGTCGAAGGTCAAGAATGACCCTTTTAATTAAAATCGATATATGCCAATCACGACTAAACGCATACACTTAAAGCATTCAAATTTGGAACTAAAGTAGTCCCCAACAGCCTAAACAAACTACCCACAAGAAATTCGCATCAAAGCAGGTCGAAGGTCAAGAATGACCCTCTTAATTTAAATCGATATATGCCAATCACGACTAAACGGATACACTTAAAGCATTCAAATTTGGAACTAAAGTAGTCCCCAATAGCCTAAACAAACCGCCCACAAGAAATTCGCATCAAAGCAGGTCGAAGGTCAAGAATGACCCTCTTAATTAAAATCGATATATGCCAATCACGACTAAACGGATACACTTAAAGCATTCAAATTTGGAACTAAAGTAGTCCCCAATAGCCTAAACAAACTGCCCACAAGAAATTCGCATCAACGCAGGTCGAAGGTCAAGAATGACCCTCTTAATTAAAATCGATATATGCCAATCACGACTAAACGGATACACTTAAAGCATTCAAATTTGGAACTAAAGTAGTCCCCAATAGCCTAAACAAACCGCCCACAAGAAATTCGCATCAAAGCAGGTCGAAGGTCAAGAATGACCCTCTTAATTAAAATCGATATATGCCAATCACGACTAAACGGATACACTTAAAGCATTCAAATTTGGAACTAAAGTAGTCCCCAATAGCCTAAACAAACCGCCCACAAGAAATTCGCATCAAAGCAGGTCGAAGGTCAAGAATGACCCTCTTAATTAAAATCGATATATGCCAATCACGACTAAACGGATACACTTAAAGCATTCAAATTTGGAACTAAAGTAGTCCCCAATAGCCTAAACAAACTGCCCACAAGAAATTCGCATCAAAGCAGGTCGAAGGTCAAGATTGACCCTCTTAATTAAAATCGATATATGCCAATCACGACTAAACGGATACACTTAAAGCATTCAAATTTGGAACTAAAGTAGTCCCCAATAGCCTAAACAAACTGCCCACAAGAAATTCGCATCAAAGCAGGTCGAAGGTCAAGAATGACCCTCTTAATTAAAATCGATATATGCCAATCACGACTAAACGGATACACTTAAAGCATTCAAATTTGGAACTAAAGTAGTCCCCAATAGCCTAAACAAACTGCCCACAAGAAATTCGCATCAAAGCAGGTCGAAGGTCAAGAATGACCCTCTTAATTAAAATCGATATATGCCAATCACGACTAAACGGATACACTTAAAGCATTCAAATTTGGATCTAAAGTAGTCCCCAATAGCCTAAACAAACTGCCCACAAGAAATTCGCATCAAAGCAGGTCGAAGGTCAAGAATGACCCTCTTAATTAAAATCGATATATGCCAATCACGACTAAACGCATACACTTAAAGCACTCAAATTTGGAACTAAAGTAGTCCCCAACAGCCTAAACAAACTACCCACAAGAAATTCGCATCAAAGCAGGTCGAAGGTCAAGAATGACCCTCTTAATTTAAATCGATATATGCCAATCACGACTAAACGGATACACTTAAAGCACTCAAATTTGGAACTAAAGTAGTCCCCAACAGCCTAAACAAACTGCCCACAAGAAATTCGCATCAAAGCAGGTCGAAGGTCAAGAATGACCCTCTTAATTTAAATCGATATATGCCAATCACGACAAAACGCATACACTTAAAGCATTCAAATTTGGAACTAAAGTAGTCCCCAATAGCCTAAACAAACTGCCCACAAGAAATTCGCATCTAAGCAGGTCGAAGGTCAAGAATGACCCTCTTAATCTAAATCGATATATGCCAATCACGACTAAACGCATACACTTAAAGCACTCAAATTTGGAACTAAAGTAGTCCCCAATAGCCTTAACAAACTGCCCACAAGAAATTCGCATCAAAGCAGGTCGAAGGTCAAGAATGACCCTCTTAATTAAAATCGATATATGCCAATCACGACTAAACGGATACACTTAAAGCATTCAAATTTGGAACTAAAGTAGTCCCCAATAGCCTAAACAAACTGCCCACAAGAAATTCGCATCAAAGCAGGTCGAAGGTCAAGAATGACCCTTTTAATTAAAATCGATATATGCCAATCACGACTAAACGGATACACTTAAAGCATTCAAATTTGGAACTAAAGTAGTCCCAATAGCCTAAACAAACTGCCCACAAGAAATTCGCATCAAAGCAGGTCGAAGGTCAAGAATGACCCTCTTAATTAAAATCGATATATGCCAATCACGACTAAACGCATACACTTAAAGCACTCAAATTTGGAACTAAAGTAGTCCCCAACAGCCTAAACAAACTACCCACAAGAAATTCGCATCAAAGCAGGTCGAAGGTCAAGAATGACCCTCTTAATTTAAATCGATATATGCCAATCACGACTAAACGGATACACTTAAAGCACTCAAATTTGGAACTAAAGTAGTCCCCAACAGCCTAAACAAACTACCCACAAGAAATTCGCATCAAAGCAGGTCGAAGGTCAAGAATGACCCTCTTAATTTAAATCGATATATGCCAATCACGACTAAACGGATACACTTAAAGCATTCAAATTTGGAACTAAAGTAGTCCCCAATAGCCTAAACAAACCGCCCACAAGAAATTCGCATCAAAGCAGGTCGAAGGTCAAGAATGATCCTCTTAATTAAAATCGATATATGCCAATCACGACTAAACGGATACACTTAAAGCATTCAAATTTGGAACTAAAGTAGTCCCCAATAGCCTAAACAAACCGCCCACAAGAAATTCGCATCAAAGCAGGTCGAAGGTCAAGAATGACCCTCTTGGTTAAAATCGATATATGCCAATCACGACTAAACGGATACACTTAAAGCATTCAAATTTGGAACTAAAGTAGTCCCCAATAGCCTAAACAAACTGCCCACAAGAAATTCGCATCAAAGCAGGTCGAAGGTCAAGAATGACCCTCTTGGTTAAAATCGATATATGCCAATCACGACTAAACGGATACACTTAAAGCATTCAAATTTGGAACTAAAGTAGTCCCCAATAGCCTAAACAAACTGCCCACAAGAAATTCGCATCAAAGCAGGTCGAAGGTCAAGAATGACCCTCTTAATTTAAATCGATATATGCCAATCACGACAAAACGCATACACTTAAAGCATTCAAATTTGGAACTAAAGTAGTCCCCAATAGCCTAAACAAACTGCCCACAAGAAATTCGCATCAAAGCAGGTCGAAGGTCAAGAATGATCCTCTTAATTAAAATCGATATATGCCAATCACGACTAAACGCATACACTTAAAGCACTCAAATTTGGAACTAAAGTAGTCCCCAATAGCCTAAACAAACTGCCCACAAGAAATTCGCATCAAAGCAGGTCGAAGGTCAAGAATGACCCTCTTGGTTAAAATCGATATATGCCAATCACGACTAAACGGATACACTTAAAGCATTCAAATTTGGAACTAAAGTAGTCCCCAATAGCCTAAACAAACTGCCCACAAGAAATTCGCATCAAAGCAGGTCGAAGGTCAAGAATGACCCTCTTGGTTAAAATCGATATATGCCAATCACGACTAAACGGATACACTTAAAGCATTCAAATTTGGAACTAAAGTAGTCCCCAATAGCCTAAACAAACTGCCCACAAGAAATTCGCATCAAAGCAGGTCGAAGGTCAAGAATGACCCTCTTAATTTAAATCGATATATGCCAATCACGACAAAACGCATACACTAAAAGCATTCAAATTTGGAACTAAAGTAGTCCCCAATAGCCTAAACAAACTGCCCACAAGAAATTCGCATCTAAGCAGGTCGAAGGTCAAGAATGACCCTCTTAATTTAAATCGATATATGCCAATCACGACTAAACGCATACACTTAAAGCACTCAAATTTGGAACTAAAGTAGTCCCCAATAGCCTAAACAAACTGCCCACAAGAAGTTCGCATCAAAGCAGGTCGAAGGTCAAGAATGACCCTCTTAATTAAAATCGATATATGCCAATCACGACTAAACGCATACACTTAAAGCATTCAAATTTGGAACTAAAGTAGTCCCCAACAGCCTAAACAAACTACCCACAAGAAATTCGCATCAAAGCAGGTCGAAGGTCAAGAATGACCCTCTTAATTTAAATCGATATATGCCAATCACGACTAAACGGATACACTTAAAGCATTCAAATTTGGAACTAAAGTAGTCCCCAATAGCCTAAACAAACCGCCCACAAGAAATTCGCATCAAAGCAGGTCGAAGGTCAAGAATGACCCTCTTAATTAAAATCGATATATGCCAATCACGACTAAACGGATACACTTAAAGCATTCAAATTTGGAACTAAAGTAGTCCCCAATAGCCTAAACAAACCGCCCACAAGAAATTCGCATCAAAGCAGGTCGAAGGTCAAGAATGACCCTCTTAATTAAAATCGATATATGCCAATCACGACTAAACGGATACACTTAAAGCATTCAAATTTGGAACTAAAGTAGTCCCCAATAGCCTAAACAAACCGCCCACAAGAAATTCGCATCAAAGCAGGTCGAAGGTCAAGAATGACCCTCTTAATTAAAATCGATATATGCCAATCACGACTAAACGGATACACTTAAAGCATTCAAATTTGGAACTAAAGTAGTCCCCAATAGCCTAAACAAACTGCCCACAAGAAATTCGCATCAAAGCAGGTCGAAGGTCAAGATTGACCCTCTTAATTAAAATCGATATATGCCAATCACGACTAAACGGATACACTTAAAGCATTCAAATTTGGAACTAAAGTAGTCCCCAATAGCCTAAACAAACTGCCCACAAGAAATTCGCATCAAAGCAGGTCGAAGGTCAAGAATGACCCTCTTAATTAAAATCGATATATGCCAATCACGACTAAACGGATACACTTAAAGCATTCAAATTTGGAACTAAAGTAGTCCCCAATAGCCTAAACAAACTGCCCACAAGAAATTCGCATCAAAGCAGGTCGAAGGTCAAGAATGACCCTCTTAATTAAAATCGATATATGCCAATCACGACTAAACGGATACACTTAAAGCATTCAAATTTGGAACTAAAGTAGTCCCCAATAGCCTAAACAAACTGCCCACAAGAAATTCGCATCAAAGCAGGTCGAAGGTCAAGAATGACCCTCTTAATTAAAATCGATATATGCCAATCACGACTAAACGCATACACTTAAAGCACTCAAATTTGGAACTAAAGTAGTCCCCAACAGCCTAAACAAACTACCCACAAGAAATTCGCATCAAAGCAGGTCGAAGGTCAAGAATGACCCTCTTAATTTAAATCGATATATGCCAATCACGACTAAACGGATACACTTAAAGCACTCAAATTTGGAACTAAAGTAGTCCCCAACAGCCTAAACAAACTGCCCACAAGAAATTCGCATCAAAGCAGGTCGAAGGTCAAGAATGACCCTCTTAATTTAAATCGATATATGCCAATCACGACAAAACGCATACACTTAAAGCATTCAAATTTGGAACTAAAGTAGTCCCCAATAGCCTAAACAAACTGCCCACAAGAAATTCGCATCTAAGCAGGTCGAAGGTCAAGAATGACCCTCTTAATCTAAATCGATATATGCCAATCACGACTAAACGCATACACTTAAAGCACTCAAATTTGGAACTAAAGTAGTCCCCAATAGCCTTAACAAACTGCCCACAAGAAATTCGCATCAAAGCAGGTCGAAGGTCAAGAATGACCCTCTTAATTAAAATCGATATATGCCAATCACGACTAAACGGATACACTTAAAGCATTCAAATTTGGAACTAAAGTAGTCCCCAATAGCCTAAACAAACTGCCCACAAGAAATTCGCATCAAAGCAGGTCGAAGGTCAAGAATGACCCTTTTAATTAAAATCGATATATGCCAATCACGACTAAACGGATACACTTAAAGCATTCAAATTTGGAACTAAAGTAGTCCCAATAGCCTAAACAAACTGCCCACAAGAAATTCGCATCAAAGCAGGTCGAAGGTCAAGAATGACCCTCTTAATTAAAATCGATATATGCCAATCACGACTAAACGCATACACTTAAAGCACTCAAATTTGGAACTAAAGTAGTCCCCAACAGCCTAAACAAACTACCCACAAGAAATTCGCATCAAAGCAGGTCGAAGGTCAAGAATGACCCTCTTAATTTAAATCGATATATGCCAATCACGACTAAACGGATACACTTAAAGCACTCAAATTTGGAACTAAAGTAGTCCCCAACAGCCTAAACAAACTACCCACAAGAAATTCGCATCAAAGCAGGTCGAAGGTCAAGAATGACCCTCTTAATTTAAATCGATATATGCCAATCACGACTAAACGGATACACTTAAAGCATTCAAATTTGGAACTAAAGTAGTCCCCAATAGCCTAAACAAACCGCCCACAAGAAATTCGCATCAAAGCAGGTCGAAGGTCAAGAATGATCCTCTTAATTAAAATCGATATATGCCAATCACGACTAAACGGATACACTTAAAGCATTCAAATTTGGAACTAAAGTAGTCCCCAATAGCCTAAACAAACCGCCCACAAGAAATTCGCATCAAAGCAGGTCGAAGGTCAAGAATGATCCTCTTAATTAAAATCGATATATGCCAATCACGACTAAACGGATACACTTAAAGCATTCAAATTTGGAACTAAAGTAGTCCCCAATAGCCTAAACAAACCGCCCACCAGAAATTCGCATCAAAGCAGGTCGAAGGTCAAGAATGATCCTCTTAATTAAAATCGATATATGCCAATCACGACTAAACGGATACACTTAAAGCATTCAAATTTGGAACTAAAGTAGTCCCCAATAGCCTAAACAAACTGCCCACAAGAAATTCGCATCAAAGCAGGTCGAAGGTCAAGAATGATCCTCTTAATTAAAATCGATATATGCCAATCACGACTAAACGGATACACTTAAAGCATTCAAATTTGGAACTAAAGTAGTCCCCAATAGCCTTAACAAACTGCCCACAAGAAATTCGCATCAAAGCAGGTCGAAGGTCAAGAATGATCCTCTTAATTAAAATCGATATATGCCAATCACGACTAAACGGATACACTTAAAGCATTCAAATTTGGAACTAAAGTAGTCCCCAATAGCCTTAACAAACTGCCCACAAGAAATTCGCATCAAAGCAGGTCGAAGGTCAAGAATGACCCTCTTAATTAAAATCGATATATGCCAATCACGACTAAACGGATACACTTAAAGCATTCAAATTTGGAACTAAAGTAGTCCCCAATAGCCTAAACAAACTGCCCACAAGAAATTCGCATCAAAGCAGGTCGAAGGTCAAGAATGATCCTCTTAATTAAAATCGATATATGCCAATCACGACTAAACGGATACACTTAAAGCATTCAAATTTGGAACTAAAGTAGTCCCCAATAGCCTAAACAAACCGCCCACAAGAAATTCGCATCAAAGCAGGTCGAAGGTCAAGAATGATCCTCTTAATTAAAATCGATATATGCCAATCACGACTAAACGGATACACTTAAAGCATTCAAATTTGGAACTAAAGTAGTCCCCAATAGCCTTAACAAACTGCCCACAAGAAATTCGCATCAAAGCAGGTCGAAGGTCAAGAATGACCCTCTTAATTAAAATCGATATATGCCAATCACGACTAAACGGATACACTTAAAGCATTCAAATTTGGAACTAAAGTAGTCCCCAATAGCCTAAACAAACTGCCCACAAGAAATTCGCATCAAAGCAGGTCGAAGGTCAAGAATGACCCTTTTAATTAAAATCGATATATGCCAATCACGACTAAACGGATACACTTAAAGCATTCAAATTTGGAACTAAAGTAGTCCCAATAGCCTAAACAAACTGCCCACAAGAAATTCGCATCAAAGCAGGTCGAAGGTCAAGAATGACCCTCTTAATTAAAATCGATATATGCCAATCACGACTAAACGCATACACTTAAAGCACTCAAATTTGGAACTAAAGTAGTCCCCAATAGCCTAAACAAACTGCCCACAAGAAATTCGCATCAAAGCAGGTCGAAGGTCAAGAATGACCCTCTTAATTAAAATCGATATATGCCAATCACGACTAAACGCATACACTTAAAGCACTCAAATTTGGAACTAAAGTAGTCCCCAATAGCCTAAACAAACCGCCCACAAGAAATTCGCATCAAAGCAGGTCGAAGGTCAAGAATGACCCTCTTAATTAAAATCGATATATGCCAATCACGACTAAACGGATACACTTAAAGCATTCAAATTTGGAACTAAAGTAGTCCCCAATAGCCTAAACAAACCGCCCACAAGAAATTCGCATCAAAGCAGGTCGAAGGTCAAGAATGATCCTCTTAATTAAAATCGATATATGCCAATCACGACTAAACGGATACACTTAAAGCATTCAAATTTGGAACTAAAGTAGTCCCCAATAGCCTAAACAAACCGCCCACAAGAAATCCGCATCAAAGCAGGTCGAAGGTCAAGAATGACCCTCTTAATTAAAATCGATATATGCCAATCACGACTAAACGGATACACTTAAAGCATTCAAATTTGGAACTAAAGTAGTCCCCAATAGCCTAAACAAACCGCCCACAAGAAATTCGCATCAAAGCAGGTCGAAGGTCAAGAATGATCCTCTTAATTAAAATCGATATATGCCAATCACGACTAAACGGATACACTTAAAGCATTCAAATTTGGAACTAAAGTAGTCCCCAATAGCCTAAACAAACCGCCCACAAGAAATTCGCATCAAAGCAGGTCGAAGGTCAAGAATGATCCTCTTAATTAAAATCGATATATGCCAATCACGACTAAACGGATACACTTAAAGCATTCAAATTTGGAACTAAAGTAGTCCCCAATAGCCTAAACAAACCGCCCACAAGAAATTCGCATCAAAGCAGGTCGAAGGTCAAGAATGATCCTCTTAATTAAAATCGATATATGCCAATCACGACTAAACGGATACACTTAAAGCATTCAAATTTGGAACTAAAGTAGTCCCCAATAGCCTAAACAAACCGCCCACAAGAAATTCGCATCAAAGCAGGTCGAAGGTCAAGAATGATCCTCTTAATTAAAATCGATATATGCCAATCACGACTAAACGGATACACTTAAAGCATTCAAATTTGGAACTAAAGTAGTCCCCAATAGCCTAAACAAACCGCCCACAAGAAATTCGCATCAAAGCAGGTCGAAGGTCAAGAATGATCCTCTTAATTAAAATCGATATATGCCAATCACGACTAAACGGATACACTTAAAGCATTCAAATTTGGAACTAAAGTAGTCCTCAATAGCCTAAACAAACCGCCCACAAGAAATTCGCATCAAAGCAGGTCGAAGGTCAAGAATGATCCTCTTAATTAAAATCGATATATGCCAATCACGACTAAACGGATACACTTAAAGCATTCAAATTTGGAACTAAAGTAGTCCCCAATAGCCTAAACAAACCGCCCACAAGAAATTCGCATCAAAGCAGGTCGAAGGTCAAGAATGATCCTCTTAATTAAAATCGATATATGCCAATCACGACTAAACGGATACACTTAAAGCATTCAAATTTGGAACTAAAGTAGTCCCCAATAGCCTAAACAAACCGCCCACAAGAAATTCGCATCAAAGCAGGTCGAAGGTCAAGAATGATCCTCTTAATTAAAATCGATATATGCCAATCACGACTAAACGGATACACTTAAAGCATTCAAATTTGGAACTAAAGTAGTCCCCAATAGCCTAAACAAACCGCCCACAAGAAATTCGCATCAAAGCAGGTCGAAGGTCAAGAATGATCCTCTTAATTAAAATCGATATATGCCAATCACGACTAAACGGATACACTTAAAGCATTCAAATTTGGAACTAAAGTAGTCCTCAATAGCCTAAACAAACCGCCCACAAGAAATTCGCATCAAAGCAGGTCGAAGGTCAAGAATGATCCTCTTAATTAAAATCGATATATGCCAATCACGACTAAACGGATACACTTAAAGCATTCAAATTTGGAACTAAAGTAGTCCTCAATAGCCTAAACAAACCGCCCACAAGAAATTCGCATCAAAGCAGGTCGAAGGTCAAGAATGATCCTCTTAATTAAAATCGATATATGCCAATCACGACTAAACGGATACACTTAAAGCATTCAAATTTGGAACTAAAGTAGTCCTCAATAGCCTAAACAAACCGCCCACAAGAAATTCGCATCAAAGCAGGTCGAAGGTCAAGAATGATCCTCTTAATTAAAATCGATTTACGCCAATCACGACTAAACGGATACACTTAAAGCATTCAAATTTGGAACTAAAGTAGTCCCCAATAGCCTAAACAAACCGCCCACAAGAAATTCGCATCAAAGCAGGTCGAAGGTCAAGAATGATCCTCTTAATTAAAATCGATATATGCCAATCACGACTAAACGGATACACTTAAAGCATTCAAATTTGGAACTAAAGTAGTCCCCAATAGCCTAAACAAACCGCCCACAAGAAATTCGCATCAAAGCAGGTCGAAGGTCAAGAATGATCCTCTTAATTAAAATCGATATATGCCAATCACGACTAAACGGATACACTTAAAGCATTCAAATTTGGAACTAAAGTAGTCCCCAATAGCCTAAACAAACCGCCCACAAGAAATTCGCATCAAAGCAGGTCGAAGGTCAAGAATGATCCTCTTAATTAAAATCGATATATGCCAATCACGACTAAACGGATACACTTAAAGCATTCAAATTTGGAACTAAAGTAGTCCCCAATAGCCTAAACAAACCGCCCACAAGAAATTCGCATCAAAGCAGGTCGAAGGTCAAGAATGATCCTCTTAATTAAAATCGATATATGCCAATCACGACTAAACGGATACACTTAAAGCATTCAAATTTGGAACTAAAGTAGTCCCCAATAGCCTAAACAAACCGCCCACAAGAAATTCGCATCAAAGCAGGTCGAAGGTCAAGAATGACCCTCTTAATTAAAATCGATATATGCCAATCACGAATAAACGGATACACTTAAAGCATTCAAATTTGGAACTAAAGTAGTCCCCAATAGCCTAAACAAACTGCCCACAAGAAATTCGCATCAAAGCAGGTCGAAGGTCAAGAATGACCCTCTTAATTAAAATCGATATATGCCAATCACGACTAAACGCATACACTTAAAGCACTCAAATTTGGAACTAAAGTAGTCCCCAACAGCCTAAACAAACTACCCACAAGAAATTCGCATCAAAGCAGGTCGAAGGTCAAGAATTACCCTCTTAATTTAAATCGATATATGCCAATCACGACTAAACGGATACACTTAAAGCATTCAAATTTGGAACTAAAGTAGTCCCCAACAGCCTAAACAAACTACCCACAAGAAATTCGCATCAAAGCAGGTCGAAGGTCAAGAATGACCCTCTTAATTAAAATCGATATATGCCAATCACGACTAAACGGATACACTTAAAGCATTCAAATTTGGAACTAAAGTAGTCCCCAATAGCCTAAACAAACTGCCCACAAGAAATTCGCATCAAAGCAGGTCGAAGGTCAAGAATGACCCTCTTAATTAAAATCGATATATGCCAATCACGACTAAACGGATACACTTAAAGCATTCAAATTTGGAACTAAAGTAGTCCCCAATAGCCTAAACAAACTGCCCACAAGAAATTCGCATCAAAGCAGGTCGAAGGTCAAGAATGACCCTCTTAATTAAAATCGATATATGCCAATCACGACTAAACGGATACACTTAAAGCATTCAAATTTGGAACTAAAGTAGTCCCCAATAGCCTAAACAAACTGCCCACAAGAAATTCGCATCAAAGCAGGTCGAAGGTCAAGAATGACCCTCTTAATTAAAATCGATATATGCCAATCACGACTAAACGGATACACTTAAAGCATTCAAATTTGGAACTAAAGTAGTCCCCAATAGCCTAAACAAACTGCCCACAAGAAATTCGCATCAAAGCAGGTCGAAGGTCAAGAATGACCCTCTTAATTAAAATCGATATATGCCAATCACGACTAAACGGATACACTTAAAGCATTCAAATTTGGAACTAAAGTAGTCCCCAATAGCCTAAACAAACTGCCCACAAGAAATTCGCATCAAAGCAGGTCGAAGGTCAAGAATGACCCTCTTAATTAAAATCGATATATGCCAATCACGACTAAACGGATACACTTAAAGCATTCAAATTTGGAACTAAAGTAGTCCCCAATAGCCTAAACAAACTGCCCACAAGAAATTCGCATCAAAGCAGGTCGAAGGTCAAGAATGACCCTCTTAATTAAAATCGATATATGCCAATCACGACTAAACGGATACACTTAAAGCATTCAAATTTGGAACTAAAGTAGTCCCCAATAGCCTAAACAAACTGCCCACAAGAAATTCGCATCAAAGCAGGTCGAAGGTCAAGAATGACCCTCTTAATTAAAATCGATATATGCCAATCACGACTAAACGGATACACTTAAAGCATTCAAATTTGGAACTAAAGTAGTCCCCAATAGCCTAAACAAACTGCCCACAAGAAATTCGCATCAAAGCAGGTCGAAGGTCAAGAATGACCCTCTTAATTAAAATCGATATATGCCAATCACGACTAAACGGATACACTTAAAGCATTCAAATTTGGAACTAAAGTAGTCCCCAATAGCCTAAACAAACTGCCCACAAGAAATTCGCATCAAAGCAGGTCGAAGGTCAAGAATGACCCTCTTAATTAAAATCGATATATGCCAATCACGACTAAACGGATACACTTAAAGCATTCAAATTTGGAACTAAAGTAGTCCCCAATAGCCTAAACAAACTGCCCACAAGAAATTCGCATCAAAGCAGGTCGAAGGTCAAGAATGACCCTCTTAATTAAAATCGATATATGCCAATCACGACTAAACGGATACACTTAAAGCATTCAAATTTGGAACTAAGAAATTCGCATCAACGCAGGTCGAAGGTCAAGAATGACCTTCTTAATTAAAATCGATATATGCCAATCACGACTAAACGGATACACTTAAAGCATTCAAATTTGGAACTAAAGTAGTCCCCAATAGCCTAAACAAACCGCCCACAAGAAATTTGCATCAAAGCAGGTCGAAGGTCAAGAATGACCCTCTTAATTAAAATCGATATATGCCAATCACGACTAAACGGATACACTTAAAGCATTCAAATTTGGAACTAAAGTAGTCCCCAATAGCCTAAACAAACTGCCCACAAGAAATTCGCATCAAAGCAGGTCGAAGGTCAAGAATGACCCTCTTAATTAAAATCGATATATGCCAATCACGACTAAACGGATACACTTAAAGCATTCAAATTTGGAACTAAAGTAGTCCCCAATAGCCTAAACAAACCGCCCACAAGAAATTTGCATCAAAGCAGGTCGAAGGTCAAGAATGACCCTCTTAATTAAAATCGATATATGCCAATCACGACTAAACGGATACACTTAAAGCATTCAAATTTGGAACTAAAGTAGTCCCCAATAGCCTAAACAAACTGCCCACAAGAAATTCGCATCAAAGCAGGTCGAAGGTCAAGAATGACCCTCTTAATTAAAATCGATATATGCCAATCACGACTAAACGGATACACTTAAAGCATTCAAATTTGGAACTAAAGTAGTCCCCAATAGCCTAAACAAACTGCCCACAAGAAATTCGCATCAAAGCAGGTCGAAGGTCAAGAATGACCCTCTTAATTAAAATCGATATATGCCAATCACGACTAAACGGATACACTTAAAGCATTCAAATTTGGAACTAAGAAATTCGCATCAACGCAGGTCGAAGGTCAAGAATGACCTTCTTAATTAAAATCGATATATGCCAATCACGACTAAACGGATACACTTAAAGCATTCAAATTTGGAACTAAAGTAGTCCCCAATAGCCTAAACAAACCGCCCACAAGAAATTTGCATCAAAGCAGGTCGAAGGTCAAGAATGACCCTCTTAATTAAAATCGATATATGCCAATCACGACTAAACGGATACACTTAAAGCATTCAAATTTGGAACTAAAGTAGTCCCCAATAGCCTAAACAAACTGCCCACAAGAAATTCGCATCAAAGCAGGTCGAAGGTCAAGAATGACCCTCTTAATTAAAATCGATATATGCCAATCACGACTAAACGGATACACTTAAAGCATTCAAATTTGGAACTAAAGTAGTCCCCAATAGCCTAAACAAACCGCCCACAAGAAATTTGCATCAAAGCAGGTCGAAGGTCAAGAATGACCCTCTTAATTAAAATCGATATATGCCAATCACGACTAAACGGATACACTTAAAGCATTCAAATTTGGAACTAAAGTAGTCCCCAATAGCCTAAACAAACTGCCCACAAGAAATTCGCATCAAAGCAGGTCGAAGGTCAAGAATGACCCTCTTAATTAAAATCGATATATGCCAATCACGACTAAACGGATACACTTAAAGCATTCAAATTTGGAACTAAAGTAGTCCCCAATAGCCTAAACAAACTGCCCACAAGAAATTCGCATCAAAGCAGGTCGAAGGTCAAGAATGACCCTCCTAATTAAAATCGATATATGCCAATCACGACTAAACGGATACACTTAAAGCATTCAAATTTGGAACTAAAGTAGTCCCCAATAGCCTAAACAAACTGCCTACAAGAAATTCGCATAAAAGCAGGTCGAAGGTCAAGAATGACCCTCTTAATTTAAGTCGCGATTTCTGCTATTCCTAAAGGATGCACAAATCAAAAGCTAACCGCTATAGTTGGTCAGGAAGTATAGACTCCTATCAATTACATACGACCCCCCAAATATTCGAAAATATGAGAAACACTAGAGAGATACGAGTCAGTTTTCTTCAAAACTGACCGATTTTCTGACCACTTAAGGGCAAGAAAATTTACGATTTTCCGATTACCGAATGTGTATAAACGTATAGAAAATAAATAATTAACCCCAATCTTGAGGACTTACCTTTTTCGTTTGAAGTTTGCATTCAAATTTGAGTTTTTCTTATTGTTTAGCTGGAACTTCCCCTCAAGAATTCGCTTGTAATTGATGAAAATTTCGCTTTCTAGTTATTGTCTCCCACAATCTGCAATCATTTAATAAAGAGACATGAAGTATCCAAATATTAGAATAACGAATATTATTACCTATTAGAGAATTAGAGTAATTAGGTGTTGATTAACTATAAATTTTCATAATTAAAAAATCGTCTTTTAGTGAGGCACACACAAATCATCACCTCAACTCCATTTGCAAGGGCATACGTGCGCGTTAAATCTCGATCTGTCGATAGGACCTATTAATCTGCAATTAAAATTAAAAATTGAATTTTATAATCAGAAACGTTGAAAAATTAATATTTTTATCTCATTCCCTATAACAGTTTGAACGTGGCTTAAATTTTTTTTATTATAAATAAAGCAAAATCGTTTCAATTGGCAAACTTAAATCCCTGAATCTGAATCTGAACCATTAAGCAATTAAATATCAAAGGGTTTTTGTAAAGCCTATGATTATTAATTTTCATTACTGTGATGAATTGAAACGACAGAAATTTAATTGCAATAAGATGTGATGTGTAATACCGATAACTACCAAAATATTATAAGTTATTGCACAATAATTTAATAAACAAATGCGTACCTACTAATTCTTTCAGTATTCGAACTCTTGGCTCCCTTAAACGAAGGTTGATTTAAAAAAACTATATTTGAACATGTAAAAATCACGGACATGATTGTTACCAAACCAACTACTACCAACTAAATTTGAATAAATTGTATCTTCTCGCTAGTTGGAACGTGCAGGTGTGCAGGCGTTATCAACACGTGATTAGAAAGCGTGTGGTTTTAACGTAAAATAGTTACAATTCGAATTTACGCGCACAATTAATTTAAAATCAAATAATTTATAATATAATAGGCATATAACCTATTTTTTAAATCTTAAAATACCTATTATACAGGGTGTCCGGATATCCCTTGCCAACGCTCTATATACTCTATGTTCGACTGTGCTTTCAAAAAGTTTAAGTTTTACCATTTTTTACTAAATTTTAAATAATCAATTTGCCATGATCAACTAAAATCCAATTTATTTTCGTTTATTCCTTTTTAGTTGATCGGGCAACCTGATTATTTAAAATTTAGTAAAAAATGGTAAAACTTAATCTTTTTGAAAGCGATTGCTGATGAATCGGTTAATTCGATCAACTTAAAAGAAGAGTACCTACCTTATTTTTATAATTTTGTCTAATCTTTCAAATTTCGTATAAAAAATAATCGAAAATAGCACAAACAAAAAAGTTAGGGCTAAAATTAAATTTAGATTTCCGGTTAAGACCACGTCAAGACCATCCAAATGGACAGACATATCGTCACCAAATTCGGAACTTAAATATAGTAAACGATTTTCCTATTAACCACGAAACTCAAAATCTTAAAAGTTAGGACCATAGTCCAACAATATCGACCACACAAACAAATCACGCAACAAGTCACATAACAATGTTTTCCTAATTTCGGAATTCTCAGAAACACGCGTTTAATTTAGATCAATTTCTCAGAACTCACGAGGTCTAAAAATCTGAAGGGGATCTGTTGACAAGGTATATGGTCACTGTACTACAATAACAGTCCTCTAAATAAGTCACCCCAACACCCGCAATTAAAGAATTTAAATACCGACGCGTTGTAAGAAAATGCAAGTAGGATGACTGCGGCTGCCTTCCAATAACAATTCCCTAAATCAGCAAAGCGTACTCGACATGGCTCTGGCATAGCGAATAATACGCACGTCTCGCCACCCGTCTGGATACACAACTTGATAGGTTTCTCAGAATAAAAATGTTCCTATTCAAGGTCTTACACAACTCATTGATATGTGCATTCCAGAGCAGTCGATCGTCCAGATATACCCCCAAAAACTAGACCGGTTTCTGAGCTTCATCCCATCCCGTTTAACTAAAAAGAGCATATTCCGAGTTTTACTCGCATTTAAGAACAGTTCACTCGCGGTAATGCCCAACTGCCCAAAAGAAATTCGGACCTAAGAACGTCAACGGTCTTCAAAGTACCACTAAAATGAAAATCGTTGCACTTCAGTAACATCCAAACAGACAGTTCGATGGCTACCACACTATATGTAATGTAACGAGGTGCAATAGTCTTAGGAGAGATAGACGCTAGTCTATTATAGTCCGTGATAGTTCCGTGTAGTCAAGTCTTCTCCAACTTGATTGCCAAAAACCAAGAACATGACATTGAACCTATAGAAGAAATAATCGAGAGGTTTCAAATGAAAAAAATTAAATCAAAATCGGACCATTAGTAATCGAGATACGAAAAAGTTATTCGACTAATGAGGGCCATCTTTAATGACCATTATGATGGTATTCTACACGGATTTCGAAGTGGCTCCCTATCTGGAAAGTTTCCTTTTGGCATCAACTAAGATCACAGAGAGTGGCACATCCCATTCAAAAAGTGCAGCGTTTGAGCTTTTTTAGCTGTGTACCCAACGTACTATTACGGCTGCCACGACTTATTGTCTGATCGTACCATAATTTTTTAATTTTCGGCTTTCAGGAACGTTTTTTGCTACAATTGCAAGGTTACAGCTTATAAAATAGTGAACTAACTTTATAAAGAGAAAACAACTCTTAATTATTATCTCGACGATCTTTATTTCGCTTTAAATAATTCCCAATTATATCAATTGAACTTCATTAAGGAAAAAGATTTTTTACAATCTCAGTCATTGCGTTTTCGATCTGCTCGACTGAATCTGATTGAGTCAAGTCTATCTTGTTATTCAATACGTTAGGTTTACATCGTGAGTTATTGAAGTGACTCGACTTAATCCTTTTTCAGTCAGAAAAGAGAAATAAAAAGTTAGTAACTTTGCTTGTTAAGAGTTAGCGATTCAGGAGACCTACGATGGTAGACATGATTCAAAACCTCACCGACCTGTGCAGAAAACCAAATTTCGTATAACGCCGTAACCAAGGTTACACACCAACCTAAGCACATGGCTTGGGTGTCTCTTTTTACCACTTTCTTACTCCCCTTCTGGTATCTAGGGTCGGTGAGGTTTTGAAAGATGTATACTTAAACTAATAAACTAAATATAAATTAAGATAATAGAACAAACTGTACCTCAAATTCGAATTATTTTATGAAAAACGTTAAACATAAATACAAATTGCGGAACATTTAAGGTTGCGATTTTGCCCATGTTAGAAATCTTGCAAATAGTGCTTTACTGGAGCGGTTGAGCAGCGAAACCTATTGAAGTTACAAAAAAATTATGTAGATAAAAAATAAAGTAGAAAGATTGGGCTACAATGTAAGCTAAATTTTGTTGCTAAAATGTTGATATTTAATAGAGATAAGGCTTACTGAAAGTGAGGAAAATTGCTTGCTTTTATTTACCCACTTTTGGGCCATTTTTAAATAAAAAATGAAAATTCTGAGATATACATATCGTACTCTATACTTTCTTCTTCACTTTAAGACTTAGTTTTGAAGAATAATTAACATAATGAACCTGAACCAACCGCTCCAGTAAAACGCTTTTGAATTGTTATATTTCTATTATAAGGACAGGGGCCTTCTGAAATTGGGAATAAATTCGCCTAACTACGTCAATTTTAATGTAGCTATTTGATAACAGTCGTCGTTGTTCTTAAAGTTGCTTACTTTTCAAAATGAGCATATACCTTTCTCACTCTAGAATATCGCAACCTTAAGTTTTGAAATTGGTAGTCGTAATTTGTCACTACTTTCAACTTCTTAACACATTAAATGCTACCGATGCATAAGGTGCGCATCTATAGACAACGCTCACCAAATCTCAAATTCGTAACTAAATTGCTAACCTTACCGAACGAGGTTTAAGTAGTAAACAGCTTAAGCGCATCATGTGCGTCGGCAGCATTAGCGAAATCGTCGTGCAGATGCACCTTATGCGTCAGTAGCATTCAACGTGTTAAGTCAATCCTGTTTATGTCGTGTTTATTTTCTTTCAAGCTTAACTCGACCGACTCGACTCGAGTCAAGCTATTAAAATTTTAGGCTTGACTGAAGTGCTTCAAGTAGTTCTAAATTTGAAGCTACTTCGTTTACGTCGTAACTTTCAAGAGGATTCAGTGGATCCACTTCGTTAAAACAGCTTGAAAACACTCGACCTGAACGTACTGAATACCTATAATTAAATCTTATTTACACTGATACATCTCCTTAATTAGTAATTACATATTATTAATTTCAAATTTCTTCAAAAAAAAATATAGACTTTCTTTCTCTTGTTAGTACTCATTTTTCGGTTTTGAAGACTGAAAGAAGTTTGTAGATAAAAGTTAGCATTTCTTCTTAACACTCTTCTTCTCGTTACCCTTCAATTAAGTTTTTCAATGGAGAGCAACACACAATGGTTGTACGATGTACCTGTAACAACAATTTAAATGTACTAATTTTAATTACATTAATTGCAATTACATATTTTACTTATAGGCTTTCTAAAACCTATAATCCTAGTCCTATATAATCCTATAAACCTATATCAGGCGTAAATTACACAGATTAACCTAATTAATTTTAAAGTTACGTCTCTCGGTACTAATAAATGTCCACAATGATAAACCTTATTTGTAAAAGTAACTACAAACTTGAGTACATAAATATAGAAGCCTAAACATGTCATTGCATTGATTTTGCTTACTAAAAATCAAGCACTGTACAGTTGTCAGTGTTTCTTGTTGTTTAGTTTACTCTAATCGAACCTAAACCAAATAAATAATAAATCGATTGTAAAGAGCACGTTCTTTACAACAGATCTCGTTCAAAATCTTTTACAGCGAGCGGTTGGATCTAGCGAGCACATTTTATTAGCACAAGCGCACGCACTCATTATAAGCAGGCCTGATAGTTGCGTCTGTAGGGTAAATTATACGGCTTTTGCTGAACCAAAGATTTCCTTTGGTAGGATTGGTCCTTAAGGCCCAAGGATGGATTTAAGAAGTGAAGCCACCGCGATTTTTAATGTTAGTTTTTTGAGGTTTTGGCAGCTCTGCTCTGGAGGAAAATAGGGCTCAATCTGTATAGACGCATTAATAATTATGCCATACTATTCCAAGTATTTCTATAAATATTTCCTATAAATTTTATCTGAAAGATTTTTTTCTCAAACAAGCCGTTTAGCCGCTAGAGGTGCGTTAAAGTTTTTCAAAAATTCCCAAATCTTCGAAACTACACACATTTTAAGGAAATTTCTTCTTTGCCAAAGTAAACTACATCAAAGTATCTACAAATTATATCTGGAAGGTTTTTATCGCAGACCCGCGGTTTAGGCGCTACAGCGTGTTAAAGTTTAACAAAAATTCCAAAATTGGCAATAAACTGTTCTCTCAGTTTTCGCTTATAACTTCAAAACTACACACATTTCAAGAAAATTGATGTCTTATAAAAGCAAACTACATCAAATTTCCTACAAATTATATCTGGAAGGTTTTTATCGCAGACCCGCGGTTTAGGCGCTAGAGCGTGTTAAAGTTTAACAAAAATTCCAAAATTGGCAATAAACTGTTCTCTCAGTTTTCGCTTATAACTTCAAAACTACACACATTTCAAGAAAATTGATGTCTTATAAAAGCAAACTACATCAAATTTCCTACAAATTATATCTGGAAGGTTTTTATCGCAGACCCGCGGTTTAGGCGCTACAGCGTGTTAAAGTTTAACAAAAATTCCAAAATTGGCAATAAACTGTTCTCTCAGTTTTCGCTTATAACTTCAAAACTACACACATTTCAAGAAAATTGATGTCTTATAAAAGCAAACTACATCAAATTTCCTACAAATTATATCTAAAAGGTTTTTATCGCAGACCCGCGGTTTAGGCGCTAGAGCGTGTTACAGTTTAACAAAAATTCCAAAATTGGCAATAAACTGTTCTCTCAGTTTTCGCTTATAACTTCAAAACTACACACATTTCAAAAAAATTGATGTCTTATAAAAGCAAACTACATCAAATTTCCTACAAATTATATCTGGAAGGTTTTTATCGCAGACCCGCGGTTTAGGCGCTAGAGCGTGTTAAAGTTTAACAAAAATTCCAAAATTGGCAGTAAACTGTTCTCTCAGTTTTCGCTTATAACTTCAAAACTACACGCATTTCAAGAAAATTGATGTCTTATAAAAGCAAACTACATCAAATTTCCTACAAATTATATCTGGAAGGTTTTTATCGCAGACCCGCGGTTTAGGCGCTACAGCGTGTTAAAGTTTAACAAAAATTCCAAAATTGGCAATAAACTGTTCTCTCAGTTTTCGCTTATAACTTCAAAACTACACACATTTCAAGAAAATTGATGTCTTATAAAAGCAAACTACATCAAATTTCCTACAAATTATATCTAGAAGGTTTTTATCGCAGACCCGCGGTTTAGGCGCTAGAGCGTGTTAAAGTTTAACAAAAATTCCAAAATTGGCAATAAACTGTCCTCTCAGTTGTCGCTTATAACTTCAAAACTACACACATTTCAAGAAAATTGATGTCTTATAAAAGCAAACTACATCAAATTTCCTACAAATTATATCCGGAAGGTTTTTATCGCAGACCCGCGGTTTAGGCGCTAGAGCGTGTTAAAGTTTAACCAAAATTCCAAAATTGGCAATAAACTGTCCTCTCAGTTTTCGCTTATAACTTCAAAACTACACACATTTCAAGAAAATTGATGTCTTATAAAAGCAAACTACATCAAATTTCCTACAAATTATATCTGGAAGGTTTTTATCGCAGACCCGCGGTTTAGGCGCTAGAGCGTGTTAAAGTTTAACAAAAATTCCAAAATTGGCAATAAACTGTTCTCTCAGTTTTCGCTTATAACTTCAAAACTACACACATTTCAAGAAAATTGATGTCTTATAAAAGCAAACTACATCAAATTTCCTACAAATTATATCTAGAAGGTTTTTATCGCAGACCCGCGGTTTAGGCGCTAGAGCGTGTTAAAGTTTAACAAAAATTCCAAAATTGGCAATAAACTGTTCTCTCAGTTTTCGCTTATAACTTCAAAACTACACACATTTCAAGAAAATTGATGTCTTATAAAAGCAAACTACATCAAATTTCCTACAAATTATATTTAGAAGGTTTTTATCGCAGACCCGCGGTTTAGGCGCTAGAGCGTGTTACAGTTTAACAAAAATTCCAAAATTGGCAATAAACTGTTCTCTCAGTTTTCGCTTATAACTTCAAAACTACACACATTTCAAGAAAATTGATGTCTTATAAAAGCAAACTACATCAAATTTCCTACAAATTATATTCGAAAGGTTTTTATCGCAGACCCGCGGTTTAGGCGCTAGAGCGTGTTAAAGTTTAACAAAAATTCCAAAATTGGCAATAAACTGTCCTCTCAGTTTTCGCTTATAACTTCAAAACTACACACATTTCAAGAAAATTGATGTCTTATAAAAGCAAACTACATCAAATTTCCTACAAATTATATCCGGAAGGTTTTTATCGCAGACCCGCGGTTTAGGCGCTAGAGCGTGTTAAAGTTTAACAAAAATTCCAAAATTGGCAATAAACTGTCCTCTCAGTTTTCGCTTATAACTTCAAAACTACACACATTTCAAGAAAATTGATGTCTTATAAAAGCAAACTACATCAAATTTCCTACAAATTATATTTAGAAGGTTTTTATCGCAGACCCGCGGTTTAGGCGCTAGAGCGTGTTAAAGTTTAACAAGAATTCCAAAATTGGCAATAAACTGTTCTCTCAGTTTTCGCTTATAACTTCAAAACTACACACATTTCAAGAAAATTGATGTCTTATAAAAGCAAACTACATCAAATTTCCTACAAATTATATCTAGAAGGTTTTTATCGCAGACCCGCGGTTTAGGCGCTAGAGCGTGTTAAAGTTTAACAAAAATTCCAAAATTGGCAATAAACTGTTCTCTCAGTTTTCGCTTATAACTTCAAAACTACACACATTTCAAGAAAATTGATGTCTTATAAAAGCAAACTACATCAAATTTCCTACAAATTATATTTAGAAGGTTTTTATCGCAGACCCGCGGTTTAGGCGCTAGAGCGTGTTACAGTTTAACAAAAATTCCAAAATTGGCAATAAACTGTTCTCTCAGTTTTCGCTTATAACTTCAAAACTACACACATTTCAAGAAAATTGATGTCTTATAAAAGCAAACTACATCAAATTTCCTACAAATTATATTCGGAAGGTTTTTATCGCAGACCCGCGGTTTAGGCGCTAGAGCGTGTTAAAGTTTAACAAAAATTCCAAAATTGGCAATAAACTGTCCTCTCAGTTTTCGCTTATAACTTCAAAACTACACACATTTCAAGAAAATTGATGTCTTATAAAAGCAAACTACATCAAATTTCCTACAAATTATATCCGGAAGGTTTTTATCGCAGACCCGCGGTTTAGGCGCTAGAGCGTGTTAAAGTTTAACAAAAATTCCAAAATTGGCAATAAACTGTCCTCTCAGTTTTCGCTTATAACTTCAAAACTACACACATTTCAAGAAAATTGATGTCTTATAAAAGCAAACTACATCAAATTTCCTACAAATTATATCTAGAAGGTTTTTATCGCAGACCCGCGGTTTAGGCGCTAGAGCGTGTTAAAGTTTAACAAAAATTCCAAAATTGGCAATAAACTGTTCTCTCAGTTTTCGCTTATAACTTCAAAACTACACACATTTCAAGAAAATTGATGTCTTATAAAAGCAAACTACATCAAATTTCCTACAAATTATATCTAGAAGGTTTTTATCGCAGACCCGCGGTTTAGGCGCTAGAGCGTGTTAAAGTTTAACAAAAATTCCAAAATTGGCAATAAACTGTTCTCTCAGTTTTCGCTTATAACTTCAAAACTACACACATTTCAAGAAAATTGATGTCTTATAAAAGCAAACTACGTATGTTTTTAAAATTTATTTGGTAGTACCAAGTTCTGTAAACTCTTGATTTGAATTTGCAGTGTAACTGCAATTATTCAAAATCCTACTAAATTGTTGAATATCGTTCTTGTGTTCTTGACGTTCCATTTCCAGCCTTGTTTGTAACGCCTTGATCGTTTCTTCGGCCAACTGCAAACGGTCTTCAGAATTGGTGTCCGATTTTGAACTCGATTTTACACTATAAGAACTATAATTGCTGACTTGATCTGCACGTTGATCAAATTCCATACGTGCGACTTTGGCTTCCAATTTGGCCACTCTCTGTCTTTCGATTCTAAATTTGGAGAGAGTCGTTTCGTGAGAAACCCTCTCCGACTCCAATCTTTCGTTGGCGATCTTAGTAAGTTCCAATAAACGAAGGCGTTCGGCTTCGTATTGTCTCGCCGTTTTAGTATCCATCTAAAAAGAGTTTTATCAGTTAAAAAAGAAAAAAAGGAAAACAATTAAATACTTCTGCATTTTTAGCACTTGAGACGGTGCCTCTTTTAACTTTGTCTTTTTGAATTTCTAACTCTCTTTTTAATTCGTTAATTTGAAATTGATGATTGTCGATTTTGCACGTTTGTTTCGAAACTTCAATGACTAGATTTCTGTTTTCCAAATTCTGTTTTTGAATTATTTTCTCCTTTTCTTGAACTGCCTCGCTTTGAATGTCCTGAGCTTTGGCAACTTTAGCCTATAGGAAATAAATTTGTCAAAATTTTCAATCTCAAGTAAGAAAGTAGGCAAAAAACTGAACTGATGGGTAATGGAGGCCTTACTATTAACTTAGTTTACCTTTAATATTGTAATAAGGTCTCCATTGCGGTCATTTGCTTCGTCCAACGTACGAATTTTCGATCTTAAAACTGCGCACTCTGACTCCACAGCTTTATTTCTAGCTTTCGAAGCTTCAAGTTTCTTCTTAACATCTCCAAAACTTGCTTTTAGCTCGCAATTTTCCCTACTGACTTCGCTTAATTTTTTATCTAATCTTGTTAATTGAACAGTGTCAACTTTTGGCCCTGCTGTATAAGTAATAAAAAAATCGAACTTTGCTACAAATTAGAAGTATTCAACTTTACGTTTCTCATCATATTGAGAAGCTTTCAATTTTTCTTTTAAATCGTTATTCTTTTGTTGTAGATCGCATATGATTTGTGCGCGTCCTCTCCAATTTTTGTGCTTATTTACGATCGTTTGGACAGTTTCTAAACTTTCGCCAACTTCTTGTTGTAATAACCTGGTGGCCACTTTAACGTCGTTTTTTAACTGTAGGTTGGCATTTCGAGTTTCGAATAACTTATTAGTCGTATTGCTCAATTTTTCTTGTAATTGTTTAATTTGGCATTCGAGCTCATTTTTAGGTCTCGAAACTTCAACAACTTAGGGCGGCAGAAAATAAAAAAAAACTATTGAAAATCTAAATCTAAACCTACCGGGAGCTTCTTTAGTTTCACTTTTTTTCTCGATATTAAAAATATGCTGTTCTAATTTGGAGCACTTGCTTTTATAAACTTCAATTTCTGAGTTTCGTTCTCTTAACTTTTTGCTAAGTTCCACTATTTTTCCACTAGCAAGATTTGCGGGCGTACAGTCGGCGAAACTATTTTTAGGGCAGACACCATGATACTCCTCTAATTGTGAGTTTACCTGATTAAGTTTTACAGTGCTATCAGATAATTGAATTTCGACGTCTGATAAATTTTTTTGTAACATTCCATTTTCGTGAATTAGGTACTTAGGAATAAGCAAATTTAGAATGTAAATGGCTAGATGGACAAATTTTACCTGCACTTGATCGCGAAGGTACCTATTGAGTTGATCTGGAAATATTATGTCTTTAGGGACTTCGGGAACAAAAACATCTATTAGTTCTAAGTTATCGGGAGTTGTTAACGTTTTATTAAATCTCTTTTTAGCGCTTAATTGCTTGTTTTGCATTTTATAACTAAATAAATAGATGTATAAATAAAAAATATGTCAATTCTGTAATGACATTGTCAAATATGTGTATTTTGTGGAGGGGGGCTAGCTCACAGCACTTAGGTCACTTATTTGGGCCCATAGTACCTTCTCCAAGCATCAGTCTTCCCGATTCCTCATTTGTAAGTGGAATTTTAGAGTTTTGGTCGAAGGGGTAACGCTTCTGGTCATGTCAAGCCACAAGTCCATCAACACATTGACAACACTAGCACTTTGTAATATCATTATTTTAATAAGAAGGTGGTCGAAGAGTGACGGGAAAAGTATGCCTGAATGATTAACAATAACAAACTTCTAATAAAACTTAAATTACTATTTCTAAATTGCGTCAACCATAAATACAGTATTGTACGATGGGTTGCATATGCACAAAAATTAAACTCGTTAAGGTATACGTCGCACGTCGCAGATAAATAAATTAGAAATTAGGGCAGATTGCTAACTCAATACAACCACCGAACCACCCTATCCTATATGTCTTGTACATTTTGGCAGCTTTCAGTTTATCGTAAAAGAAGTTAGTTGCAACATGTAGCATCAGTTATTTTTAGTTTTATTCAAATTAAAAACGAAATTACCAAAAAACAGGTGACAGCTGGTGACTAGACGTCATTACACGTCAACGATCTGGATTTATAAACAAACATGAACTACAATTTAGATTTAATTTATTAATTTGGTGAAAGAAACCGTTATCAAAAATACCATGGTCGATTTAAGCGGAGGGCAGGATGGCCCAATCGAACATGGTTTTTCCAATACAGTATTTATCGTACCTGCCATAATATTTATATCACTTACAGGTAAGTATAAGTTCTTACATTTTAATTTAATAATAATTAAGTAGTTTATTCTATAAAGGGTCGATTTTTAAGTTGTTAATGTATTTTTAATTTTGAGGGATTTAAAACTTTTCGGTTAATGGGAGGTGTGTCGAATTGTGATGTCTCAACATTTGCTGGTTGCTGGTTAATTTACGTTTTTGAAGTTAGTGGTGCATTAGTTTATAAAATGATTAACAAGAAGGGAAAGGTAGGATCGTGCCGATGGAAACATCTCACGAGTAAAGATTTGCCTCGGACTTATTGGCCATCTGTAGGTTTTCTATGAAAACAAAGAAGCACACATGGAACTTTTATTATGCACTAGGTTTAAATATTCTTTACTGATCACCGATCGAAACAAAGTAAGAGTTTGAGTGCTTGAGTGGGCCTATTAATAAGCTTGCAATTTTGCTTTTGGCATCCCCTTCGCCCCTTAACATGAAGCATGTTAAGTATAACAACAATCAAATTTCTAGAACCCATTTTAGAGTTCCTAATAATAGTAATCGGTAGTCAAACCTTCCAAACCCTATTCAGAAAAATATTTTCAAAATAAATATGTTTTTGTAGCCAACTGAACTTTGATACTCTGCATTTTGCTTACATTTCGAAAAATGTATTTGTTTTCTACTCCTGTATGCCACTTAAATAACTTATTTATCAATTAATAAGCATTTATTGATAAGGTTACATTTCGTTACATAATTGTAATTTTGTTTACATGTTACTAATCACAATTTGATAATTAAAACTAATCTTGCTCTGTAACAAAACGTGTCAGTTTTTTGAGTTCTGCTGAGTTGGCTTTAGTTTCTTGTAGTTGAGTGCTTTTGCTTGTGAAAAATGGAAGGTGCGGAACCCGAAAATCCAAATTTACCCAACATGCCGTCTCTTGACGAGCTTTTGGCTGCCTTAGACAAATTAAACTTGACCGATGCCGATAGAGAAAATTTAAAAGAGGGTTTGATGGGACAATCTCCGTTAAATGAAGAAACGATGAAAAATTTCATGTCCTCAAATGCTCAAGTTTTACCTGGATATTCTCTCATGTCTTACGCTATTATGTTATCAGGGGTTGCATTGTTTTCTATTTTTGGTAAGGCCTTTTATTAAAATTTTACGTGATTTATATTCACCTCCAATATGGAATTATTAAAATTGATAAACTTTGTTTTATCTCCTTACACGTTTGTTGTATAGAACTCTCACGTTTTGTTAAGATTATCTTTAGTATTTTAAGTGTCAAATCGTGGTGTGAAAGTATTAAGATGGAATTAAAAGAACTACCTTCTGAAATATCGGAACTTAGAGCTCTACAACAGATGAGAGCTGAAATGCCTTTTTTGAGCATGCAAGAAGTTTTAGAAATTATGAAAGAAAGAAATCAATTTACAATACAAACTTTACCACCCATAGACATTGAATTACCATCTGGACCACCACCTCCAGAAATTCGCCCCTGTTTGAGGTGTTTTACAAATTTTTGGGTTTTACATTGGGGAGACTTTTTGCTCGTGATCATCTTGTTGATTTTCTGCGCTGCGCTCGGTAGTATTTTTAAGATGCACTTTTTTTTATTATCCCACGAGAAGATCTAAGGGGACAAATTTAATAAAATTTAACAGTTCATTTTCTTTTATAGCTTTTGGTCTCTACAAACTATATCTATCGACTCGAGAGGATACAAAAGAAAAAGAAAAGAAACGATTGAAAAGAGAAACTCGAAGGAGGCGCAGAAGATGATGTATTCGCTTTCCAAAACATTTAATTAAAGTGAAGAGTTTTCTTCAAGTGATGACTAAAGTAATTTATTATCTATTAAGAAAATGTGTTGTGACTTCAGCTTCTTTGTTTTTAATTGTATTTTTGATGAAAACTCTTTGAATTTTATTTTTGTCGAACAAACATTTCGTTGTTTATATGCCAATAAATTTTTATCATATTTTCAACTAAAACTTATTGTCTCTTAAGTCTTTTTTGTAAGCTGCAGTAGTTACATTTCGACTATACCAAATAATCGATTTGTAGAGCAGGTTTTGGCCCACTGAAACTGAAAGTTAAACTCGGAAGCTAGCGCTAGCCTATCTGCAATCTCCCTACATTCAATTTTCAAATTACTGGGACACTGGGTACTACCCAGTGCTGTGCGTTTGTTGGAGAGCTTGTTAAACCAAAGATAAAGTATAGGTAATTACCATTCTGCAGTGATTTTATTTCCGAGTTCCTGTAAAGGCAAAACGCTACTTGTAATTTTGTGATGCCCACTCCTTACTCCATTCCTCCATTGTAAAGAGAAAACTGATTTAGAACCTAATTCCAATGTTAGGGCATCTTTACTATTTTAGCAGATATACCTTTTAATACTTACTGCAAAGAAATTTATTTAAATTTCATTTAAATTTTATTTAAATTTAGTTTATTTTATAAATTAATTGCTCATATTTACGGCTCCTAGCATTTACGCGATTTCCCAATTATCGTAGCTCCTTGTGGTTTTGTTGCTAACTTCATTGCGTCAATTTCAAAGTTTGTTTGAATTTTGAATGAACATAACCTCTCTTTTTAAGTTTAAAGTTTCGCGATGCTTTTGTGCTTTTCCAACCCGTTTTAGTCCGATTAGTTTGAAATACATTGAAAATGAATTCAACTTCGTTTGACGACGATTTTATGGATATTTTTAATTCAGAAATGGAAATTCAAGAGGACGATAATTTGGAAGACTTCAAAATAACCTTAAAAATATCCTTTTACTTACAATTTAATTTATTTTACCGCCCAAATGTAATTTCTTAACAGTTAGTACGATTTACTTGCTAATCAAATTGGCAAGGAGGAAAAAATTCAACAAATCCATAATTTAGTAATCAAGTTTTTACCGAAATTGAAAGTTGGGGAAGTCGACGAAAAATTATTGAAGCACTTAATGCCCTTTATAAATGGGTTGGTTTTTACAGTAAGTTTTGTCGTTTATTTACACTATCGGTAGACTAACCAATTTTGTAGTTGTTTGAAGAAATCGAGCAAAGCGTCGAAGCAAACCAAGCAAAATCAACCGAAATTTTAAAATTCTTAAAGGAACAATTCAAAGTAAGTTTACAACTTACAATCCCTGATCCGAGTAAGCAAGTTGTAATTTTTAGGTGTGTATTAACATCCACAAACTATTATACGCTGTAATTGAAATTGTTTTACAAATTGAGAAAACTCCATTGGCCTGCGTTCCTAGCCTGCCCCTAAATGTCGTACAAATATTATCGATGACTTTCACTAATTGTAAAAAGAGGTGACTATTTGCTTTTGAATTGCCCGACGTAATTTCGTGTGCTTGCAGTAATAAACTTCTGAAATCTTACTTCGAAGACTTACAAGAAGTAATAATGCTGTTCAAAGAGGCCCAAAGTGTACATACAAGCTTTTTAAAGTTTCTAGAAAATAATTTAAGTGTTAACGAATCACAAGAAGAGTTTTTATTATTCAAAAATAGTTGAGTTTCAAATTGGTAATTACGTCGAGTTAATTAATTTTTTTTTAGTTTTGGAAACTTTGGGAGTTGTTGGCATAACTTTGACTGACATGAACGTAAAAGCCGTAACAGATAACTGGAAGTGCTACATAAATTTGTCTGAGAAATATAAGAGTGCTTTAAGTAACTTTTCTTTCAATGTGGATGGGGTGTTTAATTTTCTATTTTCTGAATCGATTAAAAAGTTAAGCAGCGCTAAAACTGTGGTATGTAGTAGTAGTAGTTGTATTCACTGCATTATAAAAGTCACAGTTTGTGTAAAATTTTAGGAACCAAAAGTGGCCACATCTTTCCTCAAATTAGCTAATTTCTTTATTCGGATTGCCATCCGTTTGTGCGGCATCTTTTGGACAGATTTGGAAAATTTTTCTAGGGTGATATTTGGATTTCTAACGTCCCTTTACGAGTAATAAAATTTTGAAAGATTTTAAATTGTAACTCGAGATTTCTTTGTAGTTTTTCCCAACCGCTTTTACAACGGGAAGGATGTTGTGAAAGCTTAATAACTCAAATCAACAGCTTGATTTTTGTACAAACCGATTTGCTGTTGGATAAATTACTCTGCGAACCTAATTTTTATAAAGTTAGCTTTTGGTTTCTTCAAATTTCGTTTTATAATAGTTGATGCTTTTAGGCTTTTGCAATTTTCGAAGGTATGAGTTCGAGAGGATGTTTGTTCTTGATATTGGCTGTTTTTCAAAAGGTACCAGCTTTAATTCATGCAGAATCCATCATCTCGAACACGTGCAATGCTTACATTTTGATTAGCTTACTGTTTGACGTTATGAAAGAGTGTAAGTAGTTTCTAATTCATTTATTGAGAAAAATTAGTATTGCTCAGTGCTTTTCTGACTGTAATGTCATTAACTACTGTTACTGAAAAATACAGAAGGGGACGTAATTTACAAAAAAGAGTTTTTTTGGAAATTTCATCTTCCAAAATTTTTTTATTTCTATAAAAGCGCGACAATATTACATTGTAAGAAATTATACATTTTTGAAATTTTGACCTAAAAATCATAGCTTTGAAACTTGCGTAGCGCATAGCAGAAAATGAAACTAAGTTTACGAATTAAAGAACTTCGATATCTACACATATCCAAATATAGACAAAACCGACCGAGCCGATTTTGAGAAAATGCGTTTTAAAATTTTAGGCCGCCATTTTGAATTTAAAAATTTGGAAAGCTCGTACTAACTTATAGCTGAGTATAAATATTGTGGGTCCAGATTTTCCGAAATGCGACCAAAATAACCCCCTTATTTTTGGCCACCCTGTATAGAAACCAAATTTCAACAAAATCGCTTTGTAGTTTTTATTTGCTGGCGTTACAGACACACTCACACACACTGACAGACCGAATTTTTCAGTTTTATTTTTTAGCGTTTTGGATTCATTTACATCCGTATTGAAGGGTTGAAAAACGTATCTATAAAATTTGGAGAAAAACTTTTGGAAAACTATCATTCCCAATGAAGTAAAATTTATCCCTTAAATACGACCCTCCCTCTTGGAGATGAGATCCAAAAAAGCTTAAATTGTAATCATTTATTGATCCTCTTCATTAATAATTCTGTATTTTTTCGTTTATTTCTAGGCTATGCTGAGCTGTTTTGGAATATTGGATTACCCATTTGCAATCAAACGCACGTTTTATACGACACAATTTTGATAAGCTGCGCTTCTGTTGTTTTATCTCTTAATCAAAACGAATACTCCATGATAGAGATAATTTTATTTAAAAACTGTCTACAACCATTCCTGTGGCCATCTTTACTAGCAACCGACGTTTGGTGTACAGTTCTAAGGTTGTACATACAGTTAGTTTTATTTTTAACAACACTAATCTTATTTTTTTTAGACAAAAGTTATATTTGTGTTACGAAACTCTCTGCTTAATCGTTGAAAAAATTAACAATCTATTGCAAAATAACGTTTTTGCACAAGAGCCCCAACAAATCATTTTAGAACACCTCTTAAGTTGCCTTTACAAAATTTTGGCAGACGACCAAAAATATAATTTTGTGCATAAATACCCCCCACACCTCAATTTACACGTTTGGAAAGCGTTGGGCTTACAGAAATTTCCTAAAAGTGAACTTTTTGCCATCGAGTCGATGCTAATCACAACTGTTGACAAAATGAACGAATTTTTATCAGGAAAGGCAACAAAAAGGGACGTAGTATTTTTGGTAAAGTTTTCAAATTTAGTCTCGATATCTCTGTTTAACATTTCACAAAATTTCAGTGCAATTCTTTGGACTTATTTGCAAGTCTTCCTAAAAACAGCGGAATTGATGTAAAGCCATTTTTGCGATGTGTGGCAAAATTTTGGCACTTTGACGTCCATAAACAATCCTCAACTTCTGTAATTTTTAAACAAATAGCGTTTTCTTTGTGTCGGGCGACTAGGAACTTCAGTTCCGATTTTGAGAGCGCCGACACACTATTGGTAAGTTTTTGGGGAAGCTCGAGGCTTCTTTTTTAAATTTCTAAACGCATACATTTTCAGATATTAATCAAAATGAAAGAACTGATCAACTGTAATTTCGACATGAAAATACAAGCGCTGCAAATAATATGTTCCTTCTCGAGTAAATCATTTTTGTTGTACCAAGATCGAAATCGAATTCTTACGGAACTGTCCGTCCTTTTTCGCATTTTACTTTCAGATAAAAACGTAGTCGTGCAACAACAAGCATTAGAGACTTTTGTTAACTTTTTGAATTGCACCCCACATCCTGAACTTGCTCAAAATTGTGTTAAAAATAGCGCTTATTTGGAAGGCATAATTTCGAATTACATTCATCGTGTTATTGAAAACAGTTCGATGGGTATGGAAGAATATTTGCACTATCAAAAGAATTATAAATTCGAGCATGTTTGCATCGACGAAGAAGTTACTTCGAAACAGAAAAGTTCTTATAATCCTTCTGAAGATGTGAATTTAGTAGCTAAAAGAATTAAGAGCGATATTGAACTGTTGAATAAACTGTGCGGTAAAGAAAATTGTCTGCAACGAAATTTAACGCCTGTATACGACATGCTGAGTCGAAACTTTAATTTAAAATTTTGATAATTACACCTTGGGTCTGATGTACGTTTTAGGAAGACATGCATAATTTTTTCTTTTATACACTATGTTTTCAATTTTAAATAGTTTAAGTTCTACGTTGTTTAATTAGAATTAAATTATTTTCTTAATATTCTGTTCTTTTGTTTCCTCAGATTTTGAAAAGTGTGGAATGATTGACCTATTTCTAAGGTTGCAGTGTGTAGAAGTTATTGGCTCTGATGGGTAAGTGGCAATTGAATTTTTAAAAGGGGTGAAGTGAAAGAAGTCTTTGAGGAAGAAGGGCTTTAAAAATAGTGCAAACAATTTCAAGTATGACTCGAGTCGCGAGTGATGATGAGTTTTGAATAGTTTATTTTGTAGTCTGAAGCCAGTTTTAAACTGTGGCAAAAGAACAAGATGGTAGTGGCCTAATGATGGGCGAGAGAATAGAAAAATATTATGAGTAGTTACGTAGTTACCCTTGCTATTGATGGCACACAGTTTAAATCGACATCTGTGCAAAAAGAATTTAATAACAATATTGTTTATTACCTCTACTTTTCTAACAATTGTTATTAATAAAAGTTTAAGTACGTGAGCAAAATATTAATTAGTTTGCCTATCAAATGCGTCTTCAGAGTCAAGATCGAGTGTTTTCATTGCCAATTTAAATTTTATTATTATTTTTGTGTAATATTTACATAACGACGTTATTAAATAATTAGCTAATTACGTTTGTTAAAAATAAACAAAATTCGCACATAATTGAAATTGTGAGGACAATAGAATGATAGTAATAACACTGTGGACACAGTGGGACACATTAAAGTTGACCTCTTCCCAACTATTTACTTATTTTAGGAGAAATAATTCGAGTCGTATAGTAAAAAAATTAAATAAATATTAGAAAATAATATGAATAAACATGAAATGTATAGTTTTTGCATTCATAAGTATTTAATTGATTATTATGTAGGCCATGGAAATATGTTGTCTAAATACATCCAATAATTATGAGGCCATTATTGTAAAATTTTGAAAATTGACGATAAGCAATCGTTAACATACTTTTTATTATTAATGAATTTTAATTTAAGTCGTTGATTTGTTAAAAAGATTAAAAACGTATATGTAGTTTCATAATGTAACATTTCCGTTTAAATTACCGATTGTTGTATGTTGTATGTTGCAGAAGGGAGTTATAAAACGATTTACATATTTTAAATAACTTAGGGGGCAATTAACCTCCCTACTGTTTCCTTAACTTTGATTTGAATATTTACGTATGTACAGTCAAAGAAATAATTATTGGCCATTCTACCCCAAAACTCTTAGAAAAATTCGGTCTGTCAGTGTGTGTGTGTGTGTCTGTAACGCCTGCAAATAAAAACTACTAAAGCGATTTTGTTGAAATTTAGTTTCGGCTACTTTAACAAAATTACATCGACAAAATAAACTTTTTATCGAAATCTATACAGGGTGGGCCAAAATAAGGGGGTTATTTTGGTCGCATTTCGGAAAATACTGGAATATATGGGCAAAATGCAGGGTTTTAGTTTTGATATAGTCGATTTTAAAATTAATTTCAAAATTTACTATTTTTAGAAGATCAAAGTTGACTAAAATTTTAAAACGGATTTTCTCAAAATTAGCTCCGACCGTTTTGTCTATATTTTGCTATGTGGTAGATATCGAAGCCGTTGTTTGGTTCTTCTGTTATGAGCAGATCCGAAGCTATGATTATTTGAAGGTAAAAATTTCAAAAATTGATAATTTCTTTTGTAATTAAAATTTGTAATTGCAAGCTGCTATATTAATTTATTCCATAAATTCTTATTATTTGTTACTATTTTGGTTCAAAAAACACTTCCGGTTCAACCGGAAATTAGCCAAATAAAAGGAGTTTTTGAAAACACCCTGTATTTTTTTTCTGATTTTTTGAAATGTCGTGAGATTAGCAGTTACCATATATAGATAGTAGCAGATTAGTAGATACCAAGCATGTTGAATTTTTACTTCCGGTTTAACCAAAAATGAAGTTAGCTTTTCTATTTTAAATACAACACCCTGTATAATTTAATTGGTTTGGAAGATTGTAAAATTGCCTATCTAGTGCTACCAAACATTTAGTATTTTGGCTTCCGGTTCAACCGGTAATGAGATTAGCTTTCTATTTCAAATAGAGAAACACCCCGTATAATTTTAGTTTTATGAAATCAGGGAAAGCTTTTGAGCATACTATTGTTAGGCACTATCTCTGTTATCTTCTTAAATATTTTCAACGCTTACGAAAAAGTCCTGTTATGGCCACGTCAGTCGTTTTCGAGTTACTTTTGGACAAAAAGTTCATCATCAATCATCACTACGTACTTGGTTTTCAAGATACCTAAGCACTTTGAGAAAGTTTTTTGAAAATTTTATCACTTTTACAGCTAATTATAACTTACAACGCATATTTAAGCATAAATTAAAATATGTATCGTCAACAGCGGCGGAGGTATGGGGGCCTATTGATAAAAATGACACAAATTTTTCAAATGTCAACAAAACATGTCCCATAGGTTTTTACATTCGATAACTATTTCCGGCAAAACTTTAATAATTCACCCGTAAGTGCAATTTGCAATTTATTGCGGTAACTTAGGTGAATCGAATTATACCGGTAAAATTAAGCAAGCTCACATAAAACTTTTAGTACTGCGATACTGGAACAAAATTTGTTATAAAAATTTGGAATTTCAATAATTTTTCTTTAATTGTAAAGAAACGGTCATATTTATGTTCGCCTTCGTATAAACTTTTCGTCCTAAGTCCCGAGATAACTCATACTCATAATTCATAATACACATAATATAGTATTTATAGCCCCGCAAGTTTGTTATTGTCCAGTATGTCAAACCTTTAGCAATCATCATTGGGTCATTGTTTAAAAAATGGTCTTTTCCGAAATTTCAGACAAAAATTCTGTAATAAAAGAAGTGACGATATATATATTTTCTTCATAACTTTGAAGAAATCTAAAAATATTTCGTAAATATCTTAGGTGCTATTGTTTGGTACCCAAATTTATAAAAATTTACCGGATGTTTCGTATAAAAGCACAAGAAACTTTTGACTGAAATTATCCTAGAGTTTTCTTGCACTTACAGCTTACCGACTTACAGTCAAGTGTTAAGCTGTAGCTATATCTGACAGTTCTCACATGTGAAAACGACACCCTAAAAAGTATGTCTGTGTGCCAGTGTGTTTGTAATGCCGTCAAACAAAAACTACTAACATTAAAAAACAAAAAGTTGATTATTTTTACATTAAAGGTGATATTAAAAAATATTAAAATTAAAGCCCGTTATGTAGTATTTTTATTATCATTTGCAATATTTTTTTAATTATTGAAATCGGACAATAAATATCGGAGTTATAGCTTTGGGCGTTTTTTGCCTGTATAAGCAAAATATAGTAGTCCAGTCAAATTAGACAAAAAATCGTGGAAAGTTTGGAAAAACTTGAATAAGAAGCTTTTGAAGTTCAATAGCACTCTCGCAAATGTTACAATTAAAAAAAAAGTGTTCTTTAACCTCTTCACGAAAGGGGAACACTAAACCTGGCACGATTTTTGCTTTGAAATATCTTTAGCTACGTCCTTTTTCTATTTGACGTAATATAGGAAATCTTTATAGTACCTCCAAGTTGAAAATAAGAAGCTTTTGAAGTTCGATAGCACTCTCATAAGTGTTGAAATTACAAAAAAAAAATTTTTAATTTCTTTACAATAGGTGAAGACGAAACCCAATACGACTTTTGTTTTTGAACTTCTTTAGTTACATCATTATTCTACCTCATCTAGTACTGGATTCTCCAGGAGTCGTTAACGTGGGATCTGTAGAAGGCAAGTTATTTTCACGAACAAGAAAAGGTCGCATATAAACACCTCCCCCTTCCCCCTCTTGCACCCACCTAACCGGACTTTTAGTATGTTGTACTGCGGGTTATAACGAATAACCATACCAATTTTCAAAACTCCCGGATGGGTTTTCCTCAAATGCCATCCATTTATCTAGTTTGATTGGGCTAATATTGAGAGATATTTACAAAAAACCGATTTTTCGCCCTTTGTCTTTAAATAAAATTTTTAGCAGAAGTGGGATCGATGGGGACTTTTGACATTTCATTTTTAATAGTGTCTTTAAGGTCTACACCAATTTTCAGCTCTATGCGAATTTTTCCAAAGCGTCATCTCGTAAACATACTCACTGTAACCCCTTCTCTGCTATCTCCCTTCTCTTATATTTCGAAAAGAGTTACACTTATGGCAAAATTCATATAACCAATCTTGTAGCTAATAATGTTTTCTATAACTTTTATAATAGCATTCATTAACCTGCGATCTATAGGAGGCGGCAGGCGAGTTATTTGCAAGAAACAGAAAAGGTGGATTTTAAACAGCTCCTTCTCCCCGCTCTTGCCCCCCACTCTCCGGGCCTTTTAGTATGTTGTACTGCCGGTTCTAATAAACAAGTACACCAAGTGCTATTCATTTATCTAATTTGCCTGGATTAATATTGACAAAAACCGATTTTTCGACCTTTGTCTTTGAATAAAATTTTTAGCAGAAGTCGGATCGATGGGGACTTTTGACATTTCATTTATAATGAGGTCTTTAAGGTCTGTACCAATTTTCAGTTCTATGCGAGTTTTTCCGAAGTTGATTGTCTATTTTGACTGGACTATAGGGCTTTATTTTATTTAGTGGATTTTAAAAATAATTTCAAAATTTACTACTGAAAATAGGACCAAAGTTGACTAAAATGTTAAAACGGATTTTCTCAAAATCGGTTTCGACAGTTTTGTCTATATTTCGATATGTTTTAGATATTGAAGTTCTTAATTGATCAACTTAGTGCCATTTATCGCTACGCGTTAGTTTCGGAGCTACGATTTTTTGAAGATCAGAATGTCAAAAATTTATATCTTTTTTTTGTAATCAAAATTTGCATTTGCAAGTTGGGGTATTAGCTTATTCCATAAATTTCTATTATTTGTTACTATTTTGGTTCAAAAAACACTTCCGGTTAAACCGGAAATTAACCAAGTAAAAGGAGTTTTTGAAAACGCCCTGTATATATTATGATTTTTTGAAATATCGTAAGATTAGTTGTGTAATGATACCAAACATGTTGAGGTTTTACTTCCGGTTTTACCGGAAATGGGGTTAGATTTTCTATTTTAAATGCAACACCCTGTATATTTCAAGTGGTATGAAAGATTGTTAAATTTTCTACTTATTGATGCCAGAATACTTAAAATTACTTTTCATATTTCAAAATAGAGTTTATAGGACTAGCTAAGGCGTACCTACAAAAAAGTCCTGTTTATGGCTACACAATTTCAAAAATTAATTATTTAGTTCATATCAGTTCAAAGTTAAATTTGGGGGCTTCGCCCACCTAAAAAAACTTAAAACATCTTCAAAGTGTTGCTCTCGGTGCTTTCCCGACTATTTTATATCTATAGTGTTCAAGGCTTGCGGTTCAACACATGAGGTGGTTTGGTGATTACTGATTACCTTAGCTCCTTAGCTGCCTATTGATAGTGTTTGCCCGACAGACGAAGTCGAATAACCCTAGTAATCGTGTAGAAAACTTTAGCAAGTTTTCAATTTCGTCTCTTTTTATCAATTACATCCCCAATTTTTATCCACTCGAAGAGCGGGTTTGTTCTAGTGTCTACTGTCTACTCTAATGCAAGCCAAACTGCATCGAACAATGCCAAATTAAAAATCAATAGATTCTATACGCTCGCAAGTTATTAATTGTCCTCGTTCTCTCAACACAGAGACAGATGGGCATACAAAATTTGTTGAGATAAGTAGTAAAACCACGTCATTTTTGACAACTTTAGAAAACTCGTAAATATTTAAACGCTTCGATTTGATATCTTCATAATTTATCTACTTTACGCTTTACGAACAGCTCGAAATTCAAATTTTATTATCGATTATTCATTTTGTCGTAGGTATTTTATCAGGACCGGCCCAAGGATGGTCTGTACCCAGTACTGGATATAATGGGGTTCAGAAGACGCTTTTTGATTGTTCAAGGTCAAACGGCTTAAAATGAAGTTTAGGAATTTTAGTAACGATTGATAGATAGTTTCTCTAAAATGGTGTTTCACTAAAACCAATTAAATTTTTGTTACTCAACGTTGAAGTGTCAATTACGTTATATTAGGTAATCAAGGGTTACATTCGTTTTACCGGTCCACCGTTAGAGGGCCAACCTATATACCAATCGACTTGGTTTTTGATTTGGAGTCGATCCCCGTGACCTTCAACGTCCGTCAAGGTCAAATAAAAAAGTTGGCTGCTTTTTCCCGTTTTTTTTTGAGAACAACGGAAAAAGTGATTTTTGTTCACATCGAGATTCTGGCGTATTCGATTATTCACGCAATCCGAGGCCCCCCGCGTTAGGTTACGAGGAAGGAACCGATTTTTTTTAGAGAAACGGAAAAGGTGATTTTTGATCAGATCGAGATCCTGGCGTATTCGATTATTCACGCAATCCGAGGCCCCCCGCGTTAGGTTACGAGGAAGGAACCGATTTTTTTTAGAGAAACGGAAAAGGTGATTTTTGTTCAGATCGAGATCCTGGCGTATTCGACTATTCACGCAATCCGAGGCCCCCCGCGTTAGGTTACGAGGAAGGAACCGATTTTTTTTAGAGAAACGGAAAAGGTGATTTTTGTTCAGATCGAGATCTTGGCGTATTCGATTATTCACGATAGCTGAGGCCCCCCGCGTTAGGTTACGAGGAAGGAACCGATTTTTTTAGAGCAACAGAAAAGGTGATTTTTGTTCAGATCGAGATCTTGGCGTATTCGATTATTCACGATAGCTGAGGCCCCCCGCGTTAGGTTACGAGGAAGGAACCGAATTTTTTTAATGCAACGAAATCTTTTCTCATTAGGATAATAGTGTTCTGGGACATTATTGTAATAGGTTTTTTTTGTATGGGATATTTTAGCATGGGATAATAATGATCGGGATGTTTTGACTGGGATTTTCTTACCAGGATTCCTTCCAAGTATGATTAGTTCCAGGTTAGGTTAGGTTGGTCAGATTAGGTGCGGTAGCAGGTTAGGTTAGGTGCGGAGCCGGTTTTTAGTGAAATTAGACGTTTTCGAGCAACTTTTTTATTTGACCTTGGCGGACCTTGAAGGTCACGCCAATCGACTCTACTCGAAGAGTAGAGTCGAAATATATATAGTGTTGCCCCCTTGCGGTGGACCGCTAAAACGAATCTTTACCGGTAATCAAATAGTGAACCCTAGGCTTATTAATTAGGAACTTTGACCATTTTTCGTTAGTGAGATTATCTAACTCGCCGTTGCGCGACTCACGAAAAAAATTAATGTTTCATCTATTGTTGTAAAATATACTATTTTCTTAAAGATTGACTGGCGCCCTAGGACAACGCCCAACTTCGTCCCCCGTAGGGCCGGCCCTGTACTTTATCACTGCATCAGAATAATGGACAAATTATTGACTCGGCTGTAGAACTAATTAGCAATAAGTCTTTGCGCTTCGCATTTTGTGAACTTGCTCCGAATCCATTAGTAACGAATTTTTTTATTTAAAATTATTAAAATATTTGGAACTCGTTTATCAGTTGCAAAGTACAAATTAGCAATTTCGAAAATACTTTCACCGATCTATTTTGTCATAATTTTAAACATTTATTTTATGAAATATTTTTAGATGCAATTTATAGGTGTAAATTTATCGAGTATAGAAAAGTAACTTTTATCGATTGGTCATCGATTGAGTTTACCCGCATTCCACTTTTTTTTATTAATGTTCCAGCAAATAGGCGACTTGCCAAGAATTTATCTGCAATAAAACTCTAATTATTACACATTACTTTATTTTTAAGTCTTAAAAGGTACATACATAGGTTAAAAAGGTTAAACTAAGAAAATCAAAACTTAAAGAGGCACTTGAAATTTCATTTTATAAAAATAGTCTCTTCTAATAATAAACTCCATTTTTAAAGGAAACAAACAGAAAGGTAATACTAAAACAGGTAACTCTGACTATTCAAAAATGTTTATTTCATGAGTGGGACTTCTTTTTAACAATAACACCTACGATACTAAAAAAATCAGAAATGTGATGAAATTTTGGGAGGTTACTGGTTACAAATTCGAACGTAAAAATTAAAACAGAAAAGCGTTAACAATTTAACAAGATTTTTCGCCAACAAAGCACCCACGATATAAACAAAACGTTTGGCCCCCTTTTCTCCACTTACAAACTAAAAAATGTATTCACAAAACAAAAAACTAAAATTACAATTTTTTAACGTTCGCCACTCCGCAAACAACCCTTAACTTTTAAGTACACATCACAATTTCGTAACTTTCTAAACAAAATTTCTCAATAAAAGAAGCGAAGCGCACTGGCGCCCACAACAATCAGAGCCAAATTTGCTCCCGAAATAATCGAATTCGCGTGATTGGGCTTGCTTGTCGAACTACCCGGCGTTTGTGTCGTCTTCGGAGGCTCTTCCGTCGAAATTGAATTTTCGCGTACTAAAGGTGGTGCAGTGGTCGATTGAAGATTTGGTGCACGTGTTGGATTAACGGTTGCTTCTTCTTCCTGCGATTGTTGTTTCACTTCGGGTTCGGTCACGGATGCTGCAACCGCAGACGGGGATACTCCCTGATCGCTCTGCACTTCTTCATTATTTGTAGCTACTTCCGCTCTTTCGGGACTTAACGATGTTATCAACACACTAGTGGCTGTCACGTTGCCATCACCATCTTGAGCGACGACCCACGTAAAACAAATTTGCATAAAAATTAACGAAACTAATTTTCTATCCATTTTTTTAAAGTTCCTTTTGAAATTAAAATTTCGCGTCGATTATCGGTTACGTAACGAACAATACTAAAGTTGAGGTTGAGGAGCGAAGAAGTTTTTAACGTATTTGTATTAGAACGTGCGCACCTGGACTCGCGTGATTCGAACTAAACAACCAACAAATGAACCCACGACCGGTATGTTTAACAATAAAACTTCGAATGCACGCCGATTTTTTTCAACTGGGACAGTTATGAGTCACTTGGGGGGGAACGGTTGGCAAATGTACAAATGGCCACTTGTTATACCATATCTTGCAGTGTTGGATTACGTAGGCGTATTGCTTGGATTTAGTTACCGGTTGACATTAGGACGTAATATTTGTTAAATCAGCGTAGCATTTAATCTCGTTGAATTTAAAATACGCGCACGTAGGAATAAAACAGCTTCGATTTGTTATGTCTATGTGGCACCACGTTGTGGTAGGATATTTATAATGCTCGATTTCAAAAAAATATTATTCTACGTAAAAACAGGACCGTAGTAACCATAATATCGAGATTTTGCAGCGAATACCTGAAGCTGTCTCCAAAGACTACCAAACAAATTCCCCAACAATAAAATTATTGTATCATTCACTAAATTGGTTCATAAATTATTCATAAATTGGCATCCTAAATTTGTTAATTTAAATGCAATACCCCAACACTGTAAGTTTATTATAATAAAAAAATTTGGGTTTTCAAAAAAAATTGATTAAAAATTATCATAGGTTTACTAAAAAACCAACGAACGGCCCTTGATAGTCGGGGAGTCAGCGAACACTTACTAAACCATAAAGTACAAAATTTTTGACTATGCGAGATGAAAGAACATTGCAAATGAGTAATAAAATCCACCGTCTGTCGGTCTGCCTGTTAAAAGTAAAAACCACCCTTCATACTTCAACGCGCTCTAGCACCTAAACTGGTCGGTTGACGGAAAAAATCTAAGAGGCATAATTTGTAGGAAATTGAATGTACTTTATTTTTGTATAAAAACACTATTCTCTAAAAGTTCGTAATTTTTGAGTTACAAGCGATAAACAAAAAAACAGTTTTTTGGTAATTTTTGTCAAAGTTTAACGCACTCTAGCGCTTAAGCCGTTCGTCTGAGGATAAAACCTGTCCGATATAGTTTGTAGGGAATCTTATCTAGTTTAGTTCTACATAGATGCACTTTTCTCAAAAAGGGTGCAGGGTGCAGTTTTGAAGTTATAAGCGAATAACTGAGTAAAGAGCATGGCTTAGTTATATGCGCCACAACCACCCTTTCATACTTCAACACGCTCTAGCATCTAAACTGTTCGTTTGACGAAAAAAATCTAGACGACATAATTTGTAGGAAATTGAAGGCACTTTATTTTTGTCTATGAACACTATTTACTGAAAGTCCGTAGTTTTCGAGTTATAAGCGATAAACAAAAAAAACATTTTTTTGGAATTTTTGTCAAACTTTAACGCACTCTAGTACTTAAGCCGTTTGTCTGAGGAAAATACTTTTCGGATATAGTTTGTAGGAAATTTTATCTAGTTTACTTTTACATAGATGCACTTTTTTCAAACGGTGTGTAGTTTTGAAGTTATAAGCAAAAAACTGAAAAAAGAGCAAAAACTCACCCTTCTCGAGCCGCCCCCTAGTTAATGCTGCCACTTTTAAGAGACAGACGGTCGGTTTTATTATTAATTTGCAATGTTCTTTCAGTCTACATCAGTGAACCTCAAAAATTTTGGATTTCGGCATTCTGCTTTCCGGACCCTTCCTGTCCGATATACCCTAAACTTTAAAGCGCTCTACCACCTCAACTGTTCGTTAGACGAAAAAAATTTAAGAGTCAGAATTTATAGAAAATTGAATGTTTCTTATTTTTGTATAGGAACACTTTTTTCTAAAAGTGCGTAGTTTTCGAGTTATGAACGATAAAAACAATTTTTGGCAGATTTTGCAAACTTTTTAAGTTTAACGAGCGCCGTAGGTAAAATAACGCCGCAGGTAAGTCTTTTTAGACATTTCAAGGTCAAACGGCTTAAAATGAAGTTAAGGAATTTTTGTAGCTATTGATAGTGTTTCCAAAAAAAACATTTCGCAAAAACAAAGGAAGTAAACACTAACATAATCTATTTTCAGGACTGGCCCAAATATGGTTGGTGTGGTCAGGCAAGTGTCTTTGTCGCGCTCAGTATCGGACGTAATGGGTCTTAAATAGGGGATCGTGATTTTTAGACACAATTATGCGAAAAATTTTGATTTTTCAGGGTCAAATGTTTTAAAATAAAAATTTGGAATTTAGTAACGATTGACACATTGACAGTTGCTCCAAAAAAGGTGCTTCACAAAAACCAACTAAATTTCTGTCACTCGCCGAAATTCAAAATCAAACTGTTGGTGGAACATTGAGGTGTCAATTACGTTATAGATGGTTATAATTAACCAAATAGTAAAGCCTAGGCTAATTAATTATCAACCTGAACCATTTTGTTCGTTCGTGAGATTATCTAACTCGCCGCTGCGCAGCTCTCGAATTAAATTCTCATCTCACGAAAACAATAATTAATCTTTCGCCTCTTGTTGTAACATTTACTGTTTTCGAGCTCAATTTACCAAACTTGTTTTATTAAATTAGAGAAATCTAAATTATTATTAACGATTTCGTTTTCTATCGAGAGGGTTGCTGGCTACTAAAGCAGAAAGTATATTTTGAGTCATAGTTGCTCTCTGATAATGTTTTTAATTAACAAAAACTGCGTTCGCTATGTTTTTATTTTGACTGAAGTGCCCTTAAAATTTGGCGCCCTCGGGCGACGCCAGAACTCGCCCCCTCACAGTTGGGCACATTCGAAATGATCGTTGGTTATTTCATAATTCATTCAAAAGGGGGCCGTATTTCGTATTTAATTCAAAAACAGAATTCCAACACGCAAATTGTGTTGAAAGTTGGAAGTGACCCTGGCGTAGAAGCACTTGGCCAAATCAGACAAATCCAGGGATATTTCGATAGACAAGAATGCCTTCAGTATTAAAATATTGCACTTGCACTGAATCAAAAATTGTAAAAGTATTACCTTTGGTTTTTATTCTATAACTACTAATGACTAATGAGCTTTGAGGAATAAAATCGAGTTGTTGATTTCGATTTACATTTGCGTATGTACGTATTTTCGATTTCATTGCGACAATATGCAACACTTACAACATATTTCGAACACAAAGATATCTTTCAATTAATTATAAAAATTTGTTTTATATTTTTATATTGAAGACTGAAGACAAGTACGATTTTTATGGCGGACTCAAAACATTGATTGCTCCTTTTAGTCGAATAATCCTATAGACTTGATTTGGTCTGGTTTAATCCCATGACAGATTAACAAGACTACTAGATAACAGAAATAATAATAATAATAATAGTATGCTCAGAACAGTACCGGATTTACCTATAGTCCAACTAGGGCCCTAAGACGTTGGGAGCCCAAAACGCCAGCGACTTTTTGAACTGGAAACGACAAGACGTTGTAGAACTTATATCTTACAAGTAGATCTAATAAGCTCTGTTGACGTTAAAAATTCAAAAAAATTCACCTGCGGCGCTAGGTGACCCGTGGAAGATCAAAATTTAAAAAATTTGGAAAACAAATTTCACCAGAACTCTTCTGAGAACCGCGCCGATTTTCCTTTTGTTCCAGGGCGCTGAATATGTACACCACTGAACATGATACAGTTAAGAAACAGCAAAATATTTAAAAGTAAATTAGCAATTAATTGGGGGCCTCCACTATTTAATTTATGCGGGCTGTTTCTTCTCCAGGATCCGTCCTTCGGTCGGACCACCTTTTTAAGGAGCCCATTTTGTTCTTTTGGCTTAGGGTCTATGAAAACCGTAATCCGGCACTGGCTCAGAACCTCTCCCTGATTTAAAAAATGTAAAATTATACGGGGTGTTTCTATTGGAAATGGGAAAGCTGATCTCATTTCCGGCTGAACCAGTAGTCAAAATGTAAAAAATTTGATATCACCAGATAGATAATTTTACAATCTTTACTACTTTGAATATACGGGGTGCTGTATTTAAAATAGAAAAGATAACTCCCATTTTCGGTTAAATCGGAATTTAAAATTTAATACGCTTGGTATCATTGGACAGCTTATCTTACAATAATGTGAAAGATGTGAAATAATGATTAATATACACTAGTCACAATAATTGAAGGATATTAAAAAAAAGCCAAGTTTTAGAGCGATTTTCAACAAAGGATAACTCGGCGAAGAATGGTCGTACAGAAAATAACAAAAAAGGAAATTGTAGCCTCAAGTATCTAGTTTTCAGATCTGGAGTGTAAAATTTTTTAGCGTGGGCGGTTTTTACGTAATTATCCGAAAACCAACTCAAAATAATGTTTCCAAATTTTTTCTCGTCTTTGAAATGGTGTGTGGACTTCACGAAATTTTTTTTCATCTTGCGATCATAAAACTCGTTCAGACAATTTAATTAGCTTTAATTTGACTTCTTAATGAGCTGCGTACGATTTTTTGCCGCGAAGTAATCGTCCATTAAAGCAAGAAAGGCCATTTTAACTTTGACAATCGATTACTCGGGAACTAATGATTGTACAAAAAAGGAAAGTAGGGTTTTGGAAACTGCAAAACATTCTCTATAAAACACAATCGGTAACGATTGATAAAAAATTTTTTTAAAGCGATGATGATGGCTTAAAAAAAAGTGGAAAATTTGGGAATTTAAGGATATTTGGAAAATTTGGTATAGCTTTGGATATAGTGGATGAACAAAGGATATCGTCGGTAATTTGTTAGCCTCAAAGTGTCCCTAATAAACCTTCAAAGTTGCAAAGCTCTGCGATTTGTTTTGCTTAGCGCCCCGAAGGTTTATAATTATCGTACCGGCCAAAATCACCGTAGCAAGCAGTTTTTCAATTTTTATGCATTTTTTCGACTTTAATATGGTTTTTTGGCGACAATCAATATTTTTTGATTAAAACAAGACTCCTTGGACAAAACCGAAAAACATGTTTGACTGAAAAAAATTGTTTCCAAAATTCTATTGTTGCCACATGTTCCCAATGCTTCATTTATTTATAAAAAAAACGAAATTGACTTTTTCTCGCTGTTTTCATATACCGCCAGCATTAGCGTTATCCAAAGTGTACTACGTGGAGGTTGAGGTCGGATTTACGCTTCTTACACACGCGCGTTTTAGGTGTATCTGCGTGTGTGAGCGCGCGTGTGTTGTGGTATGTGTGTGGGTAGATGGATGTGTGTGTGTGTGAGCGGATGTAAGGATGAAAATGGCTGTGTGCGCGTGTGTGTGAGAGTTGTTTAAGGGCATCCAAACTTCCGGACCAAAGTTTAATAGCGAGTATTGCCACCTCTGTTCTGAATTAACGCTTCTAAGCGTTCTCGCATGTTAATGCATTGACGAATGGTGACATGACTGTGACCTTCTTAAAGAAGAGTAACTATGCGAGCCACATCTGCGGCAAGTAAGCGTCGCCGTGGCATATCAAATGAATAATCAAAAACTGTTCGCACCCACAAACGCGCGTGTGTAAGAAGCGTAAATCCGACCTCAACCTCCACGTAGTACGCTTTGGATAACGCTAATGCCGGCGGTATATGAAAACAGTGAGAAAAAGTCAAATTCGTTTTTTTTATGAATAAATGAAGCATTGGGAACATGTGGCAACAAAAGAATTTTGAAAACAATTTTTTTCAGCCAAACATGTTTTTCGGTTTTGTCCAAAGAGTCTTGTTTTAATCAAAAAATATTGATTGTCGCCAAAAAACCATATTAAAGTCGAAAAAATGCATAAAAATCGAAAAACTGCTTGCTACGGTGATTTTGGCCGGTACGATAATTATAAACCTTCGGGGCGCTAAGAAAAACAAATCGCAGAGCTTTGCAACTTTGAAGGTTTATTAGAGACACTTTGAGGCTAACAAATTACCGACGATATCCTTTGTTCATCCACTATATCCAAAGTTATACTAAATTTTCCAAACATCCTTAAATTCCCAAATTTTCCACTATTTTTAAGCCATCATCATCGTTTTAAAAAATTTTTTTATCAATCGTTACCGATTGTGTCTTATAGAGAATGTTTTGCAGTTTCCAAAACCCTACCTTCCTTTTCTGTACAATCATGAGGTCCCGAGTAATCGATTGTCAAAGTTAAAGTGGCCTTTCATGCTTTGATGGACGATTACTTCGCGGCAAAAAATCGTACGCAGCTCATAAGGAGGTCAAATTAAAGCTGATTAAATTGTCTAAACGAGTTTTATGATCGCAAGATGAAAAAAAATTTTGTGAAGTCCACACACCATTTCAAAGACGAGAAAATATTTAGAAACATTTTTCGAGTTGGTTTTCGGATAATTACGTAAAAACCGCCCACGCTAAAAAATTTTACACTCCAGATCTGAAAACTAGACACTTTTCTGTACGACCATTCTTCGCCGAGTTATCCTTTGTTGAAAATCGCCCTAAAATTTGTCTTTTTTTTAATATCCTTCAATTATTGTGACTAGTGTATTATACTTTAAAAAGAAAATTTTGGTGATTCTAGTATTATTAATCTGATTGTGTCATCGTATGCCACATTCTTGATTCTTATATCCCGTCAGATGTTGTTGTGGCGCTAATACATACTTATCAATTAAATTAAAATAAAGCACGTATTTATGTGTAACTTGAGTTAAATTGCAACTTTTATTTTATTTGAATTCTTTTAAGATAAAATATTTTCAATCCCCAGTTATCTTCGCGACTGCAACAAACTCGTAGATAAGAGGTTATTAATATAAATTCGCGGTGCTGCTTTACTGGCTACGTGTTTATTTAAGTTTTGTGGAAACTCGGGTATTTTTTGATTGTGTTAAAACATTTTCCAAAAGGTGTTAATTATTGTTATTTAAAACTTTTGTGCATCACAGTTTACTACAGAAATAAATAGTTAAGAATAATAAGGTAAGGCAAATTTTTTACAAGCTATTATAGACACTTTTTGTTTTCTTCTCTGATATGCTATACCGCCGGTTTACTAACATATTGGATCTTGGCCACCAAAGTTCTAATGTGTCCCACAACAGTCTAATTCGCTACTCTTTCTATAATCAGACCTGGATTTACCATTATACTAACGTTATAGCCTAGTCACGCAGTATATATTTTGTTTTTGTGGAACATCTTCTTTGGAGACACCTTCAATAATTTTTTTTTGTGAAACATGTTTTTAAAATACTTTTTATATCGTTGTCCACTTCATAAATACACCTGTCTATTTCAAGACAAGAGACAAGCCTACCTATGAGTGGACACTTTTCAAAAAATAATATGTTTGTAAATGAATAATTGACGGAATAGTGCGTTCTCAAATGTACACCCGGGATCCTAGATGAAGCAAGTGTGACATTGATCTCAATCTCTTTATTTGAACTTGGAGAAACATAATTTCGATGTTGGCACTCTCGAAAATTATGCGTTTGACTGCTGCGCGTGAAGAACAAAATGGCTAACGTAGCAAACACTTTTTCCAATTTATCTGAGTAACCATTAGTGTACAAAAAAAAGTTTAATATCCAAAATATTGCTACAACAACTATACACAAAAAAGCTTATTACCAATTTTTATGTAGGACTAACTGTTTTCTCAGAAAGCTTACAGCCTCCTTGTAATTGTACAAAACCAGGCTCCCGTCGGAACCTTGATGAAGCAAGTATGTTATTGATCTCAATTTCTTTGTTTGACGTCGGAGAAACATAATTTTGATATTGGCACTTTCGAAAATGATGCGTTTGAGGGCAGCACTCGAGAAAAAAATGGCCGATATCGCAAACACTATTTAATCTATCTAAATAGTTCTGATTTTTTGGTGCCTTGTCTATTTTGTAGGCCTAATGATATATTAAAATTTTGGACCTCGGCAGACTTCCGGATCTTGGTCAAAAATCCAAGAAACGGCAAAATTTAAAAAACTTTTTTAGTTTCTGTCAATTTTCACCCCGAAGGATTAATTTTTCGGCAAAGATAGTTTAATACTTTTTAAAAGTACACTAAAATTTGTACAATTTGAGACTAGATTGGTCTCTATTAACTTAGTGGCGTCCGAGATACAAGTACACAAAAGTTGACAAATTTTTCCTATTTTGTTATTTTTAGCGATACAGCGATTCGCATTATTTACCTTGCACAACATGCAGCAGTTATGATTTTTTGATATGTCTTATATTTTATGATGAAGATGTAATGATAAATCCACGTTTTGGTCTTCGGTGGATCTCCGGATCTTGGTCAAATATTCAAAAATATATACGATTTAGTTTTGCTTTACTTTTGGATATTTGACGAAGATCCGGAGATCCGCCAAAGACCAAAACTTGAATTTATCATTTGGCCTCCGTCACATAGAACATACCAAAAAATTATAACTACTCCATTTGCTGATAGGTAAATAATACGAACCCGTCTCAAAAATCTAAAACTAAAACGCATGTATCTAGATTCGGATTATTTACCTTAAATTAAATGGGGTAGTTATGATTTTTTGGTATGTTGTACATGATGAAAGTCTAATGATAAATCCAAGTTTTTGTTTTCGATGGAACTCCGGATGTTTCTCAAAAATTTAAAACAACAGCAGATCTAAATCGTATATATTTTTGAAGATTTTACAAAGATCCGGAGATTCACCGAGGTCAAAAACTTAGATTTGTCATTAGACCTTCATCATGTACATCATACCAGAAAATCTTAACCACCCTATTTGATACAAGGTACATAATCCGGATCTTTGTCAAAAGCTGTATCGCCAAAATGTGACAAAATTGCAAACTTTTGTACACTTGTATCTGAGATACTATTAGGTTTGCAGAGAACATTCTAATCTCAAATGGTAGAAAATTTTGTCTATTTAAAAAAGTATTCAACTATCTTTGCCACCAAATTAATCTTTCTGGGTCAAAATTGACAAACACTGAAAAAGGTGTAAAATTTAGCAGTTTCTTGAATTTTTGACAAAGATACGGAGGTCTGTCGAGGTGGAAAACTTGGATTTATCATTAGGCCTCCGTAATAGACAAGATACCAAAAATTGGAACTGCTAAGATAAGTTGGAAAGTATTTGAGGTCTTAGCCATTTTGTTTCTCGCATGCAGCACTCAAACGCATCACTTTCGAGAGTGCCAACATCGAAATTATGTTTCTCCAAGGTCAAACAAAGAGATTGAGACTAGTGCCACACTTGCTTCATCAAGGATCCCACGGGAACCTGTTTTTGTACACTTGAAAACGGACTAGAAGCTCTTATTTATTAAAGCAGTTTTATATGATTTTAATTATTAACAAATGAATAGGATATGAGGAACAATCAAAACAAAAAAATTGGCCCATTCAAGGGCCAATCTCCTATGCGATGATTTGCGGAGAGCCAAGCAGAAGTTTTAGCGTCGCCGGTTCAATAACGCAGTCAAAAAACGCCTCCCTTACATAATATGTTTTCACCTCACTTACGAAGTTAATACTCCTGAGGGTAATGCTTACATTAAGTGCCATTAGGTCATTAAGTAGGCTGATGGATGAAAGACTTGCTTAATACTTCTTCATGACTTACCCTAATGTTGAACTTTAAATGTAAACGTGGCGTGTTTTATTGAATATTATTCTTTCATAGATCTAATACGTTGTAAATGAACCCCAACATACACACATAAGTGAAAAAACTTTAAATGAGAAAATTTGTTTTCCACCGAGTGCCTCGGGAATCGAACCCAAGACTTTGCTATTTCCGGTAGCACGTCTATACCCAATACACTACGGAGGCCAACATACTTTCAACAAGCCATCCGGCATTGTTTAAATGCGTCGAGACAGCGAAATATATATAAATCAAATTAGTATGGATACAACAATCATACGTGAATAAATTACAAATTTTTAAATATTTAGGGTTAATTAGTTAGATAGATCTAATACGTTGTAAATGAACCCCAACATACACACATAAGTGAAAAAACTTTAAATGAGAAAATTTGTTTTCCACCGAGTGCCTCGGGAATCGAACTCAAGACTTTGCTATTTCCGGTAGCACGTCTATACCCAATACACTACGGAGGCCAACATACTTTCAACAAGCCATCCGGCATTGTTTAAATGCGTCGAGACAGCGAAATATATATAAATCAAATTAGTATGGATACAACAATCATACGTGAATAAATTACAAATTTTTAAATATTTAGGGTTAATTAGTTAGATAGATCTAATACGTTGTAAATGAACCCCAACATACACACATAAGTGAAAAAACTTTAAATGAGAAAATTTGTTTTCCACCGAGTGCCTCGGGAATCGAACCCAAGACTTTGCTATTTCCGGTAGCACGTCTATACCCAATACACTACGGAGGCCAACATACTTTCAACAAGCCATCCGGCATTGTTTAAATGCGTCGAGACAGCGAAATATATATAAATCAAATTAGTATGGATACAACAATCATACGTGAATAAATTACAAATTTTTAAATTTCCACCGAGGCACTCGGTGGAAAACAAATTTTCTCATTTAAAGTTTTTTCACTTATGTGTGTATGTTGGGGTTCATTTACAACGTATTAGATCTATCTAACTAATTAACCCTAAATATTTAAAAATTTGTAATTTATTCACGTATGATTGTTGTATCCATACTAATTTGATTTATATATATTTCGCTGTCTCGACGCATTTAAACAATGCCGGATGGCTTGTTGAAAGTATGTTGGCCTCCGTAGTGTATTGGGTATAGACGTGCTACCGGAAATAGCAAAGTCTTGGGTTCGATTCCCGAGGCACTCGGTGGAAAACAAATTTTCTCATTTAAAGTTTTTTCACTTATGTGTGTATGTTGGGGTTCATTTACAACGTATTAGATCTATCTAACTAATTAACCCTAAATATTTAAAAATTTGTAATTTATTCACGTATGATTGTTGTATCCATACTAATTTGATTTATATATATTTCGCTGTCTCGACGCATTTAAACAATGCCGGATGGCTTGTTGAAAGTATGTTGGCCTCCGTAGTGTATTGGGTATAGACGTGCTACCGGAAATAGCAAAGTCTTGGGTTCGATTCCCGAGGCACTCGGTGGAAAACAAATTTTCTCATTTAAAGTTTTTTCACTTATGTGTGTATGTTGGGGTTCATTTACAACGTATTAGATCTATCTAACTAATTAACCCTAAATATTTAAAAATTTGTAAATTATTCTTTCATTTATTTCACGTGACTTGTTAAATAATCATTGCTACTTGTTGTTCATAAATGTACCTGTTATTTTATGTAATCTAATAGAATTGTTTGTTTAACATGGTTGAACATGATTTTTATAGAATTCTTCACCTGTGTCACAGAGAAATATGAGCATTCAAGATTCCGGACGAATTTTAAAAATTCCGGTCACATTGCGAACTGCAATGACAAATCCATTGATTTTTTTGTTCTGAAGTAAGTTCAAGGGTAATTTTTTCAAAAGGTGCATATTTTTATAAATATAATCGACCAGGGCCTACTGCAAACAGTGCGGACTCATATTCTAATATTCTTCTTAAGAAAGTCGTTTGACCCGTTTCCCGTTCGTATCCTGTTCTCCAGCCAGATCGCGATTTCGTCTCTTTTTTTACACCTCTCCATAGAATTCTTTCTTCTTCCAATAGACTATAAACTTCGCCCCTATAACCCATATGCAGCTCACAAAAAGCATAAACGGTTGTGAAACGTTGACATTGAAAGACAGAAAAAGACATTGGAAGTATCAACATCTGCGCCTGGTTGTCCAATCGCCACCCTCTCGACGAAAGTCATTTTTTGAAGTAGTACACACTGTAAACTTCCATCAATATTTTATCTCGACTCCTTATTTTTACTTTTTATGTAATGACTAATTAGTCTAGTCGTCTAGTCAATAGGGAGAAAAACAGGCATTTGCCTGGTGGTGTAGTTCTGATTTTTGAATTTGTTATTGGATTAAAAATCCAAGTTTTCGACCTTGAGAGGGGTCCGCGAATCCGCCATCTAGGATTAAAGGTACGAAAAATTAGGTTTTCCGATTTAACTTCTTAACGGTTGATCCCACGACAAAATTGTCAAATCCAACTTTGAAGAGGACAAAATTTCCTACAATATTTATCCTATTTATTTTGTTCCTATCTGTTACGGTTTCTGAGATATAAGCTGGAAAAAATCGCTATTTTTAGAAAAATGAATTTTTTGGGTAAACTTCGTTTGGAGACTTTTTTACCGTTCATTTGAGAGAAAATTCTTTGGAACAAAAGTTGTAGGATTTTAAATTGTCTTCAAACTGAGTGTCTCACTTATATTTTAGCTCAACCAGATCCAAAGTTAGAGCAGTTTTATGATAACCTATAAATGTCAAAAAATGTGTCATTAGTCATGAGTGTTCGCAGCTCGAAGTTTTTGTTACCGCTCCCCCACCCTCCATATCAACCCATAACAATTTCTCTCACATTTCAACATTTATGGGATACACTCAGTTTGAAGGCAATTTAAAATCCTACAACTTTTGTTACAAAGAATTTTCTCTCAAATGAACGGTAAAAAAGTCTCCAAACGAAGTTTACCCAAAAAATTCATTTTTCTAAAAATAGCGATTTTTTCCAGCTTATATCTCAGAAACCGTAACAGATAGGAACAAAATTTTGTCCTCTTCAAAGTTGGATTGGACAGTTTTGTCGTGGGATCAACCGTTAAGAAGTTAAATCAGAAAACCCAATTTTTCGTACCTTTTAATCCAAGATGGCGGATCGCGCGGACCCCCCTCAAGGTCGAAAACTTGGATTTTTTATGAGGGCCCCTAACCCAATAACATATTCAAAAATCAGAACTACACCACCTTTTGTAGGGCAAAACCCATTGACTGGACTAAATGACGTATAGTCAAAACCAAATAAAATGAGCCCCGCGTTGCCAGATTTCATCAAACAAAACTGTATGAACTAAGATATTATAGTACCGTATGTCTTTAATTAAAAAAGGCATATGTATGTACTAGTATTTTTGCACTCTGTCACACAATAGAAAGTACAACTCGCATAATTGTGGAGCGTCTGTCAATTATTAATAAGAAATCTGGCAACGCAGGGCTCAATTTATTTGATTTTGACTTTATCACAAAACGACACTGTGATTCCGTGACGTCATGACGTCGTTTTAATTTTCTCTACAAACAGTCGTCAATGTTACGATTTTGCGTAACTGAGTTGTATGATGTTGTTATTGTTGCAAGGAATGGGTTACAAGGAGAGGAACTACGAATTTGTGTGGAAGCATTTGAAGGCAACTTCTCGTTATTGAAGTTTTTCTCGACTTCTTGTAATTTTTACGACACTTTCTACTTTCTACCATTGAACTATTTGAACAATCAATTATTTCCAACCATTAACCAAAGTAGTAGTCGTTTATTGCCTATGTGATAATCTGATTGATTATTTCTTAAGTGCCAAAGTATGTATAGGCTGTTTTTAGATATTTCGAATCTACTTCTCGACTTTACTCCAATGCCACACCTCTTATACATTTGTTCACAATTTCTATTTTATGTAATTCGTTCATGTTAAATTTAAAATACTCAAAGACTCAAACGGATTATAATAGGTAGAGTCAAGAAGTTAATTATGAAATCTAGAAACAGCCTATGCCTATTATAGGTATTGTGTGTTAAATAGCAACGAAATAATTTTAGAAACATCTTTATCTAACAAACTTGAAGCGCGTATGATAAATTGATTATAACAGGTCAGTTTGAAACTGTAAAGCTTCTTCAGTTTCTAAGGATGCCTTATTTTTAAATTTTTGACGTAAATACGCCAGCCAACGAGTCAGCACTCTTAAACGTAATGTAATATCTATTTTTGTCTCCATATAATGACGATCTTTCTCGTTAACCTTAAGAATTAAGAATGTCAGTAATGGTTTATGTACTTCATTTTCCCTGAAAGTGGATACTTACTTACTGAGATATGCAGGGCCGGTCTGGGTAGTCAAACCGACCTGGGCGAATTACCCAAAATAGTCCCTGTGGCATCAGACCCGGATTTATCTCTGGGAAGGTCTTAATAGCGCTGCAGGCGAAAATGTTTGGTTGTTCAAGGTCAAACGGCTTGAAATAAAGTTAAGAAACTTTAGTAGCGATTGATAGTGTGTCCAAAGAAGGTTTTTCACAAAAACAAAATACCTGCTCACTATACTTAGCGAAATGCAAAATCACAATTTGAACAATTTCAGACTGTTGGTGGAGCGTGTCAGTTATGTTAAGTTAATTAATAAATACCAAATTTTAGGATTTTAAATTTGGACATGTTATCGGCACAGAGTCTGAAGTCTTTTTATTTCAGTCTTGTAAATTAAAGATCAATTTATGTATTTATGTACCTAATAAGTGCTCATCTAATAAACTTTGGATATTTTACGATAATAAAACGCCTTCCATCGTCATCGTCACAGGTCGTATGTTTTTGTGGGGTTAGCATTACCAACAATTCAAGCCCCCCCCCTCAACTAAATAAAATTTGCTACCAACTTATACCCAAAAGGATTTTTCTCGGACGAACGACTTAGGCGATAAAGTGCGTTAAAGTTTGACAAAAATTCCGAAAACTCACCTTACATACTTCCATGCGCTCTAGCACCCAAACTATTTATTTGACGAAAAAATCTAAGAGACATAATTTGTAGCAAATTAAATGTACGTTATTGTTGTATAAGGGCACTTCTTTCTAAAAGTGCGTAGGTTTTAAGTTATAAGCGATAAGCAAAAAAATACAATTTTTTGGGAATTTTTGTCAAAACTTTAACGCACTCTAGCGTCTAAGCTGTTCGTTTGAGGAAAAAATTGTTTAGATGTACCTAGTTGGTAGGAAATTTTATTTAGTTTACTTTTACATAGATGAACTTTTTTCAAAAAGTGTCTAGTTTTGAAGTTATAATCGAGAAACTGAAAAACGAGCAATAACCCACCCTTCTCGAGCCGCCCTTAAGTTAATGCTGTCATTTTTAAGAGGCAGACGGTCGGTTTTACTGCTCATTTGCAATGTTCTTTTAGCCTTCATTGGTCAAAATCAAAAATTTTGTATTTTTGTTCTTGGGCTTTCTTCCTCTCGATATACCCTAAACTTTAGCGCGCTCTAGCACCTCAATTGTTTGTATGGCGAAAAACATTAAAGAGGCATAATTTGTAGAAAATTGAATGGACTTTATTTTTGTACATGAAGACTTTTCTCTAAAAGTGCGTGGTTTTCGAGTTTTGAGCGATTTTGGAAGTTTTAGTAACTGTATAATAAATAAATAAAGCATTTTCGGGCACGAGTTGTTTTTGGTTGTTTAACTTTTTTTATTAGCGTGGGAATTATTTATCAAACGTATTGTGTATGTGATATCGAATTTCTCACATTACAAAAGATGCCTTTATTTATTCGTTATGCTGTGTTATGTCTATCACAGATCAATATAAACGTCACGAGTAACTGCATGCATTGTGAGTGGCAAATTGACAAAAGTTACGTGAACGTAACCAATCCAATAACAGATTCGATATTCGATGATTCAAATACCAAAGAAAATAAACGATGAGAACGAAGGGTTGGGTTTTGAGATTTATATTCCATTTTTTTTGCAGAAGGTAAATTTAATTAAGGTAGGTGAGCCGTTAGCAAAGCACGCCAACCGCAATTTAACAAAGTCGCTCGAGCTCGAGTTTCTGTACAAATTGTTCTCACCTCTCACCCGCACCCCTAAACTACAAACTAGTCTGCTTTTTTAACCCTAAAGCTACCGTACGGGGTACCCGGGTACTTTTTTGAGTTTAAAAGCCTATAACTTTTTTTATTTTAAAGGAATATGATTGAGACTCTTTGACATCCTGTAAAATTTAATTCTTTATACGAAAATATTAGAGGGGCACAAAAAAATTAAGTGAGATGGGATATTTTTGTAATTTAATAACTTACACCTTAAACCTACCGCATGGGGTACCCGGGTACCTCGCTGTTATTTGCTTGTATTTCATGGGGAATCAATCAATTAAAAGTAGAAGTATTCGAATTATCCATTTATATTACACATTTTTATATTATAAATAATTATTATTATTATAAACAATAATTATTACTAATTAGAAATCGCAAAAAAAGTTAGTGATGAACTTTTGTACTTGCACAATCGTTAGATCTAATGGAAGTCGGTGAAATATGCCCATCACAGACAAAATTTTTACAACTCTCTCATCTCTTCCTCGTTTTCCTGTTTGGCATCTTTTCACCATTCTTCCAAATTATGCAACAACCAATTACCCTCAGTCGTTCAGTTTTATCCCGATCTTGAACGTTTATTTGTGGCTGTGGTTGTGTAATGCTTACTTTGACGTCAAGAAATGATAACAATGCAATTTTTATCAAAATAAAATTGAATAATTAATCCTTTAGTTCCCTAGTTCATAATCCTTAATCCCGAATCCCTAGTTGAGTTAGTATAGATCCTATATACTTCGATCTAGTATGGATGGCATACAAAGAGTTTTTCCTAAATCTTTTTAAATTTCCCTACGTCGATTTGATTTTGAAGGCAGCTAATAGGGTGATTTTCAACAAAAATTATTTCTGTGATTCTGGACACGGATTATTTGGAAAGATGTTGCAGTACAAAATAAAAATAAACCCTGTTGTAAATGTCCACGACGCTATGCCCACAGAAAGCGCATGTTATCTTCACATAACAGATTTACTTTTGAGACGCAAATAGTCATTTGCTGGTTATAAATAAATTTTGGATTACGTAAAAAGGCGTGGGAAACTAACAATTGTCTTCTGGGCACTGTCGAAATAAACCACGTGCCGATACAGGGTTTATTTGTAAAAATATTGCAGTGTAATATAACATAAACTCCGTTGTAAATGCCGACGACGCCATGTCTTCACAAAACCGCTCCAATTAGACTACAAAAATTGCTATTTTAATTTAAAAAAAATAATAATTTAAAAAATACTACATTTGCAGATGCAATAATAATTAATATCGCTCAAATATAAACTAATTAGCTGTATTACTACTCATTCTCCATATAAAACATGCAGGGTACCCGGGTACCCCGTGCGGTAGGTATAAGTTGTAAATTTGTATGGTACCATGAGGGTTAAAGAGAAAAAATAGGGGAAAGACGAAGTGACAAAGGTGTTTTTGGCACAAACGCCAAACATAGCGAGTCTGCTATTAAATACGTGTTTAACGTGCCGTATTTACGAACCCATATTTGTGCCAAAATGGCTACCTAACATACTAAAAGTTTCTAACACGCCCTAATTAATTTATTGAAGAGTTTAAATTCTCGAGATTTTTGAAATTTTCGTAAAAAACATTCTTGGTCCAAATTTAGCACAATGGTTTGGGATGGGTTTTGTACTAACTGTGACTACTATGAGAAAAAGAGCCACTCAAGATTTTGTTTGCTCCCTAAAGTATGTCTCTTAAACACGCTTAGTTGGTCTAATTCGCCTAGACGCCTAGACCTACTAAACCCACTCGTTCGATTTTATGAGGATTCATTAATCCCGCCTGCAACACACACACAAATATAGAAAGGTCAATAGCACTCTTTCTGAGCGATTGATCTCTACTCACCTTTCATAAGTTTCCTAACTCTCATTATCAATAATAATTATATTTCTAAACATAGCACCCCTTGCGTTGTACGGTTGTACCGAGAAGCAAAAATAGATTAAGTTTGGAATAAATAGCAGGTGCGTGGGAGTTTAGATTTTCAGTTTTTGGTGGTACTCTGGTCACATTTAAGAGACACCCACTATCCCACTATCTCATGACTCATGAGCCACGACTACCTAGTATCAGTTGGACGCAGAAGTAATTTTCGGGGAAAAACTCATTCATTTCCGAGCAAGTCGTTAAACGAAATTGTCTTTGACATTGACATTTCTAAAATTGGGTCGCTCAATAAGATGATCCGTCTGAAATTTATTAATTTTTAATCATTAATTCGTATTAATATTTAATTTGATTAGTATCTACTTTTTTCTATCTCCATAAACTGTCACGCGATACGCGACTGAGGCTTTGAGGACGTGAATTAAGTCGATTGATTTTTGCGTTTGTTTATTTATTCAACGGTCAACTCTTTTCATTTTTATCATTTTTGCCTCTTTGCTTATTCAACTTGTTAAATGTTTAACCATACATGACCAATATTAACATTTAATTTGTTAAACATGTCTATAGAAACACAACGTCAGAAACTATTTCGATCGGATGAATTAAAATGTTTTGATCGCTATTCCCTATCTACGGGACCCTTTCGATCGATTACTACTAAACATTGAAAATGTCACCAGGCCCATTGCATTATGTCATCTTATCTATACGTCATATATTCTATTATCTAAGTGAGGAGCTCTTCGGAAAGATCGATTTTGATTGTTTCTCAATTCTCCAATTCTCTAATCACCCCTCTCTCTGATGTGGTACTCTATAAAACGTTTAGCTTCTCTTCCTCGTCTCGTCTCGTCTCGTCTCGTTTTGTCTTCTCTCTTCTCGTCTCGTCTTCTCTTTTTTTCGATCGATTACTAAACATTAAAAACGCCACCTATTATCTAAGTGAGGAGCTCTTCGGAAAGATCGAGTTTGATTGTTTCTCAATTCTCCAATTCTCTAATCACCCCTCTCTCTGATGTGGTACTCTAGAAAACGTTTAGCTTCTCTTCCTCGTCTCGTCTCGTCTCGTATCGTCTTGTCACTGCTCGTCTCGTCTTCTCTTTTTTCCATCGATTACTAAACATTAAAAACGCCACCTATTATCTAAGTGAGGAGCTCTTCTCAAAAATCGGTTTTGATTGTAGCATTAGCTTCTTAATTCTCCTCCTCTCCTCCACTCCTCTCTCTGATGTGGTATTCTAAAAAACGTTTAGCTTCTCTTCCTCGTCTCGTCTCGTATCGGTCGTCTCGTTTCGTGTCGTCTTGTTTTGTCTCTTTTCGTCTCATCTTGTCTTTTTTTCGATTGATTACTAAACATTAAAAACGCCACCTGTTATCTAAGTGAGGGGCTCTTCTCAAAAATCGGTTTTGATTGTAGCATTAGCTTCTTTATTCTCCTCTTCTCCTCCACTCCTCTCTGTGTTGTGGATCTCTAGAAAACGGTCAGTAATACTTGACTATTTTAGTACGCTTAACAAGTGCATTCCTATTAGATATCAAAATCGTTAGTCAAAAGGCAGCTTTTCTTACCTTGTCTCCTCTCTTCTTCTCCTCTCTACTAAACATTAAAAATGCCAGTATCGTCTAAGTGAGAAACTCTTCTGAAAGATCGGTTTTGATTAAAGCATTAGATTCTCAATTCTCCCTTTCCTACTCTCCACCCTTCTCCTGTTTTGGAACTCTAGAAACCGTTAAGTAGCACGCTAGTGTATTCCTATTCGACTCAGCGTTGGTCATAAGTCATAAGACAACTCGTCTAGTCTCGTTTCGTCTCCAATTTTCTCTCACTTTCTCAATTTCTCGTTGGTGACAAACTTAGAAACCTCTGCTCGAACAAAAATAATAATGACACAAAAGAATCTTAAATATAAGTATTCGATATAAAATCTGATCTCTAAATAAAACCAGCAGGAGGGCAATTTAAAACTCTCCATAACCCAACTTTTTTTTATTGTCTACTCGTTCTTCTTCTTCGGGGCCTATTCCACGCCTTCCAGACCAGTTACCATGAGGGCGGGCGCTCAGTGTCTCTCTATCGCACACTAAAAGCGGGGCCAAGCTGCCATGATGGCGTGCTCGTGAACACCTTGCCACCCACCAACAGCAGGGCTGTGTCTGGAACAGGGATTAGGTAGATAGCGGAGAGCCTAGTCACGCACTGGTGGTGCCCACGTGCCTAATCATTTAGAGTATGACTACTACGGAAGTGCGAGAACTTCCTACCAGAACTCACGTCTTCCCGTTACTATTTAAAGTACAACTGCAGATAGACTAGCCCACAGCTCCTCTGGTGAAGAGACTGCAGCAGGCAATTAATCCAAAGATCGCGTATGACTCCGTCGAGCGCTCTACTGGACCGGCATAGCGGGTATAGTTAAATTGACCATATGCCGCATACGTGGAGACACTCTACTTCCTGTTTTATTCGTCAGTACTTTTCCTTTTGCCCGCATCCAATCAAGTGCAGGATAGGGAGAAGCATCTGCCGTTTTATGGGCTGGACCCTGGAAGTACCAAACCAGCCCAGCCAGGAAAAGAAATATATGTTAGCCATATCTTTAAATAAACGTAAAGTTAGGGTTTTGCGGGACTCTTCAGAAGTCTAGGCCCGGTGCGCCGTGCGCCCGTCGTTAAATCCGCCACTGCGTACGCTTGCTAGTTACTGAATTAGCACTCGTAAGTGATCCTTCCTCGTTAAGAATTAATTAGCGGATTAGTTTAGGTCAACCTCAAGAGACTTTTTTACGCTTGGCCTTCAGAAACCGGAACTCCGGTTTAACGCACCCTCGACAAAGCACTGCGTGGACAAACTGCAGAAACGGATCTTAGTTTTTGCTATCATAGCCACATGATTGTGCCGTGCACCGTGCAATGACACAGGCGCGTGATTTACACTCTACGTCGACTCTTTACTGCATTTCTTCAGTTTCATTATTATTAGGGCTGTATAAGCGCATATATTCCTGTAAATGAAGATTACTTCTGACGCTCAGATCTATCTTTATTCCTTTATTGGCTTTTCACGCTTTTGCTGTAAGTAGTAGCCTCGGAAGTTCGGGAAGCCGTCACACCGTCAGAGACGTCGATCCCACTCACTCTTGTAGTGGACGGTAACAGCTTTCCGAATGTTCTGCACAGTGCTCAAATGGCGACTTTTCAGGTGGAAAACTTTGTGGAAAGAAAATTCTACCGAGATCTATTTGTTATTTTACTACAGCTGGAATGTTAACTTTTATGCAACCACCAATACACGTCTCACTTTTAGCACGCCCATTATTGATTAAAATTTCATGTACGATGTAAGACGGTTCGAATTCAAGTCATTCAAGTCACTGCTAAGTTAAAGAAGTTCTTAAATTGATTTCCCAATTTAGACCTCATTTGGCTGCTGAGTAGATATGTAGCGGTGCGGAACCCTGGCACTAGGGTCCATGGGTTTGAGGGGTGAGAGGCCCATGCCCAAACTTCGAACTGAAACGTAATTTCTATAGACGACTTTACTTTGAAAAATGAGAGTGAATTATATTTATTGGGTCCAATAGCTCCGAAGGTTCTTTGGAACCATGCCAGTGAGTTTCAGGGGACCAAACGAACTTTTTTTAAATTAAAATTGATTTAAATTCTGTTGTTCTTTGAAAATTTGACAAATTTTTGCCTGCGTTGCTATGCCGTTGGTTAGGTCTCTAAAACCACTTGGAAATTAGGGCCTATGAATGTTTTTTGCACCGAAGCCCACTAAGTGCTATAGTTCGTGCCAAATAGAGACATGAACGAGGCGGGAGCACTATCTGGCCAGTGGCCTATCATCATAGATCGTCTCCTGCATTGTATCATTAATTGTATGAGGGCCCCCTAAAAGGGCTCCTCAGTTGGCATTTTTGTCATTTCAATTTAAATTTATGTAGATTGCAGTGAGCCATCCAGACTACCGTTTAGCTTACGGTACTACAGAAATATGATAATAATAATAATTCCGGTTGAGAAGGTAAAAGCTTTTAGCGTTATTACCTGACCTTGCTCTTCTATAATTTTACTTTTTAATTATTGCATAAATAAACAAAGAAAGTAATAAACGACCTCCTTTTCTTGGAAAATTTTTAAATTTTTAATTTTTTCCTCACGACCCTTCTACAACTAAAAAAGATCCTCCGCTAATTAACAACTAACGGTGTATTAAAACAAAGAAAGAATAAATTTGCGTTTAAAAATTTTATTTGCAAACCAAAACAAAAGTGTACGTACGCTTCGATGCCCATAAAGTGGGAATTGAAGTATCTCCTGTCACAGCTTCTGGTTGTTGTTGTTGTTGTTGGTTAGTTCTGCACAGAAATTCTGCAAGAGAACTTCCTCCTAATGTTAAAAACGAGGTTGTAGCGTTCATTGACTAACTCACACAATTTTTTTTGAAGTGCGCGCCAAGAATTAGGTTTTATTTTTTGAATTCCAATGTTTTAAATAAATGAGTGAATTTTTGCAAAGATGGATTTTAAAGGCATTAGGAGGTGTAAAACGGTGGCGCACTGAAGGGCTGTTAGGATTTTGTTAAATGGAGAAGTGGTGTTTTCTTAAAGGTTATGCGGGGGGTACAGGGGCGGTTGATTTTAATCGCCTATTTTGTAATTGGCACTTTGGCAACACTAGAGGTGAGTTTTTTTGAATTTTTTTTTCAAAATTTTTCTTTAAAAAAAAATACGGATACACGGTTGATCTTGATTTAATTTCTCTTATAATTTATGTGGAATTTAATTGAGACATTAGAAAGCATTTTTATTTAATATGTAAATTACTTGCTCTTAATTTAGCAATAATTAGAAGGGTTCTTCCTGAATGTAAAAGACTTTGGTAGGTAAATATATGGAAGTGGGCTCGTTTTGAAAGTTTTCCGACTCCCGACCGTTTTCTTCTTACGTTAAGATTATTGGAAAATCACCTTAAAGATAAAAACGATCTTAAAATTAATTTATCTAAATCAAATAATGGAGCCGTTACTAACTGTATGTGATAAGTGCGACTTCCGACTAATGGTTTTTATGTGTGACCGATTGAACACCGTGACACTAATTTTTTTTGTGTATTATTTCAAGGATTTGTTTTTGTTTGTAATTAACCGAATAAAAACTATATCGATTGTTTTAACGGTTTAAAACCATTAAAACGTATCCATTTGTTTTTGGAGCGTAGAAGAGGAACTGCGAACCTTGATTTTTATACAGGCGCGGATGGCTCGTTTTCCAGTCAGTCTACCTTTGCTAATATGGGCGATACGAGAAAAAGGCAAAGAAAAACTATTTTTTAGAGCCTTCTAGTTTTGGGGAAAAGTGCCCAACTTTGGTTTTTGAATGAAACGCCCTGTATATATTTTTCAAAGGCCACTCTACTAAATTTTCTTTTTTCTACATTCCTTTTTACTTTTTCGTAGACTTTTTAGTATTGATTGAAAAAAATTTTTTAAATCAAATTTCTAGACATTTCGCCCCCCCCCCCCTGAATCCAAAACGCTAAAAAATAAAACTCGTAGTAGAAAAGGTCAGTCTGTCTGGATATGCGTGTGTGTCTGTAACTGCAAAGGCGATTTTATTGAAATTTGGTTTCAGCCACTTTAACAACATTTTGTTGACAAAATAAGCTTTTAAACGAAATGTATACAGGGTGGCCCAAAATAAGAGGGTTATTTTGGTCGCATTTTGGAAAATGATGACTCACAGTATTTATACTGGGCTATAAGCAGTTGAGAAAATAATTTTTTTGGAGATGCCTTATGTATTTTTAACTCTATGAGATAAATATGGTACTTTTGTTTTTCAACTGTCAATATGGCGGATTCAAGATGGCGCTAATCGAAATATTATTGAAACTTTAGATACATGGGTTTTTAGAAAATTCGTCGACAAATCTGAAATTTGAATTTCAAAATTTAAAAAAAAATGTCAAACGCGTAACCTGAGAATATAAAATTTTTTTTTCAAATTTTATTAAAATAAATTATACTGTTAGGTACTTTCAAATATTGGCTTTCGAACTATCGAGTCAGATTTTCAAAATTTCATCTAAAAAAAAATACAGCTATTTGAAAATACTTATATCAGTACAAATACAAATAATAATAATAATAATATTATTTATTTCGCCAACAAGTACAATCCGAGTACAATCATCAACCACCACGACCGAAATAAACGATTAAGAGGGAAAATATTTTATAAAGTAGGCACTTGATTTTAAAATTTATAAATTAATTACTTGCAAATAACTGTATTTTGAATTTTTAATATCAGATTTGTCGACGAATTTTCAAGAAACCCATGTATCCAAAATTTTATTGCAATCCCATTAATATTTCGATGAGCGCCATCTTGAATCCGCCATATTGGCAGTTGAAAAACAAAAGTACCGCATCTATCTCATAGAGTTAAAAATACATAAGGCATCTCCACAAAAATTATTTTCTCAACTGCTTTCGTTTCGCCACAATAAATTTTCAAAAATTTGAAAATTTCAGCTAAAACACCCTGTAACTCTGAATGGGGTAACTTTCGGTGTAAGAAAATTAGGGTCAAACGACTTTTTTTGAGTTCTTGTAACAGCCCCTGAAGTTATGACGCACTTATGGGAAACACCCTGTATAAGCAAAATATAGGGCTTTACTTTTGATCTAGTCGATTTTTTAACAAATTTCAAAATTGACTACTGAAAATAGTACCAAAGTTGACTAAAATTTTAAAACGGATTTTCTCAAAATCGGCTTTGGTCGTTTTATCTATATTTTGATATGTCGTAGATATCGTTGTTGTTAGTTACACACCGTTTTTTGGTTCGGTTGCTATGAGCAGATCCGGAGCTATGATTTTTTGAAGGTCAAAATTTCAAAAATTTATAATTTCCTTTGCAATTAAAATTTGTAACTACAAGTTGGTGTATTGATTTATTTTATATATTTGTATTATTTTTTTACAATTTTGGTTTAAAAAAATACTTCCGGTTCAACCGGAAATTAGCAAAGCAAAAGGAGTTTTTGAAAACACCTTGTATATTTTATGATTTTTTAAAATACCGTAAAATTAGCTGCCCAATGATACCAAACATGTTACATTTTAAATTCTGGTTTATTCGGAAGTGGGGTTAACTTTTCTGTTTTAAATACAACACCCTGTATATTTTAACTGTTTTGGAATGACTGTCAAATTACCTATCTATTCATACCTAATATTTACTATTTTGACTTACGTTTTAATCGGAAATCAGATTAGCTTTCTATTTCAAATAGAAACACCCGGTATAATTTTAGTTTGAGCATACTATTGTTAGGTACTATTTCTGTTATTTTTTAAACATTTTCAACGCGTACGAAAAGGTCCAGTTATGGCCACATCGGTCGTTTTTTGGTAAGAGGCGCATTAGTTATCACTGAAGCCAATGGCGAAGCGTTCCCAAAATTGTGGCATCCACACTAATTCAAAAATTTGATCACCCCAGCTGCTAAATTTTTTATAGATAATTTCACAGTGAAAGTATATCTTATAACGACTCGCATCTTTTCCGAATTTAGCGCTGAATTGTATTTTGATCCAATTATTATCATTAGAGACTCTTCTAGAGCTTGTCTGGGTGAAAAACCAGACAAAAGTAAAAATCTAGCGAGATTTCGGGTCTAAACTATTAATTTTAAGTGGAATGAGCCCTCGTTGTTCAAAGAACCAACTATAAAAAAAAAAGTAAATTCAAAAATAATGGCCTTTGATGTGGTGTGGACACGGCGCACGTACACAATGCGTAAGTTCCAACTTTGGTAAAAGAAGAAAAACGGAAACAAATGTTAATAACCTTTTTGGTTATAAAAGTAATCTACTTCTGCAATCTTTTTGTTAGTTGTTTCAAATAAATTAATCTCAGTTTGCAGTTAGAATTTTTTCAGAGTTCAAGGTTGTTAATTAAAATATAAACAAAAAGAGACGACGACCTTTAACTGATTTTGAATTTGCGTTGTTTTTTTTTAAATTGGAAACGAATACGAAATGAGACTATGAAGGATAAATAGGCTTTTCCGTCGTCATTAAAAATGCCCGATGTGTTTGAAGTGCAGCGATGAGAGACTACGGCCCTGATGGAGAACCAAGCACAATTTACATTATCACAAGTATGAATTAATCATGAGACCCGTTCATGCTTAGAGGGATGAAATTCGATTTAGAAATAAGGTAAATTAGGGTTTAAGAAGGCAAAATACGGCAATGAGCACAGGGCACAGGTAAAGATTAACAGGGCTTTCGCAGTTACCAGTAGCTCGATTTTGAAGTGAAAAGCTCACCGAAAATTGGGTGGGCCACCAAAATATACTTATGTCAATGTCAGTAGATTTTAACATCGTATCGAGTTTTCATAGAAGCGCGCGGTTTAACTTTATTACGTCATATCAAGTATCAAGACCGTAGTCGAGGGGAGCGAGATTAACGGAGGTTGAACCCTTCTCCAAAATTGTCGGAGGTCAGGAGAACAAGAAACAATTCAAAAATGGATACTGCTTCTCTACCAATTTGCAGGATCAGTGTTCGCTGTACAATAAAGCGATGCACAACCGCAGATGCCTCCTTCAGATTTTCCCGCAATGATGGATCCATAGGTATCCATAGGTACTATAGGCACTATAAGCTGTCTAAGAGGGCCCCGCATGTAGAGATTGCGGACTATGCAATGCTATGCAGGATGAATCTTCTCAACGCATTATTCATTACGGTTTTATGGTGGAGTAGTCGCGTGGTCAGTCCGGGGCCAGAAGAATTTTTAGGGAGCATGTTCCCTCCCGTAGTTACGTGCCTGGCTCTTTCCCCACTTCGTATAGAATACAAGAGAAATAAAGTCGTGCAAGATGAGCAAGGGCATAAAATGGAAATAAATCTCCAGCCAGTTTTGAAAGACAGAATAGAATGTGGAAGGGTAATTAAAGTCTAAGAATGTTTAAGCAGAGAAAGACTTAGGCTTAGAAAGACTTAGTAAGCCTCAGATAAGACCCGAATACGCGGTTTTTACTCTGTGGGATGCGTTGGAAGACCACAGAGAAACCTATAAGAGTTAAAAAAAGTTACGAAACGAATCTCGTATATGCTTTACCATAATGTTCAGTGACTTTAGAGAAGAAGGGGGGGGGAGTAAAAAATTTTGGGTTTAGTGAGAAGTCACTAGATTTTAGAGTTCTGGAAAAGTCTGTGGTGTCAAAGTAGAACGATCCCAAAACTGAACCAAAAATTATAACAGAACATTGGTATTCAAAGACCATTTATCGGCAATTCTAAAACATCTCCGCACCTTTTGTGTTTTGTTTCTTCTGCAAGTAAGTCATCATGTCATCAATCATCCAAGAGCACTGTTTTGTCTCGGTATTCCCAACATTTACTCCAATTTGCTTGGCGTGCGCAGTGTGCTTTATTTTAGTTCCTTAGCAGGATAGTAAATAGAATCTTTACACCTTGTCAAGAATAGGAACAACCGTAAAAATCCCAATTTAGGACCGCCTTTTAGTGCGCGTTGCTAAACTACCATATAGTATTACTTCAGTCATTGATTAATGCTTCAGTTCTATTAGGCGAGAATATTGTCACAGTTTCTTCTATTCTTGACAAAGTGTAATTCTATTCTTTTTCCTGTCCATCTTAGCTCTTAGCGATTGGCATTCATTTTTACAGATTTTGTTGTTGTTGGTCTGGTCCAAAACCCCCTGTCGTTCTTTTTGCATTATATGATAATAATAGTAGTAAGGAGAGGGCGACAGAGGCGGACTGGACTAGATCGGCCTCTGTGGTCTAAGTAGTCTGAATAGCCCTGTCAGTGATAATGAAATTTAATGTAATTTTCAATGGCCAAGGGCCTACAATATTTTGGAAACTTTTGAAAACTGGTGGATAGATTTACCAAAATGTCACCTTTTTTAGCTTGAAAAAGTTCCTGAAGTTTCTAATCAATATTTGTCCGGCGCTTGAGGACCATCTCTATCACTTTGAACACTGTACACCTGTACAGTCCGCGCCTAGACGACAATAAGAGCTTCGCCTTCGTCTACTTCGAAGTGGAAGTGCCACTATAGAATAATAAAGAGTAGTTACAAAAATTGACACGAACAATTTGTCAATATGATTAGTTTTGATCAGCTTGATGTGAATTCACCTTTAGAATGCCAATATTTTTATAGGGCGTTATTAGTTATGTAATGTATAATCCATTGTTCGTTAATGTTTCCTAAAATAGACACACATTGGGGTTGTTTTGATGACCTTTTTTAAAGAAACTCACCGAACGATAATTTTCCCAAAGTATGACATTTTCAGCAAGTCTTGTCTACGGAAATGATTTAACGAAATCAAGTGATTAGCAATGGTAATTTAGAAGTTTCTCATGAATAAATTATGCGACTCTGGTTTGTAATGCATTCTTAAAGTCAAGGTTAATTTTAATCTCATTTTTCACCACCATTTTGCGTTATTTAAGAAAATTAACAAAAGTCAGTGCTGGGTTTACAGTTTTGTTAATTTTTAATTTAAAAAAAACTGCTGATGTGGCCGTAACGGAATTTTTTACTTTTTTGTGGACTTCGTCTACTTTGAAAAGCAATACTACGTAGATACCTATGATCGAAAAAATAATTTAGTAAAATTTAGTGTCTCGACGTTTCGGGCCCCTTGAATCCAAAACGTTAAAAAAAAGTCTGCGTGTCGGTCAGTGTGTCTGTATGTAACGCCGTCAAACAAAAACTACTGAAGCGATTTTGTCGAAATTTGGTTCAGCCACTTTAACAAACTTTCAATGACAAAATTAGCTTTTAAGCAAAATCTATACAGGGTGGCCAAAAATAAGAGGGTTATTTTGGTCGCATTTCGGAAAATCTTGACCCACAGTATTTATACTCGGCTATAAGTTAGTACACATCGGCCCTAATTCAAAAAATACATTTTTAAATTTTAAATTCAAAATGGCGGCTTCTATAGCGTTTGCCCCATTTTCAAGTTTTTTATTGTAACTTTCAAGATTATTATCAACGGATTTTCTTAAAATCCACTATGGCCGTTTTGTCTACATTATGATATGTTGTAGATATATATGCTCTTAATTTATTAACGTAGTTTCATATGCCGCTATGCGCTAGTTTTGGAGTTATTATTTTTTGAAGGTCAAAATTTCAAAAATTTATAATTTCTGTTGTAATTAAAGTTTGGCATTGCAAGTTGGTATATTAATTTATTACATACATTTCTATAATTTGTTACTATTTTGGTTCAAAAAACACTTCTGGTTAAGCCGGAAATTAACCAAGCAAAAGGAATTTTTGAAACACCCTGTATATTTTAGGATTTTTAAAATATCGTAAGATTAGCTGTGCAATAGTACCAAACATGTTACATTTTAACTTCCGGTTTATCCCAAAGTGGGGTCAGTTTTTCTATTTTAACTACAACACCCTGTATATTGTAAGTGAATGGTAAGATTGTAATATTATTTATCTAGTGATACCAAACAGTTTACATTTTGACCTCCGGTTTATCCGAAAATGGGATCAACAAATTTTTAATATACAGGGTGCTTTCAATCCTATATAAACTGTTTGAAAATATTTAAAGAAGTAAATAAAAATATATATCTGATTATGTTTTCTTAATCAGCGTGAAACGAGGTTGAATTAAATTATGAAAAATGTAAATAGTATATTCTGAATTTTCACTTGCTCTTTTTAAAAGAGAGTTATAATTAATTACCAAAAGATTTATAGAAATACGTGTTATAATATAAATATTTAATAAACAAATTTAACCTAAAAACTATCGATGTTCACAATAATTATTTTTAAGTCTTAATTAGTACCTACCTACTAATCATTTCACAAATTAGGATTTTAATTAACTTTAATTAGATTTAAAAAAAAAAATCTTGGATTGCTTATGTTATTTTTTATTTTATTATTATTATGTAAATCGTTTGCTCTATTCCTATTCAGTAATAAGTGCATTTTGTCATTTTAGTGCAATCACAATTTACAGCGTAACTTAAACAATGCAGAAAGTAAATTACACACATACACACGCCTGAAGATTTTAATCAGAAGTATATAAACTATACACTGAATTAAATTCATACAGTGTGTCCGAAAAGTAACGCAAAAGTTCTATATTACTCTTTAATTCGTATAAAAATTTTTCGAGAAAACGCCAGCGCACTTGAGAAATAATTTCCACTTTTTTACATAACTTTTTGCATCCCTTCCATTTTTACCGGAAATGGCGTCAACTTTGGCTGGATATTTTTGGTCCTTCACTCACTTGCTACCACTAAAATATTCTTTCTGAAGCTCTGATGCCTTCAGAGTTTTAAAAATTAAGTCATTTGACTAATTTGTGTATTGTGAGCATTTGTTATGCTCAAATTTTTTGGGGAGACCAGTTTGTTTCCAAGCGGAATCAAGTCCATATCAGGATGGATATTTCCAGTAGGTATACGTCTTTATAAAAACACGAGGTATACGCGAGGTTTAGTTTTTTGTATTGAAATAGGAAATGACATCTGCAAAGTTTGTAGATCAGTAGAACATACCATTAATTGAACAGTTGAACAGTATCTTGTTTAAATTGCCCATCCATGTATCGATTTTATTTAATTTGATGTCAATTAATTCTAAAATGCACTCTCAGTTTCTTTTCGTTTCATCTAAAAGGCCGAGAAATGTCTTCTTATGTGTTTGTGACAGTTGGCGAAAATTTATTTTAAATATGTTTTACTTTGGCCCTTCTGTCTGTCTTCGTTACCGTGAGTGCAATTAACTGTGGTACTAATTTGCTAATTTCATTTTAGTTTAGTATAGCTCAGTGGCGGCCCATAAATTTTAAAATTGAAGAGGTTAAAGAAAACCCGCCGAGCGGAGCGAGGCAAAGACCTCGCGGCAGACAAAAAGGGGCGTGGCCTAATTTAGTTTTTTGAAAATAGTCAAGTTGGTCTTCTTCGTCTTCTTCATCTGTTTTAGGTTAGAGAGGATGATCCTTTCAAGCCACCTCTGAAAAGCCGCCACTGGTATAGCTGTGCGCTGGGCTGCTTCAAAACCAAGTTTGATTTTGAGTTCTGAGCTTTAGAAGTTTTTGACCGAAAGGTGTAGGATATGGTTATTAAGTTTCTTTTTTTTTATTATTTAAGTCTTAACCGAGGTTATGGCTTGCTGCACTCCACGGCGTTCACTCTGTTAGAATTTTTGTCAGGTCTTCGTCTACTTTGAAAAAGCCTTATTATCGAAAATAGATTTAATTTCTCGACCTTTCGGGTTCCCTGGATCCAAAACGCCAAAAAAATAAAACTCTCAGAAAAAGTATGTCTGTGTGTCAGTCAGTATGTGTGTATGTACGTCAAACAAAAACTACTAAAGCAATTTTGTTGAAATTTGATTTCGGCCACTTTAACAAAATTTCATTGACAAAATAAGCTTTTAAACGAAATCTATACAGGGTGGCCCAAAATAAGGAGGTTATTTTGGTCGCATTTTGGAAACTCTTGAGCCACAGTATTTATACTTGGCTATAAGTTAGTACATATTGGCCCTAATTAAAAAAATATATTAAAAAATTTTTTAATTGAAAATGGCGGTTAGTATAAGGATTGTCCCATTTTATATTTGTTTTATGGTAACTTTTGAGATAATTATTATTATAAAAATCTAAAAACAGGAATATAAAGGCAAAATATAGGGCTTTAGTTTAGATACAGTGGATTTTAAAAATAATTATAAAATTGACTACTTTTAAAAGACTAAAGTTGACGAAACTTTTTAAACGGATTTACTCAAAATATGCTACGGCCGTTTTGTCTATATTTTGATATGTTGTAGATATTGAAGTTTTCAACTAAACACCGTTGGTTGGCTCTTTTGCTACGAGCAGATCCGGAGCTATGATTTTTTGAAGGTCAAAATTTCAAAAATTTATCATTTCTTTTGTAATTAAAGTTTGGCATTGTAAGTTGGTATATTAATTTATTACATACATTTCTATTATTTGTTTCTATTTTGGTTCAAAAAACACTTCCGGTTAAGCCGGAAATTAACCAAGCAAAAAGAGTTTTTGAAAACACTCTGTATATTTTATGATTTTTTGAAATATTATAAGCTTAGTTGTCTAATGATACCAAACATGTTACATTTTAACTTCTGGTTTAACCGAAAATGGAGTTAGCTTTTCTATTTTAAATTCAACACCCTGTATAATTAAAGTGATTTTAAATGATTGCTAAATTATCTATCTGATGATATCAAATATTTTACATTTTGGCTACCGGTTCAACTGGAAATGAGATGAGCTTTCCCATTTTAAATAGAAACACCCCGTATAAATCAGGGAAAGCCTTTGAGCATACTAATTGTTTGGTATTATTTCTTATATTTTTTTAAATAAAAGTTTTTAGAATTAGTTAACGCGTATTACGAAAAGTCCTATTATGCCCACATCAGCCGTTTTTCACTTCTGATTGATGTTAGACTATCCCCAACTCTTCAATTTGAGGCTCCTTTGTTTTTCTGACTTTAATAAAATAATGTTGCGTATCTCTGGACACGGGATGCTTTTAAATGGCCATTAGATCGTCTGAGTTGTTGCGGTGCGTTGGTCTATTTGAAAAGCGTTTTTTAGACTTTTGGGTAATTTTTTTGAAAACTGACTATCAAATCGTAGATACACTTCTTTTATAGTTCAAACTTGCCTTAGTTTTCTAGTTTGAGTGTTGCCTAAGCAATTTTGCCTGTTTCCGACTACGCGAATACGTTTTGGGCGTGCACACCCAATGAGCCATGCTAGGTACAACTTTCCGTTTTTTCTCATTTCTTTAAATTTAAGTCCTGAAACTCAAGGTTTCTCAAATTAAGTAAAAAAAAGGCCTTTGTAGCCATTCAAGCTTAGTGCCGAAACAACCAAAAATTTTCAATGCGTGTCAAAACATTCATTTTATCTCCACACAAGAAGGGAAGTAATAAATTTAAGTTTGAGTGTGATTCGGTGTAAGTCGATCGTTGATTTTTATAAATTTCAATAGGTATTCGACCTTGGTAATTAATTTTGGCGCACGATGCAAATAGATACAAATATTTATTGTACTTGTTCAACCGACCGCGATAGATCGGGTCAAACACCACGTTTCAAACAACATCCTCAATTGTTGAAAAGAATAAACAAATTACTCAAATTGCAGGTGCATTTTTATAAGAGTTTCTTCACAGTAATAGGCCGTTATGTGAAATTATGAGCGACATAAATATAATATCGTAAAAGGCAATGGAAGGGGGTTAGTTTTATTGAAATTTTGGGATTGAAAACTTGCGTGGAATAAACGAGACAAATTGGTTTTGGGAAGTAATTAGTAATTAGACACATGGGTGAACTTCAAAATTACTATTCTGCTTAGTAAAGACAATGGTTGATAAAAATCTTTATTGCCTTTCTTAATTGCCATTCGTTTTGAAAGCTTTAGACCAAATTTACGTTTAATTTAACGGATAATTGACTCTTTAACAACAAAAAATACTACGAACCTCTTTACCGTAATGTAACAGAACTTGGCTGTTTTTTTAAACGCCGCTTGTATCCTCTAGGAACGCCCTAGAACCGTAAGTCAGAGAGAACACATCAGAAATAGTTCCAAGGGGAACTTTCATAGCCTATCGGACAGCTAAGCAGCGCCCATCATGAGGCTCGTCGAAATAGTTCTTATTGGAGGAACATACCAGCTAAGAGCTAAATGAACCAAGGAAGTCCTTTTGCGACCGAAAAATCGGAAATTAGGACTATCGCTAGCCTATTGTCATAACACCGATCTCTAGTTAGCGTCTGAAGATAATGATGACGATGATGATGAAGGAAGTCGACACAAGTCCATGATAATACTACAAAGGAGCACCTGCGACTGACACTTAGAAAACGTTTCTTCAGATCCAGAGCATGTCAGAGAAGCAGGCCCCACAAGTGTGTCATATGACGTAATACCAGAAGAACGTATAGGTCGTGGTTTTTCTTTGGTCGATATCTCAAAAACTGAAAGGACTTGACCTGATGTGTATATGAACTTTTTTGTTCAGCATCGCCTCTAGAACGCACTGGGCAAATTTGTCGGCTACCTCAGGGCACACCCTGTATATGAGTCATCCTGTTGGCATTTTTCACAATACATAATTCTTACATTGGACCGATGTACGGTCCTAAGGCAAGATTTTCATGGCTGTTCCAATTCTTGACCTTCTGAACGCTATTAGGGTCATATTTTTTATGACGTCCACTGGTAGCCCAACAGATAGGCAACTCCAAAAACCAAAAGTGAACTACGAACTCACATATAAACTGACCACTCTAATCTCCTTTGGTTTGAGCATCATTTTTTTGTAACCAGGAAATCTCGCGTGTTCTAGTCTGGTGCATCCGAACTACTCGTTGACTATTACCACGTCGACTTAAATGTAACTCTGTGTTGCGGTCAAAGCTCCCATCTCTCATTTCTGCCAACTTCTTGGTTTAGCAAAACTTGCCTATTTGTTTGGTCTCTCATTTCTGCCCAACTTCTTGGTTTAGAAAAACTTGCCTATTTGTTTGGTCTCTCATTTCTGCCCAACTTCTTGGTTTAGAAAAACTTGCCTATTTGTTTGGTTTCAAATCTTTTCCATACCAGACGAACCAGATTGTGGGAATGGTATTGAATTGGTATTGGAGTAGAAAGGAAACTTGTCAAAGCGGCTCTTGCACGGCTCTTACAACCACCGCCTTTGACTCCTAAAGTTTATTATTGTGGGCTCGATAATGTGTAATTAAAAAAATTTGTTTAAATTCAGATTAGTTAAAGTTTACTAATTGTAGCGCAGGTTGTAATAATAGAAATTGAAAATTTTATAACCACATACTTGTGGTACACGAACCATGTCCCATCACACTATGCCTATTAAAACCCATTCATTATATTAACGCATTGCAACAAAAACTTTTTTTTATAATTTAGGTTATTATTTTGTGTAATATTTCTTTTTTCTTAAGAAGGTGTAATTTTATTAATTAGTTGTGGTTCTTAATTAGCAATGTAAATCTTGAGGAATACCTCGCTTTTAATTAAAATTTATAATTACGGATAAGCGGTGTCGTATGGTGTAATGACATTAATTGAATGTATGATGTAAACCAACCCTAAACTAATCACCTAGTAGTGCAAAAAAACGTTTTTAGGAGAAAAATGTTGAACGACCAAACGCCTCAGGAATTGAACCCGAGTATGCAATATCTGGTCGCATGTACGAACCACGTACGCCAAGCCAGACAACTATTTATCTCCCAAAAATCTGTTGTCTGGCTTAGCGTACGTGGTTCGTACATGCGATCGGATATTGCATACTCGGGTTCAATTCCTGAGGCGTTTGGTCGTTCAACATTTTTCTCCTAAAAACGTTTTTCGCACTACTAGGTGATTAGTTTAGGGTTGGTTTACATCATACATTCAATTAATTATTTCTACCCTAGTGTATATATCTGAAAAAATATTAAAATTTCACGTATGTAATGACATTTCTTTCTCGTCATTTTTAAGGGCCATGCTGTTTGCTCTTCTTCTTCCTTTATCAATTACAATTCATCAAAGCGGAACTTTTGGGGATTCAATTGGAAGCCAAATTTTAGGACAGTTACTACTTGTTTCAGACCTGAATTGTCTAAAAGACCTTTAATACAGCAATGGAATTATTTGGTATTGGCAACAGTTTATTACCAAGGGATCTGAACTTATTTTTGTGGACCCTTCCCTTTTATATTAGTTGAGATTTTTTCACACAGGTATTGAGAAGCAGGATTGCTTGGTCGTAGATATTCTATGAGTGTTTTCCAGCAAAACTACCATAGATACAAGATACAAGGGCTGAAGAAGAGCTGTAATATTCGCTTTCGATCTATAGTGGCTTTACAAGGGTGCGAGCTGCATGACTTATCACTTTAGGATACCTCTCTCTCCTAATAACATCTTACTTCTTACTTCTTTTTGCAGGCACCTTTAGGAAGACATATCCGGCGAAAGAAAACTTGGATTGTCTATTTAATCCCCCTTTTCGGAAATTGATTTTTAAAAATTAAAATTTGATTTAAGATAACCGATTTATTCTTAGCACCCAAGACACCTACAACATTTTCCTCCAGCAGAAGATCTAAATCACTCATATCTCTGTCAACCTCCTACAGTGACGGCGCCAGGGTTTTTTAAATGGGTGGGCACAATATTTTCGTGATGGGCACATACATTTTTAAATAAATGGGGGTTGCAAATGCAGGATGCAATACAAGATGCAGAAAAGTACTTAAAGTGAAAATTATTTTGCATTTCTTAAACCTCTGAAAACTGGTAACTGGTAGCTAGTGCAATATTTGGGTGGGCACTCGGGTGGGCACCGCAACTTAAAGGGTGGGCACGTGCCCCCCCCCCCCCCCCCCCCCCCGGCGCCGTCACTGACCTCCTAGAGCCTACAGTATCCAACATTCGAATTTTTCTCTTCTGGTCTCACTGCTTGTTTCTTTTTCGTCGTCTGCCATTACGTCTTCACTATCCCCTTTCTCCAGCCTTCACGTGTTTAATTCTCTGAAATGTCTTTCTATTTTTGTTTTCATGTCTTTAACGCTTCTACTGCTAATAGTTATTGAGGTACTTGCCCGGACTTTTATTTTTTGGGACATCCAATCGTATAGAAGCAAACATTTTCAACCCCTTCACTACTTATTTTAAAACACAGAGTTTTTTGGGTCTTGGTGCGTAATGACTAGACTTGACACTTGAATGAAAGATGAAGAGAAAGTTGATGAACCTACCTGGCCAAGTGGCCAGCGCAAAACAGTCCTAGAATAGGAAATTACTACTGGAAGGCTAGAAGCTGGAAGAAAATTCATATTTTGATGGATTATATTAGGACTACGTTGCAAACTGAAAGCGCCTGTAAGGTAGCTCGTGCTCTTATTGAGCATTTTTTGTTTAATAAAAAATTAACCTCGCACAACCAAAGATAGAGCAGGCAGTACCATCTACATTAAGACACAATCCAATACAACACAAAAGTGCCTACGCTATGTTATGAGTCATAAGTCATGAGCAAGTGTGACGGCTCAACCTGTGAATGAATGACCCTAAACATTAAGATAGAGACGCTCAACAACCTCCGCCTCTCAAGAAACAACATTCGGTATTTATCCAAAGTTTATCCTTTGCAATTTTATCCTTCTTTGAACAATATTCAAGCTTCGAATGTACATACGCACCATATAACAGCTTGAGAGACGAAGACACACACGTTACCACCTGCGAGTGAGAAAACCCAAAGTTTTCCAAGCCGAGCTTAGAACTCAGAATTTTACAAAAATGTGGCTTTCAAAACTCAAACTACTCTCCAAGGTCACCACTTAGGTTTAACACTTCATTTTTAAATGGAATAATATAATTCCTCATTCTGTAGTTGAAGCTTATAAATGAAGGGTATAACTGAGCATTTCTGAATATTTAAAGCAAGATTATTCAACCCAGTCCACTCAAGTAGTCTATTGGTATCCGACTACAGTACGAAACAATCTACCTCCGACTTGATTACCTTACAAAACTTTAGGTCGTCTTCAAATAAACTCTTCTGAATCTACGATAATGCTTGGTAAATCGTTAACTAGAAACTAAAAGAAAATTGGGCCCAAGTTAGACGCCTGAGGAACACCTGATTTTACCAAATAACAGGGCGAGCTTGTAACTTAGCATCCTCGAAGACGATATACTGATAACTATTCTGAAGATACGTGCACCGAAGTCACTTAAATTGGTCAAAAATCCAAAACTTGCAAATTTTACAGTCAGCACGTGCTTAGAAATATCGGGGGGAGGGGGGGCTGGAGTCCCGTATTTTGAGTATTGGGAGCCTCAACTTGGTAACTCAATATGTTAAACAGAAATTAGGAGGAGTTAATAAATCAATGATGAAATTCAGGGGCCTCATAATTCTACACAGTATTTTTTGTTTTTATGAAATATTATAGCAATTTAATTCTTAATTTTTCTACTTTGTTTTTGTGAAGCTTCTTTTTTGGAGACACTGTGAATCGCTACTAAAGTTTGACTTTGAACAAACAAAAATTTGATTTCTAACTCATGGCATGGACCCCTATAATTTTTTCAGGACCCCCTCAAGAGTAAATCCGAGCTTGTGTACCCCTTTCACTGTAATTTTGAAGGGTCCCGAAGATCCTCACATTTTTTCTAAAAGGCCCAGCATGTAATATACAGGGTGTCAACTGTAACTTGGCCAAGAATGCCAGGGTAGGTAGAGGATCAGTAGGCAAGTATTTTAAGGATAGAAACCCATGTCCGGAAATGCACCCGTACGGAGCTACGGCCGTTTTTAACTTTACGTTTTATCGTCCGTTATGCAGGCAGCATGTCGTGTGCCTAACAATTGTCAGCCTGGCAACTCATCGTTGCCTAGGAAATACATTGAATGTCAGCTCAGAATCATTGTGTCAATAAAACGTGTGATGAACAATGAACAGGTTAACCTTTCAGGAGCTCGCCGACGTGCATCTGGCGTATGGGGCTATGAACTGCAACGCACTTGGAGCACAGCGCCACAGGTACACCTGAGCGACAACAATGTCTTTCCTAGGCAACGATAGGTTGCCAGGCGAACAATTATTTTAAAACACGACATATAGCTTGTACATCGGGTGCAAAAATCAAAATTTAAAAACAGCCGTAGCTCCGTGCGGGTGCATTTCCGGACATGGGTTTTTATCCTTGAAACACTTGCCTATCGGTCCTCTACCTACCCTGGCATTCTTGGCAAAGTTACTAAAGTGTCCAATCGATAACTATTGCGCTTGGATCGCCATCTTGGAAAAAAGGTACACTTTTTTAGTTTTTTGCCTATATCTCAGGAACTATTAATGATATTAGAGAAATAGTTTAGGTAAAAACCATAGCTTATTAAATTTACTATCAAAAAGCTTTCATACATTTTTTCTCTATCTCCAATACTTCAGCTGTAATTTGTCGTTGAATTCAGAGAAATGTCTTTTGTACTCGCTAGATCGACGTCTCTCAATTTTTCACTTTCGCGCTCGATATCTCAACAACGATCAACAGTAGGTAAAAAATTCATATAGCCTTAATTGTAGAGCGTAAAAACGGCAACAAAAAACTACAGAGCACAATTTTTGTATTGTGAAGTAGAGCCGAGTTATCGAGAAAAAACCAAATTTGACCCTTTTTTCAAGATGGCGGCGAAAGCTCATAGGAAATCTTGGTCGAAAATTTGAAGTTAAGCTTTTTTTAGCTCCCTCTACAACATATCCAAAAATCAGCTTTCTCGGTTCACTTGCATTTTCAAATGTTTATAATGACTGGACTATGTTTGGTCATTTTTATTTTGACTTTATTATTGTTTTAATGTTCTTCCAATCTTTCAAATAATACTGATTCGACTCTGACCACCTCATTCTACTGATTCCCAAAACGTCGATCGTTATACTGTTGACATACTTTTTATGTTTTTAATTTTCTTTGGGGGATTAGTGGCCCATTAGTGTACTGTAGGTTTCCACGTCCATTTGAAAATATCACTTGAAGCTAGAAGTTTGGTCATGTAGGCTGAGCAAACACATATTCATTCATATTTGAGTGGTAGAAAATTGCAGAGGGTTACAACTTGGAGGAGGGTGCTACGATGCAGCTGCATTATAGGACTATGTGGGTCTCAAGAATCAACGTAAGGGTTAGGAGTCTGATGAGTTCACAAAATGTGTGGTTATGATCACTTTAGGCACTACATTATTTATATAATCTAGAGAACGTTTCAAATCGAATTAGTAATAATTATTGTAGATTTTAATTACGACTACCCTTCCATTATTAAATTTGTGTGAGGATAACGAACCTGAAACACTTTTGTAATAATAACTGTGTCAGGAAGTTTTAGTTCCTCATTTAATAATTTACTCCAGCTCCACTTTCCATCGATTATTTTTCCTTCCAAATTGGCTCTTTCCCTTTATTAAAATTTTATAAAATTGAAAGTTTGAGTTGGATCGAAATTGTAGACAATACCAACTTGTAATATAATTAAAATATCTCGTTTAGATATTATCGGGCCAAATGTAAACTTTCCTTTCAAGTTCATTTACAAGTACAAGCAAATAGCTTCGGGTAAGTGGAAATTTGCATTGTGCACAGGTACACGTAAAATTTAATATCAGCCAAGGTTGTAGAGCATGAGGTATCCGCTTTTATAAGTTGTGACTTAGTAATTTGAAACCTTCACGCTAAACTGCTAATTTTATTTTGTCATAAATGCTCGTATGTAGACCCATGCATATTATATTGTTGTCATATACTCGTCTATTTTATGGCATTAACCATGTTACGTTGTACTTAATTTAGTAACCTACACAGAAACACACACATTATGCACTCTCTTCAAGTTTCAAGTATACAGAGGGATACGTTTTTATATTTCTTAACTATAAAAGTTATTAAAACTGAATTAATGCAATAAAATTGTTAGCAAATTACATATAAAAATTACCACAAAAATGGGCACGAATTGATTCAAGTCTGGGTGAAAGTCTTAATTAAATTAAACAAGGATAAGGAAGGGAAATTTACATTTTTCGATTGTATTTCGATAACAATTAGTCTAATTCCGCTTGTAATTATTCAATTAGTATTCGAGTCTTTGGAAATTGCTTGGGTTTTATCACTTTAAAGAATTGTTATAATTTATAAATATTAAGGATAAAGTAAGTTGCACGAAATTGTTAATTTAAGGTCAGGTCAAGTAGGCGTTTGACATTTATTTAGAATTGGCAATGATTTAATTTGAGTTGGGGATAAATAGTTTTTCACTTTATTCTAACGATTTGCGTGCTGCTGATAGTTGATGGTGCTAATCGAACACCGGGGACTCTCTTAGCTACGTCAATACGTGCAGACCGAACGACTGGATTTGGATCATTTAAGAAGTGGAAATTAGCTTCCTGCACTTAGGCCACTTAATCGGGCCCATTGTACTTCCTCCAAGCGGCTTCCCTGTGCTCATCAAATCTCAAACCATTCTACTTGTAGGTGGGATGAGCTCCAGGATTCTGGCGAAGGGGTGGTGCTTATTCTGGCCATAGAGGCAGAAGTTCTCCAACATGGATCTTTTTATCGATGTTAGGGCTGGACAGTGACAAAACACATGCTCAACTGTTTCGTCTTTTAGTTCGCATCCACGACATTTGGAATTATTTACCAAGCCTAGTGTGTGTGGAGATGTTTGTGTAGTCGACAGTGTCCCGTGAGTGTCCCTGCAATTGTTTGTAGATTAGTTCAGGACAGTTGTAGACAGTATTTTGCTAGCTTTTTAGAAAGACCCGCTAAAGCTCCTTTGCTTTGACTGCAACTTACGTTTCTTGTCGATCTTTCAGTCTGTAATAAACTTGGCCAGCTTGTCTGCTTTATCATTACCCTCATTTCCTTGATGTCTTTTGACCCGGCAGAGTATAAGAACATTGTTTTTAGATATCTCATTCAGCAGCTCTATGCACTCCAACAGAAGACCAGAGGTTACCTTGCAGGTGTTTAGCGCTTGCAAGGCAGCTTTACTGTCAGTCGATATCAGTAATTTCTTGTTTAGGATTTCGTTGGCACCGTGTAATATTCACATCAATTTGGTTTGAAAAACTAATGAGGCATATTTCCCCAGCGGCAGGCTTATGACCGAACTACTGTTTCATATAGTGTATTTCCAATATCTCTCTTAATTATGTCTCTCTAAATCCCACAAAGACATTTTTCTTAGTTTTTACGTTTTTACGGATGTAGACGACTCTTTTAAGTAGGTAGTATTTTATAATTTTACCATACCTGTGCCAAAAATAAACTAAACCTAATAAACGTGGACTCAGACTAGCATCATCGAATCACAGAAGACACTCGTGTAAGGCAAATGTGGCTTTCGATATTCCTTCATTGTTATCTTGACCTGTTTCTTCTTTTTCTTTGGAACTGGAGTCTGCGATAGATGTACGCTGAGGTCGGATCTAGGATCCACCTGCTCTGCCTCTTGCACCCAGCTTCAGCTATATTATCAGGGGTTAGAGAGAACAGGCTGATTGGGATCTCTCACTTCCTAGGAAACCATTAGCCCCTGCAAATCCAACCTCATCAGAAGCCTTTAGACGTCTGCCCGCAGTACCAGTGGAACCCAGACTGGTGACCGGTTCGGGGGCAGCTACTCTCCCCTTCCACCAGCAGCTACTTAATCGCTTCCGGATCATCCGTTACGACCTATTGCTGACCAGGTTTACCATGAATGATGAGCTGAGTGCTCGGTGTTTCTTTACCACCACACACCCACAGCGGGACTGCGCCGGTAACCGGAGTAACCGACCAGGTTTACCTTGATGGACCCTGGAAGTACCAAACCAGCCCAGTCTGCGATAGATGGGTGTAACATTTTTCCAATGTAGCTCTCAGAGCCAAATAAGAGCCCTAATAGAAATACATAACCTAGTGCATAACATTTAAATCTACCGCCGATATATTTTTGACTCGCATCGTTTCATCGTACCTCAGGAACTAACACAATCAATAATGGCAACGCCTCCTCTCTTTCCGGGATACTGTTTAGCTGCTCTTTTGCTTAACATCCGAGTAAGTTATTGGGCACATCGAAAAGTCTAGAGGCACTAACCGAATTTGCACTAAAAGCTACCGGATTTGAATCCGAACGCTCTTGGACCACCATCTGGCAGTCTTGGAAACGTTTGCGTTATGGCATGGTAGCCATCTACATAATATAAAACCATTCTCGTTTTCTAGACGTGTATTTATACTCCTACTCTTTATTTTGTTGTTACTCTTGAACCCTTTTATAAGAGCTAGTTCTTCGTTTCTTGTTGGTTCAGATGTGGTTGAATAGATTTGGCTTTTACTGTGTGCAAATCGAGATTGATTTTTGAAAAATCAGATGTGGTTGTTTATCGTAAGCGTTGTGTATTTTAGTTATAATAGTTTTTTAGCTTTCTTGTTGAATATAATAATGTTTTGAAGATAAAAAAGCCAATTTTATCTGATGAAGCCGTAAGGCGAAACGCGTCATTATATTTTTATTTTATCATTGGCTTTTTTATCTTCAAAACATTATTATGTTGTGTATTTTATTCCGAACTTTACTCTACGACGTCATCTTATCATTTGGCTACTCAGCGCTCCATTCTTCTCATGTATCATCATGATTCCAACGAGTGCTTGCTATTTCAAGTTTACCTTCGACTATGAGGATAGGAAACTTCATTTATAAATGCTAGGGGAGTCTCTGGAGAAGCTAATTCGGGCATACACTCGTTGGGTTTGAATGGGCATGCCGATTGGTATAGTTTTGCCAATTAGCACGTGCCGGCAAAACGTCCACATCACCCTTCAGTCTCTTGGCTTTACCATTTGGCATAGTTCGTCATAATGGGGACATCACTTTTATTCGGTTTGTGTAGACATAGGGTGGGTCCATTTGGGCGTAGCCCTAGGGCAATCTGGTTATTGTTAGTAAATTCAGTAACTGTCGACGTTGTGTCCAATTTCTACCCTTTATCCTCTCTAGTTAGTTGCATTCAATTAGGCTTCCCTTGTGTACAAGATTCTTTTGAATCGTATACGATCTTCCAAACTGTTTTATTATTTTCCCTGAGGCTGGTCCCCAGTGGTTCCTTGCACCGCGACCTCTTGGGTCTATTGTGCGCCTCGGATATATTCTCCCTTTATGTGAGCTCTGTGCTTTTAATGAAGTCCAGAATTCCCTCTATAGGTAGTTTGGACAATTCTCTTTGGAGCATCTTCTCCTTTCCGAGAATGCTGTGGCGACTTCTTGTGAAAGCTTCACAGTGTAGCAGAAGATGAATTGGAGTTTCCTCTGCCTCTGCACACCCTCTGCATAGTGGGCATTCTTCTAGTCCCATCGTATACAGGTACTTTTTGAGCTGGCAATGACCCGTTATCAGTGCCGTTGCCAGTCGTAGCTCACCTCTACTCATTCTGAGTAGAGAGTGGGTTTTTTGTCAGAGGGTTTCTCCAGTAGGACTTTAGAGTGGCCCTGTCCGGGAGTCTCCCCCCAGTGTTTAATATATGCAATTTCATTTGAAGTGACTGTATTTCTCTCTTTGCCATTTTGTAAGGAATGCCAAAGGCTGGTTCTGGTCTAATGGGTCTTATTTTGACCCTTTATCCTCTCTAGTTAGTTGCATTCAATTAGGCTTCCCCTGTGTACAAGATTCTTTTGAACCGTATACGATCTTGCAAACTATTTTACTTTTTTGTAGATTTTCCCCACATTATTAAATTTTCTTAGAACTTGTTTTATATGAAAATAATTGGTAATTAACTAATTTGTATGAACATGCGGTTCGTGATGACATCTTTGTGGTCTTTTTGTTCATAAACTATTAATTCTTACTATTTTTTTGTTTAAAAATGTCAACAATTGTAAAAGACCTATCGTGTAATACTATACAAATACGTTCAAGTCACAGAAAATGACTGCTAGGGACTCTAGTCCCTAAGCTTTATCCTTATACAGGGTGGTCAGAATTTGCAAACTTAAAATTTAGGACTCTTTTGGTGGATTAAAGAAATGCCACTTAATTTGTTTTGATTTGCGTAGCAAATTGAAATATCGCGAAATCAATGTAGTTCCAAATTTTTGACGTCGATTTCATGCACAGGCCAAAGCACAGGACCTTGTTTACCATAAGGACAGTGTGTTCAAAAGCCGTTAGGCTTTTTCTTAGAGTAAACAAATAAATTAAACAGTTCAAGCACAGTAAATAACGTTTTGAGCTTTTGAATGAATATAGAACCACATTAGAACTCATTTTTAAGTTATTCATGATTTTTTGAAATGGACCACAATACTATAAGAATACATTGCAACAAGTTACCCAATAAACTGCATGGTGGTGTTAATGGTGAATCAGAAATAGCCACAATTGGACTTTCTGATGAACTTATTTCCCTAAAACTTTATATAAATGAGAGAACGTGGATTTAAATTCGTTTCCCAGCATTCTAATTTTGTTACGAATTTTGCTAACATTGCCAGTGTCTGATAGCATCAGGTGAGAGATCTTTTTCGAAAATAGAATTTATAAAAAATGATTTACTATTAATGACGGGGCAGCAGAGTCTCAGATCTTGCTCTCACTCCAATCGAAAAGGAACTCTCAGAAAATATAGACTATTTAACCTAGGGCTCTCTCAATAATAAATCCGGGTCTGGTGGGGAGGGATTATTTAAATCTGCGCACAGGCGATCATATACTTAGAAACGACCCTGCCAAAGCTTCTCAAAAATTAATGAAATGGTTCCATTAGTGAAGGGAAGATTGACCTTTTGGGAACTAGCCGATGGTCTCCACATCTTATTCCGTTCGGTGCAAAAGTTTTGATTGAAGCAGATTGAACCATGACGTGAGCAAGTGCTCACGAAGGTATCTAGATCCAAAGTCGTTATAGTCGTAGAGTAGTTAATCTCATGTAAGGCGCATTTATAGTTTTTGAGGCCCTAAATGGAGTTTAGGAAATTTAGTAGCGATTAGGGCTGGGCAAAAAAATCGATTAATCGATGTTCGATATGTCTTGAAAATAATGGATTAATCGATTGTCCGATAAATCGATTGTTTGATTAATCGATTGTTCGATTAATCGATTGGCCAATTAATCGATTGTTTATTTAATCGATTAATGAATTGCTTGATTAATCGATTAATCGATTGTTTGATTAATTCATTGTCCGATTAATCGATTGTTTGAATAATCGATTGTCCGATTAATCGATTGTCTGATTAATCGATTGTACGATTAATCGATCTCCGATTAGCGATTGTTTGATCAATGTTTATTGGGTTAATTGGTTAATTTAGAGCAATGGTTGTATTAAATTGTATCTTTCATAGTCCACGCCCGCTGGCTATGTCTATGCCAGCTGGATTCTGCCTCCCTGACTTTCATGTTTATGGTGCATAAGGAAAAGGCTCGCCTACATGCCTACTGCATACTAGCCTGCTTACATGTACTCACATCCGGGTCGAATAAGCTTCTAGGGTCTCATCTATTAAGACTTAAGACTAAAAGGAGGGTTCCGCGAGAGCTCCACGTTAATGTTATCCTATTACAATAATGTGAGATTTAAATCCAAAAAACGCCAAAAGGGCAGTAACTCAAAAACCGTATCGATATCGAAAAAATAAATTACAAAACACTCCCACCACCCGCGGTCTCCTTGCCAAGAAGACCTTGCCAAAACTTAAACCTGATAAAGCCGTTTTTAAAATTTTGAATATTTAGTAGGTATTCGTAGTCTTTACGTACTACATAACATTAAACCACAAATTAAGTATTAAACTATTAATAATAATAAAGTCCGTCTGAAAAGCCGGACTGTCTGATTATCCGATTAATCGATTGTTTGATTATCCAATTGTCCGATTAATCGATTGTTTGATTATCCGATTTATCAATTAATCGATTAATTAATTTTTCGATTAATCGATTAATCGATTTTTTGATTAATCGATTGTCCGATTAATCGATTGTTTGATTAATAGATTATCCGATTAATCGATTAATCGATTATCCGATTAATCGATTAATCGTGACAATCGATGTTTTTGAAACAGTCGATTGTCGATTGTGAAATTTAACAATCGCCCAACCCTAGTAGCGATTGATAGTGTTTCCAAAAGATGTTTCACAAAAACAAAGTAGGGAAATTATTTCAGATAAAGAAAAATGTTGTTGAAGAATTCCGAGATCCCTTTTGATCCAGAATCCTAGACTTTAGCCTAGTTAGCCTAATGGTAGAGTGGGTCTGGGCCCCATTTTCTTATTAAGTATCAATTTGAATTTGTAGTTTACATCCAAATGATGCATTTTCAAATAATTAAAACAATAAAATGGGTAGAAAGAAATTTTAATATGATATATTAATATAAAATGAGCTATTTTTGGGGACCCCAAAAACACGGGACCCTAGACGCGCGCCTAGTGCTCCTAGGCCTAAACGCTGCACTAGTCAAAGATATTCAGAGATAGCAATGGGGTTTCTGAATTCTTAGTGAAGGTAGTGTCTTATTTTAAAAACTATTGCATTTTGTAATATTTTCAGCATTTTGAAAATTGTCCCATTATTAAACCAAATCTAAGTTTCTTCTCACCAGGCGAAGAGATTTAAAGAGCCGCAACCGGAACACTAAAGAAATTGAAAGTCGATAAACTCGAACAATTTATACGGAATAGTTATGTATATGCACTAATAACAAATTTTTATCAAAAAGATTATTTTACATTAATTTAGATTATCTCATTCCCATCCTTGATAAAAAAATTAATTTTTTAACCGAATTAGGTACGGGACTGTAATTGATGGAATTATTTATTAGTTCTAGCAGTTCTAGTTATGATAAGTTTTTCCCCATTAGCCTACTTAACTCAATACTATCAATATCTATAGTTTTGTACGTAAATGGTGTTTTTATTTAAAAAAATCATTTTTTCAGGTAACTGAAGGAAATCTCAAACAGCTACTAAACGCAGCAGAATGGCTCACCATTATGGGAAACTCCAATTTAGGTGAGTCGAATTACTACAAATTTTCCGGACGCCCTCGTTAGGCCGGTCATCCATTTATACGACATGTCTGCGACATGTCGCATCATTTTTAAACCTGTGTTTATTAATTGAGATTCATACACTTGACAGACAAGTTATTTCTTGTTTTCTTGGTTTAAAAATGATACATGTCGTATAAATGGACGACCGGCCTTACGATTTTCTTCGTGCGACAAATTCGGCACTTTCGCGTCGCCAAAACACCGCAAGAGCGCTCGTGAAGAAATTTTAACAATAATTTAGTAATTCTCGTCAAGCGACTGTTTCCTTCCCGCGCTTTGCATTTTTTGTTGATATGCAAATTTAACTTTCTTCGAGCATTCTTCCCACAAATTAAATTTATATCGATTACGGAGCATGAAAAAAAAATTCAAAATTTCTCGAGCGTGCCTTTTATGCTCTATTGCAATTTATAGCAAAGAACTCTCTCTTTAGTTTCGGTATCTTCTTGCTGGAAAATACCGTAACAATAAGTAACTATTTTTTTATATATTTTTATCAACAACTACACAACAATTTTGTTAACTCTGATAGTGAATTCGTGTTAACATTAATTTGGAACGTTCCATACGCCAAAGGTGGCCTTGGTTTTAATAAATATTACTTTTTTAACAACAATTTTAAGCTTTTCTAATTGTGTCAATATTTACACATTAAATAAGGACACGATGAGGGACTTTTTTACTTCAGGGGCGTACGCAGATGAAAATTTTTCATTTTGAGGCCCACCGATGCTTTCGTATTGTATTACGCGTACACCTGCTAACTACTAACAATTAAAATTAACATTTTTTACTAATAATAGTTGATAGTTGATATTATATCTTGTACATGACTTGTAAATTACTATGAGTATGACTAGGATTCATCATAAAAGTAATTTTAATTGCCTTAACTACGATTAAACTTGAATATCGCCCGAATGCCTTTAGAAATAAATGGCTAGATTATTCACCTTCAACTTTAGATTATTTGAAATAGCCGAGGAAGTCACTTTTGTAGACGAGCTAAAGGGAGACTCTTTGAAAATTGTAGTTTTTCCTTATTTCATAGGGCCATAGGTACCTACTACCCATGGGACGTACTACCGATCTACTGAAACTATAAATAGTCTCAGCAACACGCTAAGCGTGTAAGGTGTAAATAATTATATTGATTATCTTATAATCGATTCTTAATTTGCACAATCGATGGCTTAGGCGCACTAGGCGCTCGCCTAGAGCCCCGTGTTTTTGATGGCCCCAAAACAGCTCAAAAACTATAAACCCGTCTCTGCTTATTACTCGATTAAAAATCGAATATATTTGTAACAAATTACGTAACTTTTAATACGAAAATAACTAAATAATTTTGCACTTGATAGTGACTCGCCAACTGGAGAGATTCCTTTCTTGGAACCTAGTCCAGCCTACAGTAAATAAGAAACCCAGTCAAATACAAAGATTCTTCCCTAAATGTACACTAAAAGAGCTCTCTTAATAAAATACAGGGAAACCTTAAAATAAAACGTTAGTGGCTGAAGCTTCTTCCACACGATGACCAGAAATCCAGCCCCTTGGAATTCCTCTAACCAGTTACAATCGTCTCGACTGATAGATGTAAGATTGGACGGACTATGTTTGAACCTTTTTGTGGCCAGATCGTGTGCTTTATCATTACCTCCATTTCCTTCATGTACTTTGCACCAACAGAGTAGAAGAACGTTGTTTTTGGATATCTGGTTACACAGCTCCTATGCACTCCAACATAAGACCAGAAGTCACCTTACCAGTATTTTCTTGATTATGATTTCGTTGGCACTCTGTAATATCCCTATCAGTTCAGTTTGAAAAACTGAGGCACATTTCCTTAGCTGTAGGTGTAGGCTGCTATCGGGAGTACGCTCAGATCCCCCAGATCCCTTTTGCTTGGATGTTCTCAGTTGAATCCATTAGACTTTGAAGATCTCTGTTGAATGTATATTTTGGCCACCTCTTCAAGAGAGGTAGCTTCTTGGAGCACTTCTCGATGCTTTTGATATGTCCGTAAATTCCATATCTGACGGACCATAGGTCCCATCCCCGCAGTCGCTGAGGGTGTAGTTCTCATAGCTTCTATGATCATGAGACAAAAGAGTCTCCGTGCTTTGTCTAAAGCTCTATACCAGATCATAGATTTAATAATGGCAGTGAACCAGCTTTGTTTTGCTTAGGCCCAGTTGTATAAACGAGCTAATCTGGGAGTCAGAGTTAACTCAGAGATTAACCTAGATTCAACATAAATAACAACTAATTCTGAGTTAAATTGAAATATATTTCACTCTAGAAAATTGATGGATTAACCCTGGACCAAGTGCCTACGAGTTAACCTAATCAAATCTACGCTAAGATTTAACTTTATATTTAGATCGTGGAGTTAACTCTGACTCCCAGATTAGCTCGTTTATACAACTGGGCCTTAGGATTTTTACTGATTGCAGAACCGTCGTATTAGACTGCTTAGACTATGGTATAGAAACCATGATCGTTGAGGCGTCTGATGAGACCGATGAGAATGTTCCAGAGAAGTGGAGAGAGTACCCCTTCCTAGAGAAAACCTTTTGTAGCATTGCCTCTTGTGTCTCTAACACTTACTTGAACGGCTCTCTCTATTCAAGTATCCTGCCTATGAACCTAACATTGGTTGGAGTCGTATCATATGTTTGGAGAGTATGCCTTACGCTTTTATAAGTGCTTTTGTCGAAAGCTTCTTCTACATATATCAATGATGTTACGTAGTTTCTTTTTTCCTACTCGTTTACCACCCGGCAGGTGGTCGTCAGGGGGCCCAGGCTAGACTCAGGGAGGTGGTCGTGAGTTCAAAACGACAGCTTATAAAGTTGGTCACCAAGCAACTTAGGCTTCTGAATATACAATTGAATAACAATTTAATAACCAAATAAATGAAACAATTTAATCATGCGGCGGTAACAATTTATAAATACACCCCGACTGGGCTTACTAACGAGATAACAAGTGCGCTTACAAAAAAACTAAGCCTAGCCTCTAAGAGCGGCTTCCCTTGGTGGGTGTTGATGAACTATGTATCCACGCCCCCCAGCTGGGCTCGGGGCGACGTGGATTAATTGAATCTTGTGGCCCGCGGGACACGGACTCTCCAGATGTCGAAAATAAGAAAAAGCCAAGGAAAAATCAAACTTCCTTCTGAAGAAGGCGGCTAACTAAACAGTAGCTAAACACGCCTGAACGGACGGCCGAGACACCAGTAGACAAGTAGCGAAGCGAAAAGAAAAGAAAGCCGGGCCCGTTTAACAACGGGAGCGGGTATACTCGAATAACTGATGAAAACTATCAAAACGTTAATTATTGCTTAGAACCTCACGATACGTCGACGTGAATATCCAACTCTCCGCCGTGCAACGACGGGCTCACCGTTATCATTTATCACCCCTACGTTCTTGCGATCATGGCGGGAACAATAAATACACCCAATAGGGAATTTTTCGTCTCTGAAGATCTTTCAATGTGTCCTATTACATTCCGGACGGCTGTTTCGGCTGCCAAAATTTTGCTCAGACGTGCAGATGAAGGACATACGGATAGACGAGCAGACGGGCAAAGGGGCAGGCTAGCATCCGACGAACGGGCGGTCAAAGCCAGATTAATAGCTTTGAAGTGGAGATAGTGTAACGGTACTTCTGCTTGAATCTGCTTCATACCTCAAAATAGCACTACTTTGTGATTAAAACGACTTTTGGAGGGGATGGAGAGTTGGACGTAAAATGCGCCCCTTTTACATTATCTAATTTTTAATCAGTGAGGGCGTGTACCTACCTGCAAAATTGGTTCCACTTATTCCAATCGCTGATGTTTACTCGCAAATATCACACTCGTTCACTTATGAGCTCAAACCTTATCAGCTTATCACGCCTTGTCACAAACAATGATCATAAAGCGCCAACTAACGACGAATAAAATTCCAAACTTGCGTCGTCCAGAATATTATTGTGGAACTGTCTGGAACTGTTCCGCGCTGTATAGCGCTAATTATTTATCCCAATTAGTAAGAGCAATTTAATTAGTTTTCGTTAGCAGTTTTAAGATTAGCAATTTTCGGATTGCCCCCTTGAAGAATTTTTAGACTTGCTCTTGTGGAAAGCTATCGACCATCATCATTATTTCCTGCTTTTATCTTTATTGGATTATCTAATATTTATTGATAACATTTTGTTGGAGTCTTTTTAAGAAATTGGCAGTGGCGATAATTTCATACATATTCGTTATTTTGTGACCTGCAAATAATTTCTAATTAAAAACTCCCGAATCGGTTTAATGTGTGCGAACTTATCATTAATTGATTTTTCAATCTAAAAAAAGTAATTATTATTTCGTTTCTAAATCAAAAGAAATGTCCGTGACCCGTTATAGAAAATAATTCGAATACAACAGCGTCCTCAAAAGACGGAAGTGCAGATTTTTACGATACGGTCGTAGTTTCCGGTAATTTCCAATGATTCGTTCGATGAACTTATTCTAATCGTTAAGTTTGGAGCTACCAACTTTTCGATACCTTTTTTTCTAAATTATCGAAACGTTATGTAAGCGTACAATTACGGTATACACGAACAACGAATGGATAGGTACACGAAACATAAATAATTAATAATATTTGCACACATTATACGTATAATGATATTATGGTTAGAGCGTACGGTCTTATTGTGTCTAATTATTGCCATTTCACTTGCTATTGATAACGTTTTTGGAAACTTTGAACTAGGGCTGGGCAAAGTATCGATACTTATTCGAAGTATCGATACCTTCGACGGTATCGCCTAGTGATAAAAGAGTCAAAAGTATCGATGTATCGAAAGTATCGAGGTATCTCGACTATCGAATATCGAATTATCGATAGTTTGAAAAAATTGAAGATATCGAAGTATCAAAATTATTGAAAGTATCGGGGTATCAAAAGTAACGACGTAATGAGCATTAAAAAAATGTTTTTAGTTATGGTAGGTACGCTCCGTAAAGTTGTCGGTAACTTTACCACCAGCAGAGAGGTACAATAATGAATAATCTCTTTCTATTCTATTCTACTGTTGATTGTATTGAACCTCTCTGCTGGTGGCGTAAGTCAAAAAGAACTTTACGGAGCGGCTTTAGAATACAAACACTCCATATTTTTTGATGTAGGTATTCTAAAGCCGCTCCGTAAAGTTCTTTTTGACTTACGCCACCAGCAGAGAGGTTCAATACAATCAATAGAAGAATAGAATAGAAAGAGATTATTCATTATTGTACCTCTCTGCTGGTGGTAAAGTTACCGACAACTTTACAGAGCGTACCTACCATACTGTAGTATTTCTTCTTTTGGTACCTATACAATTTAGATTGCACACAACACCTCAACAGCAATGTCTACTGCAAATTTAGAGAAAACAGAAGTCGTCCTTTGATACACTGCAAAGTATAGTCTGTGGATTATGGTTTTCTTCGAAATCTTCGCTGTCGCGATATTTTCGATACTTTCGATCTCTCAATTCTTTCCATACGTCAATACTTTACATACCTAGATGCCTCGATACTTTCGATAGTCTCGATACTCCGATACCTTGATACTCTCGATACTTTCGATAGGTACCCCAATACTTTCTATAACTCGATCTTTTCGATAGTCTCGATACTCTCGATACCTTGATACTCTCAATACCTTGATAGTTTTGATGGGTATCCCAATACTTTTGATACCTCGATAATTACGATACCCCAATACTTTCGATAGGTACTCCAATACTTTCGATAACTCGATACTTTCGATACCTTGATACTTTCGATACCTCGATACTTTCGATAGGGACCCCAATACTTTCGATAACTCGATACTTTCGATAGTCTCGATACTCTCGATGCTTTCGATAGGTACCCCAATACTTTCTACAACTCGATCCTTTCGATACCTTGATACTCTCGATAACTCCATACTTTCGATAGTCTTGATACTCTCGCTATCTTGATACTCTCAATACCTCGATCCTTTCGATAGGTACCCCAATACTTTCTATAACTCGATCCTTTCGATAGTCTCGATACTCTTGATGCCTTGATACTCTCGATACCTCGATACTTTCGATAGATGCCCCAATACTGTCGATAACTCGATACTTTCGATACCTTGATACTCTCGATACCTCGATACTTTCGATAGGTACCCCAATACTTTCGATAACTCCATACTTTTAATAGTCTCGATACTCTCGCTATCTTGATACTCTCAATACCTCGATCCTTTCGATAGGTACTCCAATACTTTCGATAATTCGATACTTTCGATAGGTACCTCGATACTACTAGACTACTGGCGCACATTTTTCTCCTTAAGGGATTAAGCCCCATCTTTTTCGTGCCAAATTTCCGAATTCTCGTTGATAGAAAATCGGCACTTTTGTGCGGAATAAAAGTGTTTTATTATCAAATGTTCAGTCATGAGCCACCGCCTGTGCATACACACACCAATTTCTTCATGAGAGTCCATATTCAGCGACATTGTACCAATAGCCCTCTGTGTCGTTTATAATTAAAAAAATAATAATTATAATTCTTTCTTCTCTCATAACTCCATTCCAAATGGAGCGAACATAAACTATTAACTGACGAACTGACACACGTCGTTGAGCTCTATCGGTACTTTCGTTGCACTAAATCGCGACAAGGACCAAGTCAGCAGACTAAGACAGCATTTGGACTTTTACTGAAGACTGTTCTTGGGCTCTTTTATTAAAAAGTCGAACATGTTTGAGAGTCTCTGTGTTCTCAAATGCTTTATGTGTTCGTTTAGCAACCATAAAATTCATCATTTTGCCTTCTTCAATTTCAGAATGACTGAGTACCTAGTGCAATGTCACAAAGTTGTGCACCGAAAGGATCTATGTATTTCCCTCCAGAACTATAATAACTTAGAAGTTGAGAATCTAAGCATTAATGGCCGGTGTCAATAATGTGAGAAGTTTCTGTGCTAATGGACCTTGGTCAAGAGGGCACCTGACGTTTCGTTTGCTGCTGTGCTGTCCTGAAGGTTCAGGAGCAAGTGAACATTCGGTACGGTCATCTCGACCTTTACCACACAGGACAAAACCCTCACTCCTCTGAACATGTTTGCCACAGTAGCAAACAGAAAGTCAGGTATTCTTCAAAGAATCCTTCGACCATGGCCCGTTAGCCCAGGAACTTCTCACACTCATTTAGAAGTTTCCCTCAGTTCCCAGAGCAGCTTGGCTGTTTCTATAAATGTGGACCTCTCTACCGTTCAACGTTTATCCTGGTGGTGGAAGGCTGACGGTTTACATGCGTTTTTATGGTCTCGACCGCTGTATTGTTCATCTAACAATTTTGATTTACCGGTTTTGGTTTCTTGCTCTGTTTCTGATGGTTACGCTCTTTAAGGGTCTTACGATTAGTATCGTCCGTGTTATCTGTTAGAGTTACCTACTTCGACGTATTCAATCCGTTAACAGGAATATAGTTAGCCCGGCCATGTTTGATTCCACTCTTGGTATCTTCATCTATATCTGGGCTGATATTTGTTTAGATTTAGATGATATTCAGTCTTCTCTACGAGTTGTTGTGACCTGTTGTAGTTGTATCGTAATCTTTCTCAATAATAATTCGTTCGTTGCTCTTTGTAGGCAAGACGTTTGTGAATAATTTCACCACTGCATTTATGAGTGAGATTTCTTATTAATACTCAACTGAGTCTCTTCTTTCACTTTTTTGTGAGATAGAGATTGTCGTTTGTCGTGATGGATGGTATGGCATCCTTTCAGTGTTCGGTCTTTACTTATCATTTTCTGAAGAGACACCGGTCCGATGGCCTTTACCATCTCATTGGAATGCTCAGCTTTGAGGCTCGATGTATTCCCTGGTGGACTCCAAATGCCTTTCAGAGTTGTAGTCTTTCTCGATTTATACGCAAGCAATTACAACAATTTTATTTTAATGCAATTTAAATAAATTTCAATACAATGAAATAATCTAACCGTATAGCACCAGTGTAGTTAAAATTTCCCTTTGCTTTCACTTCTAATTCATAAATGTGAGTATGTGCACTATATTGTATCAATTTAAATTTACAATCTCATCGTCTGCAAACTGCAATACCTATTGAACCAAATTCGATGCTCATTGCTCGTTCTGCGTAGTAAATAAAAGGAACACGAAGTGTTAAGTCGTTTTTATGTTTGACAGAAAAAGGAAGACAATTATTGGACGAAACAAAGTGTAACGTTGACACGATTAAAAGAGATGCGTACAACAATGAAGTTGCAAGTTAATCTAAATTAAAGAATTCTTATTACGTCTATATGAACGTTTCCTGCACCTGCACACATTACAGGCGTAAATGACAATATTTTAAGGCGTTAAATTTTATAACTGTTTTCGAGGGTAATTTGAAAACTTCACGACCAGGTAATACGAAATTCCGCTTTTCTTTTTGTAATTATTATTACAATTCTCCTTTTGAAGTTCAACAGACTTTGTCCATCAGCGACGGTCTATTGCTTTTATCTTTTATCTCATACCGGAAATTGTATTCATTTGAGCTTTCACAATAGATGCTTCTCGCCCCATAAGCTCATTGTTCGCAGAAACTACCTTGCTATCAAGACAGTATTAGACGGTTTGGTGTAGATGAATAATTACGAACGGAGCTAACTCAGGTGAATAATGCGGACGATATAGCAAACCGTACCTCAACTCGGTTATGTGGCCGTATTAACGCCTTGGACCCCCCCCCCCCCGTAAACATTCAGAAGATTTTTTTGCCGTATTTTGCCTTTTCGCGTCTCACTGAATACACGACACAGTACATAAAGTGCTCGAATTTCTCATGCCGGCGCCACCATCTACGTGAATGAACGTATTTTGGTCTACTTGGTCGAAAAAAGCATTTTCCAGTTATCCAGTGCCATCAGATAATTGAAGCCAAAATCGTTCTCAACTAATAAACACTTTGCCGATACCTGTTCCATATTCAATCTTTTGGTTTGGATATGATGAGGTGTCTGTGCGCTCAGCCACGTGCGTTCCTCACTTCCACTTTAGAGCTACATCTGCCCCTCTTGTTTTAGTTTACTCACGCAACTAATTGCATGCTGAGCTATGCTTTAGACTCCGCGTTGTTTTGAGCCACTTTCAGATTGTGGTAGCGAACCTTTTCGATAAGACGGGTTGCCCGATGTGGATTGTAGATTTTTTATTCCTACCACCTGGGGAGTTCGTCATAACTCATAACTGATAACTATTGTTAGTTGTTTGAGTCGGTCAAAGGAGACCAAATAATAGAAATAACAGAAGGGGTCTCTCACGAAACAAGTTGAAGAAGTGAGGACACCCAGCTGAATTAGCTCGGATTGCCCAGTCCCAATACTCACTAAATGTGGAGTCCTCGACGATCTGAGAAACTCGATAGCTGTTTTATCACAAAGCAATGTACTAAGTCTGTTTTTAGCTGTAGTTTGAGTAGATTGGCCCTGAAAGAAACCCGAATTAGCCGTCTTGCGAGAGATGGGCGACAAATTAAAAATTAAAGTCCTCGGGCGACACATTTTAATTTGATGACTCGTATAAAAATGCAAATACCTAGATTCCTTAGCTTTTAGACATTTTTAAAACGTTCTCTATTAACGAATCGTTGATTAAAAAATTTAATTATAAATAATCTCTTGTAATTACACAAATTGATTGGATTTTTCAATCTGGAAATGTTGAAATAGACCACAATATCATTATCATTATTTAAATTGGAACGACGCATATTTTTACTCTCTAGGGTCTGGGTGACGTTATTAAGTAAAGTTATTATCCTAAATCAATTCACACGCCAATTTTTTTCATAATAAGCAATACTAATTAAAACATGTAAAAAAGGGGGGAGGGGTACAATAAATGCAATTTTTGGTGCAATGTGTGTCGATTTTCAAAATGCGAACTTTTTTTAACAATTTTATTCTTAGGTTATTCCATAACGTATCCATCAGCTCCAACAACACGTACGCGGAGATCTTTGGATACAAAATCACAGCAGAAACAAACGAAAAATTTAATACTGAACGCACCAGCTTTAAATAAAGTCTTCGATTTGAATTTAGTACAAAGTTCCGATATATTTGCACCAGAATTTACAATTTTGGAAACTTATGCGAATGGTTCTCAAATTTATCCGCATCAATTAGAAGATTTGACGTGTTATTATAAGTCTGAAAAAGCCGCGTTGAGTTTATGCGGAAATGTGGTAAGAGTTTGATTTTTAAATGCACTTTTTTGGAGCTGTTGCAATTCTTCTTAAGGTTGAGGGTGGACTCGGGCAGTGGTTGTAGTTCTGGGCATATTTTTTATTTGATGGTTATGGCTGTAGTTTAGCTAAAACTAATAGGTATTTTTGCACAAATAAGGCAGCGAACACTTTTATTAACCAATAAAGAACAAAGTTTTTGACTATGCAGGACTAAACATTGCAAATGGGTAATAAAAAACCGACCGGCCTGTAAAAGGGTTTGAGAGGCGGATTTTGGCTCTTTTTGCGTGTAACTTTAATCTAGACACTTTATGGGAAAAGTTCATCTATACAAAAATAAAGTAACTTCAATTTTCTACAAATGATATTTCTTAAGTTTTTTTCTTCGGGTGAACGATTTAAACGCTAGCACGCGTTAAAATTAAAAAAAACTTCCAAAATCGGCAACATATAACTCAAAAACTACGCACTTTTAGAGAAAAGTATTTCTATACAAAAATAAGGTAAATTTAATTTCCTACAAATTATGCCTCTTAAAGTTTTTTGGTGAAACAAAGAGTTGAGGCAGTAAAGCGCATTGAAGTTTAGGTCATATCGAACATAACGTGTCCGGGAGGCAAAATGTCGAAATACAAAATTTTTGATATTGACCGGTGCAGGTTAAAAGAACATTGCAAATGAGTAATAAAACCGACAGTCTGCCTTTTAAAACTGGCAGCAGAGCAACTGGGGTGGCTCGAGTAGGGTGGGTTTTTGCTCTTTTTTCAGTTTTTCGCTTATAACCTCAAAACTACACATTTCTTGAATAAAGTACATTTATGTAAAATTTAACTAAATAAAATTTCCTACCAACTACATTCGAGAGGTTTTTTCCTCAGACGAACGTCTTAGACACTAAAGTGCGCCCAAGTTTGACAAAAATCCCAAAAACCCTTTCGTGTTGGTTTATCCCTTATAACTCGAAAATTACGCACTTTTGGAGAAAAGTGTTTCTATACAAAAAGAAAGTATATTTAATTTCCTACAAATTATGTATCATAGATTTTTTTCGTCAAATAAACAGTTTAGGTGCTAGAGTGCGTTGAAGTTTGACAAAAATTCCAGGAAAACTGTTTTTGTTTATTGTTTATAACTCGAAATCTACGCACTTTTAGTGAATAATTTCCACCTCAACTGTTGTTTGACGAAAAAAATTTAAGAGACATAATTTGTAGGAAATTGAATGTACCTTATTTTTGTATAAAAACACTTTTCTCTAAAAGTGCGTACTTTTCGAGTTATGAGTGATAAAAAAACTTTTTGTCCGATTTTGGAAGTTTTTTGAATTTTAACTCGTGCTAGCGCCTAAATCGTTTACCTGAAGAAAAAGCTTTTAAAATTTCAGTTGTTTAGAATTGAATGTACTTTATTTTTGTATAGAAGAACTTTTCTCATAAAGTGCGTAGTTTTCGAGTTATAAGCAAAAAACAGAACCATCATCTCCTCTTCTCGAGTCTCTCCCAAGTTAATGCTGCCACTTTGAACAGGCAGACAGTCGGTTTTATTACTCATTTTCATTACTTATTAGCTTATTTCATCTTTCTTAGTCAAAAATTTAGTACTTTATGGTTTAGCAAAAGTACACGACTCCCGGGCCATTAAGGATTTGCTAGATATCTTTTATACTTTTTTAAAAAGTACAATCGTTGTCGTTAAAGAATGTATACTTAAGCCAGACATAATACTCTAGTGGAAGTTATATTTCGAGTGTGAAGTTTTACCAATGGAAATTTCCATATATGAAGTTAATTGAACGCATGAACGGCTTACACTTTCAAAAAATGCTCTTTTGCAGCAACAAATTTGATCGCCTAGGAGGTTATTGAACTTGAACTTTTTAAAAATTTACAAGTAAATTTAGTTTGCACGAGGTAGAGAGACTAATCAATGTTTGCTTCATGCAATATAAATGTCGCTTTTCAAAACTCGATTAAGAGTTTTCGATCCAAACTTACAACTCTCTCCATATCGTCGATGTTTATCTCGAAAAAATGGATATATTTTTGGGATATCTCATAATCTAAACACGAAATATTTACGTTTGTAAGAATTGACGTAATGACGAATTTTACCTTGAAATACTTACTTGGAACGACCTACATGTTACGATAAATGGAAATTAGTAACTTGTAAGTGAAAATCCATGATTGTCAGTTTTACCAGTTTTATATTAATTTGTCTTGTCCTCTTTGGAAACGAAACTCACATTTTATAAAGTTTCGACAACGAACAATTTTTAGCCAAATCAAATTTTTCAGAAAAGTTTGACGTTGTGTAATTACGGAATAGAAAGCTAATAACTGGAAAACGTTATATAAATTTCCCCATCGATATTTTAAAGTGCTTTACAGCTGCTATTTCTCATTGGGCTCAAACTTTATTTTTATTTATTCTCTTTCTGAGTACGGATAATCTTTAATAGTTATCAATATTTCAAACAACTAAAAACGTTCAAAGTTTATTTCTAATCTAAAATATTTACAAATGTAGACTGGACTAATAGACGATGAAAAGGACAGGAACATACACAGACAAAGGCAAAGTGGACTAGGACTAGAGTACGAAATGAGAGCTAGAGGATAGAAGAATACGCAATATGCATAAATAGAACTGTCAGAAGAAAGGAAGCACGAGAGGAGTTTTAATTGTCATGTTGTATATGAAGCTAGACAGACAGACAACTAGCAAACACACAGAAATTAGCCAGACAAGACTAGACAAACGGAAAAAAGAAGAACCAGCGGAACTGTCAGCTCTGTAGAGAGAGATAATTGACCAATAGTGCCTAGGAACTTGAACTAGGCACAGCAGGTGGTTTTATACGCGTTGGTACTCAAAAGAAATAAGGGCCAGGCAGCTAGAATGGCAAAAACAGCCAAACAAGCAGACATGCAGACAAGCAAGCATGTACGCAGTTATATAGAAAAAGAAGTAGAAAAGAAACCAGCGGAAACTATTCAAAAATACTCAGGTGCAGACATCTGATGGGTTACGTAGGCGTTGAAAGATAAAATAAGTATTGCCTGGTATAGCAGCTAAGGTAAAACCAATATCGAGGGAGTCAGAACGACAAGAACAGAAAAGACAGGCGCACAGCTAGACAGACGGGCAGAAGGGTAGGCGAACAGGTGGGCAGGCAGATAGACAGACATACTGACAGACGTCCGACGGACAGGCGGGCAGATAGACCGGACAGGCGGACAGACAGAGAATAAAATCTTCACCATATTGTTATTTCTTTTCTAAAAGTGGAGTACGGTAAAATTACTGATCTTTCTTAGTTCTGATCTTCGATTTTTTAATAGCTTTTCTTATATTTATTATGATGCTTTTTATTTCTCATGCGCTATCTTTTTTTAATTAAATTTTAATTGTTATCATAAGCTCTTGCTACTTTTTATACAAAAAATAATTTCAGCGTGGCTTAGTTCACTTCGACGATCAAAATTATTACCTCATACATCCGCTGCCAAAAAGATTTTTAAATGAAAAAAATCATCCCCATGTAGTCGTACGCAAAGCTCACAAACTCGACAATCATCTCAATCGTAATAAATGTGTTCACGATGGCGAAACTCGGAGCTTAAACCAAGGTAACGATAATCAAACTTTACTCAAAAGAACCGTCACGTATAAGGATAAAAGAAGAAAAAGAGAAGCGTTTAAGGAGGACGGGCCAATTTTTGTCGAAACTGCAGTTTTCGTAGACCGCGATTTGTTTGATCACATGAAGACGAACTTTCCTATAGATACTGAGAGAGAACTGATTCGTTTCATTTTGGCAATGATCAATGCAGTGAGTATGTTTGTTCTAACTTAAAAGGTTTGGCTTTCTCGTATTTTTTACCTTCCGGTGGCCACTTCTAGACTAGGCATCTTCTGTTCCTTGAACACTTTCAGACCTAACAAGATTTTTTCACCTTCATCTCTTATTTTTCCTGAGTTAAGTAATTTATAACTTTAGCATCTTGTATATAAGTTTCTCCTGTATAATCCTGTTTTCAAGTTTTTTTAATATCTTACTGAACCTTTCTTGAATAAAATTAAATAATTTCGCCTAACAGTATAGGCAACCAATAAGTCACATTTTTGTAGGTCCAGTTACTTTATCACGATTCGAGCTTAGGACGCCAAGTAAACTTCGTGCTGAAGCGCTTAGAAATATTAAAAGAAGAATCTCCCGGTTTAACGAGACCTCCAGACATCGACAGATTCTTATCTAGTTTTTGTAATTGGCAAAGAACCAAAAATCCCGTAGGAGACAGAGAGCCCCAACATTGGGATCACGCTCTAATACTCACCGGTTTGGATCTTTACGTGCGTAGTAAACACGGAAAAGTATCTAGTCAAGTTGTCGGTACGTTTTTGCGAAATTTAAATGACTTTTGTTGGTACAAAAATGAGTTTAGGTTTGGCTCCAGTTGCCGGAATGTGTACAACCACCAGCAGTTGTACAGTTAACGAAGGGCGCCATTTCGAAAGCGTTTACGTCGTGGCACACGAAATTGGTCACAAGTAAGTTTTTGGCTCGTGTTCTTAAGTATTACAAACTGAACATTTTAAGCAGTTTAGGCATGAGACACGATGGTCCCCTCTCAGACAACGATTGCGATCCTAGTAGTTACATAATGTCGCCTACTTTAGGAAGCGGCAAAATCACTTGGTCCTCGTGTAGCCGTAGATATTTACAACAGTTTTTAGAGTGAGTCACCTTAATACGTTTTAAGTTAGCCCTATCTTATTATTATGCGATTTAGTACACCACAGTCAAGGTGCCTGTTGGATCACGGAAGTTCTGCCGGGCAGTTGGACCACAGTGCCGAAGGCGCTTTGCCCGGCGAGCGTTTTGATTCAGATCAACAATGTAAGCGCATAAAAGTCTTTCTATTCGTTCCTAATTGTTGTCGTTAAGGTATTTTAAAATATGGACGCGGAAGCAGACACTCATCCCAACAACCATTAGACGACGTTTGCCGCGATTTACATTGCGAACGCGAAAGATACACTTGGACGTCGCATCCGGCGCTGGAAGGAACAAATTGTGGCCTTAACATGGTAAGATTTAAGCCGTTCGATTTTATGTTTACTATAATAATTGTTAACAGTGGTGTAGAGGTGGAAAGTGCGTCACTAAAGGATTGAGTCCTAACGCAGACTACACCATGTCCACCGGAACTGCTACAAGAACGGATAAAGTAGATGGGGGTTGGGGCTCGTGGAGACCGTTTAGTGATTGCGCTTCTGGTTGTCTTTATGGAGAGGAAGGGCGTCTTAGAGCTGGTAGTACGGGCATTATGGTGACGACTCGTTCGTGCAATAATCCTAGGTGCGTTCTCTTTACACGTACTTGAGACCAAACTAATTGCTATTTTAGGCCTCAAGGTGGAGGTTCTAGATGTGACGGCATCGAAAAGAAATATCAAGCGTGTAATGCTAAGCAGTGCCTAAATGTGCCACGTTTAACAGTCCGCGAATTTGCGGAACAAGTTTGTAGCCGCGCTAAAGACGTAGATAAAGACATGACAGGGTCTGGTTTTCAACGTTTAAGTTCAGATCGTAAGTCGGCCTATTTTTAGTGAGCGGATTTTTGTATTTATGTTGGTTTAGCCGAAGAAGCATGCACGGTTTGGTGTCAGAAACGTAACGGCGGTAATAAGAGTCGCGGATGGACTTTTCCAGATGGAACAGTTTGTCAAACAAGCAGAAATCGTTATGGGAAACCAAATTACTGCATCAATGGTCGTTGCGAACACTTCGCTTGTGATCCGTACGATCAAGCTATTTTTTCCCAATTGCCAGATCTTTGCCCAGTCGACCGATTGGATAATGAGATTGGCTGGGACGCAAGCTTTATGAGCACGGACAATCACTGGGCAAGTGCAAGTGGATGTCATTTTAATTGCGTGCTGCCTGGTTCTGGTGTAAGATTAGTTGTTAGTAAACACAAACATACACGTTCGAGTATCCAGTTATGCCAACCAGATAAGTTTGTTAGTTTAGTTTGGTTTGTGAAGGTGGGCCTTTTCACTTTTTGATAATTTTAGAGTTGCGGACGAATGAAAACGCCATTTCAATTTGCTACGACCGTCTGTAACAAATACAAAGATCGCGTGAGACGTTTATCTGGATTTGGAATGCAAATCTCTTCTGCTTTGGGTAAGCTGATGAAACTAACTCTTAAATTGTACCAACTTGTGTCATTTTATTCAAACAGTGGATCCGGATCGACCTTGCAAGGTGGCTTGTCAAGACGAAAATATTTCTCATCGTTTTTACATGGTGAATGGGGAAGAAGGTTGGTTTCCTTTTGGAACAGACTGTTCCAAGGGAATTAGTAATAAGAAAGCTTATTGCATAAGTGGGAAGTGTCTGGATTTTGGAATAGACGACACTCCATTATCGGAAAGCGAATTTACACTGCCTCTTTTATCACGTACACGCCGCTCTTTGCATAATAATGGTACTCGAGTCACGGCCATTTTAGGCCAATCCGAATTAGAAGATTTAATTTTCAAATTGAATCAAACGCTTTCAGGTTTTTGTTTAGTTTAAATTATTAAATTTGTGGTTATTTATTTGATTTTAGGACGAAGTAATTTGGATGGCTTTACACCCCTTTCGAAAGATTTTGATATCGATTTAAGTAATCCAGTTCATGTAAATATGGACACTTCCATGGATGATTTTGTTCCTTATTATTATAATACAAATAAGAGAGATAACGTTTATTTTCCTAAGAATTTGTAACCAAATATACTTTAAATTAATATAAGCTGCATATTTTTGTATAATTTTGAAATTTTAATTCGTTTGTCAAAACTCCCGCAAGCCACGATGTTTTTGTCTCTTGAACAGGGGATAATGTCCTAACAGATTCACAGATTGGTTAGACAATTAACATTTCAGGTATGAAATGGCGAGTCTAGTAACATCGACTAATATCGGTATTTGGGTAAGTCTGGTACTTCCAGGGGCTTGCCCTTAAAACGTCAGAGGTTCTACCTTACCCTGCACTTGATGGAGTGCAGGTAACGGATGAGCACCGACGTATTTTAACTGGAAGTAGAGGGTTCCCAACGTATGCGTTTTATGGCGTTTAATTCCACCCGCTGTCTTGGTGCGTTGGTCCTTCAGCGGAACCATAAGTGATCTTTTGGTCATTGGCTCCTGGAGTGGTGGTTTATGGCTTTTTTTAGGATTGATTAACCATATCAGTCTGCTCTCTATACCCTGAATATATTAAATCGTAGGTACAGGGTGTGGAACAAACAAGATAAGAAGATATAAAATATAAATTATTAATAATTAATTAAGGTTTCTATTACATAAATACTAAATAATTACAATTTAAAAACAATTTTACTCTGCAGCCTTTCTCACTTCTTTTAATTCCATTTCAATTTGTTTAACAACTTGAATAATCTTTTTAGGTTCCGTTAAAAAGAATATCCACAACTGACGTTTCAATTTAAACCATTTTTCATTTCTCAATTGTTGCTAAAAAACATCATCAATAATCTCTCTACCTGTTAATCCATCCATATACGTACCCCAGCATTGTATTTTGTCTGAATCATAGACTTCAACAAGTTTTCATACTTCTCCAATAACTTAACGCTCTCGTCTAAATCACTGGCAGCTTTATAAGGAAAAATCATTATCTGGCTCGTAGCTCCGGTGGTTAGAAAGTTTCGCATTATAGCAATTTGCGATGTCCTAAAATTTTAGTTAAAAAGTAAATAATTTAGTTGTTTAATTTTATTTCCTTACAATTGCTTAGTAAATTGCCTATGCTCTGCATAATCACTCACAAATGCTTGTATTTCAACCTTATTGAACGACTTTTGAAAACTATTATGCATATCAATGAGATGTTGGTCACTTTTTTGCTCTGTGAAAAGGCTTCTCATCAATGTGAGTAGTTTATATCGTTTTTCTAAAGGAAGATCTTTATGTATGCGTTGACTATCGATTATTTGGGACATTAAATCCTTAAAATAGTTACAATTCAATTTAAATTTCAGTCTTGTTTGTTGGATAATGTACTTACACGCCTCGACACCGAGTCGGATAAGTTACCAGAAATATAATCGTAAACGCGGCGGAAAAATTCGTCTGTAATTTTAATGTCGAGATGCTCTTGTTCGAATAGTAGACCGAGTACTTTCTGTAACGCCAAAATTCTTGTAACCTTGGAGTTTTGTTCTTTTAGTAGTTCTAAATGTGCTCTAGAAAAATCATAAAATAAAATGATAAATATTACCCAATGGTGGATAGAATTTCATGAAGAATGATGGTTTGGTAGAAAAACGGGTAAACTGAGCTACAACTTACATTTTATTGTTGATATCATTCTGCAAAACAAAAATCTTTCTTTCATCAAGAAGCAAATCAGTTTTCTGCTTCAAATTATTTTCCACTACACAAACCAAATGTTCCAGCTGCCTCTCTTTCGATAAATTGCTCGCTTCGATTCTACATTGCGCACTAAAATTAAAATTTTACAACACTCCATTTAGTGTAGATGTTTAGAACAAACTTACTTAACATCGTCCAAAAACGCTAAAATATCGGTCACATTTAAATTTTTAAAAAACTCTATTTCGGTCTTCAGTTTCTCCTGCTTTAGTTGCTTACGAAACAAATTCTTTTGACTTTTAAAAAGTCTTTTCCATAAAACCTCCAACTGATCGCACGAGTTTGTACTACCAGAAAAAGACACTTCCAAATTTTTACGAACACTACGTACCGTCGAGTTCAAAACCAAAGTTTCTTTTTTATTCAACACCAAATTTAAATACGATGTAACGTCGGTTATATATTGCTCGTAGTTGTTTGTAGAAATGCTCGACAGAAACCCGGACCCTGTAGCCTAAATTAAATAAAATTAAATGAAGAAGAACAAACTTCAATCACATTTACATTTTCGAAACCTTCCAGATGCTTTGCATAACGTTCTATTTGAGTAAACAACTTTTGATGAACATCATCTAAACGTAAACTTAATTCTTTACAATTATTTTCAACTTTTGCTTTCTCAACGGTACACTGGATGTCTTCTTCGGTTGCTCGGTTTATTTTTTTCGACAGCAACTTACTCAAATTACCATTAACCCTCAAAGTTTGTTCTAAATCACGTTCTTGTTTTAATAACAATTCTAATTCATCTTCCATGCACTCCACATCGAATAAGTTGTCTTCATACTCTAAAATACCTGGAAAATCAGACTTAATTTCTTCGAGTGCGCCGTCGTAGTGCTTATCATCGATTAAAAGCTTATTTTTGTGACATTCCTCATATCTGAAAGTGCTTTGTTAACAACGAGGCTTTTTAATAAAGCTGTAACTTACTCTTCTTTTTCATCGAGAGTTAGGATGTTGTCTTCACTTAGATAAGAGCACATCCAGTTGAGCATCTGTTTCGTTGCATTGCAGTCGGTATCGAACCAAGAATCGATTGTTAATTTGCTTACATTTCCAGTATTTATTTGTAAATCGTTAAAAACTTGAAGCAAATCTGTACCATTAAAGGCACTCATTTCGTTTCAAACTACTAACAATAATTCAAACTGACAGTAACGACGGTTTGGTTTTGTATGGTGTGATCATGCGCATTTGTTCTTCTACCTCATTGTGACGTCACTTGAGAGCGGTTAATTTAAAATTTAAAAACTTAACATGGGATATACTTGGGGTACGGGGGTCTTTTTACTACAAAAATAAATTTTATTTAATTCTTTTGAATTATTTAATAAAAAAATTCAAGTTCACTTATGATTTATTCTTTTACATTTATAAATCTAAATATATTTATCAATTTGTACTAAATACTTCATAGCTTTCAAGAGTGTAAGTGAAAATACTTGAACTACTGGCTGCTGACGTTCACTGCACACTGCGTTTCACTGGTAGTGATAGTGAAGTCACTCCTGAAGCTGCCGCAAAAAGTTCTTCAATGGCAGCTTTATCGACTTGTTTCGCTTCTATTCTGAAACTTCGGTCCAAGAAATTACTTCTTTAACTCGAGTAAATGTGGTTCATCTGCGAATACAAATACAACAGCCGTTAAAAAAACAATTCTTATCATGTGCTACGTTTAATTCTGTCAAGTTTTTGGCTATCAACCCCCATGTCACTTATGATCAAAACCACTGTTGTTACCAAGTCGAAAAGAGCCCTCTAACGATAACAATTTGGCGTGATTTTTGAGGACCAATTACTCTTTCTTTCTTGGAATCTATTGGCATTTTACTAGCCATTAAACATTTTTCAAAAGTCCTTCATCTAAATTCAATTTACGTGCCCATTTTCTTAAAGTGCGAAGTGCTGGCAAAGGATACCCAATTTCACGGAGATATATGAACGCTTTAGGACTTACATTTATTAAAGATATTACGATACAATTTATTCACATGTCCATTGAAAGCTCTTTCCTGGATTAAAAAGGTGTTTAATTTGACCAGGTCCAAAATGCTGGTTTAGAATGGTTTTCATGGATTGCAATTCATTATTTACAGATACCAAATTTCGTCGCAAAATCTCATTATTCTTTTTGAGGTTTAAGTTTTCTTTCTTCAGTTGCTCAATCGAGTCATTCCTAAAGCATAGCATTTAATTACGCAACTAGATGCAAAAGGCAATTATACATTTACAATTCAGAAATAGGAGTTACGAAAGATTCAGAATTTAAAGCGTCTTCTTGATGTATTCCATCTTCCATTTTAACGGTAATTTTGTGTGATACATCTTCGAATTCTACAGTCACTTTCTCCAAAATTATATCAATGATTGCTTTGCGATTTTTTATTTCCTCTCGTCTTCCATGCCTTTCATTGGTATTAGTGTTTAAACTTAGCTTCTCGTTTGGTAGAAATTCCGTCGGGATTGCATCTTTCCGTAAGTCACGGCAAGTTTTCGGTTGATAATTTAGTAGCCTCTGTTTCAGTGTTTTAAAGAAAGCGCTTGAATGAAAATGCGTAGAACAGATACGTGCTGCAAAAACAAACAAATGTAATTAACGGATAATGCGCATTTAAAGTCCAATTTTACCTTGATTAACATTAAATTTGTTTTGTGGACGACAGCAGGCATCAATCCATTGATCAGAAAGAATTTTATCTTTTGGGAAACTGTAATACCTAATATCACTGCCTTTAGTCTTGGTAGAATAATTTCCACAGCCATAAACAGCACATGTAGGCATTATTATACTAGATAACTTCTGCAACATTTTATTTAGTAATGCTACCGAGTACAGAGTTAGTTTTTTAGGTTATGTTTACTTACTTGCAGTTGAATTAAAAAAAAAATTGTAAAAATAGAAATCAACAAAGGAGATCAAGAGATATAACGAAAGCCATTAAAAACAGCACAATTAACTTCGTAAATATTTACGTTCTAAAAACAAGAAACGGATCTATTTGTACTTTTCCAGCGGTCGCTTTTTTAAAGTGATGTTTGTCTGGTTGTTGACGTTTTTTGTTTTAAATTGGCTGTGTCTATTTTACCTACCAACCCACCTAACTTGGTCGGAGTGAATACAAAAGGTCTGTTCGTTTGCAATGTTTTTGCTGCTTTTTTGCGTAAGATCATGAAGTCGAGTGTTCGTTTGTAAAATGTTTTCTTAATAGATAAGTTTCGTGACGTCACACGAATCAACTCCAACATGATTTGCTTGATATTAGAGTGAACTCAGACAGTCCAAACGAACAGACCTAAAGTTCTAGGTTCTAGTGTTACAAATTTTTTATTTATAGAAGATAAAGTAAAAACAGTTTGTAATGGATTATAAAAATGCATTTTATATTTACATAATATTAAATAAATGTACAATTGTTTCAAAAAGTTAATTCAAAGAAAAAAGGGGTTCCGTTCGATAAAGGATCGGCCTTCCAATTTTTGAAAAAAAAGTGCAGTACAACTGATTGCAGCTGGTGTAGCTAATTTGTTTCAAAATTGACCACCCCTTTATCGCACCGGTCCCGAGAAAAAATACGTTAGTAGGTACGGTTAACTTCCACCTTCTTCAATAATTCTTGTTGCTGCCATTCGTAAGAGCTTTGATAGGTCCGGTTTGCGCTATTGGAACTATTTTTTCCCTTACATTTTCAATAGCGTTCGTTTTAGGCGCCGTGATAGTTAGCACACCATCGGATGACAAACTGGAGACCAATTTCTCGACATCGTGATCTTGCGGAAGAACATAACGTCGCACAAATTGCCTTGAAATGTACCCGTGCTCGTCTTGCTTTTCTTCGTGTTTTCCTTCGACGGTTATGGAATTATTCAAAGTTTTAACTGTAATTTCGTGAGGCGCAAATTGTTGCACGTCCAAAATAACTTGAAATTTATTCTTGTCCGACGTGATGGAGCTTCCCGAATCGTCGCTTCTTAATAGTTCGCCCCATGGTCTGTAGTAACGGTTTGGGAATGGTATACGTGGAATATCTGCGATGGATTTGAATAGGTCGTCTCTTGTTAAAGAAAGTCCAAAGTGTTGGTCTAAGAGACGCGATGGACGGTGAGCGTCAATATCGTCCCACCAGTCGCGGAAGAGTAGAGGTACCATAGACATTTTCAAAAACTTTTTGAAAAAGAAAGGTTGTTGAGTGATGAGAAATGAATGCGCTTCACTTATTAAAAAAAATTAAAGTGCACTTCAATTAAACGTTTAGGTTGCGGACTCGATTTTCAAATTTCAACTAAGTACACTCTCGGTTTATCCGTATTTATAATTCCCACGTTTTACCTTCGATGTCCTTCTAGAAATTTAATGTAAGTAAACAAACCAAAAGTTATCGAGAGCATGAGTGGAACGAAAACAGAGTCAGCGTGACGAAATTTGTTGATGAGAGATGGGAAGCTAAAAATATTCCTGATACGCTCTAAAATGACGACTTTAAATAGAGCATAGGGAGCGTGGGAGGCATTTTGTGCCGTAGGCGCCAGATGCTTTTTGAACTAAAATTCGATTTTTAACAAAAATTCCACTTCGTTATTTTGAATTTATCTGAACTTTTGAGAATTTTTGAGGAACAATTTGAATAATGTATAGGTCCTTCGAATCGGATAAAATACTTTTATTCTAGAAGATATTATTTTTTTAGTCCACGATCTAAGTAAAGCTTCGAGATTTTTAATTTTTATGTTCTTAAAAGGAAACCTTATAAATTATTTTGTAAAACAAGTACGCCTACATCATAATTCATAATAAGTATGCCAAGTTGTTTTTATTATTCATCGAAGCTTTTGAAAAAAAAGTTCCAAATAAATATCTACTACATGCTACAGGGTACTCCTACATTAAAATTTAGTAGGTGCAAATTAAATATGTACATATCCGGATTAAACGGGTAGCAGGTAAAATGGTACTAAATATCCGGATTATCAAAATTATTTTTGCTTTTTACGTTTAAAAAGTGCTGGAATAATAGAATAATCAAACAGGTAGTAGTATACAGTACCTACTACAGTAGGACACACGATTGATTGTAAACTGCAACATTTTCTGATTTCTTCTTGATCCTCTCCTCTGATCCATTCTCTGAAGCATGATGTTTGTATGAAGGGTACCAATCATCGCATAAGCATTGTTAAGCATTTTTTCATTTTGTTCAACAGTTTTTTTTACCATTTTTGGGCTTAATTGCTTTCTAATGGTGCCAGAAAAGAAGAAAACGTGTACCTACCTAAATTCGTCGCCTCAATAAATGTGCAGTACCTACCATTTTGGGTAAGAACCGTTCTGTTTGATTGCTGCTGAGATCTTCCTCATCTGCTACATTATCATCTTCAAGTCTCGGGTCTCTTGTTGCTTCATCTTATTTACACTCGTCTCGGTTGGGTGCTGCCGTCCTGGATGACTCGTCAAATTCGCTATTAAACGCCGAATCTCTCTCTCGCGCTCTATCTTCTTTTTTATCATTCATTTTTATCCGTTCAAAGTTTATTTTACCGATTTTTTGTCACTTTCTCTTATTTAAATCTACACGCAACTCTTGTTAGCGAGACATGGACTCAAACCTTCTCTTCCTTCTTCCATGATTGGCTTGTCGAGTTACGTGATCGTGTGCAACGATAGAACTGGTGCAGGTGGCGGCGGAGTGGCGGTTAATGTTTGTGATGATCTTAAATTTAAAATTGTCGTTAAAGCTCAATCTGACTATGCCGGCGACACGGAGTTCTTATTTCTGGAGATTCTAGATTCTACTTGGAGTGGTATACAATTCGTCTGGTGTGAGCTCTGTGGATGTTCTTGAACTTATTCTTTTTAATATCTTCCATCTTGTCGATATTGTCTTGTCCTCATGATCGGAGACTTTAATACTTGTCGTTCGAGGGACGATAGACGTGCTCGACTGCTCAAAGACGGGCTTCTAATCCTTGACTCTATACTTGCCCCTCTTACCCATATCATCAATTTTTCCCTTTTTCGTCTACCTTTCCATCTATCTGGAAATCTGCTCATATTATTCCGTTACCGAAAAAGAATAATTATCTACTAAAGTTGTGGAACGACCTGTCTACTTACAACTAATTGACTACGACACACAGTTTAATTTGCTTAACTCATTACAAAGTGGTTTTCGAGCTTTATTAAAAGTTCCTGACGATATTCGACACGGTATGGAACTAGAAAAAAAAATCTAGTTCTATGGTATGGACGGACAGATGATGACTGTGCTGACGCTTTTAACTCTGCAGACTTTGACATTATTTCCTGTACTTTAAAGACCCTAAACTTCGACGAGACTGTTCTTTTCTGGTTTACTTCGTATCTCGGTGGGTGTCAACAGGTTTCTATAGGGGCTTGGGAGTCTACCTGGCTGGTGTGCCTCAGGGCTTTATTCTTGGGCCAATACTGTTCAGCATTGCTCTCATCACTTATACGCCGACGACTTACCGATCTGCATTCATTCATCTCCAAACGACGTTCAACAAACTATTGATTTACTAAAGACGACTTACATAAAATACTCTGCTGGACTCAATCAGCCGCAATCAATAACGCAATACAAGTTAATAAAATTGATATGCATAATATGAGTAGTGTCGAGGTTGACAATGACTTAGGGCTGACGTTGACCGAGACCGTAACTGGAAATTCTATTGTAATCTTGTGTCCCAATCTGTGTTTTTTAAACTTCACTCTCTTCCACGACTGCAATATACTCTTTCTGCTTCCTACTCATCTTGAACGTTCTTAGATCTCAATTCTAGTCTTCCCTGTCATCGAATATTGCGATATTGTTTACTCTGATTAATCTTTGGAACTCTCCACTAAGTTAGAAAAGCTTCAAAACACCTGTATAAGGTTTGTTTGCAATCTGTGAAAGTTCGACCATGTGTCTCGATTCCGAATTCAGCTATCTTTTCTACTCCTCAATCAAAGAAGAGATCTTCACAACCTCTCTCTTTTGTGTCGAGTCGTCAACTCTTGCAGTCCCGTGTCTCTCCGATTCAAATTCTAGTTCCTTTCTGGTCGTAATCTCACTATTCATGATCTGCTAACAATTCTCTCCTTTCTATTCCTTTCTTGTTTGTATTTTGTTTTATCTTGACTTATGATTCTTCTTTTTAACAAAACTAAAACAGCCTTGCTACCTAGTTAGGGCTAGGATGGTAGACATTGCTGTAACTGTAAGCAATAAGTCTTAGCCTCTGCAACTGTGCATACAACGCATATTTTGTTAAATAAATAAATGCTCAAAAAATATCAATTTTAATGCAAATAATCAAGTTACCAAAAAGATTAAGTATGAAATTTTCTAAAAAATGGCCAAAAGAGAAAAAGTTTAGGGGATTCTCAGAAACCGTTAGCTATAACTGTATACCCTCCACTTCGAACGACTCGTCTCTTCTACTCTTCTTGCTTATTGCTGACCCAAAAATATGCTTTTGACACACACATGTGCATAAACGTAAGAAAAGGAGTTTTGTGGAAACATTTTATCTTGCAAAAAATATGTGATTTGTGCACATGGAAGTTAGGGAAGTTACCTAATAAGTTAAGTTGGTATAGGTATAGGACGATACACTTCAAAAAACATGTTAAGCGTAAAAGCTTCCACATTATCATACATCCAGCGCATATTTGCTTTATATTGTCCGGTTGGCATGAGAGGTGGAAACTTTTGTTGATTCTGAACGTAATTGCATATCAGGTAATCGACACCCTTTAAAAAAATCGTCTTTAGAATGAAACCACAAACGAAGGCAACAACTACCTTTTTGAAGTACACATTTTGAACATTTCCACATTTTTTGATACCTTGGAAGCCTGTCGCATCCGTTTCGAAGACTAATGCCCGTATTTATAGTCGATGCTCAAGCACGAGCTCGGAGTCGACTTCGCCAAGCACGAGTTTTTTTCAAGTTCGTCTCAAGTACGAGCCCTGTTCTATAAACGGAACTTCGGGTGTTCTCGCTCGAGCTTAGACTTGAGTCAACTTGGGTGTTGAAACTAGGGGATTTTTGGTGATTTTTAGTTCTACATGCGACTTTGACCCTTATTTAACTTTTGCGCGCGCTATTTCTTGTTTACGGTTATGTTGAATTTTCGTAAATGTACGACCTGAGTGGGGTAGCGCGTAGCGGTAGGCATCGAGCTCGAATATAATGTCGAGCTCAATGGAGGTAGGTTTCAATAATATTGATAATGACTTAACCAAATATTTCGTCTATTATGCTACTGTATATTTTTACTAGTGAAATAAATAATATTGTATGTAATCAATTAATAAATAAATGCCCATTATATTGATTGCAAGAAGAAAAACGTTATTTATAGAGAAACTCCGCGTATTTAGTTAACACATACCACATACCTTTACAAAGAGTTATATAAATTACAACAAAAGTATACCGCATGTTCATTAGGCCAATAAAATGAATTTTATACTAATCCAATGTTTACTAATGTGTAGGTACATTGACTAACTAGCATAAAGGTAGCATAAAATCTTAAGCAAGAAATTGTGAAATTACAGGGGTGTAGGTATACCACGGTTATCAGTTATCAGGTTGGCGCAACCGTTTCTTCTAGAAACCTATAATGTCTCCTAACCCTTCTCTATCATAAAATCCCATCAGATTTTCAACATCGCGGATACATTATCTTTTTCCGACATAGTTCTTGATGGTTTTCTGCTTCAATAAAATCATATATGTATTCGTGAATTTGTTTTTGAAAGAAAAACTTTCTTTAATTTAATTTTAAAAAATATAATTAGCTGGAAAAATAAAACTTCTGGTAACAAAACAGTCTCAAGATAGGTATGGACTGTGCTTGGCATCGACTATAGAACAGAAATTGGTGAGAATCTCGTGCTTGAGTCCGAGCTCGTGCTTGAGCATCGACTATAAATACGGGCATAAGTAAACTGACTTGAAATCTGATGGGGAAATGGCGATATTGGTTACTTGCAAACTTGTAAGCTTGCACAAGAACCTTAAAGTTGCTCCAAATTATAAATTATACTAGTAACAATCAATGGTTTTACCTCTATTTTATCCTCGACGTCTATCAAGTAATGCATGGATAAATTAACTGCTGGTGTTGTGCGATTATATTTAAAAGTTTTCAGTTTGATATATTTCATTACGGTAGGGTTATAACTCTCAAGCTCAGTTCTTCGATCTTTTATTTTATAATCGCTTTGAACGAACTAAAATAATTGTTAATGATACCTATTTACGATGGATAATATAAGCACTATTCTTACCTTAGACAGTAAATCCTCATTCAAGGAGGTGCTAATTAATAAAAGCAAGAGGATTAGTAGTTTACTCCACATGCTTATTTCTCAAAAGTAGAAAAGTACAATAATTGCGGTCAAATAACAACAAACATTAACATTATAATTACGTCCTTGCAAATTTCCGTATAAAAACTCCTTCATTTTAACTAATCGACATTAATATTATACATAAAATATGATGAATTTCCAACAAGTAAAAACAACCACCGTAATAAATTACTTTTGTACTATATCGGTTATTTTGTTGAATAGTCATCAGTCATCAGTTCTTTTAGGATTTTTGGTGAATGGGCCCCCCGAATAAGTGCTGGAAGCTAGGCCCCCTTCCATAAATTATCATTTTTTAGAAACTCCTCCTCTTATAGATGACCCTTAGGACTCTATACTCTATACATCCAGTTTATAGTACTGACCTTTTAAGCAATATTGACAGCATGGTGTAATTACTTTTTCTCGAGGAAAAGCTGTAGAGTCCGGGAGGCGGCGAATACTTTTACTAAACCATAAAGTACTAAATTTTTGATTTTGGCTCGTTTTCTCGGTTTTTCACTTCTAACTCGAAAACTGGGCACTTTATGAGAACGGTTTGGCTATTAAAAAATAAGGTAAATTAAATTTTCTACAGATGACGTTTCTTAAGTTTTTTTCTTTAGATGAACGCTTTAGGCGCTAGCTTTCGTTAAAATTTAAAAAAATTATCAAATCGACCAAAAAGTTTTTTTATCGCTTATAACTCGAAAACTACACACTTTGAAGAAAAATGTTCAAATACAAAAATAAGGCACATTCAATTTCCTACAAATTATGCCTCTTCAATTTGTTTCGTCAAACTAACAGTTGAGGTGGTAGAGCGCGTTGAAGACACGCTCGGACAGAGCGTGTCGCCCTCGTCATTTCTGGAGTTCTGTATGCAGTTTTTTTCAGCTAGACATGCGCATAAAGTTATTTTGCCCTCATTTATAGTTCTTTTGAGCGTTTTCGGTACTTGGGTGTGCCAGGGGTCAATTTTTGGCCTAGTAATCTTATTTGCTTGGCGGGCTCGTACGCTGATTAGTTATCGCATTACTGGTATGTTCTAGTACTGATGAGAAAAAGTTCTACGCGACAATATTAGGTCATTCGATGAATTGTTTACTAAAGCTAAGACCATAGAGCAAGCGCTTGAAGAAGGCACCCCTTCAAAACAGGAAAGAGTGAAGAAACAAGACGACAAAAGTCGGCGAGAAGCTACGGACATTAAGCCTCATTGACACGGTGATAGTATTTTATGAGAGTAAATATCATGAGAGTAAAGCCTCATTGACACGGTGATAGTATTTTAGGAGAGTCAATATCATGAGAGTAAATCACGATAGTTACTGTCGTGAGAGCAACTTGAATTTCAATATACACGGTGATAGTATTTCTAACGATAGCAGAGAGAGAGAGAGAGAAAGAGTCGAATTTACACGATGTTGTTTAAGCGAAATAGTCGGTAACTATCGTGAGAATTACTCGCAACTATCTAGCTTGACTTGATAGTTGAGAGTAACTATCATAATAGTGATAGTGCGATAGTAGTCTATTTACACGACGATAATTTTGGTAAGATTTGCTATCATGATAGTAACTCTCACAAACTATCGCGAAAACTATCACCGTGTCAATGAGGCTTAAATCACGATAGTTACTGTCGTGAGAGCAACTTGAATTTCAATATACACGGTGATAGTATTTCTAACGATAGCAGAGAGAGAGAGAGAGAGAAAGAGTCGAATTTACACGATGTTGTTTAAGCGAAATAGTCGGTAACTATCGTGAGAATTACTCGCAACTATCTAGCTTGACTTGATAGTTGAGAGTAACTATCATAATAGTGATAGTGCGATAGTAGTCTATTTACACGATGATAATTTTGGTAAGATTTGCTATCATGATAGTAACTCTCACAAACTATCGCGAAAACTATCACCGTGTCAATGAGGCTTTACGCAAAGTAAATGCCGTAACCTCTCTACAACTAAACGATACAAAAGACAGGATATAAATTGTTAGTTAAGAGAGAGTTGGCGTTCGAAAGACGTAAGCTTGACGTCACCTTGCCTGACGGAAGCAACGTCGAAGAAAAGGTTTTCATCACAATCGTCGATGTGCACGTCAATGATAAAGTAATCCCTAGAACGTTTACCGTTTTTCCAAACGCGCAAGAAAATGTGACACTACATATTAGGGATGGACTTTATTGAAGATGCAGGCTTGGTTATGAAGTTATCATTATCAACGTGACCTAGAGAATCATCTGGAAAGCCGCTGATGGCAATATAACGTACGATCTCGAAGTATAGAAACTGTCAGAAGCGAAACTGTCTCAGACGAAGAAAACATTTCGACCGACGAGCAGCGACAAGAGGTAAATACATTCTTCGAGCGAAGCGAGGATGTAGAAAGACATTTTAGAGCAGATACTTGTCGAAGACGTTCTGAAGGAAGTGCGCGATGCGTACGAGCATGCGCAAGGTCGGAGGCAGACGTAAGCCAATTTTTCAAGACGACCGCGTCTCCAGACATCTAAGAAGGTGACATGGTTGTGGTAGAAACCCATGTACTTAGTAATACCGCAAAGGGAGCGACCAAGTAGTTCGTACCAAAACGCGACGGTCCGTAATAGGTACTTACGAAGAAATCGTCGAGTTCCTTCGAAATCGCTAACGTAGGGGAAGTCACTGCAGTGGCTCCTTACCACGTAAGTCCGGGTATTGCTCACAGGAGTTCTACCGACGGTTCTCCATCGGGAGAAGCGGACGACTCAAAAATTAAAATTGAAAGTGACGCCTTTGCTCAGGTTGCTTCAAGAAGCAAAGATCGACCAAAAATTGATATAACCAGTTCGAGGACGTTACTTGGTCTTTAGCGGGGATGATTCATTAATAAAATACAAATTAATGAAAACGGTTTATTATAATAAATTAATTAATTGGTTCAGTTAACAAAATATTTACAGTAAAAACATAAATGTACATTAATTTCAATTCAACATCTTACAATTTTTCTTCGACGACAGGTGTGACAGTAGCCTTAGCAGGCCCAGTTTGCGTGATGGGAATCACCCTTTCGGCATTGGCCTCTCTAATAGCCTTCTTAGGAGCAGTTATGGTTAAAACTCCATCAGAAGATAACGAAGAAATGACATCCTCGATATTATGGTCTTGCGGCAAAACGTACCTTCTCACAAAATGTCTCGAAATGTACCCGTGTTCGTCTTGTTTCTCTTCGTGTTTACCTTCCACCGTTATACTATTATTCACAGTCTTAACTGTAATTTCGTTCGGGGCAAATTGCTGGACGTCTAAAATAACTTGAAATTTTTCCTTATCCGCCGAAATTGTCGAGCCCGAATCTTGTCTCGCCAAAGGACTACGCCACGGCCTGTAATAGCGATTTAAAAGAGACGAACGTGGAAGAGACGAAAAAGAAGTGAGTAAGTCGTCTCTATTCAGGGCAGTTCCAAAATGTTGATCTAAGAGACGAGAAGGACGGCTGACGTCGACGTCGTCCCACCAGTCGCGGAAAAGTAACGGTACCATCGACATCTAATAATATAATAATTAATTAATAACCTAATTAAGCTTTTAAATAAAAAATTTGACTTACTTTGCGTTCGTGTTGTTTTTGAATCGGCTACTAACTGCCTTCTTGTGCGTTGGGAAGGAGATTTTATATATTTATACAATTTTAAGTTCCCCTTTATTTCTCAATTGGTTTTAGAATGGCGGGGTATTGAATCATTATAAAGATAAAAGTGTTTTGCCACGTCATAATTGCATTAGTAAGAGATGGAGGTTTGGTGGATGGGTCAACAAATTCGTGTTTCTCAAAATAACTTCGGTTTGTGTATAGAATTTTCGGTTCTAGACGTTTCGAGATTTTGTTCGAGTGCCAAGAAAAATAGTTACATTATGAATAACGTTACGAAAGTGTTTTATTATAGTTTGCCAAATTTAGTTATTAGGTGAGATTGATTCATTCCTTTGAAGGTGTAAATTTTTTCGAGAAAACGAGATCGCATTTCTTCAATCAAAATACTTCCTTAGTGGGCTCGTTTAAATCGTTTGTGCTTTACAGGTCGAATGATGATTCACAATAAGATATAGAACAATAATTACTATGGTTGACCATGGTAGTAAAATCCAAAGCATTGAGGGAGAGATTGATACAGATTCAAAACTCATTCGTCCACAGGAATGAATGTGCAAGGGCATGCCTCAATCCTAAGGGAGATGGCGGAATATCCCATACTTAGTATGGTGATTGGCAGAATAACCAGAGCACACAGTACCATCGAAAAGGCCTATGGAATATGGAATTAACATTCCGACAAGGGGAGAATGAGAATGCAAGACAGTCAAAATGAATGGACTTGTGTTCTACACAGACGGCTCTAACAAAACTCAACAGGCACAGGAGTTGGAATCATCGGGGACGGCAACTTGAGGCAAGGGGTAAGCTTAAGCCTTGGGAAGCACGCAACCGTCTTTCAAGCAGCGAATGAGTAAACGAACGGTCTGGCTACAGAGGACAGCAAAATAAGGCTCATTGGACCAGAACAAGCCTTTGGCATATCTTATCAAATGGCAAAACTAGAAATAAAGTCACTTCTGATGAAGCGAACACTTCTGGACAGGGACATTCTAAAGTTCCATTGAAGAAACCCTCTGACAAAAGTACCTGCTCTCTACTCTCAGAATGAGCAGAAGTCAAGTACGACTGACAACTGCGATACTAACGGACCATTGCCAGTTTAAAAGCAACTGTGTACGAGGGGGCTAGAAGAAAACCCACTATGCAGATCAGAGGATGTGTAGAGGAAGAGGAAACTCCAATTCATCTGCTACACTTTGAGGCACATTCTCGGAAAGGAGAAGAGGCTCCAAAGAAAAAATGCTGGACTTTATCAAAAGCACAGAGCTTACATAAAGGAAGACCATATCCGAGGCGCACAATAGATCCGAAAGGTCTCTCGATGCAAGGAGCCATTGGGGCTGGGGGTCAGCCTCAAAACCGCTAAATTCTTCACTTTAAATCAATTTGTTCTTTAGGACACGTTCATAAAGAGTTTTAAGTAGAAAAGGGCCCAGGGTCTTCTGGCGTGTGTTCATAGTCAAACTGTGTTTAGTGAAAGTTTATCTGATATTTTTTCAGAAACCCCTAGAAGTAGAAAACCCGAATTTTCAAAAGTTTCAAACTATTATTGTTTTTTCATCAAGCTGGGATAGAAAAGCTTCAAATTTTACTGAACAGCTTATAGTGAGAAGGTGCTGCTAACTACTCTTCTCTCTTCCTTACTTCAGTAACTATAATACAGAATTATGTCAAACACATAAAAACCCATACATTCTATATCTCCTTCTCATTCATTCAGAGTTGCAAAGTGCTCATCTGGTAAATCTTAAGCGTAAAATCTGTTAAGAGTTAAAATCAATTCAGTCTTGCCTCAACCAGTTGATGGAGGTCACACGGTCAAACTAGGTCACATTTATGATACTGCAGGTATTCCTAAATTCTAAATTATTCCAGAATTATCGTCTCGTCTATGATTGAGTGTCATACTAACTTGGTACGTTTCTCTGACGACCTTGAAACGTCTTGGGAGACTCTTCTTCTTCTAGGACCAATACCTCTATGCTAGGTAGCCCCTCTATCCGTATCAACGACAATCAGCGTTTGCCAAAATCAGGTATATGTATCAGTCAAAATTTCTCGGTTCTCATATTTTGCAAACTCAATTACCTTTGGCGCCTGCTCTAGTAGCGATTTTGAGAATTGTAGAAATTTGCCGAGTTTGATATCGCTGTAACTCGAGAACTATTCATCTAATTGCAAAATATTTCTTACAAAAGTTCCAAAAAACTTCATACCTTATAAGTTTTATAATAACTATTTTTGACCTCGATATTACTGGAGAGAAAATATTCTTGAAAAACTAGTTTTTGGTATCATCGTACCAATATTCTAATATGGCTGTGCGAGTGGCTGTCTGCCGTCTCTAAAAGTCGCAAACTTGGAATATTAATTATTAGAACTCCAAACTGTACAAACCTACCAAATTAGAACTGTACTTGACCTTTTATAGCAAAATCTCACTTTTATGTTATTTGGTGCAGCACTGTTCTTCTCGTTCTTCTAAAGAGATGGCGCTGATACGCAAATCAGAGCATTGTGGGTTGCGTCCTGATTAGGTATACAAACGTTTATTTTCGTTAATTGTGTGATAAAATAGTAAATTGAATGTCGTTGTTTAATGATATAAGCGTAAAGAATAATATTACAGTGATTAGTACAGCAATACAGGAGGACGTTTGCGCAAGCTTAGCCGTTCAATAAAAAATATAAATTGTTCAAGGTTATGGAGTTAAAAGTTATCGTAATATCGTAATGGAAATAGTAATCAAAGAAGAGCCTGTTCATAATACTATTTTTGACTTTTACAATATCAGTGAGTACTACCAATAACATACTTATAGGCATGTTGAGGTAAGCGGCTGTAAATGTAATATGTTGTATTGCAGATGAAATTGTTAAAGAAGAGCCTTGTTGCAATAACATCTCGGACATTGGTAAGAATTTAGTTGTCACTTTCTAATACAACAGGTACTATATTTATTTGCAATTTTAAGACTCAATTAAACTAGAAGAAAATGAACTAGAAGAATCGCTTCCAGATATAATTAAAATAGAAACAAAAGAAAAACTTCAAGATAAAGTATCTATAAAAGAACCAAGTTTACTTGTTCACGTACAAACTCACAAGGAAATTGATGCCGAGAAGCCTTTTAAATGTAGCATGTGTGAATATGCATCTTCTTGGAAAGCCAACTTGAATAGACATACGTTGTTAGTACACGCAGGTGCGTGTGATTATGCGTCATCTTTAAAAACTAACACATATGAAAGGCCTTTTAAATGTACCGTATGCGATTATGCATGTTTAGCGAAATCTACTTTGAAGAGACATACATTAAAACACATTGGTGAAAATATTTTTAAATGTTTTGAATGTGATTATTCGTGTTTGCAGGAAGTGGATTTAAAGAGACATCAAGTAATACACACCGGTGAAAAGCCGTTTAAATGTAGTGTATGTGATTATGCGTGTTTGCGTAATGTGGAGTTAAAAAGACATACATTGGTACACACTGGCGAAAAGCCCTTTAAATGTACTAAGTGTGATTTTATGTGTTCGCAGAAGGCGTATTTAAAGCACCATTTGTTTGCACACACAGGTGAAAAACCTTTTAAATGTAGTAAATGTGATTACGCGTGTTCACATAAAAGGAACTTGCAAAATCATTTATCAAGACACTCCGATGAAAAGTCTTTTAAATGTAGTATATGTAATTATGCTAGTTTTAGAAAAGAGAATTTAAATGTACACGTGTTGGTACACAAAACTGAAAAGCCATTTAAATGTAGTAAGTGTAATTACGTCTGTTCGCAGAAAAGATATTTAAAAAGACACGTATTAGTACACGCGGGTGAAAAGCCTTTCAAATGTTATCAATGCGATTATGCGTGTTTACAGAAGGTGTATTTTAAAAGACATTTATTGGAGCACACAGGTAAAAAGCTTTTTAAATGTGTCTCGTGCAATTACACAACTATGGCGAAAGCTAACTTTAATAGACACACATTAGTGCATACTCATGAAAAGTCACTCAAACATGCATCGAGGGAACCACCAACCAATATTAATAATTAATAACAATAACTATTAAATAAATTAAGATTAGTTAATAAAAAAATAAAGTAATTTAACATTTTGTAGAAAGTTTCTATTAGAAAGCAACTTAAAAACAGAAAATGACTTAACAGCTCTTCCACAACGTACATAAATTTAAAAATTTTTATTAAGTAAAAGAGCATTTTAACACTCGGGATCTAGTATCTAATCTATTTCTTTTCTTGTCTACGATGTTTCCAGAGGTGCTAAATAGTCTCTCCAAAGACACTGTCGATGGTTGCAATATTCAAATATGTCGGCTGTTGGCGCTATTAACAACTGTTCTTCACAATATATTGCAGCTTTTTGTTCTGAAGTTATACGAAGGTTGCTTGTTATAAACGAATATTCCTTCATAATTTGCGAGTAGAAGTTCCGCATGCTGTGCACCTGTTTCTCTGTAGAAAGTCGTTCGGCGCCTTCTTGTAAAATAGTACTTAGGTTCAATATTGTCAATTGACAGTTACCTTTACATTACAGTTACATTTACCTTAGCTAAGTCAAAGTACATTTCGTTTTTGAAAACATTGCTTAAAACATGGATCCACTTTCCCAGTTTTGCTGATAGAGACTAGCACATCATTTTTAAAACTTCGCAAACCATTTAGAGTCAACTTGAAAGATTCAAGAGCACTTATGGTACTATTTACAAGACGAGTTACTTCTGAAATAGCTACAGTCGATGAACTGGAAATGAATGCAGCTCTATCGAAAACATCTAGTATGTCAACAATTTGTTCAATTGTTTGCTACGGTTTAGATGAAAGTTTGACTGGAAAATTCAATTTGGAAGCTGCCAGTGTTGTAGACATTGTTCAAAACTTTATCGACCTGCGTAGAAAACCAAATCCAACGTCGTAACCTAGGTTACACATCAACTTGAACACACAGATTGGATTTTTCGTTTATAAATTCAAAACTACACGCTTTTTGAGAAAAGTGCACCTGTGTAAAAGTAAACCAAATAAAATTTGCTACCAACTATATCCGAAAGATTTTTTTCTCACATGAACGGCTTAGGCGTCAGAGTGCGTTAAAGTTGGAACAAAAATTTAAAAAGAACCGGACACGCTATGTCCGATATACCCTCAACTTTAACGCACTCTATCATCTAAACTGTTGGTTTGACGAAAAAAATGTAAAAGGCATAATTTGTGGGAAATTGAATGTACCTTAGTTTTGTATAGGAACACTTTTCTCCAAAAGTGCGTAGTTTTTGAGTTATGAGCGATATAAAAAATTTTGGGTCGAGTTTTTTAACTTTAACGCCCCGCGCTAGCGTCTACATCGTTCACCTGAGGAAAAAATTTAAGAGATATTATTTGTAGAAAATTTAATGTACTTTCTGTTTGTATAGAAGAACTTTTCTCATGAAGTGCGTAGTTTTCGAGTTATAAGCGAAAAATCGAAAAAGGAGCTAAAATCAATCTTCGAGCCTCCCCCAAGTTAATGCTATCACTTTTAATAGGCAGACGGTCGGCTTTATAACTCATTTGCAATGTTCTTTCTTCATGCACAGTCAAAAATTTATTATAATAGTATTATATATAATAATATAATAATAATATTATATATTATTACTAATAAATCAATTTGAAGAATTTTCTACAAGAAATCAACTATTACAGAAATTGCACAACCTAAATTTAATTAAACATTTTGTTACATTAAATTGAAAGCAATTTTTATATTCAAATTTGACTTACGGTTGCGATTACGAACTTGTCCGTCTACCTAAGCTTTAAATGCTTATCAGAAACTATATCGAATTGCAGTTCTATTAAATATTTATCTTAAAACAGTTGACAGTTGGTCAGTAGTTGGTGATTTTCGCGGTTGAGTGTAGTGTTAAGTGAACGCTGTGATGACAACACGGTTAATACAGTGATAAACTTTTTGTTGTGGTTACGTGATTACGGTGTGGATTTTAAATAATAATTAAAGGTATTTATTAAATTACACTTTCTATTAATTCTTTAAGTACACATGGGCCATATGGTTGTAAATAGAACAAAAAATACTAATGGTCGATTTATACTCAACATTTAAGATTTATCACTTATCATTTAACATTTAAGAAATAGGTCGATGTATATACTCAACATTTAACATAGCATTTAAGAAGTAAGCGACATAACCTCAATAATTTTAAATCTTTTTCTTACAATATTTCTCTTTTGTGCTTTATGTGGTTAACTTAGAATATTTCTCTTTTGTCCTTAATTTGTTTTTCTTGGAATACACCTCTTATTTGTGCTTTGAAATTGAGTTTTGAATTTTGAAGGCGGTTGTTTGTTAAAACTGGAACTATAACCCGCAAGCGCAAGCCGACACGCCGGTAAGAATAAGGGTGAAAGTTGTCTGGCCAGCGACGATTTTGCGCAAAATTATATGGGGAATATCAATTAAGGCCTGTTAAATCAACAATTAAATACTATTTTAATATTCTTCGAAGTGCTTATAATAATTTGAGAAGTAGAAAAACAAAAGGAAATTTATGCGCCTAAAAGTTAGGCAACACTTTAGTCAAGTCGAAATAACGAAATAGTTATTTTCGTACGACCGACTCTAAAAACATTCTTTACGCTTCGTGAAGTAACGCCTAAAGTCGGACATTTTGATCGAGTTTGTTTTACATACAAGTATATGATCGTAAAAATTATACATGGACAGGTATATAACCAATAAGATACTTCACGGTTATATACTTTTTGTTTGATTCTGTAAAATTTCAATTTTATTCCACTAGATGGCGCACGCTCATTAGACAAAATTCAAACTTTGAATAATTATTTAGACAATATTGAAGTCGTAAATTAATTACTTATTTAACAAAATGCAAAATTGTGAAAGTACCTATTAGTTGTACTTATAATTATAATACGAAAGATCAAAACTCAAAACAGTTATTTGCTGGAACAATTTTTAGAAACGTAATTCACGTAAAACATAACCTTACAAAATACAAAAGTTACTAATTTTATATTGCCGTCGTACGAAAAATTTTGTATGTATCTCGAGCAAAATGCGTTTTTGATGTTCGGTCGTCATTTAGCAGCTCAGCTCCGCTTCGCTGCTAAAAATTAGACCTCACATCAAAAACTCTCATTTTACGCTCTAGACACATAAATAACTATTTCGTACGACCGACTCTAAAAACATTCTTTACGCTTCGTGAAGTAACGCCTAAAGTCGGACATTTTGATCGAGTTTGTTTTACATACAAGTATATGATCGTAAAAATTATACATGGACAGGTATATAACCAATAAGATACTTCACGGTTATATACTTTTTGTTTGATTCTGTGAAATTTCAATTTTATTCCACTAGATGGCGCACGCTCATTAGACAAAATTCAAACTTTGAATAATTATTTAGACAATATTGAAGTCGTAAATTAATTACTTATTTAACAAAATGCAAAATTGTGAAAGTACCTATTAGTTGTACTTATAATTATAATACGAAAGATCAAAACTCAAAACAGTTATTTGCTGGAACAATTTTTAGAAACGTAATTTACGTAAAACATAACCTTACAAAATACAAAAGTTACTAATTTTATATTGCCGTCGTACGAAAAATTTTGTATGTATCTCGAGCAAAATGCGTTTTTGATGTTCGGTCGTCATTTAGCAGCTCAGCTCCGCTTCGCTGCTAAAAATTAGACCTCACATCAAAAACTCTCATTTTACGCTCTAAACACATAAATAACTAATTTATGTTTTGAGTTATAATCTTTCGTATTATAATTATAAGTACAACTAATAGGTACTTTCACAATTTTGCATTTTGTTAAATAAGTAATTAATTTACGACTTCAATATTGTCTAAATAATTATTCAAAGTTTGAATTTTGTCTAATGAGCGTGCGCCATCTAGTGGAATAAAATTGAAATTTCACAGAATCAAACAAAAAGTATATAACCGTGAAGTATCTTATTGGTTATATACCTGTCCATGTATAATTTTTACGATCATATACTTGTATGTAAAACAAACTCGATCAAAATGTCCGACTTTAGGCGTTACTTCACGAAGCGTAAAGAATGTTTTTAGAGTCGGTCGTACGAAAAGTAAATTACACGCCTAACATAGAGGCAACCGGCTCTTCTAATAGTATTTATCTAGAATCGTTCGCACTTTCAAAGTTTTATCAAACTTTAACAGTTTGTTTACATTCCATCCATAATTTGGAACTCTGGAAAATTCTCGAAAAGTTTCCAGTATCTAGTATTTATTAAAATTCGTATGGACGTAAGCTTCATTCCCATTCCATTATAAATTGAAATTGTAGAAAAACAGTTAAATGCACCCTTTTTCTTTTAGAAACTGGAGCTTTTCCTTTGCCGTTTAAGTTTTGGGAAAGTATACCTAAGAAACACTATTATTATATAAGACTTTCGTAATAAAAAAACATCGTAATTATTTCTTCGCTTTTTATAAACAATTCAACTTCGCTAATAAGTATGAAACTTCGTAATAGGATCGTTAGATGCATTGGGTTAAGGAAAGTTTCGTGAAACCACAAGATTAGCGGAGGATCTTGTTACGGAGGGTTAATTGGGGTAACCTATTACTTGTGGTGGATCTCTAATTACAATGTTTGCTTCAGTTGTAAATGAACGATATGAAGGGGCCACGAAATGAATATTTAGGACTTTTAATGCAAGTAGCGCAGCAACAAATAATATGTCTTATTGTTGAACTCGTACACTTCTCAACAGAATATCAATAGAATTTTGAAAAATTGAAATTTTACGAAGGTTATGGGTGCGAAAAAAAACAGCTCGCAAAAGATCACGATCGGGGAACGATAGGTTGAACACGGAAAAAATAATAAAAAATGGGAAATCTCAAAAATTAACTTTTTATGAATTAAATTTTTATTTTGGCAGTTGCTTAAAACTTGATGCCCAAAGGGCCCATCCACTAGCAGAGTTGAGGAATTTATGGTTTTACGTTTACATACACACTGCAGAACTATTGTTTACGCTAACCTGTGAAATTCATAAAAATTATTTTCGAATTGGAACTGGGTAATTGGGAGGAATTTTTAAAAAGTTTATGAGGATATTATTGACGTCAGCTCACACAACAAAAGGCGTGTGTATAAAACATTAAGAACATATATTTTGTTATATTACAATGAAACGAATAATTTAATATTTTTTAATACTAAAGTTGATGCACGACCAGCGTGCACATTAGTTGTATACAGTATGTCGCACGAAACGTGGATGTATAACATTCAACTGTTTTCTTAGAGGCATATCATTATTAGGTACCCCAAAATTGCACCTCTTTACCTATTGAAGCGATTCTTTTTCTCCGTACGAAAAGATATCTTTGTTATCCCACACCCCGTGAGACACATTGTACAATATATTATTTTAAATACATTAAATAATGAGGTCCATAAACTACGAAGTGTATACAGTTAATAAAATAGTACAAGTTTGTTTTACACCTATTAAAATTTGTTTAGTATATGATATTTAGATACAGTAATGAACACGCCACTTCACATTTATCAGACTTTACAGTTCTTTAAGCAAAAACGTCCTTAATTCACTTACGTCAACACTGTGACCTGAAATTATCCACATCAAGAACACTCGTTAATTTTAATTTAATCAACGGTGGTGCAACAATGTTTCAGTTTTACCCTTACTTTGTAAAACTTGGTGAAATTGTTGCAACACCAACATCCAACAGGTACTTACGGAAACGCAAAGGTCAATCGCTTCGTTTACAATTTTTTGAAGGAAACATCGGTACCATAAGTACAGTATTTTGGAGCTTTCTAATATCCTGTGCAGTACTGTGCCCTTGTTCGTCGAACTCTTTCCAACGAATATAATTTTGCCTCATATAATTAACCAATTCGGGCATTTCTATGAAAGCTACAAAAGACTAACGTCGTATCAATTTTTAAATTTCCACAAATATGACTCACCATCCCAAGCTTCGAACATATCGTGAACGATATAATCGACAAATCCAATTTGCGATTTCGGTATGGAACAAGTTACCCTATCGAACATAGGCATGACGACGGGAAGATCGCGTAACTTCTCCTCGTCAGTTTGAGCAAAATATTCTTCGGCGATTCTCCGCGCCCATTCGACGCACAACCTCAACGGTCTCGTAGGATTCGAAACGTCGGCGCACTTTATCATCATCCTCTTAACTAAAGTTATATTTTCTGGCAACGAAATAGGAATGTACTCTTCGTTCTGTAAATTAATCGTTAAAACAAAAAAAATGCAAAAATGAATAAACGGCACCTCCAAGTCACTATGAGACGACTTTCCACAAAAGACGTTAACAAATTTGGCCAAGTGTTCGAAATGTTTCGTCATTTCCGTTGCTAAAATCATGTCTATTACGTTGTGGCGCGCTATTTTGTAGGTTTCCTTATCCAAGTGCTTAAAAATATTTACCCTATCGTCACCTGCGAAATAAATAGTTTTAGGTGTATTTCACGCACTTCGCGGTTCATGTTCAGGCGTTCAGGGAAGTGCCCAGAAAAAGACCGTATCATTCGCAATAAACGTTTTGTTTGTTGTTTTTTTGTTCCGTAAGATTCAGGGCGAGTTTTTAATAAAAAACAAAAATTAAAGGTAAGTACGTAAAAATGTACAGGGTGTTATATTTACAAAAATTCGAAAAACCATACAGTTTTGCCCTGTTTCTAGATAATACAGTCAATTTGGGCCCAATTTTGGCTCCTAGCAGGAAAGTTGTGGGGCAGTTTTGATTTCTTTCATAATATATGATTTTTGGGGGGCTGCGTCCGAATTGGAGGTTTGATAACGCAATTTTGTCTAGCAACATTGAAACGACCGCCAAAAAAATCTCATTTTTGGCAGTTTTTGGCTTTTGACTCGGAAACTATCAACTTTTCGTAAATAACCTTCTTATTCAAAATGAAAGTTCATAAAATTTCCTACAAATTTCACTATTTAGGTTTTTTTCTCTGACGCACCGTTCCGGCTCGAGCGCTAGTTGAAAATTGGCGTATTTCGGTCTTAAAAATCAACTTTTCCCACTCCAAATCTTCATTTACTGATGTCTTTCATGGGCACAATTGGTTACTGCAATACCACATATGCGACGAACTCAACTGAAAAAATTATGTCAGGCCACGCCTACGGGCCTGCGCAAGGGCTCATACATATGTGGCCAAAATAGTGATTCAATCAATGGCCCTGTCGTCAACAATTGGAGGAGATCATGTTCATCATTGACAGAATAGTGATTCTTTCTAATGATGTGAAAGATGTGCAAGAAGAATTCAAAGCTAAGCTTCAACTGTTGGCACAACGTGGCCCAACTGTCGAGCTCCTGGTTTTGAAATGATGACTTTGATCGAAGCAGAAAGAAGCAGCAACTGGGATCTACAACCAACATCTCCAAAGCATATTATCAAAAATGCTCCCTTTCTTTCACACTAGTGGCCTTTATCTGTATGCCAAATGCAGCCATCTTTACCACCCGAGAATGTTTCACCATTCGTAGTAGTGAAAAACTGTGGCATAGCACCCGGAGTGATATGGAGATTGAAGAAACTCAATGAAGTCAGTAGATAGACAGCAAGAGTTCTTGCTATTTCGCCATGTTAATTCCCATAATAAATCCCCAAGGTTCATTGTGGTCATTTTTGCTTCCCAAAAGGTGCCAAGTGGGATCTGTCCCCCTTACAGAGGTGTACTAAAGAGCCCCTTTTTCATGTTCATTCTACATAAGGATGAAGGCCATTTTCCCCTAGCCTGTATCCTAACGATTCTTAGATGTGCTTACTTCAACGGTTCTATCAATTTAAAATTTTGGTATTCAAATTCTTGGCATTAAAAGTAAGCGGGGGTTACTGAGGGCGTTTTTAAATTTATTTTTTCATATCTTACGGTTTTCGAATTACTAGCCGTTTTGTCTTTTTTGAATTTTAGTCTTATGCTCCCCTCTCTTTCAGTCTTTCTAGGCGAGAACCTAGGGGCTTATTCGACCGGGAAGTAAGCACAGGTAAGTATCGATTCAAATTCTTGGCATTAAAAGTAAACGGGGGTTGCTGGGGGGGGGGGTTAATTTATTTTTTCATATCTCTTACGGTTTTCGAATTACTGGCCGTTTTGACTTTTTCGAATTTTAGTCTCATGTTCCCCTTTCTTTCAGTCTTTCTAGGCGAGAACCTAGGGGCTTATTCGACCCGGAAGTAAGCACGGGTAAGCATCGTAGTATACAACTAGGGGAGAACGGGCTTCTTCCTGGTGTAAAATGAACATGAACCTCTGTACACCTCTGTAAGGGGGCAGCATTCAGTTGGCACCCTTTGCGAATCAAAAATGACCAAGATGAACCTTGGCGATTTTTTATGGGAATTAACATGGGGAATTAGCCAGATCTCTTGCTGTCTATCTACTAAAGTCAATGAAGACAAGTAGAGGTGGTCTTTCTCATGGTCGTGGAGTAACTGCCAGTGTTGTGACAAGATTGACACAAGAGATGACAGCACTGCTATATTTCAACTTTTTTGTGACTAAATTTGTTCAATTTCGGACTTCATTAATGACTTGAATATTATCTAATTTTTGCAAAAATGACCTCTGTACCTCTACATATACGATCTAAATACGGCGTGTGCAGAGAACTGGTAGGAATTCACTAATTGACAGCCTTTAAGGCTGGAGAATTATAGGTTATGGTACATAAAAGTATGTTCTGCAACCCAACTAACATTTTCAGTAGCGTCTCTTACATTTAATTTTTTGAAGTGTGTATCATTTAACTGTCTTTGTTATCCATCATTCAGACGTATTCTGTATCATAACCTCTAAAAATAGTGACTTTACGTGCCAAAATTTTGCAATTTTGCATCATATTTTTGGCATAGACTTTATATGGTCGTAATCAGCGTAAAATTCTGAACAAGTTACCGCAAAAAATCTGTTTCTTGCAATTTGTTCCAGGTCAAACTTATCATTACCTGTACTAATATTTATCTACGTTTATGAATCGCAGCGACGGCTGGGTGGCGACATCTATTAGAAGTTTGGAGAAGCTTAATTAACATTGGGCTTATGGGGAAAATCTTACGTCGTTCTCAGGGCATAGGAAACACATTTTCTTTTAAATCAACTATTATAGATATGTTCGATATCATATCCTCTATGACATGACATATTTTATATCGTTCCAAGTCTTTATACGCAACAGAAAACAATCAATTTAAACTGACTGTAATTTGCCACTTTTCGGAAAAAATTTTTTTTGTTACTTTCTAATACTTTTTGGAAATTAAAAGTATATCATATCATAGACAAGCTCTTTGGCTACACCCTACAAAAATTGTATCTGTTGAGTATTAAAGCTGTTCAGGACGACGTAAGAATTCTAACCTACAATTCTCCAGCCTTAATAATAAATTAGAGTTTTTGAGTGGAAAAAGTGCGTTTTTGGGGAGACAGGCAAAATACGCCAATCTTCAAGTAGCGCTTGAGCCCTAACGGTTCGTCGGAGAAAAAATCCAACTAATGAAATTTGTAGAAAATTTGATGCACTTTCATTTTGAATAGGTAGGTTATTTACGAAAAGTTGATAGTTTTCAAGTTATAAGCGAAAAAAACCCAAAATGAGATTCTTTACTTTTACCTTTTTTGCATTGTTTTCAAGGTTGCGTCACCTCACCTTCGGATTCAGCACCCCTAAAAATCGTGTAGAATGGAAAAAATTAAAACTACCCCACCACTTTTCTAGTAAAAACCCAATTTGACTGGATTAAGAACAGTTTTTTTATAGATAACATCTATCACCCTACGTTTTTAAGTTTTAAGTAACACCTAACAAAGGAGCTACCTACGTTCTGCCGATGCATCGAAAACAATAATTCTCACCTAAAGTTAATTTGAAAGTGAGCGCCGCATGATGATTTTCCAAGACTGTGACGTCATTGTATAAAATAGCCAATTCATTTCCACAATTACTGAGAAAAGCGCTCGATTTGCCTGGATGATCGATGTCGTGAGCGCACGCAGCGAGCAAACTAGTGGCTTCGTCCAAAGGTTCCATAATTGCCTTGAGCCTATCCTTTTCCAAAAAACCCGCAGTTGCCTATGATACAAAGATTTTGCTAAATAATAGCAGGTATTTAAAAATAATCTCATTTGTTTAAATAATCGAAATAAAGTTTAGTACCTGCATGACGTCGGCTGCATGCGTCGAGTTGTGATATGCGTTATCTACGTGATAATTCACCTCTACTATGGTCAGCCAATTACATAAAGTTTTTTCGTCGCAATTAAGGGTTGCCGGAACGTCGAAGTGATTAAATAAGTTCATGCCTAAATGTAACAAGGGCCTTTTGTTCGTCAATTCTTCCAGCCTAAATATGTCGAATTCCCAAGTTAAAGCCGTATCCAGTAGGTCTTTAATTTGTGCCGGAACCTGGGGGGATTACGCTCGTGTTTAAATAGTTAGTGTTAATTATTGACTTAGTTAATACCTTGACTTTCGAAGGGGCCCTATTTACGTGTCTGACGACGCTCGAGGAATCGTTGCTACTGCGTCTCGAAGAGAGGGTGTGTTGTTGAGGTTGCTGCTAGGAGATTGTGATTAAATTACCAACGTTACGTTGTCTAAAATACTAAATTTTACCGTTAGCAAGGCCGAAATTAAGTCGGAAGTGACAGGCTCGTCGGTTCTTAATTTTAAGTCGTCTTTAACTTGAGGAGAATACAATTCGGTCGATCTAAGAATGTCGATCGCTTTGTCCAAAAGCGTGCTTGATTGAGCGCTCGATTGTTCTTGAACTTGAGTTAGCAGGGTAATTATCTGTAATTGCACGAGTGCGACGATTTATTTCTTTAAATCGAATGGTAAAGTTCGTGGGTTACCTTGGTAATGGGAGCTTCTAATGGAAGAGCACTGAGTTTGGCTATAGACGTGCGACGTAGGTAATCGCTTGTACTGCTTCGGACGTCCGAAGATGGCCTTCTAATCGAATTAATGCTACCTCTAGGTTTATCCGGAGTACTCGCCACGATTTCGCCCGATAAATCCATTACCATAACAAAATGAGTTGGAACCCTAAAATTGAAACGTCAAACCGTAAATTTCAAATCGACAATTTAACCTTCCAGCCGAAGAAATTGCGACGGCTTTACAAGCCGTAACAATCGCATCTTGCCCTTTTCTCTTGAGAGTTACCGGTCCTTGCCAGTCGCGAGCCCTCATCAAGGACGAACTCATCGCACTAATTTGTAACGGATCGTACAGCAATTGTTCTTGGAGCGTTCTTCCCAAAGTTTCGTCATATCTAAATCCGAGATTATTTTCGCTCGCTCGATTTAGATACTGCAACAGTCAGGATTTAACTTTTAGGTCGGAAAATTGTCGAAATTTTACCTGTAGTCTGTAAGTGTCGTCTGTCACGAGTACCATATCTTTACATTTATCCAAAGCTGCATAAAGGGCCTGGTTGGCGGCCGCTTGAGCCATGGGCCGTATGTCGCTGTGTTTCAATTGAATTAATTCGTTCACACAATGAAAAACACTAGATGTCTCTATAATACACTAACAAGAGCTAAGTTAGATTAATCGGAGAAAAATTTTGGGTTCCGATACGATGGAGGCGTGCCTGATTTAGAAAAATAAAGTAGCCCTATATTTTTATTTAAATTATTCCAAAAAACGCTTTTAGGAGAGGGTGCTTTATTTTTCGAAACAGTCCATGGCTCTATCGCATCGGGGCTCCTCCGCTCTGTTTCGATCGTTTCCAAAATAAAATGTTTATTTACCCTGTTGTATCCCGAATCTAAGAGAGAGAGCACCGCTATGTCGTCTTTGTCGAAAGCGCTTGAAATAAATAAAAAACACGCCAAAATTAATTAACTCTTATTTACACAAAACAATTCATTATTATTAAACTTCTGAGCAATTTCTGGATGTGACAATTTCGACTATAGTAATTTCGTTTTGGAACTGCAACGCGAAACGTGTCCAATAACTTACAATTAAAGAAAAAAAACCGTAGAAGAAGTAAATTTGTATCTAAAAAGAGATAAAAGCGAGGGAGGAAAAAAGTTTAAATTGGAAATTACGGCGAATGAAATTGAAAATGTTTGTCCTTTCTATATCTACGTTTCTATATACGCACCTCTTTTTAACAATTGCCACTACGACCGTGTGTTGGCTTCCTTTTGTGTTTCGTATCGATCTGAAACGAATACAAAAAAATGTAAAAATACGGTTTTTCTATGTCAAATTTTAATAATAACAGAACAATAATAGAAAGTTCAATGGTTTCAATAATAAGTTGAAATCTGCTGTTGAAAGGCAAACATCCGGGAGGCAGCGTGCAAATATATAATAAACCACCAGGTACAAAATTTTTAACAATGCACACTGAATGAACATTGCAAATGAGTAATAAAACCGAGCGCCTACCATTCCTAAGTGGCAGTCCTAATTTGGGGGCTGCTCGAGAAAAGTGGGTTTTTCGGTTATAACTTGAAAAATACGCCCGTTTTGAGAAAAGTAAGTCAATATAAAAATAAACTTCACCAAATTTCCTACAAATTATTTCTATTAGGCTTTTTTCTTCAGGTAGAAGGTTCGGGCGCTAGGGAGCGTTAAAGTTTGACAAAAATCCCCAAATGTACCATTAAACAGTTATTTAGTTTTTCGCTTATAACTTGAAACTACGCACTTTTGAGAAAAGTACTTTAACTTAGAAATAAACTTCATCAAATTTCCTACAAATTATATCTATTAGGGTTTCTTCTTTAGGTAGAAGGTTCGGGCGCTAGGGCGCGTTAAAGTTTGACAAAAATTCCCAAACGTACCATTAAACAGTTTTTTAGTTTTTCGCTTATAACTTGAAACTACGCACTTTTTGAGAAAAGTACTTTAACTTAGAAATAAACTTCATCAAATTTCCTACAAATTATATCTATTAGGGTTTCTTCTTTAGGTAGAAGGTTCGGGCGCTAGGGCGCGTTAAAGTTTGACAAAAATTCCCAAATGTACCATTAAACAGTTTTTTAGTTTTTCGCTTATAACTTGAAACTACGCACTGTTTGAGAAAAGTACTTTAACTTAGAAATAAACTTCATCAAATTTCCTACAAATTATATCTATTAGGGTTTCTTCTTTAGGTAGAAGGTTCGGGCGCTAGGGCGCGTTAAAGTTTGACAAAAATTCCCAAATGTACCATTAAACAGTTTTTTAGTTTTTAGCTTATAACTTGAAACTACGCACTTTTTGAGAAAAGTACTTTAACTTAGAAATAAACTTCACCAAATTTCCTACAAATTATTTCTATTAGGCCTTTTTCTTCAGGTAGAAGGTTCGGGCGCTAGGGAGCGTTAAAGTTTGACAAAAATCCCCAAATGTACCATTAAACAGTTATTTAGTTTTTCGCTTATAACTTGAAACTACGCACTTTTGAGAAAAGTACTTTAACTTAGAAATAAACTTCATCAAATTTCCTACAAATTATATCTATTAGGGTTTCTTCTTTAGGTAAAAGGTTCGGGCGCTAGAGCGCGTTAAAGTTTGACAAAAATTCCCAAATGTACCATTAAACAGTTTTTTAGTTTTTCGCTTATAACTTGAAACTACCCACTTTTGAGAAAAGTACTTTAACTTAGAAATAAACTTCATCAAATTTCCTACAAATTATATCTATTAGGGTTTCTTCTTTAGGTAGAAGGTTCGGGCGCTAGGGCGCGTCAAAGTTTTACAAAAATTCCAAAATCGACAATAAAACTTTTTTTTGTTTTTCGCTAATAACTTGAAAATTACGCACTTTTTGAGTAAAGTACTTCAATATAAAAATAAACTTTATCAAATTTGCTACAAATTATATCTCGTAGGTTTTCTTCTTCAGATAAAAGGTTTATGCGCTGAGGCGCGTTAAAATAAGACAAAAATTCAAAAATCTACCAGAACACGGTTTGTTAGTTTCTCGCTTATAACTTGAAAACTATGAACTTTTTGAGAAAAATACTTGAATATAAAACTAAAGTTCATCAAATTTCCAACCATCTCCTGGGGTTTCTTCTACAAATAAATGGTTTATGCGTTGAGGCGCGTTAAAGATTAACAAAAATTTCAAAATCGACAAAAATCAGTTTTTTTAGTTTTTCGCTTATAACTTGAAAGCAACTCATGTTTGAGAAAAGTACTTTAACATAAAAATAAACTTCATCAAATTTTCTACAAATTATATTTCCGTGGTTTTATTCTTCATATAGAAGGTTTATGCGCTGGGGCGCGTTAAAGTTTAACAAAAATTTCTAAATCGACCAAACAACAATTTTTTTTAGTTATTCGCTTATAACTTTAAAAATACGCACTTTTAGAGAAAAGCTTTCCTTTTCAAAAATGTAGTAAATTAAACTTCCTACAAATTACGCCTCCCATATTTTTTACATGAGACGTACGGTTTAGGTTAGGATTGCAGTTTAGTGTACGGACGTAGCGTAGGTTTTTGCGTTCTAGCCAATAACTCCTATAAAGAAACGACGGGGAGATACCTCGTCAAGTCCGACGAGGTTCATTTGCCTTGGTCAATCGCTATTATCATTGTGTGAGGGCGAGTAACTATACCAGCCTAACTTTTATTTACGAAAATACTTCTTTTCAGAATTTTTTTGTCCAAAAATCTCAATTTTGTAAACAAAATCTCATATCTGTCTGTTTGTAAACAGAGTGAAACTCGTTTTACACACTTCTTGGCAAAACAGGTGTGGCAGATGGCAGATCCGGCTGCCATCTATTGATTATGATACAACGATTGGCCGTTCTTAAATATCCATGCCCTGTCTCAGTATGTTGATTGTGTAGTTAATTCACATTTTTTGTACAGATGCCATTTTCACGAGCCGAGAATGTCTGAAGGACTGAAAAGACGAATTGCATCTTCAGGAATTTCAAGCAAAGGTAGGTCCTCAAAGATCAGGATTTTTAAAATTAAATTAAATTACACACATATTAGTTCAGTTAAACAGGCTAATAATTTAGTTTTGAAAATGCAAATTTATTTAATTATTAGCCACATTGCCCAAACTTTTGTTTTGCAAACTTCTACCATCTTAGGAACCATTAACAACGTCCATTTTTTACATTTTGTTGCTCCATTAGAGGTGTCTATTTTAACGTTTACGAAAAAATAGGCGAAGTAAAACTTCTACCGTCTTATTCCTCCACTATTTCCAGGAGAGACGGCTCTATATGAGGTAATTTGTCAACGCGTGAAAGATTTACTTTCGTAACTACCCTCGAAACATCTTGTTAAAATCTTCGATAGTTGATTAGAATTTTGTGGTGAGATAAACTCGGACCTTTTTTCCTTTGAAATAATTGAAAGGAAGTTCTTATCGATCTTTCTATTTAATGTAAAAGTAAGGTATTTGGCATTGTTAAAGAAAATGGTACGATGTTAATGGAAATCTTTACAAAAGTGCACCAACAAAACGTCTTACTCAAGAATCAAATACGCACATCGCACATAGCTTGCCTCCTCTCGATGCCGCAAAAATTGGAATTTATTTTCGTGTCTCTAACAATAATTTTACCACTTCTTCAGCTTGTCAATTAGAATAATTGTGCGGCAAGTTTCGTATGCGCAAAAGTTTCACAAGCGATGATTGATGACGTTTAACGCGACGAGGGACCTTCGGCGCGTTAATTTTAATATTTTTCAGCCAATTTTCGGTCCTCTTCGCTTTAAATCGAATCACGTAGTTAATCAATAAAAACCTATTTTCGTTTAATGATTAAGTTTATTTCATTTATTATTTTCATTTAACGTAGCAGACCCGACTCTCTCATAGGAACGCTCGAAACAAATTGTCTTCTTCAATGAAGTTTGCCGATTAGTTGGTTGAGAGCACAGGAGAAACTTGGCGTTGGCGTGTTATAAAATATTTATGTTTTGTTTGAAAACAAACAGAAAACTTTTTTATGTATAGCAAACATATTAGATACACATTTGGTATATAGGGATAAGGGAAGAATATTATAGAAATGCCGGATTGGTTTTTAAAGTTTGTTTTGTATACAACTGAAGGTGGCTTGGTGTAAAAATTTCAATTCAATATTTACTTAATTATAAGAGCGGGATTTAATAAAAATATTGAATTTCCACTATTTCTTCAGCATGAAGCCTCAACAATAATGAAATGCCAAAATATTAAGTTTCGGAGACTAGTAATAAAAGCTTGGATCATGCTCGCGCGAAATGATTAATATTTAACAAAAATTTCGACAGAGTTTTTATAAAACAAGAGTTACTTTTTTGTCCACCTCACAGAAGTACTACTTCCGTAGCTAACAACTGAAAATGTTATGTCGTATGTTCCACATTCGATTGCATTTGTCTTGTCAAAACAATAATTACGAATTTTTTTTAGTTTTTCGCTTATAACTTATAGTAGAGTTCCCAGAGTAGTGAATTGTGATTTCTGTTTTCACTTTGAGATTAAAAGCTAGAACCTTTTTTAAATTATTCCATACCTTCTGGAGTACCAAAACCCGTTGGTCGTCAAAAGGTCGTCCTGTACGGGGTGGGTGTAGGGGGGTTAATGTGAAAAATTCCAAAAAACATAGTTTGTCCAATTTGAATCTACAAAACATTGGGCAAATTTTGGTCGAAGCACAATTTTTATTAGAGTTAAGATAACATTAGCAAATCAAAAGAAAACAATTCGGAAAGCACGCTTTTAGATGGGCGACCTTAATCTTTAAACTGCTCTGGTTAAATTTCCTTATTGCAAGGCAATGTTTCCGTTTAAAACCGCTACAGTTTCTTTATTCGTCATATAATCCAAAAACACCCATTAATAACGTTGCAGATTGGAATTTCAGGATGCGTTTTCATTTATAATTTTTTCGTCAGGACTGCTCTTTAATTTTTAAATCGTTTTTCCAGCAACGCTCGCAGGGTATCGGTTAAGGTCGATTTTCCCTTGCTGTCGAGCGTTACCATGGTATGTTTGTTCAAAATCGTCTGTTCTCTCAATAAATAAACACAAGCACTTGTATAATTTTAAACATCCTACCTTGCATCGAATGGGGTAGTTCCGATTTTTTGGTATGTTGTCTATGACGGAGACCTACAAATAAATCCACGTTTTTAGTTTCGACAGACCTCCGAATCTACGTCAAATATCAAAGAAACCGTGAATATCTTTACCTTGCTTCAGTTTTTGTCAATTTTGACCACAAAGGACTTATTTTTCGGCAAAGGCAATTCTATACTTTTAGAAAGTACACTAAATTTTCTATGAGGTCAATACGGTCTCTGTAGACTTCATGGTGTCCGAGATACAACTGTACAAAATTTGCTAATCTATCATATTGCACCATTTATAGCGATACATGAATGACATGAGACAATATCTTAAAGCAGTGGCACGATATCATAAGGTAGTAGATGGGTAGTTATGATTTTTTGGCATGGTATACAATGAATGCCTAATGAGTCATTCCACATCATGATATTATAGTAATAAAATTTTTTTATTCTTGCTCCACTATTTTAGATTCTGCTCAAACTTTGTGAGAATCCAAAGAAGGAATCCAAAGAAGGAAATCCACCGTCATTTAATTTTTGTATGCGTCAGTTCTTCCCTACCCTTATTAAAGCATTTAAAGAACCTCATTTTTATGTTTTAAGATTTTGAGCTGTAAAAACTTTTCTTTTGTAGATACCTACACGTTCAAGGTGTAATTTCAGAACTAAAAGATAGTAGTTTTGTACAAAAAATAAAAATTCACACAATAGATACCGTAAAAAAATAACACGGTGCTGAAAATCCGTGAATCTTACTGCTTTTTCGTGATTTTTAATTGACTCCAGTGTCTCGACTGTTGAATGCAAACAGCTAATATTTCTCAGAGATCAAATTCACATCTCGTGGAAGACGTTGAACCTACAATTGACTCGTTGGACCTACTCCTAATTTAAAAGAATCACTACTTGAAATTTTAAAATTCTCAAAAATCGCATTATTTAGGCCATAATATTAACATGTGGACTACAAGTTTGAAATTTAAAATCTACAGGATAATGAGTTCATACCTTGATCTTCAAAAGCCTATAATATCGTTTTGTTATTGTCATCGTTTATGGGTGTACAGGCATGATTAATGACTAATAAAAAGTTACACACGGTGTATCGACTGTACCTATTTATTATTAGGCATTGATTGTGTACCATATCAAAAAATCATAACTACCCATTAACTACCTGATGATATCGTTCCACTGCTTTAAGATATTGTCTCATGTCATGGATGTATCGCTATAAGTGATGCAATATGATAGATTAACAAATTTTGTACACTTTCAAAATTTCGAACCACCTGTACACCCATAAACGATGACAATAACAAAACGATATTATAGGCTTTTGAAGATCAAGGTATGAACTCATTATCCTGTAGATTTTAAATTTCAAACTTGTAGTCCACATGTTAATATTATGGCCTAAATAATGCGATTTTTGAGAATTTTAAAATTTCAAGTAGTGATTCTTTTAAATTAGGAGTAGGTCCAACGAGTCAATTGTAGGTTCAACGTCTTCCACGAGATGTGAATTTGATCTCTGAGAAATATTAGCTGTTTGCATTCAACAGTCGAGACACTGGAGTCAATTAAAAATCACGAAAAAGCAGTAAGATTCACGGATTTTCAGCACCGTGTTATTTTTTTACGGTATCTATTGTGTGAATTTTTATTTTTTGTACAAAACTACTATCTTTTAGTTCTGAAATTACACCTTGAACGTGTAGGTATCTACAAAAGAAAAGTTTTTACAGCTCAAAATCTTAAAACATAAAAATGAGGTTCTTTAAATGCTTTAATAAGGGTAGGGAAGAACTGACGCATACAAAAATTAAATGACGGTGGATTTCCTTCTTTGGATTCCTTCTTTGGATTCTCACAAAGTTTGAGCAGAATCTAAAATAGTGGAGCAAGAATAAAAAAATTTTATTACTATAATATCATGATGTGGAATGACTCATTAGGCATTCATTGTATACCATGCCAAAAAATCATAACTACCCATCTACTACCTTATGATATCGTGCCACTGCTTTAAGATATTGTCTCATGTCATTCATGTATCGCTATAAATGGTGCAATATGATAGATTAGCAAATTTTGTACAGTTGTATCTCGGACACCATGAAGTCTACAGAGACCGTATTGACCTCATAGAAAATTTAGTGTACTTTCTAAAAGTATAGAATTGCCTTTGCCGAAAAATAAGTCCTTTGTGGTCAAAATTGACAAAAACTGAAGCAAGGTAAAGATATTCACGGTTTCTTTGATATTTGACGTAGATTCGGAGGTCTGTCGAAACTAAAAACGTGGATTTATTTGTAGGTCTCCGTCATAGACAACATACCAAAAAATCGGAACTACCCCATTCGATGCAAGGTAGGATGTTTAAAATTATACAAGTGCTTGTGTTTATTTATTGAGAGAACAGACGATTTTGAACAAACATACCATGGTAACGCTCGACAGCAAGGGAAAATCGACCTTAACCGATACCCTGCGAGCGTTGCTGGAAAAACGATTTAAAAATTAAAGAGCAGTCCTGACGAAAAAATTATAAATGAAAACGCATCCTGAAATTCCAATCTGCAACGTTATTAATGGGTGTTTTTGGATTATATGACGAATAAAGAAACTGTAGCGGTTTTAAACGGAAACATTGCCTTGCAATAAGGAAATTTAACCAGAGCAGTTTAAAGATTAAGGTCGCCCATCTAAAAGCGTGCTTTCCGAATTGTTTTCTTTTGATTTGCTAATGTTATCTTAACTCTAATAAAAATTGTGCTTCGACCAAAATTTGCCCAATGTTTTGTAGATTCAAATTGGACAAACTATGTTTTTTGGAATTTTTCACATTAACCCCCCTACACCCACCCCGTACAGGACGACCTTTTGACGACCAACGGGTTTTGGTACTCCAGAAGGTATGGAATAATTTAAAAAAGGTTCTAGCTTTTAATCTCAAAGTGAAAACAGAAATCATTTCTAGACGACTTTTACGCGACTGGGCACCCTACTATTAAAAACTACGCACATTTTGAGAAAAGTAGTTCAATATAAATATAAACTTCATTCAATTTCCTACAAATTGTATTTCTTAGGATTTCTTCTTCAGATAAAAGATTTAGGCGCTAGGGCGCGTTAAAGTTCGGTAAAAATTCCGAAATCTACTAAAAAACAGTTGTTTTCGTTTTTCGCTTATAACTTGAGAACTACGCACTTTTTCAGAAAAGTACTATAATATAAAAATAAACTTTATTCAATTTCCTACAAATTATATCTATTTGGTTTTCTTTGCCAGATAAAAGGTTTATGCGCTGGGGCGCGTAACAGACAGGAGCTACGTCTTCCCAAAGTGCATGCATCATACCTGCAAAGGGGACCCACCTATGCAGATATAAAAATTTTCAATCATCTCCCAGCTCATATAAAATCATCCAACAACGTAAAAGCATTTAAAAAAGATCTGAAAACATTTTTAATAAGTAATAGTAGATTACATGTCGAGATGGGAAGTGCTTCATTACAGCGAAGAGATTTGGTAGCTGACCGAGGTGCGAAGCACCGAGGTCAGCTATAGCTCGACGCTGTAATGAAGCCGTCCATCGAGGTAAGTATACTATTTTATTCAAAATCCTTTAGTTTTAAACATTTAATTTGCATATAAAAAATTTTTGACAATTATATTAATTAATCAAAGTGGCAACCTGTCACTTACGGTTAATAGTCACGATAATTCAAAAGTTACGATTAACATTAATTACTTAGATCCCAAAGAAAAAGATACCTAATTTATTATTATTTGTACTTTTTTATAATATAATTATAAGTATGTTCTAAATTAAATAAGTTCCTCCAATTATTATTGTTCATTATTTTAATGAGTTAATATCAAATAATATTGTGACAGATTCACCTTATGTTTTAACCTAATCTGTCAAAATATTTTTTAAAACAAGTCATTTCAGTGTTTTTCTTTACAATTTACTAAAAATTGGCAATCCTTTTCAGACTATATTACTAACCGGTCAGTAATAAATTATTACTTACTCCTTGGGAATGACGCACTTCCCCTACTTCTTACATTATATGTAATGTGCGTATTACTATAGTGATTTTGAATAAAGCCTATTATAATATTAGCGAGTTTTTCGCTTCTCATTACTAAATTCTGTACTAATTGCGGACTGCTGTTCTGCACATGCACAACTGATCAAATGGGGTATTTTCCCATATGCCCCGTGATGGGGTAGTGATACCTAATTAGATTTGTTGTTATTATTTTTTGTATTTGCGGGTTGTGGTATTTGGATTGGGAAAAAAAAGTTTTACAGAAATTCAAAAATCGGCAATAAAACATTTTTTTTTGTTTTTCGCTTATAACTTGATCACTTACGAGTAAAGTACTTCAATATGAAAATAAACTTCATCAAATTTCCTATAAATTGTACCTCTTTGGTTTTCATCTTTAGACAAACGTTTTAGGCGCTAGAGCGCCTTCAATTTGATAAAAATTCCCAAATCGACCAATAAACAGTTTTTTTAGTTTTTCACTTGTAATTTGAAAACTACGCGTTTTTCAAGAAAAAAGCTTTAATATCAAATTAAACTACATTAAATTTCCTACAAATTATATCTCTTAGGTTTTATTCTTAAAATAGAAGGTGTAGAAGCTAAAGCGCGTTAAAATTTTACGAAAATTCCAAAATCGACCATAAAACAGCTGCTTAGTTTATCGCTTATAACTTGAAAATTACGCACTTTTTGAGTAAAGTACTTTCATATAAAAATAAACTTCATTAAATTTCCTACAAATTATATCAATTAGATTTTCTTCTTCAGGTAGAAGGTTTGGGCGCTAGAGCGCGTCAAAGTTTTACAAAAATTCCCAAATGTACCATTAAACAGTTTTTTTAGTTTTTTACTTATAAATCAAAATCTACACACTTTTTGAGAAAAGTACTTCAATATGAAAATAAACTTCATCAAATTTCCTATAAATTGTACCTCTTTAGTTTTCTTCTTTAGACAAACGGTTTAGGCGCTAGAGCGCTTTCAATTTGATAGAAATTCCAAAATCGGTCAAAAAACTGATTATATTTTCTGGTGGTAGTCTTCTAGAGATGATTCATTTCTGGATGGTAGCGGTCGACCACTTACCTCTGAATTCTATGAAGATGTTTAACACAAGTTGTAAGGTCTTTCACTATACTTTTGAGGACATTGCGTAACACTTTTCACATATTTCACTCTGCCACATATCAACCGGCCCATCTAAGAAAACGCTTCAGCGCGCCACTGCCTCGTAATTTGACTATTACCCACACTTTGCCGTCGTTTGAAGCAATTTCAAAGTTTTAGTTTGGTCTACATTTTTTCCCATTAATCACGTACGAACTTCAGCTCAAATCTCAACAGTTGGAAGGTTTCGGTCTTGCAAACTATACCTATTCATCACAAAGACTAACAACATCAGAGCATAATTTACGCCGGAAATTAATCCGTCATAAGTTGAATATTTGGACGGATGTCGCCTTAGTGAATCAGGTAATAATAATTATAAGAGTTACCTATGTTTCGAAGGGTTCTCGGTGAAACGTATTCGACATTAAATTAATTAAAAAATCCACACTTGGTTAAGTCTTCACAAATTTTATAATTTTGGAGATAATTATTACTAGGTATAAAAATTTAAAATCAGGAATATACATATAGGCAAAATATAAGGCTTTAGTTTGATATAAGTAGTCGATTTTGAAAATAATTTCAAAATTGACTACCAAAAATAGGGCCTAAGTTGACTAAAATTTTAAAACTGATTTTCTCAATATCGGATTCGACCATTTTGTCTATATTTTGATATGTTGTAGATATGGAAGTTCTTAACTGAACACCGTTTTAAATTTATCAACTTAGTTTCAATTTTCGCTACGCGCTAGTTTCAGAACAAAAATTTATAATTTCTTTTGTAATTTAAATTTGTAATTGAGAGTTGGTATATTAATTTATTCTATAAATTTCTATTATTTGTTACAATTTTGGTTTAAAAACACTTCCGGTTAAGCCGAAAATTAGACAAGCTTTGAAAACACCCTGTATATTTTATGATTTTTAAAAACATCTTAAGATTAGCTGTCAAATGATACCAAACATGTTAAATTTTAACTTCCGGTTTAACCGGAAACGGAGTTCGCTTTTCTATTTTAAATACAACACCCTGTATATTTTAAATGATTTGGAAGATTGTTAAATTATATATCTAGTGATACCAAGCATTTAATATTTTGACTTCCGGTTCAACCGGAAATGAGATTAGTTTCCTATTTCAAATAGAAACGCCCTGTATAATTTAAGTTTTTTGAAATTAGGGAGCGCTTCTGAGCATACTGTTGTTAGGTACTATTTTTGATATATTTAACGCGTATGGTAAAGTCCTATTATGGCCACATCAGTCGTTTTTTTAAAGTTTTATTTCTGCCCAGTGCCCACCCTTATCATTGATGTACGAAATGGTGTTATGAAAGAGCATTGTAACCAGTCAAGTAGTGATAGCAAGGAATACTTTATAATAGCCATTGTGTGCATTAGTCATCATTTTATATTTTGTGATCCACAAGTATTTACTGCAGTTGTGAAAAATTGTCGAATGTCGAAACGAATAATTTCATTGCGCACAGTTTCCATACATACACCTACACCACTCTACACCCAAACCTTCAGCCTTTCATGTGAAAAAATCGTATTTACATTAGACGCGTTTTCTACTTTTATTTATTCAGTAATTCAGTGTGTAAATTTGAATTAGCAGTAGGTACCCTTACGTATTTATTTATTTATTCTTTGGGGCAATCAGTTTAAGGTTTATGCCATAGTGCGCACAAAAACGCTCCACTTTAGGCCGAATTTGAGCTCATTGCAAATAATAAAATCGTCCCCAAATAACATTTTGTCCTTGTCTTTGTCTTATACGTGTTAAAGAAGTAAATTCAATTCTTTCTTTTATAAAGTGTTCGCATCGTTTCACGTAATAATAAAAATAAAAATAATTTTTGTTACAAAAATCAATTTTTAGCGAACTTTAACAGATAGAAAATTGGATCCATTTTCAGACGTAAAATATTTAACTTATGGCGGAGGAAAAATTGTACGTCAAGTTTTCATTTTAAGAAACAAATATTTTTTTTGTAACGCAACGCCGAGTTTTATATTTTTTCAGCACTTTTAATAAACAACAACGCTATCGCCTTTTAAATAAAAAAAGACGATACAGAAATAATTATACTTCTTCCGAAAACGCTTTCCATTTATTTGAGAAGTAGGTAAGTACTTCAAAAGAAAAGGCATAATTTCATTTTTTTCCTTTTTACCAATTTAATAGCTACGATTTAACTTTTTACGTTCTAATCTTGTTGGGCCGAAACATAAATATGTTTTTATTCGTTATTATACGCTTTTCTGTAGTTCATATAAGTCAAAAGTTATTGCCGATGGCAACTACCAACACACGAGATCAGAGTCACGCGAAAGTTCAACACGTCCCTTTAATTTTCAACTCGTTTGCGTGATTTCCACATCTCTGTTGTTGTAAGTAGAAACTTTTTCCGCCACACCAGGGTAGTAATGAGAACAAAATGGGATGAGGATAGAGCGGAGAGGAGGAAGGAGGAGAATGGCGGTTTTCTCGCTATGCTCACTTGTTGCTGTATTGATTACTTTTCATCTCGTCTCGTATTCCAACAATATAGGACTACTTTACTTTTACTTTAGCACGGTTTAACACACAATCGTATTTATACAAAAGTTTATTGCGAGAACCTTCCAGAAGATTTTTTCATCCAAACGTTAGATACTTTTCTATAAAACATTCCATTTGTAATTCGTAAAAATTTCATTGCAGAACTTGCGGACTGGCGGACATAAATTAATATTCCCAAATATAACCTTATAATAGTGGCCAATAATTATTTCTCCGACTGTACATAACTAAACGCTTCTAAACTCAAAGGTTCAATCGTAATTACCCCCTTTAATTCAAACCTCAAATCTTGAAGAAGACGTTTTACGCACGAAATTTATTTCCTCCGTCCAATTTTGCGAGAGTTCGTGCCTGGCGATGATAATGAAAGTAGATAAATTTCACCAGCCTGTTGCTTTTTTGGTTAACAGGTACCATTTCGAAGGTGGGCACGTAGGTCGTAACTAACGATTTAAAAAGCAATTCATTTCAATATATCTACAGATCTACACGTATTGCTGTTGCGAAGGATTTAACAATGAAGGCACAGCTTCTCATCAAAGTTGAAACGATTACGAGTGGACTTCAATTAATGAACTTTTCATTCCAATTGGGAAAGTAATAATGCCCTGCAATTACAACTTACAATACGGCGCAATTATCAAAATGGATGCCATTTTGTCGCAAAGGAGATGATGGCAATAAATGCAAACTGCGAGTGAGTCTCGAGAAGTTGCACTAGCTCGGGTAAAGTTGCGGAGGAGGGAGGGTCTGGATCTGGACCATTTAGAGAGGGGATCAAGCTTCCTGCACTTAGGCCACTTAAACGGGACCCATTCTACTTCCTCCAAGCCCATAAGATCTCTCTCTACTTGTAGGATTCTGGCCATGTCGAGCCAGAAGTCCCCCGACACGGATCTTCTTATCGACGTTGGGACTGGACAGTGACAAAACACATGCTCAACTGTTTCGTCTTCTAGTTCGCATCCACGACATATGGGATTATCTACCAAGCTTAGTGTGTGGAGGTGTTTGTATAGTCAGTAGTGTCGTGTGAGTGTCCCTGCAATTGTTCGTAGATTAGTTCGGGCCAGCTGTAGACAATATTATCCAATATTTTTAAGGAGAAGGTAAAGCTCTTTTGCTTTGGCGGCAGCTTACGTTTCTTGTTCATCTTTCAGTCTGTAACTGATGGGAATTATTTTAAAGGAGGGTATTAACAGTAGTTACGGCTGTGTTGGGGATTGGGCCATGGTCACAGGGAAGGCTGTTTAAACCTTTCTTAGTCAGCTCGTCTGCTTTCTTTTTACCCTTATTTCTTCGATATCCTTTGACTCCACAGAGTATAAAAACATTGTTTTTGGATATCTGATTCATCAGCTCTATGCACTCAAACGGAAGACCAGAGGTTACCTTGCAGGTGTTTAAGGCTTGCAAGGCAGCTTTACTGTCCGTCAATATCAGTATTTTCTTGTTTAGGATTTCGTTGGCACTGTGTAATATCCCCATCAGTTCAATTTGAAAAACATATATTTTCTCAGCGGTAGGCTGCTGTCGAGGGCAAGCTCAGGTGAGTTCACACCTCTTCCAGATCCCCTTTAATTTTTAGATCCATCGGTAAAGATAGTTATGTCTGCTTCGATGTAGGTACTCAGTTGAATCCATTGCAGTTTGAAAGTGCCTGTTGGCTGTATATTTTTGAGAGATACAGTCTGTATCCATCTCCAGAAGAGGTAGCTTCTTGGAGCACTCCTCGACGATTTTGGTGTGTCCGTAAATTCTATATCTAGAGCTGCTTTTGTTGCCATCTTCTCCGCATATAGATCTAGTAGAGGAAGGTATAGAAGCACCTCGAGTGCTATTGAGGACGTGGTTCTCATTGCTTCTATGTCCATAAGACAAAATAGTCTCTGTGTTTTGTCTAGTAGAATTTTTGTAGTGATCTGTCTGGTTTTGGACCACCAGACAAGATCTCCATAGCAGCTCGTAGCTCTGATAATTGCAGTTTAGAGCTAATTTAACCAATTAGACTCCTTTCCCAAACCTAGCCAATTCACCAATTCACAATTTAACTTCAACAAAAATGCTTTTCTGATTGTGGGTGCTAATGTACGCCGTGTATCCGTCTAGCGCCTGACCGTTGATCGTGTTAAAGCAGATACTAGATCTACTCTATATTAAGGGGAAGAATAATTTTATCCGCTCTTAACAATAAATATTATATTCTTTCATTTTCCACAACAAAAGTTCTCCAATGTGCTATAAAACGCTACAGCTTTAGCTTTAGTTGGGGACGCGAAAAAAAAACTCTTCGCCGATAAAATACATAAAGGGTCAAAAGGTCGCTTTGCGGTAGCAATATATTTTTTCAACGCGCTTTAGATTACGTGTAAACCGTTTAATAATTTATAATACTTTAAAGATGAAAAAGTTTATCGACAAAAATGAAAGGCTTTTCAATCATCTCATTTTTCCAAGCATAAAAGTCTTAAGTAATCTCGATTTTTCTGTTATCTTTTGTGTATTTTTTAAAAAAAGCGCTCGTGTTTGGTGTACATCTAGACATCCATTATAGAGCATTTCGCTTTTTTTAACACGAAATGCCATTCGTAATAATGCTTTACTCGGTGGGGGGCGGAGATGGAAGGCAGCTAGGCCGAAATTAAAATGTGGAAATGTATTTGGTGCACTCGACTTGTTTCATTGCTTTTCTTAATATGTAGATATAAGAGAAAAGTTGGAATGGATCAACTCGATGCAGTCGACTTATTTCATTTTTCTTTTCTTAATATTTCTTATAAGAGTGAAAAGCTTTTGCATCTTATATTTTCGTTGTTTGTAAAATTTCTTCAGAAATTCGTGACAAATTAGTTTTGATGTTGATTTACTACGGTGACAAAAGAAGAGCGATGTAACCGTGTAACGTATTTTTCAAAACTTATTTCCATTGCGAAGGGGAGTATAAAACTTGACTACTGCTCTCTTTTATATCTGCTAAAAGAAATTGGGTGTAAGAAAAAAATTTCAATTTCATTCCAAAGTGGTAAAATTGAAAAATTCTTAATCTATCCAAAAATAGTACAATTTGGTGGGGAACCCATAAAATAATTTTTGCTTCCTATTTTCTCTTTACATCTCCTAAAAACCATTTGACGCGGACTGCTCAAAAAAGAGCTCGCTTCTTATGAAGTTATGCGCTCCTTATGAAGTGTTTCCTGTATAAAGAACTGCAACTGGGTACCCAAAAACTCCAACCATGGCTAAAATCTCATTAACTACTACCAATTTACCTAAATATAAGTCCCAATAGGCAAAAATGTTCTTTTAGGGGTACTCGACCTCTCAATCGTACACCATGGGAATGCCAAAGGGACAAACTTAAGAATCTCGAATACCCCTAGTCGAGGTGGACTTGTTTGTAGCCGGCTCTTTAAAGAAACCTTTCAGTACCAAGTTAAGCTTGATAAAGCAGTTTTTGTTTTTAAATCGCACCAAAATGTAAGTTTGAAGCTAGGAACTGTAGTCTCATTAGCTCTCAACTTTCAAAATGACCTAGTTCTTTGGCATAGAAGAGTTTCCCCATTTGTTGCATGAGCAGTTAGTTTCTAGCTAGAAACTGTAGTTCCATTATCTCTCAGCTTTCAAAATGGCTAGTTCTTTGGCATAGAAGAATTTTCCCATTTTTTGGATGAACACTTCGTTTTTAAATGGCACCAAATCCAATTTTGAATCTACGAACTGTAAGTCCATTAGCTCTGAACTTTTAAAATGGCCTGGTTCTTTGGCATAGAAGAGTTCACCCATTTTTGGATGAACAGTTCGTTTCTAAATGGCACTAAATCCATTCGCTGTCAACTTTCAGAATGACCTAGTTCTTTGGCATAGAAGAGTTCATCCATTTTTGGATGAACAGTTCGTTTCTAAATGGCACTAAATCCATTCGCTGTCATCTTTCAGAATGACCTAGTTCTTTGGCATAGAAGAGTTTCCCCATTTGTTGGATGAGCAGTTAGTTTCTAGCTAGAAACTGTAGTTCCATTATCTCTCAGCTTTCAAAATGGCTAGTTCTTTGGCATAGAAGAATTTTCCCATTTTTTGAATGAGCACTTCGTTTTTAAATGGCACCAAATCCAATTTTGAATCTACGAACTGTAATTCCATTAGCTCTGAACTTTTAAAATGGCCTAGTTCTTTGGCATAGAAGAGTTCACCCATTTTTGGACGAACAGTGGACGAATGTGGACACGTCTAATTACTTACATTGTTTTATAACAGGTGGGCCAAAAGAAGTCATCAGATGTTGTTTGGCTCTCATTTTTTTTCTAAATGAAAAACTTCGATTTTGTTTTTCGATTATGTTTATTTAAACCTTTAGAATTTTATTTGTCAAGTCGAGAAGATGATATCGGCCAAATGGGCGCCGTTACAATTGATTGCCATACGGGCTCGTTTTATGGCATTTTTCATCACTTCGGCGAGAACTTCGGGCGACAGATTCTCGCACTCGTGTCGAATGTTGTCCTTGAGGGCTTCCAGGGTCTCGGGCTTGTTCACGTAAACACGGAACTTCAAAAAACCCCACAAAAAAAAGTCTGGAACGGTTAAATCGGGCGATCTTGCGAGCCAGTGCAAATCGCCAAAACGAGAGATGAGGCGACCCTGGAACGCCGTCTTCAGAATATTGGTTGTGGCTCGCGCAGTGTGTGCCGTTGCTCCGTCCTGTTGGAACCATATGTCCTCCAGTCCTAATTCGTCCAATTGCAGCAGAAAAAACTTGGTTAACATGGCCCTATAGCCCTATAGCGCGCATCGTCCACTGTTGTCGTTTGAACGGGCGCTCCGGGGCCGGCTACTCCTGGCAACGTCTCGTGTGGTCCCATACTCTTCTAGGTTCGTGGCCAAACGGCGCAGTGTTTGCGCAGTCGGTTTCGGACGGCCGGGGAATCGGCGACGGAATTCGCGCTGCGCCAACACCACAGACGAATTGTTACGCAAAAAATAGACACGATTATTCCGCGTTCTTGGGGAATTTACCGCTCCATGGCTTGTTCACTAGTATTCTACACCTGTCTAGTCCACAAATGTCAAAACAGATTGGACATTGGCGGCCATTGGCAAAGATAAGAGCATTTTCCAATAGGGTGATCTGTTTTGGCCCACCTGTTATAAACGATCACCGCTACGCACGCACACAACCACCCGCTTGCTCGTTGGACGCTGGACGTTGGACGTTTCGAAATTCCGGACTCAGTTTCGCTTCGTCCGTAAACATCTAACTCATGCTTTAATATGTCACTTCCCGGACTAATGACGTAAATAACTATTTGGGGTGCTGAATCCCAATTTCAATTTTCCCACTTCGTAAAAGTGATGCGTTCCGAAAAAGCTGCGAGAAAATCCTAGTTTTTCAATTTTTTGCTTTTAACTCGAAAACTACGCACTTTTTGAGAAAAGTGCTTCTATACATAAGTAAACCGCATCAAATTTTATATAAATTATATTTCTTAAGATTTTTAGTGCAGACAAACGGTTTAGGCGCTAGAGCGTGTTAAAATTTGACAAAAATTCCAAAATCGGTCAAAAACGGTTTTTTAAAGTTTTTCGCTTATAACTCGAAAACTGCGTACTTTTTGAGGAAAGTGCTTCTATACACAAATAAACCAGATCAAATTTTCTATAAATTATAGTTCTTAAATTTTTTAGTTCAGACAAACGGCTTAGACGCTAGAGCGCGTTAAAGTTTGACAAAAATTCCAAAATCGGTCTAAAACAATTTTTTTAGTCTTTCGTTTGTAACTCGAAAACTTCGTACTTTTAGGAAAAAGTGCCTCTTTATAAAAATAAAGTAAACTAAATTCCCTACAAATTACGTTTGAAGATTTTTTACGCCAAATGAATGGTTTAGGCTAGGCGTTAGAGCGCGTTGAAGTTTATGTTTATCTAACGTATTGGCTAAGCCAAGAACAACTCTCATTTTTCGTGGTGAGCTCTATTTTCACAACAGCTTCAAGAACCGTAAGACAAATCAAAGTTATACTGTGGCCTGTGGCTAGACGTTCTCAGCCTACTATGACTAAATTGTGTGGAAAAATTTCTTTATGATATCAAAATATTTAAAATTGACTTGCAGAATCTTTCTCTTCTAGCAAGAACTGCCCCGTGAAGATTGGCCTTTCTTAAAATCAAGGTTAATCGAAGGTTACAATTGCACCTTATAAGCTATCATTCTAGTGGAAATGTTCAATAAATAGTCCCGTCCCTTGGCCTGTTCTTTTCTGATCCAACTGATTTGAGCTCCGTGTCGATCGTTAGTAGCCCTCGCTACGCTCGGGCGGGCATATTTCTCAATATGAAAGGAAACGTGCCTTTTTCTGGCCTGTTATGCAAATAAATATGAAATAGTGGTCACGATGAACTATTAGGCATTTTAGGGTGTTATACAAAGAAATCAGCATCTGAGCATGTCTGTGCCAAAAAAAGTCGCATTAATAATCGCCTCATTTGGTTTATTACTTGAAAGAATCGTCTTTTGTTGTGCGATATTTCACAAAGCCCAAATTGTTATATTATTAAACTTTATAAAACAAATTCATTTGTAGGCCTCATTACGATGCTAACGAAGTTTGAAGGTAATTAATATCTTCGTGAAATTAATAATACATTTTTTTAACAATTTAATAATAGCGACTCATGAAAATCGATAATAATTTAGTTCCCTTTATAAATTTAATAATTTTGTATAAATTATTTAAAATGTAAGTAACACAATTAATTGTTATATGAATTCTTTTAATTTCACTATAAATTGATTAATAAAATATTTCAAAATTTTTTGCAAAAAATTAAACAAATTTGAATTTTAACTCGCTCCACAGCTTCCAATTTAATTACGAGCTCAATTAGTTCTTCAAATATTTATATTGTTTTATAAAATTTAAAGAGCGTAGCATTGGAGAATTGTATAAAGTGGCTGATAAATTTTTTCCAAAATTCCTCAAATTATCGGCACACGTCACAGAGAAACAACAGTTGTGGTTCAATTAAATACACACTCGGCCCTTTATTTCGCGAAGCGGCATTCCTCGTAATTAATTATTGTACTTTGTAATTTTAAGCAAATTTAGCGTCATTAACATAATGTAAAATCGTTCTTGACGATTGCTCAATGTGAATTATTTAAGTAGCGCTCCTGGGGAGTTTATGTATAGTTTTGATGCATATCTTAATTAATTAGTTTATATCACGCGTGTTACTCCTTTGAGAGACGTGTTTGGTTACTTTACGAAACTTAGCTTTAATTCGCAATAATTTAATCACAATTAGTAACATCTTAGGAGTTTTAGGTAAAAGCATAGTTTTACAACGAATCAAATTACATCGAGAGAGCTGGAATAAACTTTTTCGTGGTGTGCCTCGTGAGAACAATTTTCGCTCCGCAACAACAAATAATATGGATGTGATTTTAATTAATGGAGAGGTTTATAAAAAATTTCAATTAGATGCGCCTTTTGGGTGTCCCGAAAATTATTTGAATTTTTTTTAAATTTCTTCACAAACCTAACGCGACTTTTGATATTGGTGGATAACTTCATCTCATAAACGAATTCACTGTAACCCCTTTTCTGGGCTATATCTCGAAAAGGGCTAAACTTATGGAAAAAATGAATGTAACTAATCTTGTAGCTAAGAGTGTTTTCTATAACTTTTATAATAAGCTTTATCAACGTGCGATGTATAGGAGGCGAGTTATTTGCAAAAAACGAGAAAAAGTCACTTTAAGCAGTTCCTGTCGATCGCTCCCCACCCTTTGAAACTTTTAGTTTGTTATACCGCAGGAGTCTTGCTAAAGCAAGAACGAAACAGTCCAACGTCATCAATTTATAATTCGAACTGCTGATGTTTTGTTACTGTCTAGCAAGCCTGGTTTTGTGTATCTAATGGATGTAAACTCGAGGTGTTGAGCGTTAAACTGATCACACAAACTGATGTTTGTATACGTAAAAGGTGTTTGTGACTGATAAAACGCTTACATTCGTCGATTTTTCAGGCCCCTCACAATAAAAAATCAATCATGCATACTGCTGCTATAAAATAAGGCGGATAATATCCCCAAATGGATTTGTTTCGTGCCCTTCTTTTAATAATTTTGCGTGTAAATGATCAAAAAATATGACGCGCGTAATACTTTTAAGATGAAGACAAATGGTGGTGGATCCAAATTTCCTCTGACGAATAAGTCATCAACATCATTTTCAATCAATCATCTCGAAGGCCCCTAACAAAATGTTGGGGCGAGAGAGATTATTTTCCTATTTTAAGACAATTTGCATCTACATTTTTCACTACGAATTGTGGTAGGGGTATCACAGAAGGATAAATAATTGGAGAATTGCTTGAGTTATACAGGCTGGTTCAAGATAGATACACAAAAACTAACTAACCTTTGGAAAATTTCTGGTATGCTCGATATCCTCAGAACACGAGCCGTAGACGAGTGTCATAAGCCATAATGTATCAAGTAGTCGACTGTCAGACTTCCCCAACAATCTATAAGGTGGGGTGTAGTGCACAGCCGCATCAAAGTCGTTGAGAAATTATTTGTTTTAACTTTGCAGTTAAAAGCTGGAAAGATTTCTTACCTTGTGGGCCAACAAATGGTATTCCATGGTTGTCAAAATGTTGCCCTGTAAGGGGTGGCTAAAAATTCAAGAAACTTTACCTTTTTCAGTTTTTGGCAATTTTGACCCAGAAGGATTAATTTTTCGGCAAAGACGCCTAATACTTTTTAAAAGTCTACCAAATTTTCTATAATTTGAGACCAGAATGGTCTCTGTAGACCTGATGGTACCCGAGATACAAAAGTACAAAAGTTTGCAAACCCGGAGGCCGACTAGGACAAAAAATTGGGTTTATCATTAGGCCTTCATCATATACAAAATACCAAAAATAAAACTATCCCGTTCGGCGCAAGGTAAATAATGCGGTCTTCGTCAAAAATCCAAAACTAATAGTGTGAGTAGTAGACTAATGGGTCGAAAGGTTCTTTGAGTGATTCCTGACCTGTCGTTTGCTGCTGTGGCAAACATCTTCAGAGGTGTTTTGTCCTGTGTGGTAAAGGTCGAAGTGACTGAACCTGAGGTTCAGGAGGAGATGTTTGCTACATCAGCCAACCAAACCTCTGGCCACGGTCCATTAGCCCAGAAACCACTCACACTAATGACGCCGGTCGTGAAAGCTTAAATAAATCGTGTAACTTTTGTACATTTGTATTTCGAATACCATCTGGTCTAAAGAAACCATAATGGTTTCAAATTGTAGATAATTTAGTCTACTTTTAAATAGTATAAAACTGCTTTTGCAGCTTTCATTCACGACTTGGAGGTCCGATCAAGATTTGTTTCTAAAAAATCTTTAACTACGTCCTTATTCTACCTGGTGTGATATGGGAAATCTTGATAGTGCCTCCAAGTTGTGAATAAGAAGTTCTTGAAGTTGAGTAGCGCACTCTTTAAACTTGCATTTTCGAAAAAAACTGTTTTTTAAATTCTTCATAAAATGCAAAGGCGCAACCTGGCACTACTTTGTTTCTTAAAAATGATTAACTACATCCTTATTCTATCTAACGTGATATGGCAAATCTTTATAGCGCCTTCAAGTTGTGAATAAGAAGCTTCTGAAGTGAAAATAGCGCGCTCACTAAATATTAAAATTTCGAACAATTTTTTTTTAATTTCTTCATAATAGATGAAGATGAAACCTAACACCATTGTTACTATTATAAATCTTATATTACATCTTTATCTTACATCATGCAGTGCCACATTATCCATCAGTCCATAAGTTTGGTGACTGACTCGTTTTATGAGACTTACGCATTTGGCTCCACAATTTGTACACCGTCATCCCGTAAACGAAGTTATTGTGACTGTTCTCCGCGCTATATCTCGAAAAGGGTTAAACTTATGGGAAAAATGCGTATAACCAATCTTGTAGCTAATAATGTTTTCTATAACTTTTATAATAACCTTTATCATCGTACGATAGACGATGTTCTTAGTTCATTTCTGACTGATGTGAATGTAAATGAAAAATAATATTATTGTTATCCATTGACTTGTACCCTCAAATCACACACACACACCCTCAGAAACCCTCTCACACCTACATAAACTCACATATCTTCCACGAGTGAAACAAACATTTCAACAGCTTTTTCAGCAAATTACATGGTTTTATGTCGGAAATTCATCTGACAGGTGTATATTTTGTGTTCCTCAAGCATTATTGAACTTAAGCAAACGTAAATTACCAACTAAACTTGGTCTGGAAGGGGCAGACACAAAAATAAAAAAGTTCAACTTTTCTATTTTTTATGAAAATTTCCCAAAACTTTAACAGCATTATAAAAAAATTCCAATGCAGGGATTTTTGGGGACTTTGGATATGTTGTAGAGCATGATCAGATAAATCGAAATCAACCTTCAGATGTCACTATTTAATTTTTTCAACCCCTATCCCCAACTTTCCTGTACTAATTGTATTGGTTTCTCACGTTAAGAGTGAGTGATTTATCAAAAAATTAATTTTTCGAAAAGGAAGTCCTCGAGAACAAATATAAAATGTCAGCAGTGAAAGAACGATTTTCGGTAATCCATTCAAATCTGGAAATCCGGAAAAAATATATACGACTATATACCCTAATTAAGTTTTCTAAAGCTCGATTCTCATTTAATTTCCTGTTATCCGGAGATAACGTTAAAATTAGGACGAGAACATGACGGAAATCCACTGAAACGTACACGCCCAACCATAAAAAAAGGAAGAAAACGGAAGTATCGTAAAATTCGAAAATTTCCTTTTTGTTATTTTTGTTATTGCCGAAACAAAAACTTTGGCTTTTAAACCAATTTTCGTGGGGTACCCACATTTTAAATTAATTAATGCACCTCTTTATTATTGTTCTTCTCCGTCTTAAAATTCTCGTTCTGATATTACCGACAAAACAAAGACTTCGCGCGGGTGTGCCTTTCACAGTTACATCAAAACGTGAATTACATTATCAAGATAACAAAGTTACAAGTCTCGTTTTAAAATATACAACTTCGAAAACGCCCTCACTTGAAAATAATGAAATTTCTGAGGACCCCATTAACTGTCGCCCTTTCCAAGTTTTAGGTGTGGTGGTGAGCATATTATATCAGGACGTGGATGAGGATGATACATTTGTTTTGAAATATTTCTATTTTAACAACGTAGTTTTAATTAACCACCGACTGCTTCGTGTTTCGTTTAATTTCGTACACCAAGATTACGAAAATCTTTAATTTGATTGTTTTATTATCGCCCGCAACATCATTTGTTTCGATTTAAGGTAGGCTCTGTGCTTAAAGCTCGCGTCTGGGTAGAAATAAAGAGCGGATTTAAATATAAAGGCCAACTTATGTAAATTTTGTAAAATTTAGGATTAGGACTAACGAAGGTTTATATTAAAGTTCCACTAATTTTTTATTAACATTTTTTAATATCCTTTTTTGCTCGACATTATGGGAATGTGTTGCGCTGCTTATATTATTTTTTGTTCTTGTTGTACTAATTATTCTTCTCTGGGAAATGTACGTTTTATTACTTCAATTAAAACATTCGCATCACGTTGATTTTTAAAATAATTTCTTGTCTCAGGACAGCACTTCTCTGTACGTCAACGTACCATCTGGCCACTTGAACTCGCAAGGCAATAACAAACCGTCATCCATTTGTGTCAAATAATTTGGCCTATTCTGTATCATAACCTCTAACATAGTGGCTAACTTTAACGTTTTATACTTTTTATTTAGCTGATAACGTTACTTTAAACGTTAAAGTTGGCCACTATGTTAGAGGTTATGATACAGAATAGGCCTGATTGTCTTCTTTAATATCTGTCATAATGCATTCCATCCATCTTTGATATTCTCAAAGCAGGGCTTCCCTTTCAGGGACCCATATCTCTTTGCTTATTTGGACCAGGTATCAATACAATGATAATTTGTAAAGGTTGGCTCCAAAAGTAATAGTTTATCTTACAATAAATTAAAGTAGCGAGAATCCAAACTCCAAACAGAATGGGAGAGAAAAATCCCAAAGACTAAAGTCCACTAAATTTAAAATAAAATTCGATTATGAGGTTAAGCCTCTATCGACAACTTTTAGACGATGGAATTGGGCCCTAAATTAGTAGTTAGTTACCCACAACACTTTATTATCTTTAAAGTTTGCGGTTACGTAATTATCACAGACAAGGATGGGGTAGACGACGTCCCCGAGACTGTTTTCAAATTATTAATTAAATTCCATGTCATCTTAATTGGCAGCTTCGATAAATATACGCTCTCGAATTAAATACTTAACGATGAAAGTAATCGAACGGGGTCGATTTCAATATTTTGTTTTTCTACAGGATGTTTTCAACACGGCCGTGTAGAAGCTTACTTTTTATTCTTGTTTAGATACAATAAAAACTGGCGGGTATAGAATTTTTTTAGGGTGGCGGATTGAGCCTTTTTAGTTTAGTTTTATGTAGTGCACCGACAGGGCAGCGATTAACTGGTCAACTTCAGAGTCAGTGTAGATATAGAGACTACCTCACTACTTTGATCTGACAAATGATTTAAAGATTAGTTCTATAAAACGAGATAATTCCGGAGTCAGAGTTAACTCCACGATCTGAATTTACGGTTCGATCTTAAAATAGTATTACATTAGGTTAGATTAGGGTTAACCCACTAATTTTCTAGGCCCAATATATTTCAAGTTAACTCAGGATTAGTTGTTGATCTAGATTTTGACAACGTACATTCAACTAGATCTTGGAGTTAACTCTGACTTCGAGATTATCTCATTTTATAACTAACCCTAAAGGTCAGTACCTAGTTGTATTAAGATGTTAAACTATGTTTGAAGGTTAACTAGCTATTTGAATGACAGAAATGCATTGTTTAACCCATGCCAGTTCTTACTGGAACAGCATATTAACCCTCAACCACAGTCTCATGTTTTTATACAACAGACCTTAACTGTTTTATCCATATCGCACCTAAACACTCATATTGTAGTGCATAACCGCATCATAACCTAAATCAACAACTAATCCTGGGTTAACTTGAAATATATTTGATTCTAGAAAATTGGTGGCTTAAATACCACGCTAAGATTAATCTTATATTTAGATCGTGGAGTTAACTCTGACTCCGAGATTATCTCGTTTATACAACTGGGTCTTAGAAATGAGTTCTGTTTTCACTTTGAGATTAAAATCTGGAATGATTCCTCATTTTGTGGGATACCAAATGGTATCTCATGGTGGTCAAAAAGTCGTCTTGTACGGGGTGGCTCAAAAATCCAAGAAACTTTACCTTTTTTCAGTTTTTGTCAATTTTGACCCAGAAGGGCTAATTTTTCGGCAAAGACACCTTATACTTTTTTAAAGTAGACAGAATTTTCTACAATTTGAGATCAGAATGACCTCTGTAGACTTAATGGTGTCGGAGATACAAGTGATCAAAAGTTTGCAAATCTGGTCAGGTCAGCCTAGGACAAAAACTTGGATTTCTGATTAGGCCTTTATTACGTACGTACACCATACCAAAACATCATTACTATCCCATTTGTCGCACACTAGATAATCCAGTGTTTGTTAAACATCTAAAACTAAACAAAACTAAATCGTGTATTAGTGTAAGTAGTTTCTGGGCTAATGGGCTGTGGTCGAGGGGTTCTTTAAGAGATTCCTGTCGTCTCGTTTGCTGCTGTGGCAAACATCTTTAGAGGTGTTTTGTCTTGTGTGATAAAGGTCGAAGTGACCATACCGAGGGTGCGAGAAAAGATGTTTGCCACCACAGTCAACGAAACGTGAGTAATCTCTCAAAAAACCTCTCAACTACGGCCCATTAGCCTAGAAACCACTCACACTTTACTGACGCCGGTCGTGAAAGTTTAAATTCTCAAGTAAATCTGAATTGTATCTCGGATTAGGTCTATAGAGGCGCCAATGATCTCAAATTGTAGAAAATAAAGTCTTCTTTTAAATAGTTCGAAAATGCCCTTACTGAAAAATTAGTGTTTCTGGATCAATATTGACAAAAACTGAAAAAAGGTAAAGAATTTCACGGTTTCTTGAGTTTCTTAGCAACCGACATTTTGACGACTATTAGAGTTTGATACCCCAGAAGGTAAGGAATCATTTTAAAAAGGTTCCAGCTTTTGATTTCGAAGTGAAAACAGAAATCACCATTTAATACCATATGCACTCCACTATGATAAGGAAACGGTACAGTACAGATACTGAGTGAATAACGGGATCAAAAATGGCGGCGCTATGAGGTACTCTCTATATCTACTGGCATTACCCGTGCTTTAGCCCTAGCTTCCTAGTGTTTTGAGCTTTAAGCGTCATTTACACTTGCGAGAAATTTCAGATATAGCTACAGCTTAAATGTAAACTGGACTGTAAGTGCGAGAAGACTCTAGGAAGTCTTTAACTGCATACTAAAACACAAACTTGAGTTTTAAACACCCCATATGATGCAGTGTTTATTGAAGCTTTCCCTGGGCGGAAGCATGCTATTAAAGTTCTTTATTGTTTATTTTACATTTCGCTTTTTTTGTTTAAACTAAATTAGAATGGGCCGTGTATTATTTTCATAAATATTCATTTGTTTTACTTATGTACTTTGTTACAGGATTTGATGTTACAAGATACTAAAAATTGACGCTCGACCCGAATATAAATTTTCAGTTTTTGCAAACCAAGGCGGCCTCGCCAGTTGCGCTATTTATTAATATTATCAAGTAAAGTGAAATGGGGCTAGCTTTCGCTGCTTTCCTATTGCAAATAGAGCATCCCGTATAATTTAAGATTTTTGTAATTGGGGTAAGCTTCTAAGCATACAGGTGGTTTACACTAATTTCGATATCTTTTTCAATATTTTGAGAGCTTGTCGAAGTAGCTTCAACGCGTATGAACAAATCCTGTTATGGCCACATCAGCCGTTTTTCATTTGAAAACGCCGTAGAGAGTAGATCCGGCACTATTTAACAATAGTTTCAGTTCTAGGGTTAGTTAAGGGTATTGCTACCCTACGTTTAATTTTTCAAAATATTTTTGCTCTCATATTTTGCGCAGGAAATGTAACAAAATGATTTTTAGTTTTTGAAAACTTTCAATTTTTGCGCCTCACTACTGAAAGTGCTGGAGTGAGGGCAATTTTTAACAAAAATCAATTTCTGTTGCTGGGTTTGATAGGGGCACATTTTAGAGTACCAAGCTTGAATTTTCCAAAAAAAGTTTGCTTTCCGAATAATAGGCGTCTCAAACTTTACACTATTCAATACGTTAGGGCACTATTTCATCAGCAGCGGCTTTTCAGAGGGGAAGACAAAAATAGAAGACAACAGAAAACCAACTTTGACTATTTTCACAAGAACTAAATTAGGCCTCGTCCCTTTTTTCCTGCAGATCGCTCTTTGCCTCGCTCCGCTCGGCGGGTCTTCTTTAGGAAGGCTAGTCTCCCTAACCAAAGACAGAAGAAAAACAGAAAACCAACTTTGAGTATTTTCACAATAACTAAAATAAGCCACCATTTGCCTGCGGCGCGCTCTTTGCCTCCCTCCACTCGGCCGATTTTCTTTAGCCTCCTCAATTTTGAATTTGATGGACCGCCACTGCATTTCATGTAAACTAAGTTTATTTGCAGGGTACGATAATGGCATATTGTACATTGTACATTGCTTAATTTTACAAAAAAAATTGCGCTCTAATTGGGCGCTAGACTTGCAAAAAATAATTTTTTTATTTCTAAAAATTTTTAATTTCTTAACTTTTCAATATTGAAATTGCTGTAGTTAAGGCACTAGTTTTTGAGAGTACAATGGTCAAGGAATATTTTTTAAATAATTTTTGATTTTCGAAATTTTGAAAATTTTTCACTCGACGATATTTAAGGTGATGTAATTAGAGCAAAATTGACCCAGAGAGGTCCAGGTAATTTTACCAAAACTATTTTTGGCCTCAAATTAAAATTTTAATTCTCTTTTGTAGTTTTAACATAATATTATTCGACAATATTATTTATTTGAAATAAAGCTTTGGATTTTGTTTCGTTACAATCAACAATACCACCTGCTTCCTTCGATTAGAATTTTTGCACGTGCAATTGACGAAATGGGAGTAAAGTTAAAAATGTTATACAAATTACCATCCAATAATAATCGAATTAGCGTTGACTCAAATTTTCAATAATTTTTCAGTGTAACGTTGAACTCGGTTTGGTTATTATGTGCTCGGTGTCGCGTTTGGAATTGCCTTTTGCCGTTTGGGACATTGATGAAGAAGTTTTAAGTGCAATTTCCGCTACTTAAAGAAGGTTAGATTCTTTTTACTTGTTACTACAAAATTTTACGGTTATCACCAATAAGATTGCGGAAGAAAGATGTCAAAAGGGGTACAGAATCAATGTTCCGCGATATTATGACTAATATGATATGACCTTATATAAATAGGTGGTTTCTGAAGATTTTTCAATGTACAGTGTGTTATTTATAATTATACGAATGGATCAACTTCACTAGCGTATTCTACTGGTAAAAACAATTGGTGTATATTTGTTTTCGACGCTTCGTTAGGAAATTACATGCCGCCGATAATCCCTAAAGCATTACCGTCATTTTTATTTTTAAAAATCGCGCAATTTAAACTGAAATTGGCCAAATGCTAGAAAACACAGTGCCGTACCTATTTTTACGTAAAAAACATTTTTAACGACCCCCTTTCCAAAGTTTTGCCACTTTTTTAGTTTTGAACGACTTGCTCCCCTGTAGACGTCGTAGTCGCCAAGAAGTATGGAAGTAATTAAAAATCGATTAGAAATTTCAATTTTATTTTTGGATAATTATGTAGATATCTAAGTTCGTAATCAAACGCCGTTTGTTTTGTTTGCTTGTTATGTCCAGAACCGGAGTTATGATTTTTTGAAGGTTAGGTGAAGTTGGCAAATTAATTTATTCTATAAATTTCGATTATTTGCTACTATTTTAGTTTTAAAAAAACACTTCTAATTAAACCGGAAATGAGGTGAGCAAAATCATACGTTTGTATAATTTTACGCCGATTAAAATCAATTTATTGATTTAACGCCCCGTTTGTAAAAAAAAGAAATGTGTTCTAAAGATGAAATTTGCCTAATCGAATATTCATAACAATTTCGATATTAATTGTTATAATGAATTGCAAATTACAATATTCATCATCGTAGCAATTAATTCAAGTCAACTTTGTTCGTTTAAAACGTAGTCATGTCATTAATTAATTTACTCCATCCAACTCGAGCGTAACTTAATTTTTTTGTTAAATTATGTGAACTGCTCAACTCTAATTAACATGATGTGTAGTTGTGTAGATGATGTGTAGGCATCTCTCAAGTTACTTACTACCTTCCACGTTCTAATACATCGTGGTATTACCAAGGTATTACATTAATTATTCAGGTACCTACTAATTTTTGGCTAAGACGACGAGCAAAATTTTTCTTTAAACATCCCATTTCCTATTTTTTTTAATCTATTGATTTCCATTTTCAAATTTATAATTCAATGCTTGGCAAAAGCAAAAAGGGGAAAGTATTCGAACAGTGAATACCGTAAAGTATGAATATTTAATAAAAAGAAAGAAAATGCATTTACTTCCTTGTATAATTAATTTTCATTTTCAAAATTTACTTTAAATTCTGTAAATTTTTATAAATTATTTATTGCGCTTAGAAAGTTTGTATTTTAAGACTTGTGTTTTTTGTGTAACTATAACATACAAACATACATAATTTAAAGGGTGAATTTTATTAAAATTAGCCTCGAGCTTTTTGCTTTTAGAAAGCGGAAAATTTTAACTACATAATACTATAAAACGTGGATATTATTCTAAATTTAATGCAAAATATACTAAAAGCAAAAAATCTTTGAGCGTAAGTAATGTGTAAAATTCATTATTAAATTAATATCAGTGAAAAATGCTAGCGGCATGGCGACGCTAAATACAGCTATCGCGGATTTCCCGACTAAGTTAGTGTAATTTGAGTATTTTTTGTTTTCAGTCCCTAAAGGAATGGTTTGACTTAAAACACGAGACTTTTTCGTACGCGTCAAAAATATGTAAAATGATATCAGAAATAGTACATAAGAATAGTATGCTCAGACGCTCCCCCGACGCTTCAAAAAACTGAAATTTCTATTTTAAATAGGGAGCTAATTTAATTTCCGGTTGAACCGGAAGTCAAAATATTAAATGTTTGGTATCATTTGACAACTAATCTTGCGATATTTTAAAAAATCATCAAAGATACAGGGTGTTTTCTAAAACTCTTTTTGCTTAGTCAATTTCCGGTTTAACCGGAAGTGTTTTTTACACTAAAATAGTAAGAAATAATAGAAATTAATGGAATAAATTAATTTACCAACTTTCAATTACAAATTTTAATTACAAAATAAAATAAAAATTTTTGAAATTTTGACTTTCAAAAAATCATAGCTCCGGATCTGCTCATAGCAAATGAACCAACAACGGTGTTCAGTTAAGAACTTTGATATCTACCACATATCAAGATATAGACAAATTGGCGAAAGCCAATTTTGAGCAAACTAGTTTTAAAATTTTAGTCAACTTTGGTCCTATTTTAAGTAGTCAATTTTGAAATTATTTTAAAAACTGACTATATCAAGAGTAAAGCCCTATATTTTGCCTTTATTTTACTGTTTTTAGATTTTTATAATGATAAGTATCTCCAAAGTTATAATAGAAAAACTAGAAAATGGGCCAAATATTATACTGGCCGCCATTTTGAATTTAAAAATTTTAAAAAATAATTTTTGCATTAACGCCAATGTATAGCCGAGTATAAATACTGTGGGTCAAGATTTTCCGAAATGCGACCTAAATAACCCCCTTATTTTAGGCCACCCTGTATCGATTTCGTTTAAAAGCTTGTTTTGTCAATTAAATTCTGTCAAAGTGGCCGAAACCAAATTTCAGCAAAATCGCTTTAGTACACATCTACACAGACAGACAGACGTTTTCTAAGAGTTATATTTTTTTAGCGTTTCGGATTTAGGGGGGCCCGAAACATCGAGAAATTAATTGAAAAAATATATTTTTTCGAATATAATACTTTTTCATACATAGACGAAGTTACGTAAAAGTAAAAACATTTTTTATAAAGTCACTCCTTGTTCTCCTCTCGATAGAGGGGGGGGGGGTAATTATAAATTGCTTTTTCTAAATTTTTGTGATAAATTGAACGTTGTGGTGAGGCAAGTCAAAAATTGAGGACGCGTAACTTTACCAGGATATGGTCTAATTATATTAGTGGTTTTGAAAATTTTTAGTTCAAAATCTACAGACATACAGACAGACCGACATACGTACATTTTTGTTCTAAAAAAATCGACAATAACAATTTATTCTTAATTTAGGGGTTCAAACAAAAATAAGTTTTGTAAATTTGTATTTTGAGTCACGTGAGGGTTATTCAATTAGTTGGACGCATTTAAATTTATTCCATTCCAGGTCATTCTACAAAGGAAATATCTATAATTTACACGAATGGCCCAAGTAAGGGTAGCACATAATAATTTAACTAGGTGCTTTGACCCTTAAGGTCTCTAATATATTTTGTAAATTAATAATTATTTTGCCAATTAGTTTTATTAGTAATACGTCGATAAGTCAAAATATAAAAATAGTCTCGCCCGGAGATATTAATTGAGCTTTACTAGCGATAACCGAAATAAAAAATTTTCAAGGAGCCATTTCCTGTAACCCCATAAGAAACTTTTTGATTTAAATTGAGACCTGGACTTTAAAGATCGTGCAAGATGTCTGAAAGCTTCTTATACCTTATACCACTTGGTTGCCTTTAATCTTTCAGTCTTTCGGTTCGTAAGCCCCTTCTTCGTACTCTTATAAAAAGCTCTGGACAACCTGTGCTTGGATTACAGCCCTTTTGACCTTTGTTGTTTCCATGACCACGACTTTTTTTGGATTTAAAAATATGTCAAGCCATAGACAAGATGTTTGGCTAGACCCTACAAAAACTTCAGTTGTATCTGTTGAGTATTAAAGCTGTTCAGGACGACGTAAGAATTCTAACCTATAATTCTCCAGCCTTAAATCCATCACACCCTATAGTAGGCAAATTTAAAAAACGAATTTTCTACTTTTAATTTAAAGCAAAATCAGTCGATTACAATACACATGTGTATTGTGGGTTGCGTCTTATGAAATTTCAAACCGTTCGCATTTAATTTTTTTTAAATTGGCCTATGATAGGGCTGTATCTTTTGGACGATGGTTTTGAAATTCTTAAAATTGGAGGGACTAAAACAGCACCAGGCCACTTTTGGAATAAACCAATAGAAACATTTTTTAATTATCTTCTTAGGGCCTAAACGTTTAATAAACTATAAAGAGTGCCTACTTCTTACAAGCAGCTACCATAAGTCATAAGGATGCACGTGGGACCTACATGGTCCCACATACTTTTGATTTTGATTTTTAATCGAAAGCTGACTTAGTTTTATAGAAATAACAAATCCTAATCTCGCTTCTTCTGTTAATTAACTAATCCGAGGTGGCGGCAATGACACGGGGAAAACTTTTAAAAATAAATTAATCCAACGCCAAATTTATTGTTTTTCTTACCACCTTAACACAAGTTAATTGACAAACTTTTCTGCGACGTTATAAATACACGCGATATCCTTATTGAAAACCAAAAATTATCGATAAAAAAGGTATTTCGCCGGAGCAAAAAAATTCATAAATTCGTAAAGTAATTAAAATTCCTTCCCTTTTTCTTATTTTAATATTTCGCGAGATTTTCTCGAGTTATTCCACTTGCGAGCCTCGAAAAAGAGAAGAAGAAAAAAGAAAAGCTTCGCGGTTTTGTTAATTATTCCAATTTATTAAGTTTCCACATTTTTAAATCAATAATTTTTACGAGAGCCGGAATTAGAGGAGAGTTTTAAAAGAATCGTTTTTTAAACACTGCGGCCAGCTTAAATAGTTGGCGCATAAGTTCGACGTTTGAAATTCCTTTCGACGGTCCCTCAGGACCAAACTGGCATTTTACGCCCTGGCGCATTATACAAAGCCCCGACATCGTTGTTATTCGCATCTAGGGGGTTAAATTCCTCTAGTACATCAAATTCAATATTATTTTGCTTTTTTCTTTAAATTGACGTATACTTAAATCGAAACAATTTAAACGCGACATTTTGATACTTAAAGACTTTCCCAACTCTTCTTTTGTTTTCAAATTAAAAAAGTGACACGAAAAGTGTATTTTCTCGTAAAATCTACTTCTCGAGAGTTTTGTTGCTTTTGTTAACTTTAAACGAAAAATTCAAACTTATTCATTTCTTTCTACTTGTTCTTTAATTTTATGGCAACAAGATTAACTCAATTATAATATTGTTCAGGTGGAAATCTGATAAATTTCGCAAAGAAAATTTCTATTTAAAGTATTCTTTTGTGGGTACTACTCACTTTTTAATAATAAAAAAACAAAGTTCTCAAACGTTGCTGTTTTCTTTTTGTTTGTTTAGTCGACGTTTTAATCAAAGAAAAATCCTCGTTTTCCTAAATAAAAGTTACCTTGGGTTAACTTATTAAATAAATAAATATAGGTATAAGCTATAGGGTATAGAGAAAAAAATGTTTTAAGTAAAAAAACGAACTTCAAAGATTCCTTTAATTTTTAAAATTATTTTTCAATTATACGCCAAGTTGAAAGAAAAGTTGTTTGGAAGTTAATGATTGAAAATAAGTAAGTAACAATTTATTGTTTACAATAAATCGAATTAAATACATTTTTTGGACGATTTTTACTGATGAATTTAAGAAAAAAACTAATTAATTTTTAAAATTAACATTTAAAAGTCTCAAACCGATGTATATGTGCCAAACAATTGAAACTGCTTCGACAGGATTTTTACTGAATGTTTGAAAAAAAAGGTTTGGTAAAATCTACAGTTTTAGCAATTATTAGTCCCCTATCAAGTAAAGCGTCTTCCAATAGGGATAATATGATTTAAATATGGTATGTTAACCATATTTTTAACAAAGTAGAAATGTCACTACCTGTCATTTGTTTTTAGTAGGTATGCCCTGACAATTTCATGATGGCAAAATACACGCTTCCACGACGTTTAGAACGGATTCCACAGCACTCAGCGTGCACTTCGTGAAAATGATGGCCCACATATTCGACCTAACTGTGCTTTCTTTTCGTCGGATCGTTAATAAATTCGAGAAGGGTTGTACTCTTCATATACCGGGAGCTGGGAATCATTATACCACTTTATTTATTCCAGTAGACCATTATTTTTATTTAAAAACATAGTAGATAATATAAAGTCACTCGTCTGCCGGTCTATTTTGGTCACGTAACAGTAGTAGGACACGTACTCAAATTACCACAAGAATTTTCGCTTACAGCTTGAAAAATACGCACTCTTTGAAAAAATGTCTCAATGTAAAAATAAACTTCATCTAATTTCCTACAAATTATATCTCTTGGATTTTCTTCTTAAGACAAATGGTTTAGGCGCTACAGCGCGTTAATTTTGACAAAAATTTTAAAATCGACCAAAAAACAGTTATTTTAGTTTTTTACTTATAAATCAAAAACTACACACTTTTTGAGAAAAGTACTACAATATAAAAATAAACTTTATCAAATTTCCTACAAATTATATCTCGTAGATTTTCTTCGTAAGACAAACGGCTTAGGCGCTACAACGCGTTAATTTTGACAATAATTGTAAAATCGACCAAAAAACAGTTTTTTTAGTTTTTTAATTTCCTACAAATTATATCTCTTGGACTTTCTTCTTAAGACAAACGGTTTAGGCGCTACAGCGCGTTATTTTTGACAAAAGTTTTAAAATCGACCAAAAAACAGTTATTTTAGTTTTTTACTTATAAATCAAAAACTACACACTTTTTGAGAAAAATACTTCAATATAAAAATAAACTTCATCAAATTTCCTACAAATTATATTTCTTAGATTTTCTTCTTAAGACAAACGGTTTAGGCGCTAAAGCGCGTTAACTTTGACAAAAATTTCAAAACCGACCAAAAAACAGATTTTTTAGTTTAGTACTTATAAATAAAAAACTACGCACTTTTTGAGAAAAGTACTTCCATATAAAAATAAACTTTATCAAATTTCCTACAAATTATATCTCGTAGATTTTCTTCGTAAGACAAACGGCTTAGGCGCTACAACGCGTTAATTTTGACAATAATTGTAAAATCGACCAACAAACAGTTTTTTTAGTTTTGTACTTATAAATAAAAAACTACGCACTTTTTGAGAAAAGTACTTCAATATAAAAATAAACTTCATCAAATTTCCTACAAATTATATTTCTTAGATTTTCTTCTTAAGACAAACGGTTTAGGCGCTAAAGCGCGTTAATTTTGACAAAAATTTCAAAACCGACCAAAAAACAGATTTTTTAGTTTTGTACTTATAAATAAAAAACTACGCACTTTTTGAGAAAAGTACTTCAATATAAAAATAAACTTTATCAAATTTCCTACAAATTATATCTCGTAGATTTTCTTCGTAAGACAAACGGCTTAGGCGCTACAACGGGTTAATTTTGACAATAATTGTAAAATCGACCAAAAAACAGTTTTTTTAGTTTTGTACTTATAAATAAAAAACTACGCACTTTTTGAGAAAAGTACTTCAATATAAAAATAAACTTCATCAAATTTCCTACAAATTATATCTCTTGGATTTTCTTCTTAAGACAAATGGTTTAGGCGCTACAACGCGTTAATTTAGACAAAAATTTTAAAATTGATCAAAAAAACATTTTTTTTTAGTTTTTTACTTATAAATCAAAAACTGCGCACTTTTTGAGAAAAGTACTTCAATATAAAAATAATCTTCATTAAATTTGCTACAAACTATATCTCTTAGATTTTCTTCTTCAGGCAAACGGTTTAGGCGCTAGAGCGCGTTCAATTTTACAAAAATTCCAAAAACGACTTTAAATCAGTTTTTTAGTTTTTCGCTTATAACTTAAAAACCACTCAGTTTTTGAGAAAAGAGCTTCAATATAAAAATAAACTTCATCAAAATTCCTACCGATTATATTTCTCAGCCTTTCTTTTTCAGACAAATGGTTAAGGCTCTAGAGCGCGTCGAATTTGCCAAAAATTCCCGAATTGACAAAAAATCAAAAAATTTTTTTTGTTTTTTGCTTATAACTTAAAAACTATTCTTTTTTGAGTAAACATCTCTAATATAAAAATAAACTTCGTCAAATTTCCTACAAATTATATTTCTTAGATTTTCTTCTTAAGACAAACGGTTTAGGCGCTAAAGCGCGTTAATTTTGACAAAAATTTCAAAACCGACCAAAAAACAGATTTTTTAGTTTTGTACTTATAAATAAAAAACTACGCACTTTTTGAGAAAAGTACTTCAATATAAAAATAAACTTTATCAAATTTCCTACAAATTATATCTCGTAGATTTTCTTCGTAAGACAAACGGCTTAGGCGCTACAACGGGTTAATTTTGACAATAATTGTAAAATCGACCAAAAAACAGTTTTTTTAGTTTTGTACTTATAAATAAAAAACTACGCACTTTTTGAGAAAAGTACTTCAATATAAAAATAAACTTCATCAAATTTCCTACAAATTATATCTCTTGGATTTTCTTCTTAAGACAAATGGTTTAGGCGCTACAACGCGTTAATTTAGACAAAAATTTTAAAATTGATCAAAAAAACATTTTTTTTTAGTTTTTTACTTATAAATCAAAAACTGCGCACTTTTTGAGAAAAGTACTTCAATATAAAAATAATCTTCATTAAATTTGCTACAAACTATATCTCTTAGATTTTCTTCTTCAGGCAAACGGTTTAGGCGCTAGAGCGCGTTCAATTTTACAAAAATTCCAAAAACGACTTTAAATCAGTTTTTTAGTTTTTCGCTTATAACTTAAAAACCACTCAGTTTTTGAGAAAAGAGCTTCAATATAAAAATAAACTTCATCAAAATTCCTACCGATTATATTTCTCAGCCTTTCTTTTTCAGACAAATGGTTAAGGCTCTAGAGCGCGTCGAATTTGCCAAAAATTCCCGAATTGACAAAAAATCAAAAAATTTTTTTTGTTTTTTGCTTATAACTTAAAAACTATTCTTTTTTGAGTAAACATCTCTAATATAAAAATAAACTTCGTCAAATTTCCTACAAATTATATTTCTTAGATTTTCTTCTTAAGACAAACGGTTTAGGCGCTAAAGCGCGTTAATTTTGACAAAAATTTCAAAACCGACCAAAAAACAGATTTTTTAGTTTTGTACTTATAAATAAAAAACTACGCACTTTTTGAGAAAAGTACTTCAATATAAAAATAAACTTTATCAAATTTCCTACAAATTATATCTCGTAGATTTTCTTCGTAAGACAAACGGCTTAGGCGCTACAACGGGTTAATTTTGACAATAATTGTAAAATCGACCAAAAAACAGTTTTTTTAGTTTTGTACTTATAAATAAAAAACTACGCACTTTTTGAGAAAAGTACTTCAATATAAAAATAAACTTCATCAAATTTCCTACAAATTATATCTCTTGGATTTTCTTCTTAAGACAAATGGTTTAGGCGCTACAACGCGTTAATTTAGACAAAAATTTTAAAATTGATCAAAAAAACATTTTTTTTTAGTTTTTTACTTATAAATCAAAAACTGCGCACTTTTTGAGAAAAGTACTTCAATATAAAAATAATCTTCATTAAATTTGCTACAAACTATATCTCTTAGATTTTCTTCTTCAGGCAAACGGTTTAGGCGCTAGAGCGCGTTCAATTTTACAAAAATTCCAAAAACGACTTTAAATCAGTTTTTTAGTTTTTCGCTTATAACTTAAAAACCACTCAGTTTTTGAGAAAAGAGCTTCAATATAAAAATAAACTTCATCAAAATTCCTACCGATTATATTTCTCAGCCTTTCTTTTTCAGACAAATGGTTAAGGCTCTAGAGCGCGTCGAATTTGCCAAAAATTCCCGAATTGACAAAAAATCAAAAAATTTTTTTTGTTTTTTGCTTATAACTTAAAAACTATTCTTTTTTGAGTAAACATCTCTAATATAAAAATAAACTTCATCAAATTTCCTACAAATTATATTTCTTAGATTTTCTTCTTAAGACAAACGGTTTAGGCGCTAAAGCGCGTTAATTTTGACAAAAATTTCAAAACCGACCAAAAAACAGATTTTTTAGTTTTGTACTTATAAATAAAAAACTACGCACTTTTTGAGAAAAGTACTTCCATATAAAAATAAACTTTATCAAATTTCCTACAAATTATATCTCGTAGATTTTCTTCGTAAGACAAACGGCTTAGGCGCTACAACGCGTTAATTTTGACAATAATTGTAAAATCGACCAAAAAACAGTTTTTTTAGTTTTTTAATTTCCTACAAATTATATCTCTTGGACTTTCTTCTTAAGACAAACGGTTTAGGCGCTACAGCGCGTTATTTTTGACAAAAGTTTTAAAATCGACCAAAAAACAGTTATTTTAGTTTTTTACTTATAAATCAAAAACTACACACTTTTTGAGAAAAATACTTCAATATAAAAATAAACTTCATCAAATTTCCTACAAATTATATTTCTTAGATTTTCTTCTTAAGACAAACGGTTTAGGCGCTAAAGCGCGTTAACTTTGACAAAAATTTCAAAACCGACCAAAAAACAGATTTTTTAGTTTAGTACTTATAAATAAAAAACTACGCACTTTTTGAGAAAAGTACTTCCATATAAAAATAAACTTTATCAAATTTCCTACAAATTATATCTCGTAGATTTTCTTCGTAAGACAAACGGCTTAGGCGCTACAACGCGTTAATTTTGACAATAATTGTAAAATCGACCAACAAACAGTTTTTTTAGTTTTGTACTTATAAATAAAAAACTACGCACTTTTTGAGAAAAGTACTTCAATATAAAAATAAACTTCATCAAATTTCCTACAAATTATATTTCTTAGATTTTCTTCTTAAGACAAACGGTTTAGGCGCTAAAGCGCGTTAATTTTGACAAAAATTTCAAAACCGACCAAAAAACAGATTTTTTAGTTTTGTACTTATAAATAAAAAACTACGCACTTTTTGAGAAAAGTACTTCAATATAAAAATAAACTTTATCAAATTTCCTACAAATTATATCTCGTAGATTTTCTTCGTAAGACAAACGGCTTAGGCGCTACAACGGGTTAATTTTGACAATAATTGTAAAATCGACCAAAAAACAGTTTTTTTAGTTTTGTACTTATAAATAAAAAACTACGCACTTTTTGAGAAAAGTACTTCAATATAAAAATAAACTTCATCAAATTTCCTACAAATTATATCTCTTGGATTTTCTTCTTAAGACAAATGGTTTAGGCGCTACAACGCGTTAATTTAGACAAAAATTTTAAAATTGATCAAAAAAACATTTTTTTTTAGTTTTTTACTTATAAATCAAAAACTGCGCACTTTTTGAGAAAAGTACTTCAATATAAAAATAATCTTCATTAAATTTGCTACAAACTATATCTCTTAGATTTTCTTCTTCAGGCAAACGGTTTAGGCGCTAGAGCGCGTTCAATTTTACAAAAATTCCAAAAACGACTTTAAATCAGTTTTTTAGTTTTTCGCTTATAACTTAAAAACCACTCAGTTTTTGAGAAAAGAGCTTCAATATAAAAATAAACTTCATCAAAATTCCTACCGATTATATTTCTCAGCCTTTCTTTTTCAGACAAATGGTTAAGGCTCTAGAGCGCGTCGAATTTGCCAAAAATTCCCGAATTGACAAAAAATCAAAAAATTTTTTTTGTTTTTTGCTTATAACTTAAAAACTATTCTTTTTTGAGTAAACATCTCTAATATAAAAATAAACTTCGTCAAATTTCCTACAAATTAAATCTACTAGGCTTTCTTCTTCAGATAGAAGGTTAGGGCGTTAGAGCGCGTCAAAGTTTTTACAAAAATTCCAAAATCGACCAAAAAACGTTTTTTTAGTTTTTCGGTGATAACTTGAAAACTACGCACTTTTTGAGAAAAGTACTTTAATAGGAAAATAAACTTCATTAAAATTCCTACCGATTATATTTCTTAGGCTTTCTTCTTCAGACAAATAGTTAAGGCGCTAGAGCGCGTTAAATTTGCCAAAAATTTCAAAATTGGTAAAAAGAAACGATTTATTTTTGCCGATCGCTTATAAATCGAAAATTAAGCACTTTCTGAGAAAATGTTTCTATTCAAAAATACACTAAATTTAATACAAATTAATTGTGTTGTGATTATGGCAGGCGAACAGTCTAGGCTGGCGCTAGAGCGCGTTGAAGTTTAGGTGTAGAGAACCGCCAGGCAATTCCGATTTTGGAATTTTGATCAAATTGAACGCGCTCTAGCACCTAAGCCGTTTGTCAGAAGATAAAACCTAACAAATATAATTTGTGGGAAATTTGATGTAGTTTAATTTTATATAGAAAACGCTTTTCTCAAAAATTGCGTAGTTTTCAAGCTATAAGCAAAAATTCTTATGCTTATTTGAGTGCGTGTCCTACTGTTACTTGCCCAATAAACACCGGCAAGCGAGCGATTTTATATTGGCCATGTAAATTACTTTTAAATAAAAATGATAATCGTGTGGAATAATGTCAAGTGGACATTATTCAAGACAAGAACAGTCTACAAATGAGTACGAAGTGATTTGCAGAGGCGGGTGCAGAGATGGGGACCAAAGGTATTTATTTCTTCTCGCGTATGAAAAGTTTCCTGCACAACGCGAAATAAAGCCGTTGGTATCGTTAAAAATTGTATTTTGATGTAATCGTTTATCTAATTCATCTCATCTACCCCTTCTTTCAATCTTGGATTTAATTCCCATTAAATATTGCTATTTTGTATGCAGCGGTTATTCAGAGGTAAAGTTAATTTAAATAGCCATAGTTACCCTGTATCGTGTATTGGCGTGTAATCTCTTTGGCTGGAGATATTTTGAGCAAATAAATTGACCCGATTGGCATTGTTTAATATAATAGTTTAATGCTGTAATTTCTGTTCGACTGGAGTCATACAGTTACGTTTCAGGTTACCTTACGACGAGGATTCATCTGGACTCCTATGGCTTTCGCCATGACCACACGAGTAATAATTATTAGTAATTAATTGTAAAACGTGTAAAATCAATATCTAGAATTTCTAATAGATCAGATCTCTTTTACTTTGCCTAAAAATCTAATTGGTCATTGGACTTGTAAAGTAAATTGTCTTCGACTCCGACTATTACGATATTCTCTTTTTGATCGTTCGTATAGAGATGATAAAGATAAAGAAATTAAAAACAATCACTTACCTGCAAAAGGTATCGAAATCAAAAGATTTATTTGCACATCTCGTGTCAATAATTGCGAGATCGTGTAATTTCGTTAAAAATTCTTCTAAAGCACTCTCGTAGGAATCGCAATACGTCACGTCAAATCCAAGCTTATCTGCAGCTTTAAACATCGCTTCCGATACAGGATCAGTTTGTAAAAAGACCATAAGAACTTTAAGTGGATTTCGATTTGGTGGTAAAAGTAAGCCATATTTAATTTCTTGGTGACTTCTCTGGAACAATAAAAGTTAACTTTAATTTATAGATCGATTTCACGATTTTGATAGATGTAATTAATAGAGTCCGCCGCTACTAGAGGGCGCTGCTCTAGTGTAGCGAGACAATAGGGGACCAAACACAATCAGCTTTAGGCATACAGTCCTCTTGGACGAAAGGGCCTTAGTGCACAAAAAAGTCAACAATCGGTTGCACAAATTAATAATATTTACAAATTATCAAAATGAAAATTGATGTACAGTGGAAGAAATATTTATTGGCCAGTATCCGCAAGTTCATAATTTCAACAATTAAATTTTTACAAATTGCAGTTAATTATACTTACATCAGTCTAGATTTTTATGTCATTGTCTGCTAAAACGTACATGAAAAGAAGAAAGCTCTTACTGCTGCCCAATAAATTTTTCTGTAACTGTGCAAAAGTTACAGGCGAGCGGTTCCCGTAAACGAATTCACTGTAACCCCTTCTACGCGCTATATCTCGAAAAGGGCTAAACTTATGGAAAAAACGTATATAACCAATCTTGTAGCTAATAATGTCTTCTATAACTTTCATAATAACCTTCGTGACCGTACGATCTATAGATGGCGAGGTATTTGTAAAAAACCAGGAAAAGTCCAGGACGAACAACCGTACACATTTTCAAAACTTTTATATCCCCCCCCCCGTGGCGAGCGCATGCAGAGGGGTTAAAGGGCGTGGTGTTGGCGCCCCCTGTTCCACATTACAAAAGAGCCTTAAGCAATAGTTTCTACCTCACATTTTTCCAAAACGGCCGCCTCGTTGGAGAACTTTTCGGGCTGCAATTTGCGGGCGTGAACGTGAAGACAATTACAAGGATCGAATTTTGACATCTTTAAATTACGTAAAAGTTAAATTTTGTTAATAAAATTAAATATATCGACCTTTTGGAGAGGGTCCCCTTTGGATTTTACCGCACACACTTTTCGGGCATCGGGCGGTTTTTCTAAATAGATCTGGTCCTCGGCTTCTCTAATTATTTTAAGTTTCTGGTCATTTTGTGTCCTTTTACGCCCCCGCTGAGATAGCACTACATAATTATTACAATTATGCTTTAAAAAGTTACTATTGTTTACCTTACAAAAATTATTGCTCATACAAGTCTCCTCGTCGCGCATTTCGGCCTTACACTTTTTTACCACACGCCTGCGCCCATCATCTTTATTATTTTCAAAATTCATTTTTCTTATAATTTTTCCTTAAAGATTACTTTAATTAAATTGTAATTGTAATTGGTGATCAAATAAATTGTAAAGTTTTACACTGACCTTTTAATCGATTACTTTAAATTCAAAGTTAATTTTGGTATCAATTCGAAACTTTTTTTAGACTGTCAAATAAATGTCAGTTTCGCTGTTATTTTAATTGTGCCAAATTTGAACGTACTTTGTGTCAATTTAAATTTAATTTGGGAATCTTTTTGTTTTCCGCCACTCGCGCTTGCTTGAAGGTTTCGCGTTTCTATGGGAAGGATAAGTTGGAAATTTCCAATATTCTAGAATGTCAAATATAAAAGAAAACTTTCGTAAGTTAAATACTAGGCAATTTTCAAAAGTGTAAGGAATATCATCAAATGGAAACTTCATAACAAGAATTTAATCCGATGGTCGTCAACATGTCGTCCTGTACGAGGTGGCTCAACAATTCAAGAAACCGCGAAAATTTTCTGATTTTGTCAATTTTGACCAACAAGGACTAATTTTTCTAAAAGTATAGTAAAGTATAGGAAACGTTAGGAATCTGTAAAAGAACCTCTCAACCGCGGCTCATTAGTCCAGAACCACTCACACTAAACCATAGAGGTTTACGACTCAAAGCAAGAATATTTAATGAACTGGTGGTAGATCCAGCAGTTATCACTAATTGACGATTTGATTTCATCCTGAAAGATTTACAATTTTCTTAATTTCAGAAATGGAAATTTTTGTTTTATCGTATTTTTCTTCAGATATCAGAATGAATCTATCCAGTGTTACTTTAAAAATCAATCTGTAACCAGACTAGGATACCTTTCCTTAGCAACGAAACTCTTTTACACAAAATGGGCTTTTTATAAACTTTATCTCTGAAATGTACAAATGATTGTTTTTATTTGCAGATAAATCGGAATTCCCGATTTGATATTAATATCTTAACCAATATTAAAAGTAAAATTTCAAGTGGTTTAGGCTATGTGCACACAATTACTCTAATCAGAACGAGAAGTGAGAATGATAACATACTGGGTAAAAATCAGAACACCTAACAAATAGTTTTAACTAACTAACTGTTTTTTTTGTTTATCGTTTATAATTCGAAAATTACGCACTTTTTGAGAAAAGTATATTCATATAAAAATAAGCTTCATTAACTTTCCTACAAATTATATCTTTAAGGTTTTTTCGTCAGACAAACAACTTAGGCGCTAGAGTGCGTTAGAGATTGACAAAAATTCCCCCAAAACTGTTTCTTTTGTTTATCGTTTATAACTCGAAAATTTCGCACTTTTTGAGAAAAGTACTTTAATATAAAAATAAGCTTCATTAACTTTCCTACAAATTATATCTGTTAGGTTTTTTCCTCAGACAAACAACTTAGGCGCTAGAGTGCGTTAGAGATTGACAAAAATTCCCCCAAAACTGTTTCTTTTGTTTATCGTTTATAACTCGAAAATTTCGCACTTTTTGAGAAAAGTACTTTAATATAAAAATAAGCTTCATTAACTTTCCTACAAATTATATCTGTTAGGTTTTTTCCTCAGACAAACAACTTAGGCGCTAGAGTGCGTTAGAGATTGACAAAAATTCCCCCAAAACTGTTTCTTTTGTTTATCGTTTATAACTCGAAAATTTCGCACTTTTTGAGAAAAGTACTTTAATATAAAAATAAGCTTCATTAACTTTCCTACAAATTATATCTGTTAGGTTTTTTCCTCAGACAAACGACTTAGGCGCTAAAGTGCGTTAGAGATTGACAAAAATTCCCCCAAAACTGTTTTTTTTTATTATCGTTTATAATTCGAAAATTACGCACTTCTTGAGAAAAGTACTTTAATATAAAAATAAGCTTCAATAACTTTTCTACAAATTATATCTACTAGGTTTTTTCCTCAGACAAACGACTTAGGCGCTAAAGTGCGTTAGAGATTGACAAAAATTCCCCCAAAACTGTTTTTTTTTGTTATCGTTTATAATTCGAAAATTACGCACTTCTTGAGAAAAGTACTTTAATATAAAAATAAGCTTCAATAACTTTTCTACAAATTATATCTACTAGGTTTTTTCCTCAGACAAACAACTTAGGCGGTAGAGTGCGTTCGAGTTTGACAAAAATTCCCCCAAAACTGTTTTTTGTTTATCGTTTATAACTCGAAAATTACGCACTTTTTGAAAAAGGTACTTTAATACAAAAATAAGCTTCATGAACTTTCGTACAAATTATATCTATTAGGTGTTTTCTTCTGACAAACAACTTAGGCGCTAGAGTGCGTTAGAGATTGACAAAAATTCCCCCAAAACTGTTTTTTTTTATTATCGTTTATAATTCGAAAATTACGCACTTCTTGAGAAAAGTACTTTAATATAAAAATAAGCTTCAATAACTTTTCTACAAATTATATCTACTAGGTTTTTTCCTCAGACAAACGACTTAGGCGCTAAAGTGCGTTAAAGATTGACAAAAATTCCCCCAAAACTGTTTTTTTTTATTATCGTTTATAATTCGAAAATTACGCACTTCTTGAGAAAAGTACTTTAATATAAAAATAAGCTTCAATAACTTTTCTACAAATTATATCTACTAGGTTTTTTCCTCAGACAAACGACTTAGGCGCTAAAGTGCGTTAGAGATTGACAAAAATTCCCCCAAAACTGTTTCTTTTGTTTATCGTTTATAACTCGAAAATTTCGCACTTTTTGAGAAAAGTACTTTAATATAAAAATAAGCTTCATTAACTTTCCTACAAATTATATCTGTTAGGTTTTTTCCTCAGACAAACGACTTAGGCGCTAGAGTGCGTTAGAGATTGACAAAAATTCCCCCAAAACTGTTTTTTTTTATTATCGTTTATAATTCGAAAATTACGCACCTCTTGAGAAAAGTACTTTAATATAAAAATAAGCTTCAATAACTTTTCTACAAATTATATCTTTAAGGTTTTTTCCTCAGACAAACAACTTAGGCGCTAGAGTGCCTTAGAGATTGACAAAAATTCCCCCAAAACTGTTTCTTTTGTTTATCGTTTATAACTCGAAAATTACGCACTTTTTGAGAAAAGTACTTTAATATAAAAATAAGCTTCATTAACTTTCCTACAAATTATATCTATTAGGTTTTTCCTCAGACAAACAACTTAGGCGGTAGAGTGCGTTCGAGTTTGACAAAAATTCCCCCAAAACTGTTTTTTTGTTTATCGTTTATAACTCGAAAATTACGCACTTTTTGAGAAAAGTACTTTAATATAAAAATAAGCTTCATTAACTTTCCTACAAATTATATCTATTAGGTTTTTCCTCAGACAAACAACTTAGGCGGTAGAGTGCGTTCGAGTTTGACAAAAATTCCCCCAAAACTGTTTTTTTGTTTATCGTTTATAACTCGAAAATTACGCACTTTTTGAGAAAAGTACTTTAATATAAAAATAAGCTTCATTAACTTTCCTACAAATTATATCTATTAGGTTTTTCCTCAGACAAACAACTTAGGCGGTAGAGTGCGTTCGAGTTTGACAAAAATTCCCCCAAAACTGTTTTTTTGTTTATCGTTTATAACTCGAAAATTACGCACTTTTTGAGAAAAGTACTTTAATATAAAAATAAGCTTCAATAACTTTCCTACAAATTATATCTATTAGGTTTTTCCTCAGACAAACAACTTAGGCGGTAGAGTGCGTTCGAGTTTGACAAAAATTCCCCCAAAACTGTTTTTTTGTTTATCGTTTATAACTCGAAAATTACGCACTTTTTGAAAAAGGTACTTTAATACAAAAATAAGCTTCATTAACTTTCGTACAAATTATATCTATTAGGTTTTTTCCTCAGACAAACGACTTAGGCGCTAAAGTGCGTTAAAGATTGACAAAAATTCCCCCAAAACTGTTTTTTTTTATTATCGTTTATAATTCGAAAATTACGCACTTCTTGAGAAAAGTACTTTAATATAAAAATAAGCTTCAATAACTTTTCTACAAATTATATCTACTAGGTTTTTTCCTCAGACAAACGACTTAGGCGCTAAAGTGCGTTAAAGATTGACAAAAATTCCCCCAAAACTGTTTTTTTTTATTATCGTTTATAATTCGAAAATTACGCACTTCTTGAGAAAAGTACTTTAATATAAAAATAAGCTTCAATAACTTTTCTACAAATTATATCTACTAGGTTTTTTCCTCAGACAAACGACTTAGGCGCTAAAGTGCGTTAAAGATTGACAAAAATTCCCCCAAAACTGTTTTTTTTTATTATCGTTTATAATTCGAAAATTACGCACTTTTTGAGAAAAGTACTTTAATATAAAAATAAGCTTCATTAATTTAACATTAACTTAACATTAAGCGATAGAGTGCGTTAGAGTTCGACTAAAATTTTCCAAAAACTCTTTTTTTGTTTATTGGTTATAACTCGAAAACTACGCACTTGATGAGAAAACTTCTTCTATACAAAAATAAAGTCGATATAGTTTACTTTGCTTTTATATAGATGCAGTTTTCTCCAAAAGTGTGTAGTTTTGGAGTTATAAGCGAAAAGCTGAAAAAAGAGCATAAACCTACTCTTCTCGAGTCGTCCCCGAGTTAATGTAGTCACTTAGGAATGGCAGACGGTTGGCTCTATTACACCTTTGCTATGTTCTTTCAGTCTGCATAGGTTAAATACGAAAGTTTGTATTTTAGCATTTCGGTATTTTGCCTCCGGAACACGCTACGTCTGATATATTATCCTAGACTTCAAGGCTCTCTATCACGTCAACTGTTTGTTTTACAAAAATAATTTAAGACACATAATTTGTAGGAAACTGAACATGCTTTATTTTTGTATAGGAACACTTTTCTTTAAAAGTGCGTATTTTTTGAGTTATGAGCGATAAAGCAATTTTTTGGTTGATTTTGGAAGTTTTTTTGACTTTAAGGTGCACTAGCGCTTAAATAGTTCACCTTAGGAAAACAACTTAAGAAATATAATTTGTGGCAAATTCATTGTTCTTTATTTTTCTATAGTAGAACTTTTTTCATAAATTGCGTAGGTTTCGAGTAAGGAGCAAAAAGCCTAAAGAGGAGCCAAAATCCATCTTTCTCGAGCTACCCCCATTTTTAACAGACATACGGTCGGTTTTATTACTCATGCTTATATACGTGCATGTTGAGAAAATATAATAACTAACAAAGAGGACTGAGCTGCGTTTTAGTAGTTGACAAGAGTTGGGCAGATGCACAACAAACTCAGTGTCTTCCAATTTGTATACGCCTAGTGCAGTATAAAATGAGGTTTTGTACCCTGGTAATTACTCCGTCGTGGCTCACCGTATAGTCACACGTTCTCTTAACTTTTCAAAGTTCTATATTTCCAGAGAAAGTCAATTTTGGTTGTCATGTCGATGTTATTTTCTACTAGCAACAAACTTAAATAACACTTTGTATGACTTGTATCATTTTTGACAACAAATCTGGGTTGCGTGTTTACACGCACCCACAGGAACGCAACTTTTTAATCTTTTATTTGTTGCTATGCGGTTACTGACTAGAAATTTAACGACAAGAAAGTCGCTTTGACAATTTGTTGACATCATATGAACACACACCTTTAGAATATTAACAATAAAAAATAACGTTTGACATGGTTTTGTTTCATCATACACTTAAAATTTCTTATTCTACCTCATAACAAATCCGCCAATTAAAATATTTCAAATATGTGCTCACCTTATAAGGAGAAGCTTGGGAAAAGTTCCTTTTAATTTTGTAAAGTCTATTATCCGAACTTCTCGGTTGTTCGAAATGAAACTGAACCGTAACTCTTTTCTTATAAGTGCCACCCGAATCGTGATTTTCAACATTTTGCGGCACTTCTTTCGTGTCCACACGTACGTTTTTATCGCCATTGCTTTCCCATCGAAAACACGACGTGAAACACGTCCAATCTCTCTCCTCTTCGTCGTTACGCAAATAAGGCAAAGATCCAATTTCGTTGAAATTTTTGTTTTGCGACGAAAATAAAAGTTCGCGCCCGCAATAATCACAATATTTGGACATTTTTGCTTTATTTCGAAGCTACTGATTATTCTTTTTTAGATCGTAAAGTAAACTAATGTTAGTATAGTTATCAATTTAACTGATAAGATACGCTGATGTGTTTGGAGCTACTTTAGTTTTGCACTGAGGTACCATAAATTTTTTTTGTCTTATCACGAAAACGTAAATAGTTGTGATTTTCATGTACTTAATCCACGATTTTTGCCTAAAACTACTGATTTTGATCTTTTCGAATCGCTCTCGGTATGACGACCGACCCGTTATACGTTAAACTAATGCCATTTGTTTATATTCAAGACGCCGAAAGACGAGTAGTAAATAGGGGCAATAAAAGAATTAACATGTACTTTACTTTCAATTTATATTAGCGAAATTAGATGAGCGTGTAATGGCCAATAATTAATTTACGGATTAATGGGAATTGCAATTGCAACAAGTAGGTACGGTGAATTGGATGGTAAATTAGATGAATAAATAAAGGAAAATTGTTTGTTGTACGTGACTGCTTTACGTTTTACGTCCGTACAAATGGTTTGCTTCTTAAGTTGTGACAAATACAAGTAGCAAAAATTCTCGTTACTTTTATAAAAAAAGAAAATAAATTGGAAAATGTGTCTCTTAAAAAGTCTCGCTACAACGTTTTTTAGTGTGCATGTACTGGGCCTTATAATATCACAAAATTTAATAACGATGTTGATTTCTTCGAAGGAAAGCCCAAAACAGTAAACTCTTCTCGTCGCTACGACACGAAAGCGTAATATTATTTCAATTGAAAAGATAATTAATTACCATTAGTTTCTTAATGAACCCTCCAAATTTCAATTAAATCGATTCATTAGTTTTCAAGAAATAGCTGCTCGAAGTCTTTTGCTTCGAGTCTGTTTAGAACTCAAGTTTTCATAGACAACTTCAAATTTTTCCATCGTCAAATCTCGCTTACCAACCCCGATCAAATTTTATGCCGCTAATTACGATTATTTTGTTGATGCACTCTCCAAATTTAAAGTCAATCGGTTCATTACTTTTCGAGATATAACTACTCAAACTCTTTTGTTTCTAGTTTGTTTGGAATACAAATTCTCGAAGGCAACTTCAAATTTTTCCATCGTCAAATCTAGCCTACTAATTGCGATCAAATTTTATAACGATAATTAACAATGTGTTCTTGCTATGCCCTCCAAATTTCAAGTCAATTGGTTCATTAATTTTTAATAAATACCGTCTGAATCGCTTTAGCTTCAAGCTTGTTTAGAACATCAGTTTTCATAGGCAACTTCAAATTTTTCCATCGTCAAATCTAGCCTACCGATTGACATCAAATTTTATGACGATAAGTATCATTATTTTATCGAAGCTCTCTTCCAATTTCAAGTCAATCGGTTCATTAATTTTCAAAAAATATCCGCTCGAAGTGTTTTGCTTCGAGTTTGTTTTGTCCTCAAGTTTTCATAGGCAACTTCGAATTTTTATATCGTCAAATCTAGGCTGCCTATTGCTGTCTAGATTTATGACGATAATTACCATTGTTTTCTTGATACACCCTCCAAATTTCAAGTCAATCGGTTCATTAGTTTTAAAGATATATCTATTCGAACTCTTTTGTTTCTAGTTTGTTTGTTGTTGATTTCACATCGAATTGCACCTCAGATTTATGTAGTCGTCCCCCTTCTGTGACAAAATGCGGTGCCTTTTGATAATTGTTACGCATTATTATGGTAGTTACAGTCACAAACCTTTCTTTTTATAAAGAACACCCTGTATATTATTACGTTTCTTAAACGAATTGCCGACATATTTATTTTTAAAAACAAACACGATATTCGAATAAAATGTAGTGCTACGAGTAAACCTAATAAATGGCCTACCATCGTTGAAAGGAAAATTCAAAGGAGGTTTAGTTACTAAAAATTTATTCCAGTTTGTAAATGTTATATGAGTCAGTTTCGAGTCTTCTTAAAGCAATTTGAACAATTAAGGGATGTTTTGAAATGAAACGCCTAATTTGTTAAAGACGAACAAATTTTTGTTTTTAAAGATAAACCATTTGAGACTTGGATATCATGTTTAAACTTGGCTTTAATGATCCTTTTTAGAAATGGAGCAATATACAGGGCGTTCTATTTATAAAGGATAGTTTAATAGTACGTTAATAAAAAATTTCGTAGATTTCACTGCTTTGAGGCAATTTCATTTTTTTCTTCAATAACTGTTGGTTTTGCGGGAAAAATTAAAGAATAAAAAAAGTTTCTAAACAAACCAACCTTTCGAAGAAAAATTGTCAAATTGCAAAAGTTTAATTTTTCCCAAAGTTCTGAATTTTTCGAAGTGTAAGAAATACAATGAAAGCTTAATGTTACTTCAGCATGTAACTTCGAAAGGAGGCGTAGAAAAATAATTTATAAAGTTCCCCCCCCTGCCTTTAATTTTCGACAAAGCATAGTTTTAAATTATTAAAACTTTTCAACCAAAATTTGGATTTGGAGTTTTCTTTACATTCTAAGCAACTTTCAGTTGATCGATTGAGGAGTATGAGGCTCTTCCTTCTTAATTAAGGGAATATGAGATAATTTGTTTCTGTTTCTACAGTGGAACACACTGTATATATCGGTGATTAATTGAAAAGTTGCGAGGTTCATTTTTAAAAGCTCCAGAAAAGAGGGTGCTGGAATAAATTTAACCGATACAAATTCTAATTACTACGCGGGGACTTTTGAGGATAAAATATTTTTTTAACCACTCGAAACTCCATACTCTTCTACACCACTCTCAGAATAGATTTTACGACTTCAACCTGAAATGTTTTCATCGCAAATTTAATAATTCAGTTCAACCTTTTAAATTTAAAATTAATTATTCGATGCGAGTTTTAGTGAATATGTAGAATGAAACGTAAAGGGCTTTTACGCTTTTATAATATTAAAAAAAAATTTTTTTCTCAAAATGTGTTTACTAGTACAATATAATGGATTTATTTTTCCCATTTTGATAAAATCGCAGATTGGTGAGATAAAATTTACTTTCGCTTTTATGAAATACTTTTTCTACTTAAACCTACAAAATATATTATTGATTTGATCTTGTCTGCTCACACTAGCGTTACCTGGATGTTTCAGGGATATATTTTCCAAGTTGATTTAAAAAAGATACACTTCATTTGCGTAGACCGGGTAGAATCAACTGAAAATTAAAGAAAAAGTCGGGAATTTTGTAAGAAATAAATGACCTATTAGTCCTGTGGGCTGACTAAGTATTTGTACAGGGTGGGCAAAATTTGATGGTTCTTCTAGTTATCGATTTCTCGATAAGAACCATCGAACTTTGCCCACCCTGTTCGTATAGACCATCGCAAAAAAAAGAAAAAAAAACTCTTTCCGCCATTGTCATTTTCATTGGATTTATTTAATACCACGAACCACCCAAGTCAAGTTTTTGACACTTATTTGACGTGGACGACATAATTTAGTCAAATCGGCGAATTTTAGATGTAACAGTAGATAATCTCCATCATTCTATCGATGACAAATGACCTCGAGCTTTTTCTCAATCAATCAACGTCTTCGCCATATTATCTACTAATACTTCACGACCGAAAGTCAATAAAAATACGTATCCGCATTTAAAAAAAGTTACATCAAAGTCATTTACGTTGGATACAACTTGAACTTGTCACGATAATAAACTAATCTCGTTAATTTCTTACAAAACGTTCCCGCAGAGCCAAAAATTTGAAAAAAGTCTCGCAAATTAGGTATTGAATTGTGAATGGATCGTATCGGTTACAATAAATCAAATTATCGGTTACAATAAATCAAATTACTAATTATCCAATTCATAAAAAGTGTAATTTTATTACTTGTGTATGTTTATAGGTACAAAGTCGTACCTATGCGGTAGTCATAATTCATAATAATAGTATCGTTAATAGGTATATCCAATATCTATTTTTTAACGAGCACAATCAGTTGTGGAATTACTATTGAATTAATAATCAAAGCTTACTTTATACCTTCGTAATATTATCAAATAAATCGATACTTGCATTTGTGACATTCCAATTTATTGCCAGGTTTAAAGGCTCTCATTACGTTTGATAACTACAACTCAAACAGTAGCCCGATAGCTAATGTATTCTCACTCGTTGTTTATTGGAAACAAATTGCTTTTTTTAGTATACATGGTGTTCAAATAAGTGAGGCCATTTATTAAATTATTTGACTAGGTTTGTACCTAAGTCTCTTCCAGGTTTTCAATCTTTTAGCACGCACAACATGGCGGTCATTGAAGTTTCTCATTGGGTGTATGTGAACTATACGCCGTTTGCTGAACAGAGACAGTTAAGACACGCCCCTAAAAACCGAGTGACATTTGAATAAATATAATTTTTCTAAGAGAATGAATGGGACTCTTAGAGTAAGAAGAGATACTAACAGCCTCCGAAAAGGTCAAAAAAGTCTTCAGAAGCTTCACAAGAGAATGAATGGGGTTTTTCAGAGTAAGAAGATGCACTAACAGCCCCTGAAAAACACAAGAAAGTCTTCAGAAACTTTACAGGAGTACATGGGGATCTTCAGAGTAAGAAAAGACACTAACAGCCTCTGGAAGACACAAGAAAGTCTTCAGGAGCTTTACAGGAGAACATGGGGATCTTCAGAGTAAGAAAAGACACTAACAGCCTCTGAAAGACACAAGAAAGTTTTCAGAAGCTGCACAAGAGAATGAATGGGGGTTTTCAGAGTAGGAAGAGGCACTAACAGCCCCTGAAAAGCAGAAGAAAGTGTTTAGAAGCCGTACAGGAGAACATGGGGCGTTTCAGAGTAAGAAAAGACACTAACAGCCTCTGAAAGACACGAGAAAGTCTTTAGAAGCTTCACAAGAGATTAAACAGGGTTCTTCAGATTAAGAAGAGGCACTAACAGCCCCTAAAAAACACAAGAAAGTCTTTAGAAGCTTTACGGGATAATATGGGGATCTTCAGAGTAAGAAAAGACACTAACAGCCTCTGGAAGACACAAGAGAGTCTTCAGGAGCTTTACAGGAGAACATGAGGATCTTCAGAGTAAGAAAAGACACTAACAGCCTCTGAAAGACACAAGAAAGTTTTCAGAAGCTGCACAAGAGAATGAATGGGGGTTTTCAGAGTAGGAAGAGGCACTAACAGCCCCTGAAAAGCAGAAGAAAGTGTTCAGAAGCCTTACAGGAGAACATGGGATTCTTCAGAGTAAGAAAAGACACTAACAGCCTCTGAAAGACACGAGAAAGTCTTTAGAAGCTTTACGGGATAATATGGGGATCTTCAGAGTAAGAAAGGACACTAACAGCCTCTGAAAAGGTCAAGAAAGTCTTCAGAAGCTTCACAAGAGAATGAATGGGGTTTTTCGGAGTAGGAAGAGACACTAACAGCCTCTGAAAAGGTCAAGAAAGTCTTCAGAAGCTTCACAAGAGAATGAATGGGGTTTTTCGGAGTAGGAAGAGACACTAACAGTCTCTGAAAAAGTCAAGAAAGTCTTCAGAAGCTTTACAAGAGAACATGTGGATCTTTAGAGTAAGAAAAGACACAAGAAAATGTTCAAAAACATCGCAGGAGAATGAAGGGGGTCTTAGAGTAAGAAGAGACACTAACAGTCTCTGAAAAACACGAGAAAGTATTCAGAAAGTTCAAAACAGCAAGAATGGGATTAGAGGGTGGTATGTGGACATAAAAAGTACTTGAGGGACTCTAGAAGAAGAGAAAAGAGAAAAAAGAAGACTAATACTATATAGGGTGTTTAATTTAAAAAACTGTAGGTACTCATATTTTTGTTTACGCTCAGTACAAATTTTTCTAGGTATATCAAATTTGAAGAGACAAGTTAGTAAAGTTTTGTATCAACCCCTTTTAGAGCCCCCTTCAAAAAATCACTTAGTAGAATTGAAAAAAATGGACGTATTATTGAACGATAACAATACGCGAAGTTGAAGGAATAGAGAGAGAACTAAATAAGAATGAAATAAAACAACGGGAGAGATTAATATCTTTTTTGTTTTTATTGGTTTGTACAGGATTAAATGGAAAAAGGACGAAGCAATCGTAGCCACATCGATGAACGTAAGGGATGTTATTACTATACGTACTATTTTAACAGATACTTTTAACGAACGTGCCGAAACTAATTACTAAAAAATGCCTCTCTGAAATTATTTGACGCGATAGTAAATTATACGTAGATATATCAATCAAACAAAATGTTTTTAATTAAACTCGTATTAATTTATGTCAGCTCAAAAGATCGTAATATTGAAATGACTGCAATTATTAATAATTATTTCTCTTTTGGTAAACACGAACAATTCTACTAATTTTATATGTTGAATTTGCGACTGGAAAGGGAGTATTTGTGTGTTTAAAACTTTCGGGAGCTTAACCCGGGCCTATGAAACCCGACGAAGACCGTCACGATTTAAATTTTTGATTTTTAACACGTTTTGCAACAAAACTCAAAATAACCGTTTAAACATTTTTTCCTTAAGTCTCAATAACCCAGGCTTTAGAAGCCCGTCTAGGTTTTAAGGTGAATTTATTAAATAAATTACCAGCTGCTCTCGAGAAAACGTACTCGTCTTGGGTACGTGATCTTTTTGTGTTTAAAAATGTCATTTTTCAAAAAAGTGAGGTTATGTAGAGCTGTTACGACACACCCTGTACATTTGAATAAATTATACGATATAAGCCATTTAGAGGCAAGAAAGTTCAATAGCGTTTCTTACTAATGTTCGTACATATAATTCTAATAGTCCGTCGATCTAAACTCCACCAGGTATACCTTTGTTTTGGCGCTGGTGGCTTACGCCATCCACAGAAAGGTTCAATAAAAGAATAGAGTAGAAGGAGGTCATTCAAGATTGTACCTCTTGGCTGGTGGTAAAGTCACGAGCGCCAAAACGGAGATGACTCACTGTGGCTTTCGACAACGTTTCCTAAAAATAAGCATTGCCATGCATTGCCTAGACTGTATACAAAGTATGAAGGTATTCATCTAATTTTTAAGCCGCGTTTTTACGTGCTAGAAAACTTCCGCGAAAAATTTCAAATAGAGCTACAACAGCTTAATGTAAACTGGACTGTAACTGCGAGAAAACTCGAGGAAATCTTGCAGAAGTCGCTTGCAATACTAGCGCTTCCAGTAAAGCGAGGCCTCACCGCCTCGTGCTGATACTCGAGAAAACTTATGCAAGAAATTGCAGTGAGAAACTGCGAGAAGTTGCAGTGAAAAGCTGCGAAAAGTGTCAGACTGACTGTGAGATAGAAATTAGTTTTGTAGGATGCGAGAAAACTCTAGGAAGTCTTGCAGTCGCTTCTAATGCACATTTACAGTATTGTAAGCGACTTCTGCTCTTCGGGACTTTCTCATAATTACAGTCCAGTTTACATTAGGCCAGTTTCTAACTGATAGTATGTCTGACATTTCTTGCAGAAGTTTTTCTCGCATGTGGAAACAAGGCCTAATTCTCGTTACTATAACAATGTCATAATTTTAAGGGTTGGAATTGAACACATTCTTAAACGTCTAGACTAGGCAATGCTTAACTTGGAGAAATCCAGCATCACTCCCTTCTCTCGTAATACTCCAATCGTAATTGTCTCAACAAATTCTTTCTTGCGGAAATATTCGTTTTGAGCCGTTTTTGCCCAAAATTTCTTAGATGTGATGTGGGTCTGTTAATAAACACTTGTAACTCATGCCCAGTTGAAGCAGAGCACTTGAAATTTGGTATATGACTTATACTACAAGAACGAAACCGCAAGCCGCAAGGTATTAGTGAAAATTGGGGTGGGGAGATCTCTAAAGCGTAAATGCACATTCGCTTTCATGATCTCTTTTAGTAATACGTACTTTTAGTAATTGTTAATACTGTATTCTCCTATAAGTTGTCTAACGTCTAACAGACCCCCCCCCCCCAATTTAAATAACCCACAAATTTGAATACTGAACTTGTTTGAATGAATTAGAAAATTGACAACAATAAATAGTAGGTACGTAATAGTGATTTTCCGACATTCCGATGGTAAAAAACGAGAAATGTAGGGGGTGGGGGTGAAATAAAAGAAGTTATTTACTTCAATTATAATTTTGTTAAATTTCCGTTGCGATTGGCATTTTTTTCTCAACTTCAGAAACTTTTGTCGGGCACTAGGACACTCCCTTCCGTAAGCACCATAACTCACGAACGGTTTATTATGCAAAATACTTGAAATTTAGTGTATAAGGATTCCTAACGATACGAGAACGGAACTGCAAAGTTTTGGAAAATTAACAGTGCAGTGAGAGGGTCTGAAGGAAGGCGTAAATTGCGACTAGGTATTTCAAAAATTGGCAACAATACAGAGGAATGCTCTTACTTTATTATTCGGTCTGCAAAAAATTAAAAAATTTAATGGTGAAAGCTCACGAGGGGGGGGGCAAACATTAAAACGTATTTTTTCTATTTCGGTACTTTAATCCACTTCTTAACGTACTGTTTTGGTCTCAAAACAGTGCGTTAAGAAGCTCTCTTAACGTACTGTTTCTGGGGGATTTTCTTCTGCTAAGTTTGCGTCAAGTTGCACTGACGTTTACAAATGTCAAATATCATTTATTAAAATGTTTATTTTTAGAGCTTATTAGAATTGTAATGTAATAAAGAATAATGTTTTGACATAGTTCATTCATTATTATTTGTTAAAATTTAAATTATACAGACAGGAGTAGGTGCATAATTTAAATTTTAAAAAATAAACTTGCGACATCTATGAATCATTGAACGAAAGATGGTGACATTTCAGTCAGTGCCACCACAATTATAAAAATAAAATCTCCATGATGTTAATTATTTAAATATTTTAACAAATTATTTTATTAAAATGTGAAATAGAAAAAATAGTATAAATTACACGTTTCATAAGCCGTGTTAAGTACTCGTCCTTTTTAAAACTCACCGCAAGCGGCTCGTTTTCAAAACTTGGACTCGTACGTTAACAAGGTGCCTTATGAAACTTGTACTTTAATATACTATTTTGCTTTTGAATTTAAAAAAATATTTAGACATTTTTGTTGAGATTTATTATTTATTTTGATTTTAAATACAAAATTTAAAATTTGAATTTTTTGTTCCAGGGTCCAGATTGTAGAAGAAAGAAAGGCTGTGGATTTAAATTTAAGGTAAGTTCTCATAATTTAAGTATTTATTAATTAATGGCTTAGTGGTTGATTTGGAATTTTGGATCATCGCGCCTTGTAGTTTCCGATCATTTATTTTTCAAAAATTCAAACTTGGAAACCCAAAACTTTAAATATTCAAAGTTGCATAGGCTTTATATTAGGCCCTCGCCCTCAGTCAACCAAAAACGCATTTGCATTTTTTTGGTGGTACAGCGGATAAGTTGCTACGGAGCTCATACAACAAATTTAGTTTTTGACTCGAAGACTGCAATAGCAATAGACTCTTCTCCTTCGATACTGCCTTGGCAGCTTTCTTATCAATTGGTTCGTTAACGTTTTTGCCTTGTGGAACGGCCCCTCCACCACAAACAAAGCCCGTGTCTTCACTTTGGTCTACCACTTGTCCTTCGGCAAGCTCGTGCAGTCTTTGGACCTGTACACCTCCAATTTCACTACCTCGTACCCACACTTTGCCTCCGACCTGAGCGTAGATATTTTGTCGCCCGAATCTTTCGAAATATTTTGCGACATTGGTCCAGTATGGCAGTCCGAGTCTGTATACAGACTCGGACTGTCCAAAAAACGCGTCGATTACACTTTCGATGTCTTCGGATGGTGGTAACTCTTGAGAAGCGACATCGATTTTCTGTATAACAGCAGTCGTGGATAATGTGGAGGTGGTCGGGAGTGTGCCAACAGACGATGAAGACTGTTGCTGTTGTAGAGTGAGCAATGCCTCGACGAACAGCTTGATGTGCCTCAAAGGTCGGGCGTGTGCCAACAGACGATGAAAACTGTTGCTGTTGTAGAGTGAGCAATGCCTCGACGAACAGCTTGATGTGCCTCAAATCGACTACCAAAGTAGATAACGTCGTGTAATATTCGCATCTTTTTGTTAGCTTGCAGAAGGTCTCGTATGAAAGGGGTTGCGTTAACGAAATCTTGGCAGTTATTACTACCTGATTCATCTCCCCCATCACCTAATGTATTAAATTAATAAAAAATTTAATTTAAAAATAATATAAATATTACCTCTCATAATAATCGCATTGCTTTCAATGCCAGACTGTCTTTCCTCATTAATGACTCTTGTAGTGAGCGCTTGCAGGCTTTCTCTAACATCTCCATGCTCACGTTGCTGCACCACGCATTTTCTAATACTTCTAACATAGTCACTGAGTCTTGGTTTTGGCCGCAAGAAAGACTCTCTTGACGTCTTGACTGTCTTGATCCTCTTCTATTAGAATTGGTGATTGAGGTCTCTTCATATGCATTGCGCTTTTCGGTAATTAATATCTTCAATTTATCTACACCTGCAGAACTTAATGTTTCACTACACTGTTTAGTCACTTTATTTATTGAATTCATAATTTATAATAATTTTATACGACTTATATACTCGCGAAATACATTGGTAATGAGTGACACTATCTCAATTTCAAAGATTGCGCTGAGGCTGGCGTCACTTTTTAATGGCCTAATGAGATAAACCTTATCAAACTTGGCCGGCGTCGGTGTCGCGTCAACAACGGCACCGGCATATATGCCTTGGTACCATGGATCATGGTACTTGCCGGCATGGTCTTACCGGCTTCTCGGACTCACCCGTCTCTCCACCGCTTCTTACATTAAATTTAAAATTAAATTCAAGCTCGATAAGCTCAATAATTAAAAATCAATTTACTTGAATGAGGTTTTGATTAAAAAATAATTTAACAATCTGAATTTTAAAATTATTATACTACTCTAAAAAATTAAGGGTTACTATAGAAAATAAATGTTAATTCGACCTCGTCCTAATAAACTCAGACTTTTAATTTTTTATCAACTAAATTAAAATTAATTAACATTTTGATGGGTAACAAACATTTTTTTAGCCCCAAACGAACAAACTCATTTGTACAAGTTGCCCTTGACGTCATTGCGCTTAACTGAATATTAGAAATGTTATTATTTTTTGATAACACGGGTAAAGAGTAAAGAGAAGTGCATTGCAGAAAGACGGACTTGAAGTGTGGGGCTCAAGTTGTAACGTTTTGGGGTGATTGTAAGGGGACTTGATCGTATTGGAAATTGGAAGATTGCGTTCATCCTCTTTAGGATCTACTGGTCCACAGTGTAAGCCTTTTACACGTATTAAAATATTACGCTCGGTTGATTTAAGTTTAAATTTAGTTTGGTTTGCGGAATATAATTGTATTTTGAGAGGTTGCCAAATTTACGGCATTTTCAATTTTCGCCAAATTGAAGCTTTTCCTTCGTTCAATTGATTACGCGGCTTTCTCGTTAAATATTTAATGAGACTTTCGAGAAGGGTAGTTAATAGTTTATTTGGTGGATGAAAAATTTAGGAAGTTTCTTGTTTTAACAGACAGGCGACTTTTACATCTTTTCATCTGTTTGGTAATTTTATTGACACTTCTCATTTACCTATGTGGGGTTATTTTGGTGTTTCAATTTGATTTATGCTTTACTAAAATTTTAATTTTGTTCACTGGAGAGGGAAAGGCTACGAACTTGCTATTAATTTTTTTTCCAGCCCTCGCTTAAGCAGAAAGTGTCATTTTCTTTTCTTCTATTCTCATTTCTTATTATTTGGCTGCAGCTTCGCAGCTTAGGGAGGGCGGTAGCGAAGCCCCTTCGTCTGGTATTTTCCGTTTAATGACTTTTTTATAACAAAAATCGTTAAAAAAATTGACCTATTTGTTTGTTGTCTGAGGAGGAGGGGGGTACTAAAACTGTGGTAAAACTTTGCTATGACCGGTAAAATTGAATCCACCTTCATAAGACTTCTTACTAAGTTTCAACTGCCCACTTCAATCATTTTTCTTAGAGAACCCCCTGAATCTAAATTCAAGATAGAGGCTACACCTTACGGAGAAACTTGGGTGGAGTGTTCTAGTTAAGTTCTACCAGTGTTCCCCCATTAAGATTTCATAAAACTTCTAATTAACGCAACTTAAGTCCAGTTTTTTCGCTTATTTGACTGGACTATTTATATTAGACCAGATAGCCTTTTGTGCATCCCGGTTATGTTATGGGTCCGCCTGCGGATCGGAGAAGAAGACTGCAAGACTGTGTTGAATAAATTCTTTGAATGTGTCCACTGGTTCCGGATAAACAGATCTCCCGGCATATCGCCTCAGTGACGCAAAAACTAGGCATCTGCGTGAAGTGTTTGGAAAGATTCATCCTCTTCGTCGCAGCCTTTACTTGTAGGGTCTTCTCGGACACTGACAGTATCTCGTATACTATTGAAGAGGCAGTGGGCCTGTGGTTGTCTTCAGATGTCGCCTACTAAGGTTATTATTAGTTGTAGTTCCTAGTGTAGATCTCCAATCAGAACTGTAAGATTTGCTCTTTGTAGAGCTTAGTACATTCTGAAGCTGTCATGTCTACCAGGGTAAGCCTCCAGCCTCTTTGTTTTTGCGCTCTGCTCCGGGAGAGTTTTCCCCTCTTTATGGCCTTTTTGTGAGTTCTTGAAAAGAAAATACTAGTCGGACCAGCGCTTAGCTCCCATCAGAGATGCAAGATTTGCTCTTTGAGGAACCTACATCGAAAAGCTGCCGTGTCCACCAGGGTAAGCCTTCAGTCTCCTTGTTTTTACGCTGTGCTCCTGAAGAGTTTCCTCCTCTTTATGGCCTTTTTGTGAGTCCTTGAAAAGAAAAAACTAGCCTGACCAGCGCTTAGCTCCCATCAGAGATGCAAGAGTTGCTCTTTGAGGAACCTACATCGAAAAGCTGCCGTGTCCACCAGGGTAAGCCTTCAGTCTCCTTGTTTTTACGCTGTGCTCCTGAAGAGTTTCCTCCTCTATATGGCCTTTTTGTGAGTCCTTGAAAAGAAAAAACTAGCCTGACCAGCGCTTAGCTCCCATCAGAGATGCAAGAGTTGCTCTTTGAGGAACCTACATCAAAAAGCTGCCGTGTTCATCAGGGTAAGCCTTCAGTCTCCTTGTTTTTACGCTGTGCTGCTGAAGAGTTTCCTCCTCTTTATGGCCTTTTTGGGAGTCCTTGAAAAGAAAGCACCAAACTTTTTAGTCATTTAAATACAGGATGTTCCATCATAATAGGCTTTTATTTCTGTTTAAGCCATCCAGTACGATTAAAACTGCTTCAATGACGTTTCTCATCTGAATATCTGCAACTTTTACGTAAAAAATAAGTTATGTAACTTTTCTATTCTATTTGTATCTTCTATACTCGTATCGTTACTTCACCCTGTATATATTCTGCTTACCCCATACCGTCTATAGTCAGTAGTCGAAATTAACCCCTTTCGTGAGTAGCGGAACGGCCTGGCCTGTTTTTGATATGTTGTTGACGACACGAGAGCGCAACCGCAACACATTTGCCAAAATGAGAGAGTGGGAAAGGGGTGTAAGACAGATATAACTATTATAATAAATTCTATAGTTGTTAATCTAATTTTAATGTGCATTTATTAATTTATTCTTAAACCACAAATCTTAATTTAGGCTGCTTCTTTTTTAAACCCTTTAAAAAACATCCCTTATATTTCTGATTTCCTAATTATTTTCAAACGTTGTCTGAACTAAATTGAGTGCTTTCAATTGCATTTACATATTAAATATTTCTTTTTATCCTTTAAAGCGTTTTCACCCCTTATTAGTTTTAAATATTTCGAATTCTTATTCCCTTCGATATTTCTTACTGTCTATACGTTCGATGAGAGTAGGCAAGAGCGGAAAAAGTTTTATTAAAAAAGTCTTTTTCATTTCGATAAATTCAAAATCGTACTAGGTACACATTCTTTCTAAGAAGGCAGTGCTTGAAAAGCGTAGAGAACTGTTGAGCGTCGAGAAAAGTTCTATAACAAACTACGTCTTTTCATCGTTTAAAAGTTGGTTAATTAATTACATCTACATTTTTAGTAGTTTACGGATTTAATTAAGGTTTACCTTTACACATCAATGGGTTACCTCGGCTTGCTGGTGCGTTTTATAACTCATACCTACATTTTCTAAAAAAGGACTTGTAATGATGTAATGTACTTATACTACTATCGCCAAATTTAGTAAAAGATGCCCTAAATAGATATGATGCGGTTGTCTCAATATGTCCGATTTGAAAAATTAGAGTAGTCAAAAAGTCCTTAAAAGCTTCCGCAGTATGCAGTACCGGGAAGGTTTTCCAACCAAGGAATAAATTTTTTTAAGCTGACCTTACACAATCAATAATATTGACATAACTTTATCACAATGGCCGCATTCACCGGACGTAGCGTAAACTGATACCGATCCAGCTGCTACATATGTAGCGGTACAACGTCCGGTAAATTTGTTAAGTTGGCTTAAAAGTGAGCACAATTATGTCAATTACCCTAGGCCCCATAAAAGTATAATGCGCCACTGACTGGCGAGACTCTACATAGATTCCCGAATCGGAATTCAAAATGTATACGTGGTCCATCACAAATTCAAATTGACAACTACTTTTTAAAATACGCTACAACTCCGCTCCCAATAAGTAGCGGAAATAAAATATGCTCAAAAAATTGGCGACCGCTCTACAACATGTTGCGAGAGTAGCGCTCGGTAGCGGTGTTGTCAGCGGACGAATTCGCAACAGTTCCACAACAGTTACGTCCGGTGAATGCGACCATTGACTATTGATCGTGTAAGGTGAAAAACTGGATTGGCTGTCGATATTGATGGATTATAGAATTATGGAGGAAAATTCGGATTTTTGCCAATACTAGAAAGTGGAAGAGATATTGTCAATATTATTGACCATGTAGGGGTCAATTCAGTTCACGTCGTTTTTTTGTAAGGGTAGCAATCCTTATCAGGTTCCCGTGGGAACAATACCCTTCGACACTTCATAGAGCACTTTGCACTACGAACTATCCTATCCCAAGAACTGTTGAATCTGACCAACTCAATGTACTTAAAGAAAACAGCAAGAAATTCAGGTCTTGACCTCTTCATACCCTTATTGTTATTATCATTATTATTGCGGTTGAGGCTGGTCCCAGTGGTTCCTTGCATCGCAACCTCTTGGATCTCTTAATAATTTTGGCAGTTCTCTTTGGAGCATCTTCTCTTTTCCGAGACGACTGTGACGACTTCTTGTGAAAGCCTCGCACTGTAGCAGAAGATAAACTGGAGTTTCCTCTTCCTCTGCACATCCTCTGCATAGTTGGCTTTCTTCTAGTCCCATCTTATACAGGTGCTTTTAAAGCTGGTAATGACCCGTTATTATTGCCGTTGCCAGTCGTAATTCACCTCTGCTCATTCTGAGCGGAAAGCGGATTCTTTTGTCAGAGGGTTTCTCCAATAAAACTTTAAAATGCCCCTGTCAAGGAGCTTCTCTCCAATGTTTAATATACCACTTCACCTGAAGTGACTTTACTTCTCTCTTTGCCATTTCATCGGGGGGGGGGGGGGGGGGGCACAGGCTGGTTTTAGTTCAATGGGTTTTATTTTGCTGCCTTCTGTAACCAGACCGCCTGCTTTATTGTTCCTTATCGCACCCATACCAGGTTGAGAAAAAACATTCCTCCTAGCTCGTTCAATCTACGGATGCAGTTCGTTACTAGTCCGGGCCCCACCTTACAGACATTCAGCGCTTTAAGGGCTGCTTGTCTGTCATTATCTCAGTAATTATTAATAGGCCAGTCAGTAGAGGGTTTCTATGATGCAATAAATGGGGTAGAAGCTTTTATTTTTTTAAATTGTTTATATGGGTGTAAACATGTAAAAAACAAAAATGCTAACACTGGCGATCTCGGGAGACTTTTTGGCAGCCAAAAAACCCCAAAATTTTAGGACTTGCTTTGTTTTTTCGCCTATAACTCCTAAATGGAGCATCTTCACAAAAAAGTATCTTTGTAACAAATTTAAGAGCATTAAACTCTGCGTCGATTGAGTACCAACACTTAATAATTTGGTCAAGCGGTATGGTCGTCAACCGCGGTCAAAAAACGACGATTTTTCCCAACTGTTTCAAAAACTGACATATTGCATTATATATGAGTCTGCTGTTTAGAAATTAGTGCTTTAAGAGAAAAACTCATAAAATAAAAGTTGTAGAGCATCTAATTCTGCGTTCATGTGTATTAAAATTTTTAAATTCGGTCAAGCATACCTCTCCCAAATTGGCAATATTCTGATGTCCGGCAGTTGGTATAGTAAGAAAATAGTCCAGTCGAATAAGGATTTTTGGTCAGAATAATTCCTACGAGGCTGGATATTGGTCTACACGTACATTAAGATGTTCCAAATAAGTATATCACAAAATCAGAAAAATTTTGGCGGAGCAATTTGAGATATTCAAGGTCAAAAGCTACAAAAATTGATTTTGGCAAATGACTCCCCTTCTATAGATCGTACGTTGATGAAGGTTATTATAAAAATTATAGAAAACATTATTAGCTACAAGATTGGTTATACACATTTTTTCGAGATATAGCGCGGAGAAGGGTCGAATTCTGGTCATGGATAAACTCCGGAGTAAGACGCGTAAAGTCTTATAAAGGAGTCAGCCACTAAACTTACCGACTGATAATTAATGTGGCACTGTATGAAGTTGAATAAAGGATGTAATTAAAGATTTATAAAAGTAAAAATGGTGTTAGGTCTCGTCTTGATATATTGCAAAGAAATTTAAAAACAGATCGTTCGAAATTGTGACACTTAGTAAGCGCGCTATTCAACTTCAAGAGCTTCTTATTCACAACTTAGAGCCACGATAAAGATTTCCCATATCACATCTGATAGAATAATGACGTAGTTAAAGTTTTTTTAGAAACAAAGTGGTGCCAGGTCCCGCCCTTTTCATTTTATGAAGGATTTAAAAAAATTTTTATCGAAATTGAAAAATCAAGAACTGACTGGGTGACTGACTGACTGACGGGCCTATAATTTCAGTGTTAAATAGTTTTTAAAATATTAAAGGTGGAGAATAAATATGTTCTACTCTAATCTATAAAGGAGTGGCTTGGATACTATTATAGTAGTGCGTACAGAATTTTCGTGACTTGTGTGCCATCCGGTATAAATTTCTTAAACATCAATTTTAATAGGTACCTACGTAATACAATCTCTTTGATGATTCCACTTTATAATTGAGTAATCGACTAACAGTTGAGGAGAGCTGACTTCAAAGAGAGGATGACTAAGAAACGATTTCCATCAAATTCAATTGTTTTACACATGAAAACCACATTATAATCATCAAAGATATTTCCAATTTGAAGAATAAACACAACTTATGTTAAAGTCGAGAAATTTTCTTTTCGTGCACTGGAACTGTATGCTCTTCTTATTTGTTTAACATTGCTTTTATCATTATTTGCATTTGCTTGTCCTATTTGTTTTAAACTACTTGTTGTTTTATCTTTTCACTATATGAGAACAAATTTTATGTGCTGCATAGTACGTACTGTCGTATAATGTGATATCTACCAGAAGTTTTCTAGGCTAACGTTTAAGTAATTTCGTTTTCATAACGTATTAGAAATATAAAACGTATGCCTTTAGGCTCTCATTAAGCTGGGTTTATACGTTAGCAAAACAAAGGTCCTGGCAAGGCTCGGTAAAAAGTGCGAAAAACTATTTGTTTTCAAATTACGATCAAGTGCCCACTTGATAATCGTTTTGGCAATAAATAGGAAACCAAAAATTTTTTTCTTTTATCTTCAAGCGATTACATGCAATAATATCAGAGTTACATGTTACAGGAAAGTAAATATTAAATTTCTTGACTCAGATTACATCAAAATAGACAAAAACAAGGGTATGGGATTTCACTCGTGGCAATATTGACGTTGGTGTATTTTTTACCGCAGTGAGAAAAATATTAAAAATTCTGAAGGACCAACTTAATACTTATTGTATATCGTAGATTTTATGTACCAAAATTCAGACTAACTATAACCACGACATTTGCAGATGATACAGCTGCATTATCATCCCATCCTAGGGCAACATTTAATTCAAAAAGAGGAAACTGCTTCTTAGTGACCTTGAATGGTAAGCATTAAATGTGAAGAAAATGCAATATGTCTGGGTACTGTAGGATTCACGTTACTCCGAAATTACTTCCTGACTTACTGACTTACGGTGCTTACGAAAATGCTTACGGTGCGTCGGTTGGAAAAGTGCCATAAATTAAACTTATAAAGCCATCTGAGACATTTGTTCAAACCTTTACCTGGAGGAATTAAAGAAAAGAGGTAACGTTTTGAACAAAAATGTTTAAGATGGCTTTGTTAGTTTAATCTATGACCCTTTTTAACCGGCTTACCGTAAGTAAAGTCAAGAAGTTGTAACGTGAAACCTACAGTAACAGTGGAATTGCTTGCTAAAGATTTTTCTGACTTATGCCATCGCAGAGAGGTTATGGTAGGTACGCTCCGTAAAGTTGTCGGTAACTTTACCACCAGCAGAGAGGTACAATAATGAACAATCTCTTTCTATTCTATTCTTCTATTGATTGTATTGAACCTCTCTGCTGGTGGCGTAAGTCAAAAAGAACTTTACGGAGCGGAATTAGAATACAATAGTGAATAGATGCATCCCTTAGAAAAGTCAAATAAGTAGGTAATTGTTATAATCTGGTTTGACATTTTAAGGGTTTTTGTCACTTATTTTACAAAAACGAAATCCGCTATGGGGTTGCTAATAGTAGATTTATGCAAAAAATAGAAGAAAGACCATTGCCTACCTACTTGACTTTTCTAAGGGAGGCCTCTATCACTATATGTAGCCTCTCTGCGGGTGGCTTAGCCAGAAAAAATTTTAGGAACTGGCCAGGCTATACAATCACGTATTCACTAAAAGGAAGCTTTTAGAAAGAAATTATTGATATACTGTGTGTGCAAAAGGTACTTAATATGCCACAAATCTCAGTAAATGAATAAATATCCACTCGAGGCAAAAATGTATCAAATAAAAGTTTGTTTGGTACTTAGATTTCCACCAAAAGGCAAAATTTAAATCATATTTTTTCAAATATCTAATAAAGCTCGGTGAGTTACACTTCCCTGAAGTAACTTTTGACTAAATGAGTCTTAAAATATAGGATGATTCGTTTAAAAACGTCCAGTAGATGATACACCATATGAACGTCATAAATAAATATTTTTTCAATTTGTTCCTAATACTGGAAGAGTTCAAAAAGATTACAACCTATTAGAGCACCCTGTATAACCTTTGATATCATTCCAATTAATGAAAGTAAGGCAAATGGAAGATATTATCAGTAAACACCCTTTGCCTCGTATTTTGCTTGGGAAGAAATTGTTTTTTTTTTTCAAATCATTCAATTTTTGCATCTTCATTAGTTCATTCAATTCAATTTGCACCTATGTAGCCAGGTGTCCTGCGCTCCAGAATTGAAGTTTCACGCTTTGGATTTATCTGACTCCAACTGTGTTTCTTGGGTTTGCAGCTAGTTACGATTCTAATCTTGTAACTTTAAGCACTTCAGTTTGAAGACTACCAGCTTCTCCTATTTGGAGCTACTCTTGTTATCGAACCAGTTTGCTCTGCGGTGTCTTTTTGTGTGCTCATTGTACACGTAGGTATACGTTTTCTCAGACAACACTGTTTGTTCAACAGTCCAGCTTTTTGTCCAAGTTGTTATCTTCGGATTTTTAACGTTTCTTGACTTTATTTTTTGGAACGAAGACTAATTAGCTTCCCGCTCCTTGTGCTGCAGATGTTTTTCCAGTGTGGAACAGCGGGTACTTCCGATACCCTCGTAAAGTCAGTGTCTTAAAATGGCACGTAATTGTAAACGTGGACAGTGGACACTCCTGGTCTTGGTATGGTGTGAACCCACCTCTTCTGGTTTGGCTTAGTCTGGTGTTTCGTTTCAATCAGTTTTAAAACCAAAGCTTGCTTAGAGTTCCGTGGAGGTTATGACCATCTAGATTTATTTTAAATTGCCAAACAGCTAGACCAGAACCCAATTTTTCCACTATTCGTAATAGTCCAGTCAATGGGGAGAAAAACAGGCCATTGCCTTACAAAAGGTGGTGTAGTTCTGATTTTTGAATATGTTATTGGGTTAGGGGCCCTGATAAAAAATACAAGTTTTCGACCTCGAGGGGAGTCCGCGCGATCCGCCATCTTGGGTTAAAGGTACTAAAAATTGGTTTTTCTGATTTAATTTCTTAACGGTTGATCCCACAACAAAACTGTCAAATCCAACTTTGGAGAGAACAAAATGCCCTACAATATTTGTGCTATTGATTTTTTCCTATCTGTTACGGTTTCTGAGATATAAGCTGGAGAAAATCGCTATTTTTACAAAAATGAATTTTTTTGGTAAACTTCACTTGGAGACTTTTTTACCGTTCATTTGAGAGAAAATTCTTTGAAACAAAAGTTGTAGGATTTTAAATTGCATTCAAATTGTGTGTATCACTGATATTTTAACTCAACCAGATCCAAAGTTAGAGCAGTTTTATGATAACCTATAAATGTCGAAAAATGAGTCATGAGTGTTCATTTTTCATTTTCATTCATTTTTTCATTCATTCTTTCTTAATATTCATTTTTTCTTAATATAGCGTTTTTCTCCAGCTTATATCTCAGAAACCGTAACAGATAGGAAGAAAACTAATAGAAATAATATTGTAGGGCATTTTGTCCTCTCCAAAGTTGAATTTGACAGTTTTGTCGTGAGATTAACCGTTAAGAAGTTAAATTGGAAAACCCAATTTTTCGTACCTTTAATCCAAGATGGCGGATCGCGCGGACCCCCCTCGAGGTCGAAAACTTGGATTTTTTGTCAGGGCCCCTAACTCAATAACATATTAAAAAATCAGAACTACACCACCTTTTGTAGGGCAAAACCCCCCATTGACTGGACTATAATTAAATTGTCTCGCATTTTTCTTAAAATTACTAAAAATCTTGTATTTAGAATCACAAATTGCCTTGGAAACAGCCGCCTGTACACAATTTATTTTTTTTTAATATTCTTTAATCCTCAAGTGGTTATTCGATTGGTCTTAAAGCTGTTTGTGCAAAATAACGAGCTGCTAAACAACGTTTTAATTTTCACAAACTGATTTCATTAAATTTTTGTTGTTTTTTTTGCGTAGGCGTAGGTATCCACTGGAATAGCCATTTTCTCGTACAATTTCAAAAAATTAATTAAATGCGGAAACCTAAAATCGAACGTTATGAGGGTAAAATAATTAATGAGACTCCCACAGACGTCTATATGTTTAGTGAAAAATATGTAGCAGGAAAACATTTTTCCAAAATTCCAAAATAATTTCTGCAGGAAATACTTAATAAGCCTACGTTGAAAATTGTATATACGATATAAATCAAGTTTTAATTAATTCATCTTTAATTAGTGCTCTTTGAAAGTAAATTGTTCAGTTATGAATTTACTTATTCGTTATTACGTGCTTCGATTTTTAATTTAAAAATTAATTTTTTTAAGTTTCTACCTATACCTGATTGTATTTTGAAATCTAGGCACGTAATTAATTTATTTCGACAATCTTTCAGCGATAGAGATAAGATAGAGCTCTCTGAAGAGCTATCACAAAGCTGAGCACAGGGTGTTCGGCGTATAGACGTAACATGGGCCATGGGAGCCATCGTATGAGTTAGCAGCAAAACTATTTCAGAAACCCAGGTTTGCTACAGAAGTTCCCTTATCCGTCCTAAAATACCTCCAACCTCTAGCTGTTTAGAATCCTTAATTTGTAAATAAATTCAAAAATGGCGAGTTGAAGTGGGAATACGTAATTCATTTACCCAAAAGACCTCTCTGTGCCTCGAGAGGGCTAATTAGCGTGCACGCCTCATCAAGATTTCTTGATGTGTGGGAAATGTGGGGAGTTCAGTTTCAAATTAATTTAAAAAGTAGTTGTGTTACCAAGCACATGGTTCATCTGAACTAATTTTAAGAAAATGTTTCTCTGCTTGTGCGGTTTTTATGTTTTTACTACAAGTCACTCGCTCCCCACCCCTTCATTTTCATAAAATGCTTTGATAATCATTCTAAAAGCAGAAAATGCTTCAAACTCGACTGTCTTCTCTTAAAAAATAAAACAAATCACTTACATAAGCATCGAAAGGCTCGTCTTCGGGCGTCAAAGCTAAAGAGCTTTTACGATGAGCAATAAGGCTGCTATTTGTTTCTGAAAAAAAAAGTAAATTTTAAAACAAATCGATTTGTTTCACACTAAAATGAGGGTAAGTTTGAACCAAAAATAGAGTAAAGTAATTGAGAGAAATGCACTAACTTGCTTTCTATTTAGGGTGGAAATTTCACTAATAGGCTTTTTACAAAATGCCTCCAACCAACTTGAAATTGTAACAAAATTTTTGTGTCAATTTCACTTTCGTTTCAAAACACGCCACAAAATTACTTTTAATATTTATTAATTATTTATAAACGAGAGCTCAATTTGTTTTAATCGGTTAATTAAAATCTAGAAGTTCGGAAAAATTGTTAACGCTTTTCACACGGTTCATTGGGCATCAAAATGTTTAGAAAGTTTATTTTTGGTTATTTCGTTTTCCTCGTTCGCTCTTAATCTCACGAAAGAGAAATTTTCAAGTCTTTAGTAGTGGAAACTTCTAAGGAGATACTTTTAGTTCAAAATTTCAAGATGTTAGTTGAAGTAAAAGCTAAATTTTACAAGTTGGGTGAAAATTCTAAACTTTTATGGAATGAAAAGGTTACGTTTCATATATGAGAAGGATTAAGTTATTGTGAGGGCTTGAACTTTTCAAATTGTGCGTTCGATTTACTCCGATAGGCACTGGGTGGGCTTAAATGGATGTACTTAGTTCAGTCAACGAAGGCCAAAAATGGACTTTGCCTTAAAAAAATTTAATAGTTTTGAAACTTCACTTACTCATGTTATGTAGGTGTCTAGTGATGTCTCCTAAGTTCTCAGGAATCAGAGACGAGCTCTAACCGGTAGTGACCGAAAACTTGTCACTTTTTTCGACTTTTCGTTAATATCTCAAAAACTATTAGTCAGAGCAAAATTGTGATTATATAAAAAAATAAAGTTGATGAACGTGGCTACAATATTGATTAGATGCATGTTTTTTGTATTTTTAGTAATTACCGAGTTAAGGCGTCCCCGTCGGTAAGCATCTTAGATTCCGTTAAAGTTCAAATTAAAGCATTGATACAATTTTCAACGCCTTATAACTCGATAAATATAAGGAATACAAAAAATATTCATATATTCAATTCTGTAGCACACTTTATCAGCTTTATTTTTTTATATAATCACATTTCTGCTCCCACCCATAGTTTTCAAAATATTAACGAAAAACTAAAAAAACAGTTTTTTGCCTAAACTTGGAATTTTTGTTATCATTTAACGCGCTCTAGCGCCTAAACCGTTCGTGTGAAGAAGAAACAAGATAGACATAATTTGTAGTAAATTTAATATTCTTTAGTTTTGTAGTACAACCCTTTTCTCTAAAAGTGGGTAGTTTTTGAGTTATAAGTGAAAAACTAACATAACAGTTTTTTGGCTTCAGTAGGAATTTTTATTAAAATTTTAACGCGCTCTAGCGCCTAAACCGTGCGTGTGAAGAAAAAACCGAACGGATAAGACATTTGATATTCTTTAGTTTTGTAGTGAAACGCTTTTGTCTAAAAGTGCGTAGTTTTTGAGTTATCAGTCAAAAACTAAAAAAACAGTTTTTTGGCTATAGCTAGATTTTTTCTTATACTTTAAGGCGCTCTAGCGCCTAAACCGTTTGTGTGAAGAAACAACTTAATAGACATAATTTGTATGAAATTTGATTATCTTTAGTTCTGCAGTGAAACGCTTTTCTCTAAAAGTGCGTAGTTTTTGAGTTATAAGTCAAAAACTAAAAAAACAGTTTTTTGGCTATAGCTAGATTTTTTCTTATACTTTAAGGCGCTCTAGCGCCTAAACCGTTTGTGTGAAGAAACAACTTAATAGACATAATTTGTATGAAATTTGATTATCTTTAGTTCTGCAGTGAAACGCTTTTCTCTAAAAGTGCTTAGGTTTTGAGTTATCAGTCAAAAACTAAAAAAACAGTTTTTTGGCTATAGCTAGATTTTTTCTTATACTTTAAGGCGCTCTAGCACCTAAACCGTTTGTGTGAAGAAAAAACTTAATAGACATAATTTGTAGGAAATTTAATTATCTTTAGTTCTGTAGTGAAACGCTTTTCTCTAAAAGTGCTTAGTTTTTGAGTTATAAGTCAAAAACTAAAAAAACAGTTTTTTGGCTATAGCTAGATTTTTTCTTATACTTTAAGGCGCTCTAGCACCTAAACCGTTTGTGTGAAGAAAAAACTTAATAGACATAATTTGTAGGAAATTTAATTATCTTTAGTTCTGTAGTGAAACGCTTTTCTCTAAAAGTGCTTAGTTTTTGAGTTATAAGTCAAAAACTAAAAAAACAGTTTTTTGGCTATAGCTAGATTTTTTCTTATACTTTAAGGCGCTCTAGCACCTAAACCGTTTGTGTGAAGAAAAAACTTAATAGACATAATTTGTAGGAAATTTAATTATCTTTAGTTCTGTAGTGAAACGCTTTTCTCTAAAAGTGCTTAGTTTTTGAGTTATAAGTCAAAAACTAAAAAAACAGTTTTTTGGCTATAGCTAGATTTTTTCTTATACTTTAAGGCGCTCTAGCACCTAAACCGTTTGTGTGAAGAAAAAACTTAATAGACATAATTTGTAGGAAATTTAATTATCTTTAGTTCTGTAGTGAAACGCTTTTCTCTAAAAGTGCTTAGTTTTTGAGTTATAAGTCAAAAACTAAAAAAACAGTTTTTTGGCTATAGCTAGATTTTTTCTTATACTTTAAGGCGCTCTAGCACCTAAACCGTTTGTGTGAAGAAAAAACTTAATAGACATAATTTGTAGGAAATTTAATTATCTTTAGTTCTGTAGTGAAACGCTTTTCTCTAAAAGTGCTTAGTTTTTGAGTTATAAGTCAAAAACTAAAAAAACAGTTTTTTGGCTATAGCTAGATTTTTTCTTATACTTTAAGGCGCTCTAGCACCTAAACCGTTTGTGTGAAGAAAAAACTTAATAGACATAATTTGTAGGAAATTTAATTATCTTTAGTTCTGTAGTGAAACGCTTTTCTCTAAAAGTGCTTAGTTTTTGAGTTATAAGTCAAAAACTAAAAAAACAGTTTTTTGGCTATAGCTAGATTTTTTCTTATACTTTAAGGCGCTCTAGCACCTAAACCGTTTGTGTGAAGAAAAAACTTAATAGACATAATTTGTAGGAAATTTAATTATCTTTAGTTCTGTAGTGAAACGCTTTTCTCTAAAAGTGCTTAGTTTTTGAGTTATAAGTCAAAAACTAAAAAAACAGTTTTTTGGCTATAGCTAGATTTTTTCTTATACTTTAAGGCGCTCTAGCACCTAAACCGTTTGTGTGAAGAAAAAACTTAATAGACATAATTTGTAGGAAATTTAATTATCTTTAGTTCTGCAGTGAAACGCTTTTCTCTAAAAGTGCTTAGTTTTTGAGTTATCAGTCAAAAACTAAAAAAACAGTATTTTGGCTAAAGTTGGAATTTTTGTTAAATTTTTAACGCGCTCTCGCACCTAAACCGTTGGTTTGAAGAAAAAAAACCTAGCAAACTAATTTCTAGGATACTTAATGCATTTTATGTTAGTTTGGAAATACTTATCCCTGAAAGTATAGGTTTGAAGTTTTAAGCGAAAAACTATTTGGCCAATCTTAGAATTTTTGTCAAACTTTAACGCGCTCTAGCGCCCAAACTGTTCGTGTGAAGAAGAAACCTAATAGACATAGTTTGTATGAAATTTGATGTGGTTGATTTTTATATAGAAGAACTTTGCTGAAAAAGTGCGTAGTTTTTGAGTTATAAGCGAAAAACTAAAATACAATTTTTTGACTATAGTTTGAATTTTTGTTAAAATTTGACGCGCTGCGCTCTAGCGAAAACACCTAATAGCCTAATAGACATAATTTATAGAAAATTTAATATCCTTTATTTTTGTACTAAAACACTTTTCTCTAAAAGTGCTTCGTTTTGAGTTATATATTATAAGCGAAAAACACTTTTGGCAAATGTTGGAATTTTTCTTATATTTTAACGCACTCTAGCGCCTAAACAGTTTGTCTGAAGAACAAACTTAATATACATAATGTGTAGAAAATTTGATGTGGTTTATTTTTATATAGAAACACTTTGCTCAAAAAGTGCGTAGTTTTCGAGTTATAAGCGAAAAACTAAAAAAACAATTTTCAGCCACAGTTGGAATTTTTGTTAAACTTTAACGCGCTCTATCGCCTAAGCCGCCCGTGTGGAGAAAAACCTTAATAGGCATAATTGTTAGGAAATGTAATATCCTTACTTTTCGTACTGAAACACTTTTTGCTAAAAAGGCGCAGTTTTCGAGATATCAACGAAAAATGGACTAGCCTGTAGAAAATATAAAATGAATTTTCAGTAGATAAGCCTTTATAATAGCTCCATGGTGCCATTGGAAGCGCTGCATAACAGCATAACCCCACTTTATATTATTTTAAATAATTTGGTTTTATTTTAAAAACAGTCACCAAGTCTTGTTGGCACTTTTTAATTTGTTTTCACTTAAGTATTAACGAACTCGTATTAAATTGGCTATTGTTACAAAATAAGTATTTATTTCCAGCCTACTGCAATTCTCCATTGTTCTTAAATGTTTATTAATATCTTTTGTTTTCATTCAATACAGTACTGAAAGCTCCACGATACCTGCTTCGCGTCTTAAAATGAAAATTTTTATAAAAAATCGTTTTATAATATCTTCCTTGTCAATTTAATCACGTAAACTTTTTGAAATTACGTTTAATAACTCGAGTAGAAATTTGCATATTTTTCTAATGTTGAACAGATTTATAACTCTCCAGTGATTATAACGACGCCGCAGTTAATTTATAAACTGGTTGACAAGTCAACTTAATTCTTTAAAAGGCATCTTAATGTAAACGGTAATTATTCCACAAGTTTTTATTTGCTTCATACCGAATTAATGCGATTAAATGTATGTCATACTTTTTCCCAATTAAAAGACTAATTAACGTAACTTCCTGCGATTTTGGAGCTCCAAATCTTACGTTCAACTTTAGATGAGTTTTACACGTATACCAAGTATATACATAGTGGGTAGTATATAGGTACAATATGGTTAAATGAGGAACATACTGCCCCAAAAAACAGATGTGAGTGGAAGTCTACGAAATTTCTAGAGTATTTTGTATGGTGCTGTTTTGTCTACCCCAGATACGGCCCCTTCTCCAAGTTGGTTTTACTACCTCGAAATCTTTTTCTAATATTGATACTTTTTAGGTTTATTTGGTCCTCAAATGCAGTGGTTCTGACGTTATATCTAGAGTTTAATACAGGGCGATCTATCGCGTAAACTTTTTCCAGACGTTTCCCTTCTACTATCAGTATTTCTACTCTAGTGGAATCGTTCTTTCTGCTTTTGTATTGAAAAGTAAGCCAGATAAGGCAAACTTGTATAGAACCTTTTTTGTAGAGCAACAAATTTCCCACAAAAAAGTCCTAGACCACCCTACTCGACTAAAACTAATTTAGGCGTCAAAAGGATCGTTCCAAAATGATTAATTCGGGTAACGCGCGGAATTGATGGTAGGCACCGGCTTAATTAAGAGTTCAAACGTTCAAAAGAAAGTAAAACGTAATTTGAAAATTTTGAAAAAATTTCTAAAATGTGCTAGATCTTAATAACAATTTTTCGCCGATAATTAGAAGTCATTTGCGATTATTTCGGATTTTTCTTAAACAAAAGAACAAAGAACCAATTTTTCCTAAAATCCAAACACTCCATAAATAACAAAGTTGAAGTAGTACGTAATTAATCTTGTGGCCACCCGGTATGATGAAAAGAAAGAATAATCTAGCGAATTGAATTAATGTAATCGAGTTAATTTGTTAATGAAATGACTAAAATTTACCGTTGTTAGCGAAATTAATTTTCTTGAATTAATTTACAACTTTCAAACATGACGTAGATACGTTAGATAAATAATATTTTACCTTCATAGCTTAGAGTTGAGTAATTCGTAATATTAAATTATTAAAATTAGCTTTAGTCGTGCACAATAATAAATAATAAATTGTGGGGAATATTTAAAATAGGTTAATATTGACCCACTTTTTGAAATACATCTTAAGGCCAAAAAGATGTAATTTAAGCTTTTATATTGTTTTAAAAGAGTCACTCGAAAAAATAGCTCCCAGCCATTTTAATTACTTTAATAAAATCTTTGTGTTCTCTTGTATACTCTATCAACAATTAAAAAAGACTTTAGTTAAACCAAATTTGCTATTTTTTATTCGTCAACCACGACTTTGCCGGAGGCTAGTTCTTGATTTGAATTTTATTAAAAAAATAATTCGTTTTCAAAAAACGCTCTTAAGTCAGGTTAAGATAAGGTTAAATATTAACTAATTGAATCGCTTAAAATAACCATATAGTGAAAATAAAGTTCAGTATGTAAAATAAGAGAGTTGTTCTTGGCTAAGTCGCTACGTCAGATATACCTACGCTAAACTTCAACGCGTTCGTTTAGCGCCTAAACCTAAACGGCACGTCTGACGACAAAAATCTATGAGGCATAATTTGTAGGAAAGTTAATGTCATTCATTATTGTATAGTAACATTTTTCTCTAAAACGGCGTAGTTTTTGAGTTACAAGCGAAAAACTAAAAAAACATTTTTTTTTTATAAACTTGTAATTTTTATTAAACTTTAACACGCTTTAGCACCTAAACCGTTTATGTGAAGACAAAACCTAATTGGCATAATTTATGGTAAATTTAATATCCTTTCTTTTTGTACTAAAACACTTTTCTCTAAAAGTGCGTAGTTTTTGAGTTATAAGCCAAAAACTAAAATAACTGTTTTTTGGTCGATTATGGAATTTTTATCAAACTTTAACGCGTCCTAGTCCATAAACCTTTTATCTGAAGTAGAAAACCTAAGAGATATAATTTGTAGGAAATTTGATAAAGTTTAGTTTTATATTAAAGTAATTTTCTCAAAAAAACGTAGTTTTCAAGTTATAAGCACAAAACTAAAAAAACAATTTTTGGCCGATTTTGGAATTTCTGCCAAAATTCAACGCGCTCTAGTGCCTAAATCGTTGACATAATAAAAAAACTCTACCAAGATAATTTGTAGAAAATTTAATTTGCTTAGTTTTGGAATAAAAACGTTTTTCTTCAATTGTGGGTATTATTCGAGTTACAAGCGAAAAACTAAAAAATAACTATTTTTGGCCTTCGTTGGAATTTCTCTAAAATTCAACGCCCTCTAGCGCCGAAATCGTTGACATAAGAAAAAAAACTCTACCAAGATAATTTGTAGAAAATTTAATTTGGTTTGTTTGGGAATAAAAACGTTTTTCTTCAATTGTGGGTATTATTCGAGTTACAAGCGAAAAACTAAAAAACACTATTTTTGGCCATCGTTGGAATTTCTCCAAAATTCAACGCCCTCTAGCGCCTAAATCGTTGACATAAGAAAAAAAACTCTACCAAGATAATTTGTAGAAAATTTAATTTTCTTTGTTTGGGAATAAAAACGTTTTTCTTCAATTGTGGGTATTATTCGAGTTACAAGCGAAAAATTAAAAAACACTATTTTTGGCCATCGTTGGAATTTCTCTAAAATTCAACGCCCTCTAGCGCCGAAATCGTTGACATAAGAAAAAAAACTCTACCAAGATAATTTGTAGAAAATTTAATTTGGTTTGTTTGGGAATAAAAACGTTTTTCTTCAATTGTGGGTATTATTCGAGTTACAAGCGAAAAATTAAAAAACACTATTTTTGGCCATCGTTGGAATTTCTCCAAAATTCAACGCCCTCTAGCGCCTAAATCGTTGACATAAGAAAAAAAACTCTACCAAGATAATTTGTAGAAAATTTAATTTTCTTTGTTTGGGAATAAAAACGTTTTTCTTCAATTGTGGGTATTATTCGAGTTACAAGCGAAAAACTAAAAAAAACTATTTTTGGCCATCGTTGGAATTTCTCCAAAATTCAACGCCCTCTAGCGCCTAAATCGTTGAGATAAGAAACAAAACTCTACCAAGGTAATTTGTAGAAAATTTAATTTACTTTATTTTTGTACAGAAACACTTTTCTCTAAACGTGCGTATTTTTCGAGTTCTAAGCAAAAAACTAAAATAAACCAGTTTTTGGTCGAATTTGAAATTTTTGGCAAACTTTATGACGCTCTAGCGCCTAAACCATTCGTCTGAACAAAAAACTTAATTAACTTAATTTACTGGAAATTTGATAAAGTTTATTTTTATATAGAAGCACTTTGCTCACAAACTGCGTAGGTTTCGAGTTATAAGCGAAAAACTAAAACTACAATTTATTGTTTGGCTCAAGTTGCAATGTTTGTTAACTTTATCGCGCTCTAGCGCCTAAACCGTTTGTCTCATGAAAAAACTTACTTACTTAAAAACTTACGAAAAAACTTAAAATGATTTATAGGAATTTAATATGGTTTGTTTTTGTATAGGGGTACTAATAACTTAAAAAAGGGCACTTTTTCAGCACCCCAAAAAAGTCAATAACGATCAAGAAAAATACTGCGATATTTTTTTCCGCCAAACTGCTGAACTGGAAATGGTTGTCGAATAGGGAGGGAAATGTGATTTTTCTTAAAAATCTATTAGAAGGGACAACATTTTTGTGAAAATTAAATTCGAGACAGATGCCATGCGGAACAGAGAGGCTAGTAAAAATCCCACTTCTCCAGGATCTGAAAATTTTATTTAATTAGGCCCATTTTATAACCTTTAAAAGGGGCCTGATGACGTTTTTCCTTAAACTATTATTTTTGAGTATTTTTGACTCAAATAAAATACACTTGCAAGCCACTCGATGTGTTGAAAATGATTTGTAACCGACTAATTATCATTATTCAAGGTACTTTAAATGCGATTAATGATATAATAGCATTGCAGGGGAAGGTGTACCATAAAATTTGTTTCTAAAACCCACGATCGAGATCGAAACTAAAACTTAAAACGTTTACATGTAATTTCCCTATGTTGCTTGTTGAAACGGGCGTACTGTACGTAAATGCTTCTCAAAGTAACCTTATTTTAATTGTTAAATCAACCACTTTTTGGTTAATGCTCAACAAAAGTTTCTTTTCGAAGTCTCCCTCGTAAGTATTAGATAATTTGCATCTAAGGTATCTGCGATTAACCTTGAGTAAGTACAATCGTTGTAATTACGCGTATGTGCTTTAGAGGTAATTTTTAAACTGCACAATAAAAAAATTATAGTATTTGAACTTAATTAAAAGAAAATTAAGTATACCATTATTATCTTCTTGTGTAGTTCCATCACTTAATGTTGCCATCTCAACAGGAATCTTGTCGCCCTGTATAATCATCCTCGTACGTTCAAATAAACACACACCATTAGATTTGTCGTCCTAATAACGATAACACCTTATCACGCACTTTAAAATTACACATTTTCACTTATCTTTTAAAAATAATAATAATAATATTAGCATTAAAAAAAAGTGTAACGCGTGTTGCTTTATAAGTTGTCCGAACGGTAACTAGAAAGTAAAACAAAAATGTTAAATACTAAACCACGTAAGTTCATTAGTCTAAATTATGACGTAATCAAATCGCGGCTCATATGTAGTAATTGGTCATGAATGATATTTTGATACCTATTTATCCAAAAAAAATGTTCAAGTTATTTTTTTAATTTCCTCGAAAAGATGGGACTGTAATTATTTCTGAGAGAAAATTAAAAAAATAATTTCTCGCTTCCAGCGTTATCATTTTCACTTTTTTTAATTGAAAATTTGATTAAAAATTAATTTTATTAAAAAAAAGTGTACCTAAGTTTGATTTGAAAATAATTTTTAATGTACAAAAAAGGCTCCACTTATTATTTTTAACTACGCTCAAGGAGGTAAAAAATAATTTAAGAATTAAGTGTAGAAAAGGAACCAACTCTTACATTTTGAAAATGTGAGTTTATACAGGGTGTCTGTAAAATATACTGACAATCATTCTGACTTAATTCATCTATACAGGGTGGCCAGAATGTCACTAACGTTGCATCGGTGACTTTGTGTTATTATAAGAGATGGAGAGTTGGTCAATTTAGTAGAGTTAAACATTGTTGCCAAGTTTCCTCGTTATTAAACAAAATCCTGAAAATTCATCAAATTCTTAATCGGCCCTACTATCTTGTTAGTTGGTGAAAAGGCATAAAAGCTGTAGGGATATAATAGTTATGTTCAATGTAAACAAGGCAATCTTACCATAAAAATTTTGAATTATTATTTTCGGGCAAAGAAACTTAGAAAAAGTCTGTCAGGATGTGTGTCAGTGTGTATGTAACGTCGCCAAACAAAAACTACTAAAGCGATTTTATTGAAATTTGGTTTCAGCCACTTTAATCGAATTTCATTGACAAAATAAACTTTTTAAAAATATCGATACAGGGTGGCCCAAAATAAAGGGGTTATTTTGGTCGCATTTCGGAAAATTTTCACCCACACTATTTACACGAGGCTATAAGTTAGTAAATATTGGCTCTAATTCAAAAAATAAATTTTCAAATTTTTAAATTCAAAATGGCGACCAGTATAACGATTGTCCCGTTTTCTAGTTTTTCTATTATAACTTTGGAGATTATTATTATTATAAAAATATAAAAACAGGAATGTATAGGCAAAATATAGGGCTTTAGTTTGGATGAAGTCGATTTTTTAAATAATTTCAAAATTCACAATTTTTAAAGACCAAAGTTGACTAAAATTTAAAAACTGATTTTCTCAAAATCCGCACCGGCTATTTTGTCTATATTGTAATATGTTGTAGATATCGAAGTTCTTCATTAATCAACTTAGTTTCATTTTGCGCTATGCGCTTAGTTTCGGAGCTATGATTTTTTTGAAGGTCAAAGTTTCAAAACTTTATAATTTTCTTTTGTAATTAAAATCTGTAATTGCAAGTTGGTATATTAATATATTCCATTAGTTTCTATTATTTGTTACAATTTTGGTTTCAAAAACACTTCCGGTTAAACCGGAAATTAGCCAAGTGAAATGAGTTTTTGAAAACACCCTGTATATTTTACAATTTTTTAAAATATGATCAGATTAATTGTTCAATGATACCAAACATGTTAATTTTGCACTTCCGGTTTATTCGGAAATAGTGTTAGACTTTCAATTTTTAATGCAACACCCTGTATATTTTAAATGGTTTTTAGGACTGTAAAATTATCTATCTAGTGATAGCAAACATTTTACATTTTGACTTCCGACTCGGAAATGAAATCGTATTTCTCATTTCAAGTAGAAACACAGAACTTCTGAGCATACTGTTGTTAGGTACTATCTCTGTTATCTTTTTTAATATTTTCAACGCCTACGAAAAAGTCAAAATATCCTTCAAATATCATCAAACACTTATACATCATCCAGGTTTTCAAAATTTAACCAATAGAAAAAATATATGCTACTCGTTTTTTGGGAGGGGGGGGGCTCTTTTGGCTGCATCTGTTAGCTGGACAACATATAGTGGTCAAGTTGTTCAATTTGTATAAATTGTTTTTTACAGCTATAAAGTTTGATGTATAATTTCGTAAATTACCCCAGTCTCAGCGTCTCAGCAGAAGAAACGCATAATTATTGACTACAGAATTACATAATTTTCGATATAATACGTGTTTGAATCGAGTCAATGGTTTATTACCCCCAAACAAAAATAATCCCTCAATCATCTCAATCCACCACTTCATTTAAGTTTTTGTTTGAATGAAAGATTTCTAACGACTAGTAGAATTCTATAACATTAAGAATTAATTATTTATTATAGTATATAAATATGTACAGGGTGGCCCAATTAAAAATATTTGAGTAAAATATTTTGTAGGCCTTAAAATGTTCCAAAAAATATCCAGGCACTTCGATTTTGTTACCGAGGGGGACACGATTACGGTCAATTTATTGCTTTCCTCCACATTTTATCTCCCCAGAGAGGGTAGCAACCTTTTCAATACCCTTAATAAAGAATGCGTGCTGAGTGTAACCTCATTTTAACGTTCATTTATTTCTTCTATTTGCGCCCACGACATTCCGACACTTTTTTTGTAGATACATCACGTGGAACGTGCCCGTATAACTTTTCTCAACGTCAGGATATGGAAAATTGTGATCTACAGTTATTGTTACACTTTGATAGATATTTTTGGACGCCCAAATGTCAAGGATGACACAAAATAAATCAAAAACAAGTTGGATTGGTGTTAAGATGATATTAGGGATCGAGGGCACCAAAATATTACGTGGCCTCGATGATCTAGAATTTTCTGACTTTACTCTCCCAGTCACATATCAGTTTTAAATTTCACCTTTCTAGCTCTTATAGTTTTAGCCGTTAAAGCTGTTCACTGACTGGCGGAAAATCCACAAAACTGGATATCATATTTAATGAATGTTAGTGACATTTATGGCTCTGCCCGTTTGAGAAACAATTTTGACGCCCGAGACTATAAGAGCTCGAGAGAGATGATATTTAAATCGATGTATCCCAGAACCGCAGAGTCACATCAATAGTCAGTACCTACTTCATGATATCCCTCGGACATTAGGCCTTTTCAAAGTTTTCTGACTTTTAGAATAATTGAGATGAATACCTACTTACAATTAGCCCACCCTATGTTTATGTATTCCAAATATCGACACTACAGTTAAACTGTGACTTGGAAAAATGGTGTACTCATCTAGGTATATAAAACATTGGAAGGTTACGAACGTGGCTCTATTTTTTCGAATTAATTATGTGTCTAAGCAACTGGTCCCCTATATCGGAAATAAACGATCATTTAGTGCCTAATCGTTAGTGCCTCTTAGTGCTTCATACCCGAACTCAACAGCACCAACGGTTCTCCAGTATCTCCGTATCAAAAGGGCCTGCCCACTTCACGCTTTGTCAGAAGCACTAACGATCATTTAGTGCCTAATCGTTAGTGCTTCGTTAGTGCCTCGTAGTGCTTCATACGCGAACTCAGCAGCACCAACGGTTCTTCAGTAATTAACGCATCAAAGGGGTCTGCCCACTTCACGCTTTGTCAGAAGCACTAAAGATCGTTTAGTGCCTAATCGTTAGTGCTTCGTTAGTGCCTCTTAGTGCTTCATACCCGAACTCAGCAGCACCAACGGTTCTCCAGTAATTAACGTATCAAAGGGGCCTGCCCACTTCACGCTTTGTCAGAAGCACTAACGTTCATTTAGTGCCTAATCGTAAGTGCTTCGTTAGTGCCTAATCGTTAGTGCTTCGTTAGTGCCTCTTAGTGCTTCATACCCGAACTCAGCAGCACCAACAGTTCTCTAGTAATTAAAGTATCAGAAAGGCCTGCTTACTTCACATTTTTAGCCCCCTTTCAAATGTACAAAAACATGCTCAACTTTTGGGAGTGCCTGCCCACTTCACGCACAGCCCCCCAATGCAATTTTTGCCCACCATTCCTGTTCTATAGGAAAGCATTCTAAACGAATAGCCCCCATTATGCTCTTCAATTTAATCTTCTCTCTTTTATAACTTTTATTAAAAGTAAAAACGTGTTCTAATTATTTTTTGTGCATTTCCTTTTTCAAAAATTGGAGCCGACTTGCATAACGACCTTTGTAAATTTTTTGAGGGCCCCCATTTTACTTTAAACTAAGAGATCCAAATCCAGTTGAGTTAATCAATGGTGGTTAACCGCATCGCAAAGGGACCTCAGAATCGTTAGGTGTATGGGCGCCGCCAAGGGTGGCAAGAAGCTGCCCCCTCCCTCGGAAAAATACCAAAAGTTACTGTTATTGCCGTGATCTAAATTAGTTCAGTTTCCCTCTTCAGTGCTGATTAATTTAGGCTCGAGGCGGAGTATAGGTCAGACTTGGACTGGTCAAGGACTCTAGAGCGACCCAGAGCTGAGACAAGCCCGGGCTTCTCAACAAATTGGCCGATCTCTCAATTTTATGATTGTGTAAAATAATTACGTATTAGAATTGACAGCCCTAGATTTACCATTAGGCTAAAATCTAAGGCTCTTAAGGCTCTTAAAGTCAGAAAATTTCCTGTAAAATTTTTAGTCGAGGGCTTCCCTGAAATAATATGACAGAGAGTCAATGAGGGGGCCCCCACAAAATCAAGATTTGCGAGTAGAGATTATGGTTCTCTGCTTGCTTTGCATCAATAGCGCTATGAACTACAATGATTTACAGGTTTATTCCTACTTTAGATGAGACATAGTCGGACGTTTAATAACTTTCTTCAACGAGTTTTTTTTGAAATTCGGTTCTAGCGCCTAATTGAACAAAAAATTACACAGTAAATTCGAGTAAATATTTAATGAACGGCGGAAAAGGTTTTTTTAATAACCCATTAGCGGAATGAATAATAACAGAAAATATATTTTATGACACGAACAAAAGTTGATAATATTAAAAATTGAGTACCTAAGGGCGTGTGCGAAAGTTTACAAAATGAATTTATTTATTTTATACGGTTATTATTTTAAATTTAAAAGTTAAATTTTTTGCCTTTTCAAAATGTCATTTTACATAAAAGACTTTTACCTTTCTTCTTGCAAAAACGGCTTCTTAAGTTGAATAAAATATTTATCCGACTGCATTTTAATATTTATTTGGCAGAAGCAACCGAACTGTACGACTGTACGTGGGTCTCACACGTTCAACCTACGCTCTGTAAAGAAAGTGCTATGACAGTTTTTAAAAATCTTGGACACACTGTATACAGGGGGATTAAAATTCGTTGTGCAACATAGGGATCTCTCTTATCTGAAGAGCTAGATCTTAGGTTTAAATTTGACAAAGTTGCTAAATTCAGTGCTGACGAATAATCTGAAAAAAGATTTCGAATAAATTTCTAGTCCGGTCAATTTAGACATTCGAAGGTGCATAAAGTCCCAACAAGCTGAAAATCAGTAAAATTGTTCAAAACATAATTATAAATATAAAATTTAAAAGTTCTCCATCATTCCGTATGTAAAAAATTTTATTTGAGGTTAAAAGTCAAAAAATTAGTTTTTTGCGATTTTAAGCAAAACGGTAAGTTTTATCATAAAAGTACTTCAGACAAAAATTGTAGCTCATAAAATTATCTATAAGAAATGTATCAAAACTTTTTTTCCTACGCGTCACCGTTTCTGAGAGATAACGATTCAAAAAGTTGTAAAAGTTGCGCTAAGTACACCACCTCATAGGTGGCGTGGAAACGTGTGCATATTATGTAATAACTTTTAAAGTGCTCATACGAATTAGTTCAAATTTTAGTACAAGGAGAAGTGGTTCTTTATCTTTGTAACCGTGTTTTTTGAATTATAATTAGTCCGGTCAATCTAGACCAAAAAATGAGAGTGAAGGTGCATAAAGTCCCAACAAGCTGAAAATCTGCGGCTTCAAAAACGTCGCTTATACAAATTGCACTGAAACGATTATAATTTTAAAAACACGGTTACAAAGATAAAGGACCACTTCTCCTTGTACTAAAATTTGAACTAATTCGTATGAGCACTTATTAAGTTATTACATAATAATGCACACGTTTCCACGCCACCTATGAGGTAGTGTACTTAGCGCAACTTTTACAACTTTTTGCATCGTTATATCTCAGAAACGGTGGCTCGTAGGAAAAAAAGTATTGATACATTTTTTATAGATAATTTTATGATCTACAATTTTTGTCTAAAGTACTTTTATGATAAAACTTACCGTTTTGCTGAAAATCGCGAAAAACTCATTTTTTTTACCTTTAACCTCAAATAGAATTTTTTCCATACCAATGATGGGAAACTTCAAAATTTTATTTATAATTATGTTTAGAACAATTTTACTGATTTTCAGCTTGTTGGGACTTTATGCACCTTCACTCTCATTTTTGGTCTAGATTGACCGGACTATTACGTGTTTTCGTGAAAACTGAAACAAGAGAAAATTCTCATTTTCTTTTTTTAGCCATAACTTTTTTATTTGGTAATCTTTTTAAATTTTGTAAAAACATTTTCATTTCCACTTTTTATCCCACTTTTGAATCAGTAGTCACAATTTGGATTAGTCAATTTGTTCTTGTCTATTAATGTCAACTTTATTTTTTCTTATGAACACCCTATTGGATTTTTTTACCGAATGGTTTATTTTTAAATTCTAAATCCAGCTATCACCCTGTACTAAGTTTCTTTTTTGGTTTTGAATTGACCCATTTCTTTAAATTTGATATGTATTCATATGCGAAAAATTCAGCCGGAAAGCTTTATATGCAATCGAATAAGGGTTGTTTGGAAGGATATAAAGCATTTCCTATTTATATTTGTGTACATTTAATAATAAGATATTTACTTTTTTATCGAAATATTTTTTTGTTTGCTTCCCAGTAATTGCTTTCCATCGTAATCACAATCACAATCACAAGATAAATATTCCATCCATTCGACACCCTCGCAAAGTTATTTTTAATTTTTAGGGAAGCTCGACGTTTATTTTAAATTTGAAACAAAATGGAACAAGTTGTTAATAATTATAATCAATTAACTCATTTCTACTTCATTAAGCTCAACATTTGTTTAAGTGGGAAAGTCAATTATTCTCTTAACTTTTTAACGTAACCAATCGGTGGAATCAATTATTAAAAACGAAAGAGAAAGGGCCAGAAATAATTTCCTAAAACGTAATTGTTTCGTGTTTCCAAAGCCATCGATTGCATTGTTTGGAATCTTTTTGCGTCAATTACGAAAATAATTTTGTTTATTAATTTAATATCGCAACAACTTCGCAAAGCTAATTAGTTTATTAAAAAATTTCTAAATAAAAAATGGGCACTTTTACAAACATCAAATCACTTAAGTGTATCCCACAGGTAGTCAAGTATAATTTAACAGGCCATAAAAATTTTCTTTTAATGAGTTTTCTCTTAGTTTTATTTTCTTTTTTCTTTTTTTAATATTTCTATTTTTTTAAATTTTTCGTTGACTTTGGTCATCCAGTCAATGGGGGGTTTTGCCCTACAAAAGGTGGTGTAGTTCTTAGTTCTTATATTTCTTAGTTTTCGACCTTGAGGGGGGGGGGTCCGCGCGATCCGCCATCTTGGATTAAAGGTACGAAAAATTGGTTTTACCGATTTAACTTCTTAACGGTTGATCCCACAACTGCCCAATCCAACTTTGAAGACGACAAAATTCCCTACAATATTTATTCTATTCATTTTTTTCCTATCTATTACGGTTTCTGAGATATAAGCTAGAGAAAATTGCTATTTTTAGAAAAAATGAATTTTTTTGGTAAACTTTGCTTGGAGACTTTTTTACCGTTCATTTGAGAGAAAATTCTTTCAAACAAAAGTTGTAGGATTTTAAATTGCCTTCAAACTGAGTGTATCACTAATATTTTAGCTCAACCAGATCCAAAGTTAGAGCAGTTTTATGATAACCTATAAATGTCGAAAAATGAGTCATGAGTGTTCGCAGCTCGAAGTTTTTGTTACAGCCCCCTATATCAACCCATAACAATTTCTCTCACATTTCAACATTTATTCAATTTAAAATGGCTATGGGGGGGGGGTTAGAGATGTTGAGCCAATTTTCTTGTTTATATTGCCAACAACCTGTCTCATATTTATGTCGACAATTATTATGAGAGGGTAGTGTTTGAGAAGAGGGGATTAGGGGGGGGGGGGGTCGATCTCATATAACATTAAAATCGGTTCAGGGGTTTGGCAACATTTTAAAACTTTATCGACAAAATAAGTTTTTAAACGAAATCGATACAGGGGAGCCCAAAATAAGGGGGTTATTTTGGTCGCATGCCGTAAGATCATAGTATTTATACTCGGCTATAAGTTAGCACACATCGGCCCTAATTAAAAAAATATTTTGTCAAATTTTTAAATTCATAATGGCGGCCAGTATAACAATTTGCTCATTTTATAGTTTTTTTATTATAACTTTACAGATAATTATTATTCGAAAAATCTAAAAACAGGAATATATAAGCAAAATATAGGGCTTTAGCTTTGATGTGATCGATTTTTAAAATAATTTTAAAATTGACTACTTTTTGAAGACGAAAGTTGACTAAAATTTTAAAACGGATTTTCTCAAAATCGGCTTCAGCGGATTTTTCTATATTTTAATATTTTGTAGATATTGATTATTGAAGTTCTTAATTTTTTCTAAACAGAGTTTTATTTTTTGCTATGGGCTAATTTTGGAGCTATTATTTTTTGAAGGTCAAAATTTTAAAAATTTCTTAATTTTTTTTATAATTTATATTTCTAGTTGCAAGTTGGTATATTAATTTATTCCATAAATTTCTATTATTTGTTACAATTGTGGTTTAAAAAACACTTTCGATTAAACCAAAAATTAGCCAAGACATAAGAGTTTTTGAAAACACCCTATATATTTTATGCTTTTCAAAAATATCGTGCGATTAGCTGTCTAATGATACTAAGCATGTTAAATGTTGACGTCCGGTTTAACCGGAAATGGGGCTGGGTTTTCTATTTTAAATACAACACCCTGTATGTTATAGTGGTTTGAGGGACGCCAAAATTTTAGGTATCTAGTGATACCACACATTTAATATTTTGACTCCCGGCTTAACCGGAAATGAGATTTGCGTCGTATTTATAATTTTAGTTTTTTTCTTCTTCTGAGCACACTATTGTTAGGTATTACTTCTGATATCTTTTTGAGTATTTCAACGCGTACAAAAAAAGTTCTGTCATTCTAGCATTCACAATTATTTGTTGCTAAGGTCTGCTGCATCTAAAGTTAGTACTTCCTTGAGTTGTCTAAAAATTCTCTTTCTACTGGTCCAGACAAGGGCAGAGTGGTTTCAGATAGAAAAAATCTGATTGGGGCATCATTTACCTTATCTAAAGGTTTTTTATTTCAAATAATCGGCCAAAAGTGGGCTTAACAGGACATTTTGACTATCGCAGAAAGACAAAAATGAGAGAGAAAGAGAACGGAACAGATTTCATATATTATGTACAATGGTACAAATAGTAATGTGTATTTAGAATTTTTTATTAAGATTTAATTTAAAAATTTGCTAACTTGACCTATAAGTTTCGACCTTTCGGTCATTATCAAAAGATAAAACTGAAATAGTACACATAATTACAATTTGACCTGTGCTAAGTTAAATTTCCGGTGACAGATTTGAGAATAATAGAATTGCCGTTATAATTCCATTTGGTGCTTGATCAAATGTTTCCCTTATAAAGTTTCCCATAGATTTATCCTACTACCCTTCCTCGCTTTATTCAAAAGTTCTACCCTTTTCTAATCAAAACTGTGTGTAGTGTGATAGTTTTAGACACATTGCTCACTAAACCTGTGGAAACCCTCTTAATAATGTGTATGCTCGCTTCATGCTCCATTAATCTAGTTTTTCAACGATTGTCCTGCTACGACCTAATATCGATACAGGGTTGTCCAAAATATGGGGGTTATTTTATTGGCATTTCGGGAAATCTTGTGACCCTCATTGTTTATACTCTGCTATAAGTGATAATTGATAATGCATCAGCGATAGCTAAAAAACGCCTTTTCAAACTATTAAATTCAAAATGGCGGCCAGTATAGCGAAATAATTTTTTTGGGTATGTGGTAGATTTCAAAATTATTCTTAATCAGACGCCGTTTGTTTGGTTTGTTTGCTATCACTAGAACCGGACTTATGATTTTTTAGTCAAAATTTCAAAAATTTACAATCATTTTTATAATTAAAATTTGTGATTAATTGTAAGTTGCATCAACAACAATAATAATAAGCATTCGTATTTAAAATTAACTCTACATTTCAGCCAATAGCGTTCGTAGATAGTGGATACGCTCAAAGTAGCCGTTGCATTTGTCACAAACTATTAATCTTAGCTTGCCTGAAATACACGCATGCGTTGTGGGTTGCGTTCTTAAACTAAATTTTTTTTTTCAAAAATTTAGAACTCATCGCAAATTTTATTTTTTTAAATAACCCTTTAGGCCGTCGCTTTTAGTGGTGTTTTGAAATTTTTTAAAATAGGGGGAACCTAAATCGAAACCGTAAAGTTGTATTTAGTGAAGATTCACGCGGTTAGGGCACACTAAAGAGGATGCATATTAGAGTAGCCAACAATCAAAACAGTACTTTTTGACTTTACCCTATCTAATCTGATAATTACTTCACAAAATGGCGTTTTCAAGAGCCACTTTTATAGTAGGGAACTCTATAAGATACCTAGTTGGTTTTTGTGAGGACCTTATAACTTATAACCATGAAAAGAAGGGCGCACACATGAGACTTTGTGCGTTTGTGGCGCGCATTTTCAGCAAATCATCAATTTGTTTAAAGTCTTGCTGAAAAGTGAACTAGAAAACCCCTGACCTATTAACTTAACGGTATTAATCTTCATCTAACTCTCAGTAGTCTGTGTATACGAAATATCTATAAAATGTCTTATCGCTTTTATTATTCTTCAACAAACACGTAAAGAATAAATAATAGAAGAAGTGTTGCGGCATAACAATAATAAGTATAATCAAGCCTAATTCAATTAACTATTTGTTAATTAACTAACCGAGTGGAAGTTACTTAAAAAAATTAATCCCACAACATTGTATTAATTTTTAAATGGCTGTAATGAGCACAACTTTAAATGAACACCTTGTAAGTTTAGGCGCACTCCAGAAAAAATTTATAACAATTAAGTTGTTAACGTCTCGTAATAATCGCACATTAATTTAAAAAAAAGTCCCACGAATTTTCACACCCTACACATTTAAATTTTAATTGAGATAATTTAAAGTTTGTCCCGAATAACGAACCGCGTAAGCGCTGAAGCGCTCGTTATATTTTCGTGTATAAATTAACACTAGTGGATCAAGTTTTGTTTTACATATTAAGTAATGTACAGAAGAGATAAGGTAATATCGGCGCGCAGCGATAGTAGTTGCACGTTACTGACGTAGCCAACGTGAAAAAGTTTGATAAAAATGAAGAGCTCTTGTTCCGGAACGGACGTATAAATAGCTATTTTGTTTATTCCGTGTGTGGTCTAATGGAAAATAATGTTATCTTGTACACCTTGAACCTTAAGTTTACGCATGTAACTAACTGCGAGTTACCGTAGTTTATAAAGTATACTCTCAGTGTCGAATTAAAAACCGTAGGGCGTAGGGGCGCCACGACAAAGAATTAAGTTTGGGGGCCCTATTTAAACTTAACGATCCCCTTCTCCGCTTCACTGTTCAAAAGTTGTTGTTTTTATTAAATTAAATTGACGGCAGTAGTATTTAGTGAGAAATTTATATAAATCTCAGCAGCAGGGGTAGTCCCAGGATAAATATACAGGATGTTTAGCTAAGCGCACGGTCTTCTATTACACCTCTTTACAGTACGATATTTTAGAGATGAAGTGTAAAAACGACTGATGTGGCTATAACAAGACTTTTTCGTACGCATTGAAGCTAATTCTACAATCTCTTAGAAGCTCTCCCTGATTTTAAAAATCTAAAATTATACCGGGTGTTTCTATTTGAGATCGGAAAGCTGATCTCATTTCTGGCTGGACCTAACGTCCAAATATACGATGTTTGATATTGCTAGATAGATAATTTTACAATCATTCCAAGCCACTTAAAATATACAGGGTGTTGTTCTTAAAATAGAAAAGCTAACCCCGTTTCCGGTTAAACCGGAAGTCCAAATTTAACATGTTTGGTATCATTGGACAGCTAATCTTATGATATTTTTTAAAATCGTAAAATATACATAGTGTTTTCAAAAACTTCTTTGGCGTGGCTAATTTCCGGTTGAACCGGAAGTGTTTTTAAACTAAAAATTTTATTATTGATATAGTAAGAACTTTGATATCTTCAACCTGTCAAAATATAGACAAAGCGGCCGAAGTAGATTTTGAGAAAATCCGTTTAAAAATTTTAGTCAACTTTGATTTTTAAATGTAGTCAATTTTAAAATTATTTTAAAAATCGACTTTATCAAAACTAAAGCCCTATATTTTGCCTATATATTCCTGTTTTAAAATTTTAATAATAATTATTATTTCCAGAGTTATAATAAAAAAACGAGAAAACGAGCCAATCGTTATACTAGCCGCCATTTTGAATTAAAAAATTTGGAATAAATTTTTGTAAATTAAGGCTCATGTGTACAAACTTATAGCCGAGTATAAGTACTGTAGGTCAAGATTTTCCGAAATGCGACCAAAATAGCCCCCTTATTTTGGACCACCCTGTATTGATTTTGATAAAAAACTTATTTTATCAATGAAATGTTTTTAAAGTGGTCGAAATCAAATTTAAAAAAAAAACGCTATAGTAGTTTTTGTATTATCTTCAAGTATACAGGGTTGGCACTGGTAACGCTATAAATACGGTCCTGTTCTAATTGAATTTAGTTTCCACTTGACGAACTAACCGAACACACCTCGTAGATTTTACTTTTACATCTCGTTTTAATCTGAAGAGAGTTGTCGGTAATCATCTTAACAACAAACTAAACTGGTTACAAGTTTTTGTTACAGTTGATTACTGATTACATGGGTATGTAATGCTTTTAAATTACGTATAATAATAGTGGAAAGGTGTAGTTTGTGAAATTGTGTAATTGAACTCATTTTGTAGTCTCTTCTACGACGCTGCTCTTAAATTCGCTTCCGTTTTGTTTCCAAAATTTTTAGTTTAACTAAGAGCTAAGAGTCGAGTAACGACCCAAATAGATACAATTTACCTTTTAACACAAATAAGTATAAATTAAGATTATTTTACCTATACAATTTAATATATATACAGGGTGGTCTCATATTGCTATATGAAGTCAAATGTCTCGTTCTAATTTATTATAGATAACGTGTGAGATGTAAAATATGTAACTTATAGAGAGCTAAATGACGCTTTTTCTTAACTTTTGTCGAATATACAGGGTGCTCCAAAAAAGGGACAAAATATATATATTTTTTTTAATTTTTCCTAGCGTATTACGAAGCTCTTTTTTTCCCAAAAAGTACTTAGTTATGGTCCGGTTTAGCTAATTTATCTGTTATTTAGTTTTTACGGACAATTTTGATTTTGTGTGGTTTCCATCCCGTATCCTCATCACTCATCATACTTATTTGTTCTCGATGAAATATTTGTTCACCTACGACGGTGTGCGCTCTCGTTAAAATAGAGTCAAGATGCTACCGAATATAGAGGCGCGGTAAGGCGGTTAAGCAAATGAAACTGCTCTCTTGAAGCTATCTTTGCTTGCAAATTTCAAAAATTTTTTTAAGTGCCATGTATGGGCATACGTGGTTGGCTCTAAATCATTAGATGTCATTGAAATAACGTAAAAACATTCCAAACCAATTAACCCATATTGATTTTATCTTGTTTCTCCTCTTGCCATTTGAATTATATCGAGATCAACAGTCGGGTATAAAAGAGATTGTTATATTTACATAACTCGTATTGTTATTAACTTTACTTCGTATATAAATATACAATTAATCGATTGGGTAAGATAATTAATCATAATATTTTGTAATATAATTTGAATGAAAAACTTGTTGAAATTGCGGATCAACTCTAATAAATTAAAATAGAAAAAAAATTCTTTCAAGTAGGTACTGGTACTACTAGTCCGTATTGCATTGCTCTTAAAACGAACCACTCTACGTAATTAAAATTTTTTATTTTTCTAACTTTGAAATGTACGAGTTTTTATTTTTGCTTCAACATTCGAAATGACAAAAGTTGGGAATTTATATTTATTTGGTAAATGTTGAAATTTTGCTTTTTAAGTTAAAATCTGAATTATATTACGTGGATGTTTGAGGCGAAGTTGAGAGTCCGGTGTTTTAGTAACTGCTCGGAAAATGTCGCGTTGAGTTTGAGGAAGGGAAAGGAATTTTTGTATAAATTCTTCGCTCGCTCTACGCTACGCGGATTATTGAAATTTTGAACAAATAGTTTGGTAAAGTTATAATCGGATTGGGCGAAGCACGCAAAGTGTGTGGGTGTGGAAGGCAGCTGTCTGTCTTTCAGTCGATCTGTCCTTTCCTTTCGAGGGTTTGTTTGTCGACCAGACCATCAGTAGGGCAAACAAATTGTCGGTCGATTGGAACTATCGGCTTATACATAGGTTGATATGCCAGTGCGTGTCTACCACGCCCGTCTATCTGTCTGTCCGTCAACCACGATAGAACAATTTCAGATTCGGCAATAAATATTATTCAATCTTCACAATTTCTAGCCGTTGGCAGTATTATCAACGATCCCTATACTATACATAGGAATCTTATCGTCAAGTTCCGACGCTTTGCAGTTTTTCGCAACGACAACGTGGACAGCAGCCAAAATTCATTGGACATCTTTATTCGCAATGGCAAAAGAGTTCGGCACATCGTTTCCGGAATGAATTGCGCAAATTAGAGCAAAATTACATGAGAGACGGAACCACCATATTTAATAGGAAATAGTTACTCAAAACAGATTCCCGAGTAGAAGGGGTTCTATGTCTGAAGCTCCATGGAGCATGAAAAAACTGACGAAGGAGTTAAAACGAATATGAAACAATGAGCAAAATCAAGATACATCATATGTCTTGGGCCCTCTACTTCAGAACTAAAAAAGGGCGATATTGTGTGTTTCGCTGTTCAGAAGGTTAAGACTTACTAAGCCATCAGCAATGCTACCGGCACTTTTCTATGGTCTTGCCGAACCAATCATCGGCTACGGAAGTAAAAGTAAGACTTGTTATGGGGACTTATTTGGTGACCCAAAACTAGACAGACTAACACAAATACTCTCCTGTCTTACAGGAGCAGAGCGCAATGGAAAGGGCGCCAACCGCAGCTCTGGAGGGGTTGGTTAGTGGATATAGGCATATGAGGAAAACATGGCGACAAAAGTTCGTTTACTGCAAGGCGAATAGAGGTATTTGGATCATCAAATGACTTTTCTGACGATAAACAGACGATGATGGCTCAGAAAAGTTTAGGTAGTCTTCCACTTGACCCTGAATAAATTGTAAAACCAGTCAGACAAACTGCTAATTCTCTCCTGAAGAATAAGGAAAAGAGAGCCGATTATATGCTCTTACTGTCCAACTCTTCCGGAGGTCAAGAAGATTGAAGGCTGGGGAACTTTTGCTCGTCTGGGTCAGAATTAGCATTAACACACCAATCTCTCCACCGGAGTTCTAGAGTTCATCCTATAGTGTGGTACAAGTAGAGTTGCTTGATGGATCCGGTGAGGCTGCTTGAAGGAGATACAGTAGGCCCCATTAAGTGGATTAAGAGTAGGTATTGAGATCTAGCTTCCAGTCCACAAACTATCCAATAATTCATCAATCATTAGCTACAGAATTATGTGTCAGGGTGGTTTGCGTACGAAAATGTGTAGGATTGCTCAGAAGTTGACTATTGAAAATATTTTGTCGGCACATTTTTAATGGGTTTACACTGTCCTTATTAAAAGTATGGTTTGTTATGGGGCCTTATCTGATGACCCAAAACTAAACAGATTACTATCAAAACTTTACTAAGAAAAAACACAAATACTCTCCTGTTTTACGGGAGCAAAGCGCAATGGAAAGGGCGTCAAGCGCAGCTCTGGATGGGTTGGATGAGGAAAATAAGACGACGATAGTTCTTTGGCTGTAAGGAATATGGCTTTGGTCCATTAAATGATTTTTCTGAGTCCAAAAGAGCACGATAACTAGGGTAACGATAAATCAGACAAGATGATGGCCCAGAAAGATACATATAGTCCTCCATCTGACTCTAAACCAATTATAAAACCAGTCAGAAAAACTGCTAATTCTCTCCTTAAGATAAGGACAATCCAGCTGAGCATATGCTCGTCACTGTCCAACTCTTGAGAAGGCCAAGAAAAGATTGGCGATTGGGAAACTTTTGCTCGTCACGCTCGGAATTAGTATTAGCACCACTCTTCCCACCCCAGAGATGCTTGATGGATCCTGGAAGGCTGCTTGGTGGAGATACACTATGCCCAACGAAGTGGATTAAGTGCCGGCATTGTGATCTAAGCTCCCAGTCCACAAATTGTCCAATAATTCAAAGACCTTCACGTATAGAACCACCTAGGAAGTGACTTACTAACTCTCGTTGTTCATTGATCTTCTCGGTGTCTGAATGATAAAAAAATCAACGGAGTTCTCGTAGAGAGGGTTAAAAAATGTGAAATAATTTAGGAAGCCGCGTGAAATCTCCGCACTTTGACACCACATGATCCAGTTATTCAAATTTTCGAGCGAAAACTGTAAATTATATTGTAATACCTACGATTTGTTTGCCAAAAATATTTTATTTTTACTTCTTTTCTAAATTATTCACCAAACAGATGCAAGTAATTTATTTATCGTTACACTTTTTAAACATTTCGTAACTTCAATGGAGAAATTAAATTCTCAAATAGGCGAGCAGGTACCCGAGAAATTAACGGCTAATTAAGTCTCTCTCTTTTGATTTAAACGGACTCAAATTGGGTATCGCTTTTTGCCTTTAAAATTAATTTACACAACACGAACGAGACTGTTACGTCTTCATCACAAATTGTAATAATTCGACATCTCAATCTGTCAATTTAACGAAGATACGGTAAAATTGTTATTACATCACATTATTTGTATCGCCGGGGGTCTAATAATAAACGAGATGACTTGGCTAAGATTACGAAACAAGCTCTTTTACCCATAAATTGTGTTATAAATTTTTATTTTGCACAAAATCAATTCAATGGTCGTTGGGGGAATAAAGATTCATTAATATATTTTATTACTAATCCAAATTAACTTTTTTTGCCTCGTTTATTGAATGGAACAAAAATGAAATAAGAATGGATCTATGTGGATGCAAATTTTATTCCGTAAGAAGTCTATACTTGGCAAAATCGACGCTAATTGGGTGATGCTGACGATTTTTGAACTTTTCTTCTATTCATCATTTTTTTCAATCCCCCATACACTATAATTAGGGCCTAGTTTGGCTTTCTAAACCCCGGCTGTATAAGTCAGGGAGAACTTTGTATACGTCCATTCAGATATGAGCTTTAGTGGCAGTCACTTGTCTTGGTTTTTCGTTAATATCTCGAAAACTATGGGTTGGAGCTCAAATATGATTTGATGCAAAATTAAAGATAATAAAATTTTCTACAAGACTTAATATAGCGTGTTTTTTGTATTCCTAAAGTTGACCAAGTTGTAATACGTTTAAGATTGGTGTTTTTATTGGCAAAACCACGTTAGTGCTGTTGCATTGGTGATTTTGGCAAAACCCCAATTTTCAACTCCCTATAACTCGGTAAACTTTAAGAATACAAAAAATATGCACATAATTAGTTTTGTAGAATATTTTACCAGCTTTAATTTTGTATAGATTCACGTTTTAGCTCCAACCTGTAGTTTTCGAGATATTTACGAAAAATCGAAACAAGTGACATGTCTTCGGCTACTGCCGCTAAAGCTCACCTCTGATTCATTAGAACTTTTATGATATTCATCAGATCACTACACACTTACAAATTTGAATGCAAAGTTCCAAAACTATTGGCTTTTTTGAAAGGTGAAGCTCATTTTTAGTTTTCGTTGACGGAATAAATATTCCATTTCTTTCAGTCTTCCCGAGCATATGGATGTTGAATTTTAGTATTTTATTTTTATTTTTTTGTATCGATCCATAAAGTAAATTATTATACATAGGTAGATATACTTTTATACTAAAATAGCGCCAAACATTCAAGAAAGAGGCTACAAGAGCTCAGTCGTTGGCAATCCTCTTTTATCCCCAGATTTTAAATTTCTCAATCTCAACGCAAATCGTATAATACTTATACTTTCGCCTGTAAATTTATATTCATATCATCCCATCGAGATAATTGATTTATAATGTTATCTTTTACTATACAAAGAATGAAATATTTATATTTAAATTGCCCTAGTGGTCCTGTGAAGTTCAATAACTTTATTAAATTATTTAATTAAAATCTGTCTGTCTCTTAAAAGTGGCAGTATTAACTTGGAGTCGGCTCGAGAAGGGTGGGTTTTTGCCCTTTTTTCAATTTTTCGCTTATAACTTCTAAAATACAGACTTTTCGAAAAAAGTGAGTTTATGTAAAAGTAAACTAAATAAAATTTTCTACCAATTATATCCGAAAGATTTTTTTCTCAGACAAACAGCTTAGGCCCTACAGTACGTTAAAATTTGACAATAATTTCCAAAAAAACTTTTTTTGTTTATCGCTTATAACTCGAAACTACGCACGTTTAGTCAATAGCGTTTTTATGCAAAACTAAAGTACATTCAATTTCCTACAAATTATATTTCTTTGATTGTTTCCGTCAAACGAACAGTTTAGGTGCTAGAGCGCGTTGAAGTATGAATGGTGGTTTTGGGAGGTATACCTACTTACATAAAAAATGTTTATACAAAAAAATTGGATATTTTGGGCAGATTTTATATATATTTGGCAGATGGTTTTAAATGCCGCTTTCGTGGTGGCAAACGTCTTTGAAGTTTTATGGGCGGATTTTGTAGAGCGAGCGAGCGAGAGACGATTATACCTGGAAGTGCTCGAGAAGGTTGAATTTTGGCTCTTTTTTCGGCTTTTCACTAATAACTTGAAAACTACGCACTTTAAGAAAAAAGTTCTTATATACAAAAATAAGGTACATTAAATTTTCTACAAATTATATCTCTAAAGTTTTTTTCGTCAGGTGAACGATTTAGGCGCTAGCGCTCGTTAAAATTAAAAAAAATTCAAAATCGACGAACCAATTGCTTGGTCCTCAAATAGTTGAGGTCGTAGAGAAAAAAAATTTGTAAGAAATTGAATGTACGTTATTTTTGTGTAGAAACTCTTTGCTCTAAAAGTGGGTAGTTTTTGAGTTATAGGCGATTAAACAATTTTTTCGTCGATTATGGAAGTTTTTTTAATTTTAACGCGCGCTAGCACCTAAATTGTTGACCTGAAGAAAAAAGGTTAGGAGATATCATTTGTAGAAAATTTAATGTGGTTTATTTTTGTATACAAAACTTTTTTCATAAAGTGCGTAGGTTTCGAGTTATAAGCGAAAAATCGAAGAAAGAGCCAAAATCTACCCTTCCCGAGTTCTCGAGCCTCCACCAAGTTAATGCCGCCACTATTAACAAGCAGACGGTCGGTTTTATTACTCATTTGATATGACATGTTTAAAAATTTTGTTTTTGATTAGTTATATTACATTTTCAAAGTAGACTAGGCGAAGTCAACGAATAAGTGGAAATCTAAAAGAAGGTTGTCTAGTTCATTTGTAAATTGGACGTTTATAGGAAGGTTTTGACGCATTGCATCGTTAAAATTAGACGATCCTTCGAGAGCCTTTGATCACGAGTGTTTAAGAAACACGCGACGCAACACCCTCAACACTCCACTTTAACACATTAACTTTTTCAAAAATATGCAAAAAGGAAACAGCTTTTAATTTATTGCTGCCGCCTTAAAAATTTGCTCGAGTCTTGAGAAAATTAACAAAACACGCCTCTAGTGAAAATTTAATAAGATACATAATCTTTCGTCAAATGAAATTTAACTCGAGCTCAAGTTAGTTGGATTAAAATAATGCTCTTCTGTCTCGTCGGAGGACTCAAATCTTTAGTTAGAGCTTATGAGTTGAGTGTGTTTAGGGCTTCCTTACTTTATAAACCGAATTTCTATGTTTAGAATTCCTAAATAATTATTTTGTGTAGTAGGTATTCTGCTCGTAATTAATTACGAAAGTTATTAAGAGTTAATTTAGAGATAAATCCCGCATTAAGAATTAATCTGCGGTTTAAACTTAACGTTTTAAACGAGTTTACCTTACAGAATAGGACATTGTAATGGTATAATTATTACAAATCCTCTTTAGTCGCATTAAATTTCGTTCTAATATTTATTGCTAATTTATTTCTGCTTTCCAAAAAAGATTAATATAAAAGTAGGTATAAGAGGCACAATTAGAGCTAAGTTAAAACAAATTGAAAAAAAAAAGTTCTTCAACACAAAGTAATAAAGGAGAAAGATAGCATCGGCACTAATTAAAGGACAAAACGATAAATTAATTCAAAAGAAGTACGAAATATATCCGTTGTGTAAAGACTAATTTTGTAATTACGTACTTCTATAGATCTATAGGGCCCCACTTAAAGATCGGCGCTTTCGAAAACCTGAACTAATATAAGTGAAATTATTCAAAGCTCCTGTTGTCTGAATGAGAAGTGGCAGAACTTATTAGGAGCCGCGTAAAAATTAGAAGAAAACTGTCCAGGCAAAAGTTACTATTCGTGGAACGGTCTACAATTCAGAACTTATTTGTGATGAGAAGATGAATACTAGTAATAGACCTGGGAAGGTTTAATCCACTCCAAACAAGACTATTAATATACCCTTCCCTTCAGGACTACCCTGAGCTGGAGGAAATGACAAAGATCTGACAGGATTAATCCATCAGCTCTCGCCCAGGACTTTTGATCACTCATTTAGAACTAATTTAATCTGAAAGAAAGGATTAATAGAGAGATCTGGCACGCCACCTCATCTGTGGCAGTTAGTTGGATCACATATTTATTTTTTCTAAGAGTTTAATTTAGTACAACCCTTGCTAGTCTTGCTGCGTTTGAATGTAGTTAACACGGTAAATGATACGAAAAGCTGTGGGCTGTGGATGAAGCAGTGTCCAATTGTGAGTTTTTCGACAGTTGAAATATTTATTTATAGTCGTCAATTAATTTATTTTTTATATTTTGCGTCTGTAAGATTAAGATCGCTATTATAGCATCCATTTGCGTGTCGTAATGATATTTAGCGTGCTGTAATAATTTTGGTAAAATTTGATGTTCGAAGTTGGTAGTAATATTTAATTTGACATATTTTGTCAAATCGAGGAAAGAGAAAACGACAATTTTTGTAATTAACATGTTCTATTTTTTAACATAATAATTAAAATTAATTAATTAACGACCAATTCAAACTACAAAACAATTTATTTGAATTTTAAATTACGAAATGTCACTTTACAATTAGTACTGCTAACCAGCCAACCATCACAAAAATCCCTAAATTTTTATATTTTGATTTTTTTCTTTGAAAATGGACTTTAAAAGGCGCAAAATAGAAAAAATTGTATAAAGAACTCATTTCATAAGTCATTATAGCGATTATGGCACTCCTCCATTAAAACGCTCCTGGCTACGCCAGTCGCATTTTAAACTTGGAGTCGTGCTATAATACGTGACTTATGAAATTCGTTCTTTAATATACTATTACTTTATCGTACAAAGTAGGGACTATAGGGACATAATACTTACCGGTGTTCAATTCAAAAGAAAAAACTTTTACGATCAAACGTAGTTGTTCAATAAATTATTTCTCACAGTTGACCTGTCGAAACTGAAATTGTTTCTTTTTCAAAGGCAGTCTGAGTTCTCAAAAAATAAAATTGTCATATTTTTTAAAGACGGTAAACTGTTAAAAATCTTTGTACCGACATCAATATGTTGGCAATTTATTTCTCTTCCAAAAAAACATTTCAATTTTTTCCAAGATATCTATTTCAGGAATTGCTACAGCTACAGAAATTCTCTTAGACCTATTTTTGTTTTTTTATAAGCATAAACACTATAACACTAATGCATATTTTAAGTGGCCATCCTGTATACGATGGTGAGTTTTGATTGGATTTCGAAGTGTCTTAGTAACTATAGAGTTAGAAATACAAACTTCACATAGGTAATCTAGGTCAAGATAGACCGGGACAGGTGGGTGGTTCTTGTCCACTATTTTGAACAAATAGTCAATCCGTGTGTAACGCCTTAAAACAAAAACTATTGAAGCGAGCTACTTGCAAGTTGGTACATTAATTAATTTATTCCATCAATTTCGATTATTTGTTACAATTTTGGTTTCGAAAACACTTCCGGTTAAACCGGAGATTAGCCAAGCAAAAGAAGTTTTTTAAAATATCCTGTATATTTTATGATTTTTAAAAATATTGTAAGATTAGCTGTCTAATGATACCAAACATGGTAACTTTTAACTTCAGGTTTAACCGGAAATAGGATTAGCTTCTCTATTTTAAATCCAACACCCTGTATATTTTAAATGGTTTGGGAGATTGTAAAATTACCTATTAAGTAATACCAAACATTCCACATTTTGACTTTCGGTGCAGCCTTAAATAAGATCAGCTTTCTCATTTCAAATAGAAACATCCCGTATAATAATAATATTTTGAAGATTAAAAAGCCAATATAAAAATAAAAATATAATTTTAACCTAATTTATTTATTTAAACGCGGGAATTTCAAAAATTTTCAAGAATCTTCTCCATTAATTATACTAGTAAGTTTACATATCAAAAATTTATGCATTTCGCTAACCTAATTTTGATTTATTTCCTTTGCAGATTTTTAAGCTTTATTTTTTAAAGTTTTTTTACTTTTTTAATTTTTTTTTAAATTTGATTATCTGATGAAGCCTTAAGGCGAAACGCGTAATTATATTTTTATTTTTATATTGGCTTTTTAATCTTCAAAATATTATTATCATTAACAAGAAAGCTAAAAAACTATTATAAATTAATCCCGTATAATTTTAGATTTTTGAAATTCTGTTAAGGCCCCAACGGTCGTTTTTCGTAATCTAGATCTGGGTCATTTAGAGAGGGGGAGCAAGCTCCCTGCACTTTGGCAACTTCCTACTTATAGGGTGAGCTCCAGGTTTCTGGTGGGAGCGTTGGCGCTTATTTTGGTCATGTCGAGCCAGAAGTCCTCCAACTCGGATCTTCTTATCGACGTTAGGGCTGGACAGTGACAAGCAAATGTTCAACCGTTTCGTCTTCTAGTTTCCATCCACGACATATGGGATTATCGACCAAGCTCATCAGTGTATAGAGATGCTTGTGTAGTTGACAGTCCCGTGAGTGTCCCTGCAATAGTATTTTCCTAGCTTTTTAGAAGGAGCCAGTAAAGTCCATTTTCTTTGACGGCAACTTACGTTTCTTGTCCATCTTTCAGTCTGTAATTGATGGGTATTATTTTTAAGAAATGTTATTTACGGCTGTTACGGCTGGTTTGATTCCCTGTGGTTCAGGACCACAGGGAAGGCTGTTTGAGCCTTTCTTACCCAGCTCGGCTGTTTTATCATTACCCTCATTTTCTTGATATTCTTTAACCCAACAGAGTGTAAAAACATTGTTTTTGGATATCTGATTCAGCGGCTCTATGCACTGCAAAAGAAGATCAGAGGTTACCTTGCAGGTGTTTAAGGCTTGCAAGGCAACTTTACTGTCCGTCAATATCAGTATTTTCTTGTTTTGGATTTCGTTGGCACTGTGTATTGTGTAATATCCACTTCAGTTCAGTTTGAAAAACTGAGATATTTATTTCCCCAGACGTAGGTTGCTGTAGAGGGCAAGCTCAGGTGAGTGCACACTTGCTCCAGATCTTTTTTGATTTTTAGATCCATTCCGTAAAGAAAGTTGTGCCTGCTTCGATGTTCTCAGTTGAATCCATTAGAGTTTCCAACTTTTTGTTAAATGTAAATTTTGGATAGACACGATCTACATTCATCTCCAGGAGAGGTAGCTTCTTGGAGCACTCCTAGAGAATTTTGGTGTGTTCGGAAATTTCATATCTGACTGACTTTGTTGCCGTCTTCTTGCGAGGAAGGTCTAGTGGGAAGAGGCATAACAACACCCCCAGTCTGCTGAGGGCATAGTTTTCATAGCTTCTAGGACCATGAGACAAAATAGTCTCTGTGTATTGTGTAGTAGATTTTTTTTAGTGATCTGTCTGGTTTTGGGCCACCAGATAAGAGCTTCACATAGTACAGTGTCGGGTCAAAGTGGGATTTTAGGAGAAAGACCCCAGATCTTTTCTACTGCCCTGCGGCAATACCAGAAATTTGTTTTTGATGTGGTTTCTTTAATTAAGCTTGTGGTCTAGAGCTGGAGTAGTGCCCAGATACTTTACTTTGCTCACTAGATTTTAAAAACTTTGATGCAAAGTAGGCAAAGTCATTTTACTTAGTTTCCTTTTTCTGGTGAAAAGAACCAGAGGGAGCTCCCAAGCATAGGTACTATTGGTAGGTACTATTTCTGAAAAAGTCCTGTTATTGCCACATCGGTCGTTGTTTGTAATATTTTTTTAAATTTCTAGTGAGTGGTAAAGTATTTTTTTGGCTGCAGTCAGATACTAAAAGTGGGGGGTTAAACTGGAAAAATATAACCAACAATCCTACTTTCTGTTATGAAGGGTCACCGAGAAAATGTCAAGCAATCTAACACGTTTTCAGAAAATATCATAAATGACTCCCAAAACTCGGAATGGAAAAAACGCATTGTTAACCCTTTCAAAATTGTATTCTATTTTAGTCGACGGAAGTTTCGAAATTATCGGGGCGCATTCAGACAACTGGAGCTTTCTGTTTAATGTAACATCATGTAACGTTGTAATCCCTATACTGATTCTGATGTTCATCTGCTTTACTTGAAGTTGAAATTAATGTTCAATGTTCTAACCAATTTTTTTATGTTATTTAATTTATCTTTGTTTTTACCTAAACGTTTCTTTGTATTTTAATACATAATCTGGCAATTTCGTCGATTTCAGAAACTTCAGCTTTAAGAAATTTTCGGTTAATTTGTCGATATTGGTTATTTCAAACTTCTGATGGAAAATTTATAAGGAAACTGAAACGTGGATTACTCGTTTTCCTCTCAAATTTCATTAGTATCTCTAAAAGGAATCGAAGTTTATATAATGAAAATCGCAATATTAGGTAGTAGCAGAGTAGTCAAAGAACAAAGAACATAAACGATCAGATTCTTTTTGATTGTACCGTTGAACGCGAGTAATTTACTACACTTAAGTTTTTTATTGACAATGGGGCCTTAAAGAAAAACGAGGAAGTGCTAAAATACGATGTTAAGTCAAATAAAACGTGCATTGAATCGACTCGGCTCGGTTCTTGGCACTACGTTGAGGCGTTTCAGTTCAGACAGTACTAAAAGTGCTGAATACTCGATAGCTTCATTCATTTGTGTATGTATTTTTTTGTCTCCTCAGTCTACCAACCTTTCGTCAGGGCACTTTGTGGACACACAAGCTTAGAATGAAAATTTTTGCCGTGGCAGAGTAGCTGCTACTCGCTCTGAAAATATTTTTGAGTCTTTCAAAAACTTTTTTTTTAATTTCTTCTCCTGTGGTAACCTGTACTTAAGCCACTATTCAACTTAGGCCCATTTTACTTACATTTATCTTCGTAAGGGCACTTTGTGGACACACAAGCTTAGAATGAAAATTTTTGCCGTGGCAAAGTAGCCTGCTACTCGCTCTGAAAATATTTTTGAATCTTTCAAAAACTTTTTTTGCAATTTCTTCTCCTGTGGTTAGCTGTACTTAAGCCACTATTCAACGTAGGCCCATTTTACTGACATTTATTTTCGTAAGGATACTTTTTGGATACACAAGCTTAAAATGAAAATTTTTGCCGTGGCAGAGTAGCTGCTATTCACTCTGAAAATATTTTTGAGTCTTTCAAAAACTTTTTTTTTTAATTTCTTCTCCTGTGGTAACCTGTACTTAAGCCACTATTCAACTTAGGGCCATTTTACTGACATTTATTTTCGTAAGGACACTTTGTGGACACACAAGCTTGGAATGAAAATTTTTGCCGTGGCAGAGTAGCTGCTACTCGCTCTGAAAATATTTTTGAGTCTTTCAAAAACTTTTTTTGCAATTTCTTCTCCTGTGGTTAGCTGTACTTAAGCCACTATTCAACTTAGGGCTATTTTACTGACATTTATTTTCGTAAACACTTTTTGGATACACAAGCTTAAAATGAAAATTTTTGCCGTAGCAGAGTAGCTGCTACTCACTCTGAAAATATTTTTGAGTCTTTCAAAAACTTTTTTTTGTAATTTCTTCTCTTGTGTTTAGCTGTACTTAAGCCACTATTCAACTTAGGGCCATTTTACTGACATTTATTTTCGTAAGGACACTTTGTGGGCACACAAGCTTAGAATGAAAATTTTTGCCGTGGCAGAGTAGCCTGCTACTCGCTCTGAAAATATTTTTGAGTCTTTCAAAAACTTTTTTTTTAAATTTCTTCTCCTGTGGTAACCTGTACTTAAGCCACTATTCAACTTAGGGCCATTTTACTGACATTTATTTTCGTAAGGACACTTTTTGGATACACAAGCTTAGAATGAAAATTTTTGCCGTGGCAGAGTAGCTGCTACTCGCTCTGAAAATATTTTTGAGTCTTTCAAAAACTTTTTTTTTAAATTTCTTCTCCTGTGGTAACCTGTACTTAAGCCACTATTCAACTTAGGCCCATTTTACTTACATTTATCTTCGTAAGGGCACTTTGTGGACACACAAGCTTAGAATAAAAATTTTTCCCGTGACAATAGCTGTTACTCGCTCTGAAAATATTTTTGAGTCTTTCAACTTTTTTTTTTCTCTCTTTTGGCGAGCTTCAGTTAAGGCGTTATTGATCTTACTCTAAATGGCACGGTTAGGTAAATTTACTTGGGCTTACTAATGAAACCGTTAAACGTATAAAAGACATTTTGCGACGTCCGAGGTCCTTGCATTAATATTCCTGAATAAAGTGATTAAAGTTTCGTTAGAATTCAAAATTTTGTCGATTATATCTAAAATGTAGTTAAAAATGGAGGACTAAACACACTGTATATTAACAGGATGATAATATTTACAGCGTAATCCCTAATCTGGCTTAAAAATATATGACGCTAGTAAACAAATCGATTTTGTCTTCCTCATTTAGATATTAAAAATCAACAAGTAGAGGCATTATTAAATCTATTTATAAGCGAAGTGGTATTTCAATGGCAAAATCGATATGTCAATTGAGGATGTAGGTAATACGATTTTTCAAATTTAAAACGTCGGTTAATCTCCTTATTGCTTAAATTACCTCCGCAATATTATTTAAAGCAGGTAATTATCCCATATTAATTTTGCTCGGGGATTATTGGCTCTCGTCGTCCGCATCGAAACTCGATCCATTTAAAGTTTTAATAGGGCCTCCGCTTTGTTTGTTTAAAACCCTCGTAAGTAAATACATTTACTAACCGTGAATACACCAACAATAGGGGGAAATGTTAAAAATTTAACAACGACGTGGCGTGTACGTGCTAAATTTAGGATGATGCTAATTTTCTCTCTATTTGCCCATTTCCCAGTCACTACTCAACAGCTCGCTTTAGAGTAGTTCGTCTTAATTCGAAAGCTTCTATAACTTAATCCAACTAACCTTTTCTTAAGTACGGCAACGAGGGCTTCTTCGTTATTCTTTTTTCTTGAGACGAAGTTACACTTTCACCGTGGAGGTGATCCAGCAGAACGCTGGGGGAGCAGCCCATACCACGATAAAAAAACCTCGCTTTCCTTCAATACATTTCGTACACGTACGTCACGAACGCTCTGCAAAAAATACGAAAAAGAACATTTTATTGTCTCGATTTGAAGATTTTTAGTTAAAAGTAGGAAAAAGTTTATAAGTCGCTTTTTTGGGCGTAAAATGAGTACAAATTTATGCCTCTATACCGAGTGTCTCTAGAGATAAAAGAAATGATACTTTAAAGGATGCCTCTTGAGACTGTTTTATTTTGTCAATGGACCTTTTAACAAGTATATTGCATCTGCTTCCAAATAAATTAGGTTTGAAGACGTTTAAATTTGAGTTCGTATTTGACCTATACCGGGTGGCGTCTAACAACATAGAACATACACGAACACAACATAGCACTATTTAAATAGCAATGGACGCTCTTGAAAAATGTTATTCGGTCAGGTCCAAAGAAACTATTCAAATTATGAAAAAGGTGCAAAATTTCGTGAAACTGGTGATAACCCGTCTTCTCAATAAAATTTGATACGAAAGTTTCGGTTGTTATTATTAGAACTCGTAAATACCTAGACAAATTCTGAAAATTGTTTGCGATAGATTTTTCAGCCAAAACACATAGGTATGTACTGCACTATGCGAGCATGAGTGTCTTTTTTATTCAAAATCATTCATTAACAGACAGAATTGTTGTTAATGGAGCTTCAACAATCCCTCAAATGCTTCAGAAGACAATTGTATGGGTAATAGGTATTCTGATAGATAAAATGATAGGTCCCACAGGAGCTATTAATGGCAATTTGGCATTGGTAGAAAATCAAATTACATCACTCTTAGCAAATGCCTTTTAGTCCAGTGCATTTACTGATCGACCTAAAAGTTTTAGGTCATTTTTAAATTTTTTATTTGATAGAGGGTTAGGGTCGGAGACCTTTGATTTTGCGTATTCGCGAGATTACGCTTTTGCGCTCATTTTGTAAAATGATTATTTTTGCTTTTGTGGGCCCATATCTCGCGTTATATCCATCGCAACTTGATGGTTTTGGAGTAAACACTCCGAGGAAGACGAAAAAAATCATTTGTGCTTAAAGTCGAAATTTTTTTGTAAATATTTGGGCGGCTCCTTGTGCATTTTAGCTGTTAATGAATGTAACGATTTTTAAACAAGACCCAATTACGCGTATTTTGGTATAAAAATTAATCCGATTGGTTGATTTGTCGCTGACCAATCCAAGTCTAAAGTTTAGCTGTCCATGTCGCACGCAACTTTGAATACTTCTAACCTAACCGGGCATGACGCGCCTTGCCGCACTTAGAGTTTTTCTCCTCATCAAAATTATGGCACATTATATGTGTATTATTTATAAAAAATGCGCCATAATATTGATGAGAAGAAAAAAACTCCAAGCGTGGCGAAGCGCGCCGTGCCCGGTTAGATTAGAAGTATTCAAAGTTGCGTGCGACATGGACAGCGTAACTTTGAGCTAAGATTGGTCGGCGACCAATCAACCAATCGCATTAAAATACGCATCAAAATACGCGTAATTGAGTCTTCTTTAAAAACTATCTAACTCATTAATAGCTCCAATGCACTATAAGAAAACTATTCCCAAAAAACGCCTAAATACTTTTTTAAAAAATTTTTGTCTTTGAACACGAATAAATTTCTTTCTCTTCATTGGAGCGCTACTCTGGCGTAGATGATTTTGAAGGAAAAACGTTAACGAGTCCAACGAGCTCAAAAACATCGAGCTACGATGGACAGAACGCGAGATATGGGCCAAAACGCGAAAACAGTCATTTTCAAGATGACGGCTAAAGGGTTGATTCGCGAATATGCAAAATTAAGGTTAAGGTCTCCGACGACCAACCCACAAACTTTTAGGTCACACATCTAGGATTTTTGTAAACGCAGTGGACTATTTATCATTCATACCCTTCACGAAGACAGAATTCTAGCTGCTTATTAGCAAGAAATGTTTACTTTTAGCAACACGGTTCTCCATAATGTATTGTCCGTGAGAGAGTTGGTTGGATCAAAGTTTTCTGGGCAAATGGAGAGGTGAAAGGGGACCGATTAAGTCACCAAATCTTGCATCCAACGGTTTTTTCTTCTGGAAGTATTTAAGTCAATTAATTGGGTTAAGAAGGGAGCTGTGGTCGAAAGGTTCTTTGTAAGAGACCTGCAGTTTCGCGTGAACCTGAGGGTTGTAACTGCATGCAAACCGTTGATAAATATCGAGTTACTCGCTAGGACGCCCTGTATTCAACTGTTTTTGTTTATCGCATTCTCACGAATTCAACTTTTTATCCATTGCTAATCTTCAGTTTTTACTTTTGACCTTTTTATTTTTACAATTACTTGTAATGTTGTTATCGGGTTAAATTGTACAAAAATGAAATGACAACGACAACGCGTAAATAGGTTATCGGCCATTCGCAAAAAATATGCGTTTACGGGCAGTTGAAAATGAATTTAGTTTACTGTAAAACCTTTTTCTCTTCTCTTCTTTAACAAATCAAATTGGGCAATTCTAAATTTTGCTATTGGAGGCTGTAAGGGTGAGAGGTCGATATCGCCATAATGGAAGGTTTGTGACAAACGAAAGGCGTATTAAATGGGTAATGGAAAAGGAATGAGTATGGGCCATTTCAAATTATACCGGTTGAATTTTTAAGGAAGTCAAAAATTTTAAAAATTGAAAAAAAATTTGAATTTTTATGAATCTAAAATTGGGCACCTAATCGTATCTCGTCTTATTGAAGTAAAGAAATGTGTAGCAGATGAAGCACGTCTTTATGTAATGAAAATTCAACAATGTCTATTATTAAAAACCTGAGAATTTCAATAAACAAATATAAATTCCAGAAGTTTATAGAATACATTTTTCGGCACGGAAAGTCTGTTTCCATCAACTACGGCTCATTAAATTTTTTGGGATATTTCAAGAACACTACAACAAATTACTTTTATTTGTTTATATCTACAGTGTGTCCAAAATGTATGAAATTATGTATCTCAGTAAGTATGCACTTTAAAATGTTTAAAAGTTAAAATTTCAAAAATTTATAATTTCTTTTATAATGCAAATTTATAATTGGTAGTTGGTTCATCAGTTTATTCCATACATTTCTATTATTTGTTACAATTTTGGTTTAAATAGCACTTCCGGTTAAAGCAAAAGTTAGCCAAGCAAAAGGAGTTTTTGAAAACACCCTGTATATTTTGTGATTTTTTTAAAGTATTGTAAGATTAGTTGTCAAATGCTACCAAGCACGTTAAATTGTAACATGCGGTTTAACTTGAAATGGGATTAGCTTTTCTATTTTAAACACAACACCCTGTATGTTTTAAGTGGTTTCGACTCACTGTGAAATTATCTATTTAGTGATAACAAAAATTTCGTTAGGTTCAGCCGTAAATGAGATCAGTTTTCCCATTTCAAATAGAAACACCCGGTATAAGTTTAGATTTTTGAAATCGGAGAGAACTTTTGAGCATACTATTGTTTGGTACTATTTCTGATATTTTTTTAAATATTAGTAATTCTTTCAGTACCTATCGACTATTCCACTGACCCGCGACTCACATCTCAGCTAGGGTCAGACGCAGCTACTTTTGCAGCGCTGCAGATTAAAAAACTGCGCTACTTTGTGCAGCTCCGTGTGAACGACCATGCAACTTAAAAAGCAGCGCCCGCAACTCGGTTGCACGCAGTATTTTGTTGCTGCGCGCAGCCTGAAAAGTAGCTACGTGTGAACGTCTTTTTTAAAAGTTGCAGGCGCAGCAAAAAATATCTATTCGTCTGAAACTTTTGCTGCGGCTGCGACTGCAGCATTCGTGTGGATTCATATTTAATTCGTATAATATTCACGTTTTATTTATTTTTGAATAAGTAGGTATATACTTTTATTGCATTTGATTAGAAATGTAAAATAAAATTACGTATATTTTCAAAAAAAATGATTAGTTAATTGGCTGCACTAATCAATTTTTTGTCTACGTTTTTGACTGTTTTTTTATGTTTAAATAATTTTCTAGTTTATGGTATTTTTTATATTTCTAAATTTTGATTTAAAATAATGCGGCATTTATGACGGATGTAAATGTAGGTACATTGATCCATTTTTAAGTTAGCCCGTCATCTGGTATTTTGGTACCAACCGCCTACCGCCATCGATACACATTTTAGTTGTGTTAAAATATTTATTAGGGTATTTACAGCATGCGCTACCCTCACAAAGATTGCACGCTGCAAAAGCAGCCTGTTGTGTGTGAACACCACCGCAACCTTTTCTCGACCTTGCAGTTTTGACGGGTAGCTGCAGCACGAAAAGCTGCGTGCTGCGTCAAAACTGCGTGCTGTGTGTGAACACTACTGCAACTTTTGCAGCCGCAACCTTAAAAACTGCGCAGTAAAAGTAGCTGTGTCTGACCCTAGCTTTTTAGATTTGACGAGATGACGAGTTTGTTATTTCAGATGTTTCTGGATAAATCCTAATATCTGCCATCTGATTCTAGCGCACTTTATCTCCCCCCCCCCCTTCATTGAATGGCTACAGTTAACTATTTCTTTTTATTTTACGTATCCTAGGTACTCCGGATTATTATGGATAGTGTTTTTCGCAGGATTTGCTTTACATCATTGGTGCGATTCATTTTGCCATTTTCCGGCAGTAGCTCGATGCAAAGTATCTAATAAAAATTCACGTTCCTCCCAATACGTTCAACAACTTGAAAGCTGCTTATTTATGCATATAAAAGTTGTCTATTCATAAACTACATTTAAGTTTTTTAAAGGAAAAAATGATTCTTAACACAAAACGCAGTTTTCCTCAAGTCTCAAATTTATGGAAATTTAAAAAGTTCATCTTTTCATAGAGGGAAAATTTGTAATCACTAATCACGTTATTCATGGTGACATTGCGAAAAGAAAATTGTTTTGGGTATGAATAAATTAATATACCTACCCCACAAAAAAAATTTCCCGACTTTATCAGTTCCAGCTTTAAAATTATTTCGTCACTAATCTCTTAAAGATTAAAAAGAGCGACAGTTATTAAATCGTCTCTTAAAAATTTAATTTTGAAATTACTCAAATATTTTTAATTAAAAATTAACTGGGCGGTCGTGACGCACGCTTCAGACAGTTTAGTAGGTGTCAGTCACAAAATATAAATTACGCGCTAAGTCACCCCTGGGAAGGCTACGGCAAACCACCTAAAAGTCCTATTGAATCAGATCTAGCGGCAGTGTCACTTGTCGCGGTTTTTCGTTAATATCTCGAGAAGTATGGGTTGGAGCTCAAGTATGATTTGATACAAAATTAAAGATAATAAAAATTACTACAAGATTCAAACTTGCATGTTTTTTGTATTCCTAAAGTTTACCAAGTTATAAGGCGTTGAAAATTGGTGTTTCTTGCCAAAACCACGTTAGCGCTGTTGCATTGGTGATTTTGGCTAAAACATCAATTTTCAACGCCTTATAACTTATAACTCAGCAAACTTTAGGAATGCAAAAAATATGCACATGATTAATTTTGTAGCAAATTTTACCAGCTTTAATTTTATATAGATTCGCGTTTCAGCTCCAACCCATAGTTTTCGAGATATTTACGAAAAACCGAGGCAACCGAGGCTACTGCAAGCTGATTCACCAGGACTTTTAGGATTTTCCTCACTAGACGCCTACAAATGAGTATATTTAAAGATTTGTTTTGATGATCGTTCTATTAATCTGTAGATCACATACGGTACTCAACCTCAACACCAGTGTGTGCTGGAAAGCCACCTATGCTCTGTTAGATTAGAGAGTAGAGTATAGAGCAAAGTACTTTCGACTTTTGACAATCAGTTAATCAGTTCGTAAATTCCCATTTGAGTGACTGGACTTGAGCTAAACAGTAAGAATCCTATATTGAGATTATGTGGGCCGCCATCTTGATTTCGTTGGCTGCTCTAAGAAGGTGCAATTCGGTTGTTTTAACTCTTGGGACCCTTTGTTTTTAAATTAGTACTTTTTGATAGTATAATTGTTTGATAGCGTCATATAAACGAACGTAGGTATAACGGTATAATAAAAAAATGCCAAACACCTTTTAAATTCGAGGGTTATCTATTTTAATACAGCACACTAAAAGGTTTCGTAATCAAAAGTTAAAATTAGCGGAGTAGTAATTGAGAAAAAAATTATAAACTCATCTGTTTTAATAATTTCGACAAAAATAATCATCCTCAATTATTTTTTAATTGAAAAGTATTTTATATGTACGAGCAAGTCGACTTGAATTTAGGCACGCAATTAATAACGTAACACACGTTAGATAAATTAATTTGTTTTCGTCACTTTATCTCTTTGTTTTTATTTTCCATCTCTTTTTTTATAATAGGGTCATAAAAGTGAATTTTTCAATGGTTTGTACTAAATTTCAGGTATTAACTGTTATTACTAGAATAGATTACGGATTAATTATCTAAACTAGGACCAATTAAATTAAATTAAATTATTGTTCGCCTTATACAGGGCGACTTTAAATTATATCGTTGTTACGAGGATAATTGAAATATTCGTACATACATCGTAAGTAGTTATCTAGTTATTTAGTCCAGTCAATGGGGGGTTTTGCCCTACAAAAGGTGGTGTAGTTTTGATTTTTGAATATGTTATTGGGTTAAGAGTATTGATGAAAAATCCAAGTTATCGACCTTGGGGTGGGTCCGCGCGATCTTGGATTAAAGGTACGAATAATTGTTTTTTTATTTAACTTCTTAACAGTTGATCCCACAACAAAAATGTCAAATCCAAATTTGAAGAGGACAAAATTCCCTACAATAGTTATTCTATTCATTTTGTTCCCATCTGTTACGGTTTCTGAGATATAAGCTGGAGAAAATCTCTACTTTTAGAAAAATTAATTTTTTTGGTAAACTTCGCTTGGGAACTTTTTTATCGTTCATTTGGGGGAAAATTCTTTCGAACAAAAGTTGTAGTATTTTAAATTGCCTTCAAATTGAGTGCATCACTGATATTTTAGCTCAACCAAATCCAAAGTTAGAGCACTTTCGTTTCGAAATTCCTGACTCAGCTTCGCTTCGTCCGTAAACATCTTACTCATGCTTTAATAGGTCACTTCCCGGACTAATGACGTAAATAACTATAGTAGATAGTAGTAATCATGATCAGTGATCAGTCGCCTCCTACCGGAATATAATTAAACTTGATGACTACTAATAAATGACACGTCCCTTTAATAAACATACTATAACCCTAAAGTCGTTTGTTAAATCATGTATCTTCTTATGTCGAGACGTAAGTCATATTTGTAGAAGCAGCCGTAGAAAAAACATTTTAAATATTTATACGGGTGTACTCTAAAGGCACTACATAACCTCAATTAGATATTTCAAATAGTACCCCCTATTTATAATATATAATATATAGTTTCATTCACTGCGAGACCTGTCAATTTTATTACTGAGGGAGGCACTTTAATCGCGTATATGCGTTTTCCCTAGATCAGCCCTTAAAGAGGGGCAGATTTAAAGAGAGACTCTTTAAATCTTAAATAGGAAAAGGTGGTCGGGTGGTACATTTTTTGAAAGCCCTCTCAATTGTCTATACAGCGATATGCTAAATTGCTATTTTGGGGTTAGTAGTTTTGATGATATTGAGAATCTTAATGACCGCATTGCAGCACTACAGTTGAAGTAACAAAAATAACAAATTACAAATTAGCATATCGTTGTAAAGAGATTTGAAGGAGCTTTTAGAAAAGGTGCCAATCGACTCCTTTACTATTTAAGATTTGAGGGGTTAAGTTTACCCCTCTTTGGGGTTTGATTTTGATAGAACGCAAATGCTCAATAAAAATACCCCCCTCGATAATAAAATTGACGGGTCTCGCAAAATTCCAATATTTTATACTATGGCGACGATATTGGAGGTGGGAAGTTTTCAAACTGACACCCTGTATATTCTTACGAATCACGGCTAAAAAATTAAGCTTTTGATTGAACTGTCTGTCGATCGGTTCGTTGGTGAACGTTTCTGCCCTCCTGCCTGTATGTTCGCCTATATGTTCATCTCTTCTACCGTCCGTCTGTTCGTCTGTGTGCCCGTCTGGCATTACAAAGTTATTTTAAATTTAAATTAGAAGGTGCGGAAAGAGAAGCTTCAAAAGTCTTTCTCGCTGATTTTTCCTCTCTCTTGATATGACTTTATTTGTTCATACTGTCTGGCTTTTTGTGGTTACGAAAATAAGCATTTTTTCATCAATGCACTAAAGTTAACCTTTTTATCACTAATGAAGATATTATTTGGCAAAGCGCAAGCCGAAAAAACAACTTTAGTGCCAAGAGGCGTACATTAAATTTTTTCTACTAAAAATTTTTCCAAAACAAATAAATAGATAATTTTTGCAACTTGGGTTGCCTAATAGTCAAAAATCGTACACAAAAGTATAACTTTACTCCCAATTTTGTTTTATTTTTGTAACTCCTATTTCTGCCACTTCACTGACGATTTCAGAAAAAAAATTCTTTTCGAAATGAAAGATTCTAATTTTTGTTTTTTTATTTAAGGTCACTATCAAGCCGCCCCAGACTAGTCAACCTAACCCGCAATTAGGAAAGGTGCGCTCACTAGATGGAGCTGTATATAGTTTCTAATATGGGCTGAATCAGATCGAGTTTTTAGTTTCCAATAAGATAAACAGCCGGGAAAGCAGCAAACGACCCAAAAGGTACGTCCTCTATAATATTATGTACTAGTATGATGAGCGTTTTTTAAATCCCCAATTTTTCAAGACCACCATTCTTGCTTCTACTAATCCGTTTAGGGCTACCAAACTACCCATAATGATCGTTGATCGTTCACTTCAAAAATTGATTCTTTGAGCCAAACTCAAGATTAAGCCTAAACTTCCTATTCTATTTTTTCTGTTGGTAAAAGTTCAAATTTATAAAAAAAAAAAAATAGCGGACGTGTAAAATAATTGAATATTCCTCGTATGTTAAATTAATGTTAACCTAGATATCTCACGAACCATCACGTGTGTGCTTATGATTTGTATGGCAAAATAAGCAAGTGTCACTAATATTAAACACAAAATCGTGAAAATCGATTAATCAAAAGGAAAATGTGTGTTCTCGTATGTTTTATGTAGAGTTATGTCAGCTGCACGAAGAACTCTGTTAGTATCCGACAGCGACTTGATTATCTTTCTCGAGCGAGTAGGTAGGTAGTTGGTTGTGTGTAGATGTGTAGTAGGGTATGACGAGATGAATATACTATACGGGTGTACTATAATATTTGTTTTAGGATAAAATATTTTGATAAAAAGAATAAATATTTTTAAATTTTGTTATTTCGAGACATTTTTGTTTTAAAAACTTGTAAAAACACTACATGGACAAAGAGAAAACTTAGAAAAGGAAAATATTTTTTTTGTTCTCTTTTGTATGAGATTTAATTTTAAAAAACGGGAATCGACTTCTGTAAAAGATAAGGATTTTAGAGTTCGAGTCGGGATATCTCAAAACTACGAGTTTTCCAAGTTTTGCTTTCTTACCTTTATTCAAAAGGCACTCAGTTTAAAGATTAAAAGATCTATAGTAGTTTTCCAGAGTAAACTCCAAACGTACTAGCTCTCGTCTTAGAAACTCACAGTAGAAGGTAATCGGAAATTTGCGAGACATCCTGTATAATAAGCGTCTTGAACGTATTTTTGACTGGGGGCCTAAGGAATGACAGCTTATAAAAAATACTGTATTAAAAATCATGTGATCCGAAATAATTATTTGGAAACAAAAAAATTGAAAAAAAACATTGAAATCGATACAGGGTGGCGCAAAATAATGGGGTTATTTTGGTCGCATTTTGGAAAATCTAGACCCACAGTATTTATACTCGGCTATAAGTTAATACACATTGGCCCTAATTAAAAAAATACTTAAAAAATTTTTTAAATTCAAAATGGCGGCCAGTGTAACGATTGTTCCATTTTCTAGTTTTTCTAATGTAACTTTGGAGATCATTATTATTATTAAAATATAAAAACAGAAAAATATAGGCTAAATACAGGGTTTTACTTTTGATATAGTCGATTTTTAAAATAATTTTAAAATTGACTACTAAAAATAGGACCAAAGGTGGCTAAAATTTTAAAACTGATTTTCTCAAAATCGGCTCCTGTCAATTGGTCTATATATTGATATTTGATAGTTCTCAAAGTTCTTAACTGAACACCTTTGTTTGGTTCATTTCCTATGAGCAGCTCCGGAGCTATGATTTTTTGAAAGTAAAAATTTCAAAAATTTGTAATTTCTTCTGTTCTTAAATAAATTTACAAATTGCAAGTTGGTATATTAATTGATCGCACAAATTTCTATTATTTGTTACAAATTTGGTTTAAGAAACACTTCCGGTTAATCAGGAAATTAGGCACACAAACGAAATTTTTGGAAACACCCTGTATATTTCAGGATTTTTAAAAATATCGTTAGATTACCTATCGAATGATACCAAACATGTTAAATTTTAACTTCTTGTTTAATCGGAAATGGGGTTAGCTTCGCTATTTTAAAAGCAACACTCTGTATATTTTAAGTAGTTTGGAATGATTGTACTGTTAGCTATCTATCGATACAAAAAATTTAATATTTTGACTTCAAGTTAAACCAGAAATGAAATTAGATTGACTACTTTAAAGGGCCAAAATTAATTAAGATCTTGAAAAGGATTTTCTTACAATTGGCTGCGGTCGTTTTTTCTGTTTTTGGATATGTGGTATATATTGAAGTTGTTAATCAAATGCCGTTAGTTTAGTTTTTTGCTATGGCCAGAACCGGAGTTATGATTTTTTTAAAGTAAAACTGTATCAATTTCTATTATTTGTTATAATTTTGGTTTCAAAAACACTTCCGGTTAAACCGGAAATTAGCCAAACAAAAAAGTTTTTGAAAACACCCTGTATATTTTACTCTTTTTTATAATATTGTTAAATTATCTATTTAGCGATACCAAAAATTTTATATGTTGTTTCACGTTAAGCCAGAAATGAGATTAGCTTTCTTATTTCAAATAAAACACCCAGTATAGTTTTATATTTTGCGATTCAGGGAGAGATTCGGAGCTCACTATTGTTCGATATTACTTCAAGTATCTGTTTTAATATTTTGAGAGCTTGTAGAATGAGTTTCGACGCTTCGAAAAAGTCCTGTTATGGCCATATCGGTCGTTTTTTAAAAGTGATTCATGCTGTATATAGTTCTTAAAATAGGCGATAAAAATTTTATTGTCAAAAATAGTTCCCTATTCTAAGCCATCTATAAAAAAGTATATTATTACTTTTCCAATATCTTTTCAAATAACCAATCTACGGCGTATTCTCGAAAAATGAGAAAAAAATTATTTGTAGATAGACGAAAGGTAAAAGTTCAATTTGCCCTAAAACAGTAGCGCTGGAATACCTTATCAGTTTATTGTGATCTGTCATATTGAGATACCTTAGAAATCGAACAAATTTGCTCCATACTTTACAGAGGGTGTGCGATGGAATGAATGACCGGGAAAAACGATTGATTGGGATGGAGATTACCTGAAACGTCATAGAAGAGGCAAATACTTAACTAAACTTTGAAGGCCCAGAAGTAGAAGCCAAAATAGGTCATTAAAAATTAAAAACGATAACTTTGAAGAATTGACCTTTCTTTTTGGTAAATGGGTTCAAATTAATTTCTTAAAGTGCTGATGTTAAAGGGGTTGAATTTCTTCTCATTTGCCGGATATATAAAATGAAAATATAAACGAACGTTGTCGCGTTAAAAAAATTTAATTTAACCAAATTTGCACTCGTAAAAATTGTAAAAAAATTAGAACATACAATGAAAAATTAAAATTTGCTAATAAGACAAGCAAACAAAAAGTATTACCTTAAGTTATTAACACTAGCCTTAAATTAATTTGTGTTTTAATCTTTTCATACTTTCGTGTAACTTTTTATAAACAAAATTTTTACAACCCATCATCATGGAATAGTTTTTAAATGAAAAAATTGTGGGAGTCTATTCAAAAAATTATTAATTATTTCCAAAAAATTTGACACGAGTAATAATCTTATTCGCGCAACCCGCGTAAATATTCTGTAAACGACGCCAATCCGAGGCGATGCGTCAAATCATACAGATTTGCAACAAGTTACTGCCGTCGTCTGATAAGCGTCAAGCCGCCCAAAGAGAGTTTGCGCTTGTATTTATAGAAATATAGCGAACTGCTTTATCAACATCGCTTGTTGCTTCTCGTCTATTATACGGGGGGCCCACAAATATTTTACTTGAAATTTTCGTAGTTTTAGCCATAATTTTCACGAAGTGCGCGCTGAGTGTTCTGAAATCCGTACCAAATGTCGTGGAAGCGTGTATTTTGTCATGATGCATTGTCAGGGTATTCTAAAAACAAATGACAGGCAATGACATTTTTAAATCATAATATCGTCTCTATTGGAAAACCCTTTGGATCTAGATCTAGAAGGTTGATTGCTTGGGTGTAGTTCGCGAACGGTGGCACTTACAAAAATTTTTGTCAAACAAAAACTGTTCAAAATTTTATTTAAAACCAAAAATGTCTTTGTAAATTTTCCCGCCAATTTCCTCCTTCCCCCTCAAAATTCAAGAAATGTAAATTAACCCACTTTTCGCCGTTACAGAAGTTCAAGTTTATTTGGCGCGCGCATTTGTCCGTCTTTCACCTCTAACTTGTTACTATTTGGCCATGGTTGCCTTGAATTTTCTATGGGAAATTTTCTGCTCGACTAAAAAGTTTCTACACAATGTTGCTTTATCTGCCGTACTTTTCAATTGAAAAGCGGTTTAAAGTTGAAACACGTAAATTAGTGTTGGTTGTTGAATAATAAAGGAGCTGGCTCTGTGTAAAGGTGTTTGGATAGAAATAAATCAATTTTTGTTGTTTTATAAAGTTACTCGAAGAGTGTGAAAGTTCTAATGTTGTAAAGAACAAATTTCAACTACAACAAAATTATACGAAGTAGTCTGTTCAGTGAATATCGATGAATTCGCGTCTTAATCTTGAACTTCGTTTCTGGAAGACCTTTCTTAAAGGCATTCAACCCGATGATTACATCAGATAATATTGAAACGCTGGGCATGTCTGTTAAGAGTTCAGACGTAAGTTAAAATATGCACTTATTAAGGATTAGCGGGGGTACTCAAGTAGGTACTTCGCATTTGAATGCTTCCTGACTTAATAGACGCTTATGAAATCGTACATAAGTAGTTGGAGGTTCGTTGTCCTTAATTTAGCAATTTGATTTGCCTTTATCTCGCTTCCCATGTTGTATCATCGAGTATGTAGGGTAGGTATATTGAAATAAATTGCGATTGTGGCGATGAGCTCTAAAAGTGAGGCTTTCCGAGCTAAAGTAATCTTTCTTACATACGCGAGACGAGATGAGACGAGAGAATTTACTTTTGAATTTCGTGTAAGAAACGGTGGTTTTGGATCGATGTTTTCAGTTGGAAGTAAAAAAATGTCCCTCTTGTTCGGTCTCTCCAGGGACACACACACACAGGGACACTGTCGTTGCAATACTATTAAACTGGCATGTCTAGCCATAAGGAGTCCTTACAGCGTCCTTATGTCTCCTGAGTTTGGAGAACTTACTGCTCAGGGTTTTGGAGCTCCGCTTCGCGCTACTGTTGCCATTCTATCTCCTATTTCTCTTTCATGATGCTCGACGCGAGCTCGAGTACTATTATCCATTCATCATGGCCTCTGAGCATTATATCGATAATGTTCTCGTCGCTCAGAGTCTGTCCCACCTTGAGAGATGCCACGACTCTCTTTTGTTCCCATCGATAGCACTTGAGTGTGCTCGGTAGTGCCGATGTCGTCGCCGTGGTCGCATTGGGAGATAGCTAATTCTCAATTCGGTGCTTGTAATGGTTAAAGCAACCGTGACCTGTGAGGAACTGCGTAAGATGAGAGCTTAGCTCCCCGTCATTCCTCTCTACCCATGGTTGGGGGTTGAGTATGAAAAGTTTCGCCTCAAGACTCTTGCCTGAGTCCGTCTATCCGTGCTGTCACTGCGTCATGGTATTAGCCGAAACTAACCTAAGCTATTCTAACATAACCTAACCTTTTATTTTGGGCACCATCGCGTGCTGGGCAGTAGTATGGGACTTCTACATGCTAAAACCTCATCTACCTACACTTCATGTTTATCCGTCTGAAAGATACTTCCAAATGCTTCCTTATGCTCTTTATTATGGCATTATTAGAGCTCGTTTTTTGTTCAAAAATAGCGTTTGCTCTTGAACTCAAGTCTTCCTATGTTTTCGCAGTTGCGATCAAAGTCTACGAAACTCTAGTCGTATCACGAGGTCGTACAAAGAGCCAGCTTTGACTCCAGCGTAACGCCACTGTTAACGTCAAACGTCAACGTCTTTACACGGGCCCCTCATTTCTCTTATGATTTCTGCCTATCTGGTGGAGGTAAATGCGTTTTTCAAGTTTACGATTTTAAGCATCCACATTTATGTTGAGCTTTCGTAGAGCGAACTCGTATTGGTTTGGCTCGAGTTTTCCCCTTTTTTTTATCTTTGCTTGTAGCCTTCCAGCGATGAGGCGCTTCAATATATTACTGATGTAGTTCAACAGACAAATGGGCAGGTACGTGCGTTTCCAACAGCTTGTCGTCGTTTCTCAACAGTGCTCGAAACTCTTTAGCGGGCGTTTTAGAACCACCAAGATGGAATCCGGCATGTGGTGGAGCCTGGCCTCTTTTTAAATCTTTTGAAGCTCTTGCCAGTCCGTTTTCTGTAAATAGATTGATATCTCCTTCAAGCACTTCACATATTTCTGCCTCAGACCATCGTATCTATAGTCCATTCAATTTTAAGGTGCAGTAAATGTCAACAGTGATCATCGCGTAACGACTGCCATTGACTGCAAATATTATTCCAACTCCCTAAATATCTAGGCACCACCGAGCCCCTACTCAAAATCTAAAAAAAAATTTACATTCCGTAATTTGCCAAGTTGACATTTACTGCACCTTGAATTTGAATGGAGCATATGTTAGAGGGCGTTCACTACCTGGCTAAGCCGATGAGTTTTTGAGCTTGGAGCCTGAACTCTCATATCCCGAACGTGGAGCTAATGGTGCTCGCTGATGTCATCAGTCGCTTCTATGAACTCACATCGTCGTGATCAGTGCAAAAGTATGAGCACTATCAACATCTAGACCTGTCTCTCGGATGTTTTAAGTGTCTATTTCTATTGGTTATCCACTACGACGTATATGCGTAGGTTTAGAACAACTTTTACCGGAATTTCCTTTACATGCAGATTTGTAGGAAATTGAATATACTTTAACGCGCGCAAGCGCGCCTTAATTGTTTATCTGACAAAAAAACTTAACAGATATAATTTATAGAAAACTTAATGTACTTTATTTTTCTATAGAATGACTTTTTTCATAAAGTGCGTAGTTTTTAAGTTATAAGCGAAAACCTATAAAAGATCCCTAATTCAACCTTCTCGAGCACTTCCGTGTATTATCGTCTCTCGTTCGCTCATTCGGCGAAATCCGCCCATCAAACTGACTTCAAATGTTTGTGTTTACCATCACGAAAGCGGCACTTAGAACTTAAAACGATTTACTATACAAAAAATGCAATTTTTTCGTATAAAAATTTTTCGTGGACCCCCAAAAACCTCACTTCATACTTAAATGCGCTCTAGCGTCTAAACTGTTTGTTTGACGAAAAAATCCTAAGAGATAAAATTTGTAGGAAATTGGATGTACTTTATTTTTGTATATAAACACTGTTCACTAAAAGTGCGTAGTTTTCGAGTTATAAGCGATAAACAAAGAGAACAGTGTTTTTGGTATTTTTGTCAAACTTTAACGCGCGCTAGCACCTAAATCGTTTACCCGAAGAAAAAAACTTAAGAGATGTAATTTGTAAAAAATGTTCTCTAGCTTACTTTTATAAATTTGCACTTTTCTAGAAAAAGGTGCAGTTTTGAAGTTATAAGCGAAAAACTGAAAAAAGAGCAAAAACCCACCCAGGACACCCTGTATAACTAGATATTTGAAAACAATTACAGAGATAATTATTAAAGACTTTATGTATCCTTTTTATCTTATTTGTATAGAACATCGTTTTAGCTACAGTACATTTTAGTGGACTAATATCACTAATGACATTTACATGCTCTGGGAAATGGAGAGCAAGCATTGTACTACGTAAAATCAATACGTTACCGCTATCGCAATTTTAGATAATCGAAAGAATAGCATTTAGAGGCTTCAAAATTAACGTACCAAACTTATTTTTGGTCAACTATTTAATTTCTTTTCCCTTTCTAATTATTGGAAATTCTCAAGTCACAACTACTCACGAATTTTCGAGAATGTTTAGTAAGCAACTACATCATGAATTCGTAAAATGGTCAGGTCGGTTTAAGAGTTGGATTTGGTAATGATAATGCAAAATAATCAAGTAGTGAGGACAAGTAGGAATAATTTAAAGGTACTTAGGTGACTTGTAAAATCATGAGCGGAACTAAAGGGTTCTAAAAGAACACAAATAGGCACTTTCGCATTTAGAAGGGTAGATATACACTCGCATATACACAGTGAGCTCAAAAATAGCGCTTTAGTTTTATAATTTCGTTATTAATTGACCAACGGGTATGAAATTCGGAATGAAAGAGCGTAATTTTATTACTTTTTGTAATTTTTTTTCTTGATTTTTGGGGTCCCCTGAATTCAAAACAGTCGAAAAAATTTTTGGAAAAAGTCTGTCTGTATTAGTGTGTGCGTATGTAACGCCGTCAAACGAAAACTACTAAAGCGACTATGTTGAAATTTGGTTTAGGCCACTTTAACAGTATTTAATTGACAAAATTAGCTTTTATACAAAATCGATACAGGGTGGTCCAAAATAAGGGGGTTATGTTAGTCGCATTTTGGAAAATCTTGACCCACAGTATTTATACTCTCGGCTATAAGTTAGTACACATCGGCCCTAATTAAAAAAATATCTCTTTAAATTTTATAATTCAAAATGGCAGCCAGTATAACGATCGGCCAATTTTCTAGTTTTTCTATTGTGACTTTGGAGATAATTATTATTATAAAAATATAAAAACAGGAAAATATAGACAAAATATAGGGCTTTACTTTTTATAGAATCGATTTTAAAAATAATTTCAAAATTGACTACTTAAAATAGGACCAAAGATGACTAAATTTGTAAAACTGATTTTTGCAAAATCGGCTCCGGTCAATTTGTCTATATATTGATATTTGGTAGATATCAAAGTTTTAAACTGAACACAGTTGTTTGGTTCATTGGCTATGAGCAGATCCGAGGCTTTGATTTTTTGAAGGTAAAAATTTCAAAAATTTGTAATTTTTTCTGTAATTAAATATGTAAATTGCAAGTTGGTATATTAATTGATCGCACAAATTTCTATTATTTGTTACAATTTTGGTTTAAGAAACACTTCCGGTTAAACAGGAAATTAGGCAAACAAAAGAAATTTTTGGAAACACCTTGTATATTTTAGGATTTTTTAAAAAATCGTAAGATTACCTGTCTAATGATACCAAACATGTTAAATTTTTATTTCCGGTTTAATCGGAAATGAGGTTAAATTTTTTTACTTAAATACAACACTGTGTATATTTTAAGTAGTTTGAAAAATTGTAAAATTAGCTATCTAGTGATACCAAACATTTAACATTTTAACTTCAGGTTTAGCCGGAAACGAGACCAGCTTTTAAATTTTAAATAAAAACACCCCGTATAATTTTAGATTTTAGAAATCGAATTGAATTAGAAAATTAAATTCAGTTAGTGTTTCAGCGCGGGATAGAGCGCATTTAAATTATCTTCCTGTTCTTTTGAACACGTTACTTAAATTTTTATCATAGTATACAGGGTGTCCACGAGTCCACCTAACGTTATGATACCATTGTAATTATTCGTGAAAGTCGTTTTACTTTCTATCAATTATAGTAAAGGAGATATTGATCCAAGTTTTTGTAACTCGCCCTATCACGTAGATAAATAAAATTGGCTAATTTTAAAATAGTCAAGGGCTCTTTACGCTTAATCCACTAAATCGCAAAAATTGAATTTTTAATAGGTTTTTGTGGAACAGCGCAGCTTTGTACAAAAAAAATTACCCAATTTAACAATAACACTTTATTCATTTGCCAGTAATGTAATGGTAATGATACAGGTGGTTTTTCTCTCAGGCCACATTAAAGTTTAATTAAAAGTTCACTGATAAAAAATATCAAGGTGAGGCAATTCAAATACACTTTTGACGATACATTTCAATTAGGTAAAGTTGACTTTTGCAATAATTGAATAAACCTAATGTGTGATGCCAATATGTGCTTTTTGGACTCCACCAAAAGAATTCATTATCGCTACAACCTCTTCAAGTTCGTGACATGGCGTGTTGCGAGTCTCAACAGGCACTTTCGTCGATTTTTGTTCTAAAATAGATCAATATTGCTAATATTAGAGCTGTGCGAGCTACGAGAACCTGTTGCCTGTTACGTCTCTTTTTATTTTATCGTTTTATTGACTAGCGCTCGTATACGCTAAAATAAAAGTATTTAAGCTAGTGCAAGCGTATGCGTTTACGGAACGTCATGCCGACTTTTGCAACTGTCGGTTACAGACTTTGCAACAGTCAGAATGACTTAAAACCTCTCAAGCTATCGATAATTTTTGCGCCTACAACAGCTAAGATTAAGATTAGGAAATCAATTAGCAAATCACCGCGAGGAAATTAAAGAAATTAACAAAATGGGGGTAACTAAGCTGGGGATCCAAAGAGAAAAGACCGATTCCTTGATCAAAAATCTGCATGGGCTCTCTGATTTGTTAAAACTATGATTTTTCACAAACCTCAAGTTTTAAGTTTTTGAGTGTATCGGCCATTCATTTCGTCCCATCAAAGCTGGCTGCGGACGTTTCTCACTAGAAAGAAAATTTCGTCCGGCTGATTCTATCGACTTCGAAACCGGCTGTCAGCTGCCACCATTAAAGCTGAATTTATCACAATATATTTAAAGTATATACAAAAAATGGCATTCAAATTTTTCGTGTACTGTACGGTTTAGTTTGGCCCCCAAAAGCCTACCCTTCTCGAGTCGCACAGATACTTTAACTTAGCACCTAAACTGTTCGTTGGACGCGAAAAATGTAAGAGAAATAATTAGTAGGAAATACTTTATTATTTGAGTTTTTATTTTGAGTTTTGGGCCATTGGTTGGGCTCACATGGTTGTCAGCTCTATTTTAAACTTTGTCGTTTTCTAGAATTTGCACAGTACCACCGTAGATATAAAAAATATAGGCAACCCAATTAACATCAATAGTGGCGTATCGTAAATTTAATTTTTGAAAGCCCAGCCATTTGGAAGTTACCGAAGGAACTTTTATACGGGAACATGGGCATTTTGGCCACGACTTTTGAAAATCAAAATTTCATCTCTCGACTTTTGTTTGTTTTCGAAGTGCAGCCTGACGCAAGGAATTGTCCATTTCAAGTTCAAAATCTACTTCGGTCCACTTTAATTGGACCCAAGTTTCCAAGTTATATGGATAGATAGTTTCATATAATACGTACAAGTTTGTTCAGCGTGTATTTTCAATTAAAAAAAAAGTAAACATGCCCTTTTGGTTAGCTTAGCAATTTAAATCGAATTAGGTACCTTTAACCAAACAAAACTTAGATCAAAAGTTTCTGCTGAATTTGTAATTGAGTTAATCACGATTTTACTAAATGTACAGGGTTTTCAGTATAGTAAAATTACATTTAGTTCCTCCTTTACACACCATCCTCTTATTTTGTTTAGGGCATTCTGCATTTGGTTTGAAATTATACCGTCATGCTTGCCCTTAATCAGAATGACGATGTCATCTGCATATCCTAGTACGCAGTATCCCTCGTCAGTAATTTTCCTCAGTAGGTCATTCACCACAATAGACCACAGCAGGGGCGATAGAACCCCATCTTGTGGGCACCCCTTTGCTGTGGCCATCGAAGCTTCTTCCCCTGCTAGGGAAGCCGTTACTATTCGACTTTCTAGCATTGATTCTATCCAGGTTGTTGTAGATGGTTCAATGCCATGTCTTGCGGCGGCAGTTTTTATGGACTCATAGGCACCATTGGGTTATTTAGGAGCCCAATGGTATTTGAGTGGTCTTTGGACAAAGTCTTTTGAACGCGCGCTGCTGGGGCTGTTTTATCAATCTCCTCACAGAAACGCGTCCAAGACAGTCTCTTAGATTTCCTCAATTCTCTATTGTACCTTGTTAGGGTTTCTATGTAGTTTGCCCATTGGCCATCTCTTTTGGCCCTATTGAATGCTTTTCTGGCTATGACCTTTAGTCTCTCCAGTTCTGCATTCCACCAAGGTACGTCTCGAGAGACAGTTATTTTTCTCAGTGGACAGCTGGCCTCATATGAGGTTATTATACACTGACTTAGATGATTAGAGGCTGCTTCTAATCCCTCTGTGGTGGCTACATCATATTGGAGGCCTTCTAAATGAGTTCTTAGTGACTCTCTAAAGAGACACCAATCCGTCTTTTTTGGCACTCTGCACTTCATTGCTTCCACTTTTGCACTTTTTATATCAAACGCAATGGAGGCGTGATCCGAGAGGGATGACTCCTCCATCGCTCTCCAGCCTTTGAGATTTTGACTTACAAACGGAGTGGCCAAGGTAAGGTCTAGGACCTCCTGCCGAATCGCGTTTATAAAGGTAGGTTTGTTACCTTCGTTTATAATGTCTAGATTATTAGAGCAGAGATATAATCGAGTAATTCCTTACCTCTGTTATTGGTATCTGTGCTGCCCCAAACCTCATGATGAGCATTGGCATCACAGCCCAGAAGGAGACGTTTGTTGCCCTTCCGACACCAGTTTATGAGGCGTTTTACTTCCTCTGGGGGTACCCCGGCTTCGTCACCAGGGAAGTAGGCCGAAGCTATTATGATGCGCCTCTTGCCCTCCTCCGCTGGCACCTTCACCACTGCCGCTGCTAGGTCCCTAGTGTTGAATTCTGGAATGGGAACAAAATTAATATCTTTCCTGAGCATTAATGCTGCTCTTGGATTACCATACCTGTAATCGGCTAAGACGTTTGCCGCCTTTTCCGGGAGGCCTCTAATCCTGTCTCCATTTATCCAGGGCTCTTGTATTAGCCCTATGGAGATATGTTTCTTGATAAACCTCTAGTGCAAGGCACTCGATGCTGCTTTTGAGTGCTGGAGGTTTATCTGGATACATGCTATGTCTTTGAAGGCCCGGTCTCTGCCCCTGGCTGGTCCGATGGGGGGAGGTTGGGCGCCTGTTGGTGCCTAGTGTTTTTCCCTTTGATGGCTTCCCAGGATTTGCAGTGGCAGCTGGCTCGCGTCTCTTACTGCCTGTAATGGGCACTTTTAGACGTTCACCAGCGTGTTCCTGACGACCCTTTGGAGCGGGATTGCACGTTTTTGTGCTTAGATCTTTGGATTCTGAAGCACTTGCATTTGGGGCTGTTTGTTTCCCCTTTTTTGGATGTAGTTGGATCTGTTCAAATCTGTAACCGATTTTGTAATTCAGCTTTTTCAACGTTTCAGAAGATATTATATCTACTACTCTGTACTAACTTAATCTACATTAAATTTTAAACAAAAAAGGTCGTTAGCATTTTTGTGTTTCAGACAAGGGTTACGGAGATATAGAAGGAGTACGTTCATCTGACTTTTTTCGCCAAACTGTAAAATAATGGTATTTTACCCTTTCCATATCTCTGTAACCCTTGTCTGGAGCATAAAAATGCATAGTACCTTTTTTGTTAAAAATTTAATGTAGATTAATTTTCTACTGAATAATGTTTGAGCTAGACCTCATGGTTCTCGAGATAATTGCAGAAAACTGTTTAAACGTACCATTTTACTCCTTTCCACACCCCTTTCCGTTAGGTTCTATTATGAGAAGGATATACATATAACAATTTGCCGCAGGATTGAACTTTTTTGGGGGAGTTTGAGGTTTAGACAGATTTCGAATTAATTTTACTATACAGAACGATATGATTTTAAGGCCACCTCAGTTCGTTTACCAGAGTGAAGCCGATGAACTTAATTTTTGAAGCTTTTTTTCAATAAATCAGGCGTAACTTTATTAATGCAGGGTTAGATATTCAATTTTTAGTCGTCAATATAGCGCCTGTTGAATCTCCCGTGGATTATTTTCACACCAAAACAACAATTTTGCTTTTCGCGAAGCCATTTAGCCAAAAATGAAATTAGTTCGAAAAAACGATTTTTTTTTCTCCAAAATTAGGATCAATTTTGAGTTGCTCTAGAGCCTAATAGGCAAACTCGATGGTTACGATGTTACGATGGTCTAGTTTTAGGGTCGATACACTCTTATAAGGGTACAAACCCAAGTTTTTTTTCAAAATACGCCAAGTTGTTCTTGCTGAAAGGCTTAATTATTAAAAACCACGAGAAATCTATAAATATGGATCTTTTGGAGCACCACCCATTCACTTCTTGCATTTGGATGTTTTATTAGTAGTTTAGTATCATCAAGAGTACAACCCTTCTCGAATTTAGTAACGATCCGACGAAAAGAGAGCACAGTTAGGTCGATTACGTGGAACGTAGACCATAATTGCCACGATCTGCATCACGCCGAGTGTTGTGGAATCCGTACCAAACGTTGTGGAAGCGTATATTTTGCCATGATGAATTCTCAGGTTATAGTAAAAACAAATGACAGGCATTGAATATAGTTAACATACAATTTAAAAATCATATCATCCCTATCAGAAAAGCCTTTAGCGTACAAGCGTACAAGCGTACGTTTCTAGTTTCGATTAAAATAAAATCTGCTTCGATGACCTTGAAAAAATTGATATATCATGAATTCAAACTCCAATTTCTTGTTTTTTGAACTCTTATAATATTTGGGTTAGCAAGAACAATCTTTTCGGTATAGTTCGTACATTCGTACATTCGATAAAAATAGATAAAAAACTTTTCAAGGTAACCAACGTTTTAGTAAACAAAGTCCACACTCAGTTCAACTTCAACACTCGAACTATTCGCATCAAAAATCAAATTTGTAACAAAATGGGCTCGCTGTCTAAGATTTTAGATTTAGAAAATCCCGTATTTTGCGGTTATTTAACTTACGGCTCAATTTTGGTAATAAAAACGATGCTAATGACGCCTTTAACGAGCAGACAGAGAATTAAAAATAAGGTGAGCCATTACTTATAATTTTACCAATTACGGTTTCAATTTGCAAGTTTTCAAGGTGTGGCATTCTAAAGAAGACATAGCGTTTCACAATTTACCCGGCGAACAAGCTATTCAAACTCGAAACGACGACGTTGAACGAGTTAGAAGGTCTGCTCTATTTTGTGTAATTTTGCAAAAAAATTATTAATAGCGATCTTTTAGGGCGCATCGAAATGATTTGGAAAATATTCCAATTTATTTTATGGCAAGTTTGGCTTACGTTTTGACTGAGCCTAATCCAACCACGGCGCTCAATTTATTTAGAGTTTATACAGCGTGTAGATGCGCCCATACTCTTGTTTACGCAATTTGTGTAGTTCCGCAGCCTGCGAGAGCTATTAGTTTCACCGTTGCGTACGGTATTACTGGATATATGGCCATTAAGGCTCTTTTACATTTTAAGGGATTTTAAAAATTTATATTGTGTAAGGGAAAGAAATAAATTTTACCTAAAGTTAAGTATATCTATACCGTGTGTCTCACCGCTTTAGTACACAGGGGAATTAACATGGGAAATGGAATAATTTGTACTTTTTGCTCTCAAGTACATTACGATAATATTGACATCATAAAAAGAGAATCTAATTCTCACCTCATTTTAAGAAAATTCAAGACGTAGTGCGTGTGTGAGATGCTATTAGGCTAGTGAATGAGAATTTGATTCTGGTTACGTCTAGTTTTTTTCTCTCAGAGTATCTCTCAGAGTCTCAGAGACTAATTCAGCAATTCAGCTCCCAAAAACCTCAATGAAGGAATAGGTAATTTCAAAAATTTTTTTTGTTGGCTGCAAATGCTTTTTATAAGTTTTCTGGCTTAAATCTAATTTAGTGTTCATCGTTTAACCTTTATTTTCAATTATGTCTGTTCTAAGTCGCGATTATGTTGTCGAAAGAAGGAAGAATATTAGTTTAATTTAAATATTTTACAAAAATCGCAAAATATTGCCTAAAGCCATCTGTTGGTGGATCAGTACACTATCTCTTTAATATAACTCGCAGTTGCTCTAAAAGATGGCACTGCATGTTACAATCAAGCCATCTCAATATAATTTATTATAATTTTTTTAATTTTACGATCCTGATTCTTTGAAACTGATTAAATTAAAGAAAACTAGTCAAAATTAAAAAATATATATAAACATTACTAAACAGTACAAGTATGCAAGGGTCAACACACTCACAAAATTTAATTCCATAAGGAAAATCGAATAAATATGATACTTACGATAAGAAAAATGATCTTATTTGTTATTTGATATGTTTTAATCAGTTGTTATTTTGTATTTTTAAGTGCTTAAAGTAAGTATATCTTATTACTGTGCAAATTCTAGAAAGCCGCGAAGTGCAAAATTGAGCTCACGGCCATGTAGCCCGTGATGAAATAAGCGACGGCCCAAGACAACCCTCTCGCTGGCTGTGGAACAACGTAAACGGCATAAAGAAAAGTATGATAGCATCTCGCCAATGTGTAGAACCTAAATAAACTTATTGCTATAAAGGGTGCAGGATTGGTCAAAAGATATGCAAAACTGGCGAAGAAGTAAATGTAGATATTTTCCAAGTCGTTTTGATGCGCTCTGAAATAAATAGTTTTACAACAGTAAACTCGAAAAATAAAGTATTCAAACTCAATTACCTCCTAACTCGTTCGACATCTTCGTGACTATTTTTTATCGACTTCCACTTAAAATAGGTGAGATATAAGGTGATATCTTCAGGTGAGGCTGGAACCTGCAATTTTGCATGAGAGTATTGAATTTTGAAACTATAAAAAATCAATTTTGAGTAACTCGCTAAAGGTACGTTTCCATTCCTACAAAACACTCCTGCGACATGTCGTGCGACAAGTCCCTGGGACAAGTCTCAGAATGGAAACGGTCTGCGACAAGTCGCGCGACATGTTCCAGGGACAAAAATGTCCCAGCCGACCGCGCAACAAAACATGTCCCCGCGACTTGTCGCACGGGCAATGGAAACGGTCTGCGACTTGTACAGGAGCACTGTATACACTCCCCGACCACGAAACCTAACCTTCTCTGTCACAGATTCATAGAAAATGCCGCACTCGTCAGGAACTGCTTTATAGAAATTCTTGAATTGTTCGTTAAACTTAATAATGACGCAAAACGTTAATTATCTAATTCTATTGTCTATTCCTTTTTGTTTTTGGGTTAAGAAATAACATTGCGAGAGCTACAATTGTCACAACCACATGCTTTAAAGCACCTAAATGAGATATTTGCTGTGGAGTTTACGACAGCGACAGGCATATTATGCAATAAATGTAGAGCACTCCCAAATATTTGTGACTGCGGTTATCATCACAAGCGATTCTCACCTGCCACAGCCACATGAGAGGTATTATTGGAAGTCTTTCAATGATGCAACAATAGCCTTGCACACTATTGGAATGAATCTTGAAATAGCAGACTTGGAGATTCTGTGTAGGTACATGATAGAACTGTAGCTATCTCCTGTAGCTAAGTAACGTAGAGTGGCCGCCAACTTCTTGCCAGGAGAAATAGCCATTCGACATTATCTGCTTTTGGCGATCTCCGGTCCGATAAGATTCAATAGAAGTTTGAAATCTTCTGCTGTCATTCGAACAAAATTCTCGAATCCACTTTGAAGACGTAGGTCTCTCATTAAAGAATTATACGCCCCTTCTGATTGTCGTTTTGCTAAAAAACTTCTAACCCGCCATCTCGGTCGTTTACGTCTTTTTTTCTTAAGTTCATACTACAAACCATTACTACAAACGCGGAAGCAGCTAAGTTTTCCATAATTTGAAAAAAACTGAGAGTTTTGCCTCCAAATCATCTGCGACATGTTGCAGTGAATGGAAACACCAAAACAAAATCGGTGCGACATGTCCCACTGACATGTAGGAATGGAAACATACCATAAGTAAGACGTCACTGTTTGATAATGAAGTTCAATAACATTACGTAAGGAGACGTATTATACTTACACCTTGCTTTATACGAGTTATAACTGTTAAAAACGGCATAAACATCATTTTCAAAACCAACACACAGCCGTAAGTTAAATAGGCACAAAATAAGGGATTTTCTAAGTTGAGGAGTTGAGTAACCATTTTTTGAGTTTTTTGAACAACAAATTACAATCGTAAACAAGGAAATCGGCACAACGATGAACTGAACCTCTCGATTTTACGAAAATTGGATTTTCGTTTGCCGCGGGCCACAGCTAATACTAATTTAAGTTTTTATATCAGCCCTATCGAGATATTAAGTTGAGTACGCATAAACAACTTTCAAGGATTTAAAAAATGAGAAATAATATTTTTATTTGAAATTAAAAGGTGAGTGAGCGCGAACTTTGTGACCGATGAGTTCCAGTTCGCCTCAGTAGCTCAGTGCCAACATCTTATGCCAATTCGAATTATAATTTAAATGTAGGTAGGTACTACAAACTACAACATAATCTCCTAATCTCAAAACTAAATTATGAAACGACTGATGTAGCCATAACAGGACTTTTTCGTACGTTTTGGAAATATTTAAAACAATATCAGAAATAGGACCTAACAATAGTATGCTCAGAAGCTCTTCCTGATTTCAAAAAAATAAATTAAACGTGGCGTTTCCTTTTGAAATGGGAAGCTAATCTCATTATCGGTTGAACGGGAAGTCAAAATAATGAATGTTTAAAATCACTAGATAGCTAATTCTATAATCTTTCAAACTACTTAAAATATACAGGGTGCTGTATTTGAAATAGGAAAGCTAACCGCCCCTTTTCCGATTAAACTGGAACTCAAAATTTAACATTTTTTTTTGGTATCATTTGATAACAAATCTTACGGTATTTTAAAAAATTATAAAATATATTATATAGGATGTTTACAAAAGCTCTTTTTCTTTGGTACCACCCCGTGGTGGTTCCCAGAAGCCGTTGTGGGACACCCCTAGTCGTAACCCCCCTCTACGCCCCCGCTCTCCTCTACACCCCCTCACGTGGATTTTAGATCCCTCGTTAATTGGATTTGTTGTTAATTAGAGCTGTTAATAGTTTTTGTAATTTTCGTTGTATACAGGGTGTCCAGGATAAGGTTCCGTTCCTTGAAGTGGGTGATTGCTCAGCTCAGGTGATTACCTTGCATCTAATGGAATAGGTATGATATTTTGATATGTTGTATATATTATGAATGTATAAAGTCTAATGATACACCAAAGTTTTCGACATCGACGTATCTCCGAGTCTTTGTCAAGTTTCTAAGAATATACGATTTAGTTTTGCTTTTGTTTTGGATTTTTGACAAAGAGCCGGATGTTCGTCATCAAAACTTGGATTTATCATAGGGCTTTTATCATGTACAAATACCAAAAAATTACTATCCATTTGAGTCAAGGTAAATAATTTCCAGTCATGGGCGCCGGCAAAAAATTTTGCAAGGGGTGCAAATTTCTTTTAAGAGTCGGGCAAGGGGCGTGGCCTATTCAGAAGCGTGTTTATAGTTTTTGAAGCCTTCGGCGCTGTCAAATTTTGGGGCCTCTCGTTTGAAGAAAAGACTAAAATTAAATAGCGCGGCAGGCAAAAATTTTTGATTGTTTAAGGTCAAACGGCTTAAAATGAAGTTTAGAAATTTTAGGAGCGATTGATAGTGTCTCCAAAAAAATGTTTTACGAAAAGAAAGTAGGAAAATTATTTCAGGTAAACAAAAAATATTATTGGAGAATTCCGAGACTCCTTTTGACCTATGATAAATGAGGCCTGGGCTCTATTTTCTTATTAGGTATCAATTTTAATTTATAGTTTACATCTAAATGACAAACCCGGGTGAAAAAGCTCTTTTATACGCATTTTTCAATAATTAAAACAATTAAAATGGGTAGAAAGAAATTTTAATTGGACAATTCTTATAAAATGAGCTGTTTTGAGGCCCTTAACAACACGGGGCCTATTTTATTAGGTATGTGACCCAGCGCCGAATTTAACGATGTTGTCGCTGTACGACATATTTATTTTGTTATAGGTTATATTTATTAATAAATAAAAATGAAAGTCGAATTTAAAAAAGTTTTTCAAAAGCCAGGGGGGTGCAAGTCCTTGCACCCCGCCGGCGCCCATGTTTACAGTGTAATTAATTTATAAGGTATAGGCTAGGGATGGGCTATGGTAGAAATTTGCCGAGCTTGACTCTGCTGTAACTCGGGCATTATTCATTTGATTAAAAAATATTTTTTACAAAAGTTATAGGAAATTTCATGCTCTATAGTTTTTGTCATAACTATTTTTGACCTAGGTGGCGCTGAAGAGAAAATATTTGCAAAAAACAGGTTTTCGGTACCATTTTTCTAATATGGCGGTGCGAGCGGGGTCGCTCAATGTCGCAAACTCGGAATATTAATTATAGGATACCAAACTGCATAAGTCTAGCAAATTACTACTTTCCTTGACCTTTCCTAGACTATAATATTTGGGTTAACAAGAACAACCTTTTCAGTAGTTCGGTACATTGGCTACATTCGATAAAAATAGATAAAAAAAATTTCAAGTGCACACTCAGTTCAATTTCAACACTCCAACTATTCGCATCAGAAATTAAAATTTATAAACAAAATGGGCTCGCTGTCTAAGATTTTAGATTTAGAAAATCCCGTATTTTGTGGTTTTCTAACTTACGGTTTAATTTTGGTAATGAAAACGATGCTAATGACGCCTTTAACGAGGAGACAAAGAATTCAAAATAAGGTGAGCCTTTCTTATAATTTTACCAATTACGGCTTCAGTTTGCAAGTTTTCAAGGTGTGGATTTGTATGGAAGACAGAGCGTTTCACAATTTGCAGGAAGAAAGAAATATTCAAATTTATCTTGTGGCAAGTTTAGCTTACGTCTTGACTGAGCCTAATCCAACCACGGCGCTCAATTTATTTAGAGTTTATACAGCGTGTAGATGCGCCCATACTCTTGTTTACGCAATTTGTGTAGTTCCGCAGTCGGCGAGAGATATTAGTTTCACCGTGGCGTACGGTATTACTGGATATATGGCCATTAAGGCTCTTTTACATTTTAAGGGATTTTAAAAATTTATATTGTGTAAGGGATAGAAATAAATTTTACCTAAAGTTAAGTATATCTATACCGTGTGTCTCACCGCTTTAGTTCACATGGGGAATTAACATGGGAAATTGAATAACTCGTACTTTCTGCTCTCAAGTGGGTATTAGTACATTACGATAATATTGACATCATAAAAAGAGAATCTAATTCTCACCTCATTTTAAGAAAATTCAAGACGTAGTGCGTGTGTGAGATGCTATTAGGCTAGTGAATGAGAATTTGATTCTGGTTAAGTCTAATTTTTTTCTCTAAAAGTATTTATCTAATTCAGCTCCCATAAATCCCAAATAAATATTCAGCGACTGTATTTGTTGGAAGGAGGAATAAAGCAGAATTTTGTTGCTTCGCGGTTAGGAGTGATTCAATCGACAAAATCTCGGCTTTAAAGGCGATTTAGACAGACAGACTGGCGATGTCGGTAGAAGACGTGGACCGCCCCAGAACTCCAAAACAGCCTTGAGACCACAAGAGGCGTAAGAATAAGTGAGAGAACAGCGAGGAGAAGGTTAAGAGAAGGAAACCTTCGGGCTAGTCACCCTGCAATATGCCCCATTTTGTCCAGACGGCATCGAACGACTCGTTTAGTTTTTGCTCGTCAATATGTGAACTGGAAAATGAAGGATTGGGAAAAAGTACTGTTTACAGATGAATCGCGGAAAAGGGTACTGATAGTCGTCAAAGAGCGTGGAGAAGAACTGGCGAACTTTATGCCGAATGTGCGATTGCAGAGAGACGGATTTGGAGGTGGATCTATAATAATTTTGGGTGGGAATTTTCATTCAATGGTTTTACAGACCTCGTTGCCTTCCTTAGACCAAGTGTAACGGCGAATTTTTATATCGAAGATATTCTGCAAGATAATCTAGTGCCGTTTCATATGGTATCGGAGAAAATTTTTTATTGGTGCAGGATAACGCTCGCTCACATGTTGCTCACATTACTACTGGCTATTTATTATTTAAATGCAGTTGGAATTAACACATTTGATTTGCCGGCGTGGTAGTCCTGACTTAAATCCCATATAGCCATAGAGCATTTATGGGATGAGCTGAAAAGACGATTACATAGCCGAAGACCAGAGCCTGCTTCATTAAACGAACTGCGTTGGTTCCTGCAAGAAAAATAGGACAATCAGCAGTAAGAATCCATCAGGAATATTATTAGCATCAGTATGCCGCGACGTCTTGCCGTGATACATGCTCGAGGAAGACATACGAGATGTTGAAGCTAGAAGTTCATTACATAAGCTGCTTGTATTATTAATTGATATGATAATAATTCGTATTTATTAAAATTTTCAAAAAAATGCAACACACTCTAGAAAGTGGAGATTATTGGGGATTTACACTAGTCACACAAATTAAAGGATATTAAAAAAATCCCAAATTTTAGGTCAATTTTCAACAAAAGATAACTCGGAGAAAAATTGGGGTACAGAAAATTTAAAAAAAGAAAATTGCAACCACAAGTGTCTAGCTTTCAGATCTGGACTGTAAAATTTTTTAGAGTGGGGGGTTTTCACGTAATCACCCGAAAACTAATTAAAAATAATGTTTCCAAATTTTTTCTCGACTTTGAAATGGTCTATGAACTTCAAAAAATTTTTTTTCATTATGCGACCATAAAACTCGCTTAGACAATTTAATTAGCTTTAATTTGACCTTTTAATAAGCTGCGTACAATTTTTTGCCGCAAAGTAATCGTCGATCAAAGCAAAAAATGCTATTTTAACTTTGACAATCGATTAGGTACTCAGGAACTAATGATCGTAGAGAAAATGAAGGTTTTTTTTCGATTTTCCCCAACGAGTCATGTTTTTGAGAGAAAAATATGGATTGTCGCCAAAAAACCATATTGAAGTCGAAAAACTGCATAAAAATCGAAAAATTTGCGTGTTACGGTTATTTTTGGCAACTTTGAAAATTTTTTATAGACACTTTGAAGTTAAAAAATTACCGACGATATCCTTTGTTCATCCTCTATATCCAAAGTTGTACCAAATATCCTTAAATTCGCAAATTTTTTTCAGCCATTATCATCGCGTCAAAAACAAAATTCTTATCAATCGCCACCGATTGTGTCTTATAGAGAATATTTTGCAGTTTCCAAAACCCTCCCTTCATTTTCTGTACGATCATTAGTTCTCGAGTAATCGATTGTTAAAGTTAAAATGGCCTTTTTTGCTTTGATCGACGATTACTTTGCGGCAAAAAATCCTACGTAGCTCATTAAGAGATCAAATTAAAGCTGATCAAATTGTCTAAACGAGATTTTTAGTCGCATAATGAAAAAAAATTTTTTGAAGTCAACAGACCATTTCAAAGATGAGAAAAAATTTGGAAACATTGTTTTTAGTTGGTTTTTGGATAATTGCGTGAAAACCGCCCACGTTAAAAAATTTTGCAGTCTAGATCTGAAAACTAGACACCTGAGGCTATAATTTCCTTTTTTTACATTTTCTGTACGATCATTTTTCTCGGAGTTATTCCTTGTTGAAAATCGCCCTAAAATTTGGAATTTTTCAATATCCTTTAATTTTTGTGACTAGTGTAGTTAAAAAGGTCTGTATTGCAAGCTTTTTTATTCAATATTTTATGAAATTAGATATTATTTTTAACTTAGCATTTATCAATAAAATATTCAGTTAAGAAGAATATGCGTTAATTTTGCCTATCAGTGTACATAATATAATATACTATAGTTACAGGCCAGGATCAGACCCGTAATTTAGAGGGGCTTGAGTATAATGATTCAATCAAAGTCATTTATTAGGTAGTCTTTGGGATTCCTTCGCGCTTTCAGATGTATTCTGAGGCACATGACTCTTGGCTCAATCCTTGGGACTCGCTGCGTTAGTATATTTTCGATCTAAAACCAGAATACCTGGTTGGATAACTATGTTCAACTAGGCTTTCTGGTTCAAAATAATTTTATTCATCAAATAGACTAGCGATATTGTTTCGAGCAATTAAATTGTTCTTCTTCAGAAGAATTTTATTAATTAATTAGTGTAAAACCGTAGTATAATATTTAAATATTTTACGAAAAACGCAAAGTATTGCTGAAAGCCACCTGTTAGTGTATCAGTACACTATTTCTTTAATATAACTCGCTATTTCTCTAAAAGATGGCACTGCATGTTACAATCAAGCCATTTCAATTTGGTAATTTATTCTAATTTTTTAAATTTTACGATCCTGTTATTTTGAAACTGATTAAAGTAAGGGAAACTAGTTAATTGTAAAAAAATGTATTTAATAATAAACAATATTACAAGGTTCAACCAAACTCAACAAATTTAATGCCATTAATGCATTAATCGAAAACCAAATTAATAAAAATAATCCTTACGATAAGAAAAATGTTCTTATTTGATATTTGATAACTTTTTAATCAATTTAGTATCTTCAAGTGTTTAAGTATACATAATATCTTACTGTGGACAAATTCTAGAAAGCCGCAAAGTGCAAAATAGAGCTCACAGCCATGTAGCCCGTGATGAAATAAGCGACGGCCCAAGACAACCCTCTCGCTGGCTGTGGAACAACGTAAACGGCGTAAACAAAAGTATGAACGCATCTCGCCAATGCGACGAGCCTAAACAAAGTTATTGCAATAGATGGTGCAGGATCGGTCAAAAGATATGCAAAACTGGCAAAGAAGTAAATGTAGATATTTTCCAAGTCGTTTCGATGCGCTCTGAAATAAACCAAAAATAATTTTTTTACAATAATAGTAAACTCAAAAAATAGGAAAATTACTTTCTAACTCGATCGACATCTTCGTGACTTTGGTTTACCGACTTTCCCTTGAGATAGGAGATATCTTCAGGTGAGGCGGGAACCTGCAATTTAATACGTAAGAGATGGCAAGAGATATTTGAATTTTGAAACGTTTAAAAATCAAACTGTAGTAAGTGGCCAAAAAATTAATGCAGATCACTAAATATGACGTCACTGTGCTTGATAATAAAATTCAATAACATTACGTAAGGGAGACGTCACACGTCAGACCTATACTTACGCCTTGCTTCATACGAGTTCTACCCGTTAAAAACGACATAAACATCATTTTCAAAACTAACACACAGCCGTAAGTTAAATAGGCACGAAATACGGGATTTTCTAAGTTGAGGAGTTGAGTAACCATTTTTTAAGTTTTTAGAAGAACAAATTACAAGTATAAACAAGGAAATCAACAATCAACCTTCAAAACGGTAAACTGAACCTTGACTGTAGCAATTGATTTTTGTTTGCCGCAGCTCACAGCTGATGATACTAATTTCGCTTTCATAACAAAAAACAAAAGTTTAATATCCATATTGAGTTGTACAGTGCGCATAAACAATTTTCAAGGTTTTAATTAATTAATGAGAAATAATGTGTTTAAATCGTTTTTATATTTGATGAGAAGATGAGTAAGCGTAAAGCGAATGTTTTTGACTAACGAGCTCGAGTTCGCCTAGGTAGTTGGGCCCACTGATAACTGATAAGTTTCGAAATTTTGTTCATAACAACAGATAACTGATAATGTGATAATTATAGGTACTTTAATAAACAAGAAATGTTTTAAAGCGAATCTCCAACGATAGTTCACACTGTTATTATAAAATTTTACAATCGACTTTTCAAATAATCGATTAATCAATTGCAAAATAATTAATTGTGTTAGTCATTCCGATTCATTAGATGCCAGTATAAAGATGTAGTATTATAGAAGGCAGACATTAGAGCCTTTACAATGAAGCAACAATCGTTTAAAGAATTCTTGAATTTTTTTAGTAGGCTTTGAAATTGATGATTTTGAGAAAACCACGGCGGCCCAGAAGCGGTTACAAGATGGGGTTTCTCGGGTAAAAAATCGGAGAGTTAAATTCGAGGGGCATCTGAAGTCTGAAGTCTCGCAAATGCTCAAATCCCAAATTAATTATTTGCAGCAGTATCGTCGCAAATTCTTCGAAGATGAATGTCACCGCCTCCGATATATAAAAGCGAGTTAGATCTTAAATTTAACTTTGCGAGTCTCATCGAGAAATAGATAGAAAAATATTTTTTATACAAAAGGACTGTCGATTGCTGCGGCAATTTTATCGCTGCGATAACTCGATTTTGCATTATCAAAAACCTACTTTTTCTTTCTAAACGATTTGAACCTGTTGTATTTGTCGTCACATGTGTACTTACTACGTCTGATACATTTAAAAGGCTTTTCACCAGTATTGGTGTTTTGAGTAAGTGGTGAGTTTGTTATCATTATTGCCCGCTATTAACCGAAGCTATAGTCATCCATTGACTTTGAAGTCCTCGTAATCTCATAATTGCAGCATGGTTTTCCCGTATTAGAAATTGTTCTGTATAAGTGAAGTAAAGGAAATATAGGTACTCATTCAGGGGTATTCTGTATCCATAAACTTTAAGGATAGCGGGAAAACTTTGACGTTAAAATGACGTTCTATCTCGTTCTGTCACAGCTAAATAAAAAGGATAGAACGTCATTTTAACGTCAAAGTTTTTCCGCTATCCTTAAAGTTTATGATACAGAATACGCCTGATTATATAGTAGATCTGCTCATTATATTTGAGCTCGTATAAAAACTCAAAATATATTATGTTTAGTGGTTGCCTGGTTGCTTTTTGGTTAAAATCCAAACGCTCGCTATAAAAAGGGCTCATTATAAACGGCCCTGACTGTATTAGTATTAACTTAAGTACCTACTTATATTTTGGTGATTGTAGATTTTGTTCTAGTTCTAGCAAGTTCTAGCAGTGGAGGAAGCACGAAATGTTCCAATTGGCATCTGAGAAGGGGACGATTTGTAGACTGAAAGGAGACGATGGTGTAAGATGTAACTTACCAGCATTTTGTTCAAGAAAATGTGGAAAAGAAAATTTTGTTTTTGTCAGGGCTTCAGCACGGTAGGTACTAATGTTATATAACTGACGATACGAGAACTTTTACTCGCAATGGGACTTACTTAGCAGATCTACCGGCTAATTTTTGGGCGATACTGGGTACTTTCAAATACCGAACAAGTTCAAAGGAACCTCATAAACGGTATGTGACCAAAGTTATAGCCATCTGTTCATTTTATAATATCATTAATCTTTATCACTCGTTATAACCTAAGACAATTGTTAGACTATTTCTGAGATCCTTGTAATTTCAGTAGTTAAGAATGCTTTTACGTATTAAAAATTGTTAGTTGTGAAGTAATTCCTCAGATTGGCAACAAGGAAATATTCTCATTATAGCAGATCTACTCATACCCGAGCTCGTGTCGGAACTCAAAATATATTCAGTTTAGAGGGACCTACTCATACTTAACAGATCTACTGTCTAATTTTTGGATGTTAGGGTTAAGTCGAGTTAATAATTCTCGCAGCATTAGTTTGATTATGAATCTCAAATAATTATTCTATTTGTGAACCGTAAATACATGATTGTACGTTGGGTTGCATATGTAAACGTTTACAAACTTATTTTATCGTCGAGTGAAAAGCATGGTACTGGTACTAGCTACTAGCTACCATAAATAAACTAACTATCGTTAGTTAGTTTAGTTAGTTTATTTATGCTAGCTACTAGCCACTTCTATTTGAAAGAAATGTCAACGTGTGTAAGCGGTTTCTAACCTTAAACTTTTGAAAACTTCCAACTCTCACAAATTTCATAGTGGATACCTACTTACAAATACCGACCGAGCTGAAAGGAGCCTCATAAACGGCAAGTGACAAAAAATTATAGTCATATTTTGTTAATTGTTTTAATTTCATTGCCACCTATTGTAACCGAAGCGAATTGTCGGACGACTCTTGAAGTCCTTGTAATTTCAGGAGGTAAGAGTGTTTTACACGTATTAAAAATTGTTTTGTTATAAGTGAAGTAATTCCATTAAACAATAGTCGTATTCTTTTTACCATCACAACTGAGCAAAGAATCTCAGTTAAGTGGGACGTACGACTCAGTTAAAAGGAAAAAGTTAGGTTAGAACCAGTTGACACAACCTTATTTAACGAATACGACAAAACTGTTGAAAATCTCAATTCGACTCACTTAAACACGACGACCTCACAAAGTAGCTCAGTAGGGCAAAGGGGAAGGAAAATTGTCTAAGTAGAATCTTAGTCCGTTCTCAGTTCGTAAATGGTAAAAAGAACAACGTTTTGAACTAAGCTACTCAGTTTAACTGAGTAGTTCAATCTCACTTTAAAAAGGTAAAAAGAATAGAACTAATACTTTTAGATTTCTTATCACAGTCAGGTTCAAGATTCGAACAGTCAGTCCTTCTCTATCTCTTTTTTCAAAGTGGACTGAGTGTACCGATAGGATCTGACATAATTATGCTTCGCATATGTTTTTACACCTATTTAGAATCGCAATTTATTTTACATACAACAACAATCTCAAGTGCAGGACAACGAGAGCAAGATGCCGTGTACAACGTAATGCAAATTAATCAACAAGTACAGCAATGTCACATAATGAAAATCAGCAAAAATAACAATTTGCTTAACCGTGAGGACATCGAGGCCTGACAGAAAGAGAGACAGGAAGGGAAAAGCGTAGAACAAAGTAAACTAATGTAGAGCAACTCCCAACAGCAACGACGTTATATATCAGAAAAAGAAGACCGAAAAAACAAAATAGTAAGCACAATAGAGTAGACACAACCGAGCCGACTTACACTCCTCAGCCGTCATTACTTAAAAGGATAACTTTGTATTTCCTGTAAATATTCAAGGGAAGCCCCTTCAATGATTCACGCACGTCATTATAAACCTTCGTAATCCGGAAGTTACCAGGAATAAAAAAATTTGGTTTGAAGCAAAGGCGGCGTCAAGGCCCTCTTAAATCTTACATTCAGAGAATGTACAACTGTACGAAACCTGACCCTGTTCAGCAGATAAGCCGGCGTCCTAAATAAAATAATCCTGCGGCTTCTATCGTTTCAATATGCTCATTATAAGAGATTTGTTCATTTTACCCGAGCTCATACCAGAACTAATAATATATTAAAGTTTAGTGGTTAATATTAGCATTTAATAACTTGTCGATTTTGTTCTAGCGGTGTCAGTTTGTGCTAAAATCAGAAATAGGAGGAAATACCTAATGTTCCAATAATTGGTATCTGAGAAGGGCGTATTTTGAGTACTAAAAGAAGACGATGGTGTCAAAAAATGTACCAACTTACCAGCGTTTTGTTGAATGAACTGGGACTTGAAAAAGAAATTTGGTTATTTTTAAGGCTTTTAAGTGTCGTTAAAAACTTTGCTGGTAGAAATATAAACATGTAGGTATTTAAATTTTTACAAATGGGAGAAATTTATATCTTCAGTAGTTTTGTTCTTTTAGATACAAACGGATGTAAGGACATAACGAAAATCAAATGCGGCCTGGAAAACGATACAAAAACTGTACTCGTAATGGGACTTAACAGATCTACCAGCTGATTTTTGGATGTTAGGGTTAAGTGAAGCTACTAATTCTTGTAGGATTAGTTTCACTTATGAACTTAGAATCGGCACTGACGTGGTGGTCAGAAACCATTATTTGGGATATCATTGTTTTTAAATAAAAAGGTCGTATGTGTATGGAACAAAATAAAATGATCAAGAATTAAATGTTAAATTCTGTCAGCCATAAACACAGCATTGTACGATGGGTTGCATATGTAGACGATTTCAAACTTATTTTTCGTCGAGTGAAAAGCATGGTAGGATGGTAGCCACTTCCATTTGAAAGAAATGTCAATGACGCGTGTAAGCAGTTTCTAACCTCAAAATTTAAAAACAGCCCGTTTACAAATCACATATTAGATACTTAATACCGTTGAAAGGAGCCTCATAAATGGTAAGTGACAAAAGTTATAACCATACTTCTGTTCATTTATTTGTTATAAATTGGCGTGTTTTATAATTGTACGAACACCAGTTCAAGTACATGAACGTGAAAGTTGCGTTTGTAAATGCAGTTCGAACAAATGAGCACACGTTTTAAAATTACAGAGTTGTGCTCGAACATGAACTTCATGCACCGAGTCGCGAGGTAGTACATGTAGATCGTATTCTAGCAGATTCAAGTTTGTTCAACTACGTCGTGCTCGAACAAAGAGTGCCTTTATAAAATAAAGCCAATTATCACCTGTTGTAACCAAAGCTAATTGTAGGACGGCTCATGAAGTTTTTGTAATTTCAGCAGTTATAAATGTTTTTCATGTCTTGCAAATTAATTAAGTGGCAATGCCAAGTACGGAAAATCAGCAAAAATAACAACTTACGTGAGCTGTGAGAACAGCAAGGCCCGACCGAAAGAGAAACAGAAAGGGAAAAGCAGTAAACTAATTTAGAACAAATTAGTACAATGGTTACGGCTATATATGAGAAAAAGAAGATAGAAGAAACACATCCGTACGAAACCTGACCCTGTTACGTAGGTGAGCCGGCGTCCTAAATAAAATAATTCTGCAGTTGGTATCGTTCCACTATTCTCATTATAGCAGATCATGCTCATTTTACCGAGTTCGTACCAGAAGTCAAAATATATTAAGTTTAGTGGTTAATATTTGCTAACTTGTCCATTTTGTTCCATAGTGCGTCTCAATTAAAAGTGTTACTGTTGTAGGCATAGGGAACAGCGATGCCTGATTTACTATACGAATTATTATTTTTTTAAATCATTTATAAAAATTAAATAATTACAATTGATAAATAAATATTTTACCTCTATTCTAAAAAAAAGGTGCATTGTATAAAGGTACGGACATAGTGCAGGCCGATTCCGATTCAGAAACTCGGCGCATGCTGTGTCGGAATCAGATTAGCATGTGGTGGTTATAGTGGAAGCGTTTTTCAGAGTCATTTAATAATAATAGTAATAATATATATTTGGTCCAAAGAATTTACAATAAAATTATAGGACATGTCAAAAAAAAATAACAATATCTAAACAATAAACAACTAAAAAGACAACTCACAATTAAAAAATTCACTGAGAGTGTAAAAACATCTTTCGAGCAACAACTCCTTCAATCCCGGCTTGAAACTCCGAAAGTGCAAGGATTTTAACCCGCTCGGTAGTTTATTAAAAATTTTGACACCCAATATATCGGAGCTTTTTTCCGCCACACTAAGCTTCACCACATTCTGAAGAATCAAGCCGTTATATCTGGTGTTGTGTTCGTTCTTATTTCTATTATTAAGGATATTTTTATTTTTATACACATATATTGACATTTCAAATATCATGAGAGACACCAGCGTCAGAATGCGCAACGACCTGAACAGTGGCCGACAGGATTCCCTACAAGAGACTCCGGACAGTCTCTTATCTGTCAATATTGGCTGAAAGTTGGTTACAATCATGGAGCCATCTGAAGACATAGTGTTTTTATTAGTTGCGACTGAAAATGTTGAATTAAAATTAAAGAAAAGTAGAACTTCATAAAATTAACCAATTACGATATAAATTTGGTGAATATCATCACCATTTTCCCCAATTCAAAAAGGATAGAGAACGATTTTTTAAGTATTTGTCCCAAATTTGGGGCTTTAGTAACACTTGCAATTAGTGCTTCTGCATTCATTTTTAAACTACACCATGTGTATGCCGATTTCAAACTGAATTGGAAACCAGAATGAATAATTCATTCCGGTAAAGTATCTGACTCGGACACCTGTGCGCTTATTCGGTTTCCTGCTTCAACTATGTCTACTCCCATTGAACAACACAGTTGAATTCTCGCGCAGATTTTCCGAATCGGAATCTGAATCGGCCTGCACTATGTCCGTACCTTAAGGCTTTATAAAATTTCACGATAAGCTGGCAACGAAGCGCTGATAGTAAAGGATCGCGCTAAGTAGAATGAACGTGTGTGCAAGAAAGCTTGTAAGTCCCTATCCTTACAACAGTAACACTTTTGATTGAGACGCGCTATAGTAGTGTCAGTTTGTGCTAGAGTTCCAATTGACATTTGACAATTGTGCAATTGAGTACTTAAAGGAGACGAAGGTGTCAAAAAATGTAACAACGTACCAGGATTTTGTTGAATAAACTGGGACGTTGTAAAAAAAATTATTATTTCTTTTCTTATTATTAATAAGAGTTATTTTTTATAGATTTAACTTGAAGGGTTTTCTGAACGTATCGTGCCATTGCTTCTAATGGAAACCTACCCTTGACGAAATATACTCCAGACTAATTGGATGATGGACTACTTGTAGAACGAAAATTAGTATTTTAAGAAATAGTATATAAGCTTCTAATGTTTGATTTATTTTTAAATGTTTAAAGTTTAATTGAAAAACATTAGTTGAAGACCAGTTGATTATTTAGAAAATTGTTTTAATGCCCCTATTAATCTACGAATAATTGAAAGTTATAGCTGCGATGGATTGCAATTACTTCAACTAACTTTAAAATTTTAAAGTACCTGTTAAAATATGCCCGTATATAAAAAAATGAAATTCACTTTAACCTATAACCACAGACGAGAATGTTTGTTGCACCAACACAGATGTGGAGTCAGACTTACTCCTATGCATCTTAATAATAATTAGTACATTTTATTAACAGAGCGGAGTCAGTCTGGCTATGGTTACGGACTAACTTCAATGTTGTAGTTTTGTTGAACTGAATTAGTGTAAACATTATTTTGTTTGTCCTTTATTATGTAACATTTCAAAAATAACAAAAATTTGAAACCCAAGTTAATAATTATGATAATTCTAATACGTTTCAAATGAACCCTAACATACACACATAAGTGAAAAAACTTTAAATGAGAAAATTGCAAACTTGCAACGTATTAGAATTATCTAAATAATTAACCCTAAAAATTTAAAAATTTATAATTTAATAATTATGGTTGTCGAAATAGTTATTAAGTGTTTCAATTATCAAATCGTTAATGAATGGGGTATTAATTTTACAAAAGACGTATTATATTGTGACTTTTTGCATAACGGAGTGTCAGCGTGTAACTGTAGTAATAGTTTATTATTCACTGCAATAAAGATTACCAGAAACCAGAAACGTCTTCCAAGTACAAATATAAAAAGAATGACAAACACACGAAAAGTGTCTCAGATTACTAGCAGGTACAAATAGAACAGATTAATTTATATACTTATTTAAGGTGGTTCCTTATATGCTTGCAGACAAAGTTCTCATAATTATGTCATAAAGTCATTCCCCAAGGAGAGATTACTCTCTAGAGAGGTATTATAATAAAACTGACTTTAATATTTTTGAATCCCTTTTAAGACTAAATTTGACTTGTCAACATTCGTTAATAAAATTGAGAATTAATAAATCGATGTGGTTCTAATAATTTTTCATCAATCGATTACTACTTGGTCTACTATTAAACTTAAAGTTTAAAGTCAATATTTACTATAAGTACATCTTGGGGGGCCACAACTTTTTAGAAAACATGTTTGTGAAAACTTCTTACTTCTGACCATGTAAGGAACAGCTCACCAAAGTTTGTACTGGATATTCAATTACACCCTGTGATGTGTGATCCTGTATAAGAACTTAAAATCGGATTCTTTATTGTAATTTTAAGTTTTGTGAGTTTTTATGATCAAGAGTATAAAATTGCGCCTAACGAAAGCAACCCCTCGTACACCAACGCATACGATGTACTGTAATTGATTACTAAATCACATGTTATTAATGTTTGTATATGATTGGTCGATTCAATTTTATTGGTAGGGAAAGAGGTAATATAAGGCCGAGTTTCGTCATTAGTTTAGATTCTTATCTCTACTTCAAATCTAGCTCCGAGCCGGAATTTTCAGGTTCCTCTTGTCAAACATCAACTTCCACTTTTTGAATTTTTTTTTCTTGGAAGTTGTTAAGGGCATTGTCCCGAATATCTGTAGCGACTTTTGTATCATTTTGTCGAATATTAATTGCAGGAAATTAAATTTTTAAGGAACAAGTATTATCGTATTATTTATATTCAAACTTGAAGGCTTGGTTAACACAATAGTTTGTATTTATTTATACATAATGAAAAATTATTTTTAAATTTATTTTTGTCTTGTAATTATTGTATTATTACTTTTATATTATGTTGAAAAAAATAAACGCTAGAAAACTATTATTAATTTCTTTTATTAAAAAAATGAAATAAAATTTGAAAACACAACAGTTCTAAGACTTTTTAAATTTGAATGTCTTCTAAACTATAGGACCAGAAGCGCCCAAATTGTACAAGAACATTATGCCCCTAGTAGGGCGTAGAAAGGCGATAAGGGGTTAGAATAAATTTTAAATTAAGTGAACAATATTATTTAATATTAAACAAATTATATTCACACGTTTATTATAAGCAATAACGCCTCGTTTCATAACATAATATCAGATGCTTTTTGAATAAATATTTCTCTTTAATTTATTTCGATTACCTTATCGCACTTCTGCTCTCCTACTACCTTGCCCGAAAATTGTAAAATTTAAAGGAAATTTTTAAAAAGCTAGTTTTGAAAAAATCGGAATTACGCCAATCTGAGGGTGCGAGTCTTTAGCTCTACTATCGGGGTAAAAACTTGTTAAATTTGGGCGGTGCTGGTCTTCTAGTTTAGAAGATATTCGACATAAAGCATAAAATTTTAAGAATTAAAACATTCAAAATAACTTTAAAGTCGAATATTTTCAAAACTAGAGGACCAGCAGCGCCCAAATTTAACAATTATACTCCCCGATAGTAGAGCTAAAGATTCGCACCCTCAGATTGGCGTAACTCCGATTTTTTTAAATTAAGTTTTTACAAATTTCCTTTAAATTTTACAATTTTCGGACAAGGTAGTAGAAGAGTAGAAGGTCGATAAGGTGTTAGAAACAAATTTTAAATTGAGGCAACAATAATTTTATATATTAAACATTTTATATTCACAGACTTATCATAAGCGATAACACCTCGTTTCATAACCTAATATCAGATGCTTTTTGAATAAATATTTCTTTTTAATTTATTTCGATTACCTTATCCCACTTCTGCTCTCCTACTACCTTGTCCGAAAATTGTAAAATTTAAAGAAAATTTTTAAAAACTTAAATTTAAAAAATCGGAATTAGGCCAATCTGAGGGTGCGAATCTTTAGCCCTACTATCAGGGAATATACTTGTTAAATTTGGGCGTTGCTGGTCCTCTAGTTTAGAAAATATTCGACTTCAAAGTTATTTTGAATATTTTAATTTTTAAAATTTTATGCTTTATGTCGAATATCTTCTAAACTAGAGGACCAGCAGCGTCTGAATTTAACAAGCATATTCCCCAATAGTAGGACTAAAGATTCGCACCCTCAGATTGGCGTAATTCCGATTTTTTTAAATTCAGTTTTTAAAAATTTCCTTTAAATTTTACAATTTTCGGGCAAGGTAGTAGGAGAGCAGAAGTGGGATAAGGTAATCGAAATAAATTAAAAAGAAATATTTATTCAAAAAGCATCTGATATTAGGTTATGAAACGAGGCGTTATCGCTTATAATAAACGTGTGAATATAATTTGTTTAATATTAAATAATATTGTTCACTTAATTTAAAATTTATTCTAACCCCTTATCGCCTTTCTACGCCCTACTAGGGGCATAATGTTCTTGTACAATTTGGGCGCTTCTGGTCCTATAGTTTAGAAGACATTCGAATTTAAAAAGTCTTAGAACTGTTGTGTTTTCAAATTTTATTTCATTTTTTTAATAAAAGAAATTAATAATAGTTTTCTAGCGTTTATTTTTTTCAACATAATATAAAAGTAATAATACAATAATTACAAGACAAAAATAAATTTAAAAATAATTTTTCATTATGTATAAATAAATACAAACTATTGTGTTAACCAAGCCTTCAAGTTTGAATATAAATAATACGATAATACTTGTTCCTTAAAAATTTAATTTCCTGCAATTAATATTCGACAAAATGATACAAAAGTCGCTACAGATATTCGGGACAATGCCCTTAACAACTTCCAAGAAAAAAAAATTCAAAAAGTTGAAGTTGATGTTTGACAAGAGGAACCTAAAAATTCCGGCTCGGAGCTAGATTTGAAGTAGAGATAAAAATCTCTACTCGGCCTTATATTACCTCTTTCCCTACCAATAAAATTGAATCGACCAATCATATACAAACATTAATAACATGTGATTTAGTAATCAATTACAGTACATCGTATGCGTTGGTGTACGAGGGGTTGCTTCAATGCTAGGCGCAATTTTATACTCGATCGCAATAACTCACGAAACTTAAAATTATACCAACTAATTTAATTTTAAGTACTTATACAGGATCACAAGGTGTAATTGAATACTCAGTACTAACTTTGACAAGCTGTTCCTTACACGGTTGTAAAAAAGTTTCCATAAAAAAATAGTACCTACTTCAAGTAACCAATTTATTCTTAAAAAATTATAACTAAAAGAACCACATCAATTTATTGATTATTCTCAAATTTGTCAACAAAAACTAACAAGTCAAAATTTGTCTTCGGGTAAATCCGAACACATTAAAGTCACTTTTACTATAATGTAGTAGTACCTCTTTAGAGAGCAATCTCTTCTTGGGGAATGACTTTCCGACATCATTACGAGAACTTTGCCCGCAATTATACAAGAAACCGCCCGTTACAGTTTATAATAGATATTCAGTTACTTATAAAATGTACACATCTCTTTGTAAAATTAATAACCTAATTAAAACACTTGATAATTTTGGCGAGATGTTTCTTACTTGGTTGGAAAAAGAACGTTTCCACAAGCAGAAAATCATTTTCTAAAAAGTTGTTGCCCTTTAAAGAGCTACTTATAGTAAATACTGACTTTTATTTATAGTGGACTACTAATTATCAATTGAAAAATTAAAACAAAAAGAACACATCAATACGTTCAATCTCAAGTTTATCAACGAAGGCTCGCAACTCAAATTTTGTCTTCAAATGGATCCGAAAATATTAAAATCAGGTTTACTATACTCTTTAGACTTTAGAGAACCCTCTACCTGGAGAATGGCTTTAGAACATAATTATGAGAAATTTGCCAGCAATCTTTTTTTTTCCATTTCTTCTTTCAAGTTAATTCTTTATAGTTATATTTTTTTATTAATTATATATTATTGAATCCAAAGTTAACCAATCTGTTGATTGTTGTTGATTACTGAATCATATTATAAGAAACCATTTATAAATTATAACACTTTATAACTATTTTGACAATTTTTGCCTTGTATGAATGTTACATGGTAAAGGACGAATTGAATAACGTTTACACTAACTTAGTATATAGATCACTATAACAGAATACCTTTTAATTCTAGTCTATTAAAGCAATTGCAACCCTTTCTCAGGCGTTAGAATTATAAGAATAATCAACTGGTCTTCATAGTGTTTTGTAAAAAATTAAACTCGGAGCATTACAAATAAATAGAACATTAAAAGCTTATACTGTTTCTTAAAAGACTAATTTTCGTCCCACTGGTAGTCCATAATTTCTTTAAGAGCAGGTTTCCATTTGAAGAGACGGCACCATACGTCCAGAAAATCCTTGGGGCCAAACCTATAAAAAATAACGACTACAATTAATTATTTTATTAAAAGTAGAAATTATGCTTGGGGGGGATCAATAAAAATTGAAGGGCCCTAGTGTAGGTATATGTCGTTTTAGGACTATGTTAATTAGTGACGCATATAATCATCATTGTCTAAAGATTATTACTATGTAATTCTGTCCAAGTTGAATAAAGATAAGTTTAAACGTAAAAAGGGAACATAAGTCGAAATTATTACCCTTCTCCAATCGTTGTCATCAGAAACGTTCCCAGGTCCCATCGATAACTTCATATTTTGATGTCTCTGTATAATAACACTAAGAGCCAGTTGTATAAACTCAAGTTCAGGGTTAACCTGTCCTGTTTCATTGATAGTGACAGACACACAATAGGCTCGTTTATATGTCTGCTCGGAATAGAAAGAGCAAATTTAAAGCGTTTATTTGTCCTGCTCTTTTGCACTAATTTTGCCTCTGTGTCCTGCCCTAATGACGTCACATTTGGGGTAGATCGAGCAGACAAATAAATAGACCTAATGTATTTATTTATATTACTTGAAGATCAGGTTAACCTTAAACCACGCTTCATCGTTTTTATACAATCGCACCAGTTAAACAAAATTTTATAACACGTTACGACTTAAACTTTTGTTTTCAAAATTACTTGTTCAACAATAGATTACTTTCGAAATAAAGATCTTAGAATCTACGTGCAGGGCCGTGTTAAGGTTTTCTAGCGCCTGGGGCTCAAGAGAGTAAAGCGCCCCATTGAATACACAAATTCAGCGCCGGATTTTGGTGCCCTAAGCTATAATAATCCCAATGCCCTTTTTCCTGTTTGGGGAGGAAATAGAGTAAAATAGCGCCGCGGGCGCAAATTTTGTATTGTTCAAGGTCAAACGACTTAAAATGAAGTTTAGGAATTTTAGTAGCAATTGATAGTGTCTCCAAAAAAGATATTTCACAAAAACAAAGTAGGTAAATTAAATTACTATAATATTTCAGATAAACTCAAAATATTGTTGGAGAATTCCGCGGCCCCTTTTGACCCAGGGTTCTAGACTTTAGCCTACTTAGACTAATGGTAAATCCAGACCTGAGTCCCGTTTCCGATTAAGTATCAATTTTAATTGAAATAGTACTAGTTTACATTTAAACGACAAACCCGAGCGAAAAAGCTATCTTACGCATTTTCCAATTAAAACAATGGGTAGAAATAAATTGTTATTGAACATAATTTTATTTTCATTGACAATTGGCTACAGCCTCAGTAGCCTAATGGGTAATCCGGCGCTGCACAAACTTAGAAACTAGATTAATTATTTAAGACTCTTTTATTTTGTTTATTAGTGGCACTTACTGACATTTTTCTTACTTTGGCTTTAGAAAAATCATTCAATATTTCAATAATCATTTCAGTTAGTTAAGCTAGTGTCTGTCGAAAATAATTGCGCCCCTATTTAACAAGCGCCCTGGGGCTTGAGCCCCACTGAGCCCCATGCTTAATATGGCCCTGTCTACGTGTACTTACATCGAACCAAAGCATGGTGTTTTCTCATTTAATCACGACGATCGTCGACGTCGTATTGAGTTTTCAGATGTTTCAACATAACAAGTTATAAACGAAGCTGCAGCAATAGTGAGAGCTTTCAAATTTCTACACTGTAATCATTTGTCACCATACCAGAAAGCTAATTCGAATTTCCACAACTACGACACTTGAAAACGTTCCAAATCCAAAACCACAATTTTGATAAAAAGTTTATACCATAATCTTAAAAAGTCCATAGGTACCTATGGTAAGTAAAATCCAGATACTGGAGAATATAAAATTTAACTAAAGTTGCTCCAAAATACTGAAGTGCTCCAATATAAGTAAAATCACCCATAAGCACAACGTTGAATTACTAATAAAAATCAAAAAGCCTGTAACAAAATGTAAGAATTAAAACCATAAAATACTAAACGGAATAGCAAACCCAACAACTGTTTATCAGCTAATACAATATATAGTACGTGCCTTGAGATAACTCGGAACATTTACAATGACAATTGTTCTGTTTTTCCAACTAAACGACGACCACGCTGAGACAATGTACATAACGGGTATGTCATACAAGGCACAAAAATCCAAACTTTAATATAATCGCATGTTGGGTTGCCTATCTCTCAGGCGTAAAAACTCGCTTTGAAAATAGTATGTCGACCTGTCTACTGTTCGCTGCTTCTAATTTACATACGCATCATACGAGTCAGACTATCTGCAATAGTGAAAAGATCACAGAAAAGTTTACATGGTAATGCATGTTTAACCAGATTGGCAAGATACTTGTAACCACTGTAACCTGAGCCCTGTAACACAAACCCTACAATAATAATTGTAAAAAATCTACAAATAATATAAGCAATCGACCTGTTCCTACAAGTTTTCAATTATCTGTGTAGGAGCTCTGTTGAAACTATTCTGAGCTGGATTAAATCGATCTTCATATTTTGTTGGTAGAATCAATCGTAGTTGCTTTAGCGCAGAAGAAAAGTCTCCCAAAATTATAGTATTGGGATGAGGTCTCCAACCATTTCCATTCTCTGGAATAAACTAGGTATACACTTCGAGCCAAATCTATAAAAAATAACAACTACAATTAATTACTTCCGATCGAAAAAAATTTCAAAAAAGAAAGTTTATTTTTCACAAGAGTAAAACCCGAAAATTCCGTCTCGGACGAAGATCTTCACCGCTAACCCGAGACGATGGCCTGTGAGGCCAGCATGTAATATTTAAAGTTTAATAACAATTTTTATTTACATACCTAAGAAGTTGCTTACTTGTGTACTTTGAAAATATTATGTTACCGACAAATTGACCGGATGTCGCCGTCGCTAGTCTTTCTTATCACTAATTTACAAGCCGTTTAGTATCGATAGTCACGCGTTTGAGTGTATTGAGCATTGATAAAATGTTTATTTTTGGAAAATCAAAGGACTAATTATATTGCAAAATCTGTTTTTTATTATAATTAAAGTATAATTCAATTGATTTTTTTTTCAAATTCAAGTAGATACACGGTAAAAATATAATTTTGTAATAAATTGTTTGTTCTTTAGAAAATAACATCTAACTCGGAAGAAACGGTAATAAAACAAATGTTATTTCATAAACATTAAAAATTTTTGTGTTATATTATACTTTAAGCTTTGCATTTTATTATTAGTTAATAAAAAGTGATCTTTGCGTATTAATCGGTGCGTTTTATTGCTATACAGCAAGAAAGGTCTCTGAAGCCTATATTCGCCTATAGCGTAAAAATGTTAACGTCGCGAGTTAACGGTTAAGGCTGGAGAACTAAAGGTTATAATTCTTACGTGATTTATTTAGTAATAGTAATTTGGAATGAATTACCAAGGCTAAAGCGAGGAATGGTAATTAACTGAATAATTTTATTTCGTTTTCTCGAAAACAGCTGAATGAATTAAAAATTTTATAACTTTATTTATAACAAAAGAAATTCGCATTATAGGACTGTTCACGAAATAAAGTAACCACAAAAAATTTCTAAAATAATATAGGTAGGTATGTATACATATAAATTTTTTTAGCGTAATTAAAACTTTAGATATTAATAAGCTGACAAATTTATTTGGTTTTACAAATTAATTTGAATTGGCGAAGTCTCACACTTTTTACGGGACACATGCCATCAGCACTCGAACCGCTGCATTAGTGACTCTTTGGGATGCTGCGTTCCAAATCTTCTTAAAATCGTTCATGTCCTTCGCAACGGCACCCTTCTTCAACAAGTCGCGCTTAATGGTAGCCCAATACCTTTCAATAGGGAAAAGTTCCGGCCAATTTGGTGGATTCATTTCCTTTGAGATGAATTCGATCTTCACCTTATCGAGGAAATTCAAAGTATCGCGAGCGTAGTGGGCTGACGCTAAATCTGGCCAAAATATCGGAGGAAATTCATGTTTTCGATAAAACGGCAGCAAACGCTTCTGAACACACTCCTTTATGTAATTATCGCTGTTGATTGTGCCAGATATGAAGAAAGTCGAACTTTTTAGACCACAAGAGCAAATAGCTTGCCACACTAAAATTTTATTGCCAAATTTTTCAATTTCCACAGTTTTTTCCCCATCAGGAACATCCTCGCCAGCTTCAAACGTGTAAAATTGGGGCCCTGGTAAAGTCCGCATGTCTTTTTTGACGTAAGTTTCATCGTCCATCAAGATGCATCTTCCACGGTTATTGAGAAAAAATATGTTTAGCAAACAGCACGAGATTTCGCCCTTTTCAATTGAACAGCGCTTCGTTTCGGAATTTTTTGTTTTTTACGGGTTAGTAAGCTATTCCTTTTTTAGCGTTTTGCACATTTCCGATTGATGTTCGCAATTTCCTAGCTACATCTCGTGTTGATGTCGATCGATTTTTTCGAAATTGCGAAACAATCTTACCATCCAATATTGGATCCAGACAGCCTTTCTTGCGTCCTCTTCCTGGCAGATTCTCCAAGGTATTATGCTTATTATGTTCCCCAAACTTCTTAATAACTACTCGGACACCATCTTTTGACACATTATGCCGTTTTGCAATTTTGCGCAGTGAAATGCGTTTTTTTTTATAATAAATTGCAATAATTGGTTTACGAACTGCCGCACTGATCGTCGGAATTGTTAACCCCTCGACTTTTAAAAACAAAATTAATTTGTATATGACAATTGAAATATTGACTTATAACTCAAAGCCTACCTCAATACTTATTTGTTATTTCTTGGTGGCAAAAAAGTAAATTTTCCATGGCTACTTTATTTCGTGAACAGTCCTTATCAGGTCGAAGGTCAAAAATGACCCTCTAAAGTTAAATCGATATATACCAATCATGTCTAAACGCGTTCACTTAGAGCATTCAAATTTGGAACTAAAGTAGTGACCAACGGGCTAAACAAACTGCCCGCAACAAATTCTGAAATAATTAGGTCAAAGGTCATAATTGACCCGCAAATGTTATATCTACGCACGCCGTACGAGGCTTCTCGCTCATAGAGACGCACTACTTGTGGTTCAGTAATCCCCTTAGAAATTAAAGAATGTCTTTTAATATAATAATTAATTATACACTCACCAGGTTGGAAGTAATTACTTTGGATACGTCTCCTGAATTAGGCGCCATCGCTTATGAGTTATGAGTAGTTCTCCGTGGAATATCGATAAGAATATCTGCAACAAAATTAGATAATGATAAAAAAGGACCGTTATTCTTGGAAATTGGGTGAATCTGACCAAGTTGAAAATTGTAATTGTAGAACCATTGTCCGACCCATTCAAACTCAAATCCTTCGAAAGGAAGAAATGTCAGTTTATTTCAAAATATCGTATTTCGCTCTTTCTAATTTCTAATATAATGGAGACCATCTTCAGACAAACAGATGTTAGAACATTTCACAAATATAAAAACTTTTGATTTAAACTGTAAGAAAATTGTAAAAATTTGTTTCTTTGAAGAAGACGATGACGGATAAATGTAAAATTATGATTCATATTGTTTATCCGTGAAAGAGTCGAGATAAATTCAGAATGTTAAGTACATAACAATATCTTAGCGCCTGGCAACAGAGACTACCCGCTATACAAACACGAAAAGCACGGTTGCCTATGCAGCAGGCAAAAATTTCAATAATATTTACGTGTGAAATTTAAGCCTGGAAAATAACACATTTATCGCTTTTTCTAGGGGTAAATAATGCATTCGTTAGTGTGGTGTAAAAATCCTGCCACTCGATCATCCGCGTAAAAAAGGTAATAAGTCAAAATTTTGAAAAAATGGGGTTAACTCCTTTCCAGAAGCAACTTGCTATAATGTTTGTAGGTATGTGTCAACGAAGAAAAGTTGGAATAGTTAAAGATTTTGTGGAAACTGAACTGCCCACAAGAAATTAGCATGTAAGCAGGTCGAAGGTCAAAAATGACCCTCTAAAGTTAAATCGATATATGCCAATCACGTCTAAACGCGTTCACTTAGAGCATTCAAATTTGGAACTGAAGTAGTGACCAATGGGATAAACAAACTGCCCACCAGAAATTCGCATCTAAGTAGGTTGAAGGTCATAAATAGCCCTCTAAAGTTAAATCGATACATGCCAATCACGTCTAAACGCATACACTTAAAGCATTCAAATTTGGAGCTAAAGTAGTGGTCGATAGAATAAACCAACTGCCCACAAGAAATTTGCATGTAAGCAGGTCGAAGGTCAAAGATGACCCTCTAAAGTTAAATCAATATATACGTATCACGTCTAAACGCATACACTTAAAGCTGTATGAACACTCTGCTGTTCCTAAAGGACGCACAAATCGAAATCTAACCGCTATGGTTGGTCAGGAAGTATAGACTCCTATTAATTACATACGACCCCCAAATATTCGAAAATATGAGAAGCACTAGAAAGATATGTGTCCGTTTTCTCCATAACTGACCGATTTTCTGATCACTTAAGGGATAAGGGCAATGAAATTTACGATTTTCCGATTACCGAAAGTGTATAAACGTAAAGAAAATAAATTTTTAGCCCCTATCTTGAGAACTTACCTTTATCGTTTGTAGTTGGTATTCAAACTTGGGTTTTTCTTATTGTTTAGCTGGAACTTCCCTTCAAGAATTCGCTTGTAACTGATGGAAATCTCGCTTTCTAGTAATTGTCTCCCACAATCTGCAATCATTTAATAAAGAGACATGAAGTATCCAAATATTAGAATAACGAATGTCGAAGTAGCCCCAATATGGGGGCTACTTCGACGCCTACTTTCTTTGCTTTTAAATTCGAAGTAACCTCTTCTAGGGGCAACTTCGACATCAAAAAAAATTTTTTTAACCTAATGCATAAAAATACAAACTCAGAAATATAACTTATTAGGTATAGAACTCGACGACAGGAGTCCTTTCTCCACATGTCCAAAACCACTCTCCATTTTTTTTCATGGGTCCAAAGAAGCTAACATCAAGCGGTTGCATGATATGAGTTGAGTTAGCAGGGAGAGGTGTCATGTAAATGTTATTTTCTATGGAAGCTTCTACAACTCGAAGAGAAAAATAAGAAGCTAGGTTGTCTCCAATGACGATCTGTTGTGACTGCCGTAATTCTGAACATGAGGAAGTAAAATAGTGAAAAACCACTATTCGAAAAGGCACATATTTATCAAACCAGCCACTTTTACTACATGCATATCCGACACCTTCGGGGCCACCTACAGTCCAATTATTATACACATTCTGGCTTTTATTCACAACCATTATTGGTGGCAGCCAGCACTCCATTTGCAGTTCCATACTCACAGATTAGCTGCAACTGCAACTGCAGACTATCATTTATTTACCTTATCATGGCGTTGATACAAAGAAATCCAAACAATTGTTTATAAATTTTATCTCCAGTTGTATTGCTGTAAGGGCATTATCTTTTATCTAACAAATAATAAAACGCTTTAGTATTAATGGAAATGCAACATGTCAAAGTAGCCCTCGACCATGTCGAAGTTACCCTGAATGTCGAAGAGCCCCAGTTTACGGTACCAAAATATTATAAGTGATTGCATAATAATTTATAATAAATAAATGCGTATGTACCTACTAATTCTTTCAGTATTCGAACTCTTGGCTCCCTTAAACGAGGGTGGATTTAAAAAACTATTTTAAAATGTAAAAATCACGGACATGATTGTTACCAAACCAACTACTACCTTTAGCTTTAGCTACGTCCTTTTTCTATTTCACGTAATATACAAAATCTTTATAGTACCTCCAAGTTGAGAATAAGAAGATCTTGAAGTTCAATAGCACTCTCATAAGTGTTACAATTTCGAAAATAAAATTTTTAATTTCTTTACAATAGGTGAAGACGAAACCCAATACGACTTTTGTTTTCTGACTTCTTTAATTACATTATTATTCTACCTCATCTATAGTACTGGATTCTCCAGAAGTCCGGGACATTTAGTATGTTGTACTGCAGGTTATAACGAATAACCATACTAATTTTCAAAACTCCTGGATGTTTTTCTTCAAATGCCATCCATTTATCTAATTTGATTGGTAGTCCGGTCAATCTAGACTAAAAAATGAGAGAAGTGGTGCATAAAGTCCCAACAAGCTGAAAACCAGTAAAATTGTTCAAAACATAATTATAAATAAAATTTAAAAGTTCCCCATCATTCCCGTGTGTGGAAAAAATTTTATTTGAGGTTAAAGGTAAAAAAATGAGTTTTTCGCGATTTTCAGCAAAACGGTAAGTTTTATCAAAAAAGTACTACAGACAAAAATTGTAGACCATATTATCTATAAGACTTGTATCGATACTTTTTTTCCTACAAGCCACCGTTTCTGAGATATAACGATTCAAAAAGTTGTAAAAGTTGTATCGTCATAATCTGCATGAGTACGCCACGTATACAGGGTGTTGCATGACGTACTGTACAAACTTAAGGGGCATTTTTCTGAGGTCAAAATAAGTCGATTTGACCAACTTGCCCTATTTACCAACAGCCCGTTATCCCTTATTTGCTGACGTGCTTCAATAATACGCTGCTGCACTTGAGCTCGAGTATTTATTTGTACTTCGTATACTAAGCTTTTAACATGACCCCACATACCAAATTTGATCAAAATCAAACTAAGCATTTTTGAGTTATTAAAGAAAAAGAAAAAGAAAAAATTTTCTTCAACTTTGAAGCACCCTCACGGGCTTAGGAACCATTTTGGTATATTAGGGTAAGTTGATTAAATCGACTTATTTTGACCTCACAAAAATACCCCTTAAGTTTGTACAGGACGTCATGCAACACCCTGTATACATCTCTAGAGTTGTTATATATATATACAACTTTTTGAATCGTTATATCTCAGAAACGGTGGCTTGTAGGAAAAAAAGTTTTGATACATTTCTTATAGATAATTTTATGATCTACAATTTTTGTCTGTAGTACTTTTTTTATAAAACTTACCGTTTTGCTGAAAATCGCGAAAAACTCATTTTTTTACCTTTAACCTCAAATAAAATTTTTTCCACTCACGGGAATGATGGGGAACTTTTAAATTTTATTTATAATTATGTTTTGAACAATTTTACTGATTTTCAGCTTGTTGGGACTTTATGCACCTTCGAATGTCTAAATTGACCGGACTATGGGCTAATATTGAGAGATATTTACAAAAAACTGATTTTCCGCCCTTTGTTTTTGAATAAAATTTTTAGCATAAGTGGGATCGATGGGGACTTTTGACATTTCATTTATAATAGTGTATTTAAGGTCTACACCAATTTTCAGCTCTATGCGAATTTTTCCGAACTTTCCACGATTTTTTGTCTAATTTGACTGGACTATTAGGAACACGGGAAAATTAAAATTTTTGAAATTTTGAACTTAAAAAAATTATTACTCCGGTTCGTGGAGTGCACGGGGTATTAAATTGTAATTTCTGTTTTCATTTGGAAATCAAAGCTTAAACTCTTTTCAAATGCTTGTATACCTTCTTCGCCATAATTCATAATGTCGTCCGAAATTATTTAACCTTTTTTGGTGTTTTGAAATTTGGCCCAAAAGGACTCATTTGTTGGTAAAGGTAGTTTTATAGTATGAATTTTCAACAATTTGATACCATTATGGTTTCTGTAAACCCCACATGGTCTACGAGATACAAGTGTACAAAAGTGTGCAAAAATATACAAGATTTATTTATGAATTTAAGCTTTCACGGTCTGAGTCATTAGTGTGAGTAGTTTCTGGGCTAATGGGCTGTAGTCGAGAGGTTCGTTGAGAGATTTCTGACGTTTCGTTGGCTGTTGCGGCAAACATCTCCTCCTAAACCTTCGGTAGGCTCACTTCGACCATCTCTGAAGATATTTGCTACAGCAGCAAACGAAACGTCAAGAATCTCTCAAAGAACCTCTCGACCACGGCCCACTAGCCCAGAAACCACTCACACTAATATTACACGATTTAATTTTCTTTAGGTTTGGATTTTTGACAATGGTCGGATTATTTACCTTGGGTCAAATGGGATAGTTATGAGTTATGAGTTGTATATGATATGATGAAGGTCCCTATTCAAATAATAAATCCCACTTTTGGTCCTCGGCTGATCTCCGGATTTGTAAACTATGAGGCACTTGTATCGCCCCCGGGCGACGGGAGCCCCCAACGTGCGTAAACAAAAATTAATAAAAACTTCCCAATTTTTTTTTTACATTTTATTTTATTATTTTCCCGCGTAAAACGTGCGTTCAAAAGTTGGTAACTTTTATTTTCATAAGTATAGTACTTTGAATTCTTAATTTTCATCCCTTGTTTTTGTGAAACATCTTCTTTAGAGACACTATCAATGGCTATTAAAATTCCAGAACTTTGTTTTAAGCCGTTTGACCTTGAATAATCAAAAAATTTTGCCTGCGGCGCTATTTCATTTAATTTCTAATGCAAGAAATGCAAAATTGTCGAATTCTACTTGCAACCCTCATTTATGTGCTCATCACGAAATTATTGTGTCCACCCATTTAAAAAACCCTGGCGCCGTCACTGGTCTACAGACAATTCTGGTCTCAAATTTTAAAAAAACTTTTTACTTTGAAAAAGTATAAAACTGTCTTTGCCAAAAAATTAGTCATTCTAGGTCAAAATTGACAAAAACTGAAAAACGGAAAAGTTTGATGAATTTTTGAGTCAACCCGTACAGGACGACATTTTGACGACCATCGGATTTTAGTATCCCAGAAGGTAAAAATCATTTGAAAAATGTTTGAGCATTTAATCTTAAAGTGAAAACAGAAATCATTTTTAATTTATAAATTTGCAAAAATATTTTTTTGATTAGAACCGATGTGTACTAACTTATAGGCGAGTAAATTAATATGGGTAAAAATTTTTCGAAAATGCTACCAAAATAACCCCCTTATTATCGATTTAGTTAAAAAGTAGACGAAGTCGACAAAAAAGTAAACTTACACATTTATAAAACATTCAATTCCATCTTCCTCCTTATATCCAAAAATGTAATTTTTCCCAACTTCATTCTCACTTCAGAATAATAGTGAACTTGGGGAGAGAGTATCAAATACAATACTCGTTCCAAAAGTATTATAAAACATCTTCCGGTCGTTAAATTACAATATGATCAATTTCATGAAAACTCCGCCTATTAGTTATGCAACCAACATTACGTGTCTGTAAAGAAAATCTATTTTTTTAAATTTATTTTTCTTATAATACTGTAAGTACAGTAAAGTAAATGTTTTAAAATTAGAATGAGGTACCAATTAAACTCACTTTCCCCACAAAGGGTCTTAGCCCTGCATTTCTTGCGTTATGGTAGCATCGGTGACCGCGTGTGAGCGCTGGGCTCACTTAGAGGTTTTATTTGTTAATTGAAATTTAAATTAAAAAAATAACATTATAAGCAAGATATATTTAATATAAATCAACGTGTAATAAAAAAACTAATATTGGGATTAATTACAAATTTTTAAATTTTTAGGGTTAATTATTCAGATAATTCTAATACGTTGCAAATGAACCCCAACATACACACATATGTAAAAAAAACTTTAAATGAGAAAATTTGTTTTCCACCAAACGCCTCGGGATTCAATTCGATTCGATTCTTGGATTCGATTCCCGAGGCGTTTGGTGGAAAACAAATTTTCTCATTTAAAGTTTTTTCACATATGTGTGTATGTTGGGGTTCATTTGCAACGTATTAGAATTGGGATTAATAGCACCCCAACAAGAGATGAAATGGATGATACTGATTGGGTGCTAATCGCTCAACGGCTCAACTGCTAAGAAATTCCCCAATTCACTGTTTTAAAATTTTAAATATTTATAGAACTTGCAATTCTATTCGGATCAAAAAATTTACTTTTCACGAGTTTTTAAGAAAAAAGTTTTGGACCCTAAAATTGACCAGAAATCGGGTCATTTTTCGCGGCTAAAATTAGCTCAAAAATTGTCCAAACCTCAAGCACCCAAAGAATAGTTCTATTACCCTGCACCCTACGACAAATTGTTGTACACCCTCCTCGTAATTAAGTGATGTAAAGAAAGGGGGTAAAATGTTCGTTTTAACAGTTTTCTGCAAATATCTTAAGAGCCATGAGGTCTAGAGCAAACATTATTCAGTACAAAATTAATTTATATTTTTTTTTGCTTTTGTGCTCCAGACAAGGGTTACTGAGACATGGAAAGGGTAAAATAACATTATTTTACAATTTGATAAAAAAAAGCCAGAATGACGTACCCCTTTCATACCTCCCTAACCCTTGTCCGGAGCACAGAAATCTTCTGACTTTTTTGTTTAAAATTGAATGTAGATTAAGTTTGTACATGGCAGTGCTTGCACTAGCTTCAAGGTTCTCAAGATATTTGCAAAAAACTGTTTTAACCTCCTTTCTACTCCGCTCCCACGAAAATTCGATGCTCCAAGTCGTGCAACTTTTTATCACTTCTTACAAGAAGGGTATACAACAATTTGCCGCAGAGGTTCTTTTTTTAGAGCTTGGGGTTAGATCCTAATTTTACTATACTAAAACTGCAGAGTATGACGCTTAAGTTTCATAAAAAGAGTCTTTAGAATACTAAAAGAATATTCATTTGATAATTTTATCGGAGTCGTATCGGAGCGAGAGCGATAGTGTGCATATACCTATACGTGTACGATACCGCCCCGCTTCGTTATCGCTCAGTTGTGTGCTAAACGAGCTAAAAAACTACAAATATAAGAGTATCAAGATCGTATCGAGAGTGGCACTAATAGTGTGGACCCAGCTTTATTTAGCAAAGTTTTTTTATGTAAAGATCTTGTATAAAATATTTTACAGTGTAAAAGGTGACTTTTATTTTTATTAATTGAAAAAAAATGATTAAAAATATTACGTAAACTTTACAGAAATTATTACTAAATATGCCTAGTGCCTATCGGGTTATCAAGATCCAAAAGACACATGGTTAGGAAACATCCTAATAATCGTAAAAGTGAGTAATCAAGATTTTATACCTTCGCAATAAACTTGCCCTTTAGTTGCATCTGTAATTACGGAATAAGAGAATTCACACTTGCCAAAACGGCCGAGTTTGGTTAAAAACATTATTTTCACTTTAAAATGTTCAAAACACCGAACGCACACCGCACACGGCAACTTTTTACTTGATACTAAACGTAAAAACGTACGAGTATGCGCTTGTCTGATAACAAATTACTGCAGATGCTTTTATTTTAACAAATGTCGAATTTTTAATATTTAAAATGAATTTAGACACAAATTCTCGCGCAAAAACGTGATTAGCGCGAAAATTTAAAAAAAGGGTTACCTTGCATCAAATGGGGTAGTTCTGTTGTCTACGACGGGAAACCTAATGAAATTTGTACCTTTCTTCAGTTTTTGTCAATTTTGACCCATAAGGACTAATGTTTCGGCAAAGTCAGTTTTATACTTTTTAAAAGTAGGAGAAATTTGCTACATTTTGAGACCATAATGACTTCCGTAGACCTAATGGTGTCCAAGATACAAGTGTACAAAAGTTTGCAAATTTATCAAATTTTGTAATTTTTAGCGATACAGCGATCCGGATTATTTACCTTGAATCAAATGGGGTAGTTTATAATTATCATTTTTTAAGTAACCCTGTAGTAAAAAAAATTAAATAATCTCCGACTTCAGTTTGTTATCAGTATATGAAGTCGAGAACCTTTGACGGGACTGAGTCGTCTTTCTGAATATATACATACACACAGAGACAGATTCCTTAGTACCTACAACAGTCGAGGGAATTCCCCCAAGATAGATCTACCACCGGACAAATACAAAACAGTTTTAGTAAGTTACAATTGTTTAATTCAAGTATTTTTATTTACATACATAGAAAATATTAAAAGTCAATCTCGAAGCACATAAGAGCGGCTAGTCATTAGACTCGCATGGGAACAGAAAAATTCTAAGTGTGCACTCGTGACATTAGAATTTTTCCATGCGGTGGCGAGTCGATCTAATGAGCCTCGAGCTTAACAGTCACTAAATAAATTCTTTGACAATCCAAAAAGAGACACTAAGCGTTCATTTTTAAAACTTGTACATCCCTGAGATACTCAGACCTAAAAACGTAATTTATAAAAATTTTTGAATATTTTCTATTGGAACTTTTACACATTTTTTATTCTAAATGTCTAATATTGCTATTTTTTATAACTTACTACTAACTTTTTATAAATAAATTTATTATCAATACATTACGATTTAAAAGCTAAGAATTAAAATTAGGACGATAAAATAACAGTCTTTTAGCAGATATACAAAAAACATTAAAATTCTAATACGTTTTTATTCTAATAAAATACTGATTATTTAATATTTATATATTTACATCATAAATAAATACCATCTTTTTATAAATAAATTAAAAAAGATAACAGCACACGGTAAAAAAAGAGCGTTACTTTGAGAGAAGTTTTCAAAAAAATTAGCAATATTTTAAAGACATTAAACTGGAAATAATTAAAATAACGAACAAAAAAAATATGGACCGTTCGAGTCATTGAAAAACTCGCGTTTTGTCCATTAATACCTAATCACTAAGCGCACACTTTTTCGCAACAGTGCCGCGTTAGAAGAAGGAAAAATTTTTCTTACATTTAATAATAACGCAGTTGATTGTTATACACATCAAACAATTAAACGTAAAACAAACCCGAAACAATTTTAAGACGCTATTCCCGGTCGCCCGTTGGTCGACGTCTGTGGAAATAGCACCCCTTGATATGTGATACCGTTAAATTCCATACTGACGACCATGGAATTGTCTCCATTGCGAGAGTCCCCTGTAAAAAACAAGTCATTAATCACCACAATCATTACCTCCCTTAATTTAAAATAAGGAAACTAAGTGAGCGTCAAAGTTGAAGTTTATTCTACAGTTAAAGCTTATCGCGCTTTTCTCTTAAAGTTTAAATTCAAATAGCGCTGCCTTTGCGCGGTTTCAAAATGGACAAAGGCCCTTTTAACGCCGAGACAATTCTAAATTTAAAAGTTCACAAAAAGTCCCACCCACCAATAAACAGTTCCTTGGCTTTAAATTATTTTTATAAAAATACCGACACATTCGCGCTCGATTAAAAATTAAAAAGTGCCAAAAAATTTAAACAGGTGTACACACCTACCGCGATTAAAAGAGACCTCTTTTTAAATTTTGGCATTCGGTTTTGTCTCAAATTTTTCGCTATACGATCCAAACGTTTCCCAACACTAACTGCGGGCAATTAGTCCACGCAAATTGAAGAAATAGTGCAGGCACGATGGCACGAACTATTAATTGGTAGGATTACAAATGAGAGCCCGAATTCTTCCAGTTTTCAGTAGAGCGTCTCTGTCACGCAAAAAACTGGACTAGACTAGACTGGAGTTGACACGAGTCCAGTTTATATCATTTTTTGGCCAAACCGTCGCTCAAATGGAAAAAGTTCATAGGTGTAAAAATACTCGTCATAACATTCCGCGTACAAAGTTTTCTGAGTAAAAATCGCCTAAGCCGTAGCCTACTAGAGGAATCGGTGCGTAAAGTGAAGAGCTTAGAGTAGAGTACGTATAGTGGAAAAGCGTTCGTACGTGATTTTCCACCGTTAATATCTCTAAAACGGAAGCTTTTACGTAAAAAATGGTTCTGGCGAAAATTGTAGAGACGAATCTCCTCTAAAAGTTCAATGCACCACAATTTTTTTTCCAGGCGCTTTTCAATCTTTCTTTGCGCTTTCCGTAAATATGCAATTATTTTGAAGTCGTTCCCACTGAATTGAATTGAATTTTGACGCAACCGTATCGTTTACCAACGCGTTTGATAAAAAGTCTCAAAGACGAGATTTAGCTCTACAATTTTCATTGCAATTATTTTTACGTCAAAAGTACCCGCTCCAGACAAATTTACGTTGGAAAATCGCCTTCGAACGATTTTTCGCTGCGCCACGGAGGGTAATGCCCGTATTTATAGTCGATGCTCAAGCACGAGCTCGGAGTCGACTTGGCCAAGCACGAGTTTTTTACAAGTTCGTCTCAAGTACGGGCCCTGTTCTATAAACGGAACTTCGGGTGTTCTCGCTTGAGCTTAGACTTGAGACAACTTGGGTATTGAAACTAGGGGATTTTTGGTGATTTTTAGTTCTACATGCGACTTTGACCCTTATTTAACTTTTGCGCGCGCTATTTCTTGTTTATGGTTATGTTGAATTTTCGTAAATGTCAAAATGTACGTGAGTGTGGAGTAGTAGCGGTAGGCATCGAGCTCGAATATAATGTCGAGCTCAATGGGGGTAGGTTTCAATAATAATGACTTAACCAAATATTTCGTCAGTTATGCTACTGTGTATTTTTACTAGTGAAATAAATAATATTGTAGGTAATCAATTAATAAATAAATGTCCATTATATTGATTACAAGAAGAAAAAATTTATTTAAAGAGAAACTCCACGTATTTAGTTCACACATACCACATACCTTTACAAAGAGTTATATGAATTACAACAAAAGTATACCCCATGTTCATTAGCCAATAAAATGAATTTTATACTAATCCAATATTTACTAATGTGTAGGTACATTGACTTAACTAGCATAAAGGTAGCATAAAATCGTAAGCAAGAAAGTGTGAAATTACAGGGGTGTAGGTATACCACGGTTATCAGTTATCAGGTTGGCGCAACCGTTTCTTCTTGAAACCTATAATGTCTCCTTAACCCTTCTCTATCATAAAATTCCATCGGATTTTCAACATCGCGGATACATTGTCTTTTTCCGACATAGTTCTTGATGGTTTTATGCTTCAATAAAATCATATAATATGTATTCGTGAATTTGTTTTTGAAAGAAAAACTTTCTTTAATTTAATTTAAAAAAATATAATTAGCTGGAAAAATAAAACTTCTGGTAACAAAACAGTCTCAAGTCGGTCTCAAGATAGGTAGGAACTGTGCTTGAGACTTGCTTGAGTCTAGCATGCGCAATACGCGCATTTTGTCGACCTGAGTACAGGCCAGTGCTTGAGCATCGATTATAGAACAGAAATTGGTGAGAATCTCGTGCTTGAGACCGAGCTCGTGCTTGAGCATCGACTATAAATACGGGCATAAGACACATGGCTGTAAGCAGCCCAATTTTGACGCAATCGCATCGTTTACGGGTGCGTTTGATAAACAGTCTCAAAGAGGAGACTCGGCTCTACAATTTTTATTAGAATTATTTTTACGTTAAATGCATCCATTCTAGAGAAATATACGTTGGGAAATCGCCTTCGAACGATTTTTTGTTGCGCCACGGCGAGTAAAACACATGGCTGTAAGCAGCCCAATTTTGACGCAATCGCATCGTTTACGGGCGCGTTTGATAAACAGTCTCAAAGAGGAGACTCGGCTCTACAATTTTTATTAGAATTATTTTTACGTTAAATGCATCCATTCTAGAGAAATATACGTTGGGAAATCGCCTTCGAACGATTTTTTGTTGCGCCACGGCGAGTAAAACACATGGCTGTAAGCAGCCCAATTTTGACGCAATCGCATCGTTTACGGGCGCGTTTGATAAACAGTCTCAAAGAGGAGACTCGGCTCTACAATTTTTATTAGAATTATTTTTACGTTAAATGCATCCATTCTAGAGAAATATACGTTGGGAAATCGCCTTCGAACGATTTTTTGTTGCGCCACGGCGAGTAAAACACATGGCTGTAAGCAGCCCAATTTTGACGCAATCGCATCGTTTACGGGCGCGTTTGATAAACAGTCTCAAAGAGGAGACTCGGCTCTACAATTTTTATTAGAATTATTTTTACGTTAAATGCATCCATTCTAGAGAAATATACGTTGGGAAATCGCCTTCGAACGATTTTTTGTTGCGCCACGGCGAGTAAAACACATGGCTGTAAGCAGCCCAATTTTGACGCAATCGCATCGTTTACGGGCGCGTTTGATAAACAGTCTCAAAGAGGAGACTCGGCTCTACAATTTTTATTAGAATTATTTTTACGTTAAATGCATCCATTCTAGAGAAATATACGTTGGGAAATCGCCTTCGAACGATTTTTTGTTGCGCCACGGCGAGTAAAACACATGGCTGTAAGCAGCCCAATTTTGACGCAATCGCATCGTTTACGGGCGCGTTTGATAAACAGTCTCAAAGAGGAGACTCGGCTCTACAATTTTCATTTGAATTATTTTTACGTTAAATGCATCCATTTCAGACAAATTTACGTTGGGAAATCGCCTTCGAACGATTTTTCGTTGCGCCACGGCGAGTAAAACACATGGCTGTAAGCAGCCCAATTTTGACGCAATCGCATCGTTTACGGGTGCGTTTGATAAACAGTCTCAAAGAGGAGACTCGGCTCTACAATTTTTATTAGAATTATTTTTACGTTAAATGCATCCATTCTAGAGAAATATACGTTGGGAAATCGCCTTCGAACGATTTTTTGTTGCGCCACGGCGAGTAAAACACATGGCTGTAAGCAGCCCAATTTTGACGCAATCGCATCGTTTACGGGCGCGTTTGATAAACAGTCTCAAAGAGGAGACTCGGCTCTACAATTTTTATTAGAATTATTTTTACGTTAAATGCATCCATTCTAGAGAAATATACGTTGGGAAATCGCCTTCGAACGATTTTTTGTTGCGCCACGGCGAGTAAAACACATGGCTGTAAGCAGCCCAATTTTGACGCAATCGCATCGTTTACGGGCGCGTTTGATAAACAGTCTCAAAGAGGAGACTCGGCTCTACAATTTTTATTAGAATTATTTTTACGTTAAATGCATCCATTCTAGAGAAATATACGTTGGGAAATCGCCTTCGAACGATTTTTTGTTGCGCCACGGCGAGTAAAACACATGGCTGTAAGCAGCCCAATTTTGACGCAATCGCATCGTTTACGGGTGCGTTTGATAAACAGTCTCAAAGAGGAGACTCGGCTCTACAATTTTTATTAGAATTATTTTTACGTTAAATGCATCCATTCTAGAGAAATATACGTTGGGAAATCGCCTTCGAAAGATTTTTTGTTGCGCCACGGCGAGTAAAACACATGGCTGTAAGCAGCCCAATTTTGACGCAATCGCATCGTTTACGGGCGCGTTTGATAAACAGTCTCAAAGAGGAGACTCGGCTCTACAATTTTCATTTGAATTATTTTTACGTTAAATGCATCCATTCCAGACAAATTTACGTTGGAGAATCGCCTTCGAACGATTTTTCGTTGCGCCACGTCGGGTAAAACACATGGCCGAAGCAGCCAAATTTTGACGCAACCACATCGTGTACCAACGCGTTTGATATAGAGACTCAAAGAGGAGATTCGGCTCTACAATTTTCATTTGAATTATTTTTACGTTAAATGCATCCATTCCAGACAAATTTACGTTGGAGAATCGCCGTCAAACGATTTTTCGCTGCGCCACGGCAGTTAAAACACATGGCCGAAGCAGCCAAATTTTGACGCAACCACATCGTGTACCAACGCGTTTGATATAGAGACTCAAAGAGGAGATTCGGCTCTACAATTTTTACTAAAAAATATTTTCGCGTTTTTGGCGTTTTTGGCATCGATTCCAAACGAATTTACGTTGGAAAATGGAGAGTGATTGTTCGCTGCGCGCTAGCGCTGGCTCCAAAATACTCTTAACTTTCGGCATCTATTGCTCCAGCAGAGTGGGGGTTAGCCGAATGCTGCACTAAACATTTTTTTTGTATAATTTGACGACGAATATTTTAACCTCAATTTACGGTTTGGAAGAAAACTGAAAATGGGAAAGCCTGAAATAAGTTCACTCCGATGGTCGATTGTACTTTTTTGATCCTGTTCGAGCGCCTATTCGTAATCCTACTGAGAACTGACAGTTCGTGTACAAACAAAGACAAACACAAAAAGTTTAACAAGTTTCGAAGTACTCACCTCTACTGTCAATTTTGAAATGTGCACTACTTGGAGGTGAATTTTTAGACTGTTCCTCATCTCTCGTCTTTTTCGTAGGCGGACTTAGTTCGGAATCTGGTTCACGTTTGATAGAATGAGGCGATGGAATGTGAGTTTCAGAAAGGTTAAGATTAAGAGCTTCTTTTTGCGGCTCGTGATGTAACTGGTTATTATTGTAAATATTCCATAATGTGAGGCGAGACAAATCTATTTGACTCAAATTTGGCGTTAATTCGACTGGTAGGCTGGAATTATCTTGTAGAGTTCCGGCAAGTCCGTTGTTTCTCATTTCTTTGTTTATTAACTTCATGTATTCTAACATTCTTGCCTCGAGCTCTCCCGTCGAGAGTCCAGGGACCGGACAGCCGTTTAATGGAGTTCCCAAGGGCGATTGGTGGCTTGGATGAAGGAATCCGTTTTGTAGACCTGCCGCTCCACTCATGACAGAATTTATGCGAGCGGCTAACTGTTGGTGCGACGCTAATTGGTGAGGTGATATGGCAGGACCCGGAGGTCCACCTGGAGATCTTTGATCGTATTGGCCGTAACTGCTACGACGACCTTCTCTGCGATTACCATCGATGGCCGCTTGTAATTCCGAAGGTGTGGAAAGATGTCTTTTGGCACATTCGTACGGATAGAGATATTTCATGTATCTGAAATTATAAGAGAGATTTCAACGCTGGAGATTTAAGAAAACCCACCCAAAAATTGGCAATTGGTGCCAATTTAAAGTCTCGCGATAATGAAGGTAGGTGGCATCAAAAGAGTAAATTTAAACGTTCGTGACAGATGACAGCTACAAGTTTTAGATAAATGATCAGTTCTATATTTATAAAAGAAAGAATAACAGCTTGACGAGTAATTAAATATATAAACAGCTACGCATCAATTTAAATTAATAATAAACTAAAATACCGAATGCAGGAACAAAGAGTGTCGACTAATATTAATTTAACAAAACGAGTTCGTTTTTTCTCTTCATCCATCCATCCATCCATCCAACCCAACCAATAGAGTTATTTTAAAATCGCGTTCAATAAACTTGAATCGTTTTGACTTTGGAGCGTAATTAAAAAGAGACCAACAATGACACCACCCTCTTTTACGGCTGTTAAAAAAATTGTTTTGTCCCGTGACTAACCATTTTAAGATTTTATTATTGGCAGCCGTTCTTGAATATCATTTTATAGTGGAAGATTAAAATTTTTACTAACGTCTAAAGCATAAATCATATTAGTGGGTTGAGTTTTATGAGCTATAAGAACTAATAATTCAACAAGCAGTTTAGTCGAAAATCTAATCACAAATCTTTATGAATTTTAATTAAAACACATGTTTCGCCTTTATTCGGCACTATTAAGGCTCGCCATGGCAAGAGTTAAAAATTAAAAGAGATGGCCCTATTCGATTTCCAAAAATGGTCTTCGGGAAACAAAAACTTAAACTTGAGCCTCCATTTTACAATCAAAATCAATCACAATCAATCAAATTAGCGAACCAAAATTCATTAGCCAATTAAAACGTACGTTTTGTCCGCAACGAGGCTCAGCTCGAAGCTCGGCTCGATAGTCTGGACTCTGGACACCGCTTAATAATCTAGTTCGTGAAGAGTATAGAGAATATGGTCGGAAACAAAATTTTTGACTTCAGGGCTGTGATTGGAGTAATTAGGCTTTAGAAGGTAGTGAGCGGGGTGCAGTGGTGCATTTAGTTCCAGTTATTAAGTTTTTCGCTAATATCTCGAAAACGGCGCATCGGAGAGAAAAGATTATTCTATTACAAATAAAAGCTGATAAAATTATCTGCAATATTGTTACTATTGACTTGTTTTCTATTTGCAATAGTTTTGGCGTTATCCGCTAGCAAAAATCGTAAACTTAAAAAAAAACTTATTTGCCCCACTCTAGCGAAAATCGCTAACGGATATATCGAAAACCATTGGGAATGGAAAAAAATTAATCAGAGCATTCTTATAGAAAATTTCATCAGCTTTCATTTTTAATAGAATACCATTTTGGCTACAATACACCGTTTTAGAGATATAAGCGAAAAACCAAAAAGTTACATTCTGCACCAAGCTCAATGTCCTCTACAGTCCAGTCTTCAACCCTTTTGGGGTTCGAAACACGGCTCGATAGTCTGGACGCCGCTTTAATAGTCAAATCCGTGAAGAGTATAGAGAACATGGTCGGGAATAGAATTTCTAACTTCAGGGCTGTGTTTGGAATAGTTAGGCTATAGAAGGTAGTGAGCGGGGTGCAGTGGTGCATTTAGTTCCCGTTTTTAGATTTTTCGCTTATATCGCGAAAACGGCGCATCGAAGAGAAAAGGTTATTCTATTACAAATAAAAGCTGATAAAATTATCTGCAATATTGTTACTATTGATTTTTTTTCTATTTGCAATAGTTTTGGCGTTATCCGCCAGCAAAAATCGTAAACTTCAAAAAAACTTATTTGCCTCACTCTAGCGAAAATCGCTAACGGATATATCGAAAACCATTGGAAATGGAAAAAAATTAATCAGAGCATTCTTATAGAAAATTTCATCAGCTTTCATTTTTAATAGAATACCATTTTGGCTACAATACACCGTTTTAGAGATATAAGCGAAAAACCAAAAAGTGACATTCTGCGCCAAGCTCTATGTCTTCTACAGTTCAGTTTTCCGAAGCACGACTCGATAGTCTGGACGCCGCTGTAATAGGCTAATCCGTGAAGAGTATAGAGAACATGGTCGGGAACAGAATTTTTGACTTCAGGGCTGTGTTTGGAATAGTTAGGCTTTAGAAGGTAGTGAGCGGGGTGCAGTGGTGCATTTAGTTCCCGTTTTTAGGTTTTTCGCTTATATCGCGAAAACGGTGCTTCGGAGAGGAAAGGTTATACTATTACAAATAAAAGCTGATAAAATTTTATGCAATATTGTTACTATTGATTTTTTTTCTATTTGCAATAGTTTTGGCGTTATCCACTAGCAAAACTCTCAAATTAAAAAAAAAACTTTTTTTACCTTACTCTAGCGAAAATCGCTAGCGGATATATCGAAAACTATTGCGAATAGAAAAAAATAAATAAGAACAATCTTGTAGACAATTTCGTCAGCTTTCATTTTGAATAGAATAATATTTTCGCTACGATGGACGGTTTTTGAAATATAAGCGAAAAACCAAAAAGTTACCTTCCGCACCCACTTTTGGAGTGTTCATCGACTGAACTATAACGGATAAGTCCAAAGTGTTGTAAAAAATAAAATGCAAAATCAACTTACTGTGTGCGTAGGGTAAATGCCGCGGAAGTTATAGATGAAGGTAAATGGAGTCCCTTGATTATTTCTTGCCAGAGCTTCTTATTTATAACATCTACTAATCCTCCTCTCGCAATTACCAAATTGTACAATTCGTACAAGTCCAAAACGGATTTGGCCATGATTGGCAATCGATTTATAGGCGTACCTAAAACAAAAATAAAATTTAACGTAAATTAATTAAGTTGATATAATAAAAAGTGATAAATAGGTCCCTTTGAAATAAAATCCAACAATAAATAAGTTCGAAAAAACAAAATATCATTAGTTAACTTGTTGGTTTTAAAAGATTTACAACGTAAAACTTAATAGCAACTCGAAAATCATACAAATTTTGTCATCAAATGATTCAAATTGAAGATTTTGGCACAGTTCCAATCTTTCCGTTGTTTTGATGTTTTAAGTTGCAAGATTTGTATTGAAAATAAAACAAGATTAGAAAAATATTGTATTTGTAAGCCTAGATCGAGCTCACTAAAATAATCAACCTTTTAACAGCTTCTCGACATTGATTTAATGCATATTTTAAACTTCATTTGCTAAACAAATTAAGCGTTTGTAAATAGCAAAAATTTTATTTCGTTGCCTCGGTGTGTACGACAAAAATTTCCCTCCGACGTTCGTTTATACGGCGCACGAACGAGGAAGAAATTAAATAGGTGAATTATTATGTTCTACTTTGTATATATTGTCTAATATACGACGACAATTAAAGGATGTTGAGATTAATGTAATAGATGATTGATTTACCGGATGAATATAGATCGTTAACGATGCTAAAATCTTTTAATAGCCGATCATATGACGGAGTCGAGCAGGCAAAACGTAGAGGAGGAGTACTTTTTGTCCTTCTGGCTCGCATCTTTAAGAATGCGCTGATGATTTATTTAATTTTAGCATTTCTGTTCCCGCATATTACAAATCGGAATTCTATTTCGGTAGCAGGTAATTATTTTGATGATGCGTTTTAGGACAAATGTTTCGTATCCGATTGTCAGTTCATCTTTGTCGAGAACCCCACACTACAATATCTTAATTAAATGGACCGCGACCAAAGAATTAAATTTTGATGGAAAATTTCCTTAATTACGATGTGTACACTCCACACGTTCGTTAAAGGAAACCACAAAATAGATCTAAGTGCTACGGTTTATTTTTTTGACAAATTATTTGTCCGAGAAATTTAATAAACTAATTGCTTTTCTCAAGCTGAAGTATATTTGGAGTTGCAAGATCCGCGCCATAACCCAAAAGACATCCAGCAAAGCGCCACAAAAACACTTCATTACAAGTGGCTACACAAAAATGGCTGGATGGAGCATACTGAGAAGTAGGCGGCCCTGTTTAAAGCACGAGGAACAATCAGTGATTCTAGGTTAGGATATGCTGAGACTGACCCTGCCGGAGAAGACCACGCTCTACGGATTCGTCGACGACCTTACTCTGGTAGTAGCAGCCACGCAGCCAGAGAAGGGATTCACGTGGAGGAACGGGCAAACGAGGCTATTCAGAAAATGCTGATTTGGGCAAAAGAGAGAGGCCTAACTCTGGTCCCGGAGAAGTCAGGGGCAGTTATGGTTTGCGAAAGGAAACGATGCGAAGGAAAGATTCCGTCAAGGTGCTCGGCGTGATAATAGAAATAAACAAACATCTCAACTACGCCGAGCACCTACGGGAGACCAGCGCCAGAGCGGCCGCCACGACGACTCTGATGGCACGTATCATGGCAAACATAGGGGTCCAAAGACCACCAAAAAGAGACTGCTGAGCACAATCGCGAAGTCGATTAAGCTTTATGAAGCTCCAGCATGGAATGACGCACTGGTCTATGACCGAAACAGGAGCAGGATACTTAGAGTCCAGCGGAATATAGCACTGCGGATCACATCTCTGGACTGGACGAAATGCTAACGCGGATTTCCAGTCTTCACGTAGAACACATCCCCAGAGAATGTGGGCGATCGGGTGTTTTTTTAGTAAGTCTGACGTTTTTTAGGGCCGACCTAGAGCTACTGGCCCAAAGGGCCAATTTAGCTCTAGTCTTCCATACACAGTTCCACAACGCACTTTTAAAACCAATAGAAATACTATCTCTGATAAGCGAATTTACGGTATCTCCGACGACAAACCTCTTTTAAAACGCTTCACGGAACAAAGTATAGCATCACAGCTGGTCTACGAATGCTCAACGCAGCTAACCGCTCTGACAGATTGATCGGAACTCACTAATAAGAAGCTAATAAGGAATGACTGATGTTCAAGACGACGTAGCCTAAAAAGAGATCAGAAACGCTGCTATTTGATCCACGACCGGCTCTTGGAGTGTCTACGAAAACCAGCTCGTAACTAGGTCATTTCTAGGGGGGGGGGGGGGAAGACTTGTCAAAAACTGGGTGGGCCTCCTGGGAGACCCCGTCTCAAAATCCTTCATACTGTAGGCACTATAGATGTCCAAGAGGACCCTGAAGGTAGATCCTGTAGCCAGTCCGGGGCCGTACGCATTTTCAGGCCGTGCAGCCCCCCTTCGTAGTTACGTACATATACAAAAACTGCATAAAATTCCAAAAGTAAAAGTGTAAGTAACAATTATGCAATTTGCGTGGATTAATAGTCGGGCTAACCAAGTCTGTTTGAGAAAATAATATTCATGAAAATGGGAAATGAAAGCCCAGAGTCTTATTCACATCGGTCTAGTCTGACACAAAGATGAGACATGCTTTAGCTTTAGTCTCGGAAGCAGACATTTTGCCAAGACTTTTCGGCATCTGAGATAATCTATCCCGGGATCTGTTTATCCGGAACCAGTGGATGGATCCGTTCAAGTAGTTTCTAGAAAAGACATGACTGCGGTCGACCCGTATTACGTTCAGGACCATCAGGACGTACAAAGGGTGTCTGGCCTAAGTGCAAAGAAACTTTTCAATAAACCCCAGACGGAAAGAAAATAGGCTTCAGGAAAACTTTAAATCGAAAAACTATACCAAAAACAAAATTGAAAAACTATCAGTGGCCTGGAAGTACGTCTGTACCACGGCAAGATGTTAAATTGTTAAAAAAAATTAAAATTACCAAATGATAACAGATTGCAGTGATTCGCTAACCAACACCGATTACTGACCTCCAAACGAATTTTCCCGAAACAAATCTCGTTTTCGATTGATCCTACAGAAAAGAATATAGGGGTTCAGGAGGAAAAGGCGATCGTGTGCTATTATTACGGTCAGAGACCGTAAACAGAATTGAGAAAGAATCCTCAAAATATTGAACCATCAGCCGCAAGATGGAAGAAATAACTATCACTCGGAAATTCTATCATTCAGGACTTTAATAGAGAGGCTAACATACGTTTAGATCGTCCAAATCTGGCACATTGGACATCCTCCTACTTTTAGGAGAGAGTCGAGGATTTTGGTAGATGAAGTGGCCACATTAAATTAGACGTCCATCGCAGTAAGGCTTCTATAGGGTCTAATTGTCTATTTTCGCGTGTTTTCTTTCTGATACGCCTAATGATGCTCTCCCATGCCGACAGTCGCTTCAAATCTCGTATTAGATAGTGGATATTAAAGACAAAACTTCTTTTGTTTTGATAAGGTCGTCTATTCTTTTATTTGTTTCAATTTAATAAAGTATTGCTCTATTGCTAATACCTCCGGTCAAACCGGAAGCCAAAAATAAAGTTTTAAAGTGCCCGAAGCACTTTCTTAGATGGAAAGTTACGGTCTGTTTTCTCATCCCATGGCTAACCGGAAGCTGGAAATGGTTTCAATTTAGAAAAAAAGTGATTAACTGCGAATAACCTGCAAGTTTATAAACTGGTAAGCTTTCAAAAATAAAAAGATCATTCGTTAAAGTAACAATGTATTTTACAAGGGTGTTTATTAACTCGAAACCATTACAATAAGTGAAAAACTCGCCACGAACATCAAAGTCAAGTGAGTCAAGTCCAATGTTACAATGTTGAAAAAGCTTTGATCGAAATGATATTGAGACGAACAAAACGACACACAACTACAAAATAATGATACATAAAAACATAAATGTTCTTTCATGTAACATTCCGACAAGCGGGGGTCGTAAAAGTAACACTTAGTAATGTTGGAAAGCACACTGAAACTATAATTTACTCCAGTGACATTTATGAATTAAACCGGTAAGGCGAAGTTTGCAGTGGGTTAACGGAAGTTGTTTTCGAATACAAAAAAGTTAGGTTATGGTAATTTTTAAATTTACAACAACAACGCGCGTCCATTGTGAATCATTATTAGGGCGCATGTCGCTCTAAAAATATAAGGCACATTAAGAGGACAAAATTAATAATTTTTTGCTACCGCATGTTTCGTGTATAGTTAAGTAATTCCGGACATAAAATGAAGCGGTTATAAAAACTATTTATACTACACGAAATAAAATAGGCAGCTTTTCTCGTCTACCTCTAGATGTTAATTTTTATTTGTCGTTTTTTTTAATCATGTGATGGCAATCAGTCATGGTCCATCACTCATCTTTCTATTTTAATATTTTGTATCTATTGCGCAGGTGATCTAAATCCATTCGCCTTGATTTCTTTGAAGTTCCAACTATTTTTGGTTAGAGACAAAAGCGACCATTAGTTGAATCGAGTTCAAGCTAAATTAAATTATATTAAGGGGAACGAATATTTTAAGCAAAAGTAATGTAGAACAAAATTACATCAAATGAAAATTTTTCTTTTCGCCTTCCGTTCATTACTTTCACAACTAATTTGGCAACTCTTTATTTTTTTGACTCAACAGTTCACGGTCCGGCATTCCTTATTGATTTGTTACTAACTTCCAGAGGCTAAACTTTGGGTTGGCCAACCAAAAAGTTAACTTGCCATGAGAAAACTTCTTCTCCTAATTGTCTATTGCGTCCTCCAGTGTATCCGTGTATTGAACCCTAATTGTCTCTAAAATAAATATAAAGCTGGCCCCAACGATATATTACATCGTTTGGACCTGCTTTATCATTGCCAGCTTATACCGAGTGGAAACCACCATGAGATCATTCTAACGATACTTAATTGGGGAAACTACATTAAAAACAAATTGCACAAAGGAAGCCTGGCTCTCTGGCAGTGCGGCAAGGCAATGGGAAAGGCGTGGGTTTCTCTGCTAAAATCTCCTTTTAGCTCTACACTGCCATTATTAGACATATGAACTACTATGGAGCTTTTTTCTGGTGGTCCAAAACCAGACAGATCACGACGAACAGTCTGCTAAACAAAACACGAAGACTCGTTTGTCTCATGGCCATATGAGCCATAAGAACTACACCCTCGGCAGCTCTGGAGGTGCTACTATGCCTTCCCCCACTGGATTTATACTTGGAGGAGATGGCAACGAAAGCAACCCTTCGACTGCGAAGATAGGGACTACGTTCCAGCAAATAAGAAATTTACGGACACACCAAAGTCCTCGAAGAGTGAGTGCTCCAAGAAGCTACCTCTCTTGGAGATGGATACAAACCGTATCTCTACCGTATCTTGTTGGAGTGCATAGAGCTGCTGAACCAGATATCCAAGAACAATGTTCTTAGACTCGTTGGGTCCTAGAAAATGAGAATGAAAAAGCAGATGGGCTGACTAAGAAAGGTTCAAACAGCTTTCCCTGTGATTCTGAACAAATCATCAAATCAGCTGTAACTACTGTCAAAACCCTCTTTAAGAGCAGCAATAGCTGAAAGATGTCTAGAGTTGTCCCACACTAATCTACAAATATTGCAAGAACCTTCATGAGGCATAATAAGCACCTTCCCCCTTCACCTTTAGTAGATGATCCCATGTGCCGTGGATGCGAACTATAAACAGTAAAACGGTTAAACATGTGTTTTGTCACTGCCCAGATCTAACGTCGACAAGAAGACCCGTGTTTGGGGACTTCTGGCTCGACATGACCAGAATAAGCACCACCCCTCCTGTCAGGATCCAAGATTCTGGAGTTCATCTTACAAGGAGATGGCTCGAGATCTGATGGACACGGGGGGCTGCTTGGAGGATGTACAATGAGCCCGAGTAAGTGGTCAAAGTACAGGGAGCTCCCTCCCTAAATAATCCAGATCCAGGCCACTATAAGTAAATATAGCGATTTCATAACATTTCGAATGTTTTTACCGACTCCTGCTCACCGGATGTATCCCTAAGGGAAAACTACAAGATAACAAAAGTTATTCCCAATTATTATTTGTCGTAAAATCAATAATAAAGTTTGTTCTTCTGTCAACTCCATCTAGTAATTTATGTAAATTTGCCCACCCCTATATATGACTTTCTACATAGTTAAAAAAAGTTTTTAATAACAAAAGAGCAGAGTCTTTCTTGGCTTCGTTAAAATAAAGCATCCACACGCCTTATTGCGACAAGCGATAAAACTGCACGTTAACACGCCGTTCAATTAACAAACGAATCGATTTGAATTTAAGTAAAATGAAAATTTTCATTAATTCCAACGAAACGAAGCTGTTTTACTTGCTTTTCCACAGTAATACGTGCATACAATTATATTCATAGAATTTATAATTTGCCCGCATATCACGACTTTGAATTTAATTAAGTAACCACATAATTAGATAAATACATTAAATCTAACTTTGCGTGATTTCAAACTACATACTTAAATGAGCATAAAGAAAAGTAAATCACATGTAATATAATATGATGGTAAATTATCGTTGTATAAAAATTATTTTGTTTTAACCGTTCGTGATTCGTGAGTTGGTGCTAACAGGCGGGGGTGCCGTCCCATAGGTTAGGTGCACCTGACAAAAAGTTTGATAATGCAAAAAAATTTAAACTCATAGACAAAAGTTCAAGTTAATTCGAATTTTTCCCCCTCCTTACTGCTCATCAAAATTTTTCAGTTCATACATACATTAAGCCATTAAAGATAGGCATAGAAATAAACGGGTACGCGTACCTACAGACTACAGGCAGACTTGGTAGCTTAGTACCTAGTAGGGCTGGTAGCAATACTTATTCGAAGTCTCGCCTAACTGTACCAATAGTTCAAAATATCGAGGTATTGAAAGTATCGAGAAATCGAAAGTGTTGAAGTATCTATCCAAAGTATCGAGGTATCGAGAGTATCGAGAAATCGAAAGTATTGAAGTAACTATCTAAAGTATGGAGGTATCAAAAGTATCGAGAAATGGAAAGTATTGAGTTACCTATCTTAAGTATTAAGGTATCGAAAGTATCGAGGAATCGAAAGTATTAAGGTACCGAAAGTATTGAGGAATCGAAAGTATTGAGGTACCTATCCAAAGTATCGAAGTATTGGAAGTATCGAGGAATCGTAAGTATTGAGGTACCGAAAGTATCGAGGAATTGAAAGTATTGAGGTACCTATCCGAAGTATTGAGGTATCGAAAGTATCGAGGAATCGTAAGTATTGAGGTACCCAAAGTATCGAGAAATTGAAAGTATTGAGGTACCTATCCAAAGTATCGAAGTATTGAAAGTATCGAGGAATCGTAAGTATTGAGGTACCGAAAGTATCGAGGAATCGAAAGTATTGAGGTACCTATCTAAAGTATCGAAGTATTGAAAGTATCGAGAAATCGTAAGTATTGAGGTACCGAAAGTATCGAGGAATCGAAAGTATTGAGGTACCTATCTAAAGTATCGAAGTATTGAAAGTATCCAGGAATCGTAAGTATTGAGGTACCGAAAGTATCGAGGAATCGAAAGTATTGAGGTACCTATCTAAAGTATGGAAGTATTGAAAGTATCGAGGAATCGTAAGTATTGAGGTACCGAAAGTATCGAGGAATCGAAAGTATTGAGGTACCTATCTAAAGTATCGAAGTATTGAAAGTATCCAGGAATCGTAAGTATTGAGGTACCGAAAGTATCGAGGAATCGAATGTATTGAGGCACCTATCTAAAGTATGGAAGTATTGAAAGTATCGAGGAATCGTAAGTATTGAGGTACCGAAAGTATCGAGGAATCAAAAGTATTGAAGTACCTATCTAAAGTATCGAAGTATTGAAAGTATCGAGGAATCATAAGTATTGAGGTACCGAAAGTATCGAGGAATCGAATGTATTGAGGCACCTATCTAAAGTATGGAAGTATTGAAAGTATCGAGGAATCGTAAGTATTGAGGTACCGAAAGTATCGAGGAATCAAAAGTATTGAAGTACCTATCTAAAGTATCGAAGTATTGAAAGTATCGAGGAATCATAAGTATTGAGGTACCGAAAGTATCGAGGAATCGAAAGTATTGAGGTACCTATCTAAAGTATGGAAGTATTGAAAGTATCGAGGAATCGTAAGTATTGAGGTACCGAAAGTATCGAGGAATCGAAAGTATTGAGGTACCTATCTAAAGTATGGAAGTATTGAAAGTATCGAGGAATCGTAAGTATTGAGGTACCGAAAGTATCGAGGAATCGAAAGTATTGAAGTACCTATCTAAAGTATCGAAGTATTGAAAGTATCGAGGAATCGTAAGTATTGAGGTACCGAAAGTATCGAGGAATCGAAAGTATTGAGGTACCTATCTAAAGTACGGAAGTATTGAAAGTATCGAAGAATCGTAAGTATTGAGGTACCGAAAGTATCGAGGAATCGAAAGTATTGAGGTACCTATCTAAAGTATCGAAGTATTGAAAGTATCGAAGAATCGTAAGTATTGAGGTACCGAAAGTATCGAGGAATTGAAAGTATTGAGGTACCTATCCAAAGTATCGAGACATCGAAAGTTTTGAGGAATCGAAAGTATAAAGTTACCTATCAAAAGTATCGAGGTGTTGAAAGTATCGAGAAGTCAAAAGTATTGAGGTACCTATCGAAAGTATTGAAGTATCTATCCAAAGTATCGAGGCATCGAAAGTATCAAAGTATCAAATAATCAAAAGTATTGAGTTACCTATCAAAAGTATCGAAGTATAAAAAGTATCGCAGGTCTTATACAATACATTGTGTACCAAGGGACGATTTCTATTTTTACTAAATTTGCAGTAGACAGTTATGTTGTATATACTCTGTATTGTATAGGTACCGGAAGAAAAAATACTACAGTAGGTAGGTATTCAAAAAATTATGGAGTGTTTGTAACTAGAGAACTTTGTTTACTGCTCATTACTTCGTTATTTTCGATACTCCGATATTTTCTGTACTTTTAATCCTTCGATACCTTCAATTCTTTCAAACTATCGATAATGCGATACTTTCGATACCTCGATACTGCGACACTTTCGATAATTCGATACTAGATACCTGATTTACGATATCGCCCAGCTGTAGTACCAACCGTAAACAGCCAAAATTGTTCGAAGACACCTCGAAATATATTTTATCGATCACCATCTTCGCCTTTGGTAAGTGGGAAGTGGTGGGAAGTAACAAAGTAGAAAGTCCGCACTGTACGTGTAAAAACAATCAAAATGTAAAAAAGAAATAAAATTAATATGGAATAAAAATTCGATTGAAGTGACAGAACGTGCCTTGTAGGTTTCTTAATATAAGCAGAACAAAATAAATCGATTACATTGTAAACGATTTTCACAGTTATCGCATTTGGCACTGTTGCAATTTGTATATTGTTATTCGTTCAAATAAAAGCGTAGACTCAATAACGTCACGTTTACCCCCCTCCCCCAATAGTATATTAAAAAAATTATATTAAGAACATATTATAAATTGGCTCAAAATTGCACCTTCGTCCGTTCATTCAAGTGTGGAAATGATTTTTTTCAACTCGTGATGACATGCGAACCTCAACCGTTATTAATAGAATCGGTAAAGCATAATATGTAAACAAAAATTAATAAACTTTGAACTCAAATTAAATATTGATTATAGGAAATCGAGACGATGGAAGCTATTTCTATAGGTCGTTCAGGTAAGTTTTTAACCTGTTGCAATTAAACTTGTAACAACAGTTCACTGAATTGCTTCTCTTCTAGGTGCAGTCGATCTTAAACGTGCTGATTGGTAGTTGCGATTTTTTTGAATTTTTTTTATATAAAAGTATCTACTGCCATTCCTGACCGACCTGAAAAAGTTGTTTTACTCCATTATTATATTTTCCTCTCCAAATACTCGTAGAATGGTAAAAAAAATGTCTGATTATCAATATTAATTTTGTGTCTTTGTCGTATACTAAAAATGGACTCACTTACGCCCTAAAGTACTTTTAAAAAAATTGATTATTAATTCTCATTTCTAATTAATCAAAACTGAATTATTGGATTCACATATAATTGCTCTACCACGACCTAAAAAATAGGGAAAGAAGAAACTTATAGTGAAACTTTTGATATGTTGTTCAGGGATTTTATAAGGGGAGATTAGAAACTTTAAATAGCAATAAAGTTGTTTGAGATTTTGCTTAAAAATGGCTAAGTTGATGCTTTCCCGTAAAAATTAGGGACCGTTTTGTTTCCGAAAAAAGCCTGCCTATCTATCCAAAAGCACTCACAAACGGTTCAAGCAAATTAGTGAAATTTAATATAAGCACCTATGAATTCCTGACGACACGAGAACGGAACTGCAAGATATTGATAAAAATTTGAGAGGAGGGCCCTAAATATTAAACTTAATTTTGAACTTTAGCATAAGAAATGGACACCACTGCCTCTTTAGCCGCGTCCAGGCAGACTACTGACTACTGAACCAGGCCAAATTCAATAATCAAAGTCAACTCACCCAAGTTTTCGTTAACTACACCCGTAGAGAATTTGTGCAAGTGGGCGAAGTTGACAGAAACAAATGTGTATTTTGAATTTAATTCTTGAATTTGGCCCATACTATCTATTATTCATCAATGTCAAGACTCGTAGAGACCGAGGTGGCCTAGCGAGCTTGTTCGGTCGGTCTGGTTACGGCTTGTAAAACTTCTCGTAGAGAAGAGCCTTCTACGTCATCTATGCACTGTTGCACACTTGTTGCACCTTTTGTGCAGTTGTACAGTTCCACTATGACCAAGTTCTGTGAGCATATGACAAGGTAGAACGGTATGCTCGGCTCTATTAAATTTACCTTTAAAACCCAAACCCAACGCTACCGTTCCCCTTTATAGGTAAAAACGGCCAAGGCCTAAAATTTTAACTTCTTCAAAAACGCCGAAAGTTGATAACAATAAAGTGAAGTGTGTCCTAGTAGCCCTAGTTAACATTCCGCATAGAAAAGTGGTGAAAAGGGTCCAACTAGGGAAGAGGTTCAAAATTGAGCAAAATATCTTCATTCAAATTTAAAAAAATTCTTAAAAGCTTGCTGCAACATTGCAATTCTAAAACGGCTCGACCAAACATCTTTAAAATTAGTTAGTGCAAAATATTGGTTCGTGACGACACGAGAACGGAGCCGCAAGATATCTATGGAAATCGAAATGTGATGAAGGGGTGTAAAAGAGGATCTCAAATTAATAATATTTTACATCTACACAATATAGTTACTTAGTGAGTACAGTAAGGGCCCCAGGTTACGCGCATAGATTATTCAAAACTTAACTAAATTAAGCCAAAATTAATTTAGAAAAATAGTTTTGAAAGACGGTAGTCCTCGATGTTCGAAAGAGTCACTGATTTTGGTGATAGAAGTTGAATTGGTCATGAGAAATACTGAAAACAATCTGTTGTACATACTGTTAGAATCTTGGTTTAAAAATCACTTCCGGTTAAACCAGAAATTAGTCAAGCAAAAGGAATTTTTAAAAATACCCTGTATATTTTATGATTTTTTAAAATAATTTAGCTCTCAAAGCTGTCAAATGATACCCAAAAATAATAGTATAAATCAAGAGCATTCCTAAGCAAGAACAACTTACTATTATTTTCGAACAAAATTTTCAACATTAATTTGCCAAAATAGCCGATTTGAGATTAGCATTTGAGACAAAAAAACAAACTTGTAGGAAAACATTTACGTGTTTCTCCGTCCATCCGTCTGTAAACACTCCCACACTTACGAAGAGTTTAGCAAAACGCTTGAAATGTAATAATATACAATATACATGGATTCTTGCAGACGACACGAGGACGAAACCTCAATTTTTTTTAGATGAGGTAGCCATAGTTTACCGTTTCAGGTCGCAAATTTTGTGAGATGGGATAATACATAAATTGTATAACATGTGCCGCGTTTCTGTGAAACTTTTCGCGGAGTGAACTTTTCAGGCAGAAATTTTTCTTTCATGAAAGTCCATCTACAACAACTCAGTGGAAAAGGTTAGGATCCTTTCGTACGGTTCTAATTTTCTTCCTTTTTACTTGTTATTATTGTTACTTGTCTTATATTGTCAAATGTCTCTTCTCATTGTAAATTTCAATCTAAAATTTATTTTCTACTTTTTAGTGCATTTTTAAAATAAAACAAGTTTTTAACAAGTTTTTTTTATATATTTTTTTCCTACTTTTATCTCCAAAAAAAGTAGTGTCTTATTGATACTAAGTTCATAGCCAAAATATATTTGCCAAAGTGCATCATATTTGTTCTCCATTTCACCACTCCGAAACTAAAGGTTTGCTCTCAATCGAGATGGGAACTTATCCGAGTTTTGAGTCACATCTAATACGGAAATTTTTATTACTCTATAATATTATTTCCTATTTTATATCTAAAGTATTTAAAAAATCGCAAATGACTTTCTGACCTGAATGAACTAAAAATTGTCAAAAAAAAGTTCCATTTTGTTAAAAATTTGTGTACAAACCGTTTTTATCGTGGGAAAGGGAAAGGGTCATTGTTGCAAAAATTATTATGAAAACGTCAAGATTTTTGTAAAAACGACCCAATCACCCAGTAGAATCAATGGGCTTTTAGACAAGTTTCTAATATTGAAACTCTGACGAAAACTTTTACTGTGGACTGCGAGGCTCCGACTTTAAACCTGCAACCTGCAGCACGTGAAAAAATTACCATTATCCCGCTTCTTGTGCTTCATTGCTCAACTTGAAGATTTAAAACGAAACAACTTGTTCGTCATGAGGAGAAAATCCAAGTTTCAGCGATTAACACAGTTCTTAATATACCGTACATCTTTTTTCGTTAAACATTCATACGAAAAGAATTTCTTTTGAGCATTTTTGATGTCGATTTCATTACCGTCATTAACCACCTTTAAAAGTTCTTAACTTACCGTGATATGAGTTATAATAACTGCGTACGTTAATTAATGTTTCTTTGTTTTATAAAAGCAAAAAAGTTAATATTAAATTTTACGCTTCGTATATGTAATTATGTTCAGAAAAAAATTTTTTATATAAAGGGCGTTAAAACTATCTTAATTGCTTTAACTCGAATAATTTTAATTCGAGTCATTAATCAAATTGTAACAAAAAGCTTAACGATAAATCACTCTCTTAACAAATTAAAAAGGAAATCGGCACACTCTTACATACGGCAAAAAGAAAAAGAAAATTGGATATTACAAATGATCTCTTAGAAATTCATGCATATTAATGCCGTATTATACCTTACCAAACCCGATCTCAGTCAGATAGCTGTGGGTGCATTAGGATTTTTAATTCACGCCGTCATTAATAACGTCTCGTCAAGTCGATTTTAATCGCGCTACAGGAGAGATACGTTATAGATAACGTGTGCTTAACGTAAGAAAACGTAAGGATTATGAAGAATATACTTGTTAATCATATGTCACGGTTTATTAACTGAGGCGCACCTCGGACCATTCGTACAGCTCTAGGTGTAATTACCGATCGGACTTATTTATACCGACTGTTTATTACATCGACTTATATACGATTTTCGACACAAAAACTCTCGAGGACGTCGCAAAAAATTATAAATCTGGCGAATTAATTAGTTTTGTTTATCGACTTTTTTGGTCCAGTCGAATTTGTTTTAATTTTAAAATACATTTTTTAATTTATTCATTATGTTTTATTGCTCCACTTGAATGGCCGCTTCTAACAAATTACGCTCGTACTAAACATAAACAACGTGTTGACAAGGCTGTTAATCGCTTATCTAAAGACAATTATCCAAACGACGGGACGTCTTAATGGAACCTAGAGGCTAAATGGCAATCGACATTGTTTTTAAACAAATTTATAGATTTGATGATAATTTGAGATTTTATTTTAATTTATAAATTAATAGGGGTGTGAAAGTTACCGGTAGTCGTTTGGGATATTCCGCGGGAGCCAACGAAGCATGGTTTAGGATCGTATCAACTGTCGACGCCCCACAATGGTCCCGGTGTTGTAATGCTACTCACTCCAACGCGTAGAACGATACCCGTTACCCGATAAAGCAGATTTAGAAAATATAGCACTAAAAGCTGTACCCAAGTTTCATTGAAATATTTCTGTAGAAGAAGGAAATTCCAAGAGGAAAAGTCCACGAGGAGAAGTTAAACTCCGAATTTGGCTTAGACCATTCCACGACTATAAATGTAAAATAAGGCTCTTACAGTGACTCTTTCTCAGAGATATCTAGCTTAACGAGCTGTCTTACAATTTTAAGCTATCAGAAAGGGTTGGAGTGCAACATAAGCCACCAAGATTTAAAGACGGAATAATAGCTATAAATTGTTTAGTTAGCTTGCAAGAGCCTTACGAAACTATAAAATTTAGATGGAGCCCCTAATAGCCTTTTAATGAATTCGCAGACGAATAAAACTATGTCTGACAATTCTATAACAATAACAAAGTTAAAGTAACGGATAATCGCTATATACAGGTTTGCGTTGGGCTTAAAATATCTAGGAGGCTTAAAAGGGCCTTAAGAGACTATAAAATGTACATGGAACCCCCAAAATTGGTCGAAAATAGGCTTTTAATGGATTCGCAGACGAATAAAACTGTGTCTGACAATTCCATAACAATAGCAAAGTTAAAGTAACGGATAATCGCTATATACAGGTTTGCGTTGGGCTTAAAATATCTAGGAGGCTTAAAAGGGCCTTAAGAGACTATAAAATGTACATGGAACCCCCAAAATTGGTCGAAAATAGGCTTTTAATGGATTCGCAGACGAATAAAACTGTGTCTGAAAATTCCATAACAATAGCAAAGTTAAAGTAACGGATAATCGCTATATACAGTTTTGCGTTGGGCTTAAAATATCTAGGAGGCTTAAAAGGGCCTTAAGAGACTATAAAATGTACATGGAACCCCCAAAATTGGTCGAAAATAGGCTTTTAATGGATTCGCAGACGAATAAAACTGTGTCTGACAATTCCATAACAATAGCAAAGTTAAAGTAACGGATAATCGCTATATACAGGTTTGCGTTGGGCTTAAAATATCTAGGAGGCTTAAAAGGGCCTTAAGAGACTATAAAATGTACATGGAACCCCCAAAATTGGTCGAAAATAGGCTTTTAATGGATTCGCAGACGAATAAAACTGTGTCTGAAAATTCCATAACAATAGCAAAGTTAAAGTAACGGATAATCGCTATATACAGTTTTGCGTTGGGCTTAAAATATCTAGGAGGCTTAAAAGGGCCTTAAGAGACTATAAAATGTACATGGAACCCCCAAAATTGGTCGAAAATAGGCTTTTAATGGATTCGCAGACGAATAAAACTGTGTCTGACAATTCCATAACAATAGCAAAGTTAAAGTAACGGATAATCGCTATATACAGTTTTGCGTTGGGCTTAAAATATCTAGGAGGCTTAAAAGGGCCTTAAGAGACTATAAAATGTACATGGAACCCCTAAAATTGGTCAAAAATAGGCTTTTAATGGATTCGCAGACGAATAAAACTGTGTCTGACAATTCCATAACAATAGCAAAGTTAAAGTAACGGATAATCGCTATATACAGGTTTGCGTTGGGCTTAAAATATCTAAGAAGCTTAAAAGGGCCTTAAGAGACTATAAAATGTACATGGAACCCCCAAAATTGGTCAAAAATAGGCTTTTAATGGATTCGCAGACGAATAAAACTGTGTCTGCCAATTCCATAACAATAGCAAAGTTAAAGTAACGGATAATCGCTATATACAGGTTTGCGTTGGGCTTAAAATATCTAGGAGGCTTAAAAGGGCCTTAAGAGACTATAAAATGTACATGGAACCCCCAAAATTGGTCGAAAATAGGCTTTTAATGGATTCGCAGACGAATAAAACTGTGTCTGACAATTCCATAACAATAGCAAAGTTAAAGTAACGGATAATCGCTATATACAGGTTTGCGTTGGGCTTAAAATATCTAGGAAGCTTAAAAGGGCCTTAAGAGACTATAAAATGTACATGGAACCCCCAAAATTGGTCGAAAATAGGCTTTTAATGGATTCGCAGACGAATAAAACTGTGTCTGACAATTCCATAACAATAGCAAAGTTAAAGTAACGGATAATCGCTATATACAGGTTTGCGTTGGGCTTAAAATATCTAGGAGGCTTAAAAGGGCCTTAAGAGACTATAAAATGTACATGGAACCCCCAAAATTGGTCGAAAATAGGCTTTTAATGGATTCGCAGACGAATAAAACTTTGTTTGACAATTCCATGGGACTGACGATTCGAGATTTCGAGAAGACGAAATGATAGCTACAGTTTAACTTTGGCTTTATAATGTCTAGGAGACTGATAATAAGGGCTTACGGAAGTTCAACTTCAAAAAACGATGGAAACTGTCCAAAGCCGACTAAAATAATGTTTTACAATCCTACAAGAATGAGAAGGCTGAAGGACTGTAGCTTTGGCTTTAGAGTCCGTAGGCAGTTTACCAGGGCCTTACGAAACTGTAAACCGTAAATGGAGACCCTAAAAAACAGATTATCAGACGAATAAAAGTTTGTTTGACAATTCCATAGGACTGACAGTTCGAGAAGACAAAAGAGTCGCTAGTAAAGTTTAACTTTGTCGTTACAATGTCTAAGGAGGTTGATAAGGGTCTTACGAGACTTTAAAATGGAAATTGAACTTCAAAACTGACCTATTAATAGATCCATAGCCGACTGAAATGGTGTTTTACAATCCTACAGGAATGAGGAGGCTGAAGGACTTTAGCTTTGGCTTTAGAGTCCGAAGGCAGTTTACAGAAGCCTTACGAGACTGTAAAGCCTAAATGGGGTCCCAAAAATTTATTGGAAATTACCGTTTAATTGATTGAGAGACGAATTTAATCATGATCGCCAATTTTATGGCATTTGAAGACTTGAATACTGGTTAATCGCCAGTACAGCTTCAAAAATTAGTAGAAAAATACATTTTAGTGCATCCACCGACGAATAAGCATTCTGACAATGTGACAATCTTTGGCATTGATAGTGTAGGTATACTCCTAGGCGGAACAAAAATAGATACTTTGATAGCTTCTTCCGTAAATTTAGTTGTAATTAGAAGAAAATTAAAATATTCAACAGTCTCTTATTACAAGACCTATAATAGCTATTAAAATGCAATTCTCTATTTTTTCTATTATAGATGCCTTATTATACTTTCGACCTTTGTAGTGAAGGAAAATGCGCTCCCGATGGAATAAATTACCGTTTTATGTTGTGAATCTTATTATCGAGTTTTAATTTTTCATGCCTTAATTTAACGCTAAATTTAATCTGATTAAAATGACAGTGTTTTATAATCTGTAACCAATCACGGCAACAATTTTATTTCTTATCGTTTATCTCCATTGGCTGTAAGTTCCTTCACCTAAAATTTCTTGTAATTTAATTATACACGAGACGTTTACAGCTTAGTTTTGGGAGTTTTTCCAATCTAAGGGAAAAATTAAGAAGAAAGTAATTTAAAGCGCGGAAAGAAATAGACGATGGGGTAAGGTTAAAGCCTCCTTGCTGTAGTAGTATTTTGGTGGTACACAAAAGACCACTTTTTAACAAATAAGGCCGTTTAAATAAAAAATTGGATTTATTGCATTTTTATGGCTTATAATTAATTTCAATTTTTAATTAAAAATTAGTGGATCCGAGTAGGTATTTATCGCAGGAAATGCTATTCGATCGAATATAGAGGCTTTTAACCCGTTTCATTTAGTACTTTGAGAGAGCTATAGTTAGATACGGGTCTACGAAGAAATTCGAAATTGTTTCAAAGAGAAGCTTCAGAGCATTAGGGAAAGAATCTCTTTATTAGAGAGTTCTTAATTAAATTAAAGCCAACACTTCTACCTAAGTAGCTTACAGTTAATACACTCAAAAAAGATATTAAAATCTGTCCAGCTTTAAAATAAACTTTGCTTTGATATGGTTAGAGGACTAATAAAATTTAAGTAGATGCTCTTTTAATGACTATTAAAACTTGATTTACATTTTCGTAGATACTATTTTAAGATGGCGATCTAATAAGTGCATTAAGTTAGCAATGATAGGCGTATTTTGGCAACACCAATACACATTAAACTTAACTATTACACAATTTTCTCCATGAATTATTATTAATCATTTAAAAAATCAGAAACGAACTTATTCGCATAATTTAACTAACACGTCTCGTCTTATTTGCAATGCAAATATTTACACACAATGCTTTAAAAAAGTCGTTGTATAAATGTAAAAAAAAAGATATTAACGAATGCATTTATTAATTACTAATAAAACTCTCTCTATACGTTTTTCTTCGAGCAATTCGTTTCTAAGAAAATAAAACGTCGCCTGTCGACGATTAATATTTAGGGACAATTAATAATCCTGAATTTATATTTCCCGCTACGTGAGATTCGGTAGTTCCGCCGATTGCCGTCACTTTTAACGCGGGACATTTGACAAATGCTGTCAACGTCGCTCGTATTGTTTTTAATTGATTTAGAATGGCGTCATAGGTGGCTATGGACGCAGGTGGGCTTGTTCAGGTGAGAAAATACGAATTAGCATTTATGTTTAAGTTTATTTTGCATTTAAATGCCGCTTTAATATGATGCTCGACTTTATAGTTGCGCTGTGTGTTTATGACACATTTTACTGACTTTTTCAACGCGCTTAATTTAAATTTATTATGATAATGTACCTACTCTACACGTTTAACTTAAAATTAAGCGATTGTTGTCTCGAATTTACTACCACGCATTTCTCTTTTAAACACTACCATTTTATTATTAAGCCGTAATCAAACAATAATAGGTTATGTTCGTTTAAAAATTTTATTATTCAACGATCGATTTTAATTAATTTAAATACAAAGATAAACTTCTGCCTTCGTCGTTTTTAATTAAAATTCTACGAAAGATAATAAAATGTAACGAAAGAACAAGAAGGCCGCTTTTATAAAGGTAGCAAAAATGTAGGTTAAAAATCTTAATTGACAAACTTTACCACCTCTTTCATCTTTCATCGCGTAACGAATTACGACCCATGACTTTTTCCACGTTTGGTTTACCTTTCGAATAGGGACCGCAGACACGTTCAAATTTCTACACCTTCTCAATCAAAACTTCATAATATTACTACACACCGTTTCGTTCTCGTGTCGTCATTACTACCTTCGAAACTACTACTCTATTGTTTGTGACTCGTGACAGCGTTGACAAGCAAGAAACAGGTCCAGTTTCAAAAACTATTTGATTTTTGATTCGATATAGTAGCTGACGGCTTAAAACCCGCGCATGAATGGATGTACTTGATAAAACTCGCCAAAAATTGGCTACAAATTCCGATAGGTGAGAAACCTGGTGAACATACATCGGAGTTCCACGGACCGGCTTAAATACTCAGTTGCATTTCTAGCACCTAGCAGGATGGGCTGATATCTTATAGCCAACGGGCTCTTAGGTCTCTCAGAGCTCAGAATGCCTCTTTCTATAGGAGCAAGCAGATATACAGACTCGACGTACAAATTTAATTTACCCAGACGCTGCTTAATTACTGGTATACTGGCGGGGCGACTTTTCTAAGTCTAATAGAAAAATAGGAGCTAACTAGAATTCTACGAAGGTTCCCAAATTTACGAGAATTGGAGGATTTGAAGCCTAGGTGGGAAAGTAAGAAGTTTGACGAGGCTCTTCAGTTCGTAAAACATTTGAGCCGTTCACAAAACAGAACGAAGTGTCTCGAAACCAGAGCCGAAGTGCGGACAAGAATATGGGAAAAATTAACGCCACTGCAAGTTGCAAAGTTCTTCCCTGATGAACAAATTAGCGTCGAGATAAAATGACAAAGATGCCCAACAATAAGCAGGCGAGGACTGAAATACGCCAGCGTAAGTCCAACTCTTTCTGACAGGGTGGGTCCAGAAAGCATTGGAAGGAGATCGAAAGCCCAAAAACCAAACGGTACCAAAAACTACCAGAAAGACTCCACATAGCCGTGCAAGTGAACTTAAATCCCGAGTATTTTATCCCCGGACTATACTTAGATAAGGTGCACCATAAAAGTCTTTCTAGGGGCTCCAGCTCCAGGTGACCCCTCCCGTTGTATTTCAATCGTCATCTGTAACTATAGGCCTTGGGGGTCCCCTAAAAGGGACTTCATCCAAAAAAAAACGCAGACTACAACTGGCCAGGAGCCCACGTGTAAAGACTGTTGGGAAGAGAACGACAGTGATGTTTGCTCCGGGTTCTGAACTAGTGGATATACAAAGGACCCATCCGAGAAGGCTTGCAGCCTAGTATAGTTATAGTACCAATAACGTGAGAGGGATGCGCTAAGGACGGACTGGCGTAAGCGCAAGGGTCCTTTCTAAAGAATCTTCAGAGGAGAAATAAAAGGAGTAGCATTTAAGAAATATGAACACAATAAAGTCGCACAATAAGGACTGTAAATTGCACAGACATCGTGGCGTTAACCAACCATAAAATTAAAAAAAAACTACCATCTACCATAGACAATATACCACCTTTGCACTTATCGTATAAACCGTCTATTAAAATGCCGAAGAATAAAAAGAAATTGTGATCGACTGCAAAACAAATCTGCAGGGAACTTAATAAAGAATCCCTTAAGTATAGACAAGAAGAACGCTCCCATCGTGTAAAGTTTCCCCGACCAATACGCGAGATCCAACCAAATGCAATTATGAAAATGTGACTTAATGCTCGTGAGATTTATGATTCAACTTAAATATATTAATTTACGAGCTTATCCTCGCTTACGGCTACAAATACGAACACAATTTTATTATATCCCATTCTTCCTTTTTTTTACCATTTTTTTACTTACGCATTTGTATTCATAACGCATTTATCCTGAATTTAAAACAAAAGCTTACTTCGATCAAAAAGAATGAAATAAAAGAAAATTTAAGCAAAGTCACCGTCTTTGATTAGGGTGAAAATTTTCGTTTTGGTTGTCGAGTTGGTGAAAAACGTGCAAAAATGCGCCCGAGTGAAGAGCACAAAGTTAATTTCGAAATAACCCCCAAAAAAAGACGTTGCATACTTTAGCGAAAATTCCACTAGAAATTTTTGGACATAAATTGAATTTCTAATATTAAAATGTAATCTGCTGATTAATTTTTAAATAAAGTCAAAACATTTGGCATTAGAATAATAGAGGTGGTGAGTGACGAAAATGTACACAAGGGCTGCCAACGTCAACAGACGGGAAGTATTTTGCTATTTATAAATTACTCGTAATCAATCACATATAATTCTGACATTAAACTGGCGCTGTATCGCCTAACTTAACTCGAAAGTTATTAATTATCTCGATCTTTAATTTATTTTGGAATAAGATACGATTTCAAATCACCGACTCACTCTGACAATCATCAAACAGAATGTCACTTACTTTGCATTTTTAATCTAGAGCTCCACATTTGTTTGCAGCCTACTTTTAGAAGAAATTCGACGAAATCATCAACTGAAAATTATACAAAATGTTCTAAACAAGCAGACGGGCACATTTGAGAAACTTGTGAGAATTCGAAAAGATCTGGACCAGATGATGAGCGCTTCCGTAAACCGTATAATCCAGTCGGTCCGGTGTCATCGTTAATTATTGGTAGACATAAAATTATAAACTCGTAAAACGTAGATGACATCTGGAACCATGAAACGCAACAGTTTACGGACCTTCGACTTCGAAGCACGAATTTCTAACAAAAGGAAAGGAGTAATTTGTTACGCTTTGGAATTTCTAGAATAAAGTGGAAGGGGACAAAGAGATCAACCCACTAACACATCAAACATACAATTGACTATTATTACGAAAATTTACTTTTAGACCTTCTTTTCAGTACACGATAGGGAGACGAAGAGGAGCAAATTTTTTTCGGGCACCTCTTAATAGTTTAGAACTGGCTAAACAATAAAAAATGGTAAAACACTGATTTGGGCGCCAAAACATAGTCATATTGAAGATTGAAGATAATAAGATCGCCCAGCCACCAAAGAAAGGTACGGTCCTGCACCGTATTAGATCACGGGAGTCACTCACAGATCGAGGCCTTTACTATAGATAAAAGTGCAATTTGATCCCTTGGGCCGTTTTAGCGACAGAAAATGGGTATTCGGGGAATTCCGCTAAAACTTTTGAAATTTCAGGTTTACGCGATGTTGATCAGAAATGTCATTACTCATTACCCCAACCCCAACCTAATCCATTGAGTCGATTCATTTCCAGAGACCATTTAATTTCAGAAGATAGTCAGTTCTTATAATAGATGCATCATTCAAGCGACCACTTATTAATCCTATCCTCACATTCCCTTTTGAACCCATTTTCCTACCCACTCAACCTCTTTTTTTCTTCCCAAAATCCCGTCTTTCTCCGCCCCTCCCCACCAAGCGTTACCAAATCTGCACCGTGAGGAGTGAGGAGATTGCACAATGGCAATTTGCATATCATCACATCATCAGGTATGGAATATACTATACAGCTCAGTAAATATCCACTTTTTACAAAAAAGTTTCAAATAAAAGTTGTTTATCAATTAGTTATCTACCACCTTACAGCCATAAACTCGATTTTTTGTAAAAAACAAAAGCACGGAGAATCTCACTTGAAGATTTTTAAATTGCAAGGTATGTCGTTATTACACTCATTTTTTCCCTTTTCGGTCATGTAAAACTTTAGTACCTTCGCATAAGAAAATTAAAATAAAATTGAAACAATTAAAAAGTTAAAATAGAATTAAAATAAAATAAAATTTTCTTATGTGTGGGCACTAAAGATTTACATGCCTGAAAAGAGAATAAATGCCTCTATCAAATGAGTATAATAACGACATACCTTGCAATTAAAAAATCTCCAAGTGTTATTCGCTGTGCTTTTGTTTTTAACAAAAAATCGAGTTTATGGCTGTAAATAACTACTTAATAAACAACTTTTATTTGAAACTTTTTTGTAAGAAGTGGACATTTACTGAGATGTGTGCCGTAGAGTATATTCCGTACCTTTTAGACATACTGTATGTACGAATGAGCGTGATTAACAAACCGAATCCACAAAAAGACATACTTTTCATAAGATCTTACGATTTCCTGACAGTCGACAGATTTCTGTAGCTAAAAAGGCTCAATAGATGAAATTGGGACAATGTGGGACTTTTTGTTCAGCATAAAACAAATAAACTTGAAATTCCAAAAGTTTAAGAAAGATCAACTGAGGACCACTTTCCATAAGTTTGTGTGCGGTAGCGCGGTCTTTTAGTAAGTATGAGAAAAACACAGAAATTGATAAAACTGATCTGATGGTGAGAGATTAACACCTCGAATGACACTTCTGAGACCTTTGCATGTTAATATCAAATTTAAGGTGTTCCACAGGCCTCCCACCGGGTCATTGTTCTCTAAATTAGCTTCTCAAAAAGATGGAAAAACTGGTAATTAAACATAAAAGTTATGGTATAAGAGACGAGATGCAATTGCGGAACTATTAACGCTAATGGTCGAGTATTGGATCGGCTCGATGGTCGACTTAAAGATCAGCTCAACCGATGCAGGTGCTTCCTAGGTAGATCTTAACTAGAATGATGACAAAAAAATGTCGATTGGGCAAGACTGTTACTCTTCAGTCAGACCAAATGGCTGAAAGCTCTCGCAAGAGTCTACCTAAAACAACACGAGCTTTAGAACGATCTTTAACTTCATCTTGGGTTTGTGGATAGAATCCGATACAAAGGAGCGTACCTATGGCCTAGGCGTGGACTTGAGAAAAAACGTCCTTTTGGTATAAAAAGGTCAAGTTTAAAGGTGCCCCTTAGATGACGTTTTAAAAATCTGTTTTCGTGTGTTCGCCCTCTTTAGGCCATTTTGGGCGCCAGATTCAAATTTGGAGCGTTCAAAAAATGAACTAACTAGGTTATAATTTTTTCTAGTATTCCAGTCTACGAAAGCTTGAGATACTTAGAGCTACTGGGGATATTTATGAAGAAAGTTGGGAAATTTTCTCTAATCAATCAATTATTGCGTTTTTCTGAACAAGAAAATGCTATTTTGAATTCCACTAACTGTAATCCTCAAGAAATTGGAAATTTCAGCAAAAATCGCCGATTTTACACTTTCTGTGGAGATTAAGGGCTCGTTTCGGAGCTTTGGGAAGGCATACTGCATTTAAAATATTTTTTCCATGCAACCCCCGTCCAGTCCACGGTATTAATTGGCATGAAAATCCTTTATGAAGCCCATCGTTCTTGTTCTTAGGACTAGCGTAGTGAGGCTTGGCCTTTTATTGCAGTCGTGGGGACATTACGTGCAAATCGCCCGGAACTTTAGAAAGAGACCACAAAACAACATGAACTAAAGGCTAGAGCTAAGAGCTAGACGAACGGTCTTCAATTTCATTACCAGTGGAATGGACAATGGAGCAATTAGTCAAAGAGGAAAATCAAAACGGGCCAAAATAGGCATGTGATGAAGGAAGCTTACATCGTTTGTAATTTGTGACAATGGACTTTTTATTGTACACAACCAGAGCGGGTCCTTAAAATAGGGTAAGCGAAGTTAGGGTTGCCTATCGGCTCATGCAACTTCGGTGGTTCGAGTAATATATGTATTTACAAAAAAAATCAAATTTAAACCAAAACCCTCGAGCACTATCAAGCCAAAGATGCATTCTGAGCAAATTATTTGTAGTCTATATCATATTATATTAGTAAAAGTTTATACAAAAATATCTAGACGGAAAATTGTCCCAATTATATCGTGACCTAAAGGAATCGTGCCGTTATTAAAATTATTAAAATACTAGTAATGTAATATTATTCGAGTTGTTTTGCATTTCTTAGAAAACAAGATAGCCCCTGAGACGCAACTGTGCAGACGAAACAGTGGCGTGTAATATTAACTAACATCACCCCCCATTTATTTAATAATAACAAAAAGACGAAGGGTTAAAATTGCTAAAATGGCAAAGAGGCGGATTAAAATGTACGGCGAAGGCGTCTCGATTCTTTTAAGTACGCCACTGCTAAGTGCATTTGTACACCGAATGCAACCTGCTGATCTGCTAAGTGTACACGCAAACTTCAATACACGATACACCTATTCAGGTAGGTACGCGAGGTTTTATTATTTTTATTTTAGTAGTTCAAACGCGAAATATTCGCTTGCGTGAAGTTAAAATTTTTTTTCAACTTTATCGGGGGTTTCGTAAAAAGCGTAAAAGGTTAATAGAAATTTCTTTTACCTGGCCGATTAAATCGTCATCGTGTGGTGTTAGTTTCAGTAAATAAGGCTATTGCTACTGTTTAATTCGTTCGAATAATCCAAATCATAGTGACTAGCTATAAACACCATGATCGAGCAAGATTGGGCCAAGTGAGGGCTTAATTTAATAACGTAGGGGCGCGGTTATGGAGGGCCAGACAGTACTAATTTTAAACCGGATACTAAATAGACTCGAAAGTTGTAAATATTTGATGGATTATTTTAAATGCAAAAAAATTTTTCAATGCGACAAAATGTCGCCCAAGAACATCTCGTCAAATTAAAATCTTTGTATGTGGAAGAAGAAATTCTTTTGTTAATAAATGGATATATTTATTGCAGGCAAATGCGAACAAAAGATTAGCATGTGCCTCAAAATCCAAAACTTTTATATCTCTCATTTATATCCCTTATGGTACGGTTTAACTTAGGGCCAAACCAATTGGTCTAAGAGAGATGGCAAAAATATGGTCATTGGACATTTGGGTTTCTATTTATCTTTCGGATTTATTTGAGAAATCGACAATTCCGAGAAGTTTACAATTTCGGCCACTTTCAACGGACCCTTCCCACTGCGGGTGGTGCAATGACATCACGTACTTTTCAATTTTACGGCCATAAAATAAACTTCTCAAAAATTATACAAATAAATGATTTTAGCCAGAAAAAAAAAATAATCACTAACCTCTCTTCTGCATAAACGAAAATAGGTCGTCTAAGAATTCCTTCCTTTTTGGATCGTCGTTTATTTCGTACAACTGCAAGAGAAAATTAAATTAGTCCAACATTCTTGTTCCAAGTTTTGATATTAAAAAAAACAACGCCCAACTAAAACCATCAGCACCTTTAATTTAACCTTCACAAATGAAAAATTAATAAAACATCCCCACGCCTACTCGATTAGTTATAGTTTTTATTTTAGTTTTGTAGGTAATTAATATTGCTTGATGAAGAACGTCAGCGTTTACCTACACAATTATTTTTTTATATAAACAATAATCGACTGCGCCATTAAAAGACCACGTATCATGTGATGCGTAATTTTTCACTAATTTCAAACTTTTGCACGCCGCATAACGTTAATTGTGTAATACGAATTAAAATTGTTTTAGTTATCAATAGTCGTAAACCTACATAAATAAATTGCATTATAAATGCCATAAAATGAATGTTTATGCATAATTAATTAACCAAAATCGATTTGTTTAATTGCTGCATTTAACGACGTTTAGTTACGTCTTTAACTACACCACAATAGTAATAAGTTTCGACGAAAAATTGCATAAAAACTCCAATACAAATGATTGGAATTTTAAACCGGTCCGTTTCCAAAGATCTTCTTCGATTGGGGGTGCCCGGGCACCCCCCAATCGATTAAAATAAGTTTTGGGTGCTCGAACTGTTCTGTAACTATCAGTAATTATCTTAGAAAAATATCAATCAATCGATGCATATTTTTTTAACATTTAGGACGACCTTAAAAAACCCTCTCCATGTGGTACCAACTTCGTGAGTTACGTTAATTTCATTACTAATCGATCTTGATCAGCTCATAACTCAATTAGTCTAGATCGGAATTGTACATTTGTTTTCTTTGAAAATGTATCGAAGTTTTATCTAGACAATTCTGCAATAAACGATGTGGAAGTTGCTACTAAAAATGCCTAAACTGGCCTTCACGCTTCAAGGGGCTTTTCAAGATCATTGACAAGTTCAGGAAATCATAATTTTTTAGAGCAACTAAACTGACCGTTACCGAACTTTTGGGACACCCTGTAAAATATCGTCATAATAAAAGCTTGTTTATGAGATTGGAACGCCGTTTAATTAATTAAATTATTTAGCAAGAACTTGGCAGTTATGTGTGCCTATTACGCTTACGTTCTTGAGACATCGCGAGTAGAGAAGAGAACTGAATAGATGAGGTCCAAATAGTTCCATGGGCTACGAAAGGCACCAACAGTGGCGCAATATACTATTATGGGGCCTAGGACACATTCAAGTTTTGGGGCCCAACCCCAATATCATCGTTCCAATGTATTGCGATAAGGAACATGAAATATCGCCTTTTTCTAGTAACACAATTTTTTTGATGAGAAGCTATAGGATTTGGTGAATGAAATTTGTAGGGTACATTGTCAATAGAACAGATTTTTAAAACATGTTCCAAAAAAAATTTCCATGTCAAAATTTTCTGCAAGAGCGTTGTAAAATAAGGAAGAGTGCTTCTGCTGTAATGAAATTATAGAAAGATCTTTTTTTTTCCAACTATTGTCAAGTTACATTGAGGATGCTAACATACGGTGTGATAGGCTCATTATTGGACTACACCTCTGGAAAGTTTCATCAAGCTAGAACGAACGGTTTAGTCAGCATGACAAAATATCTATGGGAAAATCAGGTTCTTCTGGAAATACACTTAAATCATGATAATTCCCAAACCATCAAGTTTCGGATTATACACATGGGGGTCAAATCGATGCGTATCGAGGTCCTCTATCACCCTGCTTTGTTTGGTCCATCCTTAATGAATCACCCTGTATAGCAAAGGGTAGGTATACAGTACAATAATACAGTAAAGGCAGTATTGTAGAGAATATACCTTCGTGAAAAGTCATTACTGACCTACGGAGGGACAATAAAGAATTCTTAAAAATTGTCAAAGGATTAGAAAGGTTAAGAGGGTAGAAAGAAGCAAAAGTAATAAGATCTAATAAGTTTTGTCTTATTTGCCCCTAGGCTACCCATAAGCCACCGAACAAAACCGCGCAATGTTTGCAAACATTGTGCAGACAAAACCGTGCAACAAACTTCGCACAAATCCTTGCGTCTGGACGGGCCTTTAGTTACTTGCCGCCCAGAAAAAGGCTGTAAAAAATACAATAAGGCCGACTAAAGTGCAATAAATATTTCAATTGACAAAATTTTAAGTAAACCCATCTCAAACTGATTGTAAAAGTATTGGAAATAACTAAATAACATGCTGGTACCTATTACACATTTTAGACAATTACAAAAAAGACAATCTTCACCGTAGGCACTATCGTTGTTCTTTTTTAAGTGACAATGAAATTTTTAAATAAATTAAGTTATGATTTTGAGGCCCTTTCCAATCCTGGGCCCTTGGCGCTTGCCCTATTTGCCCATAGGATAGTACGCGGCTGGGCACCAATTACTTTTTTTATTCAAAACCTTCAGTAATAACGGAACAATGATATTCTTAGGAGATGCGGTACCAAGGGCACTGCCACCTGTGATCTACCTCATTGAGAATCTCTATGAAGACGGCAACCATCCGAGTATAGGTAACACATTATCAAAAAAGTGCGGTTTCGAAGCGGTAGATAGTTTTGAGCATGTGGTGGTGTTGTTGACAAGCAAAAATGAAGAAGGGCACAAAATATACATACGTTTAGTGAGAGGCAGTAGAAGTGCTGATGCTCTAGCAACTAAGTATGTTAAAGTGTACAAAAGTGTCGTGGGAAGCAAAAGTTAGAATATATCAAGCAATTATACGCCCAGCAGTTCTCTACGCATGTGAAACTCAATAAAAACACAGACAATGATATAGATACATCGGAAAGGAAGGATCTATAGCGGTATGGGAGAAGGAGATCGGTGAAGAAGGAGGACAAATATGGCGAGCCCAGAATAACAATAGTAGCAAGATTACGATGGATGGGACATGTCCCAAGACTACGAGAGGGAAGAGCTCCAACGATTTTGCTAGAGAATCAAGCAGCATCAGAGCAGAGGAGTCGACCGCGTAGGAAATGGTTGGAGGCGGTTAAGAAGGATCTGGCTCGGCTGGAGATTTGGGAATGAAAGCAACTGGCGTGGGATAGCAAAAAATGGAAGAAGACAATTGACGCTTTGGCCTGTTAGCGCTACTATAATTACGGAACAGCAGGTCGTAAGCGGCGAGAAAGTAGATCTCCAACCCAATGGACTCCACGTCGTTAACAATCGTTACCACGTATCCGCCGAAAGTAGTTTTTTCATTCAAAGTCACCAACTCTAAAATTGTATCGAGAAGACTTAGGAACGCCAGTTTATAAAGTGACCGACTCACCACCGATGTAAACTGCATGGGAGTGCAAACAACAACAAAAAAAGTATGTAAAGCAAGAAATGATTAATATATAGCAGAGAATGAGAAGAGAGCCAAGAAGAAGGCGCACAAGGGATAATAAGAAGCACAAGAAGAACGCCATAACGGGCAAGTCTGGTGTTCTCACTAAAAAATTGAATCTCTAAACTCAAAATCCGATTGAAGCTACAACATATCCATTTTTCTCAGAAATAGAGAGCTGGGATTTTAAGCGCATCCTTGTTGAATAGACTACACCTACTCCCTGCAATTGAGACACTCAATAAAAACGAAAAATGAAATCTACTATTATAGGTACATCTCCAAAGAGAAGACGAAACGGCTGAACGTGTGCTTTGTCACTGTCCAGCCCTAACGTCGATAAAAAGATCCGTGTTGCGAGATTTCTGGCTCCACATGCCACCCCTCCCGCCAGAATCCTGGAGTTCATCCTACAAGTAGGATGTCTCGAGATCTGATGGGCACGGGGAGGCCGCTTGAACGAAGTACAATGGGCCCGATTAAGCGATTTAAGTGCAGGGAGCTAGCTCTCCGTCCCTAAACGATCCAGATTCAAAACATCTCCGAAGGCGATGACAAACCACCTAAAATAAAGCTAGTACAGTTTCAGAATTTTGTGAGTGGACAATTCATAGTAGTCTGTACAGAATAATTCTTTTAGTGTGTCGCGTTGCCCCCGAAACACCCTGAACCTTTGATGAATACTGTTTGAGTACCTCACACTCACATTTTTACCAGTACCTTACGGTTCCGTTCTCGTGTCGTTGTGGATATATACAATAAGTATATAATTCAGAAAGAGAGGCAGAACCACACAGTTTTCACTAATTGTACGGGAAAGTGATTAGTGTATTGCTCTTCTTTCATCACATACGTTCCCAGCGTCAGGTGTATAACAGGTAAGGGTGTCATTTGACTATCCCATATTATACGAGGACAATCTCTAATTTTTTACTAATAGGAACTACGGAATAATAGAATAGATCCCCATCCATTGCGTAATTAAATTTGAGAGACAGACAGCGAGCGCAAAAGAAAATGGCGGTTCTGTGATGGATAAACGCCGCATTTACCACCGGACAAAACGACAAAATAGTCGAAATAATTTAATTTCGAAAAATTAATTAAACTGCAGTTAATAAAAAAAAGAAGTAAAAACGCAAAGAATAATAATTAACAGTAATATTTGTTATTAGTTATAAGATATAAGGGTTAACTGAGAAAGCCAGGGGCGGAGTTGAACATCAATCAGACGGCTGTTAGCGCTCATCAACCCCGGAGTTCATCTACCGCACATAAGATCTGAACACACAACGTTTTGTAAATTGACAGTAATCAATCTAACGTCTAAACGAACCCCATAATAATATAAATATATCGAAGTTGTTTAATAGAAAAAAAATAGAAAGTAAAATGAGTAATTTATAAAAGAAATTACCAGAATTATGTTAATAATAATAAAACAAGCGATGACATGTTAAGATAAAAGTTTAGTAACAATTAACTTTGTATTTTGCTAAACACAAAATATAAGATAACAATCGAAATACAAACATAAAAATCAAATCGCTTGACTTTTAACAATAGAAGTGTAACCTTTGGGGTCGTATAAAATATAAAAGAGGGCACCCTCAAGGTGCGAGCGCGCGGACCCCATCTATTATAGTTTAGTTTGTATAATACAATGAAGACTTTATTCAATACGATGTTTACATGCATTGTCACTTTACAATAGCATAATATGACGGCACAATGCCGTGACATGCCGGTAGTTCTTTTATAATTGGCATGATTATCACGCCTCGACGCCTCTCCAAGCGATTCTGTGGTTATTAAAATGAAAAAACTTGTATTTATACATTTTTATCGCAATTTATGCGTATTTTATAATACGAATGAAAAATTTTCCCTAAATTTCTCATGAGGATTATCTCGAATTTAAATGTTTATAGACGCGGCTACCACATTTACCCCATTTTTATAAAGTAGGCGTCCGTTTCCGCGGTAAAACCGGAAGAAAATTACGTTTATACTAGTATTTATTAGACGACTATATTATATGAACGAGCATGGGTTTATTTTTTCTTCGTCAAATTCACACCAACGTGTGAGAGGTTGTTAATAGCGGAAAAGGTAATTCACCTTTTTAATATAAATGAAGACGAGATGTGGAAAAAAATTATTAATTACAGATTGTAGACCTTACTAACGACGATCGTGTCTATCAAAATGAGAAAAAAAGCTCAATTTTTCATCTAGCGCCTTAACGAGAACTCTTTAGATACGCAAAAAAAATTTTAATTAAAAAAATTGGACGAAATCTTGCTCGCGTTTTAGTTTATAGTCCAGTTACTTGATGTGCGCGGTGCGTAGTATAGTATTATTCAGTTGTAATCACTTGTAAATGTGGTGTTAAAACATCGGCCATTGTTGCGAGGTAGGGTTGTGGAGGTTAAACATGGTCATTAATAACCCTGCTTAACTAATCTGTCTGTTGTGGCCATCCATCTTTACAAGTTACTTTGCTAAGCCCCAAGCGACTACCAAAGCATTTGGTGCACTCGATTACAACAATAACCAATTTATGAATTGCACTTTTTCAACTTTAAATTATTACTTTTAATACGTATTTGGCGAAAAAATAAAACGTCTCAATTTCTACAAGTTTAATTATGAAACTCCTTGCATAATAAAAATTTTTACTCTTAAATTATATAGTGAGCGTTGAATATAGGGCCATTTTTAAACGCCTTCCATGCGATGGGGCTTATTAATGGGAGTCATATTATAGGCCAGTAGATAAGACGTACTAAAAAGGCTATTGTGGTAATCATTGTAGGGGCAAGTCGAAATAAATTTTATCCTCTTTATTCGAAACTCTAAAAAGGACCCCAGAATTGGGCGCCATATTGGAAGAACGCATTTTTGCAAACTGCAAATATTTTACATTTTGTATATTCGTAAATAACTATCAAGTTATCAAAAGTATAGTAGGTACATTAAATTATCTTCAAAAAAAATCCAATACGTTTGTTTGGTAAATTGTTCGGTTGCCGAGTTACAGACGTAGAACAGCGCGGTATTATAATTTGTTTGACACTTCCAGAATTATATTAATTTCCCTGATCCCTGATCTGATCATATTAGTGTCCCTGATCGCCCTCGCTCCCGATGGCTGTAACTCTACAACCGATTGATTTACAAAACAAAAGAATTGGAGCTTTTTTTGTAGATAATTTACTCGACTCCACTTTCGATAAGTTGACATTTTGCTCTTAAGTAAACCTAAACTGAGATATTTACGGATATTCATAAAAAGGGCCAATTTTGGGATCGGTCAAGTGTCGCAAGTCTTTAGAAGTTTTTGTGATTGGAAATCTTCAGTTATAGATCTACATGAAGATGTACCTACTCATTTCATTCGATCAATAAAAGTCTTCGTATAGTTTCGTCCAAAATTACTTCCGTTGTGAGTTGTGAGGAAAACCTTTAGCAAAAGAAATAAATAAAGGGAAATACACAAGCGAGCTCTCTCCCATGGCTGTAACTCTACAACCGATTGATTTACAAAACAAAAGAATTGGAGCTTTTTTGTAGATAATTTACTCTACTCCACTTTCGATAAGTTGACATTTTGCTCTAAAGTGGACCTAAACTGAGATATTTACGGATATTCATAAAAAAGGCGAATTTTGGGATCGGTCAAGTGTCGCAAGTCTTCAGAAGTTTTTGTGATTGGAAATCTTCAGTTATAGACCTACATGAAGATATATCTACTCATTTCATTCGATCAATAAAGGTCTTCGTATAGTTTCGTCCAAAATTACTTCCGTTGTGAGTTGTGAGGAAAACCTTTAGCAAAAGAAATAAATAAAGGGAAATACACAAGCGAGCTCTCTCCCATGGCTGTAACTCTACAACCGATTGATTTACAAAACAAAAGAATAGGAGCTTTTTTTTAGATAATTTACTCTACTACATTTTCGATAAGTTGACATTTTGCTCTTAAGTAAACCTAAACTGAGATATTTACGGATATTCATAAAAAGGGCCAATTTTGGGATCGGTCAAGTGTCGCAAGTCTTTAGAAGTTTTTGTGATTGGAAATCTTCAGTTATAGATCTACATGAAGATGTACCTACTCATTTCATTCGATCAATAAAAGTCTTCGTATAGTTTCGTCCAAAATTACTTCCGTTGTGAGTTGTGAGGAAAACCTTTAGCAAAAGAAATAAATAAAGGGAAATACACAAGCGAGCTCTCTCCCATGGCTGTAACTCTACAACCGATTGATTTACAAAACAAAAGAATTGGAGCTTTTTTGTAGATAATTTACTCTACTCCACTTTCGATAAGTTGACATTTTGCTCTAAAGTGGACCTAAACTGAGATATTTACGGATATTCATAAAAAAGGCGAATTTTGGGATCGGTCAAGTGTCGCAAGTCTTCAGAAGTTTTTGTGATTGGAAATCTTCAGTTATAGACCTACATGAAGATCTATCTACTCATTTCATTCGATCAATAAAAGTCTTCGTATAGTTTCGTCCAAAATTACTTCCGTTGTGAGTTGTGGGGAAAACCTTTAGCAAAAGAAATAAATAAAGGGAAATACACAAGCGAGCTCTCTCCCATGGCTGTAACTCTACAACCGATTGATTTACAAAACAAAAGAATTGGAGCTTTTTTGTAGATAATTTACTCTACTCCACTTTCGATAAGTTGACATTTTGCTCTAAAGTGGACCTAAACTGAGATATTTACGGATATTCATAAAAAAGGCGAATTTTGGGATCGGTCAAGTGTCGCAAGTCTTCAGAAGTTTTTGTGATTGGAAATCTTCAGTTATAGACCTACATGAAGATCTATCTACTCATTTCATTCGATCAATAAAAGTCTTCGTATAGTTTCGTCCAAAATTACTTCCGTTGTGAGTTGTGGGGAAAACCTTTAGCAAAAGAAATAAATAAAGGGAAATACACAAGCGAGCTCTCTCCCATGGCTGTAACTCTACAACCGATTGATTTACAAAACAAAAGAATTGGAGCTTTTTTGTAGATAATTTACTCTACTCCACTTTCGATAAGTTGACATTTTGCTCTAAAGTGGACCTAAACTGAGATATTTACGGATATTCATAAAAAAGGCGAATTTTGGGATCGGTCAAGTGTCGCAAGTCTTCAGAAGTTTTTGTGATTGGAAATCTTCATCTTCAGTTATAGACCTACATGAAGATCTATCTACTCATTTCATTCGATCAATAAAAGTCTTCGTATAGTTTCGTCCAAAATTACTTCCGTTGTGAGTTGTGGGGAAAACCTTTAGCAAAAGAAATAAATAAAGGGAAATACACAAGCGAGCTCTCTCCCATGGCTGTAACTCTACAACCGATTGATTTACAAAACAAAAGAATTGGAGCTTTTTTGTAGATAATTTACTCTACTCCACTTTCGATAAGTTGACATTTTGCTCTAAAGTGGACCTAAACTGAGATATTTACGGATATTCATAAAAAAGGCGAATTTTGGGATCGGTCAAGTGTCGCAAGTCTTCAGAAGTTTTTGTGATTGGAAATCTTCAGTTATAGACCTACATGAAGATCTATCTACTCATTTCATTCGATCAATAAAAGTCTTCGTATAGTTTCGTCCAAAATTACTTCCGTTGTGAGTTGTGGGGAAAACCTTTAGCAAAAGAAATAAATAAAGGGAAATACACAAGCGAGCTCTCTCCCATGGCTGTAACTCTACAACCGATTGATTTACAAAACAAAAGAATTGGAGCTTTTTTGTAGATAATTTACTCTACTCCATTTTCGATAAGTTGACATTTTGCTCTAAAGTGGATCTGAACTGAGATATTTGCGGATATTCATATAAAGGGCCAATTTCGGGTCGTGGTATTAGCTATTAGACCGTACTAAATACATTCTATTAAGTTCTACTTTTCTCGGGAAAATAAAATGTAAACATTTAATTTTAGTTCAATTTACAATGCGGAAAGAGTTCAGGATTAAAAAACTCGAAAATAACCGACAATAATGACCTTATGTACGCGTAAGTATATGCAATTACATTATCAATTTAGTACAATTTTTATTGCAGTGTGGCGATTTCCGCCCGTATTGTTCATGAAATATAAATTGTTAAATGTACGTTTTTATCAATTAAAATTTATAAAAACACATTCAGTCAACAACCACCATTAAAAACCTACACGGTACACATACACACCTGAAAAAAATATTGAAATAATTGTACATGCGACTTTTAAAAGTTCTTTGTCGATTATATCCTAATAAAACCCATCCTTGGATAACGTATACACAATTATGTTAATATAATTTATCAGTCGCATACATAAATTCATGAATTTGTCATAAAAGTTGTTTGGTATTAAAATTATTCTTTTTAATGATAACAAAACTATATGCGAATAATAATTAGGATCAGGGTCGGGGTGACACTGTAAGGTTCGGTAAGCACTGCAAGGAGCACGGATGGTCCGAATAGCGCTCGATGGACGTTCAAGTCGTTTTCGAATCTCAAACTGTAGCGTTTACTAGAGGAAAACCGACATACGGGAAGCGTTTAGAATGATTATTCCCCAAATGAGAAAACTTTCAAAAAAAACGCAAAAACTCTGAAACCGCTATAGCCCATGACTATTAGTCACTATTTAATAGTTTGGTACTTTCATCAGCTGAGCATCAAATTGGAAAATCGAAGAAAATATAAGGTGCTCCTTTTAAAGAATTGAAATTAACGGTTTTACACTGTAGGGCTCGTCTAACACCTATAGCCTATTTATACTATTAGATTAGTTTAACAAATTCGATTATACCGCCTTCTGCGAGGACTGGGGGCTTCCGAAGGTATCTCAACAGGCGGTGGTTCGCTCAACTTCCGTCTAAGCTCAGCCTAAGCCAAGTAGTTGGAAAAGGGAAAATTTACAAACAGGCCGAGTAACCGACAATAAGAAAAAATGTTTACGGGAGAGGGAGCAAACGGACCAGCACCTGCCGTAATAATTAACATTAACAAAAATAATTTATTAAGCGCGAAATAAAAACTAAAAACACTTCCACACAAAAAAGGATATATTCAACCTTGTCTCGTTTTTAATATTTATTAAACTAATATTAAAAGTGCAAATAATACGACCAATAATTACGATATAATACAAACAGAGAATAAAATTTGTGCAAATTTAGATATTAAATTTCTATTGAAAAATTAACAAATTTGTTTGTCTTGGGATGTTTTGCAATAATATGTCGTGTTTAATTATTGTTAAAAAATTTATTAATTTGTTTGAGAGACTACGTAATCGAGGAATGAAACTTTGTTGTAATTGCCCCACCCTCCATTAGCCATCCATCAGTAACCGTTTTACCTTATCAACTATTATAAAGTCTCGTCGGTTTTCCATGCCATTACGAGTCAAAAGCCCCGAACTTCAAAGCATTTAGCACCAAATATAATAATAGGTTACTGAACAGTGAACACGCCACATCGGAGTAGGCCAAGTCCAATGCAATGAGGTCACGAAGATGCTTGCTTATTACGAGCTTTCCAACTTTTTAAAATAATGCTCTTGTTGTCTCCAAACTCTCGTGATTACAGCAGTAAATAGTTCAGTCAATGGGGGGTTTTGCCCTACAAAAGGTGGTGTAGTTCTGATTTTTGAATATTTTATTGAGTTAGGGGCCCTGATGAAAAATCCAAGTTTTCGACCTTAAGGGGGGTCCGCGCGATCCGCCATCTTGGATTAAAGGTACGAAAAATAGGGTTTTCCGATTTAACTTCTTAACGGTTGATCCCACGACAAAACTGTCAAATCCAACTTTGGAGAGGAAAAAATGCCCTATAATATTTGTTCCATTCATTTTCTTCCTATCTGTTACGGTTTCTGAGATATAAGCTGGAGATATAAGCTATTTTGAGAAAAAATAAATTTTTTTGGTAAACTTCGCTTGGAGACTTTTTTACCGTTCATTTGAGAGAAAATTCCTTGGAACAAAAGTTGTAGGATTTTAAATTGCCTTCAAACTGAGTGTATCACTGATATTTTAACATAACCAGATCCAAAGTTAGAGCAGTTTTATGATAACCTACAAATGTCGAAAAATGAGTCATGAGTGTTCGCAGCTCCAAGTTTTTGTTACAGCCCACCCCCCTCACCCAATATCAACCCATAACAATTTCTCTCACATTCAACATTTATCTAATTTAAAATAGTTATGGGGGGGGGGGGGTAGAGAAGTTGAGTAAATTTTCTCCGTTTATATTGCCAACAACCTGTCTTATATGTCGACAATTCTAACGTTTTGGCGGGTAGTGGTTGAGGAGAGGGGGGGGGGGGTCAATCTCATAATACATTAAACTCGGTTCAGGGGTTTGGCAACCACACGCGTTCAAGGATTGGCTAACTTAAGTCGAACTTCTCCATAAAACCTGGTTTGTCGGTACTCTTTTGGCTATAACTCCAAAAATAGTTGTCCGATCCGTAGTTTCTTTTTTTCATCTGAAAGCTGGTTAAATATCCCATCAGACCGCATAAATGAGGTTTTAATTCAGCCTCATAAAATAAAAATCCTAGCATGTTAAAAACCGTGTACTACTGTGGGATCCAAGTTTTCTTGGCACATTTATCCCAATAACTCCGAAACTAATTTGTCCGATCTCAAATTTATTTTTTTCATCTAAAAGCTGGTTAAATTTACTATCAGCCCTATATACGCAATTTTGATTAAATACCGTAAAATACTCACACCAACACGCTAAATGTGTACGTTTTTGCAAAATATGACGATTTCCACATGTTGAGTGGACTAGTGTGGGTATTTTATAGGATTTAATCAAAATTTCATAAAAATGATCTCATAGTAAATTTAACCAGCTTGGAGATGGAAAAAATAAATTGCGGATCGGACAAAAAGTTTTGGAGTTATGGCTAAAAGAGTACTGACAAACCTGGTTTCATGGAGAAGTGCGACCGCAATCTTTGAACGCCTGTGGTTGCCAAACCCCTAAACCGATTTTAATGTTATATGAGGTCGACCCCCCCCCCCTAATACCCTCTTCTCAAACACTACCCTTCCATAATAATTGTCGTCATATGAGACAGGTTGTTGGCAATATAAACGAGAAAATTTGCTCAACATCTCTACCCCCCCATAACCATTTTAAATTAGATAAATGTTGAATGTGAGAGAAATTGTTATGGGTTAATATTGGGTGAGGGGGGTGGGCTGTAACAAAAACTTGGAGCTGCGAACACTCATGACTCATTTTTCGACATTTATAGGCTATCATAAAACTGCTCTAACTTTGGATATGGTTGATCTAAAATATCATTGATACACTCAGTTTGAAGGCAATTTAAAATCCTACAACTTTTGTTCCAAAGAATTTTCTCTCAAATGAACGGTAAAAAAGTCTCCAAGCGAAGTTTACCAAAAAAATTTATTTTTTCTCAAAATAGCTTATATCTCCAGCTTATATCTCAGAAACCGTAACAGATAGGAAGAAAATGAATGGAACAAATATTATAGGGCATTTTTTCCTCTCCAAAGTTGGATTTGACAGTTTTGTCGTGGAATTAACCCTTAAGAAGTTAAATCGGAAAAACCAATTTTTCGCGCCTTTAATCCAAGGCAATAAGGTCGAAAACTTGGATTTTTCATCAGGGCCCCTAACTCAAAAACATATTCAAAAATCAGAACTACGCCACCTTTTGTAGGCCAATGGCCTGTTATTCTCCCCATTGACTGAACTAAAAGGCGTTTATACGAAAATACGATACCAATGGTCCCAAAATGGCTTGTATTTTAAATTTTGTATAGTTCCACACGGAACACGAGCCTACTATGGACCTATGGATATTCAAAATGTTTAGTTTTGTTTGTAGACTCGGGTTATTAACTTGGCAGATGTACAGAAAGATACGCAGAGTTAAATTCGTAAAGACCGGCCCTGTCTACGTGTACACGGACAGACGCTATTTAAAGCCCTCGGCTGATATCAAAAAATATTTTAATTTTCAATAGACACCAAGGAAAACATCAGAAAGATGACCAGAGTCAAGAGAATGGCATCGCATGCCGAATTAACTGGAGAGATATAAGTTTAAATAGGCCAATGAGACAAATATACCGGCATCTCGACATAAACTAAAAATAGTTAAGACTAAGGGCCGGTTGTACCAAACAAAGTTCAACGTAAGATCAAGTTTATCTGTAATTTACAATTCAATTTGCGTTGTTAAAATCCAGTCCACATCAGTAGAACTGTAGCTCAAGTGTTTAGTCACGAGTCACAAGAATGCCAAAACACAGTTCAACTTGAACTAATGGTCAATAGAACCAGGGTTCGATGAAATTTCGTACAACTGGGCCAGGTGATCCAGTGATCCCATTTAGAAGAAGCAAATGAACAGATTGAGCTTGTAGTTTTTTAAACGCGACATTTTAGGTTATTTTTAAATATACCCTGTATATATTATGTCAACGCCCTTTTTAAAGCTTTCCAATAATATACATTTTTGTGTACCTACCTAATATCGATAATTTCCATATTGCTCGTAACTTCCCATTCCCTCGAGCAAATTTTCGTTAATCAAAAAGTCGTTATTATAATAGATCGCCCGTCCAATTAATTAGTAAAACTAAATTCCACGCTTCGATTATAAAAACCAATCAAAATATTTAAAACATGTAATTAAATTCCTACTTAAAAAAACAAAAAACCCCCCCACACGTAATAAATAGCCGATAGTCGATTAAAATTGTAATAAAATAATCAAAAAAATAGTATATCGATAAATCAAATGATTTGTGATCGAAGAAAGTTATCACACCTCTATAAAACATTAAGACTATCCCCCAAGCTGTAAAAGATGACACCCCATAGAGACCCCTTGTTAATTAGCCAAACCAATGTATTTTAATACATACTTAATTTTGTCGAAATGTAATCAAACATCTTACCTTAGGCAGATCCGATCCACCGTCGATTAGTTGCGTCACCTCAAAATCGTTTCGTCTCATACGCGTGCCGCAAGATTTTTCTCTTCTCATCCTGCCCCCGATTATAGGTTACTGTTTTTAATTTAGAACGTGTCAACGATAGGTATGATAGATGATTTGGTGTGGGCCGCGCATCGTTGTATATTTATAAAAAAACAGAATTAATTGTTTGTGAGGTGTGTGCCTATGTGCTATAGTTCTATCCGCGAGGGAGGAGAAAAGAGAATATGATGACGATCGGAGCATCGGGCCGGTATTTCGATTAATTTGATTCATTATTAATCGATTTGCGTTGTTCTCAAACTATCGTGTTGTAATTGCCATCAAATTAAGACACGCACTCGCGTGTGTGAGTGTGTGCAACGACGCCGTTAAAGTTAAAGTAACGAAGTCGATGTAAATCATGACAATACAATGTGTTCTTTCTATAAATTTTTTTCTTCGATATGGTATATGATATATAATTTATACTTCACCTACCTGTCATAACTGAATACAATTATTAGAAACGTCTTACATCATTGAAATTTATTAATCAATATATTCGTCATAAAAGTTTTAGTACTTTAATTCTCATTAAGATAAATCAAAACTGTTGGTGCACAAGGTTGTTTCGTTGCGTACAAAGTGTCATCAATTCTTCATTATCTATCTTTTAACATTTTCAATTAATTTTTATCGCCTAAATATAATCAATTAATTAGCATTTAAGTATTCGACCATTACTTTCCCTACGACACCAACCAAAAGGTTGGTAGCGTTACTATGTTGGTAGCATCATCCCTAACCCGACCTATGGCGTAAAACCAGGCCAGAGCGTCACGTCACGTTATCTCTAACCACGCAAAAATAGTTTGTTTGAGTGACGTGTGATAATGAAGACGTCTACATTGAAAACGTATCACAAACTCATGTGTGGCAGAAGCGGTTTCCACAACAGAATTGAACTCTACTGGTCACAAGTGGGCAAAGAGGCATGAAAGAGCCATGATCAGTAAAAATTAGCAGACCTCTCAATCAAAAACAGAGTTCTGAGACTATTCACTTGACCAAAACCTGTGTTGGAAGCAACAAGCGAATCAATAAGTGAGACAGTAAGAAGGGGCTAGCCGAATGTTCGAAACTGACTGTATTAGATTAACTGAGAAGTAAAATCATGACGAGGGAAATCTCTAGCCCCGTGGTCAACGATTACTAACTACTAACCGTTCACTTGACTTAAGAGAACCATCTGCGTAAGATGTAAACTCATTGGGACAAAATGAAATTTGTGTGCGTCTTTGATCGGCAAGCCAGGAATAACTGATTGAGCAAGACGCGGACTAGAGAAGCCCAATAGCCCCAAAAGGCTTCAGTGACATAAAGACAAACATCAGACAAACCTCGTTGTCGTGATGGTAATCCAATGCTGCAAAGGTAAACTATGAACTTCCGGATTAGCCCTAGACATCAACTTAGCATCTTTTCGACCTCCAGGACTCCAGGTATCGCATCCCTTGTAACTGAGCATGGGGGTTGGAGTTGTATGACTTATCGTGCCCCTCTTTCCCGCCGTAAACTCTCTTTAAAGAGGTGGTCTTTGACGGCCAATCTACAGATTTTATGGGGAGGGGGCAGCCACTCGCATAATCTTTGACTACTCTTTGATGGACAAGCCAGAGATAACTGATTGGGCACGACGCGGACTGGAGAAGGGCCTCAGTGACATAAAGACAAACATCAGACAAACCTCGTTGTCGTGATGGTAATCCAATGCTGCAGAGGTGAACTATGGACTTCCGGACTAGCCCTAGATATCAACTTAGCATCTTTTCGACCTGCAGGACTCCAGGTATTGCTTCCCTTGTAATTAAGCATGGGGATTGGGGTTGTATGATTTATCGTGCCCCTCTTTCCCGCCATAAATTCTCTTTAAAGAGGTGGTCTTTGACGGCCAATCTACAGATTGTATGGGGAGGGGGCAGCCACTCGCATAATATTTGACAACTCTTTGATGGGCAGGCCATGGATAACCAATTGGGCACGACGCGGACTGGAGAAGTTCAATAGGCCCAAAGGGCCTCAGTGGCATAAAGACAAACATCAGACAAACCTCGTTGTCGTGATGGTAATCCAATGCTGCAAAGGTAAACTATGAACTTCCGGATTAGCCCTAGACATCAACTTAGCATCTTTTCGACCTCCAGGACTCCAGGTATCGCAGCCCTTGTAACTGAGCATGGGGGTTGAGGTTGTATGACTTATCGTGCCCCTCTTTCCCGCCGTAAACTCTCATTAAACAGGTGGTCTTTGACGGCAAATCTACAGATTGTATGGGGAGGGGGCAGCCACTCGCATAATCTTTGACTACTCTTTGATGGACAAGCCAGAGATAGCTGATTGGGCACGACGCGGACTGTAGAAGGGCCTCAGTGACATAAAGACAAACATCAGACAAACCTCGTTGTCGTGATGGTAATACAATGCTGCAAAGGTGAACTATGGACTTCCGGACTAGCCCTAGATATCAACTTAGCATCTTTTCGACCTCCAGGACTCCAGGTATCGCAGCCCTTGTAACTGAGCATGGGGGTTGAGGTTGTATGACTTATCGTGCCCCTCTTTCCCGTCGTAAACTCTCATTAAACAGGTGGTTTTTGACGGCAAATCTACAGATTGTATGGGGAGGGGGCAGCCACTCGCATAATCTTTGACTACTCTTTGATGGACAAGCCAGAGATAACTGATTGGGCACGACGCAGACTGGAGAAGTTCAATAGGCCCAAAGGGCCTCAGTGACATAAAGACAAACATCAGACAAACCTCGTTGTCGTGATGGTAATCCAATGCTTCAGAGGTGAACTATGCATTTTTTTGACCTCTTGTAATTGAGCATGGGGGTTGGGGGTGTATGACTTGTAGTGCCTTTCTGCCTCTTTGCACAAGCGGCCTTCGACGGCTATTATACAGATAGTATAGTTAGTTCTTTGATTAATTCAATCTGGCCTTCATATTCATAATACTTTTTGTAAATCTACTTTTTCCTAGGTTAGCCGCTATATAGTGTATGGTCCTTCGAACCGGATCAAAAATGTATCTACATACTATAAGGAAATTCTTAACAATAATTACTGGGTCTCTCGTAAACTTAAATTGCACTTCTTCTTCTCTTTTGTTTTGCAATTCACGATTGAGCCAATGATACATACACACGACGCACTTTAAACTGCCCTTTTCGATTTTGTAATAGCAGCGAAATTCTTTAAAATAAACCATTTTTATTGACTCGGAAAGGTTGAGAAGCACCGATTCTATATAATAATTCGTAATTAGGTAATTACCCAGTTCAAACACAATAGGTACTAGGTAATTCTCGAAGTATTATTAATTAGTTATTGCCTGCCTCTCAAATATCAATTGAAAGTCGCGTTATGTATCGATGGTTTTATTACAATGTACATCCCTCGACTTCTCGACATTGTTCAGAAAGAAGTGTCGATACCCCCATACCCTATACTATACTATAATAATATCGTAGTGTCGATTAAAACGGTAATGTCGCGATCACCACACCACCGCAAGGTATAAAAGGCGAAATGAATTATAGAGACAACAAGAGATAAATTAAACAATTTTAATTAAGTTTAGAAAATAATTTGATTAATTGACTTAATACGTATGAATTAAATTTTATTCACTTATAAATCTCCTTGAAATTCGGCACAGAATGGATTTTATGCAAAATTGCCAATACGTTCTGTTCTGCTCGAGTTCGGTATAAATAAAAGACACTATAATGCTCCGTTCACATTGTGATCTTAAAAATGCGATTTAATATATCAAAAGTTCTCAAGGATTAAATTAATCCAAAGCGTATCAAAGGCAAAGAAAAAAATTCTATTTTTATTACGATAACCAACATTAAATAAAATTCACATTAAAAACGGAATATTAATATGAAATATGTTCTAGGAATCGTAAAAATTTTAAATAGCAATTTAGTTTTATATCACAGCATTGTGTTAATAAACCGAGAGCGGGGTCCTAAGTTAACAACAAAGGTGCCGAGAGACCCTCTCTTTCAGTCGCGGCAATTAAATTTTTTTCTATTAAAATAAATATAGCCATTTCATTTCCATATCTAATACAACATTAAACCAAATCTACCAAACGTTTTGGGGGAAAAATTAATAAAATCGGTATACAACAAATTTAAGTTCGAAGTTGGAAGTTTCGAAGCTAATCATCTCGTTGAGCTGGAAGCTTGTAAGAGCACGAGATAAGGGGCAATATAACGGAATTAAACTACAATATGGCCATTATTAAAAATAGCACATAATTAACTGAGAAACAATTAAGAAATCTTTTGGGTAAGTGCTAAATTCGTCGCATAATAAGCGGCTCGTAAAATCAACATAGCCACACACGTTGATTTAACGAAAAGAACAAACATTTAATAATAAAAATAAATTTAGAAACTCGAAATGAGGAGGAAACAAAAGGAGCACTTAAAAAAATAAAAAAATAAACGATTTCACATCACAACTTACAAATAAGGATAGTAAAATAATAATAATTTTTACATTTTGAAGAATGGTCTTTCTTGTATCTTGTAAACGTTATGATATATGTCGTGTTTATTAACAGAATGGTGCTAACAAGATTCTGGATATTAAATCAAATAAAACAATCTCGTTGGGTGTTAAGTAACTTGGCTCGGTAATAATTAAATAATTTTTTTCTTAAAGGATATCGACATTTACATTATGGCTACCTTTAATTGTGCTAAAAAGTAATGTCTAGTTTAAGTCAACTTCAAAGTTTAAACTGAAGCACAATTTGTTATTAGGAGAGAGGAGTCATAAATATGCCTCAAAACATCGATACACTTCAAGTGTTACGAAAGTGTTTTTTTTTTAATTTGGTGGTGATTTAAAGAAAATTACTCGGTAAGAAAGGGGTGGAAAATCTAAGTGTCGTGAGAAGAGAAAAATCTCTACTCTCATTATTATTAATACATTGCAGTTCCGTCCTCGTGTCGCCAAGGCATAAACAAAATTTCAAATGTTTACCTAAATCGTTCGTGAGACAGTTTTATGACAAATTTTTAAAATTTTGGTTCTAACTTTAACGTGCTCTAGCGCCTAAACCACTCATCTGAAGAACAAACCTAACCAACATAATCTCTAGATAATTTGATGTAGGTAGTTTATTTTTATATGTATAATAGAGCTTTTCTCACAACACGAAAAACAACAGTTTTTATGACAGATTTTAGAAATTTTTACCACAATTTAACGCGCACTAGCACCTCAACCGCTTATCTTAAGAAAAAAATCTAACGAATGGCTGCATGAGCTTGTACTCGAAGCCAGAAATAAAAATATAACGAACGTAATTTATAGAAAATTTTGTGTAGTTTATTTTTATATGGAAGATATTTTCTCAAAAAGTGCGCAGTTCCAGAGTTATAAGTAAAAAACTAAAAAAACAGCTTTTCACTGACTTTAGAAATTTTTGTCAAACTTTAACGCGGTCTAGCGCCTAAACCTTTCATCTGAATAAAAAAATTAAACAACCATAATTTAAAAAAATTAAGTAGTTTATTTTTGTATTGGAAGAGCCGTTCTCGAAAAGTGCGTAGTTTCAAAGTTATAAGCAAAAAACGAAAAAACAATTTTTTGAGAGATTTCAGAAATTTCTGTCACTTTAAGGCGCTATAGCGCCTAAACCGCCCATCTTAGGAAAAAAACCTAATATACATATTTTATAGAAAACTTGATGTCGTTTATTTTTATATAGGAGAGCTCTCCTCAGAAAGTGCGCAGTTTTAGAGTCATAAGCGAAAAACGAAAAAAACAGGTTTTTGACAGATTTTAGAAATTTTTGTCAAACTTTAACGCGTTTTAGCGCCTAAACCACTCATCTAACTAAAAAAATTTAAGAAACAGTTTTTAAAAAATTTGACTTAGTTTATTTTCGTATAGAAGAGCTTTTCTCAAAAAAGTGCGTAGTTTCAAAGCTATAAGCGAAAAACGAAAAAAACAATTTTTTGAGAGATTTCAGAAATTTCTGTCACTTTAACGCGCTATAGCACCTAAACCGCCCATCTTAGGAAAAAAACCTAATTTACATAATTTATAGAAAATTTGATGTCGTTTATTTTTATATAGGAGAGCTCTCCTCAGAAAGTGCGCAGTTTTAAAGTTATAAGCGAAAAACGAAAAAAACAGCTTTTTCACTGACTTTAGATATTTTTGTCAAATTTTAACACGTTCTAGCGCCTAAACCTCTCATCTGAATAAAAACTAACATGATTTTTAAAAAAATTACGTAGTTTATTTTTGTATAGAAGGAGCTGCTCTCAAAAAGTGCGTAGTTTCAAAGTTATAAGCGAAAAACGAAAAAAACAGCTTTTTCACTGACTTTAGATATTTTTGTCAAATTTTAACACGTTCTAGCGCCTAAACCTCTCATCTGAATAAAAAACTAACATGATTTTTAAAAAAATTACGTAGTTTATTTTTGTATAGAAGGAGCTGCTCTCAAAAAGTGCGTAGTTTCAAAGTTATAAGCGAAAAACGAAAAAAACAGGTTTTTGACAGATTTCAAAAATTTCTGTCACTTTAACGCGCTATAGCGCCTAAACCGCCCAACTTAGGAAAGTAACTTAATATACATAATTTATAGAAAATTTGATGTTGTTTATTTTTATATAGAAGAGCTCTCCTCAGAAAGTGCGCAGTTTTAGAGTTATAAGCGAAAAACGAAAAAAACAGCTTTTTCACTGACTTTAGAAATTTTTGTCAAACTTTAACGCGTTTTAGCGCCTAAACCACTCATCTAACTAAAAAAATTTAAGAAACAGTTTTTAAAAAATTTTACTTAGTTTATTTTCGTATAGAAGAGCTTTTCTCAAAAAAGTGCGTAGTTTCAAAGCTATAAGCGAAAAACGAAAAAAACAATTTTTTGAGAGATTTCAGAAATTTCTGTCACTTTAACGCGCTATAGCACCTAAACCGCCCATCTTAGGAAAAAAACCTAATTTACATAATTTATAGAAAATTTGATGTCGTTTATTTTTATATAGGAGAGCTCTCCTCAGAAAGTGCGCAGTTTTAAAGTTATAAGCGAAAAACGAAAAAAACATCTTTTTGACAGATTTTAGAAATTTTTGTCAAACTTTAACGCGTTTTAGCGCCTAAACCACTCATCTAAATAAAAAAATTTAAGAAACAGTTTTTAAAAAATTTGATTTAGTTTATTTTCGTATAGAAGAGCTTTTCTCAAAAAATGCGTAGGTTCAGAGTTCAGAGAAAAAAACAGCTTTTTGACCGATTTTAGTAATTCTGGTCACACTTTAACGCGCTCTAGCGCCTAACGCATATTTATTTTATCATTGCAGTCTTCTCAGATAAGCTCATGGTTGAATAGTTGATAAATTCATTGAAGTTAATGAAGCGATCTCTTCATTTCACACGCGTATTCCTGTTTTTGTATCTTCTATTTAACGTAATAATTAGTATCCATAAAATTATTACTTTTACTTGAAATTAAATTATAAGCTGTCAAACTGTATAGGTATAATATGATATATCTATTTTACGCAGAATATATACAAGGCGTGGTAACACTTATAGTTTTCGTTTACATTTTCAACGTATAACTTTTCTCAATTTGGCGCTCACTTGACATCGTATAGTTCGTAGTACACTAGTTTAGTAGGTCTCGAAGACGTCATCTTTATCTTTTTTACGCAATTCATACACCACAAATTGTAGCACAATTGTTGGTCCAATAAAAGTGATATACGAAACGCTGGTGTAAGCGTTTTCTACCGATTTTAGGTGACGCCGGCATTTTATGTTATGCCAAATTTTGCATAACTTAGATTTTGTTTAGGATCGGAGAAGGGACCTGTGCTTATCTTCTTATCATTTTTTGCTTTTTAGCTTACAGAACAACAGATCAATTATATTTATACAGGGTGTCTCTAAAATACGGCGACAAACAAAATTTACATAATTTATTTCAGAGACACTCTCTTTCCAATTTATATTTGATGATCACAAGTTGCTATTTAATTTTTTTAAATAATTTTAATGTAAGTCAATTACCTACTACTATTATTTTAATTTAAAAACATTAACACGAAAATAGGTTACTTATTTAAAATTTAATTTGCAGCTTTTTCAAATTTTCCGTAAAAAATAAAAATCGTAGCAGCAATTAATTATAGGGAGTGAGATCTAAAATTAGTGCGATAATTTCAAATATCCGCAGAAGCGAATTAATTCTCAGACACTTAGATAAACTGCGATTAATTAATTAAAACTAAATATATAATTTAACTACAGACTACAGGAAATAATTTTTAAATTTCCAGAAATAACCCATGTAACCCGTGTATACTCGCCTGTTTGTAATTTTCTTTTAAATTAAAATTAGCTAATTAATTAATTGGCCTAACTGCAATGGTAGGTTACATATCAAACTTTAAACAAATTGAACTGCATGCCTCTCATGTAGAAATAATCGAAATTAATGCGTTCTAATCATATAAGTATTATTATTATTATTTTCTAATTAATTAAAAGAAAATAAATTTATACTAATAATTAATGGCAATCAGATCTGAAATGTTAAAAGTAATTAATGCTCTGACATTTAACAAACTGCTAGTAATTAATTATAGATAAATTAATGCGAATTTCAAGCGATCACGGATTTTATTTAATTAATTACCTTCCCTTAAGTCAAATGTTGTTTTTTTTATAATTAATTAATTTCTACAATTTGATCGTTATACGAACTTGAGAATTTATAATAAATTATTGCGCTTAGGTATAAAAGAATTGAAAGTTGCAATTAATTGACCCGGATAATTTTATATCGTAAATTAAAAAAGCATCAATTTATTTAAATGAGTAATTACTAGGTTGAATAATATACCTACGTTAATATTACAATTATTCGAAGTTTATAAAATAATTTAAACAAAAGTAATTCCTTAATTTTCAATACTAACTACAAAATAATTTTATTGAAGTACCTACACGATTTACTCGTTTATTGTTTTAGTGCTAAACATTATAGTCCAAGAGACTCACAAAAAAACTAAGAGACATTATTTGTAAGAAACTTAAAGTACTTTATTTTTCTGTTTTCGAGTTATAAGCGACAAACGTTGACGTGAAGAAAAAAACCTAAGCAATTAAATTTGTAAGAGATTTAATGCCCTTCATTTCTTTTATAAGAACAGATCTCTAAAAATGCGTAGTTTTCCAGTAATTAGCGATAAACTTTAAAAATCCGTGTTTAGCCAATTTTGGAATTTTTTTCAAACTTTAAGGTATTCTAGCGCCTAAACCGTTGACGTGAAGAAAAAAACCTAAGCAATTAAATTTGTAAGAGATTTAATTCCCTTCATTTCTTTTATAAGAACAGATCTCTAAAAATGCGTAGTTTTCGAGTTATTAGCGATAAACTTTAAAAATCCGTTTTTAGTCAATTTTGGAATTTTGTTGAAACTTTAAGGTACTCTAGCGCCTATACCGTTGACGTGAATAAAAAAACCTAAGAATTAAATTTATAGAAAATTTAATGCTCTTCATTTCTTTTATAAAAGCAGCTCTCTAATAATGCGTAGTTTTCGAGTAATTAGCGATAAACTTAAAAAATCCGTTTCTAGCCAATTTTGGAATTTTTTTTAAACTTTAAGGTACTCTAGCGCCTAAACCGTTGACGTGAAAAAAAAAACCTAAGAAATTTAATTTATAGGAAATTTAATGCTCTTCATTTCTTTTATAAGAGCAGCTCTCTAATAATGCGTAGTTTTCGAGTTATTAGCCATAAACTTTAAAAATCAGTTTTTAGCCAAATTTGGAATGTTTTTCAAACTTTAAGGTACTCTAGCGCCTAAACCGTTGACGTGAATAAAAAACCTAAAAAATTTTATTTATAGGAAATTTAATGCCCTTCATTTTATTTATAAGAACAGATCTCTAAAAATGCGTAGTTTTCGAATCATAAGCGATAAACTTTAAAAATCCGTTTTTAGCCGATTTCGGCATTTTTTTCAAACTTTAAGGTACTCTAGCGCCTAAACCGTTGACGTAAAGAAAAAAAACCTAAGCAATTGAATTTGTAGGAGATTTAATGCCCTTCATTTCTACTATAAGAATAGATCTCTAAAAATGCGTAGTTTCCGAGTTATTAGCGATAAACTTTAAAAATCCGCTTTTAGCCAATTTTGTAATTTTTTTCAAACTTCAAGGTACTCTAGCGCCTAAACCGTTGACGTGAAGAAAAAAACCTAAAAAATTCAATTTATAGGAAATTTAATGCCCTTCATTTCTTTTATAAGAATAGATCTCTAAAAATGCGTAGTTTTCGAGTTATTAGCGATAAACTTTAAAAATCAGTTTTTAGCCAAATTTGGAATGTTTTTCAAACTTTAAGGTACTCTAGCGCCTAAACCGTTGACGTGAATAAAAAACCTAAAAAATTTTATTTATAGGAAATTTAATGCCCTTCATTTTATTTATAAGAACAGATCTCTAAAAATGCGTAGTTTTCGAGTTATTAGCGATAAACTTTAAAAATCAGTTTTTAGCCAAATTTGGAATGTTTTTCAAACTTTAAGGTACTCTAGCGCCTAAACCGTTGACGTGAATAAAAAACCTAAAAAATTTTATTTATAGGAAATTTAATGCCCTTTATTTTATTTATAAGAACAGATCTCTAAAAATGCGTAGTTTTCGAGTTATAAGCGATAAACTTTAAAAATCCGTTTTTAGCCAATTTTGGATGTTTTTCAAACTTTAAGGTACCCTACCGCCTAAACCTTTGCTGTGAAGAAAAAAACCTAAAAAATTTTATTTATAGGAAATTTAATGCCCTTCATTTTATTTTTAAGAACAGGTCTCTAAAAATGCGTAATTTTCGAGTTACAAGTAGCCGATTTCGGCATTTTTTCAAACTTTAAGGTACTATAGCGCCTATACCGTTGACGTGAATAAAAAAACCTAAGAATTAAATTTATAGAAAATTTAATGCTCTTCATTTCTTTTATAAAAGCAGCTCTCTAATAATGCGTAGTTTTCGAGTAATTAGCGATAAACTTAAAAAATCCGTTTCTAGCCAATTTTGGAATTTTTTTTAAACTTTAAGGTACTCTAGCGCCTAAACCGTTGACGTGAAAAAAAAACCTAAGAAATTTAATTTATAGGAAATTTAATGCTCTTCATTTCTTTTATAAGAGCAGCTCTCTAATAATGCGTAGTTTTCGAGTTATTAGCCATAAACTTTAAAAATCAGTTTTTAGCCAAATTTGGAATGTTTTTCAAACTTTAAGGTACTCTAGCGCCTAAACCGTTGACGTGAATAAAAAACCTAAAAAATTTTATTTATAGGAAATTTAATGCCCTTCATTTTATTTATAAGAACAGATCTCTAAAAATGCGTAGTTTTCGAATCATAAGCGATAAACTTTAAAAATCCGTTTTTAGCCGATTTCGGCATTTTTTTCAAACTTTAAGGTACTCTAGCGCCTAAACCGTTGACGTAAAGAAAAAAAACCTAAGCAATTGAATTTGTAGGAGATTTAATGCCCTTCATTTCTATTATAAGAATAGATCTCTAAAAATGCGTAGTTTTCGAGTAATTAGCGATAAACTTAAAAAATCCGCTTTTAGCCAATTTTGTAATTTTTTTCAAACTTCAAGGTACTCTAGCGCCTAAACCGTTGACGTGAAGAAAAAAACCTAAAAAATTCAATTTATAGGAAATTTAATGCCCTTCATTTCTTTTATAAGAATAGATCTCTAAAAATGCGTAGTTTTCGAGTTATTAGCGATAAACTTTAAAAATCAGTTTTTAGCCAAATTTGGAATGTTTTTCAAACTTTAAGGTACTCTAGCGCCTAAACCGTTGACGTGAATAAAAAACCTAAAAAATTTTATTTATAGGAAATTTAATGCCCTTCATTTTATTTATAAGAACAGATCTCTAAAAATGCGTAGTTTTCGAGTTATTAGCGATAAACTTTAAAAATCCGTTTTTAGTCAATTTTGGAATTTTGTTGAAACTTTAAGGTACTCTAGCGCCTATACCGTTGACGTGAATAAAAAAACCTAAGAATTAAATTTATAGAAAATTTAATGCTCTTCATTTCTTTTATAAAAGCAGCTCTCTAATAATGCGTAGTTTTCGAGTAATTAGCGATAAACTTAAAAAATCCGTTTCTAGCCAATTTTGGAATTTTTTTTAAACTTTAAGGTACTCTAGCGCCTAAACCGTTGACGTGAAAAAAAAAACCTAAGAAATTTAATTTATAGGAAATTTAATGCTCTTCATTTCTTTTATAAGAGCAGCTCTCTAATAATGCGTAGTTTTCGAGTTATTAGCCATAAACTTTAAAAATCAGTTTTTAGCCAAATTTGGAATGTTTTTCAAACTTTAAGGTACTCTAGCGCCTAAACCGTTGACGTGAATAAAAAACCTAAAAAATTTTATTTATAGGAAATTTAATGCCCTTCATTTTATTTATAAGAACAGATCTCTAAAAATGCGTAGTTTTCGAATCATAAGCGATAAACTTTAAAAATCCGTTTTTAGCCGATTTCGGCATTTTTTTCAAACTTTAAGGTACTCTAGCGCCTAAACCGTTGACGTAAAGAAAAAAAACCTAAGCAATTGAATTTGTAGGAGATTTAATGCCCTTCATTTCTATTATAAGAATAGATCTCTAAAAATGCGTAGTTTTCGAGTAATTAGCGATAAACTTAAAAAATCCGCTTTTAGCCAATTTTGTAATTTTTTTCAAACTTCAAGGTACTCTAGCGCCTAAACCGTTGACGTGAAGAAAAAAACCTAAAAAATTCAATTTATAGGAAATTTAATGCCCTTCATTTCTTTTATAAGAATAGATCTCTAAAAATGCGTAGTTTTCGAGTTATTAGCGATAAACTTTAAAAATCAGTTTTTAGCCAAATTTGGAATGTTTTTCAAACTTTAAGGTACTCTAGCGCCTAAACCGTTGACGTGAATAAAAAACCTAAAAAATTTTATTTATAGGAAATTTAATGCCCTTCATTTTATTTATAAGAACAGATCTCTAAAAATGCGTAGTTTTCGAGTTATTAGCGATAAACTTTAAAAATCAGTTTTTAGCCAAATTTGGAATGTTTTTCAAACTTTAAGGTACTCTAGCGCCTAAACCGTTGACGTGAATAAAAAACCTAAAAAATTTTATTTATAGGAAATTTAATGCCCTTCATTTTATTTATAAGAACAGATCTCTAAAAATGCGTAGTTTTCGAGTTATAAGCGATAAACTTTAAAAATCAGTTTTTAGCCAAATTTGGAATGTTTTTCAAACTTTAAGGTACTCTAGCGCCTAAACCGTTGACGTGAATAAAAAACCTAAAAAATTTTATTTATAGGAAATTTAATGCCCTTCATTTTATTTTTAAGAACAGGTCTCTAAAAATGCGTAATTTTCGAGTTACAAGTAGCCGATTTCGGCATTTTTTCAAACTTTAAGGTACTATAGCGCCTAAACCGTTGAGGTGAAGAAAAAAACCTAAAAAATTTTATTTAGTATAGGAAATTTAATGCCCTTCATTTTATTTTTAAGAACAGGTCTCTAAAAATGCGTAATTTTCGAGTTATTAGCGATAAACTTTAAAAATCCGTTTTTAGCCAATTTTGGAATTTTTTTCAAACTTTAAGGTACTCTAGCGCCTAAACCGTTCGTGTGAAGAAAAAACCTAAGAATTATAATTTGTAGAAAATTTGATGTGTCTGTTTTCGTATATAGGTAAGAGCACTCTTTTCAAAAAGTGCATAGCTTTCAAGTTATCAAAGAAGAAGTTAAAAAAAGAGTCGAAATCCACCCTTCTTGGGCCTCTACTAAGTTAATGTTATCACGTTAGAGTGGCATATCGTCGGTTTTATTACCTATTTGCGCGATATTCTTTCAGCCTACATTGTCAAAATGTTTGTACTAATTGTTCTAGTTAATTTGCACACCTTCCAATCAACTCGCGCGCTGCTCGCTCCATCGAGTAATCGAGTTACCGCTAAAGATTAATTTCGTACAACGATGTCTGTTAGGCATCCGTCACTAGTAACAGCTACAAGAGAAATTTGAATCGATTTACCAAGCCATCGTGAACGGTATAAAAAAAGAGATTTTTAAAAACAACATCCCTTAAAAATGAGATAATCGGGAGGCTTTACAAAAAATCCTGTCGCGCGCCACTTCAACGTAAACATTTACGTTAATGTTTATTCAGCTTCTTACCCACAAATTCGCCACGTCTAAATAAAGGTATTACAAGTTAAACCACCCTTATTTGTCGCGCGTAATTTAAATGTGAGCCTATGCAACATTTAAGAAAAAATGTAGACTTTAGAAAAATAAATTTTCAAATAAAAAAAAGAAAAGTAATTTAATGAAAATGATCGCGTGCATCATGCATCCTAATAATTGCTCGGATCTACAATTTTACCAAGTTTATCGACCTATAAATAAATTATTATACAGAAAAAAAGTGTAAAACATTTAAGTGGATCAAGTAACTTACCGAGTTGATAAGGATGCGTATAATAAGCGACAAGGTGTAATTATTTTTTATAGAAAATATGTAAAATATATTATGTAAAAAAAGAAAGACCTGAATTAATAAAAGCGGACTTACTAGATTTTCATCGTAGTAATAAATATAGTCACCCCACGGTCACCCCCTTAAATAAAGTGACAGTATCTCAGAAAAGTACGAAAGGTTTTTTCATTAATTTGGTTTCATACAAAAAGTGGTAAAAATTTGTAAATAATAGAAGTGTAAAAAAATATATACAGGGTGTTGCTGATAATTAAAATACTCCAAGAATAATTTTTTTCTTAAGAGTTATTAAAGTAACATTGTCTAATACGGAACTGTAGGCGTTGAGCCTATATCGTCTTAAAAAATTAACATTTTTAACAATTTTAATTATCCAAAATATAGAAAGTCTGGTATTTCTAAGTAGATCCATCAGCTATTATACGCTATACCCAAGCTAACAACAAAATATACTCTTCAGAGAGAATCCCTTATACTTTTATTCAAATGACTCTTAAAATAGCAACATTTAAATATTTCGAAAGTGGCTTTAAAGACAATAGAAGCGTTTATTTAGCGTAATCTGGAAAGGGTAAGTTGTTTAAATACCTATTAAAGCGTTCATTAGAGAATGGAATCAAAGCATACCGGTATGTAATTATAAAGTATTTACAGGCATTGGCGCGGAGGAGTGGTGACCTGTAATTCATCACATAGACAGCTCATTTGCTATTCATATTATTATCATTATCATTATTATTGTAGTATTTGTTGTTAGAAAACTATTTACAGTCGATAGCATCGATCTAAGAAAACTATTTCAAAAAAAACCTCCAATAACTCGCCTAAATCGCAACTGGCGAAAAACCATATAAACTCGTAGTAGGTAGATGATTTAAGCGTGAAATAATTAAGGGGCGAAAAACTAATCGAAATTTATCTTAAGTATCGAGGGGGTCAAAATAATTGATACGGTTGCAATACCAACAACACATGTATTAATCTCACACAGGCACCAGGGGAAGAAACTAAATGACTCAATCATTGCTATAATGAAGTGGTTCGGGCGATTTAACGCAAAGCGCTCGAAATAACGACGCTTAAAAAGACTCCAATACTTCTTATATTCGATAGATTTGGTTTGTAGCCGCCTAACTTGATTCCTTCATTTATCCACGGAAATAGATTTTCACTTCTTAAATCGAATTTAGCGAGAAAGAAGAAGATTCGTGTTTCGCATTTCGTTTTGTTATAGTTGCAAGATTTTACTATCCCCAAATGTGACGTGTTCTCACGATCGTAAAGTTTTTGTTTTTTTTCTATTTTGTTTTTTGCTACTCGAATGTTATACAAGTTTTAACACTTTGAAACAAAATTGTTGTCTTAAATGAAATGGCCAAATTTATAAATTTATTTGGCAGGGTTTTTAAAAATGGGAATGTAATATAGCGACCGGTCGACCGCATTCAACTGGAGCGAATTTACAAAACGGCCGCACATTTTACGATTTTACCAATGTCTAAACAATAAAATAAAGTTAATGCAACAATACGCGCATTTAAATATTCACTAAAAGTACAAAAGGTTTCACTTCGTCTGTCTGTAGGGTACGTGGTATTACATGGGCGAATTTTTAATTTAAAGAGATGGCTTAAAGCAACATTTGAGATGAGGCGAAGGTGAATGATATAAAAAGAAAATGGAAGGTTTTATTAAAAATGGGACACCGTTCGTATTAGGTATAATCATAGATTCCTTAGGTTAAAACAAGGCGATTAAACCTCAGTATAAAGTATAACCGTTGAGAAGCTAATATAAACGTCTTAAACGTCAATTTTACATTTTTTATTTTTATCTTAAAGAATCTATGACTATACGGTGTCCCATTGCTAATGAGACAAAGGATTTCTAGCCACAATACCAAAACAGCACGTGACCATTTTGGATGCATTTAATTCGGTAGCAGTCACCTCGATGACGTGGCACACTTAACCTAACCTAACCTATAACCTCCGTATGAACTACGAATGAACCCGAATGTCAATTTTCCGGCTTTAGACTATCTGAGCAACAATCGTTTCAAATTTCAGCTCTCTAGCTCCCATACTCTGGGTTGTATACATAAGTTGTTCACGACCGGACGGACAGACCTAACCTAAACTATAACCTCCGGATGAACTACGAATAGTGATGGACTCGAGACGAGACGAGACGAGACTTAGGTTAGTCTCGTCTCGTCTCGAATGTATAAGATCTAGTCTCGTCTCGAGTCTCGTCTCGTCTCGAAAAGTCTCGTGTAATTTGATGAAGTCTCGTCTCGTCTCGAAAAGTCTCGTTAAGTCTCGTTTTTCAATGCTAATTATTAAATATTGTCTAAAACGCAGTGAAGTTACATAATTAGGTAATGTAGATTTCAAAAAATAATTTCTAAGCTTTTGAAATTTTAACCTGAGACGATTTTTCAGTTAAAACAATTTTTAGCTATACGAGTGGCTATTGGCTATAATACGAAATATTAAACTCATAAATTTAAAAAAGGCTTAGTGCAACAGTGCAACGATTTTAAGATAAACTATTAAGGAGTTTACATGTGTTTATTACACTCCGATTACTAATACACCCAACCACACCGCATTTTAAAAAAAGTTATAATTTCGAGACGAGACGAGACTTTTTTTTGTTAGTTTCGTCTCGTCTCGTACTTTTTATGGTCTCGTCTCGAGTCTCGTCTCGTGCTTATAAAATGATCTCGTCTCGAGTCTCGTCTCGAAATTCGAGACGATACTCGAGACGAGACGAGACTAGTCTCGTATCGTATCCATCACTAACTACGAATGAACCCGAATGTCAATTTTCTGGCTTTAGACTATCTGAGCAACAATCGTTTCAAATTTCAGCTCTCTAGCTCCCATACTCTGGATTGTATACAGAAGTTGTCCACGACCGGACGGACAGACCAAACCTAACCTATAACCTCCCCAAGAACTACGAATGATCCTGGATGTAAATTTTGTGGCGTTAGACTATTATATCTGAAGAACAATCGTTTTAAATTTCAAGTCTCTAGCTGCCATACTTCCATACATACCGGATGGACAGACATGCCAAATATCCAGTTCATCCATACTTTTCCACTTCATGGCATCCTTCGAATGAACTGATGAAACTAACGCCCAAAATTTACGTGAACAATGTTGTTGGGGTTTAAATTCAAAAATGAGGTTATGTGTTAGCTATACAGGGTGTACCAAACATAAAAAAAGTAGGTTACGCGCCATTATGATGTGAAATAATATAAAAAGCTTTGGTAGACCTTTGACTACAATCAAGAAATATTTTCAAGTACTCAGAGTAATAAATTTTAGCTGACCTTGAAGTTTTAAGTGGAGTGTCCTATTTTTTATTTAAAATTAAGAATTTGCAATAGATTTTAAATACGGCGGTCGTTGTATGTCGTCATTTCTGTTAGCTTTTAACCTTTTAGCTTGTTTCTTCTTTAGGTACTACTACAGAGTGGTGTATAACGGTTTTGCAGCATTAAAAATAAATTTATGCGTATAATACCCACAATATACAGGGTGTATCAACAATCTAAAAAAGTTTGATAGTGCCCTAAGAATGTAAAATAATTAAAAGGAGTTTTAATTCAGCGTATAGTGTTTAGTACCTACAGCATACCTTTGACTACACAATTAAAAAACAAATTATATACAGAGTGTTCTATTTATGCTACCATTTTAATTTAAATGCCTCAGTTTTTATTTAAATACTATATGAATTTGCATTAAATAATGTCAGACACCTTGACCCATATGTACAGGGTGGTTAAACACTTATGACGGACGGTTTTAAATCAAAACCAATAGAGATAGAAAAAAAGTTTTAGAATATAATTTGTTTACGAAGATGTCCTCCCCAACATACAATACATATCTTAATTTGATTGTTAACATAAAAGCACTGACAACGCCCACTACGATTTTTTAACGACGCCATATCTACATAATTATGTCAATCGATGTATAATTTTTTTTTCTTTACAGATGTGCAATTGTTTTTATCCCTAAACATATTTTTTTTATTAGGGAGAAAGTTCAAAAACAGTCCCGTCATAAGTGTTTGACCACCCTGTATACTCTTCTACGCCGTACCTATTGTTTATTGTATATTTTGATTTTTTTTAAGTTTTTGGCACTCGCCCGGGTACTTTCAAAATTAGTATCTTCGATATGGTAGACTATCAAAACCCATATGAGTCTCATACCATTTGTTTGGATTTGCACACTGGGTGTTCTAAATGGCTAAATGTAATTCTCTACTATCATGGGCAACTTTCAGAAATATTTTATTACTTTGAAAGTTACTCATGTAATTTTTTTAATTTGTCAAAACTCAACAAACAAAACATTTACGAGAAAAAATAAAAAGTAAATATTGAATCAAATATGGAACATTTAATTATAAAATAACCAAGTTGGAATGCGTCCAGATAAAAAAGAACACTCCGTGTTGTGTTTTAATGCATTCTCTAAATCTGAAGCCAATATAGAACCCTCCTAAATATTAAAATCGCAATAATTTTTTTAAACGGCCTTCCGTTTTAAACATTTCCTACACCTTTCATATATCCTGTACCGCGCCGCACGTGACGTTATTCCAACCCTTAATTTCGGCCATCAAAAAGTTTTAAAAATATCTCAAAATTTTTATGTCGCGTGTTTTTCCAAAATTAAAGAAAACATAGGTAAATGATGCTATAGTAGGGTATTAAAGATATATTAAGAGGCTAAATTTAACCTCTAACCCCTGTCAATGCTTTCGGGATTATGAGATCTAGACAGCTGTGCTACACATTTGCCAGCCGCCTTGATTAAGTGCAACACTGTTTCAAATTAGTTACTTGATTATTTTGTTAATGTATTAATTTGCCCAAGTAATTTACACAACACACATAATGTACAAAGCAAATCGCGAGTTAATCGAATTAAAATAAACTACGATTATATTGCGCTATAAATTATATATAAAGAAATTACCATCTTTTAATTAATGTTAGCAGATGGTATTTATGTTTTTATAAACGTAGCGCATATTTATGTTAAAATTTCATCACATAAAATTAGATTGAGAGAAACAACGCCGTATTTTATAGCCCCACACACACCAAGAACATATTAAATACGTCAATGTACCATACTAACTCTAGTACTTAATTGCTCGATTAAAAAAAGTGGTTCAGTTTAATTAATCTTTTTTTGGGGCAAAATTTTAGCCAAATCTACTAAAAGCAACTGGCAAACATGTGACTCGGGCATTAAAAGACCGGATGCTTTAAGGCAACGATTGATGAGGAGAAAATTTCGTATCGACTTGTTTAAATTGGACAAGATTTGAATGCTTTATTTATAAGTGGCTAATTTTAGTTCGATTTAAAAAAAAAATTAGTAACAAATTAATTTTCTAGCGCAATTAACGCATTTACGATTTTGATGGTTTTTCACCAGTGCAAAATTACAACTGATAAAGACGTCGTTCTCGTTCACAAAAGTGAGAGCCAATTGTTTTTTTCAACTATACTTTGCCTTTCTTGGTGATAATTATTGTTTTTGTTAAAAAGTGTAAATTATTATAAACAATTCCGGATACCTTTCGACTAAGTTATTTCTATTAACCGTCGTCTTAGGTACATCGCCACGGCATTCAGCTGTTAATAACAAACTGTTAATTATTGATAAATACTTTAAAATTTAGTTAAGTTAATTAGAGCATTTCCATAATAGTAACTTAATTATCGGAGACTTTAATGCAAGTCCAGCAAACAAGAAGAAGAGCGTGGAAAGTTACCCGATCCAAAGACGAGCACCCAAAAAGAAACACCCGATTTCAAGAGGTCTCGAGGGCTAATACTTAATTCTGAATGTTTTATTCGCTAATTACCCGTTTCTAGAAGATATCCACATTGTTATTAAAATTCTTCAAGTTATGCACATATAACCATCACTTGTGGTTGACATAACGACCATATAATCCCTAATATTATCAACAATCAACATATTCCTCGCATATTCACTTCACATCGGAATGGGCTCTATAATATACAAACGCACGCCCTCTCTACAAAAGAAAAGACTCGCCCTTTCTTTAGCATTTTAGCAAAGAAAAGAATCGCACGTGCTACGACCCAGCAAAGAAAAGAACACGAGAAACCAAGCGTATGTTCTGGAACTCCTAATTCATGGGCGTGCTTGAACTTGTGGTGCACATATGGCAACTGTAATGATTTTTAATTTTAATAAAAACAAGGAAATACTCGAAATTTATTTAAGACCCTTCGTGTCACCGATACGCTTGGTGGTACGTATAGAAAGTAAAATTAATATGATACCACGAACTAGAGAAAGTATGGGGGATGTAAATGGAAACGAGTGAGACTTTACTAACGAAGAAGCAACGATGATGGGGAGGAGGTCATTTATTTGAATGTGGAACAAGCTGTACAGGCTTCACAAGACTATGATGGAGGGTGGATGGACCTCAGCCGCCCTACGGACGTCTATTGAAGAGGGTGCCAAAATCAAACACGCCAATACAAAGTTGGCTCGATTTTAGAAAACAAATGAACAATATCAAAACCTTTCTGAGAGATACAGATGGAGCCATTTAAAATATCAGAATTTAATCTTCACTTCTCATAGAGCGTGATGTACTATACAGGGTGGGCCAAGTTGGGCGTAGCCATTGATATTATACTTATAACTTCTCGAAGTTTCTCGCCGTAATTTCTCGCAACTTCTCGCAGTTCCCCGTTACAACTTCTCGCAGCTTCTCGCTGTAATTTCTCGCAGTTCTTCGATACAATTGATCGCAGCTCTCGCTGCAACTGCTCGCAGTCCCTCGCTGCAACTTCTCGAAGCTTTTCGCTCCAAGTTCTTCGCTGCAACTAGAAGTTCTTTGCTGCAATTTCTCAGAGCTTCTCTCTGCAATTTCTCGCAGTTCTTCGCTGCAACTCATATCAACTCCTAGTTTCAACTTCTTGCCGCAACTGCTCGCAGCTTCTCGCAGTTCCTCGCTGCAATTTTTCGTAACTTCTCTCTGCAACTTCCATCAACTCCTCGTTGCTACTTCTGGCAGCTTTTCGCTACAATTTCTCGCAGTTCTTCGATACAGCTGCTCGCAGCTCTCATTACAACTTCTTGCAGTTTCTCGCTGCAACTTCTCCCAGCTTCTCGATGTAACTGCCCACAGTTCCTCGCTGCAACTGCTCGCAGTCCCTCGCTGCAACTTCTCGAAGCTTTTCGCTCCAAGTTCTTCGCTGCAACTAGAAGTTCTTTGCTGCAATTTCTCAGAGCTTCTCTCTGCAATTTCTCGCAGTTCTTCGCTGCAACTCAAATCAACTCCTAGTTGCAGCTTCTCGCAGTTCTCCTCGCTGCAATTTTTCGCAACTTCTCTCTGCAACTTCTAGCAGTTCTTCGCTGCAACTTCCATCAACTCCTCGTTGCTACTTCTGGCAGCTTTTCGCTGCAACTGGTCGCAGTTTCTCGCTACTACTTCTCGCAGTTCTTCGATACAACTGCTCGCAGCTCTCATTACAACTTCTTGCAGTTTCTCGCTGCAACTTCTCCCAGCTTCTCGATGTAACTGCCCACAGTTCCTCAATGTAACTGCCCACAGTTCCTCGCTGCAACTTATCGGAGTTCCTCCCTGCAACTTTTTGCAGCTTCTCGTTGCAAGATTTCTCGCAATTCCGCGCTGCAACTTCTATCAGCTCCTCGTAGCAACTTCTCGCAGAAGTTTTCTCGCATGTGAGGAGAGGAGTTTAGTGTAAACATCAGTATTGCAAGCGACTTCTGCAAGACTTTCTCGAGTTTTCTCGCACTTATACAATCCATTTTGCATTAAGCTGTAGCTATAGCTGAAATTTCCTTAGGAGTTTTCTCGCACGGAAAAGCACGGCCTTATAGGATATACGATAACGATTCAATCCTACTTTACAATTTAAACACAAAATTCAAAAACCTTCACGTAGTCGGTCACACGCATGTAATACCAATGTCGTTTGAAGATTAAAAAAGATCAATTTTCACCGTGCAAAGTCTTTTTTGAAATTATCCAGATTCGAACTGGATTTAAATTAAAATTTTTAGAAAAATAATTGGATAAAAATAAAAATCTTTTGTTTTCTTGTCGGTTTAAGTATTTAAAAATTTTGGTTTGTTTATTCGGTCGGCTCAGATCAAAGTATTACTAGCTGTTAATCCAATATCAAAGGAACTATCATCCAATGAATTAACATTTTACTACAGGATACAGTTGGGTCTTGTCCGTGCTTTGCTTTGATACCGTTTAAATAATATTTTGATACGTTTATAAGTTAAAAAAGGCGATGCAAAATGTCGTACTTGAAAGAAAAATTCTATTTGAACATCAAAAAAGCGATGGTTATTTAACCCTAAGTGGTTCGAATATGATTATACTAAAAATAACGTAAATTCGTCAGTAAATGTATGTTCCACAAATGGCAACATTAGTTTCGGTTTACGACACAAAAATTTATCCTTAAAATATATTTTTGGAAATCGTAAAGGGGAATTTCAAATACGCGAAATCAATTTCAGGAGACATGCGTCTTATTAATGTAACGATTTGGAAACGTGGGGGCAAGACGGATTTAGAAAAAAAAATTAGGGGTGAAATCGTTAGTATCGAAACGACATGTGGGCTCAATAATGATCCTTTTAGAAATGAATAAATTTGCGACCCGCAACTTACTACGACTCCCTGGTCGATTTTCGATTTGAAGAACGGCGCTTCGGAGGACCGGAGGACCAGAAGAATAAAATAACAGAGGTCACAGTCACGAACCATCATCACAAAAGGCGAATTTAAGAAATAATAAAAAGAGTCGAGTCGGCCATTGATTGTTAAAACAAATAAAACATTTCCTGCTAATTTTTAATAACTATAAATCACGAACAAGAGCTATAAACTTTCAAATTATATTACGCCAAATTATAATCGTACTCAGAATGCAGAAAGCTAAACGCAGAACACATTTTTAACATTTAGAAACAAATTAAAGATACGCCAATCATTTATCCTTTTTCATCCCTTAAGTGAAGAGTAAAGAGACCGAGATGCAATATGTGACGTTTATGAATATATAAATTTTAAAAATGCACTGTAATTCCTCTCCTGATGAAATTATGCGCCATAAAACCGGCGAATAGTATAACTTATATTTAGTTGGACCTTACGATTATTCGACTTAGGCAACAAAAAGACGCATGCGCTACTTAAATGTAACGTGGCGCACTTGGTCAACTATAAAGATCGTAAATGTTCAATAATTTTAGCATTAAAATAGTCGCACAACAAAATTGCACCCTACGCTTTTAAATTTCTCCATCTGGGACTTTGTGTTAAACATACTTTATTACAAAGGATTTCGAAAACGTGTTATTATGAGATCTTTATAATATACTAACCTATAAATCTAGACCCATTCTATATAAATTCATTTAATATTTTTTTCCACTATACATTTTAACTGCTAATGTTTAAAATTGAATTATAATATTTGGCGTAAAGAAATCATAAAACGTTTCGTTTAAGTACTTATTTACGATTTACTCGAAAAAAATTATTTAATGATAGGTAAGTAGTACCACCTTTCTTTAAATTATATACTTTTGGCAATTCTTCGATCCCATTTGCAATTTTAATTATTTTATTTCATACTGTACGGGTATTGCTACTTTCCGTCATTAATTTGAGTCCAGGAAATCGCACATTACATCACTGTTTAGCGAAATTTTTGAAAAGGATTTTTTTTTTAATGTTAGCTTGAAAAAAGCTTGCCGGCAGCAGGGATCGAACCTATGAAATAAAATTTTATACGATATACGTCCGTGAAGTGATTATTAAAGCATTCGTTTCGAAATTCCGGACTCAGCTTCGCTTCGTCCGTAAACATCTTACTCATGCCTTAATAGGTCACTTCCCGGACTAATGACGTAAATAACTATTACCATTTATTAATCTACTAAAAAATGGTCAATTTTCCCGTTTACATGTTATCGGTATAATGTCAGACCTGACAGCTCAAAATTCGGATCTAACCTAACTTCTGTCATGGAACAAATGATCGACCCAAATACAAAGACGTCGCTCTCATTACGTCTCGTGTAATCCGCGCCCTAATGACTAATCTAGCCGTCTTGGCTAATTTAAAATTGCAATTTCAGTAACCTTCATTACCACAACTCCTGCGGCCTTCATACTAGCCGTACCACTAACAGGGTTATCGCCACATTACTACTTTAGTTATCTAGCTCTAGAGTAACAGTCGCCCATAGGCGTTTTTACTTTGTGACCTAACATTATCATTTGAACTCCATAAACAGTACTCTCCTTATCGTGGGATTTTGTTTTCAATTTTGACACATCGTGTAGGATCAAAGTGAGCGATTTAGCGCCAAGCCGAGACAACTTTGTGATGAGAGATGAGTGATTGGTGTTGATGTATCATCTTTAGGAAATTGACGTGTTCGAAACCCACCCTAATTTTTCATTTTCCCTGCTAATTATAATAATATAAATAATACACTCTAAACGGTTATAACCGCAAGATTGTAATTCAAGATTTTACCCCCCCCCCCCCTCAATCCTATACCGTAATATCGGCAATAGTTTGGTGGTGGAACGTTTTTGCTTTCTTTTTAGGAAGAATTGCCGAGCTTTGATGTGGGTGGACTTGTGGTGCCCTCAGTATGATGACGGAGTCAAAATACATAGTTCTGTACCAACCACTCGCTTCTCTCCAAGAGATATTTTTATCGACCCTTTGACAACTGCCAATGTTGGTATCGTCTGTTTGGTAACGGTCAAACCAATCGCCTACAAGGCAAGGGCCAATAAATGAACTACAAAAAGACAGACGGACAAACAATATAAATAATATAAATTTTCACCGCCTCAATCGCTCACTAAGTAGTTGTCACTTCTAGATGACTTCGAGATTTGAAGTTTGGCATGAGCTTAACGAAAATGATATTTTCAAAAACTACGTAAGTTGTAAGTTACGGGGTGGTATAGCCGCAATAGTTATTTACGTCATTAGTCCGGGAAGTGACCTATTAAAACATGAGTTAGATGTTTACAAGCTGAGTCCGGAATAATTTCTTTGTATAAAAACGTCATTTTAGAAATGTCAAATTAAACATCCGCTGTAGGTATTTCATTTTAAATCACATCATCCACTTTATATTCGTTACTTAGCAACAAATAACTACTTTATAACTTCACGCTTGACATACATTAATATAGGTGTTCGGGTGGTGTAGGGGGTTAGCAGCCTTACATTTCACCCAGCGGTTCATGGAGTCAAACCCCACTGCCGGCAAAAATTTTTCAAGCAAAAATTTAAAAATAAAATCCTTTACGAAAATTTCTCCAAACTGTCCGGGAAGTGTTGCCAAGTAACACTTCCCGGCCTAGTGATGTAATGTGCCATTTCCCGGACTCAAATTAATGACGGAAAGTAGCAATACCCGCGTATACAGTATGAAATAAATATTATTTTGTGTTACCGTTTTAAGTTTCCAATGAACCTACTGTCCTTTGTCAAAACAAAACTACTCGTTTTGGCGAAAATTTTCAAGAGACAAAAAATGTTGATAGTAAAATTTTCTACAAAACGGCCTAAACACTTTCTAAAAATTTCTTTTAGAAAATAATTTAAACTCTTTTCAAGTCTGATGGTTTTATATAGTGATATCATCGATGTATTCTTGTAGAGACAGCCTGGTATGTTTGATGGTTATTAGAAATGTTTTGGGTCTTTTATGATAATATATTAACCCGACACCTTAATGATAGCTTTTAGTTTCGTAATAGTTCACAATTAACATGAAAATAATGTATCCCCTTAAAAGAAAAAGATTTTTAAATGACACGGATAATAACGAGCTATTCGTTCAACACTTTTCTTTAAAGACGGGGTAATTAAACAAAAACGTCTTAATTGTAAGAATAAAAACAAATAGACGACACTATCGCACGTATGAAGCAATAAGAAATTTTCTAAAACGTCGCCGTTTATAAACTCAAACTCGAGTTTTATGTCAAACAACATTAGTATCAGACATAAACAAACTCCCGGGGTTCGCGTGTGCCAGACGAATGAAGAAAACATTAATTTCTTTTTTTTTTCGAATTGGTCAAAACTCTCGAGTAGGTGTTATTATATTTTAATACGATGCACCTTCTAATTTTTATATTTTTTTATGATTTATTATTCGTATTTTGATTCATACGCATATAATTTTTATATTACAAATTTATGAATAATTTATGAGAGAAATATATGTGTTGATTAAGGCAAACGCAGCGAGTGGTAGTGTAGGCGCTATTAGAAAAATCTTCATTTTTACACCATTAACTCCTTAAATGAGTTCTTCAATTATAAATAAGTTATTTTTTATTATCTAAAATGGCACGCCATGTATGCCCCGACGTCGCCCATTAAAATAAAGAGAATGCAAGGCGAAGAAAATGAGAAGAGAAGGGAGTTTAGACTAACCGAATCAATACGAAATTTCGAAAACGAATCAATCGCGGTTATAGAAACAAATTCGAGGGGGAAACCCCCGAGAGAGTGGCGTTTTTGGGGGAGTTTTATTCTCATGCAAAAATCGATCGATGTAACAATATCAATTTTACAATTATTAAAATTTTCTAATCATCGATACTTTTCTTCTAGACGATATCGATTAATCGATAAATGTCACTCCCACAATTAATTTTTCAATTCCCTCACTACTTGTTTCATTCATAAGAGTGGCATAATATGTATACTTCATTACTACACACTACAGTAGCTACTCTACATATCTACAAGTCTATATAGAAATAATTCTAGATCTCAAGACTCAAAGGTAACTAAATGTACAGTCGGAGAAATAATTATTGGCCACTACAAGTTTTTTGGCATTTTTATGCCGTCTCTATTACCACCTACTAGTGTCCAATAAATTTTTCTGCGGCTGTACCTTCGTGTGTCTTCTTCAAGAAAATTTCGATTTGTCGCCAAATTCTCTTAAAACTAAGATACCCCAATAATTTCTAATCAACATACCTGACGCACCTGTTTGAACTGCTCCTCAAACGACCAGGTCTGTTGGGACGAAACGCTTCCTTCGGACGAATGAGAGCTCGCGGAGGAAGGTGTCACTTGTTGTGGTGCCAAAGGTGGCAAAAAGGAGCCGGGATGTTGGAAGGGAAAAGCTGCCATACCTAACGGAAATTCTTGACTAGTCGTTCTGTTTGGCAAGGGAAAATGCATTTGTCTGCTATCGAAGTCGTCCTGAAAGACCTCAAAAACATAAGTTTATTGAAAGAAAAAAACAAAGTTGAGCCTTGTTTACCTTTATATCGCGTACTTGCATTTTTAACTTTGCAAGTACGTCGTTGTGATCTGCGATCATATTGTGTGGTCTCATCTCGTCGCAACTATCTTCGGCTTCGCCCTCACTAATATCTCCGTTATGTGACTGAAAATGATAAAAAAAACTTGCATTAACTTCACGATTAAGAAAGAGTATCTTGGTATTTTAAAGCACTCGAAATAAAATAAACAAAAATAATTTTATATTTCGGGATACGTCACGTGTTTTATGTTAGGGTAGGTCGGAAATGACGTCACGACGATAACCCACGCATGGTTAAAATTTTTAATCTACCAACATGCACTTTTATAAATTAATAGCAAAGCAAAAAAGAATTGAAACAATAGAAGAGTTTTAATGTTGGCGCTTTTAAAAGTCTATAATTGAGCGTGATAGTAGGTTTTGTGGTGGAAATCTAAGAAGGAAATGAGCTTTATGCAAAACTTTTAGACCATTACAAAGATACACCCATTAATTTCTTACTGAAAATAATTTCACACTAAACATTCTTATCGTGTCTTTAAATTTACTGTTTTCCTTTTATTACGTTAAACTATAAAAATTTGAATTTTCAAAATTAACCGAGTGTATGCAACGATTTTAAATTGTTCAATTAAATAAACATTTTGCAGCCCGTTTCCTGAAACGACCTCGGTAAATAAAAAAAAAAGTTTTGTTTGGGTAAATTTTGCCTCGTGTTCACCACATGTCAAAACTATAACCTAACCCAACCTTCCATACAGAGCATCCCTTTTCGAAGACTTTATCCGAAATAAATACTAAACGTATTGGGGTGACGATGTAAATCGAATTTTGCCCAAATTAATTCGAGATAATATGGCAAAAGTGACAAAGACGCAGAATTATGTTTTTCTTACAGATTGTGCCGTCCAAGTCCAATCAAACTATTATCGATAATTTGATACGTACATCGATAATTCTATTTAGGTATCCGTTCATCGATAGTTTTTTGTTTTTTGGGGCGCTGAATCCGAATTTCAACTTAGCCACCTCGTAAAAGTTCTGAGAAAACTGCGAAAATAATACTCTTTTTAAGTTTTTCGCTTGTAACTTAAAAACTACTTATATTTTGAGAAAATGGCTTTTATACAAAAATATACTAGATTAAATTTCCTGCCAATTGCTCACCACGAGAAATGAAAGTGGTGCTTAGTTTAACCACTATACGTAATCCCATATACGATATACACAATCATAGCACTTATGACCTAAAGCAGTCGTCTGACGTAAAAAAACTGAAAGACGTAATTTGTAGTAAATTGAATCTAGTTTGTTTTTGAATAGCAACGTTTTTCTCAAAAATGAGTAGTTTTCGAGTTATCAGCAAAAATCTAAAACAACAGTTTTTGGCCGATTTTGGAATGTTTGGTAAACTTTAACGCACTCTAGCGCCTAAGCCGCTGATTTGAAGAAAAAAACCTAACAAACATAATTTCTAGAGAATATAATGTAGTTTATTTTATTGTAGAAGAGCTTATAGACAGGAGTGATACAAGCAAAACACGAAAAAAACAGATTTTTGACCGATTTTATAAATTTTGGTCAAATTTGAACGCGCCCTAGCGCCTAAGCCGCTCATCTGAAGAAATAAACCTAAGAAACATAATATACGGAAAATTTAACGTTCTTTATTTTTATATAGAATAGCTTTTCTCAAAAAGTGCGTAATTTCAGAGTTATAAACGAAAAACTAAAAAACAGTGTTTTGACTGATTTTAGAAGTTTTGCTCAAACTTTAAGGCGCTCTAGCGCCTAAACCACTCATCTGAAGAGAAAACATAATAAACATGATTTCTATCAAATTTGATGTAGCTCATTTTTATATAAAAGAGCTTTTCTCAAAAAGTGCGTAGTTTCCGAGTTATAAGCGAAAAACGAAAAAAACAGCTTTTTGACAGATTTTAGAAATTTTTGGTCAAACTTTAACGCGCTGTAGCACCCAAACCACTCAACTGAAGAAAAAACCTAACAAGCATAATTTATAGAAAATTTGATGTAGTTTATTTTTATATAGAAGTGTTTTTCTCAGAAAATGTGTAGTTTCAGAGTTATAAGCGAAAAACAAGTTTGTTGATCTATTTTAGAAATTTCGGTCAAACTTTAACGCGCTCTAGCGCTTAACAGCCCATCTGAAGCTAAAACCTAACAAACTCAATTTCTAGAAAATTTGATGTTTTTTTTATACTTTTTTTTAAGTGCATAGTTTTCGAGTTATACGCCAAAAACTGAAAAAATTGCAGTTTTTCACGAGGTAGCAAAGTTGCAATTCGGATTCAACACCCCAAAAAGCATAACGAATGGTAGAGAAAAATCTTTATACATTGTTTTCTTGTATTTGGCGCTACAAGAAAGTGCAGAAAAATGGTCAGATTTCACTATTCTCTATGCCCCTATGGTTACTGAATCTGTGCTCCTGGTCATTATCAACTAATACAATGACCCACACATCAATCAGTCGTTCTAAAGACCAGCTAAACCGAAAATTCGACCCAGCTATCCAAATTTGCAAATAAGATGAGCGAAAATCCCACCTAATCCAATGACGCAGTTAACCGTACTTCGGACGACACGTTAAGCCATTGATTTGAGCTCTAAACGACTTTGAGAGTTCTGCGTAAAATATTAGAAAATGCTCAAATGTTCGTTAGATCGTGTAGATCAGCATTTTACATGAATAAGTCAAGTTAGGGTTAGGGGGTTTGGTGAGACAACTAAGGGGTAGAACCCTTTAAATTAATCGAAAATTGTAGCAGTTAATAGTGCAAGTGCTGTATTTACTACTTAAAAATAATTGAACGAGTTCAAGTGTTGCCAATTTTGGAATTGACAAAACGAAAGCGATTAAAAAATGAAAAAGTATACAGCGTGGACATAACTCACCGTTTCGCAGAGTTGGTTTACAATTAGAATTGAACAACTAAAAATATACAATCGAGAAACTTCAGCCCTGTCGCAAAGTTTGTCTGTTTGTCAAGTAAAACTTAAGCGTCGCCTGCTTATGATTGGAGTTTAAAACGATGGGCAAAACAACCTATTTTATTGAAATTGACTTTTAAAGCTTAGAGAGACAGGTCTAATGTAATGACGCCAGGATAGTGTCAGATAATAGTCACAATACAATATTGGAGAATGTTTACATTTAAATTCTAACAAGACCACCCTTAATATCGGGGTTTTATTGTCTAACAGCAGTACCTAAACAAAAATTGACATTTTTTACGAGTGTCATGAAACTAATCCGACAGGCCTGCCTTTTAAGAAAAATTTCACCCCCTTCATTTGGCACAAAGGTATTAAACGATTACAAAATTAATGTTATATTCCAAGTAAAAACGAGTTGTAACAAATCTTTTAATAATAAACGGCATTTCTATACCTTTTTCAGGTACACGTTCGTCCATTATACTTAGATAAACAAAATTCTACCTGTAATCTGTAATATACGCACGAATAATTTCAAATCCTTTAGCAATTTTGGCTAAAAAGACAAGCTATTTAAGTTTTTGGAAAGTATCTGGAATTAATATAAGATAAAAGTGACACCCAATAACATATCTCGAAATAATCCACACTTTAAAAACACCAACAGCTAGAGATCAAGCAATAAATTTAACTCAAGTCAAGTGATCTCTTAGGAGCGAAGCTATTGAAATCAAAGGCCGTAGGTATCGACTGTTGGCGCCTCTTTGAATGCAAAATGCACCCCAGGAAGTGAGATACTCCACCTACAAAAATTCAATTTTTTTTTCATTAGTGCGCGCTTATATAAATGTGACTAATAAGAACGAAAATCTTAAATTAGATATATAAATGGAAAACGATTTTTCTGAGAATATGGGGGTTGCTAAATATAGAGGGAGATCTATATTTATAAAGCTCGTCGACTTTTATTTAAATTTCGATAAAATTAAATATTGATTCACGTGTGTGTTGGGTGGCTTTTTTAAAAAACCGCCAAAAAGACGAAATTAGCTTAAAGAGGTGCCTCGGAGGTAAGACACTTGTCCTAAGTTAATAGAACAAAACCGGTGACAGGTATTTTCTTAAACGACAAAACAAACCACTAACTTTTGATTTCTATCCCTTTTTATTGGGCTTTATTTGTGTTTGTATCCTCCTTTTCTATAAGTGTGAATTGGTAAATCATCGAGAGAGTTTGTTTAACTAGTTATGTTTTAGTAGGGTATTTATTTTTGAAATGCTTGTCTGATATTATTTAAATTTCTACAAACCTGTTTGTTAATTAAATCTATGGTTTTACTACACTTATGCACTTAACAATCTTGTTTTAATGTTTTTGATTTGCTTAATTAAGTATAGTATATGGAGTTGAAAGATTAAACGGTTAAAAGGGTATACCTCTCTAAACGCTACTATTTTAACTAATGTCTGAACAAATCACCGTAATGTGGTTAACTTTAACCAGCACTTAACAATAGATTTGTAATTAAAATTAACTATATTCGATAGTTAAATATTTTTTATAAATAAAGATAGAATTTAATAATCATCAGGGTTTAGCCTTCGCTCAGAAAAAAATCTCATCCACAATCTTATCGATTCAACAGTTAATGATTGGTTAATGGTTGCACGGATTTGAATTTTAAGCAATTTCGAAGTCTGCCAGACACGTCGCCACGAGAATAAACGACAATTATAATAATCATTTTTCCGTGTCACTGTGCAGACGCACACAGTGGACAAAAATAATTTACAAAGCTCTGCGACTTGTAGATCCTCCCGTAGAACAGTTCAAGACGGCCACCCCTGGTTTCATATCTATTAACCGAACGTTTTTTATAGTCCCTGAGATTTTCCATGAAAAAAATATATAATGATAGAACAGTTAAAATTATATGAGCTATACTAAAACTAAGGTCACACACAACCCTAACTGTCTTTCTCTGTATGGAGAACACTCTCTCAAATATGGTTCGTGAGACCCCAAACCAGTACATGCTATAAGGTATTTTCTACAGGACTACCCCTAATAACTTATCGAGAGTAGCACTACATTCTGTTCCATGAAATTCACAGGTAGGTCATTACAAAAATCAAAAACAAAGTGGGCCGAGGACCGAACCCTGTGGCACACCTCTCTAACTTCCACAATACTCAAAAAGCAGCCAACAAAATATACACTATGGCCTCTATGGTCAAGATACGAAGCAATAAGTGCAGTACTTGAAGGTCTCAAGTACTGATATGATGATGACGATAAATGTTATCTAAAAGTTAGTATTGTGGTACATTAAGATTCAGAAAATTATACCTTACATCAAAAAGTTTTCTCGAGTAGTCGAATAGTGCACTCTTGGAAGAGTGTAGGGACTTTCCCGCATACGTAGTGTTTGGACTCTTCATAATTTTGAGACTAACCTATATATGGAGCTACTATTTGGTGTAGAGATACCAACCACTAAATTGGGAAGGCTTATTAGGCAATTTTACTCTCTGTGATTGGCCATTGCCTTTCGAAAAGCGGCGACCGGCCTTCTCTTCCCTAGGTACTATTGAACGTACATAAAACGTCGATTGAGATACCGGTCCTGTAATGCTCAATTGCGGTTGCAATTCTAGAACTCTAACCAGTTCACTTTACTAAATTTTTCTGGTAAGTTAGAATAGTACGGATCTTTTCAAGAAGGCGCTACCCGTGATTTAAAATCAACGTAAGATAAGAGGGCTTACATGTAAAAATGCACATCTATGGCAAAAGAAAAAGTACCACACCAATGCAGCCTTTTTCAGGCATCAAAGTAGCATTTTTCGTCCTTCCCATTCGTACTAGAAGATTCTATCTTTGTCTAACGTGGTCTCCATAATCTACGCTAACCTAAAGTTGCCTTATTCGAAGTGAAACTTGCCTCTATAGGTCAAACCATGGATCTAGAAAATAAATGGAAGGGTGGAGCCGGCGAAGAACATGAAGCTCTTGGCGCAGAACAAGCTGTCAGTAGGAAAGAGTGAGAGAGTACCCTGGCGTACTCGGCCGCGCACACTTCTGAGCAAAACCCCCTTACGTTAATAATGCTTCACTTTTAGATACCACCAAAACTAGCTTATCACCATTCCATATATTTTCTAGTTCCATGAGTCTAACGAACTAGCAAAGTTTCTTAGCACTATCGACCTCCAGTTGCTTTTTGTTTATAAATGACAGAGCTTTTGCTCTAATGCTAATGATGAGAGTTTCTTAGAACCATTTCCAGGGCCCCGATGAACCAGGCACTCGAAAAATTTCTCGCGACGTTAAGGTCAAGGTTTCTTGATACTTCAACATTTCCCTACATCTCCCTACAATTATTATTAGAAATTGCTTTGGCATTTTGCTTTATTGGGACTAGAAAAGAAGACGCATTGTTATAGAACACCCTAATATTACCCCGTATGCTTTCAGGACTAACAATGGCTCTAGCTTTAAGGCTCGCCCTCTACCCATTACTGATTGGCCTTATCCCACGACTTTAGCTTGTGATTACTCTCTTTCCAACTTTTGTTGATTCGTTGGTTGTTGTTAATTTTGCTACTCTTCCTGGGCGCACCCTACGCGTGCCTCTGTTTGATATTCATTCATAATAAAATATGCCATGACTACAAATTTCTTTTATAAATTGGCGCATTGGGTCTACTGTACTCAAGAGGAGTTGATGGCAACTCAAAGCCTCAAGGGCTAAAACTCATTAATTTTTGCTGAAATTTGCTACTCTTCTTATAATTTCTTTTTCTGACATTGCTACTATAGAGCACTTCACATTCTTCCGTCCAACACAAATGAAGGCCAGGCGGTCTGGTGTTTTCCTATCCCTCCTCCCCTTATGCCCGCCTTAATACACATTGGCGTTCTTGATAAGACCCATGCAACTACTATTTTGATTTTGATGAATGAACACAAAACGTTTATTGTACTCTGTGTATGTTTCTGGAAGTTGCCTATAGGCATAATTCAAGCCCAAGACTTTAAGCACCTCCAAAGCTCTATCCATCAGTTTTTCTTGTGGCTCTACTTTTTTCTGCGACTACTATTGAAAACCCTCTTTGGAATGCTGGAGTAGGTAGTACTTTTAGCCTTACTACAAATGTCGTCCTTGCTCGGGCGCCTTTTTTGTCCAAATCCGCTACTACAAATCTTTTTTTTGTAAGTCAATACTCTAGCTTTGGACAGATTATCTGGGCCTTGCATAGACCTTCCTAACCAGTCTGCCAATTTTTACATTAAGTGTACCACCATGAGAGAGAGTTGGGAAAATACTTTCCCAAAGCGTTCGCACCAAGTGAAAAGGGTAAAATTGCCCAAAACTCATTAAGTAATTAAAAAGAAAGAAAAAGTCAACTATTGAGGTGTAACGGAAGTCGCGCTGCTTTTAATCACATATCACATTATGCCCAAGACTCGTTTATGAGCGATTATTCGTCCCAAGTAACATCCGCAAATTACACAAAAATTTGGCCAATTATTAAAACTTTTTTTTAATTATTACTACGGCCAACGTGATTTTTGTACGTCTTATTGTTACAATTTCAAAAACAAGCTGTTTTCAAAAAAGTACATAATTATTGAGTAAAGTACCACACGTTTATTTGAATGTTCTCCTAATGAGTATGATTTTTGTTGTCGAAAGTCGAAATACTACTATTTTGGATTCGCAAAAAAAGTACAAACTTTTTTTAGCATATTGATATGATCAGATAGAAAATAATAAGTTTGATTACAGGGTAGGAACCATGCAGACGTTTACACACTTAAAAATTAAAAAATAAAGCAAAAGTTGCACGCGATTTATAAAACAGTAGCCGCATATATACGAGAAGAAGCACTCCACTATACCAAATGTTACCAAAAACAAATTATTAAAACCTTAAATAATAATCCTCTGTCTGTTAGTTAAAATTATTATGCCAGTATCAAAATTTAGCAAACATGCACTTCTTCGCATTCAAGCACAAACATTATTATTATTATTACCTCGGAGGCTTTTCTTTATAAACCACAAATTCTTATTAATATTTATGGAGAAAAAATATTTTAGAAATTAAACTCAAGTATAGAGGCGTATAGGGCTTCTCTCGATGCATGTTGGTAAAGATTTATAAAACAATATAAGTAATGCAATTTTATTAAATTGGATTATAAGGAAATCAGATCCCCAATATATAAGATTTCTTGAAACTATCGATTAAATCGAACCCAAATAAGTGCGTTTCTTTTAAATTTGAGAAGTATAAAAATAGGTTACAACCAAGACGATTAGACGATTTATGTAGTAAGATATACTCGTTTATATCACTGCACAATTTGAGTTATTTTTGTTTAAAATACACGAGAAAAGAATTTTAAAAATTTAATCGTTGGACACACATAAAGATTAATCTCAAATTGCCACCGCTTGTAAGCCTCCAGATAACATTTTAGATAGAAGGGAATAGGTATCGTTCGGTTATCTGCAAATTATACACGACCCTTCTTTATGTGAGGGGTCCTCAAAATGTTTTAATGCGCATTAAATCGAGCAACACGCCATGATAGCAAAAATATAACGTTCACATAACGCAATTTTGGTTGGGTTGGGTTTTTTATTTCATTTTAGAAACTTCTCTTGTTTTAAAGTAGTAATTTATTGTAAATTATCCAAGAAAATAGCCACACATATCATTTGACACCATACAGGGGTTGGTGGCTAATTTTAAACAGTCGGGGACAATTAATAGAAGATACCAGAAAAACAGAAAATTCCAACGGTTGCTAACGATTGCAGCTTTAGTCGAAAGTGTAGTACAGAACCCACAGGACTCTATAATCAAGGTGTTTGGTCTAGTGAGCATTTCGCGTACCCAAGAGCATAATTTGAGGCAAAAACTGGAAGAAGCTCTATAGTATCATCGAAGTATATCCACTGGTTCCGGATAAACCAAACCCAGGGTATTTATAGACTGCTTAGTTTGACAAAAGTTGGGCATCTACATAAAAAGTGTTGAGGACTGTTAATCTCTGCAGAGCCTGATTACGATGACAAGGCTGAAATAACGCTGGGAAGGGATTTTTATAACGGTACCTCATCCACGAAGTTCTGATGAATTCCGACCCTATACATAAGAGAACTAGATATCTTACGCTCAAGATTATATACCACGTGCCCAATACACAATACCTACAAACCGAGTTCATAAACCTTGCAGAAGAATAAATTTGTAGATGAGTCATGAAACCAATTTTCATCTAAGCGACTTGGCAAATAAGTGCAAAGTTAGGGCTACTGTGGAGTACTGGTAGAAAGGCCCCAGACTACTTTTTTGGGAATTATCTAAAAGTGAAGGTTTACATGGATAAAGCAGAAATTTAACGATGCACACTGAGAATCAAAGAGAAATGTGCGAAGAGAAATAATAAGCGTGAAAATGTGGTTGTCACTCTTTGCCTACCCAAAAGGTCTCATTACAGTGAGAGATAGTAATTTCAGAAGAAAAATTATGTAAGATATATAAGACGCTTCTTCTATTCTGATTCAGATACGTATGTTAAAACTGAAGTGAAGTGTTTTGAGTAGGGATGGGCGATACCTTAAACCAGATATCGACAGTATCGAGGTATCGAAAATAGCGAGGTATCGAAAGTATCGATGTGTTTAAAGTATCGCATTATTAATAGTTTGAAATAATTGTAAATATCGAAGTACCAAAAGTCCAGAAAGTATCGGGGTATCGAAACTAATGACGTAATGAGCAGTAAAAAAAGTTTTCTTTGAAACCTTCGATATACTTTCGATACCTCGATACCTGCCATCGATACCTTAATACTTTCGCTATACCTCAATACTCTCGATATCGAAATACTTTCGATACTCTCAATACCTTTGATTCTTGTTATCGTTAGGTGAAACCGCCGAAAGTATCGGTATTTCGAATAAGTATCGATACTTTGTTCAGCCCTAGTTGTGAAACCAGACGTTCCATCTTATTTTGAAGAAAGCATCTTGTAGGAAGTTCTACTAGCTACTAGGACAGAAATGATCAAGTAGTCGGTTCCAAAGTGGCTCATTTTCAGATATGGATCTATCGACAAAAATTTTTCGTTTTGGTGTCATTAAAACCTACCCGTTCTTTACTTTTCGAACTACTCTCGTATTATGCCAAGAAAAATGCCTACTGAAATTTACCTTGAAATATCTACCCAAAAGTAAAAATTCATGTGGTTCCTGTACAAGGTTAGCTAATACCAACACGTACGGAAAGGTTTTTGGTAGACTATGAAATAAGAAACCAGTAAACTGTAACGATATGTGGAATTTCAGTAGATATTTAAAACTATTTTTAAGAAATTCATACATTGTGGTGGACGTTTAACGAAACTCGGCATTACACGCTGCACTAAATTGCGACTAATGTTCCTTGTTTCCTGTTTTATGGAAAGCTTCAGTTATTGAATATTGCGAGACTTATCTTTCGAGCTTTTGTACGCTTAGACGTATACATTGTCATCGTGTCATCATTGGAAAAAAATCAGGAACAGGAAAAGAAAGAAACAATTGTCCTAAGATTTACTGAAAAAAATTGTGAAGAAAATGAAAGAAAAATCAAGCCTGTTATACGGAGAGTCTAATTAGGCTCAGCTTGTGATGGGCAACAAACAGAAGTATAAAGAAAACCTGAACCGTTGAGAAGAAATAAAATTATTGGAAGAATTAAAACTTAAAACTAAACTATAATGCAATTTATTCTAACGGATATAATTAAAATGAGAAATCTAATTAAGATTTTAATTGTCAAACTTGCCATATACACTCAGCGGGAATCTAAACACATGTCCTTTACAATGATAGACAAGAACATTCGGTGTCTTATTAATAAAACCTAAAATAACTTTTAGTATACCCCATCAGACTGATACTTTTTATATTCTTCATTAATCAAAAATATATTCACGTCAGTAGAGTTCGTCCTTTCTATAATTCACAACTAAGACAATCATAAAAACACAGAACAAATTAAAAGTTTTAATATAGGATGTTCCAAAAATAACCAAACATTCAATTACACCTTCTCCTATTCATTTGCTCGTACTCGAAAGACAAAGATATTTTGATTATACGTACAACAAAAATTATGTGGGAAAATTATAATTCCGAGAAATTAATTCAACAAAGTCTAGTTTTAATTTTAGACCTTCTTTTGATGTCTCCTGTGCAGTTGTCCGAGCATCTGATGTCAATTTAAAAATATTCATCAGTTCGCAGCCAACAAAATAAATAATTATCGAAATACGTACCAAATTTAATTAAAAGAATTATTTTTGTATTCAATTTATGATTTAAATTCGCGCGTTTATATTAAATTATAAGAGATTTGTGCCAAAATTAATTTCCTTTGCATCGCTTATACTCGATAAATCGTTGCCAAGTCGAATTAACATTTTAAAAATGCAAAGAGGCCATCTTTCTTTTTACGACATTTAATTGTGTGCACGCACCTTTACTGCAAATTCCGTGTAGTACTTGCGGAGAGTCATTGAAAGCAATTTATTACATGCAACTATGTTGCAAAATGTAAGAAAACAATGAAAATTTTCTTACGTACAAAACGTCAATGTTGTCGAACTATGAAACGTGTTGGATCATATTACTAATACATTTACATGCGTTTATACGAGAACGTTGCTCCATTCACCTGTATCACACGTATAAACGTATAATTAAACAAATATTTCGCACGAATAAGAACGTCGATTGTGTTTTCAATCGTTAGAGGGGTTTTAGACAGTTATCGATAGGTATCGAATAGACCTCCCGCGAATTAAAAATCTTTGAGATTTTAGATTTTACAATGATAATTCCCACGACCGTGACAATGTGAGCTTCCGACGTAACTAAAAAGATTCGTGACTTTAATCCTTTCTGACAAATTAGAACGCGTCAGGATGTGAAATTTTTATAGTTTTCCCTTAATTACATTATCAAAACTATTTTCGTCTATTGGTAAATTCAGAAAATCACAGAAGAAATTATGAGATAATGGGGGCCTTTCGCTATAATAATAGGGTATGAAGCCTACAATAAATTAATGCCACCTCGATTTCTGTAAATCGAGGTTCCGATCACTGTTCGTGATACAGTAGGTTAAGTAGGTAAGTTTTTCCGATTGCTTTAATTATTTAATTAATTTAATTCTTAACGTTATTGTGCTCCAAAATGGTTAGAGTTGTCATGGGTCTACAACAAACCGTTCTCGAAATATTGGCACTTGAATGTACTACTACGATTACAAAAACACAGATTACGAATCAAAAAAACAGAAAAAGTAATTTTTCTCGCTTATTTTAAATATAACGCTCTGTATATTTTTAGTAATTTGGGTTCCTAACGTTATTGAGTTCCAAAATGGTTAGAGGTGTGATGGGTCTACAACAAACCGTTCTCAAAATATTGTCACTTGAATGTAATACTACGATTACTATCGTTCTAAAAAGAGTAAATGTAATTTTTCTCGCTTATTTTAAATGTAACGCCCTGTATATTTTTAGTAATTTGAGTTCCGAACGTTATTGAGTTTCAAAATGGTTAAAGGTGTCATGGGTCTACAACAAACCGTTCTCAAAATATTGTCACTTGAATGTACTACTTCGAGTAGTATCGTTCTAAAAAGAGCAAATGTAATTTTTCTCGTTTGTTTTAAATGTAACGCCCTGTATATTTTTAGTAATTTGAGTTCCTAACGTTATTGAATTTCAAAATGGTTAGAGGTGTCATGGGTCTACAACAAACCGTTCTCAAAATATTGTCACTTGAATGTACTACTTCGAGTACTATCGTTCTAAAAAGAGCAAATGTAATTTTTCTCGTTTGTTTTAAATGTAACGCCCTGTATATTTTTGTAAATTTAAATTCCTAACGTTATTGTGCTCCAAAATGGTTAGAGTTGTCATGGGTCTACAACAAACCGTTCTCAAAATATTGTCACTTGAATGTAATACTACGATTACTATCGTTCTAAAAAGAGTAAATGTATTTTTTCTCGCTTATTTTAAATGTAACGCCCTGTATATTTTTAGTAATTTGAGTTCCTAACGTTATTGAGTTCCAAAATGGTTAGAGGTGTCATGGGTCTACAACAAACCGTTCTCAAAATATTGCCACTTGAATGTACTACTTCGAGTAGTATCGTTCTAAAAAGAGCAAATGTAATTTTTCTCGTTTGTTTTAAATGTAACGCCCTGTATATTTTTGTAAATTTCAATTCGTAACGTTATTGTGCTCCAAAATGGTTAGAGTTGTCATGGGTCTACAACGAACCGTTCTCAAAATATTGTCACTTGAATGTAATACTACGATTACTATCGTTCTAAAAAGAGTAAATGTATTTTTTCTCGCTTATTTTAAATGTAACGCCCTGTATATTATTAGTAACTTGAGTTCCTAACGTTATTGAGTTCCAAAATGGTTAGAGGTGTCATGGGTCTACAACAAACCGTTCTCAAAATATTGTCACTTGAATGTAATACTACGATTACTATCGTTCTAAAAAGAGTAAATGTAATTTTTCTCCCTTATTTTAAATGTAACGCCCTGTATATTTTTAGTAATTTGAGTTCCTAACGGTATTGAGTTCCAAAATGGTTAGAGGTGTCATGGGTCTACAACAAACCGTTCTCAAAATATTGTCACTTGAATGTACTACTTCGAGTAGTATCGTTCTAAAAAGAGCAAATGTAATTTTTCTCGTTTGCTTTAAATGTAACGCCCTGTATATTTTTATAAATTTCAATTCTTAAGGTTATTGTGCTCCAAAATGGTTAGAGTTGTCATGGGTCTACAACTAGCCGTTCTCGAAATATTGGCACTTGAATGTACTACTTCGAGTAGTATCGTTCTAAAAACAAAAAAAGTAATTTTTCTCGCTTATTTTAAATGTAACGCTTTGTATATTTTTAGTAATTTGGCTTCCTAACGTTATTCAGTTCCAAAATGGTTAGAGTTGTCATGAGTGTACAACAAACCGTTCTCAAAATATTGTCACTTGAATAGGTATAATTAACTATTACGATTACCTGATGTTCTAGAGATATTGTCCATTGAAAGTCGTAATGAACTTAACTAAGAAATTATTTATAGGTAAGACACATATAATTTAGAGCTATAGACATTATTTGAATTTATTTGATATTCCGTAGTTAAGTTATATGAGTACATTAATTTAATTTAATTATATATTTTACATACCTTTAAGTTCATAAAAAGTTAATTAAGAGAAAATTTAAAGAAATGTCTGTTATTAACCTGAAGAAAACAAGAACTTAAGTAGGCATAAGACAGGATAATTTTCAAACAATTATAATATTTAATTAGTCTTTAAAGCTTAAACAATCCAAAGTGTTTATTGAATATTGAGTTATAGTATAAGATTTGTAGAAAACGTCTATATAGCACGAGTATAAGCCCCCCCTGTGTTACCACCCAACACCAATATAATTGAAATAAATTAGATATAATTGGAGATTATTATTTGCTAACGACATAATCTTGTTAAAAATATTCACAAAATTAAAATTAATGGGTTATCAATGTTTGTTCCGTTATATCGCACCAAAAATCATAATGAGCGTATAACAAACTTGTAAATAATGACTAATGACACATTATTTAAATTATTTTCTGGAAAGTTTATTAATTCTTCTATTATTATATATTTAATGACTTTTTGAGCAATTATTTTTTAATTATAAATAAATTTGTAAATATGGACACATGTTGATTAAATTGGAAGAAGAAATATATAATTCAGGGTCACGTATAATAAACTTAAAAATTTTTCCTACAAAAAATTTGTTACACAGTGAGGCACCTACTATTGTTACCAATATTTCAAATATATCCCAATAGTTTATGGCTTATTGAATGACGATTCTATTTTATTGTATTTTTCCTCTTTTAAATTTTATTAGGTCTTACCATATTTATTGATACCCAAGGTCGATATTCAAACAATAAAATTTTCTTTTAAAAGCTTCGTAACTACTCAATAAAATGTAAATTGAGTAATATACTGTTTGATGTTATTGTATAAATGTACATGATTTATTTACTGTAAATAATTATTTGAAAAAAATACACATCGTATACAATTTATTAATATGCACATCTTGAATCTTATTTCTTTTAAAATTTCGCCTATATTCAGTGGCATCAAAAGTAGTATTTTTGAGACACACTATACAATGCAATTTCTTCAAAAACTGGATTGCAAGAACGAGCCTAAAAACTAAAGTCTATTTGAATCTAAGCACACCTAATGAATTTTATGGTGAAATGGAGGATTTTTGCGTTTCAGTCTCGTGTTGATTAGATTCAATGCAGAAAGATTATCATCTGGACCCCCTTTTAAGCCACGAGGAAGAGAAATGTGCGTTTAAAAATGTTGGTTTGACTTTTATGGCCAAAAAATTAGCAAATAATGGTGCAAATAGCAAAGATAGTGAAAGATAAAATTAGAGTATTCAAATAGAAGACTATTAAGTCGAAAAAATAATCGTGAACGATAGATAGTGAATAAAGAGAAAATAGCAAAGAAGCAACTTATTTCTGTCAACTTTACAAGATAAATTTAGATCTCTCATCAATCGAATAATTAATGATAACGACATATAAATATTATACCTCACATAAATCACAATGTTCCACAATATCAAACAATATTGAATGACGTTGTTGTGCCGTCATTTTAAAGAATAGAACCGATTATTCTCCGATCAAAATGAATGATTACAGCACCAAGTTCTGAATATATATCGATAACCGATCTAAATCAAAAAGAAAATAAGTCAACTCTAATAATGTGAATAAATTAATAATAAAAGAGCTTATACTTTCAAAAGAAATTGGCGCTTAATTTATTTTGTCTAAATTTGTCAAAATAAAAAAAAATTATGCCCCCCATTAAAACGAATATAAAATACTAACACGTACTAAAACGTGTTGTACAAAAATAAATCTCGCACCCCCGCCGTCGATTAAATTTATATACACGGTTAAACCAATTTATTTAATACATAATATACGAATTCAATTATTACAAGAGGTTAGTTGTTGGCTCCAGACAAAACAAATATTCAAAAGGCTGTTATAAATAGTTTGGTGACAATATTAAAATGAAAACGTATTTTAATATGAATGTAATGTTGTTTAGACCTCCTGGGGTCGATCGTGATAAATCAATTCCCTACATCGCTGCACTAATAGTGTCCTCGGAGCCCCGTCGAGCCTCGCCTCTATTATTTATGACAAATTTTATAAATCTTAGCCCACGCTCCCCGTGTCCGGTTCTCACCTTTAATTCAATAATTATGACCTCTTATAAATATAATCAAAAAATGGAATTTTATTAATTTAGTAGGTATAACGTAAGTGAAAAGTCGTCAATCCACGCAATCAACAGTTAGAAAAGTGCCATCCTTATGGTTCGAATAGTTTCTGAAGAAAATTTTCAAAAGTTCCCCGATCAAACTTGCCATAGGACTCACCACCACCCACCACACACACCTGGACCGTCATGGGGTCATGCTTCATGAACCGTAACTTACTTATGTATAATGCCCGAGGAAGATAAGTACCATACACGTGATGGCTTTAGCCATAACCCAAGGCTTTTTTAACCACACACGATCTGTTGTTGCTTACAATCATTCCAGATTCCAGAAATTGCAATAATCCTCCATTATCGGCTTAACAAATAACAAGTCGTCTGATGTTGAATTAATTCTTTACCCGCTACAATCAGTTTTTGGTATGAACACATGAATAACGATGGACTAACAAGATACCGGCCCGAAATGGTCTGGTTGCTTTTAAAGAAAAGTGCTGGAACAACCATCGGACTCGGAGAACCGATAAACCATCAATTTTTTTTTCAAAAATATGTCGGTCTAATAAAAACAGTTTAAGATACACTTTGCACTCAGCCATAAAATCGGGTTAAATTGATACTTTATACATCAAATCGAAAGGTATAAAGTGGTCCCAATGATTTAACTACAAACAGAGAGACCTCATTCCAAAAGTAGTGGGAACGAATGAGCAAACAAACTTTCAGCTTGAGTGGCAAGGATAGAATCGAAAACAGGATCCACGGACCCTATAATTTTAAACTTCCCATTGTCGGGTGTGGAGAGCAGTCCCATTCTCCCATTAGCACAATATTGAACTGAGTGCTTCACCATAAGAATGTTTAACCCCCTCGAAGAATATTTCTACATCTTGTCTCTGCTAATCCATAATATATTGAGTTTTAAGTCGCACCATGGGCATTTTACGACAACCCGCAGCCCTTCTTGACGCTCTCGAGGTCCGCCCTGTTGCTAAAGTCACAAAGTCATTTCGTAATAACTCGAGAAAACTCTTTCAAAATATACGTGAAATTTATCTTTAATCTAATACAGTCGTTTATAAAAATCTGTAGGACTGACACCAAAGTGAACACTTACTTTAAATAGCCCTAGTGTGCCAACCAGTATGAGCAGAAGTGAAAAAAATCTGTGGGACAGTATAAATTGTTTTGTGGTATATTAGAGAATAGAGAAAATTATTTTGGACCCAGTTGATGTTGATAATTCTATGAGTCCAAGTTTTTCTATATATAAATACCTATGCTTGATATGAGGATACGGCCTCAATAAGGCATTGAAGTGAATCGAGGCTGCCTAATATAACACTAAGACTTGACAGCTAATTGTATCAGCGTTACCAAAACTGTTTTAAACGTATTTTTTTGCAAAAAAAAGGTCCTATTCAATGCTTTATTTTTTTCTAAAAAAATACGTTAAAAACAGTCTTGGTAACGCCGATACTATTAACTGTCAAGTCCTAGTGCTGTGATCTTGTTTCATACCGCACTCCCGCGCTTTGATTTATTCACCACAGTCAAATTGAACTTAATCCGAGTATAATAGATACCTACTAGGTATACTAAGAGTAATTTATGACGACTCAAAAACGAAACCGCAAATACAGGCGAAAATCATAAAGGGAGAAGGGTCTGCAGTGGGGCATTAAATTAATATTTTGCATTAAATAATAAGGTACCTAATAAGGAAATTGATAATAGCACTCGATCCTCTTAAGTAAGTATAAAAATATTATAAGACTTCTCCGCGTCCTCACTTACTGGGAAACACTAATGTAGAAAATTGGTGCCAAATGCAATATACAGGGTGATTAAAATTAATTGTGCAACATGGAGATCTCGCTTATCTGAAAAGCTAGATGATATGTTTAAATTTGGCAAAGTTGCTAAACTCGGTGTTGATAAATAATCTGAAAATAAATTTACGCGTTTACGCGAAAACTGAAAAAAGCAGAATATTCTAATTTTTTTCTTTATATTAGCTAATAACTTTTTATTTGTAAATCTTTTTAAATTCTGTGAAAACATTTTCATCGTAACTTTTTAACCTGTTTTCGAATTAGGAGTCACCATTTCGATTAGTTAATTTGTTGTTGGTCTTTTAATATTAACTTTATTTTTTCTTACGGGCTTTATTGGAGTAAAAACAAAAGGAAAATTGTATTTTGTAGTAGTTATTAAGTAGGTAAGTAAGTAATTGTCTGGTTCACTTTCAGACTGAAAAATTTTGAAATTGGGGCTAAAAAGATAATTAAAAAAATTTTTTTTTGCAATTTTTATTTTTCTAAATTTGTGTCTTTTATATTCTCAAACTTTTATCATCTTTTAAGAGTAAGAAAAGTATCGCAAAATTCATACACGAAATTAGTTTTGTAAAAAAAGTGCACCCAAAATAAAGTAAATTTTGTTTACAACGCCAAATAACGTGCGCCTATACCTACGCCTACTAAAAAAATCCCAAGCTATAAAAATGTTATTTCTTCAAACCCCTTAGTTAATTAAAGGCGAGTTTTTATGTCAGAATGCATTAAGTGAAACACTCTTAAAAATTTTCGGGTGTATGTACCCGCAGAGAATCTATGCGATCTCTTGCCAAATAAGATAATTGGAGTTAGAATTCAAAACTTGAACTTTGCAAATAAAAGTTGCCAAATTATACCGCGTTAGTCTAGACTTTTAAAAAAATTTAATTCTATTTTGTATGTGTTTTTCTTTTCGGTTTATTTTTATTTAAAAAAATACAAAAGTTGCGATTCGTTCAATTCGAGCAAATTGGCTTTTGATAATGATTCATTGTTTAAAGGCAAAATGTAAATGTTGTAATTTTAAGTTATTTAAATAAAAAAAAAGAACTACATACTTGAAATAATAATTAGTGTGGTATTTGTACAGGTGACATCAAAATATCAACGATAAAGTCGAAAATTGATATTAACAAATTTAAATTTGTTGGCCTCGGGTTTTAACCTCATCATTAATTATCTATTTATATACAAAAATACATCATTGAAAATGTTACGAAATGTAGGTACACGTAATTAGTTACGTTTTAATCACATCGCCCCACAATTAAAAATTACGAGCCAAGTGTCAAACTTCCCCAATTTTATAATAGATTATTAGCGCGAGAACTAATAGGAAAGTTTTGGTGTAAAAAAATTAAATACGGCGCCCTTGCGCATTATGATTTTGATTCCGAATGAATTGAGTATAGAGTAACAAAAGGTTTATCCAATTGAAAAGAAGAGGGCCTGACGCAAAATTATATTGGAGCGATTGCGCCTCGCGGCCCTACTTTTGATAAAACGTTATTACAATCGGAGTATGCCGTGAGTGAAATTCAGGCGTGGATTCGACGCACGCATCTTTTCACCACGCCTTTACTATCTTCATTGGATTCAAAATTACAATTTATTATCCCTTTTTCGACGTCGAAATTTAGTTTTAGATAAGAGTTCGATTTTTATCTTTTTTAAAAAAGACCAAAAATAAGGCGAAGCCGCGAGTCAAAAAAAAGTATCTTACCTCACTTAATCGTATAAAGAAGAACGATTGTCGTATTTGCCGGTTAGTCTGATGAATAAGCATTCGTTTTATTTCTAATTAAATTTGGCTGAGTTTTAATTCCACAAAGATCGTAAAACAAAAGTAGCCGGGCGTGGCATTTGATTGGTTAAATGCGGGCTGCATGCACGCCTTCTAAAGTTATTGTTTCGTTTTATCGCCGTACAAGATTATGCTCGACTGATATTTTGATGTATTTTTTTATTCGTGTAAAGCATTCATTATAATAAGCGATATTGGCTCCGTACATAAAATGTCTGCCATTTTCCTCTCGTCATTATTTTTAAATTTTTAAAACAATAGTTAAGAACCGACTATAAATCCTTAAGGCGCGCCCTTCTTATAATACCTAATTACGACAGATTTTTTCGCGACGCGTAGTAGTAGTGCCTACTTGAAACTGTAATTTTAAAAACTCTATCATTATTCAAATAATTTAAAATGGGGACAGCTGGAAATAATTAAAAGGGTGGATAATGAATGATAGCGTATAGAACCCTCATGATGTTCTAAGAAAAATAATAGATATAAGTAACAGTACATTTTGTCAGTTGAGAACAATGAGCTTGAAGTTTATAAATATGGTCAATGTCGATGCCTCTAATATAATAAGGGTATAGTAATAGATCCCGTCGATGTCAAGTCCCTTGTCAACCATAATTTCAAATTGGATATTTCGCCTTTAAAAGAAGATTGAATAGATGGATTGGTTCCGCTGGTTGTAAATTTTTCTGATTTTAAGTAATATCGACTTTCTAAGAAATGGACAAGAAAGAAACTTTCAAAAAGATATTAAAATATATTTTTCATTTCCTCTATTATAGGTACTATTTTTGGGAATCGGTACTTAGTATAGGTAAAACTATACTTTCTAACTAAATAGACAGGTGTATTAAATATGAAGGTAATTAGAATAAAATAATAGTAATACTATTGGTGGACGATTAAACCCGCTTTATTTAAGCTGTTATATAAAGTAATACTAATCGCTAATCGGGCTAATATATGCCCCTCTATACAGAGTGTCTGCAAAAACACCTTACAACGCTTTAGGGTAAACTTACGAGAGGATATTAGACCGATATAATCCAATTTACCTCTATGCAAAAGTGCACCATTCCAGAGTTACAGCTCTTCAAAGTTTTCGTTTTACAAAAGTATTTCTTTTATATCGGAAGAACCGTTTTAGATAGGAGTTTAATTCGTGGAACATGTTTTTCTCTCATGGAAAGCTATCAACCTACAAAGTTTAGGGGAAAAAGACACGGTGGAAATAGACCAATCACTGCTTCGTTACTATTGACAGTTGAATATCTTTGTAATCCGTCGATGAATTGTAAAAATTGACTGCACAAGATGAAGTGAAATTTTAATATTTAGAACTCTCGCCTCTTCAACTTTTCTCATACGGCTTTTGGTTTTGTACATAAAAGAAAAAACAGACATAAAATTAATTTTAAAAAAAATGAAAAAAATTAAAATAATAAAATTTGAAGATGCAAAAGCTCAAAATATTCTTGGGCATTAATCACCTAATCAACCATTTTACATTTTGCTCATTAAATTTAAGGGAGATCTTAAAATCGATCAATAATTGCATCGTTATAATAACTATTGAATATCTCTTTAATCGGTTAATGGTCAATGAAAAATAAAACTGACTGCATCAGACGAAATGAAATTTCAAAATTTGGACGTTTTGCTTCTTCAATTAATTTTTTTTAAATTTTTAATCAATTTTTGTAAAATCAATTTCAGTTTATCTTTCCATAGTTTTCCTTTTATGTACAAAACCAAAAGCCGTATGAAAAAAGTTGAAGAGGTCAAAGTTCTAAATATGGAAATTTCACTTCATCTTGTGCAGTCAATTTTTGCAATTCATCGATGGATTACAAAGATATTCAACTGTTAATAGTAACGATGCAGTGATTGGTCTATTTCCACTGTGTCTATTTCCCCTAAACTTTGTAGGTTGATAGCTTTCCATGAGAGAAAAACATGTTCCACAAGTGAAACTCCCATTTAAAACGGTTCTTCCGATAAAAAAAAGAAATACTTTTGTAAAACGCAAACTTTGAAGAGCTGTAGCTCTGGAATGGTGCACTTTTGCAAAGAGGTAAATTGGATTATATCGGTCTAATATCCTCTCGTAAGTTTACCCTAAAGCGTTGTAAGGTGTTTTTGCAGACACCCTGTATATTATTTACAAATTAAACCAAAAAATTGAATTTGTTTGGACAGAAACTAAGTAATGTAAGTATTTTGTTAAATATTGGATTTTCTCGTCAAAAAATATACTGAATCATATTTTGCTTATTCGGAAAGCACGTAGTTCCCTATGGCGCAGATACAAACTTATCACCCGGTATACGTTCATTATTTTAATGCCAGCTGAGTATATATTATAATAGGTTTCGGAATTTTGTTTTTAGGTTTCCCAAAGTAAAAACAAATCACAAACGCGAATTGACAATATCGGCTGGTGCAGCCACAAAAAAACTTATTGGGCACTAGTAGAAGTTGTTGTAACTTTCATCTTTTCATATAAGCACGTTTTATTAGAAAATGGCATAAAAGTCGAGAGTGCTGTAGCTCTAATACATTCCTTTTATAATTCGTAAAAATTTAATTGCAGAAATTTCGGATATAAGTACTTATTCGCCAAACAATCTAAATAGTGACCATCAGTAATTTATTTCTTTGATTGTTCATACTGCGTACTTACAGGAGAAAATTGCTAGGTATGGATTGTGATTACTTTAGTAATACAATAGGTATTATTGGTGTCGGTGTCTTTTAATTTGTATATATTGAGAAAGAGGATCAATTGACCTGACCGCATTCTTAAATTTTTTTAATTATTATAATGCTAAAAGTAGGTAAGGTAATAATAAATTTATGAGATAGAGTAAAAAAACAGAAAAAATTTAATGGATGAATCTGATGGCAACCATACCTAGGTACATGCCATTATCATTCATTATTTCTTATTTCATTAAGATGTAAAAGTGTGTAAACCTCATAAAAAATAGCATACCTAACCTAATAGTATTTCAATTTTGCGTGACAAAATATACTGGGTGTTCCATTTGTAAAAATCGAAAAAAATTGCATTTCGTGGAAGGTATTAGTTACTCTGTACATCCTTATGGGTGGACTACGTTGTGTTTCTATACATTGATATTATCAACTCGATGCTAAATAATTTCATTGCGGATATGAAATCCATGAGATAGAAAAAGAAAGCAAATCCTATTGAGTCTAATAAGACAACAAGAGAAGCAAAGCATATCTCTGAGCGTCAAATCAAATTGTGAACTATCTATTCGTCTTTTTTTAACTCTTTTTAATGTAATTGCTATTGCGCTCGCTCTTATAGATATTCCTATCCGCAGGTGGTATGTTAACAGACTGTATAAGTAAGTATTACTATATTACATAAAATCGTAATTCTAAATATCACGGGAAATCGAAATTTGGAAAGATATACGTCAGGGTTATTAACCTTTCGAGGTATCGATAGTATCGAAGCTATCGAGGTAATAGAAAATATCGAGATATCGAAAGTATCGAGGCATCAAGACTATCGAAAGTATGAACGTATGGAAAATATCTTAGGTATCGAAAGAAACCGTAATCAAGAGGCCACACTTCGATTTTCACTAAATTTGCATTAGACGGTGCATTCTGTATTAGAGTATACGAGTAGTAATATACTACCGGAAGAAGAAATATAAGTACTAACATCAGTACCTCGCAAAATATGGAATATTTGTAACTAAAGAAGATTTTTTAATGCTCAATACCTCAATACTTTCGATACATTTGAATGGTAATAGTAATTATCGAATTCGTTACCTTACTGTCCTCGCAACTCAAGTTGGCCAACGCTGCTCTAGAACTCGACGCTATGGATCGACGAAGCGTGGATTCACTGTGTTGGGCGAGAGCAAAGTAATTTCAAAAAATACACCCCGTAAAAAGGTTAAAACACAGTACTAAAACTAAAGATGTTATAACGGATAAATTTTTGATTGTAAATAAAAGTTAGGTTAGTTAAATTTAATATAACGTATGACATTTTAAATGTTTATTGCGCTCGCTCAACTAATAACACTCAATTATGTTACAAGTGTGTCAAAACTGCTTCACACCCCTTCCGTCTTTCCTCATTTCCTCAGCTATCAGGTGCCAACTTGCGAGGACAGTACCTACTTCAATTTTGCGGCCAAGCAGTTTTTTCCGATTTGAGGTTATAGTAGATACTAATAAAGGCCAGTGGTATAAAAACGTTAAATTCCGATTCATCAGGGTTAACCTAATACTGTTCCATTGGCAGTGGCACATTGGCAAACAATGCCACTCGACCAGCAGGTTAACCTTAAACTAGGGTTCAACGTTTTTATACAACTCTCCCTAAATGAAACCAAATGCCAAATAAACATCAACATAATTAGTATAAGTAGAACGCGATCATTATTATAGTTCCACAGTCTGGATTATTGAATAACTGATAGACACACGGTTCGTTAAGGGCATTTTAAGACAAAATTTTACTATAAATTGTCTAGCAATTTACTATAGTTAAGTACTACCTATTACTACAACCATCAAACTTAAGTAGCACTTACTTAAAACAAAAATTTTTCCATAAAACCTCTTTGGTATAGTAATACCAATACTTAGTGCACGAAATCAAAAACAATTAAGTTCATTACAAAGGGCATATGTTTGTGGTCTTTTAAATTCAATTATTATTAATTGAGCCAATTTAACATCACGAAAAATTGTAGATTTGTCAAGATCAATGCGTGTGATATAGAAACACCAAACGTTATCAAAATTAATTATCACGCACTCTCTCACCCAAAGATTAATTACAATTTAAAACATAAAATTCCTCTACCATCACATCGGTAAGGTACCTATAGTATTACGTAGTTACTAATACACGCCAGAATTTTTTATTCGGTTCTAATATTTCGAGTTTTTTTATTGGTAAATAGCCGCGCAGGAAATTGTTTAATAATTTATTACAAATTCGAGGCTAAATTAGGATCAGGAAAATTTGTTGAATTCATTTTTTGGGTACCAAATAATAATATAAGGAAATTAACAAAAATTTATTAAACGGGTGATTATATTAACGACATCATCGAGCAATGACGAAAAATTAATAGGGATCGTTAAGTAATATTATGCTAAAAATTAGAATTATTAATTAAATTATTTATAGTCACCCGCCACTCAATTATTTCAATTAAGTATTAGATGTAGCATATTACCGCACTCTATACCGCAGGCATCAGCCTTATGAGATCAATTATAACATTGGCGTGACAAACTCTGAAGACTTTGACAACGCTTCCTCCAAGATTACTATCAATTTTATATATTTAATTTTAGGTTATCACACGTAATAACTTAAAAATTTTTAACCCGAGGCAATAATTAGTAATTTGACTTAAATCGCAGGTGGCACTGTAGGTATGTAAACCACATACTACTAGTACATATGCACAGCGCACAGCGTATCTTGGAAATAAACCTATAAATGTCAAGAGTCATCCGTGTAACTATTTTGAAAATGACTTACAAATCCGAGGAAGTAAAAAATGTAAATTTTTGATAATAATTTATATGATAGGATTATTTTGGAGAAAGAAATAAAAGAGTGATGTAAAACGAACGAATATTATTTTGTACAAAATTGTGGTTTTAAATATTATTAGATATCAGACCTTTGTCATTGAAAAATTCCCGTGCGATACCACATACATATTAACATTTTAAACAATTCGATAAGGAACAGTTAATATTTATAATTAATTCGTAATAAATTATTTGCGTAGTAAATTTACCTATATATAGTATAATAATAATGACTTGATATTACTATCAATTTAAAAAAAATTTGAATACGCAGTTTGATAAAAACGAAAATCCTTGAAACTGTGATAACCGTATTTTCAACCACTTTTAAATAATTAATATTTAATATCTACATAATATTCATTTATACCCTATATTACTATAAACAATAATATATTAATGTATATCTAATACGTTGTAAATGAACCCCAACATACACACATAAGTGAAAAAACTTTAAACGAGAAAATTTGTTTTCCGCTAAGCGCTCGGGAATCGAACCCAAGATTTACTATCACTTACTATCATTTACTATCTAACTAATTAACTCTAAATATTTAAAAATTTGTATATTAATGTATATTACCTACTTCAATGCCAAACAATTTACTAAGGTAGGTAATAAGGTATAATACTACTCTAGTGCCTACTACCTAAAGTATAAATATTATACACTTAAATATATTATAATATTCAATTAATTATCAAATAATTATTTATTAAGGGTGAATCCACAGCATGGAACTTTAAAAGCAGTGGCGCAGCTACGTGAAGAAGTTTGTACGAATTATGATGGGGGTGCAAAATTAGAAGTTGCTGAACTAATACTTTTAATTCACACCACAGCCTCAAAGTAGCTTTACTTAACTTATATTGGACGCGCATTCAGAGAGCTGTGTAGCTCTGTAGAGCTTCATTAAAGTGCAATTACGTCGATTAAATTGTTATATGAAGCACTGCAGCGCTAATACTACAGTGCCCTGAGTGCGCCCATTATTACCTACAGCGTATCCGCGCGATTATTTTAACTTTATCACTTCGTATAGAACTTACTATAGCCTCTTGGGCTCTTAGCCATTATAAAATGATCAAATAAAGTTCTTTTTCCGTACCTATAAACAATTACGTAATTTCACAATACAAAAAATTACTAAATGATTCTGAGTAAATCTAATCTAAGATGACCTTTAAATTCCAAAAATTCCATTTAAAACTCAAACCCCTTTGTATACCCAACAAAGGGGGTTAAAAAGTCATTTCGAAATCGAGGTTTTTCTACTAATATACAAAACACTTCCAAAACTCTTTTGAGAAGCAAGTGTGGGCGCGCCGATTTTACTTGCTTCATCAGAGCGCTGAATATGTACAGCTATAATATACGCACGCCACTGCTTCGCATCTGAAGAAGCCATGCACAGTGTAGTGAAATGCGAGAAGCAAAAAGTTTTACCTATTAAATTTGTGAAAATCTCATCATTGTTTTATTCTAATATAAAAATGTCATCAAATTTTAAAAGGGGTTTCCGTAGAGGGTTTTTAAGTACCTATAGGCATCAGCTATTCATAACTCTTCGTGCATCATTGATGAAATATTGTCATCAGGTAATTTTTGACAGTAATAATTTCAAAGAGACTTACTGCACTGTGTATTTTTTGGGTCTTTAGTTAATAACTGTTCTCGCAAGATCGAAATAGTATTGTCACTTACCTAATTTGCATATTTAAAATTAAAATTTGGTTACTATATAACTATATGATGGGGGAGAAGTACTTATTATAACTTACAGGGTGTTTTAAATGAACTTTGATGCATCAGCTCGGCACCATCAGCATTAGCTTTTTACCGTTGATAACGATGATGGTCAACACAAAAGAATTAGTATTGAACATCGCATTTTTAAGATATTGCAATATCTTGAAAATGCGATGTTCGATTATTTTTTTGTGTTGCCCATAGTAATAAATGGTAAAAGTTGTACTTCTTAGATAATTTAGTCAATAATCATCAGAAAGTTATAGCAATGCTGGGTGCCGAGTTTATTTAAAACACTCTGTATACGTACCTATAGTATACTGTAGGTACTTACCACCTATTTATTTTGCAAATTAAACTTATTTCCGTGTATTTATACCTATTAATTAAGTATACCTATACCTATTATATCATCATTAATATAAAATCTTTAGTTATACGATTATAGAACTCGCCATCAATAAGGAGGCAGTACCTTAGTAAAAGAGACCACCCATGAAACGTTATCGTATATTACTAATAAAAATTTAAATAAGTAAATATAAAAAATGTAGGTAAAGAGAATCTAGAAATAATGTCTGTTTTAATTACAAATTAAATGGTTGCCGTCCACCTAAAAAATTAACCACATCACTTAAAACAAAGCAAAATCCTCATCTATTTATTATTATCCTAGAGCTTCACGGTCTGTTCTTAGTTAGCTTTTTTTAATGCCTTATAAGTATACTAGTATAGTCGAAACACATGTAGTGGTAGTGCAAGTTAATATAGGCACGCAACGGATTTCAAAAGAAACAAAAATACTTAACAATCGACATGTCGTATAATATTAGGTATAGATTTGCGACTTATTCTTGTATCTAACATCAGGACAAATTCCTGCCAAGGAGCTCGTTGGAAACTGAGACACGCTGTATACACAGTAATAAAAATTATTAGTTAGGTTAGGTGTTTATTATAAGGCTTTCACAGCCGTCGTCATTTAAACAGAGAGCAGAGAGAAGGTTTCATCTCGCAGTCAGAAAGAACTCTTCGACGACCGCTCATTAGCCCAGAAAACCTCTTTCATCGCTGATGATAGGTAACACTTTGAACTCATTGCATATTATAACATGTCACACTAACAGCACTCTATTTACCAATAAAAATTGCATTATCAATTCCATTAAATTTTTAAACGATAAAAGTCCTAAGCCCAAATTTACTCTTGGTTATAGGGTCATAGGTAGGTAAAAGCAAACAACATAAAACGTGATAAAACTAACTTACTAGATATTCTTTGGTGCAAGAGAGGTAAACCAGGAGAGTGGTTTAAAAGGTTATATTAGGTAGATATATCTATACCTAACACCTAATACTATAATAAGTAATTGTAATATATTAGATTACCTAAGAAAATATGAAGTTTTTGCTCAATAGCAAAAAACATCTAGGTAGCATATAAATTATAATATTTAATATTTATATTCCCCGGTGATTTGAGGTTAGGTACCTTAACCTAACTATTCAGTTATCTATACTACTGTACCTACTAATAGATAGTATTAACTTATAGCAATTATTTCACTACTAGAAGACAATTCAATTACGTTGATGAGAAAAAAAATTATATTACTCTAAAAATGGGCCTCCATTGTAGGTGGGTATGGGGAGGGGGTGCCAAAGTTCAAGAAACTCATTTCACATAAATGTCAATTATTAAAAAATATTACGCACATCACCTATACAGAAGGATATTAATGCATAGTAGGTATTAGATAAATTAACGTATATACCTACTCCTAATCAAAATTATTTGTTCAAACAAACGAACATCACAAAAACAAATTAACAATTTGGCGCCTAAAAATGTAAATGATTGTAAATAAAAGCAACTTACGGTAGGACTATCACCAACATCGCTATCTCGTTCATGTGTGTCCACTTCCATCGCGTAGACGGGCACAGGTTCTCTGTTTTTGATACGAATTTTGACAACTAATGTCTGCAGAATGCAATAAAGCACCCCGCTCGATGTATAATCACAACAAACAAATACACGATTTTAATAAATATATTATTTCTCGAATAAATTCGCGCACTAATACAAATAACAAAAACTCCAAAACAAAGCACAGTCAACTCGAAAAAAATTGTAATTTATTTTTAGTCGTTTCAAAAACACTTATCACTTCGGAAGATAGTGAATGAATGATAAGGTAAATTTGCTCTAATACAAACGCTCGTTATTGGTACGCATCTCTAAACTTACTACACTTCTCGATTGCTTCGGATAACGTATACCCCACTTTTTCTATAGAACCAATCGAAGCTATTGTACAAGTTTGGAAGTGGAAGGGCGGTCCTGATTAGAGACTTAATAATACAACTTTATTGATGTGTTATCCAATCAAACTCTTAATACTTCATACTTAACGGTTGATTAATTAAATAGAAAAAAAAAACTTTCATGTCTGCGCTATCAATCTCATTTTATTATACTATACCTACGGGTATTACTATAAAATTAATTATTTTTTTTCAACCTATCAAGATAATGTAACAATCGGTAATTTTATACAAGTATCTAATTAAAACGGCCGATGTGGCCCTAACAGGACTTTTTCGTATCTATACGTGCTGAAGCTAATTCTACAAGCTCTCCTAATAATAAAACAGATAGTATCTAGTATCGGAAGTAGTAGTACCAAACTAACACTTAGTATGATTATAGAAGCCCCCCGATTTCAAAAAAATAAAATTGTAGGGGGCGTTCTTTTTGAAATAGGAAAACTAATTTGATTTCCACCTGAACCGGAAGTGAAAATGCTTGGTATCACTTATACCTAATTAATTTTACAATCTTCCAAAGCAATTAAAATATACAGGGTGTTGAATTTAAAATAGGAAAACTATATAGCTTCATTTCCGGTTAAATAGGAAGTAATAGTCTTAAATTTTTAGTTTCAGATAGTTTTAGACTATTTTGTAAACGTTGAAAATATACAGGGTGTTCTATTGAGTCAACTTGAAATTGTAAACTAAGTTTTAAAAAATTATAAATTAAAAATTATGGAAACTTGGACTTCTAAAAAATCATAACTCCGGTTCTGACTGCAGCAAACAAACTAAACAAAGGGCAATTGATTAAGAATTTAGAATTTCGATATCTACTATAACCTACAACAGTCATATTCAAAAATAGGAAAAAAGGCCGAAGCCGATTTGAGAAACTTAATCTTAAACTAAACACGAAACCACGTGACCTGACATGAATTTCGTTTATTCGGTTATACGAGTAGGTACATATATTCAAAATCCGTGCTGCAACTTCTCAGCTCTACCAAAACCTAACAGATGAGAAATACTGAACTACAGTCCTGCACTCAGTTTTTAATTGTATTAGAATTTTTTTAAATATTTATTGTTCCTCTTTTCAGTAAAGTTTTTAAACTTTTAAATTTAAATGGAGATACAGAAAAGGGGGTTTTCTGTTTTGTAATTGTTACAAGGTTTACAACTTTATGATCGGTTTGTCATTTTAACTATTTATACCTACAAATTTTTACATTCCGTGAGATCATAAGCCGTAAGTTCAAGTCGGTACAGGTCCAATTGACGAGATTTATGGCTCTTAGGGGGTCAAATTTTTATAATTTGGGCAGTTTTTTCTAAATTTTGTCGACAATTTGTTTAACACATGTTTTACGTTTTACTGAACACAATGTAAACAGTAGGCAATAATAGACAATGATCAATAAAATTTAAAATTAAAAAAAAATTTTTTTGTTTATTTTAATTTCAATTAGTATGTAGATGGTAGATTAAATCATTGAACTGTTATTTTATAACTTTCAAAAATACGTCTCCTAATCATCCGAGTTTAAAAAAATTAGGGATTGATTAAGCTTTCTAAACTTATCATCAGGCGCCCCTGATGCTCTGTATATGCTTTGCTTTATGCTAATAATGGATTCTTGTCGTTTACTTAAATTTTTACATATTACTGTTTTGCAAGGTAATTTTGGCGCCCTTCACATATGGCGCCCCGATGCGACGCGTCCTTTGCTTACCGTGTGGAGCCGGCACTGCCTGCACTAAGGTTACAAATACCTGTATAACGTGGAATATGCCTTCGGCTTCATATTTGGATCTCTCAATATTAGGGGCCTTAACTTTTGGCACCATGGCACCTCAATATAATATTTTAACAAAAATTAAGGGAAAGACAAGGACAGAAATTAGGACTAGTAGGTACTGTCGGTTTCTCGATATACCGAAATGACTTCTTGGATTTATTTACGCTAATCCGGTCGAAAAGAGCCATAAATTAAACTTAGAAAGCAAACTTGTTGGTAGACATTTGTTCACAATTTTACCTGAAAGAGTTATAAAAGAGAGAAACAATAAATAAAGGAACTTGACATGCATCAAGGCTTAACACCTTTTCGAGCGGATTAGCGTAAGTAAAGTCAATAAGTCATTTTGGTATATCGAGAAACCGACAGTATCTACAATAGTTTTTTTGTTTAATATCTGAAATAACATTAATTATTAATATTTTTATTCTGCTTTTGTAAAACATCTTTTCAGGAAGCACTATCAATCGCTACTCAAATTCCTGAACTTCATTTTAAGCCGCTTGACCTTGAACAATCACTATTTATTCCGTTTCTACGCATGTGATATTTAACCACTACTTTGAAGTATCTACGCCACTCTATGACCTAATTCCGACAACTTAAATTTTATAAGGGCCCCTAACATATTAGTTGTCCCGGGCCTCGCATTTTCTCTGAAAGGCCTTGGGTGTAGTAAGTACTACCTAATCCGACTATAAATGACTATAAATTAGTAATGTATTAGTATTTGATTCGCCTATACCTAATAGGGTTTGCGCTGCCTGGAAGTGCAATGTGAGCAATTGCCTCACATCAGCGACTTATTTCTTGTAGCTAAACGCTTATAAGATCTAAGTATGATTAGTGCTATGATGCATACTTGACACTTGACGGGCATAAATTAAGAAAAGATACCTAACAGTTAACAATAGAAATATTTGCAGGTGTTTTACAAATAACTTATGCCTATAGAGAAAGGGGGTGAAAAGAATCGTATTGGAATATTTTATAGGAAATAAGGTAAGTATTTAGATATAGCTAAAAGCTAAAGGTATACAGCATTTTGTTTACTTTCAATATATAAATCATAAATCGTACAATGAATGAATTGCTATAAAAGTTGTGTGTTCTAATATTTTTTATTTTAGTAGTATTTCACTTTCTTTTAGTAGGTATTAGGTATACTGCGTTTCACGTTATTCCGAATTGACTTCATAGCTTTACTTACGCGATTTACAATAAATTGGGTTGAAAAGGGCCATAAATTAAACTTCTTTAATTCTTCCGGGTAAAATTTTGAACAAACGTCTAAGGTGGCTCTTTTCACACTGATAGTCCATATACATAAACCTTCTTTACTCACTAGCGACGTTAAAAGGCCCTCTTGGATCAATAAGTGAGGTCTACTGGTTCGAAGAGGTTGCGGACGGTTTTTTGGTAAATTTTTAAATCGTACGGAAAGAGACGGTTTGGCAAAAAAATTGGATAGTTTCGAGAAGCGGCTAAAGTTTCGGACGGTAGAGTGGCGGGCCCGCAACCTGCAGGTCGACCAATTCTAATAGCTTTGGCCAAGACGCAATTTTAAGGATTCGTAATTTGGCTACGGGGCTAAATCGGGGTAGCGCACAACGGAAAATTATAGATAAACCTCGCAGATTCATAAAAATGTGTTAATTAACGAAATTAATTCTGTATTTGACGCCGATAAAAAAAAGAACCGATTTTTGAGCAAAAAGTATAAGGTACTTGCGCGTGCTGATAAACGGCGACAGGTTAAGGGCCGTAGGCCCGCGCGAGAGCCCGTAGGGCCGAGCGGAGGCCCGCAGGGCCGACCTAGAGCCATTGGCCCGAAGGGCCAATTTAGCTCTAGTTCTGTAAATAAAGCCAAGAAGTCGTTTAGAAATAACTTGAAACTTACAGTGCACGCGTTGGTCTAGTACGGATGGTTAGTGCAGGTAAAACGTAAAACTGATCCGGAGGGCAATTCGGAATTTGACCAAGGAGGCTAGGGAACAATCTGCCTAAATGTATTTCTGCTCCAATTAGGTTGGGAGACGAGGCTACTAATCTGCTAAATCTCGTTGCGTTGTTCATCAGTCATCACTAAATGATAACAGAAACATTACCATCAGATATGTAATAAATATAAGAGACAAAGAGCCCAAATAAACGCAAGCGGATGTTTGCAGACAATATACGAAGACGAATCAAACAAATTTGAAATTATAGCCACACAATTCAAAATTTGAAATGCTTGATGATCCAGTCACTTTTCTAAACTTTCTACTAGAAATGAAATGGAAATATTCCTATACAAACTTGTTGGCATCGTGGTTTTTCCAAAAGCACCCTTAAATTTCAAATAAGTATAGCAAAAGATATCTAGTAGATATTCTTTGGTACTAAAAAGAGTAGGTAATTGTTTATACTAGTAGTAGGTAGGTATCTACCTGTTGCATGCCTATTATACAGAGTGCCAGTTAAATTGTTCTTAAAATCGTAATAACCAAATATACCATCAATTCTTTCTGAGAAATATTATAATTGCCTTTTCACAAAATAACCGAATTTACTCAATGTTTTATTGTGTGGTGCTATATTCAGGGCGATTCTGATCGTTGTAGCAACATTGCTATGCGTATTTTTAAAGAGATCTTGTTAAGTTATAACCATATCTTTAAAAATGGTATTCAGGTTGCCAAAAGTTAGCAAGATGGTATGTCAGATTTAGCCAGATCTGGTTATATCATAGCAATCGCATTTTGGTACTTGCTGTGAAGTGAACAAGGTTGCTAACTTGTGAAAAATTGCCGATAATCCGTTATTTATTGATTTTAATTTTAATTTTTTTGAAGAAATTTATTATGTCTAGGAGCGAGAAGTTGATTATTATTAGAAACTTAATTTTAATACTAACATCTACCTAACTCTGCAGAGTGAATATTCGCGTAAAACTCAGAAGACACAATTATCAGATATCAATTTGGGTGTAAGTCGAATAATAAATAAAATTAGCAATATAGGGCCAGTGTTTCAATGATGGTTTAAATTAAATTTGGAAATAATTATTGTTCTTCAAACATTTTTTAACTCGTAAACTAAGATCATAACGAAGTTTATTGTACGTTAAATTTACATGTAGGGGAGGTCGAGGTCAATTGTAACAATTTTTACACTTTAGTTTGTAGGATCGAAACTAATAACTTTTTCCGGTCGAAATTTGGTAAGAATGTAAACTGAACCTTCATCTAAAAGATAAAATATGTATAAGTTCATTAAAAAATTAATTAAAACAAAGAAAATTAAATAATGCTCATAAAGTCGCTGTTACAATTAAACCCATGGTCGGGGACAATTATAACACCCCATGGGGGCAATTGTAACACTAGTGATTTGGCGCAAATGATAAAAGTAAACATGAAAAACAAATGCTATAATGTAAATACATGTAAAACGATAACAAAAATTAGTTTTTCAATATTCAGAAAAAAACACGTAAAAAATAGAACATATTTTTAATTATCGGCACAATTTAAACAGAAATAGTACAAATTATCCATTGTTATCCATTGTGTTTAATTTTTTCTGGCGATATTCTTTAACATTTGCAAGGTAATTTCCAAAATTCTACAAAAAACAATTTTTTAAGAAGGTCATATGTGGTCAAAGCTAATATACCTTGCTAAATTTGACTCCCGGCAATTTGTTACAATTGTCCCTAATGCAGTTTTTTATACTGTGGATACTATTATAACAAACTGTAATTAATTTAATTAAAAATGCATTATACATTAAAGAAACAACTTCGTAGGCAATACTTTGACAAGATTAAATCAATTTTAATCTTAATAAAATTAGCGCAAACTCAAAATTAACAACTTCCAAAATTATGGTGTTGTCATGCTGTATAATATAAATCCAAAAAACTTAAGAACGCGTGGTGTCAGCATCATGAAATTACTTTGAGATGTCGGGCATGGTATTTGAAATGTTGCAAAATAGGTTGCTCACTTTTTCAAAAATTAGGATAAAAGTTATACCGCGCTAGGCTCTTTTTTATACGAAAAAAATTGATTTCCAATAAATTGAATCAAATTGATTCAAATAATTAAAAGTAGAAAAATGCATGATATTTGTTTTTTATACCGTAATAATAAATTATTTTTATACATAATACAGAGTGTATCAAAAAAATATAGCAACAAATAGGCCGAGGAGGCAAATTTATAAAGTTCAAGACGGCTCTGCGCAAACTCGATAGTCCTTTAAATGCGTTTTCTACAGCAATATTGTTAAAGCTAAATTCATAGCAATCATTGCTAAGATGCTGTAAACAGAATTCGAAGGATTCTAACCATATTGCTAAGATTTAAGAGTTCAGCAATATTGTTATCATAGCAAGATTCATAACTATATCGAACAGAATTGCCCTGATTGTAATGTAAATAACGATGTTCGCCCCTTGACGTCTTCTATTATCCTTTTTCTTTTGTTATATCGAATTTACTTATACCAGAATTACTTATATATAAATAAAAAAAATAAGAAATTTTACATGTAAATGCTTTCAAGGGTTAACAAAGCACATCAAGAAAGGGTCAATTCAATAAGAAATGTTCCTAATAGCTATATAATAGCTAATAGTACCTACTTATAATACCTAAAACAGGGCAGGATCTTGTTAAAATTTTGAAGTATCGTAGGTAGAATATCAAAATCACACAGAAAACACCTAAATATTAGTTAAAAACTTTTTTCCAAAATAATAGTAACGGGTACGTTCTTTGCTAGCTTAAACACGTGCTTAATTTCTATTATCAATACAAATTCAAAAAATCTGATTTGATATTGGTAAATACTTCGCTAAATATTTCGTAGTTCCATCGTTCCTAAGATAAGATTTTACATCAACCGGAAAATAACTCGCAGTTAAGTACACCATTAGATTATTTCTAATTAGCTAAATTACATCTGAAGTCAAGTGATGTTTGCTTGAACAAAATGATGGTGTTGGAAAGGATATAATTACATCAGTCAGCAATTATAGATTCGACTCGAAGATTTGAAGGTTGTGGTTTAATTAATTTACTTAATAAACAATAAACTAACTGATAATAAAATCCCTATGTGTCAATAATAATTACTTATGACCGGACATAGATCTCGCTTATATTAGGTACAGAGAGAGGCGGTATAGTATAGATCGAGAGTTGGTTAAATTAATAGAAATAATCCTTGAGTTATGTCTAAATAAATTCTAAAAACCTCTAAAAATAACAAAATTATGGTTTTTAATTTTTGGTTATTATTGGCTTCAGAAGTATCAAAAGTACCGAGGTATCGAAAGTATCGAGGTATCTATCGAAAGTGTCAAGGTATCGAAAATATCGAAAGTGTTGAGGTATCAAAAGTATCTATAGATATATTGAAACTATCGCAGATTTCGAAGGAAACCGTAGTGTAAACAAACATTGTGTATCAAGGAAATTGTTACTTTATTCGATATTACCCCGATACTTTTTATACTTTTGACATTTCGATACCTTCAATACTTTCAAACTAACGATACCTCGATACTTACAGTACCTCGGTACTTTCGATACCTCGATACTTTCCATATGTCGATACTTTCCATACCTCGATATCTTCGATACCTCGATATCTTCGATACCTCAATACTTTCGATACCTCGATGCTTTCACTACCTCAATACTTTTGATGATGCCTTCAATACTTTTGATACCTCGATATCTTAGATACCTCGGTACTTGCAATACTTTCGATACCTCGATACTTTCCATACTTTGATACTTTCCATACTTTGATACTTTCCATACCTCGATATCTTCGATACCTCGATACTTTCGATACCTTGATACTTTCACTACCTCAATACTTTCGATGATGCCTTAAATACTTTTGATAATACCTCGATATCTTCGATACCTCGGTACTTGCAATACCTTCGATACCTCGATACTTTTGATACCTCAATACTTTCGATACCTCGATGCTTTCACTACCCCAATACTTTTGATGATGCCTTCAATACTTTTGATACCTCGATATCTTAGATACCTCGGTACTTGCAATACTTTCGATACCTCGATACTTTCCATATGTCGATACTTTCCATACTTTGATACTATCCATACCTTGATATCTTCGATACCTCGATACTTTCGATACCTCGATACTTTCACTACCTCAATAATTTCGGTGATGCCTTCAATACTTTTGATAATACCTCGATATCTTCGATACCTCGGTACTTGCAATACTTTTGATACTTCGATACTTTTGATACCTCAATACTTTTGATATCTCGATACTTTCGATACCCCGATACTTTCAATACCTCAATACTTTTGATACTTTTGAATAGTATCGTTACGGTCGATACTTGATAGCTAATTTACGGTATCGCCGTAGTATTACCAAGGTATCCTAAGTATCGAGGTATTGTTAGTTTGAAAGAATTGAAGGTATCGAAATATCAAAAGTCAAAAGTATAAATAAAGTATAAGAAATAAAAAGATCAGGGTATAGGTAATATCGAAAGTAAAACAATGTCGTTTCTTGATACACAGTTTCCTTCGAAATCTTCGATACCTACCTAAATACTTTCGGTACCTCGATGCTTTCAATACCTTAATACTTAATACTCTCGATACGTCGATACTTTCGGTACTTCAATATTTTCGATGCCTCGATACTCTTGATATTCGATATCTTCGATACTTTTGATACCTCAATATCTCAATACTTTTAATACTTCAATACTATCGATATTACTTCGATACTTACGATACCTCGATACTTTTGACATCTCGATACTTTTGACTCTTGGTATCATTAGGTGATACTTCCAAAAGTATCAATATTTTGAATAATATCAATACTTTGCGCAGCCCTAGTGATAGGTACCTATAATCATAGAGGAAAGATATAAAGAGACCCGAAGCTTAACTAATTTTTAAGCATCCTAGTCGAAATATTTTTTTAATATCTTTGTAAGAGCAACAAAGAAAGGGATAAAAACATGGAAAACGTTTGTGAATTATCGTGCCCAATTTGAACATTACCATCTTGTATTTTGAAGTTTGGATAACCTTCTCTATTGTTTTTTTGATTGTTACTTATATATTGCGAACAAGATTTATGACCGCAAATAGGTAAATATATTTACTCCGACGGTCTTATAGTAGGGTCCTTGCTATAATCGATCAAAAATGTTTAGTCTTGTTATAATATTTTGGGATGCCACCCTGCTCCTGCTTAGTCTGAAAAGCATCTCCAGAATGTTTTTAATTTTTCACAAATCAAGGAGGTAATGAAATTACGTTTCGGTGCAAAATTTCGATGCTCTCATTCCTCAAAGTTTGTCGATGTTATACAGGGTGTTTGCGGTGTTCTCTGTATCCTTTTAAAGTGCGATAGTAATACAGGTCAAGAGACGTCGATAAACCTTCATAAGTGAGAAGAATTTAGAATCTTTTAGTTTTCACATCAGTAAACGATTAATTTGTTAAAAAAATATAGTAATCTACTAGTACTTAAGTAGCACTGTCTACTTCAATTATAATTTTTTTACTATTTAGGGAAGACCCGGCTTGCACCAGATTTCGGAGATCTTCGATAGCGAAATTTTCGGTGTTGTACATCATGGTCTTCACACAGCCCCACAAATAAAATTCAGCGATGTTAGGTCTGGAGATCGAGAAGATCAAGGAACTATATAAGGTCAAATTGTACTATCATAAAGTTCAGGGCAGGTTCAACGTTAAACCTGCATTTGCATTAAACATTGACAATGGTTTCTATATATTATGGTCTCAGCTTGGTTCACACCGTTGAACTTGCTTTGACTTTGAGCGAGAATGTACAATCGACAATCGATCCTAAATAGTAGATTACTAGATTGTTAAAATCGTTTACTGATGTGATAACTAAAATAATTCATGTCTCGCTTATGAGGAGACTTTTACTACGGTGTATTATGGTTTATCGACTACCTTTGACTTGTACCATCGCCAGAGATACAGAGAAGACCGTAAACACCCTGTATAGATATTCCTACTATAGATACCGATCTGTGTACTGAGGTTATACGCAAACACCCTGTAGACTTAAAAAGATTAGCCAAAAACCACCACCTTCTTTAGATATATAAACTCTTCACTCTTCTTATTAGCTTGTTATCGAAGTTTTAAAGGTAATTATAAAGAGGGATGAAAAATGCAATTCTTCTCGAGAGCATTTCGAATTTTAATTAAAGTAATAATTATATTTAAGCGTCGTATATAATTAAACTCGTATAAGTATAATACAGGCACCATAAGTATATAAAAATTAATGATCATTATCCACACATATATAGGTAGTACACCTAATTTTATTTTAAAATTTTATAGCTCGAAGCAAGCTCTCTATATTTACCGAGCCAAAAAAATTTTTTGTTTAGAATACGAAATTAAATTCGAGTCGATTCTTTTAATTAGATTTTTTTAATATAATGAAAACTATCAGCCTGTCCAAAATGTTTCAAGTTAATGAGCATTATATGTGTATTTATTTATAAATACTGTACATAGTATATTGTGGCGCATATAGATTATAAAGTGGAAGATATCAAGAACCATTAGCACCGTCTTCTTCATCTATTAATCATGGGATACTGACCCAAGACCGCCTTCTTTATAAATGATGTGTAATTTACAAAAGATTACACGCTTTATAACGTATATACTACATATTAAATCACTCACTAATCGATTTTCATTTGCTCGTACATTTAAATAAAATGGACACTTAAATTATCTTTTTACCATAACGCTGTTTTGGATGTAGTATCGCGGCCGTTTGTTTGAAAAATTGTGTAAATCCACCTTTTTTTCCGTAAAATTGTGTATTATACGGGGAGTTTTCAAATGTGTAGGAAATTGAGAAAGTGTTTCTGCCTCTGAAATAAAAAGTTTCAACACAACACGATAAGATAACGTGTTAACCCTTAATCCACACTTATGGCCAGTCCCACTAACTCTGATTAAAGAATGACAATGAGTTGTCATGGCAATTCATTGATTAACTGCCATTGACCATGATTCAATTCTTTAGAGTTGGTGGAACTGGCTCTTAGGACTAATAGAAAAGGAAAAATTTTAAATCTCCCCCTATTAACTCTTTACGGCGAAAAAGTAGAAAAACTTAACAAAACATCGTAAGAGAGACACAAGAAAAAAGGGTTGGATTCAACATCCTGGCCTTATACTTTGAACAACATGAAAGGGGAGCAAGGACCAAGTCAGCTGAGGGAAATTTTAAATTTTCATTTGCTACCACTCGCGCCAACTAGCGAAATATTTTGCGTATAAATGTACCGTACGCGGTACGCCCTTTTAAGGCTGTTTAATCTCTTTGCGGATATACTTTATACCAAGGTACATCAGGTTTAATTGCCTAAGCTAAATTAATGACCAAATGGTAGAATGATGACCCATTATTTTTTAAATGTTTTTCCATTCTATTTTCGCACGATTCTAAACTTAAACTATAATCTACGTCGATTGTTAGAGCCAAAGGTTTAAACAGAGAAAATGTTAATCACTTTTTTGATATCTTTGAAAAAATATGCGACAAAAAGGGGCTTGAAGCGACAAGAATATTTAACGTTGACAATAGTGGTCTCTCTACTGTTCAAAAACGTTGCCAAAGTTAGTAGAGCAGAAAGGTAAAATGCAGATCGGAGCAGTTACCATCGGTCAGCGGTGAACGCGGTCCGGTCAATTCATGCCGCCTATGATAATATTTAAAAGAAATCGGGTGTCTCGACGAGTTAAAAAGTGGTGCTCCTGCTGGAAGTTTAGTAAAAAGCTTATTCATTAGAAGTCCGGTACCCGTTTCATCCACTTCCACAACTCGAAGGCTTCTAAGCCGGCGCAAGAAGCTGTTGAGCTAACAAGTACTTCCTACAAAAATTCATCGACATACATCGACATCAAAGCGAAATAAAACCAGTAAGACCAGCAAGACTTGCAAAACAAATGAAAAATCCTGCAATAACAAAAAAACTAACACGAACAAGACCTGCACACCTAAAACTACTCTGCAGAAAATGGTTTTGTAAAATATCCAAACTGTAAAAGTGTAAAAAGTGGGAAAGTAACCCTCTAGTGAAAAATGTAGCATTCTCCAAAATGTTTGGGATTATTATTGCGGTTAAGGCTGGTCAGTCCAGTCCAGAATTTTCTCTATTGATAATTTGGGCAATTTTCTTTCGAGCATCTTCTCCTTTCCGAGAATGCTGTGACGCTTCTTGTGAAAGCATCACAGTGTAGCAGAAGGAGATCAATTGGAGTTTCTTTTGCATATGCACATTCTCTGCATAGTGAGTCTTGTTCTAGTCCCATCGTATACAAGTGCTTTTTATGATGACAATTGTTCCGTTATTAGTGCCGTTGGCAGTCGTAGCTCATCTCTGCTTATATTCAGAGTATAGAACAGTACAACTTTAGAATGGCCCTGTCCAGGAGTTTCCCTCCAGTGTTTAATATGCCACTTCGCCAGTAGTGGCTTTATTTCTTTCTTTGCTATTTCATAGGGAATGCCAAGGGCTGGTTCTGGTCCAATGGATCTTATTTTGCTGCCTTCTTAAGTCAGACCGTTCACTTTCTCGTTCCCTAGTATCGTATGTCGGCATGAGCTGGCACCCATACCAAGTTTACAAAATCCCCCCCCTCCTAGCTTGCTCAGTCTGCGGATGCAATCCGTTACTAGTCCGGACCCCACCTCAAAGACGTTTGGCGCTTTACGGGCTGCTTGACTGTCTGATACTCCAAAGATTTTTTGTTTCTGATAATCTCGATCTAATAGTATTAGCGCACATGTTAGAATGGCGTAAATTTCTGCTTGGAAGACCGTTGCTTGCTCCTCGAGAATTAAGCTTACCCCTTGCCTCAAGTTGGCGTCCCCGACGATTCCAGCTCATGTGCCTGTTAGGTTTTTAGAGCCGTGTCTGTGTAGAAAACAAGTCCATTCATTGCAATCCCATTCTATCCTTGCGGAATTTTAATTTCGTGGGTTTTTTCGATGGTATATGCTCTGGTTATTCTATCAGACATCATACTAAAGATGGGATATTCTGCTATCTCTCTTAGGATTGAGGCTTGTCCTCCCATGTCCTTACACACTCTTTTGTTGGGAGGAGGGAATTTTGAATCTGTATAAGTATCCCTTAATGTTTTGGAACGTTTGGGATACTAGAATGTACCTACCTATTATACTATAATGATAACGAATGGTCCAAATTAGAAAACTGGTTTCATAATTTGGACCAATATAGTTTGTTAATATACAGGGTGTAAACTTGAATCGTGATCATAGGATTTAACATGGGAGAACAAAGTTCTGTAAATATTGGCTCCCTTAATTATTTTACAGCAAAGTACTAAAAAACAATTTTTTAAAGAATAAGAAGCTTCTTTTGATACAGTTCTAAGATTTTTAATTAATTCAGCCGTTTTCGAGAAAATGAAGGAAAATTATTCAGTTAATAACTGTTTCTCGCGCTAGCCTTGATTTTGACGCACGTCAGATTTTCAATTTGTCAAGGAATGTACAGGCCGGAATAGTACCGATTGGTTTAAAATTCTCCACATCCTATTTTATAATTTTAGTTAGCATATTTCCGTCAGACTTGTTTGGTTGGCGTAGCTGTATTTGAAATGGATTATCAAGGCTAACGCGAGAAATGGAAATTATCTGAATAATTTTCCTTCATTTTTTCGAAAACGGCTGAATTAATTAAAAATCAGAAGAAGCTTCTTATTCTTTAAAAAATTGTTTTTTAGTACTTTGCTGTAAAATAATTAAGGGAGCCAATATTTACAGAACTTTGTTCTCCCTTGTTAAATCCCATGATCACGAAACATGAAATTCAAGTTTACACCCTGTATGTATGTTTATTTTATTTTTAGTTTATTCAATGTAATTGCAATTTTTGTGTTTAAAAGACTGCACAGTTTCCGATATTGGGATATTGTTATTTATATTTTAGTTGTAGCTGTGGTTTTCAAAAAAAGAAAGAAACTGGTTCAAATTAAGCAACCTTCCCCCAATAGTATATCTACACATTACACATCATGCCATTGCAATTCTATATATTATGTTAATGTATGTTTTATTAAAACCCGCTATAATTACTATTTTTGTCATTCAAAATGGTAACAAATTGATAAGCAATAATTGGATATTTATATTCAAATAAACATTCAGAACGATAAAACACGAACATAATTTGCAATAAGTATAGATATAGTATAATACCTCTAGGTACTACTATAATTAGTAATATTAAGTATACAATAGTATCTATTATTTTTTATTTATTATTAATTTGTTGATTATTTAAAAGTTTAAATAAGTAGGTAATACGTAGGTATTGCTCAAAAGAATCCCTAATGAACATACACCTTAAATTAAATCAATAGCACAGCCCATCCGCTGGTTTTGATAATAACGTCAATATTTACCCAAGTTTGAGCCGAATAACGTTTTAATGGTTTGACGGACAATAAACTTATTATTTTAATTGAAAAAAAAATTATTTTTTAAATAATTATGTAACACATAAAATAAACAATGAAAATTTATTACTTTAGATTGTAAAAGAATTTACTAATGGGGTAGTCAAAATTATATATAATTTAGAGAGGGTGTCATTATCTCGACGACCATTGCGATATCTTAAGAATTTGGTAATATTTCTTCAAATGTACGTATTTCTATTCTATATAAGTATGGCACAATCTATAAAAGCAATAGATAACCTTCAAGAAAAATAAATAATCTAACAACTTACTATAAACATTTTATTGCTATAAGTCACAAGTTTGAAATTGGTACTTACGAAAACAATTAAAAAGGTGAAGGAGTTTAAAAGCAATTTTTATAGTACCTATGCCTCCCTACCTACCTAATAATTATTTAATTCGGATCATTTCTGTGTCATAAGTCTTATCGGTTATGCACCCCGAGCGTTACACGCCGATTAATACTGTTCGGTCTGTTGCGCGTTCTCAAAAAAAATCGCCTTACCCGACTCAATATGCAGAATGCAGATGTACGAGTATGTCGGATACATAACATACACAAGGAATAAGAGTGGTCCCCATACAGAACCCTGCGGCGCTTCGCTGGTACCGCTCCACGGAAAGAGCCTCCACTCAGGAACCCGGTCGAGTGCCTTAGCGAAGTCCATTCATACTTCCCCGTTGACTGCTTGCGTCAATATATTCGTGCGACAAAAGATTTTTAATTTTCCCAGAACAAATGCACGCTGATGATTTGTAACAACTTTTTCTTAAAGTAAGTAGAAAAGCATTTCCATCGACCTGCGCTTCAATTTTTACCGATGAAAAATCGACAGATGTAAGCGACGAAGTTGTGCGCGGAGGCCCAACTTGAACGTATCCGCCAGACAATTAATTGGAAGTCTCTACATCCCTTCTGCATCTGATACTATTTCTGACTTTTAGAAGAGAGAACTTTCGGCGGTAAAAATGAGCGAATATGTTTAAAGAGAGACTTCGATTCACGAGTTTCTCCCCATATTTTATTTACTTTTAGCAGTTCTTCTGATTCCGCTGAGGTCTCTGGTCATTAGAGTAGACTCGGTGAGCACGAAAGCTCGTTAAGCTTCTACGTTTCAATTTTTTCCACAGGCTACATTTATGCTTGGTTGGTGCAATTATATGCCTTTGTTGAAACATTCTATTTTGGCGTACTATGTCCTTACTTTTAGAATAGTGTTTCTTTGAATGTTTTCCGTTGTATAAATTGGTGGAGTTTTAACTACATCTCATTTGTGCAGTTCAGTAAGTCATTCCACGCGAAAGCAGCTAAATCACTCGAAATCCCATCGTAGTCAGTCAGTCATAGAGCTCTTATGGATGATTTTGACCGAACTAACATAATGTCAAAATTTCGAAGCCAATAGAATATCAGTATTCCATTTGACCACCTGCGAGCTTCGAATTGTAGTTGGATCACCCCGTAGTTAAGTTGTTGACATGGTAAACGATTATTTGGCAACTATGTTCCATAAATATTAAATAATTGTAAATTGTAAATAAAACTCTTCTAACCGTCCGTAATATCGTTAACAGCTTTTTAAAAACAATTTACTTAAGCGAGTCGCAAAACTTTATTTATATCCACAGGTTTATTATGTCATTGAGCTTCATGCAACTGCATTTTTGCTCTTATAGTTATTAGCAAATGCTATAATTTAAAGCTTAAAGGTAATAAACATGTAATATTGTTACATCGATGGTTATTAAAGTTCATATTAGATTAACAACAAAACCAGCATATCTGAGTAATTAACAGGTTAGTATAAAGGTATTTACGGAGCCACAACGCCCATCCTATAAATGTTAAATCAATATTGATTTAAACGATCCCGAGAATCACTTTTAGACTTAATATTATCAATATTAACTTTGTTTTAACATTACAGGTCACAGTTTAATTATTTTTTTAAATTAATTAAGCAGTTTCAATTTCGATTTTTACTGGATTTATCGTATCGTCCAGATGTAATACCCAACTTGTGATGTGAAAACAAGTTTGTTTGCTGCTCAATGTAACTAAATCTCACGAAGTCTGTAATGTAAAAAAGATATGCTATACAGAGTGTTTCGAATTCGAGAAGGTGATAGATAAACGTATCTGGATCATTTAAGGAGGGGGAGCAAGTTGCCTGCCACTTAGGCCACTTAGGCCACTTAATCGGGCCTATTGTGTATTTCCTCCAAGCGGTCTACCCGTGCCCATCAGATCTCGAGCCATCACATAGAATTCCAGGATTCTGGCGGCAGGGGTGGTGCTTATACTGGCCATGTCGAACCAGAAGTCCCCCAATACGGATCTTCTTATCGACGTTAGGGCTGGACAGTGACAAAGCACATGCTCAACCGTTTCATCTTCTAGTTGGCGTCCACGACATAATAGGATTATCTACACCAAGCCCAGTGTGTGAAGGTGGTTGTGTAGTCGACAGTGTCCCTGCAATTGTTCATAGATTAGTTCGAAACAGCTGTAGACAGTGTTTTGTCAGCTTTTTAGAAGCCGGTAAAGCTCTTTTGCTTTGCTGTGGCCCAGGGCCACAGAGAAGGCCGTTTGAACATTTCTTGGCCAGTTCGTCTGCTCTATCCTTACCCTCATTTCCTTGATGTCCTTTGACCTAACATGCAGAGTAATAAAAACATTGTTTTTCGATATCTGATTCAGCAGCTCCATGCACTCCTTCAGAAGACTAGAGGTTGCCTTACAGGTGTTTAAGGCTTGCAAGGCAGCTTTACTGTCAGTCGATATCAGTAAGTTCCATATCTGACGGACCATAGTCCCATCCCCGCAGCCGTAGGACTGCTTTTGTTGCCATCTCCTCCACATACGAGGGGGGACCCATAAGTTCCGGGAATTATGCTGTGGTGGGGAGGGAGAGTGGGGGAACCTATTATTTGACCACATGTCCGTTAGTGTCACGCCACCTGGCGTCAGTGTGCAAAGTTGTGTCGCTGTGAGTGCATCGGTTCGGCTGCGAGATTTTTTTTAGTAAAACAACTGTTTACATTTCGGCAAAAACGTAATGGCAGATTTTGTTTCCTGTTGGGGAAATCGGCCGCGGAAACTATTGTAATGCTTAAGACTGCTTATGGGGATGCTGCCTTAAGTAAAACCAGAGTTTACGATTGGTTTTCACGTTTTAAAAATGGAGAAATGTCTATTGAAGACCAACCTCGTTCAGGACGCCCCTCAACGTCAAGAACTGATGAAAACGTCAACAAAATCAATGCCCTCGTTCGTGAAGACCGTCGCCGAACCATTGATCAACTCTGTGAGATGTCGGGAATGTCATGGAGTTCAATTCAGAGAATTTTATCCAAAGATTTGCACATGAGAAGGGTTGCAGCCAATTTCGTCCCGCGCCTTCTCACAGACGTGCAAAGGGAGCGTCGACTTCAGGCATGTTTTGAGCTTCAAAATCAGCTCGAAGAGGACCCTGAATTTTTTTCCAAGGTGATTACTGTGGTGATGAATCGTGGTGCTATGGATACGAAAAGCAGCAATCGAGCCAGTGGAAGACAGCTGGCTCTCCTCGTCACAAAAAAGCTCGCCAAGTGAAGTCAAACATCAAGACAATGCTCATTTGTTTCTTCGATTGCAGAGGTGTTGTGTACGCGGAGTTCGTTCCCCCAGGTCAAACTGTCAACCAGAAGTTCTACTTGGAGGTTGTGAAAAGATTGAGAGAGAGTATCCGGAAGAAAAGGGCAGATCTTTGGTGCACAGGCGACTCGTTCTTCTATCATGACAACGCGCCGGCCCACACCGCCCTTTCCGTAAAGCAATTTTTGACCAAAAACGGCATGACACCGATTGTCCACCCCCCATACTCACCGGATCTAGCTCCCTGTGACTTCTTTTTGTTCCCCAGACTCAAAAAGAATATGAAAGGAAAGCGTTTTGCCACTGTGGAAGAGGTGAAACAAAAATCGCTGGAAGGCTTAAAGGACATCCCGATGAGTGAATTTAAAAACTGTTTTGTACAATGGAAGAATCGTTTGGAGAAGTGCGTTGTGGTCAATGGCGAATACTTTGAAGGTGATCAAAATTTGATGTAAAAATATTGAGAAATAAAGAAATTATGACGAAATTCCCGTTTTTGTTGGGTCCCCCCTCGTATATGTAGATGTAGCGGAGACAAACGAATATTTCCATTTCTATCAGGGTTCAGAACCAAATTTAGATAGAAAAAAGAAGTGAACGAAACGTTGCTCCAAACGACATCAAGTTACTGATGATACTTTTAAGTTTGTAAGTTGCCTTTTTTCTTTATCCTGACGGGCCAGTCCGTCCCTACCCAAATTTTCGGGAGTTGTAGTTCTTTACGTGCGAAACTAAATTAATTGCTTCTCTGTTTCGTGAATTTTCATTGGCTAAATCATATTCGATGAAAAATGTTTACGTAATAAAGCCTTTTGGGCCTGGTTGTAATTTTAATTAAAAACGAAAATTAAAAAAAAACTTTCTTGAAGGCATCCGAAAGAGCTTTTTTAGTTTTAGTATCAGTATGTAAGTAAGGTAAAAGTTCGTCCAAATGTAGCTATTCTACATCGTGATAATTACATTCTATATAGGCAGAACAAGATTAACGATGTTCTACAACGCTGATATTAAGTAGCAAATATCCCCTAAAAGTACAAAGCGTCGGTAGTTTCCATCCTTTATACAGCAATTGTCGTTCCATTAAATAAGAAAGATAAAGTACAAGAAGACGCCATAAATGATTAACGAAAGTTGCCTACTTCTGTCAGAATCTGGGGAAACGCCATCGACGTTAAACTGCTAAGTTGTTTTTGCATGCGGAATTCTGCAATTTGTGCGCGGTTTGTGCTGCTGATTGATAGTTTAGCTTGTCACCGCGAAAACGATATAGAGAAATTTCCATTAATTTCTGTCCAAAGTTTGTTTTATTGACGTTTGAATGTTTAGCAATGACTCGAATTACTTCACTACGCCACACCGCCTGTTATGCGAAGGAATTTCAATTGTACAAAATTAAAAACGACTACCTCAATTAATTATTTTCTAAATAGTATTACTCAAAGTGACACAGTAGCACCACACGGAACATTATTTTATGTTATTCATAAAATTTAAATTTTTTTCAGTAATTACGTATCATCTTTATACTCTCTATAGTGCAACAAAATTCAAAATAAGTGGCGAGAAGAATATTAAAAGAAAACCCATACCTTTTTATCCATCATGAAGTTGACTCTTGTAGACGAATCGACTTCTAATTAGGAAAGATAATTTGCAAACTAATTACAAATAATTTTTTAGAATAAATTTGGGCTTTAAATTTGGCTCCTACGCCAGCAGAAAGCTTAGTAGGTACGTCGTGAAAAAAGCGACTGAAACGATCACAAAGCATCAGTTAAAGTTAAACTAAGAGTAAAATTAGAAAACGTTTTACCTAAAGACTAAAACGAAAATCGTTATTAAAGTTTTGAAATTATTTTCCTTCTAGAGGTTCCCTAGTAAGGGCATTTCACCTAAGTCAGTCGGCTCTTCGTACATCCTTGTCCTGTTATGAGTCCGCCTGCAGTTCTGTCCCAACAAAGAAGACTAAACCAAGCTGCTCGAATGGATTCTTCGAATAGTTACCGGTCCGTAGTCCAGGAGAAGCAGAACTCAAGGTAGACTGATGTCTCAGTGCCGAGGAGGTTCACAGCCTCTCTCGGACACTTTCTTTTTCTTTAAAAATTCTTCTCCCATGTGAATCTTCCTACGACTTGATTCCAATAAGTCAACTGACCTGGCAAGATCCTTCTCCGCCATTCTCCTTCTTAGTTCTGCTTCTTCAAATTTAAATTTATATATAAAGAGTTTCTTCGTTCCTTGTGAGAAGGTTCTGGTTTTGAACACTTGCGCTTATCTCAGCATATATTCTCTTCTCTTTTTATTTTTGCTCTTGGAGCTGTAAAAACAAAACAATAGAAACTTATTTACGGCTTATATAAGAAAGCTTACCTTGCTGTGTTGGAATATTTTCTTCTATAAGTGTCTGAACGCCTCAATTAAGAACAAGAACATAATATTTCAGTTTAGCAATGACATGGAAGTAATAATTGTAGTGTGGTGTTGGAATTTCCCATTTCTCCAACGGTACAACATCTTGGTGATTGGTGCTTGACCGGGCTATAAAAGCAAAAAATGCTTACCTTTTTATGAAACTTGTTTGATATCAGCAGGTTATCACACCACTAGTATTTCCTGAAACAGCAAGCATAAAGCTTGTACCTGCTTCAACTAAAATACCCTCTTCTGTTATTTCGTACAGGCCACTACCATCTAGTGCAACAAACTGTATCTAAATCCACAGCGCCACGGATCTCTATATCTGTTGCAGTATCTAGAATCTAGATATTTTTTATGATCCAAACGAGTTTTAAGAATATTGCTACTAGGCTTTTGTTTTCTTCTTATTGAGTGCATGCGATACTCTTCTCCAGCTGCTGCCAGAAAAACAAGGAGATAGTTCAACTTTGTACCGCTCCGAGATTTTATGCCACAGGAAGTTTCCAGGTTCGTTTACGTCTCAAATCTATTATTGTAAAATAATAACAATTTTAGTTTCTGAATAAGCAATAAAAAAAGTACAACTTTTGTCGTTTTTGCTTTCAAACTGTCGGCGGGAATCTCCATAGCATACACCAAACCACTGTGTGTCGCATCATGAAAGTGATATTACAGATATTAGCAGGCACCTTCCTAGATATATTCAAATGCTTGTTGGTGAGAATCTTTAGCAAACCGAAAGAATGTTCTGGAACATTGCTCACTTCCCTAACATTGTTCCCAGTGAAGAGTCCGGGAGGACATAATGCAGAGATATACCGAAAGGAGCGGATGCTGCTAAATGTTCAGGTTGTTGGAGGACCGCAGTCTAAAATACTTGACAGAGTAATTAGGTGGCCTGGGTCAACTCATGACAGCAGAATTTTTGAAAAAGGCTTGGCCAAATTAAAATTTGATGAAGAAAGAATCGACGGTTTCCTGCTAGGTGACTCGAGTTATACCCAAACAGCATTGTTAACTCCTGAGACAGCAGCACAACATCGCTACAATAAGAGCTCATAAATGAACAAGGGTCACTATAGAAAGGCCGTTTGGGATTTGGAAAAGGCAATTTCCGTGCTTAAGCAGAAAACTGCAAAATAAAATGGAAAATGTTACTAAAATAGCTGCATGTGCGGTTCTCTACAACTTAAGCTTTGCCCAAATCAATTTAATTAACGTGGACGATGTAGGACATGAAAATGTCCCGGATGATGATTTGGGACCAAACCAAAGAGAACATTCAGGGGGGGGGGACAATAAAAGAGGTATTTATTATTAGGCATTTCCAATGATTGCTTTTCATGAACTTTTCTGAATTATATTGGTCCCACTAGTTCCCAGGAAAGAACGATCAACTTCAACAGAGCCTTCAACAGAGCCTAATTACGGGGAAAGACTGAAATACAACGAGGAGCCGCCTCAAAGAAGGGTCTTGTGAGGGTACCTTATACACGTAGTCCGTGCGATTAAGCTGCATCCATATGGTTTAATTCCACAGGACCGTTGCACGACCAAGCAGTTTACCGTGTGTTCCTTCCTTTTAGAAGCCTTTTACTCCACGCAGGTTTACGATAGGGCTATTCTCAGCCCGACCCTATACAGGCAAAATTCTTGAGAATTGACAGTGCGTAATCTACAACAGATACGCACGCAAATTTACGCGTCGGTGAATTAGCTATCTCAAACACTTCTTCTAGTTTTCTTGCCCTCGCGTGTCTCTTGGTAGTTGATTGGGGATCTGAGTCTTAGTGATGGTGATAACAAAGCTAAACATGTAGAGGCAGAGAGTTCACGTAGTCCTGCAGTGCGTCTATGCTGTCAGCCACCTAGTAGGTTGGTACCTTCAATAGGGGTATGGGGTACAGAGGAAGATCAAATACGCCGTCTCTGCCTTCATTCAGCTCTTCACACATACTCCTCATCTTTTACTCTATTGTCGCGGGAACACAGCGAATGTTAAAGTGCATCAGTCAATGATGAACGATTTTAGCGGCAAATTTAAATCTAAATCTAAAATTCACGGGTTGAAAAGAGTTTCGTCTTAAAATTTCTAGAAAAAAGTCTTAAAGGGATATTTCATAATTTTTTTAAAAGCCGAGTTTTTAACCTAATTTACCATGGACCCCCTTATGCCGCGTTGTTCAAGTCCACCATCCGATAAATAATGAATGTTGCGTTAAAAGAATGCCAGTCGGTAATAGAGCATTCTAATTCAAATTTGATAGAATGTGTCCTACTCACCTTTTTGATGAGCTTTTGATGCCTATTATTACTACGCCGCCAAGAAAACAATTGAATCTTCTGCCAAGTCTGCCATCCAAAAACGATTTACAAGAAACTGAAAAACGCCGACTTGGATAACTCCCAATAAGTCTTTTTATTTGGACGAATTTACGATTATCGTAATGACATTTAACTAAAAAGTTCATTAATGCGAAAAGAATAACAATTTTTAATTAAAAGTGTAAATTACTTGTATAATAATTTGCAAAACAATAAATAGGTTAAGTAAATGAACATATTAAGTCGATTTAATATATTAGATCTTATTATTTAACCTTGTTATAAAATAATACCTACACATCATGAAGTCAAAACGTGATGATTTATTATTTAAATAAACTTATGAATGAAATGAAAATATTAAATTGTATTTTCCGTTTACCCAACGAATAATTATTAATTTTAAAGTGTGTACTTCAGAAGGGGTGCAAATTTTCTTAATTTACATAATATTCGAGTTTCGGAGTTTCTGCATCCTAACGCACACCGAGTGGTAACCATCAAAGTTGATCGTATAGGGAATAACATTGTATTGAACCGCGGCTCTAAAGTTAATCTATACAGATAAGAATGATATCAATATCAATACAAATATATAATTATCGTAGGTGCATCAAAAGGTAATAAGAATTAAGATTAAAATTGCCATTTTAATAAAATATTGAGTTTAAGGGGAACTCGCGCTCGAATGAATATCAATACTTTACAGCGATATAAATAGGATCGTAAGTGTATCACAAATATCATCTCTTTATTTCGTATAAAAAATTCTAATCACAGTAAACAACATATTCTTTAAAACCTTTACAAAAGTTAACACAAAGTAATATTGGAATAAATAAACCAGTCTCTAACATACTCTTCAACTAAACGTTATAAAATACATTTTAAATAAAATCAATGACTAAATCCCGTCTTCCATGCGGTGTCCTTCAAATAAGCCAATTGAGATCCACCCAATAAGTCCTCTACTAAATCGTAAAAACCAAGTTCACTGGCAATCCTATATTTCGTACAAACATCAGAACAACCCTTGACGATCTCTTTCATATTTTTTGTAATTGTGTCGCTAATTGCTTTTAAACTTAAAAATTTACGCGAAATATCGACAACTAGCGAATCGGTCAACAAAAAAGACGTTAAAAAGTTGTCCAAATAATTAATTTGGTTTCGCACGACAAACTGTTCAAACAAAACTAAAGACCAATCGACTTTGTACTTGTACGCTTCCACCAGAATTAAAGATTGGGCGAAACTGTAATTCATAAAAAGGTTATCAGCATATTAACTTTTAATTAATGGGGAAGAGCGTGGGAGAAGGCTTCAAAAAGCTTCTGAGGGTTAAACTGCTACTTACGTCAACTCCGTACAAATCAGAGAAATGATCTGTTTTTCATCAATATTTAGTATGCAAATAGCCTTGGCATTAGAGCTCAATCCTTTCAACAAAGATATCTGTAAAGCCAAGAGTTCTCCTTGCTTGGCCGAGTTCATGGCTTTAATTAACTTTTTCCCTTGCAGATGATATTCCGTGGAGTGAGTGTAATTAATCATGGCCTAAAAATTAAAATGTAAATCTGAAGAAAAATAATTCCGAGTCCGTTCTTACCCTATTTAAACACAACTTAGTACCATCGGTGTTGGTCAAAAGTACATAACGTTCATTTTCAACGGTTAAACCATCATTTTGCATTTCCAATTTCGAAATTGCTATTAAATTTCTAACTATACTTGTAGCCTCTTCTTCCCACAATTCGGCAATTTCAGAAAATAAAGTAAAATGCAAAGCGACCATACGGTACAATTCGCGATTTTCGGGACAATATTTTTTCAAATACTTCAACAAGGCAAGTTTCAAGTGATTATCCTTGCTGTTACCTTTACGTAATAAAAATTCAAACTGATCGTTTTCTTTTAAAATGTGAAAAACGTAATTCATTTCGGTGTAACGTCCAACTCCCGTCAACAACCTAACGATCAATTTCCAACTACTAATCTCGAGCAAGGACGAAATTATTGTTTGAGATTTTCTTAAAATCGTAGAAATTCCCTCCATGTTACAGTCTGTTGTAAAACAGTCGTGCGAACGTATGAGAAGTTCTATAATTAAATTGATGTTGCTCATTTTATTAAAGGTCAGTTTGTTTCTAGTTTCCATTTTGTACAACGTACTAGCGTAATTGTACAATTTTAGACCCAAAATCGAACAATTTTCGATCAACAGTTGTAAAATTAAATGAAAATCGGCGTCTAAATTCAAATTCCACAACATGGGTGGCTCTAAATTTAATTTTATGTGCTCTTCCATCGTATCGATTAGTTCTTGGCATAAAAAATTCGCGATCTGAAATGAGTTAAATTAAAAGGAGGCATAGCGGGATTTGTAAAGAACGGGTCCAATATCGAAGGGTTGACAACTTGTGCATTCTTGTGCTTTGCATTTAAACCGAATTGGTAGAATTGTTGTTAACCGCTCGTCCAATATAAAGGTCGCGATCTACAGGGATATTAAGAAGCCCTAAATCAAAAATTTCTAAGGTCCTGAGAAAGCTGAAGAGAGAAGGGAGAGATTAGGTAAGATCACAGGGTCAGAATTCAGAATGGAGTTGGAGGACGTTTCTCCAAACTGTTTAAACTGTTTGAAGTTCAATACTTAGTTCTGATGTTTCAATAGTTCCAGAAACTCGAAAGATGGAGTCTGCTAAGTAAACTGGAAATTAGTTATGAGGTGCAACTTCAAGCATTGAACCATTGAAGCAGATTTGAACAACGTAAGTGGTCAATGGTATGCGGTAAAGAGCTCGTAAAAACGAGAGCATGACCTTTAAATACTGGAGTAGGGGGTTTTCGGCCTCGCTACGCTCGGCGACTCTTACATCGAGCAATTCATAATGTAGTCCAATACCGAAGGGGTTGACAACTTGGGGATTCTTGTGTGAACTTTATTTAAATTTAAATCGAATTGGCGGAATTGTTGTTAACCCCTGGTCCAATACAGATATCTCGATCTACAAGAATATTTAAGAAGCTCTAAATTTAAAAAAGTCTAAAGTCCCGAGAAAGCTGAAGAGAGAAGGGAGAGATGAGATAAGATCACAGGGTCAGAATCGACCTTTTAGAGGAAGATGAAATCTGCTAAGTAAACTGGAAATTAGTTATGAGATGCCACTTCAAGCATTGAATCATTGGAGCAGATTTGATGGTGTGAGGCAATGAGCTCGTAAAAACGATACCCTGATTTTTTAAGAAATGGCCTGAGTTTCTGCCTCGCTGCGCTCAGTAACCCTTATATCGAACATTTCATAATATATTTATTATCGTTAAAGGACCAAATGTACGACTAAATGAGAAAATGAGTAATAAAAAGAGACTCTGAGAGGACGCCAACCACATAGGATTCCTTTTAAAGATCCGTTCTTGAATCTATTGCAATGTATTTACCTGTTCTTGTGACCAACCGAACAGCAAACTGACGTCATGAACCACCTCCAATTTATTAACACAATCTTCGTCCAAAACCTCCTTTAGGAAGTCCTTACAGTCCTTGCACTTGAAAACTTCTTGATATGTCCTCTGTGTGTTGATTGAAGTCCGATAAGCCATTAGAATATTTTTGGCAATTTCGACGCCATTTTTAATACGTTCGGTTAAATTTTCCAAACTTTGTAAAATATCTTGCATTACATCGTGGTCCATTACAATAACTGCCGAGGCTAAAACTACCTCCATTAAAATAAAAAAAAATTTCAAAAAGAATTAACACGAACCAAAACTACTAAATCCTTTAGATGACATCAAAGTACGACGTTTTCTACAACTCAAAGTTCTTACATTACCAGTTCCAACCATTAAAATTCTCTGATCTACACTTAATTGGTCTGGTCTCAATAACCCTTCGGCCAAATTGCAGCACAAAATTAAAATTTCCAAATCTCGATTTTTGTGATTGAAAATACTAGCGAGTCGTAAAGCTTGCCAAAAATTATCGTCGTTTAACAATTTTTCAATGGTGTTATCCAAATGTAAAATTTGCTCTTCGCTAATTGGACTTTCTAAACTTTGCAAATTGGGCTTAATTTCGGAATACAACAATCTCTTCGGGGTATTCTCCATAAAATAATTTTCCTCCAAAACAGCTTGCGTTTGAAAAAACGCCAACCACATTTTTTTCTCAACTTCGCAGACGTTGGGTAAATTATGAGCGTAAGCCCAAACGTAGGCTAGTTTTAAAATTTTATAACGTTCGGTTTGATCGGCGGTTTTAAAGCTGCAATTGTCGAAGAAGTTCACAGCGATTGCAGGTTGGACGTTTTTCGCTTTGAAAGTTTCTTCGCAACTCGCCCAAAAATCGCCCTCGAGCCGATTTTCAAATTTATCCTTCCATTGGCTCACTATAATCAAGTCGGTTGGCATTTGTAATATTTGGGCAATTTTATAACTGCAATTGTAGTGCTTTTCCGCGAGAAGTTTATCTATGCAATTCGAAAGTTCTCTCTCCATTACGTCTTTGGAAAAAATTACCGAGAGGTCAATTTTAATAGTACAACTACACTCGAGAAGATGACTTAATATTTCGACATAATTTTGAAGTTGAGGAAATTCGATGGTAAAAAAGCTCGCGATATCGTTTTTGACTAAAAACTTCAAAAAATGCAGCTGATTGTAACGAGAACCAAAGTTACTTTGCAAAGCAACGGCTAACAATTTACTCGCCGTCGTTTCTAACCAAAGTTGGTTGAATAAAAAAATTTGTTCATAATCCGTATCAATGATAGGACTACTTTTGCCCTTGCGTTTAACTTCAGTTTCGAATAATAACAATTTTTGCACCAATATCGAGTCGTCGAAATTTAATTCGATGCAACTTAACAAAAAATCCACGAAATAAATTAGGGGATTATCCTAAAAACGTTTCGCTTAGAGCAAAATAAGGAAGCTGAAAGGCGACTTACCGGCAAAAAAATTTGAAATCCTTCCATCAAAGTTTTCACGTACCCCGATTTTAAGATGCTGGCCAATAGGTCGCTGACATTAACCGAGGTGATGGTCATATTGTCAAAAGTGAAATAATCACCTTCGATTTCGCACGAAATTAATAACCAAGTTAGCCAGTTAATTATGATGGAGTCGGGCTGTAACAAACGGTAGGTATTATCTGGTTAAAACTGAGAACTTCCAAATTCCAAATTTTATATCTAGAATCTCGATTTGAATAATTTGCAACATCCATGAGGCACAGGTGTCGAAAATACATACTAAGTACCTACATCTTTCAGATCCATGGAGGTGTTAGAATGATATCAAAGTCACTTCAAGGTCGGAAAGTCATTACGGACCTTTTTAATATTTCCCACCGAACTCGGTATAATTCTAATGGACAATCAATCTAAACTCACCCTGTATAAGACTTCCACACTAGAAAAAAGGGCCTAAGCAAATCAGGCATAGTATTGACGACTTGAAAGATATAAAAAAGATACAGAAGTATAGGAAGATTTTGAAGAAATAACCCAAAGCACTAACGGAGTGTTTTTCATGTCAGTTATGAAAGCGATGAAAAATACTGGCAACAAAGTGTCGGGAAAGTGGAAGGGGTGAGGTTGCCAGCAGAGGTTGCCCCCAATCCACAATTACACAGGAAAGAATATTGGATTAGACCATTAGACATATGTTAAGATTTAGGAAAAAGGAGATACTTACTCGCTATAGGAGAGGTACTGCGCAATTAAAAATTAAAAGAATTATAAATCTAGTGCGAGTGGTTTTTGGACTAATGGGCCGTGGTCGAGAGGTTCTTGGTGAGATGCTTACAGTTTCGTTTGCTACTGTGGCCAACATTTTCAGAGGTGGTTTATCCTGTGTGGTAACCTATCGACCACGGCCCATTAGCCCGAAAACCACTCACACGAATGACATCGGCCTTAAAAGCCTAAATACTCAAATTATAAACCTCCTGAAGCAGACGGCATAAATAGCATTACAACTATTAAACAAAGTGGAAGCAAACGAGGAGCCAACAGGGACGATGAAGTATTGTCAAATTGAGACGAAACGACCTCGAGAAGAACAAGAAGTCGACGGCATGCGTAGCAGATTTGGAAGAAGTGAGTGATAATATGATACTATTAGGGTCGTAAACATTGTGAGATTGTGCTGGATGGGACCTCAGAAAAGCCAACTAGAAGAAAGAGCGTCTATTAGGCGGAATATCGGATACATGGGCGAGTTTGTTGGAGACCTTATGGAAGCTAGAAGTGAGGGGTTGGAGGGCATCCCTAGAAATTTGGATCAATGGGATAAAATCTTAGCACAGACCAAGACCATCAAAGGCTGTAGAGCTGTCATGATCAGATAATATCTGCATAAAAATCGTCCAACGATCTGTAATGCAGAGTTAAGTTAAGGCCTTGAAAATGTTGTAAAATACAGCAGAAGAAAAACAAAGCATAAAGGATATACCGAAAAAAATCTCTTCCTGAGGTAAAATCAAGATGTTAGGCACGACTTTAGATTTCTTGATATGATAAATCCCACAGTTTGTGAGGAAGGTTGGAAAATGTATAAACCAATAAGACTAAGCGTGTACAAAGTAGCAACAAATCTGAGTCTACTTATTACTAACTCCTCCTCCTCCTCCTCCGAGCGCTCATCATGCATGATGTTAAAAATTACTCAACATAATCACACTAATCAAAAAAAAAATTACCTCATAGCTAATGGCCAACACAGCAAAAAGGGGATTCTTATACACGTACGAAGCTTGAAGTAGAGCCTTTGGTGGATCGACGCTATTATGACACTTGATTAAAATTTGTAACAAATCTGTCGTAAAATCCAAATTTTCCATCTCCAAAAAATCCGTACTTCCACTAGAACTACCGGTACTTCCATAACTACCAATAGAACTCCGATTCGAATGGATGGAACTAAATGGAGATTCGACGCTTTGCCTAACCCCGATACGAGACAAATAATATTTTCTCGAATCTCTGTCTCTCATCATCAAACTCCTCTGATCGTCAATTTGTATATCGTGACTAACCCCGTGAAACAAATGTTCGACTAAATTACAATCTCGAAAGTTTAGGATTAACTTTTGCGCGTCGTTGAGCGGATAATGAAAAGTTTGAACAAAAACCAAAAAAACCAACCAATAATTATTACGAGCGCAATATTCCAAAAATAATTGGGGCAACTTCAAATAATGCACGCGCGAAAATTTAACCGCCAACTCGTGCTTCTTAATTTCCTCAACTAAATTTATTCCACTAAAATCGTCTTCCACTAAAGCGCACGATTTAATCAAGCTTTTCTCAAGAGCAACTAAAAAGTCTTCCGGATTCTTCCCGACGTTTGATATTAAAAATTCGATGTCTTTAAAACTATAATTTCCCGAAAGGCTCAAAGTTTCCGCTCCTTTGATGTAAATTCTAGCGCATTCGGAATTTTGACCGATCATTTCGAGGAAGGCCACACAACTGGAAGTAACTTCCTTGTTGTTATAATTTTGAGCTATCAATTTCAAGACTTTTTTGTTAACTTTGCTTTGGAACTCCTGGGCTTGATCCGAATGGCCTATGGCGTACAATTTAGCTGCAAAACTGGGTCTGGATTGTTTTAAATAAAATGTGTAGTTTAGAGTCTTTTTGTACCCAAACTTTTGAATTAAAAATTGCGAGTTAAAATTAGGAACGCTGCCGTCTTGTAAATGAAAATCGAAGTGTAAATTTTGACTAATTAACAAATCTTTATACGTTAAGTGTTTGTGAGTTGATGGGTTAACGATCGCTTTTAAAAATGGTAGATTATTTATAGACTCCGTAATTAATTTCGAAGTTACAACTAAATTTTCTAATTCTATCTCCGGTTGTTTTTGCTCTAGTATTTCTAATAAATTAAAGCCACGGAGTAAAATAATCGCTATTAAAATTAAAGGGTTGTAAATAAAATAATTTTCTAATAGGTCATTCGATAAAAATTGAGACACTCGAATAACATTTTGAACGACACTCTTCTCGTCGTATAATTCTCCAATATTATTGAGATAGCACATAAAATTAAAGTGTTTCGAGTCATATTTTTGCAATAAATTTTGATGCGATTTGAAATCAATTTGGCACGAATTCAAAACCGAAAAATGTTTGTTTAAGATGCAAAAATCGATTAGCATTTCGTTAAATTCTGAAAAACTCGTATTGGACGTATTTTGGGTAAAAATTTTGCGCAAATGTATCACGTTACCGTTTAAAACGAGCCTACTTAATATTTTAATAAAATTGTTCTTTTCGGTTTTGTTAAAAATTCCATATTTGCTCAATTCGTCCAAGACGACATTTTGAAAAGATGCGCAACAATTAAAATTTTCATTAGCGACTAAATTAATTAAATTTTCGTCAATTTCTAATTGAGAAAATAATTCGGTAAGTAACTCAAATGTGCCTGGATTTAATTGGGATACATTGGGACACACTTTATACGAGAAGCGTACGTTAATCCATAATTTAATTAAGTCCGCTTTGTTTTGTTTCACGAGAATTTTCCAAGCAGATTCAGAAGTCACAAAAGGCCTTAACGTTGCGTCTAAAATTTAAAATATTTATGTGAGACTCTTCTCGACAAAATAAACATTAGTTTGGTAGAATTTGAAAGAAAATTCTACTCTTCCACCTACTGAACTCTCTCTCAAAGTACACTTCATTCCAGATCTTTTTGAATTACAGTGGGCGGGCCACTTTTTTATTTTTTAGGTTGGCAGTTTTTAAAATGATTAAAAAAATGATCATAAGTAGTCCAAGCGATCTGCTCTTTTTCAATTTTTCGCTTATAACTCGAAAACTACACACTTTTTGAGAAAAATGCTTCTTTATGAAAGTAAACTACATCAAATTTCTAACAAATTATGTCCTTTGGGTTTCTTCTTTCAGACAAACGGTTTAGGCGCTAGAGCGAGTTAAAGTTTCACAAAAATTTCAAGATCGGCAATAAAACTGATTGTTTTTAGTTGATCATTTATAACTCAAAAACTACGCATTTTTAGAGAAAAGTGTTCTAATAAGAAAATAAAGTGCATTAAATTTCCCACAAATTATGTCTCTTATGTTTTTTTTGTCAGACGAACGGTTACCCGATGCCCTACTGTAACGAGTTCACAACTACAATAATTCAAAATGTTGGTTTACAAATGGTGCGTCAAATAAATGTAATAATTTAGTATTGGACCTGCTGTAATCCACAAAGATTTAGAATAGAGTATTAGATCTGATCTAAACTGAGTCCAGTTCGGCAATATTCATCATCATATCAGTTTAGCTCCATATAAATTTGCCTAACCAATCTTAGCCCAACGAATAAATTGTTCATTTCAATCAAGTCTCTCATAATTAAAAAAAATTGCACATCTTACCAAATATTTTAAAAAATAAATCAGTTCCTATATCACATTTCCAGCCATAACTTTTATCACAGAGAGCTTTAACGGTAAGTTTTTCCAAATTTTCATTCCAATTTTGTACAAGAACACAGTTTTCTTTTAAAACTTTCAACAAATTCCAAGTTTTCTTGATAGGTATGTCTAATTTTTCTAATTTATCTAAATGATCGCCTAAATAATTTCTCAAATTATCATCGAAAGTGTCTATAAACGTCTTTGTAAACTCATCGACCGGACTTAAATTAATATTACTAATAATGTGAGAAGCTCTAAAAATTTGTCTCCTCGACAAAAGTTCCAACATCCATTTTAAAACCTGTAAATTTTAATAAACTTGATAAATGTTCATGCGAACAAAAAATGCACCATGAGCATACTTCGCCTTTAAATAAGTCTCGTGTTGTACTCGAGTCGAGTTGTTTGCGTATTGCTAAAAACTTGTAAGCTAAATCAACGTGTATTCCTTTAGCTGCAGCCTCCCGAATAACCTCTCTATCTCCCATGCGGCTCCAAGCGGACCACACACCTAATAACTCCTTGTTCAAAAAATTAGGAGGTGGTGGATTGATCTACAAACAACAATGAAGTTAAATATTTAAAGTTTTAGCTTTAATTATTACCTTAAAATTATGTTCTTTAGTTGCCATGCTCTAACAAAGAAAATCAAGCACTAAAATACTATCGCAAATTAATCATTTCTGTTTACTGTCCATTGTCCATGCACCATATGATTTTGACATTTGATCGTAAGGTTATGTTGTCATACTCATAGGCGTATCAGTATTAAATCATTTGTAGGGTAATTTTTCCAACAGTTATTTTGTATTTAGAAACAAATTTACAAGTGTATTTTGTATAATCCTACTTTAAAAAATACAAGAATAAAAGTTACAAGGATAAATCGACCAAAAAATCGGTCTCTTTAAAATTCCCCAGATGTGGCGCTTATGAAGGTAAGACACTTTACGATCAGCAAAATTTGTATTTTTAAAAATCACAATTAACTTTAAACACTATCAATTAGATTAATAAAGTTATAATAAAGACAAAAAAGCAAAAACTTATTTTTTTTTAATTTCATGTGATTTTATACCCATTTGAGACACGCAGCGCCACCTTTTTACATGTTTAGTAACTAACCACCCATATTTAGTGGTACACTAAAATACAAAAATAAACTATAATTTACAAAAATGTAGCTATATTTAAGAAATTCGTGAGGAAATAATAAATCAATTCAAACGTTACATCTTAAACTCTAATTTGAAAGTCTTAAAATTTCCATAAATGGCAGGCGAAGTGACCCCAAGTTCTAGTGGCGTTAAGAAGAAGGGCAAACTATCGAGACAAGAATCAAATCGAAGAGATTCAGAACTTGAAATTGATAAGCCTACTGCCGGTGTTAGTAACGAAGTAAACACGAGGGGCGGACTTAGAGTTTATAAGATCGTCGTACTTGGTGATGGTGGAGTCGGGAAGTCGGGTATTTTAATACACCCGTTAGCGGAACAAAATTAATTCGTTTTATTTTAGCCGTCACCTTGCAATTTGTAAGTCATAGCTTTTTAGATTTTCACGACCCAACAATTGGTAAGAGTGTGACCGAGTAACAGAGACGATGAATTCATATTTTGTACGTTTTAGAGGATTCCTATCAACAACAAGCCGTTATCGATGGCGAACCTGCACTACTTGACATTTTAGACACTGCCGGACAGGTAAAGCGCCTTAGTTGTAATTACGAATTTACGTGAGAAACATTTAAGGTTGAATTTACCGCAATGAGGGATCAGTATATGCGCTGTGGCGAAGGTTTTTTGATTTGCTACAGCGTAATAGACAGGCATAGCTTTCAAGAAGCTTTAGAATATCGAAAGTTGATACAAAAAGTTCGAGCATCCGAAGATACGCCATTAGTATTAATAGGTAACAAATTTGATCTTCAAATGCAAAGAAAAGTTTCAACCGAAGAAGGGAAGACATTGGCTAGACAATTTGGTTGTCCGTTTTATGAGACCTCGGCTGCTTTAAGAACATATGTTGACGATGCGTTTCATACATTGGTAAGAGAAATTAGAGCAAAAGAAAGAAAAACTTTAGGTTTGTGTAACGATCGAAAACCTCACAGGCATAGTAAATGGTGGCGTTTGAGAAGTATTTTTGCGTTGGTTTTTAGACGTAGGCGAAATCCGCCTTCTTAAGTTTTTATAATTATTGCACAAAAAGTGTAATTCATTGCCGTTTGACAAATTAGTTGTGTTCATTTTTTTAGATTAGAATAGAATTTTATGCTCTGTCTCGGCTGGAGCATTTTACTCCAAATAAGCCAAGGGTGCAAAGCAATATTCTTACGTGAGCAGTGCAGCAGTGTGCATGCTTGGTTTGGAGTATAGTGCCTATTCGAAACAGATTTATAAAGGAAATACTTTATGTACATGGTGAGACGGTTTTAAAAATGTTACAACGAAAATTTGCTTTCCATGTTTTCAGAAAACAATTTTAGTAAATAGTTTTGCAAGTCTAACAGAATTATAATATTTCTCCACAAGAATATCTATGCCAGTGAGGTAAAACATTTTTTTAAAGAACTTTTACGTACAAAAATTGTTTAAAAATATCTCAAATTTAGTTTTTCTATTTACTACTTATTACTTTCTTCACTAGTGGGTAAAGCAGCCATTTTCTTCGCCTCACTGAGTGAGGAAAGTAACTTTCTTCTGTTTTTTGTTCAAAATGACAATTGTCGTTGAAAAAGGTCTTTAATAATATTCTATAGTGTTATTCTGCACAGTATGCAAGTCAAAAGAGTTGGTTAAAGTTAGCTGTAATGGAACCCTACAGAAAATTAACGTTTATCATTTTAAATCGCCTCGACTTTGGTCATGATTAAGACAAAAGAAGCAGTGGCGTAGTAGTTTGGACAATTTTTATTTTGCTAATCTTACAACGAAAATTTGCTCTCTACTTCATGTTTTGGTAATGCAATAAAATACTTTTAGTAAATAATTTTAAAACAGTCACAGTCTGACAAAGTTGAAACTATCTCATCGTGTGAAAACCTAATTTTAAATAAACCAAAATAGTATTATAAAACAGAAGCAAACAAAAAATCGTCGTTTTCCTTAATAATTATTAACCCCAGTGTAATAAGTTAGTATTTAAAAAATACTAAAATAATAAAAAAAGACCAACCAATATGCATTTAATATTTTTAAAAATCGAAAACTAAGTTTTGTAAAAACTGCAAAAGTATTTTTAAGTATTTTTTGTGTATAAAGATTTTATGCTTCGTGAGGCTATGCTTATATTTATTTATTTATATTAGTTTTTTAATGTACCTCTAGTTTAAAGTTTGTTAAAAGAGTTACTCGATTTACAAACATTATGATTTATTGTTATTAAAATATACGAAATTGAAAAAAAATTTAATAGTTAACTCCGAGTGGTTATTTATTACTGAATTGTTTGAATCTGTTATAATTTAGTATTTTGAAGACTTAAACTCGCACAAATAAAATTATACTCCGGACAATCTAAAAACGTTGCCTTTGTCATTTTTTCCAGCCTTTAAGTTGAAAAGCAATAAATCGATAAAGCAATTCAGTCGTAAAGACTCACTCTGTATATCTAAATTATTTGATATGACCAATAAATAGTGAAATGTGAAACTGTTTCACTCATAAAAAAAATATTAGAAATTATTGATCTCTGTAAAAAAACTATATACATGGTGAAGTAAGAATTTCACCGAGTATACAGATATTTTAATTAAATGTTAACTTATTCATATTTTATATTGCTTAATTCAAAGCACTGCTGTATAATATCAAATATTATATAAAACCTATTTATTAAAAAAGCAAGCAGTTTGTATACAGGCAGTTCTAAAAGGTGATCAATTGGAAACTAATTAACTGGATGGAATGAAACTTTCAAGGGGTAAATGACGGAATTTGAAAAATTCTTTGGAAATGTTTAATCTGATTAATGGCGCCTGAGAAAATTTTAAAATTTCTATTTAAAAAAAGGGCCCCGATACTATTATTTATCCCTCCAAATTAAATTCTATTGGTCGGTTAGTTCTGAAATTATGAAGACATTGAGGCCACTCAAAACTTTTAGAGCCGACTGTATGGTTATATACAGGGTAAATCAAATGTATGTTGAACTAGACAAATTTAACTTACATTTTCTTAACCTTTCGTATTAAGAAAATGTTAAATGTAATGTAATTTGAAACGTAAACATGAGGTTACAACCAATCGCGTAAAGACGGGTTTAACTGGGTTTAACTGTTGTAGTAGCTAGTAAATGTTATTTATTAATGGGAAAGAATATTGTGTAGTAGTACCATTGAGTAAAAAGTACCGTGACCTAAGTAAAGCTCTGACCAAATTAATTTTTCAAAATAGATATTAAGAGATGTGTACGGAAAAAGCGTCACTTTTTGGGTGGATTATCATTTTTTTAAGTTTTCTGTTCACATCTCTAAATAAAACAAAACTAATTTTAAATTTTTATGTTATATGGTCAAAACCAAACTAAAACCAGCTAAACTGCTTTATAAAAGTTATTTAAAGAAAATAAATAATTGCAATAACAAAATGGGTTTTTTTCATTTAGTTTCTTCACAAGTGAATAATAATATTAACTCATGGTACTGATCGACCTGTAGTTTTCTACCTGCTGTGAAACACCTCACATCGTATTGATGTATTGGCAAAAAAAATATTGATTTCAAACCTTTCGTATTGCAAGTTAGTGAATTCGCACTGGTGAAAAACCTTATCAATTCATTTTATGTAGAAGAAAATTTGCACTTTATCTCAATTTAAAAGCGTACGGGTGGAAAAAATGTCATCAGTGCTTGGTTTGTAGAAAAAAATACTCTACTAAAGCAATGTTAAAAAGTAAATATGAGAATTCACACAGGTAAAAAGCCTTTTCACTCTCAACGTGCTACAAAAGTTCACAAAAATTGGATTTACAAGAACACATGTGAACAACCAAGATATTTAATTTAAAATTACAAATGTTTGCAACATCACATTCATCACTTAGATGATGAAAAGCATACGGATGAGAAACCTAGTCACAGGTGGTAAAATGTATGTAAGGATCTTACAGAAAGATGCACATAGAAATGAAATTAAAAGCTGCTAAGGTTGGTTGAGAAATTTATTGTTAATTTATATATCATAAAAATTTAATTTTGTGATTTCCAATCTAGTAACGCCTTTGCTAGACACTGCTTTTCATCATTAGATGCAAACGAATAGTCGACTGCCTTTAAAGTTATGTTATAAAGGTAATCTTTAGAAACATTCAACTTTTGAGCAACCGCAAAATACTCTTCAGAACAAGTCGTGTTAAAAACGCCCTTGTCATCAGTCTAAAATGGCAATATAATAAATTAAAAGCATTAAAAAAAGGAACTACTAACATTTATGGTAAATGGCAGATCCAATTCAATCCACTCTCTAATATGGTGTTCTTCAAAGCTCCTAGCTGTTTCACACAATATATTCGATGTTATGCAACATTCTACAAGACCAGCAATTATTAATCCTACAGCAAAAAACTACCAAACTAAAACAAACCTATCGGAATTGGATTTGAACGATAAAATTCCCAAACATCGTTAGAACCGCCATAACTTGGATGTATAAAAGTTGCGTGCCCAATTCTATCGGGTTTAAATTTTAAAATTTCCATAACTTCGTCGTCATTTTTAATTTCAGCACAATGCAAAGTTACCTTAAGTCCGGCGTCGCGTGCTCTTTCAAACAATTCTTTGGTAAAGCTCCCTTTAAAAGGATCGCCACACAAATCAATTCCTTTAATTATATCTGGATAAGCTTGCCTCATCTCTAAAATTAAATTTAACGTTTCATTAGAAACTTGTAAGCTGTGCCTACGGTCTATTGATAAAATAAGTTTTACTATTATTGAATTTTCGTTTGCTCGAATTGCATTAATTATAGTTTCGATGTATTGCCTCTTAGTCATATTTTCTTCTTCTCTCGGTGTCGTACGTAACTCGAGGTACATAACGTTATCTTCGGCAAATTCTTCTATTACTTTTGTAGTAGCAAGGTAAATGGCTTCACGTGTTTTTGTAGCATCGTGAGCTACTTTAAATAACTTAAAAGCTTCTTTTAATTTTTCGCATGAATTCACTGTGAGATTTTTGATTTCGTAGCCTTTCAGTAAGGTGTCGGAAACACCGAGTAGTTTTAAAGTGTTTGCACTCAAGGATCCACCTAAATGTGCATGTAGTTCCTGTTAAAATTGAAAACAATTAAGTCGTTTCTAATGATCAATGTATGAAAATCTATTTACCAGTTTTGGAAGACTTTTATAACAATTAAAAAGCAACTCTTGGTCCATTTTTAAAAATTAAACATTTAAAAGATTGATCAAACCAGGAAAGGATATTTAACAACACGAGCAATAACACGAAAACCAGAACAGATGAGCCATTAAGTCATCAAGGTATGTGTACATTAAGTTGCATACGCTGCAGGCGTAATTTTCACTTTTCACTGAATCGTCGGTGAAAAGTGAAAACGGATGCAAGATATTTGTATTTTACTCCAATAAGAAATTAAATATCCTGTTCAAAGTTAGATTTTTATAAATAAGTGCAAGATTCGTTACCAACAATCTTTATTTTCAAAATTATGGAATTTGTTTCGAGACGTTCCTAAGCACAAATTGGGCTAAAAAATGGGTAAAAATTAGTAACCTTGAGTTTTGCGACTTTAAATCCAACCTAGTAGTACAAAACAGTCCATGAAACAAAGTACTTACTCATTCACTTATATGAATCCAGACTGGGTGTACGAACACAAATTAAAATATCAAAGCTCGTCTTATAGTTAAAATTCACTTTTGAAGACTTAATTACGTAGGACAAAAATGAAGAGTAATTTTACAAATGAACGATTTATTTGGGAAGATCTAGACTTCAATTCTTAAAGATATAAAATTACACTGTATATTATTTGAAATCAACTGCCATTATTATCACTAAGAAAAGAATAAACAACGTACAAAAGTAACAAAAGTATTATAATTCAGCAGCTTCACAGTTTATTAATTTATAAAAAAAATATTAACTATTACACATAAACAAAAGACTCGAATCGACTTGAACTGTTCTTAAATTTAAAAAAGTTACAAAATAAATCACAAATAATTACTAATTTCAATTATTAATCCATTCTAGCACGATGAATTCATAATTTGGATCAGTAATTAAAATATTGAAAATTGATTCAACTTTCTAAACAAAATTGCACAAATTTAGCAAAATAACTATTTTCACCTTTTGAACACATTTTTGATCACTTAATTTCAAAAACTAATTTTATTCACGAATTTAAAATCGACCAAGCGATTATCAAAAATACCATCTCCTCTCAATTTGAAACTTTAAATAATTCAATAATTCTTTTTATGCTTTATAAAATAGTTATTTTTATAAATGTTACCTACTCTACTGTTTCGACTCAATATTTTTGGACATTAAATATCTAGGAACTAACACATGTTACAAAATCGTAAATTTACAAGTGGGTTTAGGACTAGTTACAAGTTTTATACAAGGCGATTCATCGGATTTCGTCGATACAATTTACGTTTCTTTTTAGAAATAATAATATACAAGTTGTTCAGTTTTGTCTCAACGACAGCCTGCTAACACCTTTTGTTTTATTACATTGGAGTTTTTAACCGTGCCTTTTGAAATCACCCACAAGTTGTTAAGTGCCCATAATACGACACGCTTTCTGTCACACGATCATGGTTCAGTTTAGGTACAATGAAAATGATTTTGAGCCACCCGACAATTCTGTCCAGAAACAACTATTAGTTGCACAAGCAATAGTGCAAGCTATACAAATGTTACAGGATGAGAAGTACAAATAACCGATTTCAGACCATTTACCATTTGGGTCTGATTATATCAAAATATACATTTATAATTTATTATAACATACTTTTTTATCTTGGGAATCTCCTGGTTTTAGAGATAATAATTTTAAAAAATCCTAAATTAAGATAATTCAATAACCATCAGCTTTAGAAAAATGTTACTCGGAACAAATCGAACACTCCGTATAATTATAAGTATTTCTAGAAGATAGCAAGTTGTAAGAAGCATTTTACACTTTTTCTGCAACTTTTATCAACAGGGTTATCAATAAAATCTGCGCAAATCGCCCTGTATTCCAAATAAATCAATTAAAAATTTAGTACAAAAATAATTCTATTTAATCCTAAATACGTTTCTCATCAAAATAGTGATGCAGTCAAACCTCGAAGTCAATCTCACGACAAAAGAAGCAAGTATCTACTCTTATCAGCTTTTATAATTTTACTATCCTATTGACTATTGATATAGCTTTATTGGAAAGAAAACTTGATAATCTCGTATATAAAGCATTTTTAAATATATTAAAACTAATTAAAAGTAAAGATAGACTCATATTCTTCCAACAATAAATTTATAGACTTGAAAAAGTGTTTTTTAGTCTACTCACAAGGCTTATGATTTGCCATTAACCTGTAGAGCAAATTGGCAGCTGTTTGTTCTCTACAGACTAATTAAGAAGTTTAAAAAATAATGTTTCAAATTTTTGGCATTTTTAAGAGTCAAAACAGTAGGTAATAAAGAAATAATTATATGCAGACAGACATACTAAGTCACAACACTCGATAATCGCAAAAATTATTTACACACATCAACCTTTCGCAAGCTTGCCGACGAGAATTTAAACAAAATTCTCATATAGTCTCACTAATAAAATATATCAATAGTTATTTAAACACAAAATAAAAATACTCTTATTATTTGCTACAAAAAAATTTCTTTTTAAATAATTCGATGCTTTTTAACAAAACAAATAATAAAACGGTCGTGACCATCTTTAATTTATTTAAAATCCTAATTTAAATGATACCTATGTTCACCGGTCTTCTTCGCTTCTCCATTTATGTTTAACTTCATCTCTCATGTCTGGTATAAGTTGACTTTGTACGCCCCCAATAAAATTACTAGTAGCCTCTGCAGCAATATGTACAGGCTCGACAACCAAAGCTGGTATTTGACGAATAATTCCTCCCAGAGCACCGCTACAACCTTTTTGTTCGTGTTCATAAGTGGCAATTTCCACGATATTCGTGGCAGTTTCGCCCAAACCCTTAAAAAAATTTTTTTATGTAAAACCAAAATATTTCTACTTTCGTAGTCACCTCTCTGACAACTGCAAAAGCATTAGCAACACCTTCTCGTATATCGAGCGGTTGTGTGTACCTCCTCTTACGTCCCTTTTGTCTCAACCTTGCCCTAAAGTTTGGATTTGGCGACACCATTATGTAAGCTTGTTCTGCCGTAACCTGTAAAAATATTTAGTTAAAACACATCTTGTTTTAAAATAGGCACTTATGTACTTGTATAGCCGCTAAAACCCTAAGGGTCAGTTCAAGAAAAGCCATAGCAGTTGATAATGTAAAACTATTAGCACCTCGTTGTAAACCTCGCATTATTCGTCCATCCTTTTGATATTGTTGAATTGGTATGAAAATTAAATCGCGTATGCCCTTAACTGCAAAATCAATTAGTAACCTAATTTAAAACTTTAAAAAAATACTTACACAACTGAATGATACAATGTAAATAGCTGACTCCAAATAATAAGTTAGGAAATTGAGTTTTGACCATATCTAAGCACCACTCGTTGATACAATACGCGTATAATTTTTGGAAACCTAATAATCCACGTCGATGTGTTAAACGCTTCAGTCTGAACTCCACACTTTTAAGATGAGTCAAACCTATTAAAATGCCGTGAACTGGACCACGAGATAGGTCGACCCTTTTACCTTGATAATCAAGCTTTATGAAGACTTCTGAAATTATTAATTTTCTGCAAAAAAAGAAGTAAATTAAAGATTTGTTACAGAAGCTTGTCTTTGACAAATTCAAAAATCAAAGTGTGATAATGATAAGTCATGTATCTCCTTTATTGTTAACTGCCACTGCCACACAGGGAGTGTAGCATAGCTCTTCATGTGTGAGATACATTAAGGACTCTCCACAGAACATTAATGCTGGCTTGTGAAGGTCCAATACCCAATAAATCAATTTTTAAATCCCAACTGCTTCATTAAAAAGGATATATTCGACTTTGCAGCCCTATTGGGTCACCCGGTATATAAAAGATAGTAGCAGACCTACTTACTTGAAAAAAGTAGGCATCTTAATATCCTCACTCGTAGAAGACGTTTGAGAAACTTCATTAACTTTTTGGCCATACTTTTCGTTCTCTTCCAACAAAATTAGCAAATTGTCGTGCACTATCTGTTTAGCCTTCTCTATATTTTCAGACTCTTCTACCGGCTGATCTACATTAACCGTCATAACAGGTAACTGATGAGTTGGTGTGTTGTGTCTTGAAGAAGAGACCGGTGTACTTTCGCCTTTAAGAAATAAAAAATAAAAACCACACGCTAAAATCTAACAATCTTTTAAATACCAGAGTTATTTGAACTTCCGAGCATATCCTTAAAAAATTGTATTGCAAATTCTATAGTATCTTGATCGATGTTGAGCCTTAGAGGTGCTATAGAAACTTTTAGGGAACATTCCTGAGTGCTTAATTTGACGTCTGGACGAAAGTAAACCGTTTTGATTAATAGCTAAAATGAATAGTTAGTTAGAAACGTCTTTGTGTATCATTCAAAAAATTACCATCGGTGCTTGTGACTGTTTAGGTCTAACTTGACTACTGTGCCGATATAAAAATTTATTAATATTGCTCGAAGCCAAACGATCTCTAATTTCGATGTCGCTTATTAAAATTACTTGTCTGGAAGCTTGCACTGTGTCGTCTGGATAAATTTCGTTTTGGTATCGTATCTAGAAACAAGCAATGGACTATTTGAACTTGGCAAAGTTAAAAAAAGCCTCACCTTGCTCAAATGAAATTCTATCAATACTTTTTCATCTCGGTTAGGACCACCACGTTTTTTAGAATTTTCTCTTTCTTCCAATTTTGTTCCCGTTAACTGCACTTCTCCTCCTCTAACATTCGTATAGCTTGCCCCCTCGCTCATGAAGCTAATAGTCTTCTTCTGGATTCGATTGTCGGGTGGCTCAAAATCATTTCCACCATACATCAACCAAAGCACGCTCATGTCACTTAAAGCGTACCTTGTTATGGGCATTGGGTAAGTTTTCGGCGATTTTAAAAAGTCGGCTTTTTCTAAAGGCACGGGGAAAAATTCTTGGATTATTCTCAACGGCTCCTCGCTGAGCCAACTGATTTCTGGATCGCCGTTTTTAGGCTAAAATATAAGAGGCATCACAATTATTACAAAAATTACTATACAAACTTCCTAATATACAGTATGAGTTTGAAAAATATATGCTAATTGAATCGACGCGTTGAAAAATTATTAAGCAATTTTTTTCTATTTAATTTCAAGTAAAGCACTTACGAAATGTGCCAAGTCGTCTACACCAACAATGCAAAACTCGTCATCGGTATCACTTCCTTGATTGGCATTAATGTAAACATCACCCAATTCGCGAGTAACTTGTGGCAAAACTTGCTCCATTTCTGATAAAGAATTCCTTTCATCTTGAAAGAAAAACACTCTCGTACCTGGGCCGGTCAGCTGAACAGGATCAACTGTAAAATAGTTACAAACATTAAAAGAAACGCAATTTATATACAAAAAAAAACTAACCAACTGTAGCACAACTTTCTTTCATAGCTTCATCTAACATATCATTAACATATTTGTGCATATTTTGATTATGAGTAGTCTGATCTGGTCTTTCCAATAAAAGGTTTTCTTCCGATCTATGTAAGGGACTAGAAAAATTGCTAGTAATAGAATTTGTGAATTCGGTCCGGATTAAATCGCCATCTTCGGCGATGTATTTAATTAGGTCCATTAAAGCTTGCCCACTATCGGCACAAGTTGTGATGTGAACTATGTTATTTGACGCTCGTAAATCAAAACGAGGATTATCCTGAGTCACCTATTAAAAACAAATGTGAATAATTATAAAATTAAAATGTAAAAGAAGGCGTACCTTGTCACACGCTTTGAGACTTATTTCAAATAATGGCACGTCAACGACACAAATGTAATCTTTTCTTATGTTACGTATAGGAAATAGACGTTTCAGTGGTTTGTTATCTTTCTTCTTACGTAAATAAAGAAAGCTATCTTCCATTATAAATCTCAAGGTCGACGAGTTAGAGATGTCCGATAATTGAGAAGAGACGGTGAAGTAGCCAACAGTTACAAATGCATACCACGGTATGAATAAAGGCATATAATCGATGCACGAATTCCATATGTGTAAATGCAACTCGGTGACGATTTCTTTAGGTTCATATCCGGCAATAGGTTGATCCATCACATTGAAAAAGTCGATGAGTTGAGAAATCCAACTGTTCGGTTCCTGGCACATACGATAATTAATTGTTCCATTACTAACTCCCAAAGATATGGTGACGGTCTACAAAAAGCCCAGAATTATTTATACGGTTCCAGCACAATAAGGACCGGCCTGGTCCCACTTTAAAGAAAACAATTGTGGATCGGCTTTACATTTTTGGGAAAAAAAAGAGTTTGCAATTGTTTCATGTGTTGCAGGCACGTAGGAGCGCCCGTAAAATTATTAGGTCTGAAAGAGCCCCAGTTTTTAGGCGACACTTATTATTAAATTGGTCACTCCTTTATCGTACCCATGCGGCTCTATTAATATTCTTACCTTTGAACGAGGCAACTCTTCGTGGCCTTGAATTTTAATTGCCACCGTTAACATATCACGACCAAAGGAACGGTCTAACAAGCCCGTACATACAGCTTCGTGCGTTTTACAAATTGTTGGATGTAAGTGAGAAGGTATCGCACAGTTCACTTCCTTAATCATTGGATATTCTTGAATATTAGAGCGCATATCTACAAATGAGACTTAGCAACAAAAAATATAAAATCTCACAATAACAAACCACAGTGAAACATTTGAGCATCTGCAACTTGAATACAAACAAACCCAAGATTCTCATCGCCTTGATACTCGCTCACAGAAAATACTTGAATATCTTGAGCTTTAAACAAAAATTCTCCGAGTTGATTTGGTATTACTTTATTCGAAGAGTCTCGCACGGGAACGTTCATCGAGAAAACGCTTTCTTTGATGGTTACATTTATGCAAAAATCGCTCTGTGTCTTTTGTTCTTTTAAGTATTCGCCCTTTAGAGGCTGCTTTAAGTAAGTGTTTGTCGTACGATAAAGTGAGGTATTTATGGTTTCTGAATCGTCTTCGTCGTCCTCAGATTCTGACACTAAAATTAAGAATAGTTACATTAACATATTACAAAGCAAAAGAGCTTTTCGCTCACATAAAGTTTGATTAATTAACAATTGGGGATTAAGTGCACTTGATTTCCATAATAACAGGTCGTTGTTAATGCGATTATAAATAACTTCAAATATGTGTTTTGAAACCAACTGTACGCTTACAGTCTGTAAATTTATATTCACGCATATTCTTGAATTTTCCAATGTATCCTTTATAAAATTAGTCATTTCTCTCTTATCTCCAGGCATTATAAGTTTGGGTACATCTTCTACAATAATTATGGAATTAATACATTCGTAAAGAGCTTTTTAACTCTCTACCTATAGGATTGTTATGAGGTGTATTAGTATGATGAAAAATTTTTTTTGCACTAAAAGGACCATTAACTTCATTGGCTGTATTCAAGAACCCGTACATTGACTGTGACATCGTATCTCGATTAGAAGGTTGATAAATTTCCAAAGTCGGTTTAACTTTAGGGTAAATTTCTAACTGTAACCTACAACGAAACATAATTAGGAAGAGAATATCAATATGTTCATAAAACTCAGAAAGATTTATGCTTTTCAAAGCTTCAAGACACGACAAGAAAATTAAAACACTCACTCTGGTTTTTGTTGTGACGAACTCAACCCATCACAATTGTCGATTCCTATTTTAGCAATTAAAAGTGCATGCGTTTGTGGACTTTCGACGTAACTAATATGAGCCAAACTACATTTAAAAACAAACTTTTGATGTGTACGTTTGGAACAAAATTTAGTATAAGCCATGACGTCATCAATTTCTATAAAAAGGTAGTCCCTTCTAATATTTCTCTTCCACCACGGTTTTCTTTGAACATCACAAGCTGGTCTAAAGTCCGGTATCGGGAACCTAAATATATCCTTTTAATTAACAAACTAAACGCTAAATGAGTAACATTACCTCAAGTTGAGATTTAAAGATCGGACCGAAACTTTCAAGTCGACTTCTGTATTTTGAGGATTTGTCGGTACAGAGCTCCATTGGTCATTACTAACAATTTCACATATTGGTAATGGATTCAAAAGAGCCGATAGTCGTTCTATAATAGTTATGTCAACTTCTATTGTGGGTACTTCTATGGTTACTCTAACAAATTAAACGTTTTTATACCACATTGGAGTAAAAACCAAAACTACTTACTCTACGATAGTTTTAATTCGAAGTCGACCATTTTTATCACAACCCTTTTCAACATCTCTCGTGACTAATGATAAATTTGGAGACTCGCATTTATTTTTGAAGTGGATCAACGAAATATCATTAGCAGTTTCGTCTCCTTTATCATAATTTAAACATTCTAATAGTTCCAAGTCGCCAACGTTTAGTTTACAAATCGATGTCGAATTTGTACAAAGAATCGAATCGTCTTTTGTTATTTGAACTATTTCGTTACTTTGAAACGTTACAGTTGAGAGCAGTAACCTTAAAATAGGACTTATTGAAATGATTTCCAACATTTAGTTTTAAATTCACGAAAAATAGGTAAAACATGGCAAGTTCAGATCGATGGGCTGTTCAAATGACGTCAAAAAATAAGAGATCTCATTCAAATAACAAAGTGAGTAGTTTCCACAGAACTCAATACATATAATTCCAATTGCCCATCGAACTAAACTCACCCTGTATGTCCATTATTTCTTTTGGGTCTTAACTTACCGTAAATGATCCAATTTACAAGAGTTTAAAAATTGTATCCTATTAGTAATATCACAATTTTCAATAATATATGGTTCTAAACTTCTAAAAAAGTTATCTACGGTGTTTTGCATTTGTTGCACCGTCGCACTAGTTAGTACTTCAGTTTTCTCATTCGATATACTAAATATTTCTTCGTGTAAGACTATAGCAACAAAAGAAGCTAAATTCACTTTAAATTTCGCATGTTCTAATATGTTTGAGTCTAAAAGAAACAAAAATTCAATAGAGAACGTGAGCTAATAGAAATCACCATTAACCTTTCGTTTTTGAAGTACCACCAACATCTGAAGAAGTCATCGACGTGCGATAACTGGCCTCGCTCGTTGTAGAAACAAAACTATCGGTCATGCTACTACTGGCAAAAGTTGGGGTGTGCCTTGAGAAAAATTCATCGGCAAAACTGTCTTCCTCTATTAAAAAAGCAATTGTAACAATTGCCAAGTTTAACCACTTTTACCTTACCACAAGCAGGAGCCGACCACCCTTCTTTACTTTGCAATCCACCCAATCCATGACGCAACTGACGCTGTAACTCTTCTTGCACTAACTCGAAATCGTAACTTGTCATAGGTTTCTGTTGTATAGTTTCGACACTCCTAAAAACAACATTTATAAGTACGAAAAAGTTGTATCATGGCCACATCGGTCATTTGCAAAATAAGAAGAGGATAATTTACCTATCGATTGAGTTGTTGAAGGCGTCTAAAAATTCCAACAAAATATGCACTTGTCTCGGAGCTAAAAATAAAACCAAAGAACCCACATCAAGTTCAACTGATTGTTTTGTGTTAACCAATTCTCCAAAATTAGTCTTGTACAATGTTACCTTAAAATAATTATTAAATAACAAGTTCAAAAAGTAAATCGAGTCTTCACCTCTTGTTTTCCTATAAATCTGGCAAATTCGACAACCTGCCTTTCATTGGAACGAGGTAAGGAGTCTCTCTTCTGTTCACGTTCACGAGGAACATCGTCATCCAATGGTAATGAAGTAGCAGACATGTATTGATGATGACTTGCTGTACTTTCAGTCATAACAAAGTCTTCGTTCACAAATTCAATTGTCGAAAACGAAACTCCTTCCAATTGTCCAAAAAATCCAGTCACAATATCTTTTATATCGCATTTTTCATTATTAATTCCACTTAACGACTCCAATGTTTCCTTGTCCAAATTTTCCAATTCCAAGCTACAATATTGTTATTCGTTATTGTTAAAATTCACATATTGTAAAAAAACTTACGATGGTAAACTAATTTGTAAGGCTATCCCATTTTTGCTATTAATGGGGCAGTGCTCGATTTCGATCGTTATATTTTTTAACGATATTCTCGAACCGGACAGAACTGTAATTTAAAAACTTGATAAAAAGGCAACAGAAGACTTTTGGCAAACTTACTCGAATTAACCAATTGTGTACCTACATCTACTAAAGGTAAGCTTTTGTCTTGAATTATATTTTGGTGCTCTTCAGCAAATTGCATAGAAGTTGTAAGTAAATCTGGTATCGAAGTGCCCAAAAATGCATCTAAAAATAGTAAATTTAATTTTATAATAATTTCTAAGCGGTTGCTGCAAGTATACCGGTATCACTTTGAGTTTTTATTTGTGCAGTTAATTTAAATTCGTCTATTTCAATCGACATATCTTCGAATTTCCAGGGTTTATAATTTATTACTATCACCATTTTGCCCACAAAACATTCTACTACTTCGATCGGCACGTTCAATTTTTCTAGCGTTTCATTGAAGATCTGCAAGAGAAACAATCGATGTTAACAGCAGTTAATGCAAATTTTAGGTTCGGCAGTCCTCACTTCTAATGAGACACATTGCAAAATACACAGAGTGTTAACATAAAAAAAATAAATATCCAAAATTATTAACTTTTGAGTTTATTTGTGATTCTTTTATGAACAGTTACCAATAATATCACGTGATCATTCCCTATTTGCTATTGTAAACTTAGCTAAAGGTAAGTTTTGTGAAGCTGAGAGAACTCAAATATTATAGAAATTTGAAAGAAGAGTAGTTGTTACTTTAATTTAACGAAAGTAGAAAAATCTTGTAGTAATGTGCCTGCGAAATACATTTATGCTGCTCGCAGGTTTCCAGAACTTCACTGCACAAGGCAACCAAAAAATGTTATCATTATTCGGATTGGGTAAGGCCGGTCATCCATTTATACGACATGTCTTTACGAAAAGACATGTCTGCGACATGTCGTATCATTTTTAAACCTGTGTTTATTAATCAAGATTCGTACATTTGACAAACTTGTCGTGAACAAGTTATTTCTTGTCGGCGACAAGTTTTATACGACACTGCATGTTCGAATTTGAAGCGACATTCGTAGAAGTGCATCTTCATCAGACGACATGTTTTACATGCATGCAAGAGGTCCCCTGTTTGTTGGATATATTTTGTCGTATACGACGTGTCGACTACATGTTGTATCAAAAATGTTTCAGACATGTCGTATAAATGAATGACCGGCCTAAGTAAATAGATAAATTTGCATAAATTATATAATTTTAAATACAATGTTCAGCATATTATTTCTATTTGTATAAACACCAGATGGATGTGTATATTAACCTACTATTGAGTTAATTAACAAATTATTACTATGCTCATTATGAACAATGAGCTAAGACAAATGTAAGGAGAGCATGCTCAACCCGTATTCGCCAAGAAGAAGGTCATAAGTCATAATTTATTATGACTGTGCATTTAGTAAAATAAACTACAAAAAGCAAGCCCGACCTTCAGTCAGTGGGCAAGGCAAGGAGTATTTCTCCTCAAAGTTTCTCTCTGGCTGTGCATTGACATTATTGGACCTATAATTTGTTATGGGGAACTCATCTTGTGGCCCCCAGCTAAACAGACCACTCTACTAAGCCGGCTGATAACAGGACTTCTTCGTATGCCTTAAAAATATATCAAAAATAGAACCTAACAACAGTATGCTCAAAAGCCCCCCCTAATTTCAAAAAACTAAAATTATACGCCTCTATTTGAAATAGGAAGCTAATCTCATTTCCGGTTAAACCGGAAGTCAAAATATTAAATGTTTGGTATCACCAGATAGCGAATTATACAATCTTCCAAACCACCTAAAATATACAGGTTGTTGTATTTAAAATAAAAAATCTAACCCCATCTCCAGTGAAACCGAAAGTTAAATGTAGTATTATCATGTTTGGTATCATTGGACAGCAAATCTTACAATATTTTCATAGCATAGTGCATAGTGCATAGCGGAAAATGAAACTAAGTTTTATAATCAAGAACAAGAACTTCCTATAACATATCCAAACATAGACAAAACGACAGAAGCCAATTTTGAGAAAATCACTTTTAAAATTTTAGTCAATTTTGAAATTATTTTAGAAATCGACTATATCAAAACTAAAGCCCTACATTTTGCCTATACTATCCTGGTTATAGAATTTGATATTAATGATGACCTCCTAAGTTATAAGAAAAAAAACTAGATAATGGGCCAATCGGCCGCTATTTAGGATTAAAAAATTTGAAAAGGTATTGTTTTATTAGGGCCGATAGCAGAGTATGAATACTGTGGGTCAAGCTATTCCAAAATGCGACCAAAATAACCCCTTTAATTTGAGCCACCCTGTATCGATTTACCCAGACCGACTTTGGAGTTTTATTGTTTACTGTTTTAGATTCAGGGAGACGAAGAAGTAAAGCTTACAGTAATAGGAGCCATAAAAACCACACCTCGGTAACCCTGCGTGCGTTTGCTGCTTTGTCCCCCCCCCCCCACGGAGTTATAGTATGTGGAAAAAGCGCCAAAAAAGTAGCTCCTCGACTGCGAGGAAGAAGACTGTGGTTCATTCTACAGACATACCAAAATCGTAAGAAATAGTAGTAGATAATCTCAAATGCCGTGGATGCAACCTGGATGCAACCTGATAAGATAACCGAACTTCGCAAATTGTTGGGGGACTAATTACCACCACTCCTCCCCATCGGAATTTAGATTTCATCCTAGAAGTGGGATAGTTCGATGGAGAGGCCGCTTGGAGGAGATGCAATGAACCCGAATAAGTGGAAGTACCTTTACAAATAATCCAGAACCATTCAAATCAAGATGAAGGGTGGTAGAAAAGTGAATGAGGACCGATTATTACATCCAGGTCGTAAAATGGTAAAATCTACCCAAGATCAATCTCTAGAATTGCAAATCTTTGGCCAAGCGAGGCTGGCGTCAATCTTCATCCAATTGCGTAAGTGTTGCACACCTTTAGAATAGAGTTGAGAATTTCTTGTCGTGTGCCTAGTTCAAATAAAAATTCCTAAGCTACTACTAAATTTCAAGGCTTGGAAAAAACAATCAATAGATTCAATAGCAATAGCAAGAAACAGGAAACTTTTCTTAAATGTCATGACAAACGTAACAGAAGTTTTCAGTATAAAAATGTTGCATTATTTATTAATAGAAATACAAATCGTAACCTAAAACTTGCATTGTATTCAAATCGTATCCGAATTTCAAAACAATTAATAGTGTCCATTATATCAATTAAATAAAGTGTCAACGTATTCGATGAACGACTGATAAATCAATCACACAAGTCAATGTAACTTCACTTAATTCGTCACGTTCTCGTCAGTTACGGTGGTTCCTATGAAACGTCCTACCGTGAACTTGGCAATTTTTTTCCAAATTATGCAAATTATCCAACGAGGTACCTTGTCCGATTTAAAATTACGATAGAAAAACATAATTAGTTGGGATTACTCATATTATTCGTTTGACCACCGTGAGATAAGTTTATTGATCTTACAGCATAAAAGGTTTATTTTAGTAGAACAAAGAAATTTAATTTTACCCAAAAAAAAGTTAATTAATAATTCATGTAATAAATAACTACAGATGCACCCAAAATTAATGGTGACATTGAAAATTTTTAATTAAATGCTAATAATACAAGTTTTTTGATTGCGAAATGAGAAGTTCAATATTTAGAAAAATAAACTTTGGTGCGTCGTGTCTCTTGGATGCACGTAATCGTATTGTCATTTATGTTTTACAATTTTACACTGTTTTACGTGGTTTTACTCAAGAGACGTTTGCTAATAAAGTTTTGGCGGGGGCGAAAATTGTTTATTTATATAATTTTATCGAGATATGTTAAGGTTAACGAAGTTAATCACGTTTACAACTACTGGGAAATTAATCGACACTTTTAAGTACTTAGGTACTTGCTTGTTTTTTGATTACAAGGTGTGATTAAAAACTGATTTAAAAAATGACCGTTGATGGAGAACACACCAGAGCTTCGTATGTTGAATAAAAGGGCGAAAGTAATACGATTCAAAGTATCGTTTTAATTAAAATCGATAAAATGGATGTTACAATACGCAGTAAGGTCTATTTAAGTTTCATGACATTAGGAATGAAAATAGAACAACTTTCACTTGTTTAAGTCCAGAATAAGCGAATAGTCAGTCAAAACATTCTGTTTTAAGACTATTTGTGATCATCTCGTACTCTCGTAGGCGAAGAAGTTAAAAATACAGAGATTTAACATTTACTCAATTTATTCCAGTTTTTACAAGCCCCCTGTGTACACAGTAAAGCTGAGCAATATTTAAAAAAATATCGATATTATCTATAAAAATATCAATATCGATATATCAGAATATCAATAATATGTATATCGATTTTTTTAAATATCGTTATTCGTTATGCCGAATAAAATTCCCAACGCTGTTAGCAACCATCAATCTATAATTTACATATTGATTTAATCCTTGTAACTGTCTAAGTTTTGATTTTAGACCTTGTGACCTTAATAACAATTGAATAGCACGTAACCACCTACAATTTATATTAGAAGAAATTTTTTGTAAGAGTAGTAGGCCAGTCAGTAGAGGGTTTCTATGATGCAATAAGTGGGGTAGAAGCTTTTATTTTGATAAATTGTTTATATGGGTGTAAACATGTAAAAAACAAAAATGCTAACACCGGCAACCTCGGGAGACTTTTTGGCAGCCAAAAACCGCAAAATTTTAGGACTTGCTTTGTTTTTTCGCCTATAACTCCTAAATGGAGCATCTTCACGAAAAAGTATTTCTATAACAAATTAAAGAACATTAAACTCTGCGTCGAATGAGTACTAACACTTAATAATTTGGTCAAGCGGTATGGTCGCCAACCGCGGTCAAAAAACGACGATTTTTCCCAACTTTTTCAAAAACTGACATATTGCATTATATATGAGTCTGCTGTTTAGAAATTAGTACTTTAACAGAAAAACTCATTAAATAAAAAGTCGAGAAAAAAAGCTCTTGAAGTTGAATAGCGCACTTCTTGATTTTTCAATTTCGATAAAAACTTTTTTTTAAATTCTTCATAAAATGCAAAGGAGGGACCTGGTACCACTTTGTTTCTAAAAAACCTTTAACTACGTCCTTAATCTATCAGATGTGATATGGGAAATTTTTATCGTGGCTCTAAGTTGTGAATAAGAAGCTCTTGAAGTTGAATAGCGCGCTTAATAAGTGTCACAATTTCGAACTATCTGTTTTTTAAATTTCTTTGCAATATGTCAAGACGAGACCTAACACCATTTTTACTTTCATAAATCTTTAATTACATCCTTTATTCAACTTCATACAGTGTCACATTATTTATCAGTCGGTAAGTTTAGTGGCTGACTCCTTTATAAGACTTACGCGTCTTACTCCGAAGTTTATCCATAACCAGAATTCGATCCTTCTCCGCGCTATATCTCGAAAAGGGTTAAACTTATGAAAAAAATGTGTATAACCAATCTTGTAGCTAATAATGTTTTCTATAATTTTTATAATAACCTTCATCAACGTACGATCTATAGAAGGCGAGTTATTTGCCAAAAACAATTTTTGTAGCCTTTGACCTTGAATATCTCAAATTGCTCCGCCCAAATTTTTCTGATTTTGTGATATACTTATTTGGAACATCTTAATGTACGTGTAGACCAATATCCAGCCTCGTAGGAATTATTCTGACCAAAAATCCTTATTCGACTGGACTATTTTCTTACTATACCAACTGCCGGACATCAGAATATTGCCAATTTGGGAGAGGTGCTTGACCGAATTTAAAATTTTTAATACACATGAACGCAGAATTAGATGCTCTACAACTTTTATTTAATGAGTTTTTCTGTTAAAGTACTAATTTCTAAACAGCAGACTCATATATAATGCAATATGTCAGTTTTTGAAAAAGTTGGGAAAAATCGTCGTTTTTTGACCGCGGTTGGCGACCATACCGCTTGACCAAATTATTAAGTGTTAGTACTCATTCGACGCAGAGTTTAATGTTCTTTAATTTGTTATAGAAATACTTTTTCGTGAAGATGCTCCATTTAGGAGTTATAGGCGAAAAAACAAAGCAAGTCCTAAAATTTTGCGTTTTTTTGGCTGCCAAAAAGTCTCCCGAGGTCGCCGGTGTTAGCATTTTTGTTTTTTACATGTTTACACCCATATAAACAATTTTAAAAAATAAAAGCTTCTACCCCACTTATTGCATCATAGAAGGGTGTTTTGGAGCTCTACTGACTGGCCTATAGTAGTTATTGAATTATAGTAACATATTTGAATTTCTCGGATTTTCCTGATTTGATTTTTTTAAAATTCTTCCATGACCCAAAGGCCTAAAAACCAATGACGCAGGCATGGCAATCGTTGGAAACTTTAGTACAGTGCTTTGCTATGCCAAAGCTGCTTGTGTGCGAAAATTCAGCTTTAGGAGAGTTCTTTTTAGCTAAAAACCTTACTTGCCTGGGCTAATTCCGATACATCTTATGTCGGAATATCGGTATATCGATATACCTGAATATCGATATATTGAATAAAATTCCCAGCTCTAGTACATGGAACAATTTCATTCGAAGTTTTATGGAGCTCTTGGAGTTGCAATTGAATAATTTTGAAGGGAATTCGTGCAAAACGGTTTTGGAAAAAAACACTAATTTTCAACGCCCTATAACTCGGTTAATTTTAAGAATACAAAAAATAAGCACATAATTGATTTTGTAGCAAATTTTATCAGCTTTAATTCTGTACGTGGCCACATTTTGGCTCAAACCCATAGTTTTCGAGATATTCACAAAAAAACGAAAAAGGGGCCTGTCGCTAGAGCTCACCCTGTGCATCAGAAGCAGAACCTGCGACATTCTATATAATATTATCTATTGGCTCTAATGAGGACTTGGTATATTATTCATCAGTCATCAGGTCATCACTAGGCACTAGGCACCTACAAATAAGTACGTGAAGTTTCTAAACTATTGGATTTTTTCAGGACGAAATCCTTGTTGATGACTGAACTTACAAGTCCTGGATCGTTTATTTTGCTGACCAAGCATTTTAAATCTTGTTCAGCGATGTTTGTTTTGGGAGTTGGCAACATGTTGTGTGTTGTGTAAACAAGGCATAACAGACACAACAGTTATACAACACTACAGGGTCATAGTTATAGCCAAAACAATAACATACTACTGCTATATTATTTACAATTTGGTGATAAATGAGTAATATCTGAACTCATAGGTATGTAAACAAAACATTTATAGTAAACTTTAGACAGGTAAATGAATAATTTTACTTTATTATGAAACGAAGTATAAGTTACATCGAAAAACAACACCCCAAAAAGAACAACAAAGTGATATTTGGAACACAAATAAGATTAATAAAATATTATTTACTGTACCTAATCAACGTAATGAAAATAATTATTATATTTTCAAATTATTATTTATCGCCACACTGTACAAAATATTTACATAATTAATTTACTCGATATAATGATGAACTTGTTACTGTAAAATCAAAAGGTTCGTTCCTTCGTTCGAACTCCAAATAAATTGATGCGAAGTATTTCCCCATAATTAATTTTTGGTTCCTTTAAAATGTGAAAATAAACATACACCGTGAAAAATTAAGAATTTCCGACCTTGGATTAAAATAATTCAAATTAAAAATACCAAAGTCGTTCGTTTGTTAAAAAAAATAACAAAACGCAAGGACAATTGACCTGAAATAACAATAAACCTTTTAGCACTTTTAGGTACAAAATGAACCGTAAATTTGCTCGTAAAGGGCTCAAGGATTAAGTTTGAACATTTTGCAAAACTTGTTATGGTCAAAAGGTGCACGAGGGGCGCAAAAGCTTGGTGGCTGTTGGCAAAAAAAAATTAAGTCGTCGATTTAACGGCACCAAATTATCCAAGTGCAATGCTCCATAGCCCCATTATGAGAAATTACTCCCAATAGTTGGAAACAGTTTATTATTTTTTTAGATAAACGTCAATGGTTGAGTTTTGTTATGATCACGTGACCTAAACATTCTAAACAATAACAAAGGTACTTGGGCAAGTCGAACAACTCGATATCTACTAAAGGAAATTTTTAACTACGCACGATTCGATATGAAATTTTAAGCAACGCAATTACATATTCAATAAATTGGATCGTAGGTCAATGTTAACGTATTCAAAAATACTCGTGACAATAACATACCTGTGGTTTTAAGTTGATTTTAGAAACTGAAAAATATCCATCGAGAGGTTTGACGCACAGCTGATCCGAACTCATATCTTCGCAAATATCTTTAATATGTTTGTTAATGAAATAATTGACGAATTCATTTAACCAGCCCTTGAAGACCATGTTTAACTTATAAATTAAACTATCACTAAATTAAATTAAAAAGAAATAACACAATCTTTTGTGTTTTTAGTTGGTCTTCATTAACGCGAAGTAAACATCGCACGACATCTATTCAAAACAGTGTACGAAAAATAAAGCTCGGATTCTAAACATGCCGTTCGTGAATGGCAGGTCATAATTGGTGGGGATTTCCGTACTTGCGCATCAATGTTAATTACGAATTCGATCATCTGTTTTTAATAGGTACACTCGTAAACTAATAATTTTAATTAACGCAAAATTAATTAAGTAAACGATACAACTTTTCTTTAAATTCGCACAAATATCATTTTTGACATTATATCTTTAGTTGGTAGCACTGACTCACTAGATGGCGGTAGCAACAAAAGAGCGCCAAGAGTTACAAAGTTCAAAACTCTCTATATTTTTGAATTTTGAGAACAATTTAACCCGAACAAACAGGCCAGCTTTACGTAGCTTTCAATTCTTTCCAAAAAAGTTATAAAAGTAATATTCCAAACTAACAACAAAAGAAACTCGCTAGATGGCGACTATCAAAGGTGACACGTTTTAAAAGTTTCGTAAAATTGCAAATTTTGATTTAATTTTACAGACGTTTCTATTCATAACATGCGTTTAAATTTATTTAAATGCAATCATTGCTGTGTAACATATGTGCACAACAAACAAGCTTTGTGTTAAATTAATTATTTCTCCCACAAGTTATCGTTTATCGTAGCTACATAAAATCCAAACAATAATTTATTATTTCTCAATTTTTGCAAACGTAATAAGTAATAAATTATTATTGTACGACACGTACGACACTAATCAAAAATTGATAAGCTTGAGTGCGAGCCAGTTCGAGCATACGTCAAAAAAAATTTCGTACAATTGCATCATCTTACAAAACATAACCTCACTTTTTACATATGTCCCAAAGAAGTTAAACACGTATTAACTTACATTTACAGTATTAACGTATTACCTTATTTTTACTAATTAGAAAAATGTCGAGTGAATTAAAGAACGGAGTGAGCGATTTAAAAATAGAAGAAAATTTAAAAGATGACGATTTTGTGGACCCTTGGAACGTAGTAAGCAACTCTGATACTGGAGTAGATTACGATAAGTTAATTAGTAAGTTCATGCATGTTAGTTTAACGTAAATATAATTTTAATCTCTGCAGAACGTTTTGGAAGTCATAAAATTGATCAAGAACTATTAGATCGTTTAACGAAGATTACCGGTAAGCCGAACCATCATTTACTTAGGAGAGGCATATTTTTCTCCCATAGAGATGTAAACTTACTTTTAAACGATTATGAAGCGGGCAAACCATTTTATTTGTATACTGGACGTGGACCGTCTTCTTCGTCGATGCATTTAGGGCATTTAATTCCGTTTCTTTTCTGCAAGTGGTTGCAAGATGCTTTTGATGTTCCTTTAGTTATTCAATTAACCGACGATGAAAAGTGCTTGTGGAAAGATATCGAACCGGAAGAAGCAAACAGATTGGCTTATGAAAATGCCAAAGATATAATAGCCATCGGATTTGATGTAAATAAAACTTTTATATTTTCGGATTTGGAGTTTGTAAGGTGAGGAGTCTTATAATTGTATTATTGCAGTTTTGTATAACATTTTGTTTACAGTCGTGACTTTTTTAAAAATATGTTGAGGGTTCAAAAGCTTGTAACTTTAAATCAAGTGCAAGGAATATTTGGATTTATTGGTACCGATGCAATTGGAAAAATTAGTTTTCCTGCAACACAGGCAGCGCCTGCTATGTCGACGTCCTTTCCGGCAACATTTGGCACAAAAATCCTCCCATGTTTGATTCCATGTGCTATCGATCAGGATCCTTATTTCAGAATGACTAGAGATGTAGCGCCACGCCTACGATTTCCTAAGCCTGCTTTAATGCACTCTACGTTCTTTCCTGCATTACAAGGAGCTAAAACTAAAATGTCAGCTTCAGATTCTAAAACTACGATATTTTTAACAGATACGCCTAAACAAATAAAAAACAAAATTAACAAAAATGCATTTTCTGGTGGTAAGACGACCGTCGAAGAACATAGAGAATTTGGTGGCAATTGTGATATTGATATTTCTTACCAATATTTAACGTTTTTCTTAGAAGACGATTCAGAGTTAGAACAATTGCGAAAAGATTATACCAGTGGTGCACTTTTAACCGGTGAACTTAAAAAGAAGTTAATCGATACCATTACCCCAATTATTCAAACGCACCAAGAAAGAAGATCAAAAATTACAGAGGAAATAGTAAAACAATACATGACCCCACGTAAATTAAATTTCAATTTTTAACATTAATGTAGTTAATAGCTATTATTTTGGGCATAGTTGGTAAGATCATAATGAAAATGATCGTTTAATTGGAAATTTATATCACAATCACATTTTATTTATTTAAACTGCAAGTCATTCATATTAGCTAATCATCACTTGCACTTGTGATTATGTAAATTAAGAAAAGTATTAGTAATGTATGTAATTGAGCCATGTGAAATGTTTGCATTTCTGTTGTTGCTCATAAAATTACTTTTCATAAATTGAAAGATTTAAAATAAGTTTAAATTATTGTTCATTTTGTAAATTATTTTCTGGTTCTTAAAGAGTTGTGAAGTTGTCTTATTTTTTGTTTACTTAATTTCTGTTGGACTGATAATTTTATTTTGAAATAAATAAATAAAATGTTTTGTTACATTTAAAAGTGTCCCCAGACCAATGAGCTTGCAGCCGCTTTGTTTGGGATTCGGGAAATGTTTGTGAAAGTTTAGAAAATTTACTCAAATTCATTACCGAGATTAACTGAAATATAACTCTAAACAAAGAGGGTTACAAGGGGGAAAAATTTTATTTTTGATTTCTCAAAAAAATCCACCATAAAAACTCCTGCTTACTTGGAAAATGGAAACTCTCTTAACACAGATTATTTTTTACCTACTATTTCTTACAGGAAATGAAATATTTGTGATTTCAATTTTTTAAATCAAAAACATTTTATTTTGTGTAAAAGATTGATAAAAAATAATATGTTGCGCGAGAGTTTCAAGGTAAGCAAGTGCTTTTATAAGGAGTGGATTTTTTTGAGAAATCAAAAATAAAATTTTTGCCCCTTGTAACCCCAACTTTCAATGGTTGTAGTTCTGTTAGGAAGATGGAACTAGAAAATAAGTTGAAGGGTTGAGCTGGCGCAGAACAAGCTGTCAGTTGCGTAAAAGAGGTCCGAGAATGTGGTAGGTGGTAGCACAGAATAAAGAGATATCTATTTCCCTTTCGTCACTAATGCTTCACTTTTAGATACAACCGAACTAGCTTATATAACTTATAACCATTCCACTTATTTTCTAGTTCCATGGTTAGGAACCATTTTCGAATATATGTGTATTAATCGATTTAAACTCGAAATTGCTTCAATTACAAGCCTTTAAGTTATGGACCTCGAGTCATGAGACGCCTGTATAAAATATCAAGTTTGTACTAAAATTGTATTTCTAGAACTTTTCTTCAACGTTATTTAGTTTTCACACTTGAAGGTAACTTAAACTTAAACAGTAGTACAGTCAGCAAATTAAAATTATGTCCGTACGTCTGTGAACAACTTCACTTCCCAGCGAGCTATTCTTTTTATTATTACTCCAGTTCAGGCTGGGCCCCAGTGGTTCCTTGTACCGCGACCTCTTGGGTCTCTTGTTCGCCGTAATCTTCCTTTATGCAAGTTCTGTGCTTTTGATGAAGTCCAGAATTTCCTCTATTGATAGTTTGGGCAATTATCTTTCGAGCATCTTCTCCTTTCCGAGAATGCTGTGACGTGTGACGACTTCTTGTGAAAGCCTCGCAGTGTAACAGAAAATGAATTTGAGTTTCCTCTTCCTCTGCACATTCTCGGCATAGTGGATCTTTTTCTAACCCCATCATATACAGGTGCTTTTTAAGCCGGAAATGTCCCCTTATCAGTGCCATTGCCAGTCGTAGCCCACCTCTACTTATTCTGAGTAAAGAGTGGGTTCTTTTGTCAGAGGGTATCTCCAGTAGAACTTTACAGTGGCCATGTCCAAGAGTTTCCCTCCAGTGTTTAATATGCGACTACTCTAGAAGTGACTGTATTTCTCTCTACCATTTCATAAGGAATGCCAAAGACTGGTTCTGGTCCGATGGGTCTTATTTTGCTGCCCTCTTTAGCCAGACCGTCCGCTTTCTCGTTCCCTAGTATGTCAGCATGAGCTTGACAAAAAATTTTCCCCCCTAATTCGTTCAGTCCGTTACTAGTTCGGACCCCACCTCACAGGCGTTCATGTTGCGCGCATGTTAAAATGGTGTAGATTTCTGCTTGGAAAACGGTTGCATGCTCCCCGAGGCTGAGGCTTACCCCTTATCTCAAGTTGCCATCCCCGATGATTCCACTCCCCAGCGAGCTACAATCATAACGGATTGTCTAGCGCTGTTAGAGTAGAGTAGAGTTCCCTGCAAATTCTGTATAAAATGCGTTGGAATTCCGTATCAGGTCTCATTTCCGTCTTCCTCCAAATTTCTGCATTACTTTGTCACCTCGTTCCCCTTAATACAGCGACCCTATCCAAGGTTTTGGAAAACTCTGCACCTCGTCCATGCAGCTAAATAATCTATGCTTCAATGTTTGGGGTGTCTCGCCAAAGTGAAATTTTGACCAAAATCGATGAAAAGAATATTCCAATTACTCTTTTGGGGAAACGCTGTTATCTCGCTTATGAACGCGATTTTTTTTACAAAAGTGCAGAACGCCTCCAATCTATTATCTTCTTAAGGTCAAGGTTCTATAAAGTCCGTGAATCATGCCGGGGCCAAGGAAAATTTAATTTTTTATTGAATCCCTCTCTTAAGAATGCAACATGCTTTAATTATTAAAGATTCATTATTGATGTTGATTTCTAAACCCTTTAACAATCGACGAAACCTTGCTTTTAACTGTCCAAAGGTATTTTCAACCACTTGACTGCATTTCGATGGGTGGTAGTTGTACATTTTTCCAATCGGTGGTTGATTGACTTTACATGGAAAAGGTTTTGAAAAATGTAGGAGTCATTACTTCATTACGTCCTGGTGATAACATATTTACATAAGTAAAATTGCATCTATAACAGTAAATTAAGTAACTTAATTTAAATTGTTTCTTAAACAACTTATGATTAGCAATTGCTAATACACAATCGAGTATACTATAATAATATAGGCATAATATTATAATTGTGGCAATCAACAGCTACAGTTTTACTATTATAATAAGTTGACCATGCATCAAGTTTGAAATAATTAATCAAGTTTATAACTTCAAATATACAGGGTGAGTCTAAAATGGCGAATAAGCTCTTCAGTACGTTATAGGAGACGGTTATTTGAACTAAAGAAAAATCAAAAAAAAATCTATCTGCTATATTTTTGTAGTTATTAAAGAAGAAGTAAATTGAGATTTTGCAACATGGTACGGATGTTAATAATCGATGATAGATAAAACATAAGCGACATAAGTCATCATAAAGGTAGTTTCAAAACATCGTTGCCACATATTTTTTTTAACAACTTGATACAGAAATTTCGATATTCAAAATTTATTTTAGAGGACAATAAGATGTTATAGGAGCGTTTGTTTTTGCCTAATAATTAAAAAACACGTAAATTACTAGAGGACATGATGAAAAGTTTCAAAATTTGTCAGAATTCGGAGTTGAGTTCTTAACTTAACTTCTTCATTTCTCAACAAATTAGCGGCTAAGAATTTTTTTAACATTTTTTCTTTACTTCAGTTATTATTCCCTACAACGTACTGGAGAGCTTATCCACCATTTTAGACTCACCCTGTATATATATTCATTATTATTTTATTAAGTACACTGTGAGGTGACTAAAAATATCTGCATACTAGGTAATTTATATTATAAAAAATGGAATTTAAATAATATAACAGTCATTAATCATAATATTTCTTTTAATACTAATGAATGTAAGGCCATAATAATCATGGACGAACAATTTGATCTGTAATTATCATTCTTAATTTAGCATTTCAGTCATTGATTTAAAATTTATAAATATTAAAACTTATATACTAAAGAAATTATTAAGAAAATGTAATATTAAATTGTTCTAGAAGTAGGCTGTGGGGGCAATTCAAACCTCATAATATATCACGACTTAAAACTTAAAAAGGGAATTAAAAATAGGGAATAAAAATAGTAGTCCGTAGTAATTTTGTACTAAAAGAAGAAAATATTCAAAATTTAAATTATTGCTCTGAAGATTCTTTTCTTTAAACTACATTACTACTGATAACGCAAATATTCAATTTTTTTTTATACCTCTTGTTGACTCGCTTACCCGTACATCGGGTATTCAACAGGGGGGTATAATACCAATCTTTCATAATTGACAACAATTAAAATTTGTACAAAAAGTTAAAACTTAACATTATAACAGCATATAAATATGTTGAATATAAAATACCCGAGTTTGGAAGTTTAAAAACAACTTTTACAAATGAAGTACGCCATCACCGTCTTCCCTAGTCATACTGGTATCTAAACTAATCCTGCTTAAATTGAAAATCACGTCTTGTTCAACATTATCTTCGGGATCAGACGGCGCCGTTCCGGCCGATTCTTGTGAACCATTCGATAATTGTGGATTTCTGCTAAAACTTCCTCTTCTAACTGGTGCAAGAGCAGGTTTGACGGTAATAATTAAATTTGAGCTATTAGCTACCATCATGTCGGTAACTTGGTCCAATGTTTTTCCACTAACTTCAATACCATTAACTTCTAAAACTTCATCGTGAGCAGCTAAAAAACCGGTCGATTCGGCTAAACCACCGGGCACAAGACAAGATACAAAAATTCCAGGCACTTTTTCAAAACCATTTTGAGTGACTCGTACATTTGTACCGTCTCGAATAAAAAAACCGAGAGGTTTATCAGAACCGTGTTTATGTAATCGAACCCTTCTACAAGTTTCAGGTAGGATATCGACGTCTATAATAGAGGACACCTGACGAAAATCGTTAGGATTCGATATCGCTAAGTATTTGTTCTTAGCCAGTGTTCCGCCAAGAATACTTGAAATTAGATTTCTTTGTTTCGTAGTTCCATAACCATTTTAAGTGTCACCTAAAAATATAAATAAATGCCCAATCTTAATTTCAAGTAAACAAAGTGGATCGCAACTCACCTTTTCGTTGAATAATAACTCGAAGCGGTTTTGAGTTTATTAAAGCTCTTTTTAAATTGTCATCATTATTGAAGGGTAATAAATCTTGATCACTAGGGTCTATGTACGAAACGAGGAGCGCAATTTTTTTTAACCGATGTAATGTTTCCAATAATGAGGAAAAATCTTCAAACTTAGCATGTTGATTTCTATCGATCGAGAATCTACGAAACTCCGCTTCAAACTGGAAGGTAAAAAATAAGTTGTTACGTATAATTAGACTATTATTGTGTTAATTCGAGTTGACTATTTAAAAGCATTAGCATCTTATTGTAGTTTGTATACTTTCTTACTTTCATTGTTTCATTCCATTAGATCTCAAGTAAACTGCCTTGCTTTACATCGGTGCATGTAAAGTTGCCTAACTATCAGGATATTTTGTGTTTTTCAAAAGAAATCTTTTGTCAAAGCTTTTAGAAAATTGACAAAGATTTAAATTTTTTCTAATTTTGTTTACAGTTCATTAGAGTAGGTATAATGAACAGTCGGATAGTTTTGAGTTTCAATTTGTATCAAACATTCAATTAATGAGGCATTCAAAAATAGCCAAACTTAGTTAAATACTTACATTATAAATTCTTTTGAGTTCAAAAATATCCCAAATTGTAAAACATACCTTTTTCTTAATGTATGCCAAACTACAGGCTTTCATGTTTAGTAGTTTTTCTGAAAGCTTCCAACAAAAAATTGCACAGTATGAAACCACAGAATAACGTAGTGATGTATCTTTAACATAATATAGTTAATACAGTACCCTTAAGCTAGGGTCAGACACAGCTACTTTTACTGCGCAGTTTTTAAGGTTGCGGCTGCAAAAGTTGCAGTAGTGTTCACACACAGCACGCAGTTTTGACGCAGCACGCAGCTTTTCGTGCTGCAGCTACCCGTCAAAACTGCAAGGTCGAGAAAAGGTTGCGGTGGTGTTCACACACGACAGGCTGCTTTTGCAGCGTGCAATCTTTGTGAAGGTAGCGCATGCTGTAAATACCCTAATAAATATTTTAACACAACTAAAATGTGTATCGATGGCGGTAGGCGGTTGGTACCAAAATACCAGATGACGGGCTAACTTAAAAATGGATCAATGTACCTACATTTACATCCGTCATAAATGCCGCATTATTTTAAATCAAAATTTAGAAATATAAAAAATACCATAAACTAGAAAATTATTTAAACATAAAAAAACAGTCAAAAACGTAGACAAAAAATTGATTAGTGCAGCCACATAACTAATCATTTTTTTTGAAAATATACGTAATTTTATTTTACATTGCTAATCAAATGCAATAAAAGTATATATCTACTTATTCAAAAATAAATAAAACGTTAATATTATACGAATTAAATATGAATTCACACGAATGCTGCAGTCGCAGCCGCAGCAAAAGTTTCAGACGAATAGATATTTTTTGCTGCGCCTGCAACTTTTAAAAAAGACGTTCACACGTAGCTACTTTTCAGACTGCGCGCAGCAACAAAATACTGCGTGCAACCGAGTTGCGGGCGCTGCTTTTTAAGTTGCATGGTCGTTCACACGGAGCTGCACAAAGTAGCGCAGTTTTTTAATCTGCAGCGCTGCAAAAGTAGCTGCGTCTGACCCTAGCTTTACCTCTTCTGTGATGAAACCTTAAACTTTGCAATATTCCACAGCTCCTAACATAAATTTTTAAGTTAAATGAACTTTTGAGTTAATTTACTTTAAGTTAATCAAAAAAACAATAAATGATGCTACAAAGTGCACAAAAAAGCATGTAAATTACTTACTTTACTTTTTACTTCGACGAGGTTGGTGTCGATCACAGCAGCACTCCTCATAATTTTATTTTTCGACATTTTACGAATTTTTCATTCATAGATGACGTTTAATGGACCATGATTCATTAAAATAGTATTTAAAATTACTATAAACAAAGAAAAGTAACATAAAAGCGATACACCCGAATGAACTCCAATTATTTACGTTTATATCTCACATCTCATTCTTTACTTCATATTCACTCTGTCTCTGTCACTCTCTGCAGTACTGCTAATCAGCTGCGTGTTGTAGTGTGGTTGTAGTTATAAAAAAGACTTAGTACTCCTAATGGGTTAGACAACCACTCTTACGCACGAGTAAATTTCGGTTTGAAGTAACGAAGTATTAACGCGCCTTTACGACCGGTGCCGGCAACGCCGCGTTGTTTGTTCTGCCAAAGTTAGAAGCGTTAAAAGTTAAAACATTATAACCTTAAACTGTGCCTTAAACCGAAATTTAATTTTAAGGTTTTAACTAAGAATTTGTAATTTATTAATTGAAATGAGTAATAAGTGTTCACATTTGGAAAAATTTATTAGGGAAGATTCCGGTTTGAAAACGTATAAAGTTTTACACAGTGTATTCGTGATCAGTGGCTCAGAAGAAAGACGTAAGGCCAAGATACAGAATTCCCATTGTTACGTTTGTGATAAACGAGAGAGCTTTCTTCACGTGTGCATGCATTGTACTTTTTTTGGATGTTTTGTTCACATACGGGAACACAACAAGGCCAAAATTCACTCGTTCTCTATGGATATCTTGTATGGTCAACTTCATTGCTGTTTGTGTGGCGATTACGTTTATGACGAACAATTCGACGGCGTGGCGAGAGCAAACGCCTTACAGGGTGATTGCGTTAAAAAATATGTAATCGAGCTCGTGTGGCCCAGCTTGCATACGGAAGACAAGGAATTGTGTAATAAGACGGAGAACATGGTAGTCGACAAAACGACTCATATCGGTTTACGAGGGTTACTCAATATGGGCTCGACTTGTTTCATGAGTTCCGTAGTTCAAGCTTTGACACACACTCCGGTACTTAGAGACTATTTTTGTACCGAACATCACAGATGTAATAAAACACCTAATAAATGTCTAATTACGAATTTGTTTAGGGAATTCTATACTGGAGATAAGACACCTTTGGTTTTAAACGAGTTCTTGCACTTAATTTGGACCAAAGCTAAGCATTTATCCGGATACGAACAACAAGATGCTCAAGAATTCTTCATCGCGGCTCTCGACGTGTTACATAGACACTGTTCAGCAACTTTATCTACTAACACAAATCTATCGATTAATAAAGACCAAAAGTGTTCTTGCATCATTCACCAAGTTTTTACGGGTAGTTTGCAAAGCGACGTCGTTTGCCAAGTGTGTAATGGCGTTTCGACTCAATACGAACCGATGTGGGACTATTCCTTAGACTTGACGCCTTCGGTGACGGACGGGTCTCTACCGAGTTCGTTGGAAGACTGTTTAGAACGTTTTACTGGTACCGAAGTGCTGGGTTCGAATTCGAAGATATTTTGCGACAGATGCCAAGAGTACCAAGAGTCTACAAAGCAGTTGACGATAAAAACACTTCCGGTTGTACTTTGCTTACATTTGAAACGGTTTCAGCTTTTAAACGAGCTGGGTAGGAAAGTATTGACAAAGATTAAATTTCCGGAACTTTTGGACATGACTCCTTTTATGACAAAGCAGAAAGACGATAATATTCTTCAGTTGCAACTACCTTACGACAATAAGTACTTATTATTTGCCGTTATTAACCACATAGGTACTACTACCATCGGTGGTCATTACATATCTTATATTAGATATCAAGACCGTTTTTGGTATAAGTGCGATGATTTAGTGATCTCAGAGGTGGGATTAGAAGAGGTTCTTAAATCTGAAGGATACCTCTTATTTTATCACAAGTATTGTTTGGAGTATTGTTAATTTGCACTCAATGGCGTTGGGAAAGAAATCTCGGTTAGTATTAATTTTTCAACAGATAATTGTAATTGTGTCCACGGACGGACTTAACCGTACTTGTAAACTTTTTGTCACTTTTAGAGAAAAGCGATTTATAATAAAGAATTTTGCTTCTTTTGAAAAGCGTTACCTTAATCAGAATTTCGATATAACATGCGGGGTCTTTAAACAATAGAGGAGCACGGTCAGGCCTGGATTTACGATTAGGCTGACTAGGCTGCAGCTTAGGGCCCCGGGTTAAAAGGGACCCATAATCTACAAAAACGCTATTATTTTATGCTGTTTGTTCTTTGTTACTCCGAATATTTTAGAAAATTGATTCTGTTATCGTTGACTTACTTTGTTTTTGTGAAACATTCGTCTTAGAGACATTATTAATCGCTACTAAAATTCCTGAACATCATTTTAAGCCGTTTGACCTTGAATAATGAAAAGTTGTTGCTTGCGCCGCTATTTCAATTTAATCTTCTAAAGCTGTACCTATTCGCGTTTGAGGAACTGTCGCCAGGGAAGACTTTAACTTCAATTATTTGAGAACTTTATGCACGACAAGCATCCATCTTTACAGTGTCGTACTATTACTAAGAATTAAAACTTATCATTTTTATAAGGAATTACTCTCAAGTCTATAAACAAGTGGCACTTCAAAAATAAAATATATAAATCAAGATCTTAATCACCCTCAATTTAGTTTAACGAAAATGCTGCTCGTTTGGTTTACTATTTTTTTATGCAGCGCTTACGGTATGTTTAAATTTTAATATTTTTAAGCGGAACCAGAGACGGAGACCAAACTGATATCGTGTATTTTTTTAAAGCTGCTCAAAATGAGAACAACGACGCAAGTCCAGATATATTAGGAGGATTTGCAGCCAATATAGAACAATTTCCGTTCCAAGTTTCGTTGAGAGAAAAAAAACATTTTTGCGGTGGTTCCATTATTAGCGATCAATGGGTTTTAACTTCTGCCGCTTGTTTGTACGGGTAGGTAACTGATATCTATTTTTACCTTATCAATAGTTTCGTTGTCATCAAGCCGTCGCCCTTATCTATATTATCAAATTGCTACAATTCTCGAATACTTATTTGAATAAAGTTATTGACAATTGTTGAAAATGGCAAATGAAAACGTAATTTTACCCTTTCCCTCTGTAGAGGAACGCAACTCCTAAAGAAAACGTTCTTCGGAATTTGGAATATTTCTAATCTGCTCTAATTTTTTTAAATATTAATTTACATTTTAGGAGAAAGCCGTCTAATGTTAAAGTTCTCATGGGCACAAACAATATTAAAAAAGGAGGAAAAACATACAAAACATCTAAATTTGTCATTCATGAAGCTTTCCAACCTAGCACACAAGTGAACGACATCGCATTGATTTTAGTTAAGGAGCGCATCAAGTTTAGTAACAAAATTTTACCTGCTACTCTTGCTGCATATGGAGCACAAACGCCTGTTTGGTTAACCTTATCTGGTTGGGGTTATACAAAAAATACGTCTAGCAAGTTTTCAGATATCTTACAACAAGTAAATGTGTATTCGGTGGACGCCTATCAGTGTAGTGGTATGTTGCCCGGTTTTCCGATTAATACTGGTAATTTATGTACCACGGCTCAAATTGGACAAGGAGGTTGTACTGGAGACGTAGGGGGTCCTTTAACTGATAACAGCCCAGTCGTATTTGGAATTTATTCTTATGGAATATCTTGTGGTGCGGGAAAACCAGACGTATATACAAGCGTACCGTATTATCGTGAATGGATAAGATTCACTTCTGGAGTATGAAAACTCAATAAAAATTTATATTGATTTGTGCGTTTTTATTAAAAATTAAAAAGTGGAATAGAACCCGCTTGATCTATTACCGATTGGGTTCAGTTCGCTTGGACAGTTTTGGCCTGCGTACTTAAAGTGTAGGGTGTTTCTTCTTTTGAGAGTTCGTTAAAAGGACCTCATCTTGAATTTAGTCCACACATCCCTTTGTCTATTGTTACCGTATTATAGGTCCGTCCACAGTTCCATCTGTTTGAAGAAGACCACAAGACTGCTCGGATGGATCCTTTGTATATTTACTCATTTCGGATAAGAAAAACTGAGGCTACCACTGTCTCAGTACCGTCAAAACTGGACATCTGTTTAAAATATGTTGAACATATTCGTTCTCTTTTCTATAGTCTCTACATGTAGTGGTAGGAGAGACTTCTCGGACACTTATAGTAGATAGCACCTATGCACGCTTTCGAGAAGAGGACCCCTTTACGGATCTCCCATTGATGGCAAATAAAAATTTTTTTACGGGTAGTTCCATTATCGACCCCACTAGTCTCCAGGAAAACATAGTTCACCACAGTTGACCTCCTTAAGGTTTAGCTACTAGGATAAGTCTGGAATATACAACGAGGGGCCCACAGCATGCCCATAGGCCTTTAAGCCAATTTGAATTTAGGAGCCCCGTAAAAAATCAATAACAATACGTTTTAATTAGCTGAAGCCAGGTCGGGCATCTGTGTGCTTTCTACCATTTCCACTCATTTGGCATCCTTTATTTCGTTCTCTAGAACTGAGCATCAGCAAATTCAGTGTTTGCTGACCGCCAGGTCATTGAAATAGAGTCGAAAACGAAGTAGGTACTATAATGTACCTATTTAGGCTGCTCTTGCCAGTGGGCTTGTCCTTCTTAGATATTATAAGTAGGTACTCAAACGCGAATAGAAATGTCATCAGTTTTCGGCGAATTTTGACATCTTGTCAAAATTTTCAGTTTCATGCTATTGTAAAAATACTCACAAAAATGTTTAAAAAGAAAAAAAGTAATTTAAGTAACTCAATCATAAGCAACCGAAATAATAGTGCAAAAAGAGAGGAAGTTTCATCTTCAAATAACGAAAGTGAAGATTCAAGTTCACGTAATGAAGATGAAGAAAATTGTGTATCTCGTACTGCCACATCTAATGACAAAGTAAAAAGATATAATAGACCTCGTGCCAAATTCCAAAACCCATTTTTAAACAATAGACAACAAAAGGAATCGAAAGCATCTTTCATTTCAGATGTAATCAGAAAATCAACCACAAACTCTCCGTCGAGAGACAAGAAACGTTTAAATTTTATGGAACCTACTGGAAATGTTAAGAGGATAGTTAATGCTTTTACTACGTCGTCTTCATCAATAAATAATTTTAACCAAACAAGTAAAAATCCAAAACCAAGTCCTGATACTTAAGTTATACCAAAGATTGTACAGTATCTCTTTCAGGTACCTAAAAATGCTTAGAATAGACAAGCGTTTTATCTATTTTTATCCCTCTCTTTGTTGCTCTTACGTAGGTATACAAAAAAATAAGAGGTACAATGAGTAGTGACATCTGAATCTCACGGATGTACTACGTTTAAAAGAAGTCTCGTTCGGTCCCATATACCATATACTGTATAATCTTTGGTTATACACTATCCGTTTAAGAAAAAGTTCCAATCTCCTATTACTTTCCCTGTTACAGAAAGAGTGACCACTGGAGTATCACTAGATGATCAATCCAATAAATCTGAAACTTCAAATAATTATTCTGAATCGATAATATCATCTGTGAATTTTAATAACACGTTACCAATTTTAATACCGCGAGAACACGGTCCACATTGCTCACTCGAAGTCAGCGTACTGGAAAAACACGTTCCAAACTGTGTGAATAAAAAAGTGGAAAAAACTGAAAGAAATGTAGATGACAAAGTTGGAAGTTACGAAGTGATTAGTAGAGTAACTTACAGAACTTGCGAAACTAAAGAAAAATATGATACAGAGAGTTTAATTAAAAATAGTTTAAAAAGTTATAAGATTAACGATCCGGAATATTTTGGCAACCAGCTAATAGAAAATCGCAGTCGAGTGGAAACGACTCCCATTTTGCCTAATTACAAATGTGTATTAACCACAACAATTTCTACGAAATCAACTGCGTTCTCGACGCCTCTCAACGAATGCAATAAAACTAAAGTTGAACAAAATAACCTCTCGGAACCAAAATGGGATCCATCAGAAGTCCTCTCAATTTATATCAGAACCGATAAGAAAGCAAAGATTCCTCCTGGATTCGAAAAAATGCATTTTAAAGGCGATTCTTGTAAAATTCGCGACGCCGATGAAAGAAGAAAGCAACTGGAGAACTTGGCGAAAGTGATTAAATATACCACGTCGAGCGCCCATCTTGACAAATCGCAAAAGACTTTTGAAAATTACCCTGAAACGTCAATTGTAAAAAAATCAGCACCATTTAACATTCCTAAGAAAAGTTCATCGAAAGGAACGTTTATTTATAAGAAGTCTGAAAGTTCGTTAACTTCGGATCAAAAGAATAAGATTTTCAAGTTGTTTGACGGTTCGCCCGAACGGTTACCTCCTCCTCCTCCAAAACAACTTAATAGAGGAACTCAAAAGAGTACTGTCGCAAAATCTGGATTTTTAAGTTGCTTTAAAAGGGATAAAAAAAGGCAAAGAGAAGCTTCTGTTAGTTACGCGAAAAGTTTATCTCGCACTCCATCTGTTCACAATGGTGCATAAGAAGAAGAAACGTAATATTTAACAATGCTTCTTGTGTAATTAGTGTTTCTGCTTAACTTTGAATTATTTATTTACCTTTAATAAAAAATACTTAATTTTTACTTTTTACTAATGATTAATGATAAGCCCAATTTTAAAAGAATGTTCGCCGCCAATGATTAATATTTTGTTGACGTTAACGCCATCTGTGAGACGTTTTAAATTATTAAAAAATGTGTGATTACAGTAATGTCAAACTTCAATTATAAATATTGTAATTTGGATACAATTTGTAATATTTTAAGTAAAATGAATTTTAATTTTAAGATATTTTGACACATTATTAATCAAAAGTAAGTATTTTAATTTAGTACCGGTTCGATAATTCGTGATACATCACTTTTGGTTTTTTGTAACTACTTAAAACTTTACTTAGAATGTATTATTGTTGCTTAAATTGTAATTATAACTTGCACAAATTTTAGTGTACGTATAAGTGACCTATTTAGAATTTATCGAAATTAAAAATTTGAGGCTTAAACCATAATTTTAATTAGCTAGAAACATGAACGATCAATGGAATGCGAATCGAAGTAGAGGCAGGGGCTTTCGAAATAGGGGTTCTCGGGGTAGAGGATGGAACGGGCCTTACCAAAAACTACCATTACTTCAGACACCTTTACATTCGAGCCACGGACATTTTGTAAATCGAAACTTTCAATACGATGGCGTTAAACAATCGCAAGAGTAAGTTCCTTAGTTGAAAATTACAAATTGAAGAGTTTTACGTATTTTAGGTATTTAAAACAAACTGCTACATCGAGTACTTATTATAATAATAGAAATCAGTACAACACCAATTTTCCACACCTAAAACGTCATTATTTGTCGCCTCCGAGTTTAAATTACCATCTGCCAAAACCACCGTCGCCTCTTCCAGGTTCGGAAGAATACATCCAACGTGAAATTAGCGAAAAAAGTGCATTTTTAAAACATCAGTTGGCGTTAGAAGTGCCAGAAGTTCAATTAAATTTAAACACGAGTTTTACCTCGGATGACACGGCTACCAATTTTTGTGATAGTTTTTATAAATCGAACGATAACTCGAACATTAGTGAAAATAGTAATATCACCAGCGATGCCCAAAATAAGAACGAAAATCAAAATTCAGTACGTAAAAGACCCATTCACACCACACCTACACCACAAAATTTGAGTGTGGAAGAAATTCACGATAAAATTATAAACCACATAGCTAAATTGAGTTATTCTAAAAAGTTTAGTATTGTAAATAACATGTCCGGTTCTAGTTACGATGTTGCTTTGCACGAAATTAACAAACAAAAACGTTTACAATTGTCAAACGCTTTACGCGACATGTGCGACGGTGAATTAAAGAAAACCGAAGACAGTTCTAAAATTATAAATGCTATTATTCCCGATTTCGATATTAAAATTGAAGAATTGCCCAAGAAATTGGTAGAACAGCTTAGTGGGACTCTTAATGAAGACGTCTCAAATTGTGTTTTTAATTCGTCCGTCGATCCAGAATTACTGTTTCAACAAGCGGCCGACATGTTGAACACCACCATGGACATCGAGAATGCAGATTTTAATTTTCCAAGCTTTGAGGATATTGGGAAAACGGATGAAATGGATAATTTGACAAATATCGAGGTATGCATGCATTTTACTAGCTTGGAGTCGAATGTAGAAGTTGGAATTATACAGGGTGACCTTGCTACTATGGGTGACTTTGTTAATATAAGAGGTAGAGAGTAGAGAGAATTATAAGGCCTCAAGGCCTGTCATATCTTCGATCAAAAACTCAAGTTCTGATCTTGTAGATTAATAAAATTTCTTTTCAGGAAAGCAATTTGGATTTTGGTAGTTCCAACATGTCTTTTGGATTTCCCGCTACAACTGCTTATGACAATTCACCTCTAAGTGATTCTTTTTCAAACTTCAACAAAGAACAATATTTAGAGCCTCAACTGGGTTCAAATATGCAGTATGGGGAGCAACCTTACACGAACTATTCGAACAACTTAAATTTTATAAGTAACACAAACAATCTTGAACAGTATTATTCGCCAGAACCAATTTTAGACGATAATTCCACACAAAATAATTCGATTAACGATTCTTTATCGTCTATAATGGATCAACAACAAAATGAATGGATTAGTATGTGTAAAAAGGTGGACAGTACTAAGCCTTTAATAAATATTCCTATTAAACCTATCGATACGGTCAATCAAACTAATAGCAGTGATGTTACTAAATTAAGTTCAAATTTCGAGAGTAAAGGTCGAGAAAACTTCTTAAATAGTGAGCACTTCTCGAACAATAATAAAATTAACGAAACTTCCGCATTTAATATACCCGCATTAGATACTTTAGAAGTGCATAAAGAGGTTGAGCAGATGACTTTTGTTGAAAGTCGAGATATTTTGAAAACAAGTGTTAATACTAACCAAGAACCTCCATTTGACAATCGCCAAGAATTGAATCTAAAAGATATCAAGTTCTGTTCTGAAAAATTGCCAAAAAGTAATGAACCTGTAAGATTTAATTCGAATCATTTAGTGGATAAAACGGACGCATTAAAGGAGGAAGTAGAGAAAAGACCAACAAATAAAGAAGAAAATTTGAAGAAGACTATTTCTGCTGAACCTAAACATAAAGTTGAAGGAGCAAATTTAGAAATGGGTTCGAGCGAGCAAGAATTAAATAATCGTCATCAATCTAAGACAGTTTCCGATAAAAAAAGAGAAAGACACGAGTATATAGAAAATGATAAGGAAAGAGTTAGAGAGAAGACTAATAATAATGTATCAAAATTAAGAGTACATGAAGAGCAGCATGATAGGAACAGATTTATTGAAGAGGATTATTTGAGAAATAACCCGAGAGTTAAAAGTGGTAAAGCGAGGGCGAGTAGTTTGGATAAGTACGCAAGTAAAGCTGATCATGAATATTCTGATTCGGTACGATATTGGAAGTATCATCAAGAAAGAGGCGATTCACACTATTCTAGAAGGTAAGAGAGTTAACACCAGTACCTGTTATAATTTATTATTACTCAAACGCATTTTTATTTATTTCAGATACAACGAAGATGATTTGTACTCTTACAAACAAGATTTCCCAAGCTACGATGGCAGTTACCCTTACAATAGACACAAGTATCATGACCAACCCTCCAGACATGGTTATTCTTATTCATCGGACGAATTAGATCCAAGTTCTCAATACGGTGCAAAGCATAAACATAATAAATCTAACGAAAAACTAAAAAAATCAAAACGACATCGAGATAAAAGTGCAGACTCAAATATTGAATCGGATAAAAAATTAATAAACTATAGTCCCACACACTCGAATTCTTTGAAAGGTCCACGAAAATCTCTTAAAGAACGTTTAGAAATACTGCAGTCGATGAAACATCAAAAGAAAGGACCAGATAGTGGTGATGACGAAAGTTACCGCAAAAAATCTCCATCTGTGCCTAGGGTAGATGATGAAGAGCGCCTTAATGCTGGAAATTCTGAAAGTGTCAGTAATTTAAATACCAATGAACAGAAAGGAGATGAAAATTTGGAAGTTGTTGGGGAGGATCATCCACGTAATGAAATTGAAGGTGGTTCACTTACACCTAAAAGTCCAATTTTAAACAAAGTAATGGACGAAACCCAACCCAGTGTTATAGAAGATCATGCAGTTAAAGAAGAATCAGAACTCAATGAAGACCAAGAACTGAAAGAAGAATCAGAATGTAAAGAAAAACTCGAATTTAAAGAAGATACAGTAACAGAACAAGAATCTACCGACACTTCGACAATTGTAAAATCGTCTTCGTTCTCTGAAACTGGTAAACTTCAAGTAAACATTACTGTTAGAACTGATTTAATGTCGAACGAATCTCCAAATAATATCTCAGCTACAAAAACCGATGTAGAAGCAGATGCTAACGATAGAACAGATCTACTGTCGCCAGAGTCCTTAAGGGTTTGGAAATCACCAGGCGAAAGAAAAATGATGATAGAGCATTCGGAGTACACCCCAGAACTCGAGTCTCAAAATACAAATTGCACTAGAAATTTATTTGCAATAAAACCAGCAGAACAAGACGAAAGTGCCTCTGGAAAAAACACCAATCTTGGTAAGGTAAAACCTGTAGAAGATTTATTAGAAAAGGAATGTAAGTCTTCAAGCTCGACTAAATCCGAGCTTGTCGAAGATCAGTTAGGAAAGGAGAGTCAGAGAGAGAAATTGACTAAATCTAACCATTCGATGCCTTCAAGAGCGACTCATAGCAAAACGCCAACTGAGGATAGCACGAAGTCGAAACATAAGTCTATTATAAAATCAAAAGAAAGACAACGAGCACACTCGGCAGAGTTGCCACCTTTAAAGACGAAAGTTGAAGACTCGAAACTTAAATCTAAAAGTAGAAATTCCTCGTCTTCTCCTCACAAGACCTCACATTCCAATTCGTCCAGAACTGAAACTTTAAAAAGAATAAGCGAGGAGCCACATAGAACATCCAGTAGCAGTAAATACGACGAAAAACGATCTAGTAAAAGTAGCAAAATATTAAAAACGGACAAACCGAAATCAACTTCACCTAAAACTAGAACGAGAGAGACTCAAACAAGTACAGTCAATAAAAATGCTCAAATACAAGTTAATTTTGGCGAAGAACAAAAACCAACAAAAAGTGTCGCAATGGTTCAAACCGATCCTACAGTTGAAAGTGGAACGCCTTTCTTTTTTGGCGAAAAGTTTGAATTTTCGAATCGAAGTATTTTAAAGGCAGTTCGTAGAAGAAAAGTTATCGAGCGTATGTTTGACGTCGATAAAGAAATTGAAAGGCTCAATAAATTTAGACAAAGTTTGTACAGCTATCTTAATGAAAGCAATTCGGAAGAAGAGGAGGAAGTTGCCCCTTTAGCATCGAAAGCGGCAAAAACGAGAAAGACTAGAAAGAAATCAGAAAATAAACCCAATATTGTGAACTGTGACATAGTAGTACCTGAAACAATCAAATCAAAAAAAGAGAAGGTCGTTAAGGAAGAATCTCTAACTGTGAATAATGTAGATAAGCCTAGTGTTGGTGCAACAAAAAATTCTTCTGTAAGAAAGCAAACGGCGATCGTTAAAGATGGTAGAAGGAATAGAGATAAATCTGTGGAAGTTGGCGTAGAAAATAATCCGGAACCTTTCAAAAATGCAAATACAGTACTTAAAATTAAAAAAATAGAAATCGAACAGCCCCCAAAACCTGCATCGACGAGAAAGGCTAGTTTGAGAATTTTAAGGAGCGAATCTCGTTCTGACTCTGAAGACGCTTATAGACAGGCAAAAAAAAAGAGGAAGCCCAACGAAATTGAATCTTTAACAAATAACAATCGAGTTGTTGGTTTCGATTGCGATCAAAGATCTAGAAGGAGTAGGACCAAAAGTGACGCAGAAAACAAACAGGAAGATGAAAGAAGTGCGCAAATTATCGTTAATAATAAAAAAACGGAAGAAATAATGGAAACTATCGATGAAGTTGTTAAAAGTGCTGCCGATGTTGGTGAAGTTCCGACTTCCTTAGATGGAACATTAAACGATTTTTCTTCAATTAGTCATCACGATGAGATCAAAGATACGAATTATTTGGAAGTTGAAAGAAGAAAGAAAAAGAAAAGTAAAAAGAAGAAGAGAGCAGGTAATTATTTTTATACAGGGTGTCCTAGCAAGCAATAGCAATATTAGTTAAATAAGAATAACCCAATATGCAGGAATTTAAACTGGATTTGGCAGCATGTGATATCTGCTACGTTTATTTGAGGCTCATTTGTAAAACTACGGCGCCCTACCGTCTGCCTGTTAAAAGTGGGAGCATTAATTTGGGGTTAGCTCGAGAAGGGTGGATTTTGGCTCTTTTTTCGGTTTTTCGCTTATAACTCAAAAGCCACGCACTTTATGAGAGAAGTTATTCTATACGAAAATATAGTACATTAAATTTCCTACAAATTATATCTCCTAAGTTTTTTTCTTCAGGTGAACGATTTAGGCGCTTGCCCGCGTTAAGGTTAAAAAACGTTCAAAATCAATCAGAACATTGTTTTATCGTTCATAACTCGAAAACTACGCTTTTTTAGAGAAAGGTGTTCCTATACAAAAATAAGATACATTCAATTTTCTACAAATTATGTCTCTTAAATTTTTTTCGTCAAACAAACAGTTGGGGTGGTAGACCGCGTTGAAGTTTAAGGTATATCGGACGTAGCGTATCCGGGAGGCAAAATGATGATATACTAAAATATAAAATTTTTGATTTTGACCGATGCAGGCTGAAAGAACATAGCAAGAGTGTAATAAAACCGGTTGTCTGCCATTCATAAGTGACTGCATTAACTCGGAACGGCTCGAGCTTCAGTAGCGTTACTAGCGTGTTTTTGCTTGTCCCTAACTTTCAAAACCGTGGCTGATCTCGAGGAATCTTTTAAGACTACTAATAACTAAAAAGCAATTATTGAAATATTGTTTAAATTTTATAGTATCCTTATTGCAAAAAGCTTACCAAATAGTAAATAAATATTTTTCCATAGAACTCAAAAAGTTACACGAGACCATTTCTGTAAGCGAAGAAGGACCACAAACACATGTAATCAATAAACTAATAATAAAGAGGAAGAAAACTGCTTTGGATAAAGATTCGTCACATTGTGATGAAGTAAAAGAAAAAACTTCTCCAAAATCGAGTAGTAGAAGGAAGAAATTCAAGGCAGCTTCGTTCGAGTGCACCACACACGAACCAAGTAATGTAAATTTGATGCCGGTTGTTACACTTTTAAGATGTTCCAAAATCGAAAACATCTTAAAAGATAGAAAGGACATTATAGGTCAACCAACCGAAGTCGAAAGTGTGGCGTCCGAAGAAGTATTACCTCTGTCTTTTATAGAGGAATTAGAAGAAATCAAGAATCAAGAATTCTTCATCGACGTAAATCCAGTTGTTAAAGTAGAAAGTGAAACTATTCTGGATACCACCGACAGTGGTAGTGTAGTTTCAGAGTCTAAACCCGACGATGGTGAAGATAAAAAGGTTAATTTAGAAGAGCCAAACGTTATAATTATTGATGACGATTATGAAATTAACTTTACCGGTTTCACAGGAGCTATACTGGTAGTTAAGGTGAACTCGACGTAAAAACCAAGTGGAGCAATTTGAAAACGTTATTTTTTAGGTAGTAGCATCGATAGCTGTAGCAGCTTCAGATAAAGGAAAAGTTTTTTGCTTCAACATGTTAACTGGCGAATTAATGAACACCTACGATATCTCTCTGCTTCCAATAACATCGATGATCGTCGCAAATAAAAATGGCAACCAGCTCTTATATATTGGTTCCCTTGATTGTTCTATAACAATTATGAATTTCGATACGAAGGAGCTGATTAAAGTCGAAAAATTGGAAGAGCCAGTGCAGTGCATGGAGTATTCTTGGAATACTTTATTCGTGGGCTCTGCAAGAGGGTCGCTGATACGATATGATTTAAATGCAAGTAAAATTATAGTTTGTGACTTATTTGTAATCGTACTGTTTGATTTTGTAGAAAGAAGAAGTTGAAGACGAAATTAAAATATCCGATTCGAATGTACTTACGATTAAGGCAACTCAGGAAGGTCCTCGAAAAGTATTAGTTATCGCTATGCGTAACGCCCCGGTGAGTATAAGAGATGCCATCAGTGGTTTATTATTGAGGACTATGGAAACTCCTTTTTTGCCCACCGTTTACACGTTGTTATTTGACAAAAATTTGATTTATTGCGGAACTAGTCAACACGACATTTTGGTGTATACTTTTGAGGTATTTAATCAAATTTTTTTGGGTGAAGTGAAAATTAAAAATTGTTTTTTGCAGGATGGGCAGTTGATTTTTAAACACGAAGCTACTAAGTCTAAAGGAGTCGTTTGTATGCAGATTGTTGGAAATCTTTTGTTCGCTGGTTGTTATAACGGCAATATTTATGTCTATAACACAAACACAAATATTTATTTAGGAACAATGAGTGGTCCCGGTGGTTTGATGTTATCTATGGAAATTGTGAACAACAAAGTAAGTTTGGGTATTTTAAACTAAATTAGCTTTGTAAAGAAATTAATTACAATCTTGGTTGTGACTTATTCCTGAAAGCTGCGTGTGGAACAAAAAATGAAATAAGATCTTATCTTAAGGGTAAGGTATCCATGTATTTATAGGAGATACCAAGAGCAAAATTACACTTTAAAGTTTATCTATGAACATTGCATTGAAAATAATGTGATAAAAACAATTGATTGAACAATTGGCGGAAATAGTTTTTTTATGTTTCACAACAACTATTGTAGGTACTTATGGAATTGTACGAATTTTAGAACAATGAGTATTTAGAACATGCTGTCGGCTATAAAGAACAATTTATTGAAATATAAATAATAAGCAACTACATAGTTACACTCGATTACAGAAATTTTTCAGAAAGTATTTTGTTTACTAATTAATAGTCCAGTAATTTTAAACATCTTACCTTGCATCGAATGGGGTAGTTAGAATTTTATGCTTTATTGTCTATGACTGAGGCTTACTGATATACCAAATTATCGACCTCAGTAAACCTGCTCTCTCAAAAATCCAAGACTGCAAAATTTTTCATCTTTTTTCAGTTTTTGTCAATTTTGACTCTTGAGGACTAATTTTTCAGCAAAGGCCATTTTATACTTTTTAAAAGTAGACTACATTTTCTACAATTTGATACCAAAACGGTCTCTGTAGACCTACCGGTGTCCGAGCTACAAGTGTACTAAATTGGACCTCTAGATCTTTGTCAAAAATCCAAAAATATATTGGACTATTATAGGACCTTCTTTACGCAACTGACAGCTTGTTCTGCGCCAAGAGCTTCATGTTCTTTGCTGGCTCAACCCTTCTACTTATTTTCTAGTTCCATGGTCGAAGGTCGAAGTGACTGAACCTAAGATTCAGGGGCAAGTGATGTGGATGGCCGGGCGAACCGTTATTTATAGCTGTGTTGTCTTTGTAGTCGAGGGTAGTAATGGGTCACGGTCTAAAGTACCTACTTCGGTTTTGTCCTATATGATGCGATGGTCTGTTTGGATTTTTAAGGTCTGTTCTGTCACTGCGAATTTTTCCGTTTGGAATAGGCAGCACTTTCTTTTGTGTTCGGAGATACTCGTGTTCATGCTTCGTTTTGTAGGCCTCCACGTTAGGCGTCTCTAGCGTCTTTTACTGAGCCCAAAGTTTCCTGAATTTTTCTAGTCGGCTTGAAGATGGTTTTGACGTTGTGTTTGTCCATTAATTTATTTATGCGATCGGTGACGCCTTTGATGTAAGGCATAAACGCCTTACCTGTCGGAGACGGTTTGTTTTGAGGGGTTGCGCCTCTAGTCCTATTGGGATGCAGTGCCCGTTTTATCTCTTGTGCCGAGTAACTGTTGGCTTGCAAGGCCGTGTTTAGACGTTTTAGTTCTTTTTGGAGATATAGGGGTTAGCCGATTCTTGTAGCTCGGTCTCTGAGTGTTTTTATGATCCCTCTTTTCTGTCTGGAGCGATGATTGGACTCTTTTTTCAAGTAACGTGTGCGTTGGTTTTCTGTAGACCTTGTAGACGAGTGTTTCGTCGTTTTATCGCATCCATCTTTCTCTATTGTTCTCATTAATGTTGTTTAGATGTTGTAGGAAATGGTCTAGTTTCTACAAATGTGTCGTCTACATAGCGTAACCACACTTTCGGTTTTAGTATGACTGCCTTTAGGGCCGTGTTTTCAAAATGTTCCATGTAGAAGTTGGCCACTACCGTACTGAGCGGGCTTCCCATTGTCACACTGTCGGTCTGTTCGTTAAACTTGTTGTCCCACTGGAAGTAGGTCGTGGTGAGTGTGCAATGGAATGAGGCGCTTCTTTGATCAGCTGTAGAGTTTCCTGGACCGGGACTTTTGTGAACAGGAAAACCACGTTGAAGCTGATTAATATGTCATTGGGTCTTTGATTTTTTCCACAAATTGTCAGGGCAATACGGAAAACTGAAGCATTACATAAGTCTTAACTCGTTGGTCTTTCCAATTATTTCCCTACTAAGATCTAATTTTGGTGTACTAACTTTTTTTTTGTTTCAGATAATTGTCGGCACAAAATCAAGCAATTTTAAAGCGTGGAAAATTCCGCAAAAATACCTCGACCAAATTTAGTTAAGTGTAGATTAATCCCCAATCCCCAAGTGTAAATATTGTATAAATGTAAGAAAATTTAAGTTTTTCTTTGAGCAATTATTTATTTTTTAAATTGCTACTATAATTTTATTATATTTGTTACTTGTAAAGTGAATTTTAATTAATTTATATTTGTAGATTTATTTGTGTTAATGTTGTTGTTTAGACAAGATTATGAAATAGTAGTAGTAGCTTTAGACCACTATTGTGCCTTTATATTTAAATTTTTTAAAAGAAATTTATTTAGTTAAAGTGTACAGGGTACGACAATTTGTTTTTGCGTAAATCAATTATCAAAATTTGAAAAGCGGGTACAAATATTGTTTTGTTATGTAAATTAACTTTAAAATTTATGATGTTAATATTTATTAGTAATTACTATGACACTTAAATTTAACTAATAAATAAGTTTAGTTGAAACTTAAGTGTCTCGGGTAATTAAGAAAACTCCCAAACTTGGTATTGAGTAGATATTTTGTTAATTTTCATTGTAAGGCTTTTAAGAATAGAAGGTAAAAGTGTGCTCTCCAATAATTACTTAATTTTAAAAGTATTAAAATAATTTAACTTTTAAAATTGTAAATTTTTCTGTATCTAACATTGTTAATATTGGCCATATTGATTGTTTTAATGTTTGTGTGGTGCTTTTTTTTTAAATAGGATAACTAAATTTTCTTTTTATCGATAAGGGAAGAAACTTTGTTCTTAAATAGCACAATGTTTAGTTTAAAAACGAGTGTTGATAAATAAAGTGTATTTATTTGTAACATATCTGTTATTATAGCTTAAATTCGTGTATATAAATAAATTTATAAAGACATTGTTCGTAATCTACCTGTATTAATATGCGTCAATTGTTATAAAATAATTATCTAACTTAGCACGTACCACATAGTATTTATATCGGAGACTATTAAATGCAATTAAATAATTATACCGAAACCCTAACTAAAATTTAGTTTGAACCTTTTATGTGATAAAAACGTTTATACAACATTCTGTATATTTTAAGCGGTTTGAAGATTGTAAAATTAGCTATCTAGTGATACCAAACATTTAACATTTTGACTTCCGATTCAAGAGGAAATGAGATTAGCTTCTTATTTCAAATAGAAACGCCTTGTATAATTTTAATTCCTTGAAATCAAGGAGAGCTTCTGAGCATACTGTTGTTAAGTATTATTTCTGGTATATATTTTTAACGCTTAAAAAAAGTCCTGTTATGGCTACATCAGCCGTTTTTATATTAGTTCTACAGAGTTGTACCTGCAATTATTAATAATTATTATTTAGCAATTCTATTAGATATTTTAACTGGTGCTATTCTGGTAGATGTTACTATTTCCATTTTTGGAGATTATCTACAATAGATAAATAATATAAATTCATTTGGTATACTTTATCGTATCCGTTAAAGAATTCAATTATTTTTTTGAAATCTCCTCTTGGTATAAATGGAGGAAGTTTAGCAGCATCCCAAGGTAAATTCGTCATGTGCAGAAAACCCTGTAAAATGAAACTGTTAAAATTAAAATAACAGCAAAATAGTTGTTATCTATACAATGACTTCAAATTTTTTGCTATTGTTATTACACGATATTTTTCGTAGAAGAAACATTGATAACAATATTCGAATATTCTTTATCTAAAATAGTAAAAATATGGTTTGATACTCTTTACCTTGTTAGTAGTTAGTGACCGTTTCTCGTTGATGTTGCATCTTTAGTTTGACTAAAAATGAGTGGCTGATTACGTGATAAATATCGAAAATTTTAAAGTGGTAAGTGAAAACTTAAAATTTCTCAAAAAATTATTTTTTAAGTATTATATTTATTCGCTAAATAAGAGTAGGAGATGGATATCTCCGCCTTTAGTAATATTTAATTAATTTAATTACTAGTTATTATAGTAATTTAATTTAGTAGGTAATAATAAATTTTATTTTAAACGGTATAAGGAATAAGTTTACTTTTTGCTATACAAATTAGTAGGTAATGAAACTAATAATAGGTAATATGTGTTAATTATACAAGGTGCTCCCTGCAGTAGGTAACCAACGAATTTACCCAGTGCCTTCTGGAGGCGATTATTTTCTTCTATTTCCAAGTAGCTATATTTAATCACTGCTTCAAAGTTCAAAGTCTTTATACCACTGCATGGCCTAATCCCCAAAATTTACCTAGGTATAGTTTGTTTCACTTTCTTCCGATTTAGCTTTTCGACTTTACTTATTGTAGTGTATTCTGATCCGTTTCCAAAAAAACCATAAATTAAACTTACAAAGCCGCCTTGTCCATTTCTTTACGGTTTTACCTCTTTTATATAATATAATGCTTGCAGATAAAATTTTAAACCGTAAAGAAATGGACAAGGCGGCTTTGTAAGTTTAATTTATGGTTCTTTTGGGAACGGATTAGAAGACACTTCAATAGGTAAAGTCGAAAAGATAAATCGGAAGAAAGTGAAACAAACTATACATACATGCCAGCAACTCTCCCTGAACAATTATCTGCGGGTGCCCATGATACTATCTCAACCTCACTATAGGTGTGATCGACCAAAAATTTTGGAATATCGTTTTAATATTTTGGAATCCCGCCCTGCTTGGTCTGAAAAGTATTTCGAGCAAATTTTTCATTAAAAAAAATCAAGGTGTGGTCATGACAATTGAGAAAAAACTATCGTTAATTTGTTTAAATGACGAATGTACGTTTACGTTAAACAACGAACCTAATGTTCAAAATACGTGGTATTGGGCACAGAAAACCCCTCACATTAATATTTCTTCAAGGTCTCAATATCATCAAAAAATTAATATTTGGGCTGGGATTTCTAACAACGAAATTATCGGTCTCTTTAAAATAGAAGGAAATTTAAATTCGGAAAGGTATTTAGATCTGTTAATTTCTAAGGCTGGTTCAGCGTTGGAAGAAGTTACAAGAGAAAATCAAAATATCTGGCTGCCCTGATCATTTTGGCTTAGACGTTAAAAATTGGCCGAATAATTCATTTCCAAACCATTGGATTGGTCGAGAGAGCACCATCGTTTAAGGTTCGATATGAACCCAGGATCCACCCGCTCTCCCCCCTGCACCCAGCATCAGCTATATCAGGAGTTATAGAGAGCGGGCTGATTGGTATCTCTCACTTACCAGGAAGCAATTAGCCCCTGCGAATCCAAACTCATCAGAAGTCTTCAGACGTCTGCCCGCAGTACCAGTATAACCAGACTGGTCACAGGTTCGGGGGTAGCTACTCCCCTTCCACCAGCAGCCACTTAATCGCCTCCGGATCATCCGTTACGACCTATTGCAAACCAGTTACCATGAGGGAGAGCACTCGGTGTCCCTCTATCGCGCGCCAACAGCGGGGCCATGCTACCATGATGGCGCACTCGTGGATCACCTTGCACCCCAACAGCGAGGCTGTGTCCGCAACAGGGATTAGGTAGATTGCGGAGAGCCTAGACACGCACTGGTGGTGCTCACGTGCCTAACATTTAGAGCATGCATTCTACGGAAGTACGAGAACTTCCTACCAGACCTCGCGTCTTCCCGTTACTACTTAAAGTACAACTGCAGATAGACTAGTCCACAGCTCCTCTGGTGCAGAGACTGCAGCAGCCAATTTGATCCAAGAATCCCTTATGGCTCCGGTGAGCGCTTTACTGTACCGGTATAGCGGGTATAGTTAAATTGACCATTTACCGCATACGTGTCGACACTCTACTTCCAGTTTGTTACGTCAGTACTTTTCCCCTTCCCCGCACCCAATCGTGCACAGGACGGAGCTAAGCAGCTGCCGTTTTATGGGCTGGCCCCGGGAAGTACCAAACCAGCCCAGAATCAAACCAGCCAGAGGGAGCACCATATCAATTTGTCGGCCAGATCTTCGGATTTAGCACCTTGTGACTTCTTTCTGTGGGGCCACCTTAAAAATAATATTTATAGAAACCGCCACCCAAATATTAATTCTTTGAGAGAGGCAATTCTTTCAGAGTGCGGGTTAATTAATGCGAGGCAGTTAATTAATGTTGGACATTTTTTTTGTAATTTGAACGTTGCGTCTTCAAGTTGATATTACTAGTAGGTATCGGGGTCGCCTTTAGGGATATGAACAAATCCCTGCCCTTCAGGCCCGGATTTATTTTTGAGGGTCATTGAATCGTAAATTAAATCGTTTTTATGGACCTTGAGATGCTATGAATGAAAAAAATTGTTACATATTATACTACAGTTGAGAACTGTTATTATAGCCTTCCCAATATACATTATATCTCTTTTTGAATAATTTTTGTTTGAACTGGTTCGAGTTTTACAGAATTGGACCTCTAATTAACAATTATTATTTAGCCGTTATATTGAATATTTAAACTGGAGCTATTCTGGTAGATGTTACTATTTCCATTCTTTGGGTTTATCCACAACAGATAAATATATATCCACTTGGAATACTTTATCGTCTCCGTTAAACAATTCAAGTTTTTGTTTGTAATCTCCTCTTGGCATAAATGGAGGAAGTTTAGAAGGATCCCAAGGTAAATAAGTAACGTACAAAAAACCCTGTAAAGTGAAATTCAAATTAACAGTAGCTAAGTAGCTTAGGTACAGCTTGACCGCCGTAAGGAAAAAAAAAAGTTGAACCTAGCGCAGAACATCTGAGCAATATGTCTTCGCTTCATACCGTATATATTCGTTTCTTCAACCAATTAGAGCCCCTGGTTGATACCAAAGTTGGTGTATGGGAAGTTGTCTCATCGACGGTCGGATGAGGTCGGTGCGATTCGGGCTAGTGACGTAGGTAAGATACCTAAGAGTCCCGCTCGAGTACAGAATTCTTACGGAAATAGTAATATTTTTATCATTATTTTTGAAATAAAACAAAATAGTTGCTTATTATTAACAAAATACCTTTTCAAAAATATTATCGTGCTAATTAGCTATATGATAAGTCTAATTCTAGCTAATTTTGGTTTTATATGCTTTTATTCAAAACCTAATTGTCATAAACTCTTCAAATTACGTTTCGCTGAATCACAAACGTTAGCTTTCTCAAATTACAAATTAAAAAACATTAACAAACGATGTTTTAACATTTTAAAACGGTATCTTACATACGTCACAAATCGTTCGTACAATGTAGATGAGACAACTTCCCATACACCAACTTTGGGTTGATACTACCTTGTATCTCCTAAAAAGACCAGTGGCGTAGGGCGTAAGGGTGTCACTGCTATATATATAAGTACAGTCGACAGATGCAAACAACGTCCCTAGAGGGGCGTGAGCGAGGACGCTTGAGTTCTGAAAGTACATTCCGAGTAAAAAGTAATTTGGTGGCAAATTTAAATATTTTAGAGGTTATGCGTTGATAATGAATGAAATTTTTGTGCTTGTAATCAAAATTTTAGTTAATAGGAAAAGCTTTCATAAAACAAAAACTACTTACATAAATATTTTTAATTTGGTGGTGAATTGTTAAGTAAAGTTAAGATGAATGCTGTTGATGAATTATTAATTTAAATTTTAGTGTAGTAACAACTCTTAGTAAAATACTTTTGTATTAAAAACTAAAGAGTTTCTTGTCTCTTCTGCAAAAAAGATCTAAAAGGTACTTAGGAGCTTTTTAAGAAGATTATCAAAATTTATACAAAATGTATACAATAACACAATAACCTCCAAACACGACCAGCAAACAGTAAACGTCAGATGTCAGGTCGCATAAGATGAAGATCGTACTTCTACGAGGGAATGTACCTGCCACGCATTCTCAACAGTGATTGGTTAATAATTTTTCCCACACAAACTTTTAAATTTAGTTGGCATATTTTCCGAGGACTGCTTTTGGTTCTGAGCGCTGTATTGGAAAACAATTAGAAAAATAAATAGTATCTACAATGAGATAATTCTTGGAACTACCTAGATGAATTGTAAGAAGGTTGCCTGTAGTGCTACTGATTAATGTCTCTCTTTAAAAATGTAGTTGTATAAAAATAAAAAAATACAATACGCCACCACTGTGTAGCAAGACGAGTCATACAAGTACTTAGTATTTTAGGGGAGTGTAGCCCTTTCTGACCAAAACTCTGCGCGAAGGTTCAACTTTTTTTTTTCTTACGGCGGTCAAGCTGTAGTTAAATCGTCTTACTGGTTTTGATGGGCACTCGTGTATATTACTGTGATTAGTTAACAGTTCTCTAATATTGAAAGTATTTCGTTCGTATTCCTTACAAAGATTAATTTCAACATTAATTGGAAAATATTTATAGGTGTTACTCAAAAATTTATAACAACGAAACTTTACCTAAAAATGAAAAGAAATGATTACTATTAAATAAATTTTCTTTGATATTCATACAAACCACTAGGTTCTTTTCATCGAGCGGTTTAATCAAATGCATGCTTGCATTAAGAGTTCTTCGGTAAGTTCTGTTATATTTGACGAACTGGCATTCGGTTACTTCACCATAGGATTTATTGGCGTACATCAGTTCTATTCGATGAGGTATGTAATCCCAATCGTCTTGTTGCAATAATTCCCAATGCGATTCTTCTGCCTTAAATTATTTATTGTACGGAGAGATAAAAGTAAAATTCGAGGTACCAGACGGTCAAATGTAATAATACTACATTCAACCGTTTGATAGGACTTCGAGCTTTTAATCGCGATATGGAGTAAAATGTTAAAAGTTAAAATTTAACAATTGAGACTTTCGTGTCAATATACAAAATGCAATAGATATACATAAAGCCATCACTGCGAGATCTGAAGACAGAGCAGCCCTCAGCCCTATCAACTATCAAGAGGGCACATTGGAAATGTCCACCTATCATCAATTTACATTGTATTGTAGATTAGACAATAGAAAAACAACAACCTGTACGTTCTTCTGACCTTACGTCATTGACTTTTTTGTGAACTTGCCTAAAATGTCGTATTTACTATAAAAGTATAAGCCAGGGACGTAAACGTAAATTAGGTACCTAACTTGCAGATATTACTGGCAACAAAGTAAGGCTCAAAGACTATATATTTTAAAATGGCTCCCATATGAAAATCGAAAGTTGGTATCGATGTACAATAAACAAAGAATGATAAAGCAAAATTTTTGGAATCGTCAGAAAAAACAGAAAAAGTCTCCTTTAAGCTGGCCCCAGACGTAGCATTTTGTTTAACGATTTGTTTGTACAATCAAAACGAATATAAAAAGTTGATAGTCCCTAAACGTTACAACAGTCAAATAAATTTACTTCCGGAAATTTGTCTGCACAAACATAAATCTTCACTACACATACTGATATGTTTGTGCAAATATAATACTTCCTGAAATATGTTTGTACAAATATAATAGGGCACTATACGTAGCGATAATTTTCTTACTATGTATGGAGAAATGTGTTTGTGCAAAGAAAAAATTACATTTAGTGTGATTATATGTTTGTAAAACTTGTTGTTACAAGTTTGTACGAATTTGTAGTCCCGTGTGGGGACAACATTTCTATAACAAGTTTGTTACTACAAATAATGTCCCTAAACGCACAAACTAATATAGGTACTGTTAGACAGTTTGTAGAAACAAGTTTCATTAAAAATTGTAAAGTGAAGGGTCAAGTTTTGTATGTGTAACTTGCTTGTACAAACAAATCGTTTAAACAAAATGCTACGTCTGGGGCCAGCTTAAGAAAGTCTTGTCAGTTTTAGAATATCTTTCCAAATAACAATTTTAGAGCTAAAAATTAAAAACGCTAATTTTGTTATTTTTCGCCATATTTCAGAAACGTTATGAGGGGGGGGGGGTAAATAGGGTATTTCTATTTTATTTAGGCGTAAGCCCAGGATCATTTTTGTTCATTTAACCAAGTCTCTATCTTTTATAATTATAAGCGACATCCCTGTTTCCTGTAGTTAACACGTTTTAAAATACATCCTGTATATTTGTTTTTAAAATTATGACTCGCTAAAATCAAAATGCGGCCGCTTTTTAAATACAGACATCTATTACCGTAAAACTTAAGGGTTGAACAATTTTCATTTCCAACAGAGCATAAAAATTTAAATTGACGTCTTTAACTGCCTGTATCTGTATATGAGGGGGGGGGGGTTCTTACAGTTAACGTTTTTCATATACACAAAATTTGTGAAGAGTGAAATTGAAAAGTGAGTAGAGAGTGGGGTTCTTCAGCTAGGGAACATTATACCACTAGACTTACTCCAGAGGTCTAAATTGGTCGCAGTAGGACATGCACTCAAATTACTACAAGAATTTTTTCTTATTCAAACCAAAGACGATACTATCAGACCGTCAAAGCTTGGTTAAAATTTAAGCATCGTACTCGAAATATTTTTTGAATACCTTTGTAAGAGCAACAAAGAAAGAGATAAAAACATGGAAAACGTTTGTGTATTAGCATGCCCAATTTTGACCATTACCGTCTCGTATTTTGAAGTTTGGATAACCTTCTTCATTGTTCTTTGGATTGTTACTTATATATAGGGCTCGGAATTATATGCACTAAAAATGTCTAATATATGCTGCATATATGCTGTAAAATTTTTGAAGAATATGCACTTAAAAATCAAAAATATGCAGTTAAAATTAAAAGTATGCACCAAAAAATTTATTCGACAGTAATATTAATATAACAAGACCTTGTTTTTTATCGGATAAATGTTTTATTTTACAATAATTGTTTATAAAAAACAAGTTAAATTTTATAAAGAACACTTCTTCTTCACAAAGCTTTCAAACTAACTGGTAGTTCAAAGATGCAATTACTACTTACTTAAAAATTTGGTTTACAATATTTCTCTTTTATTTATGGCTGGTTAACAGCTTTATTAGAGTGTCCCGTTTACTTAAGAGCCATGTCCCTACGCATGAGTAGAGTCAATGTAGAGGTTACGAAGAAAGCTAATTGTGAGATTAATATTAAAGTTAGAGTTTTAAAATTTTTTGTGTGTAATGAGTAGATTATAAATGACTAAGGCCTGTTTGTGAAATTTAAATAAAGGTAACACGTACAAAAATATTAGCCCCCGAAAATCGGCCATATTTGCGACCAATTTCCTAATAACCTAGAGCAAATTTCAAAAAAGTGACAACAGGCCTTAGTAAAGTTGTTCCTTAACTATACATCAATAACAATTTTATAGCAAAATTTATTTAATTTTAGAAATAATTAGCTTTCTATGAAACAGTAAAACGACGTAAAACTGCAGATTTTGTAGTAAATATGTGTCGCCCACTATAAGGAATCTAGCGGAACTATCTTATCTTATACCTGCTTTTGTATTCTCACTAAGCTGGGCGACACCTTCGGTTAGAGCAAGATGCCTGGGGCACAAAAGTAAAATATTATATTTCTTGGCGAGCAAATTTTTCTCGAGTGAGAATTGCTAAATTGTCGACTTTTGATTTTTAGCAAAAAATTGCAAAAAAATTATAAAATCGGAAATAATATACAATTCAATAAATAAATAAAGGTTTTTATTGTTAATAAATTTTTAATTATTATTATTAAATTGAAAAATTTTGTTACTCATCAATCATCAATTAATAATATATTATAATTAGGTAGGTAGTACCATAACAAATTAAACAATGCAGAAATCAAGCATTTATAATGGGTATCCCCAAATGTGTTTACCGATAGTGGAATTTGCTTTCAAAAATATATTAAAACTTTACCATTTTTATCAATTGACCTTATGCCCCGCTGTGCAAGAACCGCAATCTTTTGAGCATAAACTGTGAAGTCCTCCAAGTTTTGCATATAATTTGTTATTCTGAACAACTTTTCTAAATAACATTTTTCTCTATTATTGACTGAAAGGGCACTTTACCTAAACTGAAATTAGTCTTTCCCAAATTGTCATTGCCACCTTCAATTTTTAAAATAACAAAATATCTGATTGAAGGCTTTTCAGACCAAGCAGGGCGGTATTTCAAAATATTTAAACAAGATTTAAAAATTTTTGATCAAATATACGTATAGTGAAGGCAATCCGGGGACACACTACCTATAATATACAAGAGGATTGAAATTTGTTGCGTAACATAGGGATCTCACTTTCTGAAGAGCTAGATCGTAGGTTTAAATTTAGCAAAGTTGCTCAATTCGGTACCGACACCAACAGATAATCTGAAAAAAATATCAACTAAATTTACACGTTCTCGCTAAAACTGATAAAACCGAAAACTCTCATTTTAGTTTTTAAGCTGTAACTTGTTTTTTGTTAATCTTTAGTTAATTCTTTAAAAACTTGCAACTTTTTAACCTGCTTTCAAATCTGTAAACACTATTTCGATTAGTTAATTCGTTCTTGGTATTTTTAGGAACATGTTCTTACGCATGAGTAGAGTAAATGTAGAGCTTACAAAGAAAGTTAATTTTGAGACTAATATTAAAGTTAGAGTTTTGAAATTTTGTGTGTGTAATGAGTAGATTATAAATGACTAAGGCCTGTTTGTGAAATTTGAATAGAGTTAATACATACAAAAATATTAGCTCTCGAAAGTCAGTCATATTTGCGACCAATTTCCTAATACCTAAGAGAAAATTTTCAAATATTATGCAGAATAGATCTAAAAATTGCCTACACCTAATTATAAATCTCCCTGTATATAAAATTGTAGGTCTCGTATGATCAATAATTAATAAAATTATATCAGTTTATCTACAATATGGTATACGTTTAAAAATTTTAACAATTCTGTATAATAGGTATACGTACTATACTATACATATTATATTTATAATATTTTTGTCTTTAAATGTGATAAATTAGTAATATAATATTACCAAATTAAAGAATAACAATTAAAATCCAGTATTTTAAAATACTATATTTTCGAATGATTATGGAATATACCAATATTTTTCCTCTTTAGTCCACGTGTACTTGAGTGACGTGTGACAAGGGTGTCGAAATGCAGGTATTACACCAATTGTACCCTTAGAAGGCTAATAAATCACTTTTTTTAAAAGAGGCATTTTAGCCGACTTACTTAAATAGTTTCGTCTTGTCCGTACACTAGCGTTTTACTATAAACGTAAGTGCACTTTGACGTCGTCCTGTCGAGCCTTTGGCCAGCCCATCTTTTGCCAAGTTTTTACCTCGTCCCAACCCGCTGCCCCGCAGGAGAAACTTTGAAGAACGTGACCATTGCTCTTAAATATTATAAGAAAGTTCTAGATCCTTTGTCTAGTTTGTTAGAACGTATTTGCCGACAAAACAATTTGCATCGGGAGCTTGGAAATTTTTAAGTATCCGGACAAACCGATCATAAAATTATTACACAAAACCGACTACCTACTACCGTACGATCCTGTTTAAATTTCAAAGTTTAAAAATTTTAGTAAATGTTATACTTTAAATAAATTTTTAATTTTAATGATTGGCATTCACATATTATTCAGATTCTAATTTTTATCAATTTTACGATATACCCACCTCTTTATAAAATTTACCTTTGACAAATTTTTGCTATTATATGCACTTATAAGGGATTTTTATGAAATATGCACTAACGTCTGAAATATGCATTTATATGCACTATAAAATTAAATAATTGAGTCTGTTTATGTGTAATTCGTAAAGATATTCAAAAAATATTTAGGTGCATACCCGTAAACAAAACATGCATTTGCATAAAATTCCGAGCTTTACTTATATATTGCGAACAAGATTTATGACCGCAAATAGGTAGATAAATTTGTATTATCAGCTTAACCATTATTTTGTATTAAAGCTTCGACTTACTATGGAATGTCTATTGCAACATCTTATTCACTCTAAATCCCCTAAAATGAGGGATATTGAAACTAAATTTTGGCTCAGACCGTCCTATTTACTCCGACGGTCTTATAGTATCGTCCTTGTTCAAACTGAACGCACTTCATTGCCTAAGCCGTTTGTCTAAAGAAAAAACCTATCGTATATAATTTGTAGGAGATTTGATGTGGTTTAGTTTTATACAAAAACACTATTTTCTAAAAAAGTGCGTAGTTTTCGAATTATAAGCGAAAAACTAAAAAAATCAGTTATTCTGATTGATTTTTGAACCTTTGTCAAATTCAACGCTCTCTAGCACCTAAACCGTTTGTCTGAAGAGCACACCTACCGTATATAATTTGTAGGAGATTTGATGTAGTTTAGTTTTATACAGAAACACTATTCTCAAAAAGTGTGTAGTTTTCGAGTTATAAGCGATAAACTAAAAAAATCAGTTTTTCTGACCGATTTTTGAATCTTTGTCAAATTGAACGCTCTCTAGCACCTAAACCGTTTGTCTGAAGAGCACACCTACCGTATATAATTTGTAGGAGATTTGATGTAGTTTAGTTTTATACAGAAACACCATTCTCAAAAAGTGTGTAGTTTTTGAGTTATAAGCGATATATTATAGCGATATAAGTTTTCTGATCGATTTTGGAATCTTTGTCAAATTGAACGCTCTCTAACACCTAAACCGTTGGTCTGAAGAGAAAACCTAACGTATATAATTTGTAGGAGATTTTTGATGTAGTTTATTTTTATATAAGAACACTTTTCTCAAAAAGTGTGTAGTTTTTGAGTTATAATAGTACGAGATCTCACTGCAAAATAGTGTACTTATCGAGTATATGCTAAAAACCTAATTTTGACGCATATTTATCATCGGGAGAATCTATATCTACTAAGGTGCCTATCAAAATGTGGCCGCTAGTATTTTTAATTAAATTATTTTTAATTGATTTTTCGCAAAAAGTTTCATAGACTTGTTTTTAAAAGAAAATATCGTCCACTTCACGGCAATATATATAACGACTCTGAAAAGTCACGGTTGCCGTTGCGCACTTGGCCGCACCTCTTCGCAGCCAGGTGTAAACAGGTATGATTTGGATATCTTTTGACGTTCATAACGTACGTTTATTATTTATATATCAAATTAAAGCTAATTTTTTTCTCGTTATTATGATATAAAGGTGCCTAATTAAATATGGCCGCAAATAAGGGTTGCTGGCTGCTAAAGATGGTAAATATTAAAAGTAGAGTGAAAGAGAGCTAGCGCGTAACATCACCAGTCAGACGAGGACAGCGATTGCCAGTTGTACGACGTTTTAAAGCCATTGCACATGCGTCGGGTGCTAGTGTTCTCAACCACCGGTTCAAATAGTAGTAGAGACGGCAATCGCTGTCCTCGTCTGACTGGTGATGTTACGCGCTAGCTCTCTTTCACTCTACTTGTAATATTTACCATCTTTAGCAGCCAGCAACCCTTATTTGCGGCCATATTTAATTAGGCACCTTTATATCATAATAACGAGAAAAAAATTAGCTTTAATTTGATATATTATAAATAATAAACGTACGTTATGAACGTCAAAAAATATCCAAATCATACCTGTTTACACCTGACTGCGAAGAGGTGCGGCCTAGTGCGCAACGGCAACCGTGACTTTTCAGAGTCTTTATATATATTGCCGTGAAGTTTGTAGGAAATTTGATGTAGTTCAGTTTTATGTAGAAACGCTTTCCTCGCGTAGTTTTCAAGCTGTAAGCGAGTGATAATTTTAAATTTGAGTACTTGCTGTACTGTTACGTGGTCAATATAGACTCGCAGACTAAGACTAGTGATTTTATATTGACTTCTGTAAAGTACTACTATCTCTAAATTAAAATAATGATCCTCCGGAATAAATCAAGTTGTATAACTTTTATGATAATGATAAAAATAAATAATAAGTTAAAATTGAAGTTGTATACTCACTTCGATCAAGTTGTGACAAGAATACAAAAGTAGTATGAAAGTTAACATTTTGAAGTGCCGCTTTTCAAATTATAAACTTCAATGTTTGAAATTTTCCTTTGCGTCTTTATATAAGCGCAGATACACACATTGCACACGTTAGTCATACCAATTGGAGTAAAATTAACCAAAAAAGTACCTAATGATTTTTGAATTTATAAATAAAATAATTAAACTTTTCCAGGATGTGGAAATGGATGCTTTTGTAAATGAGAAAAGTTGCATGAAATAATTATTTTGTTCTAAACGATTAAAATGTGAATGAGTACACTCCATTCGCGATTTCTATAGATCTTACATAGATCATAGATTGTTTTATTGGGTTGTTATTTAAATTAAATTATGGAGGTGTCCGGTTGCCAGTTGCATTTTCAACAGCTATTCATTTAATAGGGGTTTTGATCAGAGGCGTAGCGAGGGGGGCAAGGGGGTCTATCATGCCCCGGGCGCCACTCGCAGAGGGGCGCCAAATGGTTCCCAAGACAAACAATATTTTCCTCAAAATTTCAATTTTTATTTTGATCGATTTCTGGGAAATATATTTTAAATTAATAATTACTGTAATATAATTATTTCCTTTCTTGATTTGTCTGATAAAATATGGAGTACCTACCTAAATTAATCAAATATCTACGGTGAAGATTGTCCTTTTTATAATTGTCAAAAATGTGTAGTTGGTACCGGCATGTGCATGATATTTCCAATAATTTTACGATCAGTTTGATGGGTTTATTATTATTTTTTACAGTCTTTTCCTGGTCGGCAACTAATAACTTATAGATAAAGGGTCTATAACCATACGGTTTCGACCGAAAGCTTTCAACGCGTTATAAACAACAACTATTTACAATGCGTACTGCATCTGTTAAAAACATTTGTGTTTCTCCAAAAATACAGCACAATTGAATTGCCAATAGGTGTAATGGACAATAAATTTTAGAATTTGGTGTTGATATTTTGGAATGTCGCCCTGCTTGATCTAAAAACAATTTTCAGCCGATTTTAAGTTATTTGCAAAAATATAGTGGGCCTTGACAATTAAGAAAAAACTATTTTCTATTTAGGTAAAGTGCCTTTTAGGTCAATAATATGGCAAAATTGTATAACCAAATTGTTCAGAATATGGCGTTATGCCAAATTTCAAAGAGATCGCAAATTTTAATTTTAATTAGACGATAACGGGTTTAATACAATTTTCAAATTTTAATTCAATATTACAATGTTCAATTAATATAACTGTTAGGCTCCAAAACCGAAAACGGAAACGTGTTTTGGAAACAGGTAGATGCCACAAATCGAAATTCGTGAAATGACTGATAAAAAAAACTTAATTCACGATTTCTTTGAAATTTGGCATAAGGTCATAGTTTCATATTTTGAGCAATTTGTTTAAATACAATTTTGTCGTATTTTTGGCCTAAAAGACACTTTACCTAAATAGAAAATAGTTTTGTCCTAATTGTCACGGCCCACTATATTTTTTCACCCTGAGAACCTGCTTAAAATTGTTTTTTGGCCAAGCAGACATTCCAAAATATCAACATCAAATTCTAAAATTTATTGTCTATTACACCTATTAGCAACTCAATCTGTTTACACACGGTAAATTGCTACTAAAATTTCTGAATTTCATTTTAAGCCGTTTGACCTTGAACAAACCAAAATTTTCGCCTGCGGCGCTATATATTCTTTTCTTGTAACGTATTGTGATATAAAAAATACATTCTATATTTTATATTACAATTTTTCGGGAATGGGGGCGCCAAAACGGTATCGTGCCCCGAGCGCCAGTTATGCTCGCTACGCCCCTGGTTTTGATGATTGGAAATTAATTCTTCAGTCTACTAAAATCAATTAATTGTAAATGGAATATACTGCATACTATAATAATACTGCTATAATAAAAATTTTCTGCACCATAAATTTTATCGTTAGAAAATTAAACAGAGATCTCATTTCCTAATTTTAAAAAATGTCCTCGTATATCGACTTTCATTAGGTAGGATAACTATTGTGTCATAAAAAGATTTAAAATTTGAATTGAATTCAATGAAATTTTGGATTTAAGCCTTGATTCCAAATAAGTTGACTCCTAGTAGGAAGAAGAAGATAATCTTACCGAAAATGGGGGTACTTGCCGCCTGCCGTAAAAAGAAAATTGTAGATATTATCATTATAAAGTCTGTTCAACTACTTCATTGCAGCTGTACTTTTTCTTTTGAAAATGGCAACCAGTATAACGATTTTCCCATTTCCTACTTCTTCTATTTTTACTCTTCTGATATACTACGGGTTGACATAAATGAAAACCCTCTGGCAGTACCATAAAGCTTGTAATTGACACCCTTAGAATACTCCACAGGTAGCACAGCGGGTATCTCTAGCAATTGGTGATGGGTCGTATTTAAACATTTTCTGAAAATAGTAGGTTATTTTAGCAGCACAGAATTGAAAACAAAAAAAACTTTTTTTAATATTTCAATTACATAGGTAAATGTACCTTTATTAAAAAAAAAAGGTATTATTAAATTAATACTTGTAAAGCAAGCGAAAGCTTTACACTCGTTTGACTATACAGCCTTTTAAGCTGACAAGGTATTAGAACTTACAAATTGATTTTTCTCAGAAATATTTAATAAGCCTAGCTATTTCTACTTATTTAGCTTGCTAATTATCTTCACATTTTAAGGGACTGTTCGGTAGGTACTCGAATAATCTTTAAATTTTTCCAAATTGATTTTTTCCCAGAAACAGTGAACAGGTCTAGGTACTTTTACTTTTATAATTTGCAAATTATCTTCACATTTTAGTTTAATGTTCAGTACTCGAACAAATTTCATTACGTTTGTTACCGTCCGTAGTGAAGTAAATTGTCGAGAATTGTGGTTTATAATTGTGATTTTTTCGCGCTTATTTTCAAATATGTTCCGACCATGGGAAGAAACTTCTGCGCTAGTTATGTCTGAAACTGTGTCTGTGAGTGATTCAAGTGATGATGACGCTAATATTCCCAGTTTGTCTGTGAGTGATTCAAATGAAGCTATGTAACAGCCCAGAATGTATGCATGTATATGAATGCGTGAATGTATGCATGTATGAATGCGTGAATGTATGAATGTTGAATGTATGAATGTTTGTTTGTGTTTGGCGGTAGCTGGGTGATTGGTTGGGCGATGTTTTTGGATCAGGGGATCGTGGAGTGAAAATAGTTGAAAGGTGACGGTTGATCAAAAAATTATGAAGGAAGGAGGTTTTTGAATTGCTTCTCTTTAATAACTGAAAGAAGATAGAAATAATAGGGAGAGAAATAATAAATAGTAGTAATTGAGAGGAAAGGGAAAAAGTGGTTCAAAGGAGAAAGAAAGTATTAGAGAAAGTGGAAAGAAAAAACGAAAGAAGATTAAAGAAGGATCGATTGGAAGAAAACTCAATAAGTATTGGAATTGAGAAGGTGATTACGAAAGTTGGAATTGTTAAGGGAGAGAAATAATAAATAGTAGTGATTGAGACGAAAGGAAAGATTGGGTTGAAGGTGGAAAAAAAGTATTAGCGAAAGTGGAAAGAAAGAAGATTTAAGAAGGATCGATTGGAAGAAAATTCAAAAAGGATTGAAGTGGGAAGGCAAATTTTAACAAGAAGAAAAGACCAGTATTGGAAAAAGGTTAGAATAGTGTTTATTGTGTTAATTATAAGTTTGTTCTTAGATTAATTTAGCATGTTTTGTTAGGCAGGTCGGCCTGACATTAGGTTTAAGTTATTCGATATAAAATAAATAAATAATAAAAAGCCTTCTTTCTAAATCGAGAACACGACCCTGGAAGATTCATCGTTCGATTAGTTGTCGAGCTGGCGCCCAACAAAGTAAGAAAGTAAAATAGTTGAAAGGTAGGGGGTGTTACAGCTAGTGTTCACAGTTTAAAAACGAAAAAACATTTATCAGTTGATTCCAAGGAAGTTGCGTTAAATGTATATAACGGTTTGGTAGAATTGGAAGGAACTGCGGGTGCACTCTCAAAAACCTCCTTCTTAACAAAAATTTCGCTTTCTACACTTTCTAGAATAGTTAACAAAGGTGCAAATCAACGAAAAGAACGAGCTGATAAGGGGTCTTATAAAAAAATTGAGAACGATGACATCGATTTAATACGCAGAAAGTTGTACGAAATGTATAGAAAGAACTTGGTAGCAACAATCCAGGCTTTGAATAATAAATTAAAAGCCGATGACACTGGTATATTGTGTTCCGACTCAACATTAAAAAAATTTTTACGAAAAAACGGCTTTAAGTTTAAAATTCTAGACAAACGACAAGTGATTATGGAGAGTGTCCGAATCCGGAGATGGCGCCATGAGTATCTAGTGAATATCAATCGGTTTAGAAGCGAAGGCCGAAAAATATACTTTTTGGATGAGACCTGGTATGATACCCATGATTTAATAAAAAAAGGATGGATAGATGGATCTGAACATTGCCGTTTAGATGCTCCTCCGTCCAGAGGAAAAATAATTATTATTTTACATTGTGGAAGTGAAGACGGGTGGGTACCAAATGCGTTCTTGTTGTCTGCAACCAATTTAAAAGATTGTAAGGTAGACTACCACGATAATATGTGCGCAACAATATTTGAGGAATGGTTTGCAGAACTATTAGCCAAATTAGAACCAAATAGTGTTATAGTTATGGACAATGCCAGTTACCATTCCCGCCTACTACACAAAATTCCAAATCAATCTTCACGTAAAAACGAGATTCAAGATTTTTTACGAGAAAATAATTTATTTTTTGAAGACGGCTATACTAAAAAGCAGTTATTGGAAGTTTTAAAAACAAAGCAATACGAAAAAAAATATGCTGTGGATACTTTAGCACAACAAAAGGGATGCACTGTATTACGACTGCCCCCATATTATTGCGTTTTTAATCCGATAGAGCTTATTTGGAGTCAACTGAAAACGCAGATTCGTCGGAACAATGCGTTTCCGAAATTTGATGTTCGCGTTATTAATATAATCCAGGAAGAAGTGAATAAAATTGGAGCTCGTAACTGGCAAAAATGTATTGAACATGTTGTTGGAATAGAAAAAAGTTACCTAGACACGAATAATTTACATCCCGATGTTGTCATTAACCTGGGCGAAGACAGTAGTGACAGTGACAATAGTGACAGTGACGAAGACGTAATTTAAAACGAAAAAATTGTAATGGTACGTTTAAATTCAAGCGAACGAACGAACAAACAAACGAATTCATTATTAATTAATTATTAATGATAATGAATTCGTTTATTTGTTCGTTCGTTCGTTCATTCAATTTAAACGTACCATAAATATTCATTACAAATTTTTAAATATTTAGGGTTAATTAGTTAGATAGATCTAATACGTTGTAAATGAACCCCAACATACACACATAAGTGAAAAAACTTTAAATGAGAAAATTTGTTTTCCACCGAGTGCCTCGGGAATCGAACCCAAGACCTTGCTATTTCCGGTAGCACGCCTATACCCAATACACTACGGAGGCCAACATACTTTCAACAAATTTGCACTCGGTGGAAAACAAATTTTCTCATTTAAAGTTTTTTCACTTATGTGTGTATGTTGGGGTTCATTTACAACGTATTAGATCTATAAATATTCAATATTCATGCTCTGTAAAAATAATAAATAAATAATTTAAAATTTAGTCCGGCTCTGTTTCTTTGCTTATACTTTCACCAGCTTTGTGTACTTATCGGCTTATAATTTAGGATACTCAGGTAAATTTTTTTATGGCTTTTCATTTATGTCTACCAGCACTATAATAGTTTGTTTTCTAAGACCAGAACCGGAGTTATGATTTTTTTAAGATTAAAATTTTATTAATTTTTTTATTATTAAACTTACAATGACACAACAATAGTCCATATTCTCTGCTCCATTGAGGCCAAATTCGTTTCTAAAGAAAGTTTTCCAAACTTATGTTATAACTTCCGTGTCTTCTTAATACAGATTTCTCGACAGATCTATCGAAAACTTCTTGAAACGTGAAACTACAATCTAAAACTTCCTTAAAATAAAAATTAATGTTTTCTTGTAATTTGTTTTTAAAAACCTACAATGAGGAGACTTCGTCTAAATATTTGAGTTTTTTTCATTAGAATAGTTTTGTCAAAATCTTAGATGTTTATAAAAAGTATGCACTTGTGATACAACGCGTCAATGAGCACCTGTATTTACAAAATGATAAGACTAATTAGGCGCAAGTGATTAAATAATACTTTGTATGAAAGTCATGCTATTGTCTTTTTTACACGTAAATTCGATTTTCATTTCCCCCCTTTCTGCAAGTAATTTACCGCATTTGTTATTGCGTCACATATAACCATTTCAAAAAAATCATGGATAATTTAAAAAGTGGTCTCTACCCTGTCCTTATGGTAGAGACGGCCCTGGTAGATATAGTTCCGTCCTTGAACACACCGTGTATAATTATTCTTGTAATTTACAAGTGCCAACTAAAAGAAACAGCGTCACGAAATTTTCCTTTGAAAAAGGGGCCCGAGTGCCTCTGATGAGTTATGACTTATGACTAAAATATAATTATTCAGAACAAGCTAGGCGAGTTAAATATGCTATCCAGAGTTTCCAAAAAGATATAAGGCCAAAAATGTAAAGTCTCTATTTGGTCAGGAAAATTTAGCAAATCCTCCAAGGAGCGAGTCTTTTGGTTCCTATTAATCTGCCTAATATACGGCCACGGAGTACCAAATTTAATAAAAGCGCGAACGTAAAAAAAATATGCCCTAGATAACAATCTCGAAATAATCTATTTGCACAATCATTGAGAATTTTAGACCGTTCAAGCATCATTAAATACGAGAGGCTTGAACTATTATCTATATCTATTATCTACATACAATACAGTACTAGTACTAACCAGGGATAGCGTTGATGGACGTGGACGGGTTGTGACTAAAGTAATTTAAGATGAGCACCAACTTATGGAAATGTACAAATAATAGCAATAATCAAAGCCAAAACTATAGTGAGTCCTCCGACCCATATGGGCCTTTACTTCAACATTACAGCTCTTTTGATGGTCTCTAAACTGTCATCGCACGTCCCTGTGCTTAACTATTTTTTGTCAACCTTTGAAACGCCAACTTCAAACAATTACGAATTATTAGATTACAGACATTCACAAATTATCGATTTCGATTAGTTAATTACCTACAATCCTTAATTTCAGTTATATTTGCTTACAGTTTATTATTTATTAAAAATGCCAGGTATTCGAAAAAAAAATTTGCCAAAATTTTGTTATACAAATCTCTTCAATTGCAGTTAAATTAAACAAATATTCGTGTCTAACATGGTTGATCTTTTGGTCGACATTATTTTCGTGGGTTCGAGCCGATTGCATTATGTACGGTGTGTGCAACGAAGACGAAATCAGTGGGAACAAACAGAACTGTTATCAAAGTACTCCGGGCGAATCACAAACCTTACCTCCGACGGCGTCGTCGCTATTAGTTACGCATTGTCCTCAATTATTCGAAGATGAAAACGGCAAGTAAATTTGAGTTATTACAATATGTCGCCGGTGCACTTCTTGCAAAATTTAAATCGCAATTCTCATTGGAAGAGCCCGCTACCAGGCAGGGTGGAACGAGCAGTTGAAAACTGGTAGTTTTAGATGGCTGATTTAGAAACAGTTTGATGGTTCATTATAACTTATGATCGCTACACTCCCCCCTCCCCTCACACGCGTACAGATTTTCAAACATTTCTTTGTTTTCAACCAACCGACTCATTATTCAACCCAATGATCAAAATGGTTCTCTTTTATAGGTAAAAAAATACCAAATCCCCAATTTTGTTGTGACGAAGAGCAAGTGGAGGTTCTAACAAATTCCATAACCCAACTGAACGTGTTCGAGAGATGCCCAACTTGCATAAGAAATTTAAAAATGCACATTTGCGAGTACTCGTGCTCGCCGAAACAAGACCAAATGTTCATCAGAGACGGTACTCTATGTAAAGAAAAGGGCAGAGAAGACAAAGCTTTCCCTTGCAGCGAAAGTATCGGTGAGTGTCGAAAATTCTACAATCATTTCTTTACCAAGTGTGACGTTAAATGTAGATGAAAATGAGCCCTACATCATGGAAACGTTCGTGAGGCTAAGCGAAAAGTACATGAACGAAACATTCGACTCTTGTAGAGGAGTTGCCATGCCTAGTACGGGAGGATTGGTTATGGACTCCACATGTGGGAATTTTCAAGCAGCTCAGTGTACACCTAGAAGGTGAGCAATTTTAATTGATTGAGGTGGCCACAAAACCATTGTAATACCACTTTAGACACATAAACCGAAGCGTTGGAATATTTAACAATGTATTTTGTGTTCTAAATTCAATTTTCTCTCATTAGGTGGTTTGATTATCTCGGACCGGGGAGCGGTTTCGCCCCATTCGATATAAACTTTATAACAACTCCCCCAGATTGCGTAGAAACTGAAAGTTGTGTGAGCGCAAATGTAATTCCGTGTAACGAATCAGTTCCAAATGACGTAAGTGGACGAGTTGGGCAAAACTAAGAATAAAGTAACTTTTTTTACAGGAGACGTCACTTCCTTGCAGTTGCATCGATTGCAAATTGACGTGTTCGACCGACGAGTTTTCTGATTTTCCCATAGGGTTTCGTATATTGAGTCTAAATGGATTCACTTTCATAGCAGCTGTGATATTTTTTGTTACGACGGTGATAGTTGTCGTGGTTGTGTTATTTAATCACAAAAGACAGCCGGACGATGAAGAAGAAGGTATTTTCATTGCATTTTTGCGTCACCTATTTCAACAATATTTTGGTTGCAGAAAATAGCGATAAAATTGAAAAGACGTTGCTGGAAAAATTCTTTACCAAGTGGGGAAAACGTAAGCCAATTGCCTCTAAAGGGCAAAAAATACTGTCATGTTGTCATGTAACAAGCTTACTGTACTTTGAAGGACACGTAAAGCCTCCCACATAAAATCTCAATCGACAGCTCTCTCTGAAACGCTGAAACCAGTTTTGATCTCATCTCGATGTGAAACTAATGTTGTGCTTTTTTAGTGATGGCAAGTAACAGCACCGTAGTTCTCTTCCTATGCTCGTGGGTTATAATATTTGTTGGTTATGGAGCATTATTTTTAGACGTAACGACCGATCCGGTCCAATTATGGGCATCGCCAACTAGCAAGAGTCGGTTAGAAAAAGACTATTTCGACACAAATTTCCAACCGTTTTACAGAACAGAACAAATATTTATTAAATCCGTAGGGCTAAATTCGGTGAGTGGACTTCTCTTTTTAGTCCAGTCAACTAAGGATTTCACCTTCAAAAAATTCCGATACTTTTGAAATTTCACACGCTCGTTTGGAGATGTCTAGTGATGACTATACTAAAAGTCCTGAAGAATCGGTGGTGAGCTTCCGCGGCAAGGGCCAAAGACATGTCACTTCTTTCGGATTTTCGTTAATATCTCGAAAACTATGGGTCAGACCTAAAACATGACGATATATAAAATTAAAGCTGATAAAATTTGCTATAAAATTAAATATGTGCAGTTTTCTATATTTCTAAAGTTTACGAGTTATAGGGCGTTGAAACTGGGTGTTTTTTTGCAAAACTACTTTAGAGCTGCATAGGGTAATATTTGGTAAGAGTATGCAAGAATTACCCTAATAATTATTCTAATGGTTTCCAAACTTTACACTCTTATTTATAGGTGTCTAGTGATTAAAAAAAACAAATTTCTTATAGGCCCGAGGTCATGTCTTTAGGCAATGACTAGCAATGTGATACTTCCTATCGTTTTGATAAAAAAAATCAAAGTAATAATTTTAATTATTATGCACAATAACTAAATTAGAGAAAATCGTATATAATAGAGAGAGATGTAGATATCTATTGATGAATATACTAAAAATCCTGATGAATCAGAGGTAAGCTGTAGCGTCAATGGCCGAAGACATGTCACATTTTTCAGTTTTTTGTTAATATCCCAAAAAGTATTAGTCAGAGCTAAAATGTGACTATGAAGAAATAAAGCTGAAGGAAATTGCCACAAAATCCATCAGATGTTATTGTTTCGTTTTTCTAGTAATTACCGAGTTGTAGGGCATTAGAAAAAGTCCCTTTTTCTCAAAACTTTTTAAATCTGATTAAAACTCGACCAAGGTGCTAATAAAACGTCCGAAATGGTAAATTTAATGGTACTGCGTTGTGAAATTCTTGCTTTTCTGCTGCATTGACTGCCAGACATTGAAAATCAATTATAAAAAATTGTATGAGAAATGCATCAAGATATAAACCATTAACTCCTGATTTCTAGTTGAGGGTCCTGCGGTACTTCAACTCGTGGCGTATTTTTTGCTTCCTCAGGAGGTACAAAATATAAATTAATACTCGGGGTCAGCGATATCTTGTCGGGTATGTAAGTGGTGCCGTTCAAGCATTCCCCGTGACAGTTATGACAGATGGTAGTGCACTGCAGTCCTGCTTTTCGGCATCCACTTCTTTTGGATATCCTACCGCACTATTTCTGCAGCTGCTTTCACGATTCTCAGTCGTTCCTCACTTTCTTCAGATTTTTTATTTTCATGCCACGAATTTAATATTTTAAACCCAACGTCATTGAAGCAAACAGTTGCATTTTTCCAGCAGTTCCTACTGCTATTATAACACGTTCTCCATATATTTGTCTTCAAGCATTTTTTAAATTTTCTCATTTGAAGGAACTTGCCCAGTTACTGCAGAACTCATATCTGCAAAGGACAGTTGGCACTCCTCGCTATTTTCGATAAATGGAGAAATTTCATTCATGGCCTGTAAAATGTAATTCGATTGAGGACGTTCACATTTTTGAACATGCTATAAAGGTATGTGGGTAAAAAATCGACGATAGTAATTCACGTGGTATACTTCTTCAGCAGCCACTATATTATTACGGCAGACAGGCGAAGTTTCACTTCTTCTGGCCACTGATCTTTTCTTTTGTTTGCCGCTTCAATTACCTCATCTTTCATCTCCAGAGTTCGGACGTTATGCACCTTGTTGCGTCTTTTAATGGATTTCTTCAATTCTGTTTTTAAAAAACTCATCATCGATGACTTCGGCGCAGAGAAATCATTTAGTTTGGAATCAATTTTAGGCATTGAAGACCTTATAAGAGGCATAGAGAAATTGTCGCCTCGTGATGATGATGACGCTCCTGCCACAGATCGCTTTTTTAAAACAGCCTGTATAGTGTCCACTCGGGTGTAATTTTTTCGACACGAAGCATGAACTTTCATTATTGAGGTACCGAGGACTTTAGGGCTCTTGTTGTATTCTCTTTGCTCACTAGCCAAGATTGACGATTTTCTTCCCCTCTCACGCACTTGTATTACACCTACACCAGAAGGATCTAGAAGCGCCCCACATACGAAACACTTTTTCGGCATTTCAGAATTTGAAAAGTGCCACAAACTACAGGATACACACAACGCACACAACGAACACAAGACACTCAAGAATGACAAGAAACGTAAGGAACTCAACGAAATCACCACAAAATAATAGTCACAAATGTTAGAAAAATCAAAAATAAACTGAAAAGAGTTTTAATTTATTTTTTAACATAACTTACTTAGTCAGAACAGTGAGCCTACATACGCATTCGTCTTCTAGCAGTACCATTAAATTTACCATTTCGGACGTTTTATTAGCACCTTTGTCGAGTTTTAATCAGTTTTAAAAAGTTTTGAGAAAAAGGGACTTTTTCTAATGCCCTACAACTCGGTAATTACTAGAAAAACGAAACAATAACATCTGATGGATTTTGTGGCAATTTCCTTCAGCTTTATTTCTTCATAGTCACATTTTAGCTCTGACTAATACTTTTTGGGATATTAACAAAAAACTGAAAAATGTGACATGTCTTCGGCCATTGACGCTACAGCTTACCTCTGATTCATCAGGATTTTTAGTATATTCATCAATAGATATCTACATCCCTCTCTATTATATACGATTTTCTCTAATTTAGTTATTGTGCATAATAATTAAAATTATTACTTTGATTTTTTTATCAAAACGATAGGAAGTATCACATTGCTAGTCATTGCCTAAAGACATGACCTCGGGCCTATAAGAAATTTGTTTTTTTTAAATCACTAGACGCCTATAAATAAGAGTGTAAAGTTTGGAAACCATTAGAATAATTATTAGGGTAATTCTTGCATAATCTTACCAAATATTACCCTATGCAGCTCTAAAGTAGTTTTGCAAAAAAACACCGAGTTTCAACGCCCTATAACTCGTAAACTTTAGAAATATAGAAAAATGCACATATTTAATTTTATAGCAAATTTTATCAGCTTTAATTTTATATATCGTCATGTTTTAGGTCTGACCCATAGTTTTCGAGATATTAACGAAAATCCGAAAGAAGTGACATGCCTTTGGCCATTGCCGCGAAAGCTCACCACCGATTCTTCAGGACTTTTAGTATAGTCATCACTAGATATCTCCAAACGAGTGTGTGAAATTTCAAAAGTATCGGAATTTTTTGAAGGTGAAACCCATTTTCGATATTCATTGACTGGACTATTTGTTTCTAAAAAGTTATAAATAAAAATTTCAGTTCGATTACAACTACACTGGAGATATTGTGACGTTAGGTCCGGTTTTTAACAAATCGTTTCTACTCGAAGTGTTTAAACTGCAAAAGGAAATTGAAGAGGTGATTGCTTGTTAGGTATTTTTAATTGAACGTTTTCTAAAATTAATTTTTAAGCTCGGGCAAACCGAAAATGCCGGACTACAAAACATATGTTTCGCACCCATGGCAGGCACTTTTACTGGACCCAAAACAATAACCTTTTGTACCATACAATCGATTTTGGGATATTATGGCAACAGTATAGAGCAATTTGAAGAAGATGAAGACTATTTGAACACCATGTTAAACTGCCTCATGTAATTGCAATTAATTTTCCTCAAAACTATGATAACTAAATATATTTTAGGAGCCCCTATAACGTGGATTGTTTGGCTCCGTATGGGGGCCCCATCGAGCCTGGACTCGTGATGGGTGGAGCAACTAAAGAAGATTATACAGACGCCGTCGGAGTAGTTTTAACGTTTTTAGTCGATAACAGTTTGGACGAAGATTACCTCGAAATAGCGAAAACGTGGGAAAAAACGTAATAAGATATTTTTACAATTAAATTTATTTTACAATGTCGCCAACAGTTATATAGATTTCCTCCATAAATGGGACAAAGAGAAGCTTAGCGAAATGATGACGATTGCGTTTTCGAGCGAAAGATCCGTCGAAGACCAAATTAAATTGGTGTCGGAAGGAGAAGTTTTGACTACACTTTTAAGTTACACGGTTATGTTTTTATACATAGCGATAGCTTTGGGAAAAATACGTTCTTGTTCCACATTTTTGGTGAGTTACCCAAGTTTTATTGATATACTTACTGCGGTTTCCTAATCGTGTCGGCGTGCATCTACACACAACGCTTTAAGCGTTTTGGATAGACAGTTTTTTTTGTTTCGTCATGGTTATTTACAGGTACAAATAAGCTCAAAGAGATATTTCCAAAGTAAAAAAGAAAACAACTATCCCTACAACTAGAAATATGCTCAATAGTCCAGTTTCTCTAAAACGAAATTAAATGGGCACAATCTAAAAGTCGCCAATTAGCCTACTCCAAAAACTTTCTTTTTTGTTTTCGCTTATAAATCGAAAACTACGCACTTTTAGAAAAAAGCGTTTTTATGAAAAATAAAGTACATTAATTTCTACAAATTATCTGTCTTGGATTTTTTGTCAGACAAGCGGTTTAGGCGGCAGAGTGCGTTACAGTTTGATAAGAATTCTAAAATTGGCCTAAAAAACTTTTTATCTTTATTGCTTATAACTCAAAAACTGCGCACTTTAAGAGAAAAGTGGCCTTATAGAGAAATGAAGGAGCATAAATTTCCTACAAATTATATCTCCAAGATTTTTTTGTCAAACGAATGGCTTAGGCGCCAGAGCGCGTTACAGTTTGATAAGAATTCAAAAATTGGCCTAAAAAACTATTTTTTCGTTTATTGCTTATAACTCAAAAACTGCGCACTTTAAAAAAAAAGTGGTCTTATAGAGAAATGAAGGAGCATAAATTTCCTACAAATTATATCTCGTAGATTTTTTTGTCAAACGAATGGTTTAGGCGCCAGAGCGCGTTACAGTTTGATAAGAATTCAAAAATTGGCCATAAAACTATTTTTTGTTTATTGCTTATAACTCAAAAACTTCGCACTCTTAGAATAAAATAGTTTTATATAGAAATTGTTACGGTACGAAAGCGTCGTTACGACACATCCGAACCTTACCTTAACCTTGGTCCTCCCAACAGACAAAGTACCGCGGCTAAATCAGGGTTGGGGTGGTTCAAACTTAATCCCGGAGGACCAGGTGTAAAACTTTACAAAAATTACTGTCAAAATCGGTAAAAAAATAAAGGGCGCCAAAGCTGGACTCGTGCTAGATGGTAAACTCGGGAGAAAGCCAACTTTCTAACTCCCAAGCGTAGCTGAACGGAATACAAAAAAAACAAATGCTCGTTCGTCTTGTACTGAAGTAGGGATACTTACGGCGACAATAACAAAACATCAACAATGTAACATAAACGGCATATAATAAAAACGACACAGCGATTACGCTGTACACAACAATAAAACAATAAACACCTTACGAACTAACAAACACAAGTAATTAATAAAAATTTATAATCCCTAAATTCATAAAATAAAATTCAATAATTTGTGGGTACCCAATTTTGCAAATCCTATTATTTATCCTAAATTAAATTACACAAAAGTTAAATTTCACAAATAAAACAAATAAAGTTAGTCCGGGCCAGTTCTTTTGCTAGACGTTAAAGTTAAAAATGCTGATCGCTAACACGCAAAGTACGTGACAAAATGCATAAACAAATTACAAAGATGACAAACTGGCTCGACCTAATGTCGACGGAACAGCTGACGGCTGACCTTCACGAATTAAAAATAGTCGAACAACAATGTTCGAAGCGACAAAATTACTTACTTTTAATAAAAAAACTGAACTATTGTCAATAAACCAAAAAGTATATAAAAATGAGTACACACACAGTCATAAACAAATGTTGTAAATGTAAATACCTTACTTAGTACGAGACGAAACACAAATGAACGTAAAAATTGTTGTTGATCGGGGATGGCGTCTTAACTGTCCAAGCAAAATCCAAAAGACTGTCGTCGATGAGTCGTGACCTTTCCAAAAACTACTCCAAACTAAAACGTGGCTTCCGAAGAATCAATTTCCCCTTAAGGGTCAAATGGCACAGTAAACTTAACTGTCCAAACTAAAACGAAGATACCTCAAGCTGGCGTACTCTAATTCTGACTCGTAAATCCAAACAAAGGTTTGGTCGCCGGGGTCTACACCCTCAAACTTCAACTCAACTACACAAATTTTACCAAGCTTGGGATTCGCCAAAAATGCGAATAATAACCACACAAACTAACACACGAACTCCAAAGACGGTAAACTTTCTTCCTCTACACGACACAGATACCAAATACTTCTCCAACGATCTCAACACAAAATAAAACGACGAAAACTCGGTTGTCGAAAATTACGAGATAACTACTTCTTCCGCTGTTACGCGAGCGTTACTCCAAAAATTCTAACTACCGGGAACTAAACTTTTTAAACGTAAATGTCTCACAACACAATTACTGCATAACTGACCAAATTAACTAAAATAACTATTGCACGACCAAGTAATGCAAATACGTGAACTGAATGAATGCTCGAATAATCGAATCATCGAATAATAATCGAATAATGACCTTCCAACGGTCTTCCAGGGTATATAATACCTCGGTTGCCCGTGGGGGACTCAAAGACAAAAATGCACCAATCAATCTAAGATTGTGCCAATTGAACGGACCTGATTGGCTAACCGAATGAAATGTTCCAAGACAAGTTACTGTACACGAAAATATAGCAGGCTCCATCGTGTCGAGAATTAATCAACGAAACGTGCCTATAACGTAAACAAAAATGATACCACTAAGCAAAACTTGCAATTCTTAACCAAACTGATCCTTATTAACGGAAATGAATCAACCAGACACCAAAAGTATACTAAATTTAACTCTTACAAGAAACTACTTTAAAACGCCAAAATTGATTGAAATAATTTAAAAGAAAAATACTCGAAATGTTCTAAATTTAGAAACGGATCTAACACCCCCTCTACGAGAAGAGTGAAATCCCATTTTACTCTAAACCAAACTGGGTAAATTCGCAAACTGATCTCAGCAAAACGGTACCTACTTCAAGATAAAACAAAACTGAAAACCAAAATCTGAACTGTAAACAACAAGTCTAGAAAACACATCATACACGGAAATCCAAAAACGAAACCTCAAAACTCACACTTTATCAACGTTAACCTAACCTAATAAACTTTACTTTCTAATCAAAACTAACACTAACCTAAATTCTAACCTAACTCTATAGATTCCTAAAACATAAAACAATTAACAAAACTAAATCAAAAAACAAGGGACAAAAATAGCAAAAGTGACTCGGGGTCAATCTCTATAAAACGTAAGTCAGGAAGTCGTTAATCCTAAATCGAGAGGGCACCAATTTCTTCACGGGATCCAAAATCGATGAGATTCCACAAGAAAAGGAAAACAAACAACCATAACCAATAGCCTATATTCAATCAAACCTAAGTCACAACACGGGGTAGGTCAGTTTACCGTCTTGCCAAGGACGTGTGGCTAAACCACAGGGTAGGTCAGTTTAAAGTCATGCCAAGGACTTGTGGCTACACCACAGGGTAGGTCAGTTTAAAGTCTTGCCAAGGACTCGTGGCTAAACCACAGGGTAGGTCAGTTTAAAGTCATGCCAAGGACTTGTGGGACTTTAATCAACAGGATGTGGCTTCAGATCCTTCGCATGCCACACTCCTCGAACTTTACCTGACTGATCGGATAACTCGTATGTCCAAGGGGACAACTTATTATGAATAGTAAATGGTCCAACAAACGTAGGGGCCAATTTAGCATTAAAATATTTAGTAGCGTCAGAAAGGGCATAATTCTTTCGCCACACTGTATCTCCTATCTCAAATCTAACGTCACGTCGTCTCAAATCATACCTAACTTTCGATTTCTCATAAGCCTGCTTTAGGCGTTTTACTATATCGTCATAAACCTTCTCTAAGGCAGGGGAACGCTTTAATAAAGCTTCTCTATTACTAAACTGTAAATTACTTAACTCATTCGTGTCGACAGTACCTGGGTAATTACTACCTGCAAGCACCATCTCACGTCCAAAATTCGCAAAATAAGGTGACATACCTATGACTTCATGAACCGCGGTGCGCAATGCACACGTAACTTTCGGTAAATAACGGTCCCATACACGGTGATTATCCTTAACGTAAGACGCTAACATGGTCTTCAAAACTCTATTCACTCTCTCAACTGGATTGGCCTGAGCGTGATAGTACGCATTGTAAATGATCTTAGTCTTATATTCGGAAGCTAATTTCTGAAATTCCTTACTACGGAACTGGACTCCGTTATCGGTTAACAAATACTGGGGGGTGCCAAAAAGTAAAAATACGTCCTCCTCAACTCGTTTCGACACACTCGCGGCAGTCGCGGTGCGTAACGGAAATACTAACGGAAATTTCGTAAAACAATCCACTACAACTAAAATATACGTATAACCCTGACTAGAACGCGGCAAAGGTCCTACTAAATCTACAGAAACCATCTGCCAAGGCTTAGTAACCTCGGGGTGCCTACACATTAAACCTGCCGGTCTCTTTTGTTCGGGTTTTGTCGCAATACATGTTCTGCAATGATTGACGTAACGGGTAACATCAGCCTTCATCTTGGGCCAATAATAACGCGCTGCTAAACGTTCAAAAGTCTTAAAAATGCCAAGGTGTCCGGAAGTCGGAACATCATGGCACTCCTTCAATAAATTTTTCCTATCGAACTTGGGGACAACTTCCCTCCAAAATTCTGACTCTTCAGCCAAATCGGGGTAATCTACACCAACCTCTTTAAAAAGTTTTCCATTAACTATACGCCATTTCCTATATCTCAAAGGCTCATTCTCAACTAATCTTAACATACGATAATACCACCGGTCGGTACGCGAATTGACCGAGGGGTCGGCATCTAACGAACTAATCTTCACTACGTCAATTTGGGGTACGGATCGTGATAACGCATCCGGAACAAGATGTTCTTTCCCTTTCCTAAACTTAATCTCAAAATCAAATTGCTGTAAACGGACAGCCCATCTAGCCAAACGGCCAGTCGGCTCCTTTAAATTGCTAAGCCAAACAAGTGAATGATGGTCGGTTATAACACTAAATCGGGTGCCTTCTAAATAAGGTCTTAATTTCTCAATCGCCCATAACACAGCTAAACACTCTCTCTCAGTCACAGAATAATTTCTTTCACAACGAGTCAATGACTTACTAATGTAACAAATTACACGTTCTTCACCTTCGATAAACTGGGTCAGGACTGCTCCTACACCAAAACCTGAAGCATCTGTCTGAACTGTGAACGGCAAACTAAAATCGGGACACGACAAAATAGGTGCTGACACTAAACTATTCTTAATGGTATTAAACGCAACCTCACACACATCTGTCCACACAAATTTCGTTTTCTTTCCAAATAATGCTGTAAGTGGTGCTACAATAGACGAAAAATTCGGGATAAATCTCCTATACCAAGAAGCCATTCCTACTACGCGACGAACCTCGCTAACATCTCTCGGGGTCGGTATATTCAAAATCGCTGAAACTTTATCGGGATCTGTCATCAAACCTTGGGCATTAACTACATGACCTAAATACTTTAATTCTGACAAACAAAACTGACATTTATCTTTACCAAGGGAAAGTCCGGCCTCTTTAAGCCTATTAAGGACTTCTTTCAAAATTTCCAGGTGTGTTTCGAAGGTCGGGGCACAAATTATGACGTCATCAAGGTAGACGAATACAAACGGTTCTAACTCGGGTCCTAAAACTTTTTCTATTAAACGTTGCCACGTCGCCGGAGCGTTGTGCAAACCAAAAGGCATACGCCTAAATTGAAATAACCCGCGGCCGGGCACGGTAAAAGCTGTAAATTTCCTCGACTTTTCCTCTACAGGGATCTGCCAATAAGCTGACTTAACGTCCAAAGACGTAATATAACGGGCATCTCTAAGTCTATCTAAAATTGCCGATACATAAGGTAATGGATATGCATCTTTTTCTGTTACTTTATTCACTTTACGAAAATCTACACAAAACCTATATGAATCATCCTTTTTCTTAACTAACAAAATCGGGCTACTCCAAGCACTGTCTGAGCGCTCTATCACTCCTAACTCTAACATTCGATCTAATTCTTTATCGATATGGCCTTGCATTTTCGGCGATACTGGATAATATCGTTGTTTAATCGGTGGTGAATTGGTCTTAATCACATGTTCTACCTCGCCTGTGCAGCCAAGTTCTTTTGTAACTGAACTAAAATAATCGTTAACTACCTCGTTCAAACTCTCACGTTGACCTGTACTAAGGTCAAAACTAGACTTCAACAATTCTGACTTCTCACTTTCTATTGTACTAACATCAACAAACTGATACTGTCCATTAAATAAATCAGGGACAATCCCAATGGATTCCCAAAAATCTACTCCTAAAATCAAAGTATGCGTCACATCTGGTACGACTAACACATCTATCGTCACTGTCTTATTATTTAACTCGATTGGTACGGTAACTGATCCTAAACTAACAACAGAATTTCCATTAGCTACTTTGCAAACGGATCTTCTCCTTGAATTCAAAAACAAACCACTTTTCTTCAAAATTTCCCAACCATTAAAGCCTATTATTGTGCGACTAGCGCCGGAATCTAACAAAGCTAAAAAGGTCTTTCCTAAAATACTAACATTAACATGGGGACGCTTGTCCTCTTTCGAATTTTCTAAAACGTAATCTAAAATAGCCTTATTTTTATTAAACTTAAGTTTCCTATCTCTAATTAAATTGTTAACATAAAGAGCCGAATTCACAAACACACGGGACGACACGCTACGACTCTCTAACGCCTCCCTCTCACGTTTCCCGAATTACCAAAACCTCCACGACCTCGTGTCGCTGGTCTATAACTACATTTACGACATGTTACTACTGTACAATCGGGTGCTCCACATTTATAGCAAAACAATTTAGTCTTAGGGGTCTCACATTCCTTAGCTAAATGACCATTCTTATCGCAATTCCAACACTTCATTACTCTTTCGGGATTAGATGGTTTATCCACGGTTGCTACATTATAAGTTGGCTTACTACACGTAGGCTCTATACTAACATAAGCTAAATCTGTCTCTAAATCGGTCTTTCTACGAGTAGGTGGGACATAACTATCAATGATAAAACGCCGTTCCTCAATGCGACGTCCAAAAGCTAATAACTCATTAAAAGTCTTAATATCGGTCAAACCTAATTGGGTCAAATACATCGGAGAAATATTCCTAAGTACGATCCTTAACTGTTTTTCTTCACTCATTACCTCAGACATACGCGAAAACATACTACGCATTACTGCCACATAAATTCCCATAGTCTCCTTCGCGCCTTGCGTACGACGCTTAACTTCCTCTAACAAACGTTCATCATAATCTATAGGTTGAAATTCTAACTTGAGTAAATCACACAACTCTTGCCAAGTCTTAACTGAATCTCTATTCGCCCTAAACCATAATAAAGCTTTGCCTTCGAAAAGGTCAATAGCCTCTACAAACAATTGTCCAAAACTCACATTTCGTGCAATCCTTAATTCATGCACACGTTCCAAAAATGCACTCAACGATAAACCGTTCGGTTCTCCAGAAAATGTCAAATTCCATTTAGACACCGGGGTCGGCTTAACAAAATTACTACTCTGAGCTGGGGTTGACGGAAGCTGAACTACACTCTGCCTTAAACTCACATTCCTAACATCATCGTCCTCATCAGACGAAATATTGCAGACTAACATCTGGTATGTACTTAACAAAACGGACAAATCAATTATCATCTCATTCTTAATCTCTGTTTGCTCATCATCAGTAGGGTTACAATCTTTAGCTCGGCCTATATAATGCAAAAGTTTCGACTCTAACGCCTGACTAGAATCTTTAATCGGGGACAAAGTAATAGCCTTAATCAAAGTCTCAACCGACAATCTGCCTCGCCTTAATGCCTCAATATCTTCCTCAAAAGTAAACGGATGTTCTGGTCTTGCCAAACTCTCATCCTCTATCTCATTTTTCAAAACCTGTCTTAACATAACTCTCAAATCTTTTACTAAACCTTCATACGGACAACCTCTAACTCTCAATTCATATTGAATCTCTTCCTTCACCAAACGCTCCACAATCATCTTTAAACCCATCGTATCTTAAATGTCCAAAATTTTCCTAACACAAAATCCACAATAAACCTACACGAATCGAATCAAACTTAGACAAATCAAATTTTACGAAAACAACACAACGAAACTCGGGTCCCTAAACGTAAGGGTGTCAAAATTAATCTACAATAAACAAAGGCCCCACCACGTTGAGGCGCCAAATTTATCTGTTACGGTACGAAAGCGTCGTTACGACACATCCGAACCTTACCTTAACCTTGGTCCTCCCAACAGACAAAGTACCGCGGCTAAATCAGGGTTGGGGTGGTTCAAACTTAATCCCGGAGGACCAGGTGTAAAACTTTACAAAAATTACTGTCAAAATCGGTAAAAAAATAAAGGGCGCCAAAGCTGGACTCGTGCTAGATGGTAAACTCGGGAGAAAGCCAACTTTCTAACTCCCAAGCGTAGCTGAACGGAATACAAAAAAAACAAATGCTCGTTCGTCTTGTACTGAAGTAGGGATACTTACGGCGACAATAACAAAACATCAACAATGTAACATAAACGGCATATAATAAAAACGACACAGCGATTACGCTGTACACAACAATAAAACAATAAACACCTTACGAACTAACAAACACAAGTAATTAATAAAAATTTATAATCCCTAAATTCATAAAATAAAATTCAATAATTTGTGGGTACCCAATTTTGCAAATCCTATTATTTATCCTAAATTAAATTACACAAAAGTTAAATTTCACAAATAAAACAAATAAAGTTAGTCCGGGCCAGTTCTTTTGCTAGACGTTAAAGTTAAAAATGCTGATCGCTAACACGCAAAGTACGTGACAAAATGCATAAACAAATTACAAAGATGACAAACTGGCTCGACCTAATGTCGACGGAACAGCTGACGGCTGACCTTCACGAATTAAAAATAGTCGAACAACAATGTTCGAAGCGACAAAATTACTTACTTTTAATAAAAAAACTGAACTATTGTCAATAAACCAAAAAGTATATAAAAATGAGTACACACACAGTCATAAACAAATGTTGTAAATGTAAATACCTTACTTAGTACGAGACGAAACACAAATGAACGTAAAAATTGTTGTTGATCGGGGATGGCGTCTTAACTGTCCAAGCAAAATCCAAAAGACTGTCGTCGATGAGTCGTGACCTTTCCAAAAACTACTCCAAACTAAAACGTGGCTTCCGAAGAATCAATTTCCCCTTAAGGGTCAAATGGCACAGTAAACTTAACTGTCCAAACTAAAACGAAGATACCTCAAGCTGGCGTACTCTAATTCTGACTCGTAAATCCAAACAAAGGTTTGGTCGCCGGGGTCTACACCCTCAAACTTCAACTCAACTACACAAATTTTACCAAGCTTGGGATTCGCCAAAAATGCGAATAATAACCACACAAACTAACACACGAACTCCAAAGACGGTAAACTTTCTTCCTCTACACGACACAGATACCAAATACTTCTCCAACGATCTCAACACAAAATAAAACGACGAAAACTCGGTTGTCGAAAATTACGAGATAACTACTTCTTCCGCTGTTACGCGAGCGTTACTCCAAAAATTCTAACTACCGGGAACTAAACTTTTTAAACGTAAATGTCTCACAACACAATTACTGCATAACTGACCAAATTAACTAAAATAACTATTGCACGACCAAGTAATGCAAATACGTGAACTGAATGAATGCTCGAATAATCGAATCATCGAATAATAATCGAATAATGACCTTCCAACGGTCTTCCAGGGTATATAATACCTCGGTTGCCCGTGGGGGACTCAAAGACAAAAATGCACCAATCAATCTAAGATTGTGCCAATTGAACGGACCTGATTGGCTAACCGAATGAAATGTTCCAAGACAAGTTACTGTACACGAAAATATAGCAGGCTCCATCGTGTCGAGAATTAATCAACGAAACGTGCCTATAACGTAAACAAAAATGATACCACTAAGCAAAACTTGCAATTCTTAACCAAACTGATCCTTATTAACGGAAATGAATCAACCAGACACCAAAAGTATACTAAATTTAACTCTTACAAGAAACTACTTTAAAACGCCAAAATTGATTGAAATAATTTAAAAGAAAAATACTCGAAATGTTCTAAATTTAGAAACGGATCTAACAAAATATAGGAGCATAAATTTCCTACAAATTATATCTCGTAGATTTTTTTGTCAAACGAATGGTTTAGGCGCCAGAGCGCGTTACAGTTTGATAAGAATTCAAAAATTGGCCTAAAAACTATTTTTTGTTTATTGCTTCTAACTCAAAAACTGCGCACTTTAAGAAAAAAGTGGTCCTATAGAGAAATATAGGAGCATAAATTTCCTACAAATTATATCTCGTAGATTTTTTTGTCAAACGAATGGTTTAGGCGCCATAGCGCGTTACAGTTTGACAAGAATTCTAAAATTGGCCTAAAAAACTACTTTTCCGTTTATTGCCTAGAACTCTTAAACTACGCACTTTAGAAAAAAGTATTTTAATAGAAGAATAAAGTGCATTAAATTTGCAACAAATTATCTATCTTAGATCTTTTTTGTCAAATAAACGTTTAAGGCGTCACAGCGCGTTAAAGCTTGACAAGTAGTTCAAAATTGACCAAAAAAACTTTGTTTTTGTTTATTGGTTAGAACTCTGAAACTACGCACTTTAGAGAAAAGTGTTTTAATAAAAAAATAAAGTAAATTAGATTTCCTATAAAGTATTTGTCTTAAATTTTTTTGTCTAAGAAACGGTTTAGGCGCTAGAGCGCGTTACAATTTGACAAGAATTTCAAAATTGGTCAAAAAACTCTTTTTTTGTTTATTGCTTATAACTCGAAAACTGCGCACGTTTAGAAATAAGCGTTTTTATAAAAAACTAAAGTACAGTTAATTTTCTACAAATTATCTGTCCTGGATTTTTTTGTCAGACAAACGGTGTAGACGTCAGGGCGCGTTAAAGTTTAACAAGAATTTCAAAATCGACCAAAAAAGCTGTTTTTTGAGTTTATCGCTTATAGCTCGAAACTACGCACTTTTAGGAAAAGCGTTCTTATAAAAAAATAAAGTACATTAACTTCCTACAAATTCTCTGTCTTGGATTTTTAGGCGCCAGAGCGGTTTAAAGTTTGACAAGAATTCCAAAATTGGTCAAAAAACTCTTTTTTTGTTTATTACTTATAAAGCAAAAAGTGCGCACTGTTATGTCTTGTATTCTTTATAATAAAACAATTACACGTGTTTCATATCTCTAAATTGGCACGTGTGCACGTGGCTATCGTGGTTCGGTGGTTACATTGGAGCACGACCTCACCACTTGGGGTTCCGAAGCGTACTGCCGTACCCTAATCCCTAATCACTTAACACTGGCGCTAGGGTAGTAAATGCGCAGTACCCGTTTATTCAATACAACACATCTTTCCCCCCGAAAATGAACTTAATCTAAATAATCCTTTATGAGTATTTATTGTAAAATATTGCAATGAATTTTCGGAAAGTTTAACTTGTTCATAAGCCCCAGATAAATCTAACACACAGTAACATTTGCAGTTACTCAAACTAGCAAACAAATCGTCGGCACGAGGTAAAGGATAATATTCCGTTTGAATGAATTTATTGATGGTCACCTTCGCATCAATACAAATCCTAATATCACCATTTTTCTTAGGCACGATTACTATCGGACTAGCCCATTCGCTAAACTGCACTGGTTCTATAATATCTAATCTCTACAATCTATTTATCTCGTCATTCACTTTGTCTCGTAACCTAAATGGCACGGTATAAGCTTTGTGAAAGATAGGGATACTATCAGTTTTTTAAATAATTTCGGCCAAAAATTGTTTAATAAATTGGCTTTGCTCCCCTGATAAAAGCTTCGGATAACTTACTCTAATCATAAACCGTCGAAGTAAATAGGCCCGTTTGAGCCGAAATTTAGTTTCAATATCCCTTATTTTAAGGGATTTAGAGTGAATAAGATGTTGCAATAGACATTCCATATAGTAAGTCGAAGCTTTAATACAAAATAATGTTTTTTTGAACGGTGTACGTTATTTGTAAAGAGACACACCAAATAAGCATTGTTATTCTAATTCCGCTCCGTAAAGTTCTCGGCGACTTACACCACCCATCGAGAGGTTACAATAGTGAATAGAGGCCTCCCATAGAGAAGTCAAGTAGGTAGATAATTGTTGAAATCTGCGTAGACCTTTTAAGGATTTTTACCGATTATTTACGAAAACTAAATCCACTATGGGGCCGCTAGTAGTCATTTATGAAAGAAAACATAAAGAAATCACCGACAGAGAATATTTATCTGGCTGACGCCCCCAGATGTTGTCTTTTCAAATACAACCACATTTTATATTTAAATACAGGTTTTGTTGAAAAAAATCTAATTTAGTTGAAACCCGAGCTTCAATGCAGGTATACGCAGATTTCAACAATTACCTACCTATTTGACTTCTCTAATAATGGATGCCCCTATTCACTATTGTAACCTCTCTATAGGTGGCGTAAGTTAAAAAGAACGTTACAAAACGGTATTACTATAACCACTAGGACTTCGTCTTCTTGATTTTTCACTCCTTCTTGCATAGCAATTACGGCTGATGTGCCCAAATCGTCCACAACTGAAGCACTTTTTTGACTCCGGAGAAGATCCTTCTGCGCCGCCATTGTTTGTCCTGACTGCCATCACGCATTGCCCACTTCCATTCTTCTTTTCCGCGGCTTCCCAGTTTAATGCTTGTGCGCAAGCCTTTTCGAACGTTAAATGTTAAATCCTTCTCTTTTAACAGCATTGTGCGCAGGTGCGTGCTTCTTACCCTAAACACAAAGCGGTCCCTTAGGGCCTTAGGGCTTGAGGCAAAAAATCCTCAAATTTACAAGTCGCGGCTTTAGCTTTTAACTCGACAACATAGTCGTTTACCGATTGCCCTGCTTTTTGATCTTCTTTATGATACTTAAACCGCTCCGGTATTTCGTTTAACTCCGGTTTAAAATATTCTTGCATTACCTTCACAAGTTCGTTGTACGGTTTCGCCTTCGGCTCCTCCGGGCTTAACAATTTTTTCAAAATGGCGTATGTTTCCTGCCCCAACAACGTGATTAAACATGCCACCTTTTTTTCTTCTTTCACATCGTTCAACACAAAAAACTGTTCTAATCGTTTGATATAATTACTGACCTACAGACCCACTGAACACTATCGTGGTTCGGTGGCTACATTGGAGCACGACCTTACCACTTGGGGTTCCGAAGCGTACTGCCGTCTGCCGTACCCTAATCACTTAACACTGGCGCTAGGGTAGTAAATGCGCAGTACCCGCTTATTCAATACATAACACGCACTTTTAAAGAAAAGCGTTTTTATAAAAAACAAAACTAAAGTACAGTCAATTTTCTACAAACTATCTGTCCCGAATATTTTTGGCAGACAAACGGCTTAGGCGCCAGGGCGCGTTAAAGTTTGACAACAATTCCAACATCGGCCTAAAAAATTTTTTGGGGAACCGAACAAAAAACTGCTTCTATCTCTGGTCTTGCTTTAGAGGCGACATGTGGACAACAGACAAGTCTCTTTCTATTTTGGGCAAGGTCCAAGCACAAGTACTCACGTAGTCAGACCCGAATACGAGATGTATAAATCAGGCTTTTTAATTTCAGCTCACTACTACAGCCTCAAAGACTTGGTCGAACAGAATAGAGTTATTTATTTGTTTTAATTGCAGTTAGATAGCAAAATATCGGTGGCAATTGGTGGAATCGTCATAGTTTTGTTATCCGTCATTTGTTCGCTTGGAGTTGGCGGATATTTGCAAATAACCACGACGTTACTCACAATAGAAGTTATACCATTTTTGGTTCTAGCTGTTGGAGTCGATAATATTTTTATTATCGTACAGACGCATCAGAGAAAAAATAAGTAAGTGCTTAGGTCATTCATTATGAAAAGGAATAAAGTTCAAAATCATTATTTTAGAAACAAAGAATTGAGCGTGGAAGAGGAAATTGGAGAGACTATTGGAAAAGTTGGCCCCAGTGTCTTATTGACGAGTTTTTCTGAGATTTGCTGTTTTAGTATTGGTAAGTGTCTACTGTTGGTTTTACCGTTGATTGAGGGAATTGTGTTTTAGATGTTCTTCGGGGATATATTTGGGGTTCTACTTTATTCTCTATCTATACGTGCATAGGTTCATACGTCATCAGTTTAATGCTGACGATACACAGCCCTACCCCCATTTACCTTCCTGATAACGCCATCAATGCGATCAGTTTACTAAACTCTGATTTTGGAAGCTTGCTTAGGTTCTTTAATGAACATAATCTCATCAAAGCCCTTAAATCGTCGGTTCTGCTTTTCAGTGGTTGTTGTGCGAGACCGACAGTGCTTTCTCAAGTTTGTGTTCATCTCGGAGGGTCTAACCTACTCTTATCGGACGAGACTCAGAATCTTGGTGTTACGTTAGATACGGAACTGAGATTCAAGTTCCACATCATTTATCTGCCTAAGAATTTATATTCTGTTCTTAAGATGGTTAGAAAGGTGCAGGTCTCTTTTGTGCGTTTTCTTGGTTCTCTCCAGATTTAATTAATGTGATGTTTTGTATCATGCCTGTCTTGACTCAATTGACGTAGCGTCTTCAGCTATCGGCGGTGTGTGATCGAATTTCTCACACTTTAGACGTGGTGGGGTGGCTCAACAACAAGTTACCCTCCGCTTGCTTTTTCTATGAGCCTAGCCCTTAAAGCTCCTAATTATCTGTACCGTAAGATTACTTTTAGAGCAGATGTCCATCATCTTAACCTTAGGAATAGAGAGCTTTTAACTATTCCGAGGCACCTGGGTGCCTGGGTTACATTTTCAAGAGACGCTTTTCTATTGAATAGATTTGGCTTTTACTGTGTGCAAATCGAGATTGATTTTTGCATGAACTAAATTGGAATAGTCATTTGCACTAATTTTGTCAGTTTGGTTGCTTACAGCTGTTTCGATACACTGTATCATCTTCAGAGCGAGTTTTGAACTGTCTGCGTAAGGGTTGCGTCCGGTATTTATATGTTCGAAGTAACGGTATAGTCGTGTCTGTGTGTGAAAATAGCAAAAGAGTGTTTATTGAGCTCTCTGGATATGGAGAGGTCTAGAAAGTTTAGGGTTTTGTTTTCCTCTTTTTCCATCGTGAAAGTGATGTTTTTGTGGAGTGTGTTGAGGTATTGAAGAAAAGTATCTAATTGTCTATTCGTGCCGTTCCAGCAGACTATTATGTCGTCGACGTATCTGTACCAGTAGCTAAAGTTTGATGAGTCTACAAACTCTCCTGCCCCGATTGCAATGCTGTATACATAGGGCAAACCGGTAGAACCTTTGAACAAAGGTTCAAGGAACACTCAAGGAGCTATAGACACAGAAAACCTGACTCCAACTATGCCGAACACATCTTTAACCACAACCACACATTCACACACATACCCGAGATCCTACATATATCCACTAAAGGAATCAAACTAAATTACCTAGAAACCATAGAAATTATGAAACACAACAACAGCAACTACACTTAATTAACGACCAGATCGATCTAAACAATTCTCCGATAATAAAAGTCTTGACAGAACACGAGATAAGGAAAAATACCGTGACTTCGAACATATAAATACCGGACGCAACCCTTACGCAGACAGTTCAGAACTCGCTCTGAAGATGATACAGAGTATCGAAACAGCTGTCAGCAACCATACTGACAAAACTAGTGCAAATGGCTATTCCAATTTAGTTCATACAAAAAAAAGACGCTTTTCTTATAGCATCGCAAGTGTTTCCCAGTCTCAACTTTTAGGAAGCGTCTCATCAGAGATGGGCTTTCCTTGTAATCGCATGTCGCTGGTAGAGCGATGTGTCGTACAGGTCGGTATGGGCTAGTAATTTGAGATTTTGTAACTGTAAATGAGTAGTGTTGATTTAATATTTTTAATTATCGATTTTTTTTTCTCTATAATTGTCGTAGCGCCTATTTGGTAGTTAATTTTGTTTTGTTGAGAGATCGATGGAAGATCAGACAGTTTTACTACGCTGAATCGGCTCCTATTTGTTTAAGAAATCAAATCAGTTTTACTCCGTAAACCATCCAAACCCAATTGACTACTACACATTAATTTTTGGCAGGTCTTGCTAATAATGAGTTACTCTTTTAGGTGCCCTATCAGATATGCCAGCAGTCAACACTTTTGCGATTTACGCGACAATTGCCCTAATGTTCGATTTTCTGTTCCAAATGACAGCTTTCGTAGCTTTTCTATGTTTGGACGAAAAACGTTTTGTGGTGAGTACAAATTCAAATCCAATCCATTGTGCTCTTAAGTAAGCTAATAATTTACTTTTCAGAATAATAGAATAGATCTATTCTGTTGTTTTACGGCCAATCCAAAAAATTTGCCTGAAAATAACCAGGGCATCATCTACAAATTTTGGACAAAGTTCTACACTCCGTTGATTTTAAAGTAAATTTCAATTTATTATTTAGATTTGGAATATTTTTGAATCCTTGAATATTTTTAGGTTTCATGTACGTTGTGTAATTGTAATCATCTTCATGGCATGTTTGTGTATGAGCATTGCTGTTATTCCCAGTATCGAGCTTGGATTGGACCAAGAACTTTCGATGCCAGAAGACGGTCACGTTTATAAATATTTCATGGTAGGTAGACCCCGACACTCTCAACTTCAATAATTATATGATTGAAATTTATTGTTTCAGTACATGAAAGACTTATTAGCGATAGGCCCTCCAGTTTATTGGGTAACACGAGGAGACGTCAACTTTACAAGCCGTCCAATTCAGGTCAAATTTTGTGGAGGAGTGGGTTGTTTGGGCCACTCTGTAGCCACCCAACTTTACATAGCAGCAAACCAAAAAAATATGTGAGTTACCAAAGACCCATCACTACGCGATTTTAATTTTTTGTTTAAATTTAAGAACGTACATAGCAAGACAATCCAGTTCGTGGTTAGACGATTTCGAAGATTGGTCAAGAACGCCCCAATGTTGTAAATCTTTTAAAAGTAACGATTCTTTTTGCCCACATACTTATAGTACTGATCTATGTAGCTCGTGTTATATCGACGACGTTCAGCTTACACGAGAAGAATATTTTGGAAGATACTTTTCTTATTTCTTGCAAGACAATCCCGATCCAACTTGCGCTAAGGGAGGGCATCCAGCGTATGCTCCAGTAAGTTACTTGAATATAGCACGGTCTAATTATTTAGCGTAGTGTTGGGTAAATAAAAATATTGTGATCTGCTAAAGTGATTGCGTGTATCGTAAATCACCGATACCCAGGCGTTTAGAAGATGTAGAGGGTGGGCAAAACTCGATGATTCTTATGAAGAAATCGATAACTAGAAGAGATATGGAGAAATGAATGCCGCATCCTCGATCTCTCTTCTGAAGAGAACGTTCTGAAGAACGTACTAATATTTTTTCTGTAACTTCACAACAATCGAGATATGGATATTTAGCGAAGAATTGAAAAATCGAACTTTTGCTTATAGCTCTAAAACAAAAGAAGATCGCGAATTCCGGTTTGCGCTATTGAGTTCCTCTCAAAAAAAAAGAAAACGAGGATGTGCCATCTATTATTCCATATCTCTTCTAGTTATCGATTTCTCCATAAGAACCATCGAATTTTACTCCCCCCCCCCCTCTGTAAATCTGTACATGTCTACAACTACAACATATAAACGAATACTACGCGAAATGAATAAAACGCGAATAGCGTAGTCAGTTTGTTTTTGTAAAGTTCTTTTTAGCTTACGCCACACCCATAGAGAAGTTACAATAGTGAATAGAAGCCTCCCAGTTGTAATCAGCGTAGACCTGCATTGAAAGCTCGGGTTTTAACCAAATTAGATTTGTTTCAACAAAACTTGTATTTAAATATAAAATGTGGTTGTGTTTGAAAAGACAACATCTGGGGGTGTCAGGCAGGTAAATATTTTCTGTAGGTCAGCCCTTTATGTTTTCTTGCATAAATGCACTACTAGCGGCCCCATAGCAGATTTAGTTTTCGAGCAATTACCTACCTACTTAACTTCTCTAAGGGAGGCATCTATTCACTATATTGTAACCTCTCTGCTGGTAGCGTAAGTCAATAAGAACTTTAAGAAGTGGCCTCACCATACGTACACACATTATTTCTACTCACGTTTTTTCTAGGGCATAAATTACTATTTGGATGATAATGGAACCACAATTATAACGCACTCTCAGGTAATGTCCTACCATACGATTTTAAAAACATCCAAAGATTATTACACTGCCATAATACACGCGCGAGATATTGCGGAAAATTTAACTAGAACTGTCGACTTACCAGGCGTCGATATTTTCCCCTACAGGTAAGTTGAAGTTAGCTTCTCTATAAAAAAATTAACAAAGTAATCTTTTAGCGTTTTTTACGTCTTTTTCGAGCAGTACCTGATCATGTGGGAGTCAACTTTGGAAACACTGGCTTACTCTTTAGCGGCAGTCTTCGTAGTCTCCTTTATAGTTTCCGGTTTTAGCATCTTTACCGCTCTCATAATATTGGTGATATGCTTAATGATATTAATTTGCATGGGAGGTTATATGTACGTTTGGAATATTACCCTAAACGCGATCTCGTTGGTCAATTTAGGAATGGTAAGTTCTGGCTTTCTGTCCAATTAAAGAGAAGCTTCTTCAATTATCTTTGCAGTCTGTTGGAATATCTGTCGAGTTTTGTGGACATATAATTCACTCGTTTGTTCATTCTAAAAGAAAGGGATCTGTTAATAAATCGGCAGATGCACTGGCAAACATGGGCAGCTCGGTAAAAGAAAGTTGGGGAGAAAGTTATTCTAAAACGTAAAAAAAAATTCACTTTTAGGTATTGTCTGGAATAACGTTGACTAAATTTTGTGGAATTGCAGTTTTGGCGTTTGCAAATTCTCAGATTTTCAGAATATTTTATTTTAGGATGTATTTGGGAATCGTTTTAATCGGAGCAGCACATGGACTCATCTTTCTACCAGTTCTCTTAAGCTTTATAGGTATACCTTGTACGATTTTCTCAACATTGCTTTTCAATCAATTTTATTCTATTTTAGGACAATTAAAATATGGAAGTTGATTTTACAATTTTTAAAAAATTGTAGGTATAGGTTTGTTACAAAAAGTTTAATTTTTTAAATTGAGTAGAGAATTGAATAAAATGGTATTTTTATTTAAGAACAGATTATTTTCTCGCAGATCAAATTTATTAGTCAAAGAAATATTTGACTCGTATTTCAAATGCTCGTAACCTCAAAGTTTAAGAACCGATTGTACAAACGGCCCTTAAACTACATTAGAAACAGAAGCGTAACTTCACATAAGCCATAAGCTTCAGCTCCAAACGTACAATCGGCCCTAATTATCTCCTTGAACCATTGCGGACAGTTTGATTAGCTTATTGGTCACTACTCTGGTTCAGAGTTAGGGCGCTATAAGTGTATGCGTTTAGACGTGATCGACATATATCGATTTAAATTTAGAAGGTCATTTTTGACCTTTGACCTGCTTAAATGCGAATTACTTTCAGGTAGTTTGTTTAACCTATTGGTCACTACTTGTGTTCCAAATTTGAATGCTATAAGTGTATGCGTTTAGACGTGATTGGCATATATCGATTTAACTTTAGAGGGTCATTTTTTACCTTTGACCTTCTTAGATGCAAATTTGTTTCAGGCAGTTTTTTGTTTAGCCCTTTGGTCACTACTTTAGTTCTAAATTTAGATGCTATAAGTTTATGCGTTTAGACGTGATAAGGCATATATCCATTTAACTTTAGAGGGTCATTTTTGACCTTTGGCCTTCTTAGACGCGAATTTCTTGTAGGCAGTTTGTTTAGCCCATTGGCCACTACTTACGTTCCAAATTTGAATGCTATACGTGTATGTGTTTAGACGTGATTGGCTTATATCGATTTAAATTTAGAGGGTCATTTTTGACCTTTGACCTGCTTAAATGCGAATTACTTTTAGGTAGTTTGTTTGACCTATTGGTCACTACTAGTGTTCCAAATTTGAATGCTTTAAGTGTATGCGTTTAGACGTGATAGGCATATATCGATTTAACTTTAGAAGTTCATTTTTGACCTTTGACCTTATAAGATGCGAATTTCTTGTAGGCAGTTTGTTTAGCCCATTAACCACTCTTTTTTAAATTTATCCTATGCTCGATGAAGCCATCTATATCATGCTACGTACGACGTACCACACCGAACCCGAACCCCCGAGACAAAAGAAATGTTGTGGACGTGATCTCAGAGATCGTGTTTATGCACTCCTTCGAGATAGAATGTAATGTACTCGTACTCCTTTGTCTTGGAAATAAAACGATATGTATTCCTCCGAGATAGAACTTTTTGTAATACTCCGAGATATTACGTTATGAACTCCTCCGAGATAAAACGATAATATTTTTTATGTAAATTACTCGTTTATTGTGAAATTTCCGCCTGATGCATAGGCAACAGGCTTATGCTAGCGGCTAGCGTGTATTGCGGTTAGTCTCTAGCGCTGCATCAAATATCTTGTTATTTTGAATTTAGAATTTACCAATTTACCTCTTCTATTTCGCTTTGTCAGTGATGTTAAAATTGCTTCAAATTATGTTATTAATTACAATTTACAATTGAAATTATAAATTATGCGATTGTAATTAATTACAATTACAATTACACACTTTGGTGTAATTTCAAATAATCAATTACGTCTGCTTTTTAGATAGGATTAGAGGTAGGTAGGAAGTTCAAAAAAGTTGGCACCAACACATATTGTGCACTTTGCAATAATTTTGTCTTCATTGCTAAACACAACTTCGAACAGTCCGCAACTTAAAACAAGTGGAAGTTTTTCGGAGTTCATTTTGGTTTACTTCTCACTTCTCACAAACGAAACAGAATAAGAAATAAATTTCATGCAAAATCCTTAAATTATGGGGGAATGAAGGAACAACAGAGCGGGTAATTGTTGTATGTTCTATGTTCTACAGTTAACTTTTAAAAACATCATAACCCTTTTGCTGGTAACGAAAGTAATATTGTAATATAATAGAAATTCTTTTTTTATAGGGGTTTAGGGGTTCTATAGGTGGTTAGTAGGTCCAATCAGGTACTCAGAAGCAATTACCTACTTGAAGCTTTGTACCTGGTTACAGGTTTGCAATAGTATATTGCAAATATTTAAATTTTAAAATGAATGTAATTGTGAAAATGTAATTGTAATTGTAACGAAAAAGTAATTGAATTACAATTAGAGAGCAAGTAATTAATTACTGCTTCAATTACAATGAAAGTAATTCAATTACTTTTTCAAGTAATTGTAATTAATTACTTAACAACACTACTCTTTGTTATATATATTGTTATCATTTATCCACGGAGAACAACTCAGAAGCGATGGCGCTTAATTCGGAAGATGTATCAAACGGAATTATTACCAAAATGTTAAGCATGGTGAGTATATTTTGAAATGAGATTTCTGAAAATTTCTGTCGAATAATAATAGTGCACCATGAGTACAGAATTCTTATACGAGGGCGGATTGATATATTTCCGGAAAAACAAAGAAGGCGCAACTTTTTTCTCAATTTTATTTTTTATTTTTTAACATAGTCTCCTTCTAGCTCAATACACTCATTCTAGCGATATTCCAACTTTTTGATGCCATCCGAATAATAAATCTGGTCAAACCTTTCAAAAGAGACATTTGGTGCATCGATTACTTCAGGATTCGAAGCTAATTTCCGTCCACCAAACCATTTTTTAAGATTTGGAAACAGAAAGTAATAGTAGGTGGTCAAATCTGAAGAATATGGTGCATCTGCCAGAAATTCGAAACGATGTTCAACCAATTTTGCCATCGCAATTCTCGATGAATGTGGCGGTACATTTTCATGATAAAACAGGACTGTTTTCTTTCTTAAATGTGGTCGATCCTTCTTTATTTCGACACTCAATCCATACAATAACTATGCATAGTATTGTCATGGTATTGCTTTTCCTGTTTCAAGATAGATAATCAATATTATGTCACGCGCATCCTAAAAAACAGTTGCCTTAACCTTTCATGCTGATTATATCGTCTTCGCTTTCTTGGAGGCTCTTCCACCATTTTCCATCCATTCTTTAGTTTTGGGTGTATAGAGATGAATCCATGTTTCACCAACAGTTATGAATCTACACAAATATTCGTTGGGATTACGCCGAAACAAATCCAAAATCCAAACAAAGTTGTCAAACGAGTGAGTGTTTGATCGACTTTAAGCAAACGCGGCACCCATCTTGCTGATAGCTTTTTCATTTTTAAATGTTCGTGTATGGTGCTGAAAACGAGTTCATATGAGATCTTCACAATGTCAGCAATCTCGCTCAACTTTACTCTGCAACCTTTAAATACAATATCATGGATTTTTGCAATTATTTCTTCGGTAGTCACCTCTTTTGGTCGGCCCGAACGTTCAACATCATTTGAGCTTGTACGACCACGTCTAAACTCAACAAAACAAAAATAAATCATAGATTTTGATAGAGCAGAGTCGCCAGAAACACTAGTGAGCTCAGAAAGAAATTCTTGTTATGCTAAGCCTTTCAAAAATAAATATTTAATCACTACACGATACTCAACTTTTTCCATTTCAATAAGAAATGTAAAATATATTCATTCAAATGAGTGTAGCGGGCAAATTAATAAAAAAAATGATTTGAAATTTTGAGAGCAGTCGACTTAAAGATTATACTTGTCAACTGTCATATTAGTATGTCGTTTTTGCTGCCATCTTTTTCAATTCCTGAAACTTATCAATCAGCCCTCGTATCTTCATTGACTTTAGATCCAAGATTCCTTAAAGTCAATATCTACCTACTCACGTTATGTGATTGGTGATTGTTTAGATCTGTCCGTTTCGATCTTTGGATGTTATTGATTAAGTTATAACAGATTTTTCCTTTTTCGTTGACTTCGTCTACTTTGAAAAAGTAATATGATCGAAAACAAATTATTTTAATTTATTTCTCGACGTTTCGGGTTCTCCTGAATCCAAAGTCATGATGTGTGTGTGTATGCAAAGCCGCCAATTAAAAACTACTGAAGCGATTTTGTTAAAATTTGGTTTCGGTCACTTTCAACAAAATAAGTTTTTAAAGGACATCGAAACAGGGTGGTCTAAAATTTTGGCCGCAATCTTGACCTACGTTGTTTATACTCGGCTATAAGTTATAGTTTTCCTCTCATCGACCGTAAGTTAAAAAATACTACTTTTTAAAATTTTTTAATTCAAAATGGCGACCAGTATAATAACGATTGGTCTACTTTCTAATTTTTTTTATAACTTTGGAGATAAATATTATTATAAAAATTAAAAAAAAACAGGAGTACGAGTATAGTATAGGCAAAATATAGGGTTTCAGTTTTGATATAGTCAATTTATAAAATCATTTTAAATTTGACTACTTTTAAAAGACCAAAATTGACTAAAATTTTAAAACTGATTTTCTTAAAATTGGCTCCGGTTATTTTGTCTATATTTCGATATGTTGTAGATAACGAATAGTTTCACTTTCCGCTATACTCTTAGTTTCGGAGATATGATTTTTTGAAGATCAAAATTTAATGATTTAAGTCTGGCCATAAAGTAACTAAAGTACTCTATGGTCTGGCCCATCAGCCGTTTTTAAACAAAGGCCAGTTTTGATTGAGAAATAGAAATTTAAATTTACGTCAATAAGGTATTTATGGAACCAGCCATGACCAGCCTTTGAAATATGTCAAAAAGATAATGCAAAATTTTATTTACAACCTTCTCAGCGGGTACCATTTTAAACTCAGGTATTAAATCCTCTATCCGCTGGATTTTTGAAACAGGATTTCGAGGGACTATTGTTTATTATTTCTATTTATAACTGACCTTCTTAAATTTTCAAAATTGACCAAAGCAAATTGTGTACAACTTTGCGATAGAAAACACAAAAAAGATTAATTAATTACCAAAAAATAATGAATACCTACCCATTTTTTATTACTTGAAAGTGCTTTACAGCGACTGTTCTTTCAACTTTAAAAAGAAGATTTTTAGAAATCCTCAATTTAAATTCCAGCAATCATGACTTAAAGAATAATAGTGTAGGTACTTCGGGGTTATAAAATAAGATTATCGGAGAAATTCAAATTCCTCTTTTAACATAAATAACCGTTACCAAGGATCTACATCATAACAATTGACGCAGGCGGCTTTGGAACTGTAACTACCCTTCTCTCTATCCTTATCAGAAAAACAGGTAGTTTAAAAAAACCTACAAATACCTAAATTTTTGGCACAACAACATCATTTTGTAGTTTACGTAGTTTCGCGCGTATGTGAAGTTAAAAATGGCATCCAGCCGGAGCATACTAATATACGTTAGAAGTGATCTCACCAAAGAATTCATCGAAATTAGGACTAAACGTTGTAGAACAACTTTAGACATTAAACATAGTGTATTCGAAAAGAAAGAAATACCAGTGAGTGACAAACATTTAATATACAGAAATCGAGTCCTCTCCGACGAATCTACTTTAGACGAAATTGGTCTAGTTAATGGATCAGTTTTACGACTCCTCCCAAAAGATTCGCCAGATGCAGACTTTTCCAACTGCTTTCACATATTCGTCGAAACACATACAGGAGACGAGCCGATCCGCATCAGAGTTCGACCCCAATGTACTAGTCTCGCTATAAAAAAATATTTATACACTTTAAAACGAGTGCCGATGTTGAGGCAAAATCTTCTTTACAAGTACCAAGAGTTTCCTGACAGCAAAACCGTCGAAGAAATGGGTATGGTCGATGGATCGTCGTTACAACTAGTTCTAAAAATGCTGAGCGGGCCAAAAGGAAAGTCTAAGGTCCCCGGAGTAGATAGCGATTTCATAGCCTACATTCACTCCATAGAAATAGCCAGGCAAGGCGAAATTGTTATAGATCGAGAGATTAATGACTTTTTTACGGTTACATGCCCTTATCGAAAGGTACATAGGGTGTTAACAAAATTGGTGCTCTCTACTTTGGAAATAAATGAAAAGATTGTGTTCGACAAAGAAGACCACGTTAAAGGAAGTTACATACGTGTATATTATTCCACCGACTCGAAAGAGTTATACGATGAAGAGCTATCATCTAGACGTGCCGCAATCGAAGAAGAGCGACGAAAAAAAGGTGAACAGCAGGACTGATGGCCTTTTATTATATGATGTTATGCACCGAGAACATAAGTTTTTTAAATAAGTATGTAGCAACCCAAAGTTTTGGTTTTATTTTGTTATAAATAAATTTTGAAACGGTTCTTAATTTTTTATTTACATTTTGTTTGTATTTAAATGATAAATAGGCCCAGATGAGCGTCGAACTAAAGGTAATACTTATTAATTAAAATGGTTTCGTTTACTTTACTACGAATTTGCTAACTAAAACAAAGTTAAAACTTTAGATTGGCGCTAATATATTTGACCGTGGCAGCCAAGAGCCCATGTGGCGCGATAAGCAAATAGCTCATTTTTAATGAAAAATAAAACCATTGAATGCTTTCTAAATGACGTGTACAGGTTATGTAGTTAAATGTTCAATTTTAATTGATTCGATAGATTGTTGGCCACATTCCCTATACTAAAGTTTGCTTTTTTAAAGTAAATTAATTAAAATAATTAGTTCTGAACTCTAGAATATAAAACTATGTGGATTCAAGTTTTATAACCTCTACAAAAGTAATGGGTACGTCTTTGAGTAGAACTGTAGATTTATCTACAAACGAGTATTTATTAAAATTCGTCGCAAGAGAAAATATTTCGCCAAATGATCCATTCTGGAATAGATTTTTAGCATTCAACGTGTCGCCACCTAAATCGAGGTAGGTTTCTTTCTGTTTACAATACTCAAGTTAAACTCTTTAAATTTCAGCGAAGATCAGTTAGCGTTGGACACGAAAACAGAGCCTTTCTGCCAGCGTATATTAGCCAATAATTTATCGTCTGGAAATCTAGGGTCTTTAATTCAAGTATTTTTAACAAGATCGTCAGAATTGTTAACTGCGACTAATACGGACGAGTATGTTTTTGTTATTGTATGTTAATGGTTAAAAAATCTGTACCGCTTGCTTGCAGTAATTTATTCAGTTGGCAAACCTTTAACGCTTTATTTATAATTCGATGTATTTTGAAATATCTAACCGAAGTTGTACAAGAAGATCAGTTAATCGAACACATCGAATTGGGGTGTAGTAGTGGTTCTCGATTGGAAACGTTTATTGGTGCTTTGGTCGGGATTTTAGTGGATGTTCCTCTGAAAGATTTTACTTATGCGGTCCACTTAGAAGCTGTTACTTCTTTATTAGTTTTATTATCTGTTCAACTACACACGAATGGTAAAGCTACCAATTCGACTATTTATAGGCTTATTATGAAAGGTCGCCATGCCATTCATTCGCCTTTGTTGGTAAAGAATTTATTACAAAATTTTATCGACCAACAAAAAGCACCGCCTGTTTATGGTGAAAATACAAATCAAAGTTTTGTGTTTGGTAAATGATTAAGTGGGGTATTTTAAATTGTAAGCCATAAAATCTGTTGTAGGAATTGCTGTAGGTTTATGGTCTATCATAACGCTTAATAGGAAACAACTCGATAGTTCTGAGGCCAATAATAACGACATACAAGATGTACCTTTAGCCACTTCTAGCTTACTATTGTTGTTAGTATTAACAAATCATTGCACAACGCAAGCCAATCCTTATCGACAAAGCCTTTTTACATGTGCCAACAGTGAAGGTAAAAGTGGTAATTTTTTTAAATAATACCCCATTCACATAAGTACGTTTATCATTATTTATTACTTAAAACACTGTCTTATCTTGTTTATTTATAATAAAGATCGCCGAGAATGAGGATATTTATTTTACGAATTTAAATTAGAAGTTGATAAGTTAGTAGTGTATTACATTTTTGTTTTTTTTTAGATAACACACCAATAGCTCCAACCAAAGCGTCGACGTTATTTAAAATTGATTATGGATCTTTATTTACGACACTTTCAAAGCAAGCGACCAAAGATTCGGCCACACTCTTATTGTATTTATTAGTTCATCGAAATACATCATTTCGGACACATTTGCTAAATAGGATGGATTTAGATCAATTGGTAAGTTGAGGCCATAAAGATGTTTGCATGATATTGTGGCACTTGATATCATGATCTTATACAGGGCAAGTCAATAAAACAGTATCGGTCGATCAGTCAATATAAAATTAATCAAATATAACTTTAACAAAATAAGTTTTAAAACGAAATCTGTAAATTAGATTTACTTTCCCATTTTAAATTGAAACACTCTGTATAACGTATAAATCAGAGACGGCTTCTGAGCATACTATTGTTAGGTACTACTTCTGATATCTTTTTAAATATTTTCAAAGCGTGCAAAAAAGTCTTGTTATGGTTACATCAGTCGTTTTTCAGATAGAATCTCATGACTGTGTCGCTAAAAATGGCAAAATATGAAAAATTTGCAAAATTTTGAACACCCATATATCTGGCACTATTAGTTCTACAGGGACCATTCTGGTTTCAAATTGTGGCAAATGTAGTCTATTTTAATAAAGCTTAGCATGGTTTTTGCAAAAGAAGTAGTCCTTCAGGGTCAAAATTGACAAAAACAAAAGTGTCAAAAATTTTGCGGCTCTTTGTAAATTTTACGAAGTTCCAGAGGTCTGCCGAGGTCCAAAACACAACCTAACTAAAAATCATACCTACTACATTTGATGCAAGGTAACTGCCCTCTTAGGTGACAAAACTACTCGGCTAAAAGCTTTATGTCAATATCAATTGCTGCTTCTCACAGCTTCTCGCTGCAACTTATCGCAATTTCTAACTGCAACTTCTCCCAGCTACTAGTTGCAATTTCTCGCAACTTAAGCTTGTCAGCTTGTTGCTGAAACTTCTTGCAGCTTTTTGCTGCAACTTCCCTCAGCTTATCGCTGCAACCTCCCGAAGCTTCTCCTTCCAACTTCTCGCAGCTTGTTGCTGCAATTTTTCGCAGCTTTTCGTTGCGATGTTTCACAAGTTCTCACTGCAACTTCTTACTGCAACTTCTCGCTGCAACTTCTCGCAGTTTGTCGCTGAAACTTCTCGCAGCTTCTCGTTGTAATGTTTCGCTGCAACTTCTCACTGTAACTTCTCGCAGCTTCTTGTTGCAATTTCTCGCAGCGTCTCGTTGCAACTTCTCGAAACTTATCGATCCAACTCAACTTCTCGCAGTTTGTCGCTGAAACTTCTTGCAGCTTCTCGTTGCAATGTTTTGCAAGCTCTCACTGCAACTTCTCGTAACTTGTCGCTGCAAATTCTCGCAGTTTGTCGCTGAAACTTCTTGCAGCTTTTCGTTGCAATTTTTTGCAAGCTCTCACTGCAACTTCTAGCTGCAACTTCTCGTAACTTGTCGCTGCAACTTCTTGCAGCTTCTCGTTGCAATGTTTCGCTGCAACTTCTCACTGCAACTTTTCACTGCAACTTCTCACTGAACTTCTCGCAGCTTCTTGTTGCAATTTCTCGCAGCGTCTCGTTGCAACTTCTCAAAACTTTTCGATCCCACTGCTCACAGCTTTTTGCTGCAACTTCTCGCAGTTTGTCGCTGAAACTTCTCGCAGCTTCTCGTTGCAATGTTTTGCTGCAACTTCTCACTGCAACTTCTCGCAGCTTCTTGTTGCAATTTCTCGCAGCGTCTCGTTGCAACTTCTCGAAACTTATCGATCCAACTGCTCGCAGCTTTTTGCTGCAACTTCTCGGAGTTTGTCGCTGAAACTTTTTGCAGCTTCTCGTTGCAATGTTTCGCAAGCTCTCACTGCAACTTCTCGTAACTTGTTGCTGCAACTTCTCGCAGTTTGTTGCTGAAACTTCTCGCAGCTTCTCGTTGCAATTTTTTGCAAGCTCTCACTGCAACTTCTCATAACTTGTCGCTGCAACTTCTTGCAGTTTGTCGCTGAAACTTCTTGCAGCTTCTCGTTGCAATGTTTCGCTGCAACTTCTCGCAGCTTCAACTTCTCTCAGCTTTTTTCAGAAGTTTTCTCGTATGTGAAGAAAGGCCTCGTCTTACTGTAAACATTAGTGTAACCAGTATTGCAAGCGACTTCTGGAAGCCTTTTCGAGAGTTATCTGGCAGTTACAGTCCAGTTTACATTAAGCAAGTTTCTACCTGAGTAGTACCTATCTGAAATTGCTTGCATGTGAAAGCGCGGTCTAAATCTAGTTTCCTAATCTTCATTTGTAAGCAGAGACTTTCTTAGTACCCCATCCTGTCTAAAGAGATGGTGAGAGATTTCTGAACAAGGTGCCAAATTGAATTTATCTGCATGTCCTTGACCCTAATAAAATGCAATTCTATTACAGATCATTCCAATTCTAAAAACTTTATACCACGCTCCAACTAGTAATTCGCATCACATCTACATGTCTTTAATAATTCTCCTAATTTTAAGCGAAGACGATTCTTTTAACAGAAATATACACGAAACCGTAAGCATTCGACATCTCAAATTTCCGTCTCAATTAAATTTGGTTTTGTTGCAGAAATTAAAAGCAGTAAGTTGGTACACCGAACGATCACTCTCAGAAGTATCTTTAGGTGGCCTTTTAGTCTTAATAGTTTTAAGAATAATACAGTACAACATGTTGAAGATGCGGGACAAATATTTGCATACAAATTGTTTAGCAGCTCTCGCCAATATGTCTGCACAGTTTAGAGATTTGCATCCGTACGTTAGCCAACGTTTAGTTTCATTATTCGAAACTCTCGCCAAACGTTATTGTAAATTAAAACAAAAATTAGAAACGAAAAATGGCGAAAATGAAACGAGCGTAGCAATAAATCAAGAAAATGTCGATGCGGAACAAGACGTCGGTGTTCTTGAGGAAGTATTAAGGATGGTTTTGGAAATTTTCAATTCTTGTCTCTCGAGTCAACTGATAAATAATCCAAATTTGGTTTATACGTTATTGTACAAAAAGCAAGTTTTTGAATCTTTTAGAACTAACGAGGCGTTTCAAGACATCGTACAAAATTTAGAGATTATTATCGAATACTTTTCGCAACAACTTTCAATTAAATCGCAAGAACACGAAGTCGACTTTCACGAAGTTTTAACGGTTATTCAACAAGGAGCTAAAAGTTGGCCCAAAGATAAAATTACTGTAAGTTTTGTTAAATTTGATTTGAAGTAGACGGTTTGAAGTTTTAAATTATAGAAATTTCCCGATTTGCGATTTAAATATGTTGAGGAAGATCAACCGGAAGAATTTTTTATTCCTTACGTGTGGTCGTTGGTCGGTGAGCATTCAGTTTTACAGTGGAGCATCGATGGGTCAAATTTGTTAAGTGCAATCTGTTGAAATAATTTAATATTTTTTGAAAAATTTGGATATACTTACATTGTGATTGATAAACTTCCAACTTTTATACGAAGAAAAAATTCTAGCATAGAGTGTAGGTGGAATTTATTTAATTTTAGGACTAACGGCTGTTGAGAAGTCTCAAATTAATAAAATGACTCGTCCGGCGATTAATTTCTTAACAGAGGAACTAACAAAAACTGAGGTAACAATATCACAATTTAGGTTTTGCTTTGTGCAACTCGCATCATTTTTATACGTATAAAAATAACTTGATGTTTGTGTAAATAATTATCTTATGGGTTCAGAAGGTGTGTTAATTTTTTTATTTTTAAAACCTTATATTTCTTTAAAATAATCAATTGCGGTTTAAAAACTATCAAAATGATCATTATTTTGGGTTTTTACCGTAGGTTGTACGTTGGTGATCATTTTGGATTTTGTAGTTACAAGTCACGATAGTCCAGTCACTATAAGATTCTACATTTTGCCCCAAAAACAACTTTTAGTATTAAAATTTAGTAAACAACGTACAGCGCAGTCATTTTAGCTACTTTTTAAGCAAACTTTTGAACAAATTGATGGAGGCTGTTCAAAATTTTAATACTAAATCTCGTACATGCTAGAAATGGGAATGTCGATCATTCTAAAGTCGCTTCTTATTTTACTACCTGGGAGTAGTAATAAGGGTTTGCAATTTAAAGAGACCAGCTTGACCAGTAATAAACAAGAAAGTTGCGTTTGCTCCAGGTAGTAAATTAATATGCGACTTGAGAATAATTGGAATTCCCATTTTAACGAAATCATACGAACACAACGGTCGACAGTTGGCTGCTGGACGTTGCAACGAAATGACACTTTAACGCGGCTTTTGTTTGCAGAAATCTTTAATTAAAGATGTAAACGAGCTCTCCCTCCCCCCAAGACTTTTAGTATGTTGTAGGCTACAACGAACAACCTTACCAATTTACAACTCTTGATTTTTTCTCCTCAAATGCCATCTATTAGTCTAATTTGACTATTATTGGTAGTAATTGGAGGCGCATTTTAAATACAAACTTCAGGACTTTCTTAATTATTAAAAAAAAATTCTAGAAATTTGTATATTAAACAATTTTGGTTACAGAATAATAAAAGAACACGTTAAGTTACTTAAGTGCTAGGAATATAAAGACCACCAATTCGAAATGCAGTTTTTTAATTTTTATACAAAAAATTGTAAACTAATTAATCCGACACATCTCGTTATTTTTGTAACCACTCTTTAACACCAATTTCAAATAATACTACTCGATTAATTTCTTCGCTTTAAAGTATCTTCTAAGATACAACACTTGCCACGTCGCTAAACCCAACAGGCAGGCCATCGAAAAGATTGAAAAATATAGAACTCTATTATTTGTAGATTCTAAAAGAAAAAAATGTAAGTTCAACAATAGTTAGTATAACACAAAACCTTTACCATTCGTATCTCTCATTTCCTGTTCTCGTTTTCTCATAATTGAAAAGTCCTGTACGATCGATTCTGATAAATCTTCCAATTTTTTCAATTCCACTTCGATCGGTTTGAGCTTCGCAGCTTCACCAATCTATTATGGACTCGTTATTAGTATATTTATTTTCACACTAAAACAAACTTACCCCTTCGTAACTTTTAGCTTCTACACCATGTTTTGTTATAAGTAGAATTTGTTGACCTATTCCCCTTTGATCTAAAAAAGTTTATTTCATTAAATGCAGACGACATATTAAAACGTAAACTCACGTTGAGCAACCCGGGAAACAAAACATATTTCAAAGGTGTCGTACGTTTCGGTGACGAACGAGAATTTGCCCTTAGAAACGTCTTCGTGTTGCGATAGCACGTTACCTTTCGAGTCTCGAACCTAAAATTAGAATTGTTACAAATGTCAACGACACTTAGTAAATAAAGATACTTACGACATAATCTACTTTTTGGCCAGGTGCTTCGGATACTTCATATTCGCCTAAAACTAAAACATTTTGTTGAAGTTCCTCTTTTAAACATCTTTGAGAGTTTGGTTGTTGCGTCCACATAACACAATTAGCAGATAATACTAAAGATAATATTAACCAACAAAAATGTAGTATATTCATAATTAGGTATTAAATTATCACACGAAATTAAAATTAATAGTATTAAATACAAGAATTAAAACATTTATACGTGTGCATTAAAAAATTTTGTATTTTTTCATTTGACGTTTGACGTTTAGCGAGGATGAGGTGGCCCAAATCAGTGCTACCAACGCAAGACCATAGAAAAAAAGATAGAGCACAATGTTTTGTTAGTTCAGAAACAAACCTAACAAAAATACCAGGTTAGTTCAGAAACAACCTTTTTTACAGTTACTAAATAATCGAATTGAAAAAATGTTAATTTTCAAAATTATAATTTATTGTTTCTTGCGACACTTAAAAAATTACTACACGATTTAAAATACATTCACCAATATTTTCCCCACGTTGTAACTAGGTCGTTCGGGCTCCTAATAGAATTGGATAGCTATTTAGGTATTGCATTTAGATCGAAACAAACTTCCTCTTCATTACATTTCCACGATTCAAATACTCTCATAAGGGACAAGTATTTGGAGGTTAATTTATCATACATCTCAAATTGGACGTTTTTCCCTTCAACGAAAGTACAAATTTTATCTGCGTTTCCCGGTTCTTGTTTACCGAATTGATTACACGGAAAAACTAATATTTGTAAGCCTTTAGAATTTTTATACACTTCGTCGATCTCTACCTATTCTGCATCATTTTTCTTCCGATAACCACATTTCGAAGGGACGTTTACAAATAAGACAACATTCTTTTCTTACTTTTCGAACGATACAGTTTCATTTTTTAGTGTGTCGGCACTAAATTCGTAAATGGTTTCCGTTTCTTTCCCATTTTCGGGATTTTCTTTAACTGTATTATTCGAGTTTTTTTAATACGAAAAAGTTTTGGGACGTAAATAGGTTAAACATGGGCTTTTAATTTTGTAATTTTTGTAAACATTTGCAAACGCCATCTATTCTGAACTGAAGCAACTAGCAGTTGAAAACCATAGAAGTAAAACACGACTAGATTCGCCAATTTAAATTTTAGGGCGCTATCTAGGAGTGAATACTACGTACTATGTACAGGTTTTTTTTAATACGTTGTAGTTTTACGTAATTTGAATAGATGTCGCCCTCTTAATTTATTTAAATTTTATAATTTTTATATTGGCTCTTGGCTGCCAAGGTTAAATAGAATTCTTAAAATATTTAAAGGTTAAGGTATTAGTTCAAAATTAGTGTGAAATTGTTTAAATTCGAAGAGAATAGGCGAATACGTTTCTTCAACGAGAAGTTTGGTTCGTTGAGTTATCGTGCATTGTGATTGTGTTAAAGTTCGAACTGAGAACGTTGTGAGGTTAGAGTTTTGATTGAAAAATTTGAATTCATTCGGTAGATTAGTTTCATTTCTTTTCTGGTACTACTTGGTAAATCTTAGGCATCTTACATCATAAATAAACTAACTATCAGATGTTCCGAAAGGATAGGGGGAAGTGGAAACACGCAGAGGCAGAGCTGCGGGGACGGTAAGCAGAACTAAACTCGTCGGATTTACCCGATACTATACGAAATCTTCATATGATTGGTGTTCGTGCCCTTATTATTTTGCAAATGGCCGTTGTTTACGGTTCATTGTAAATTTTAATTACAAATAAATAGTGTAAACTAGTATTTTAACGGCCAGGTAGGTATTAAAATTGTAGATTTAAGTGTGTTGTAGGGATATCCGAGACGTAGGAGTATAAATGTATTAGTTATCAAACTTATAAGTGATATTGAGTTGGCGCCAGTTTAAAGGTCGATTCATACATCTACGGGACGAGACAGGAGCGTGTACGAACCGGGACGTGATAAATATATTATTGCATAGAAATTAAATGTGCAAGCTCACACTTGTCCGTCGAAGTGCTATCTACGGGGCTTACCGTACGGACTGTGTCCGGAACGTGCAAATACATATCGTCGTCGTAGGTGACTTGACTCCTCGTAAAAAGAAATGTTACAAAATTAATGGGTCTCTTAAAGGCAGGATATCAAAATTAAAAAGTTCTTTAGAAAAGTCAAAATGTAAATTAAGAACCGCGTTAGATTTTAGTCAGACAAAAGCCTTTTCCGAGTTAGAAAATAATATAAATCCTGCCGGTTTAGAATTCATTAAATCCCAGTTTTTAAATTCTAGTCACAAACGTCCCAACTGGTCCACTAAAAACAAAATTTTTGCTTTAGCTCTCTATAAAAGAGGCCCCCGTTGTTACCGTTTTCTTCGTAATTATTTAAATTTGCCTTCAAAAACTACTTTACAAAGTTTGACTCGCGGAATTCCTTTTGAAACCGGTATTAACAAAAATCTTTTTGACAAACTTGGTCGTCGTGTTCAAAAATTGGCCCCTTTAGATCGTTATTGTATTTTAATGTTTGATGAAAGTTATTTTAATTTGCATGTTGAGTTTTTAAGAATTTCTTTTTATTTTCTAGCTATAGAAGTTATTATAGGAGTTTTCCATTTATAATTTTGTGATTATTCTGTGATATCTGTATATATGTGCAATATTGGAGTTATTTTAAGTTGTTATATTTGAGAATTTTATTTTCCTTCAAAGTTATTTTAATTTGCATGTTGGGTTTTTAAGAATTTCTTTTTATTTTCTAGCTATAGAAGTTATTTTTATTTGGATGTTGAATTTTTGAAAAATTTTTTAAATTTGTATTTAAGTTATTTTTTAGTTTGCATGTTGAATTTATTTTTATTTTGTGATATATTATAATATATTGTGATCTATATATTTAAGCAGTATTAATTATTTGTGATAGAATGTTTTTAAATTATTTTACAGGAATGTTACGGTGCGAAGACATTTTATTTATTTTTATGTACTGTTATTACTTCTGTTTTTGTAAATACATATTTTTAATATACAATAAAGGTTTATTTCGTGTATATTTGAGTTTTATGGTATATTTTCATTTGTAAAAATAAATTTAAAAGGAAACATACATTCGAGGTGTTTCGAATCGCGCGCCAAAACCGGTTAGTTCTGCTTACCGTCCCCGCAGTTCTGCTATCGCCGTGTTTCCATTGTTGCATACGGTATCAACACATCTGATAGTTAGTTTATTTATGTCTTACATTGTGTAGTTGTTAGCAGTTGTTAGTGTCACTACGGTGCCACCAGCAAGTGGTGGATATGGTTTTTCAAGAACTTTATGTTTGCTGAAAAACTACAGGGTGTAGTTAGTACTTTTGAGTTTTATATTTTAATAAATAAGAAAATTATTTCTTTGAAATCTGATAGGAAGAAGTACTAGCCGAAGTTGCACCTGACATCTTAGAAGAACAAAGAAAGTACGGCATCATGAATGTTAGGACAGAATAGTCTTCAGTCTTCCTACAAGAGAACAAGACGTTTTAAGGTCATTGTCCTCATTTTAATATTTCTTGATAAATAAATAAAACGTTTATGGTGAAAATGGCACTGATTTTAATGACTTAATACCTAAATCAAGCCAAACTAATAAAATGCTTCTGTTGCATTGTTTGGACGTGGTATCTTAATATTTTTTATGTTTTTTACAACAACATCGTGCAAAGAGCAATAACGGTTACGAATTTCTACCAGAACGAGCCACAAACTGAAATGTTCGTTATCGTCCAATTCTTGCACGGCTCGTCGATAATCGTCTACATTTGGATATTTAGAAACCTTCGCTATCAATTTACCTCTAGCAATAAAATAACGAGTGATTCGATCGTAATAAGCGGTTGCTGCTAATTGCGCCAACTGAACTTCTGCCAAAGTATCTTCTTGAATCGAAACACCAAAGTTGTTACCACCTTCGATTTTAGGGATCATGAAGGAAATCCACATTTTTAACTACAATAAGGGGTTGTTAAACAATTATATGATTCAAACAACTCACCAAATTTGAATCTTGGGCCAATTTTCTAATATGTGGTTTTACAATCTCCACAAGTTCCAGTAAGTTTTTGTTACTAGTCACTGCACTATAAGGTAATGCTACATTTGTACCATCCTGAGAAAAACTATTGTTAAACTTAGTTTTTTTGACTGGCGGTAAGTAGATGTGACTGTTAATTACAATCGAATCAGGAATAGGAATTTTCAAGTCTTGATGAATGTCGGCAAACTCTCGGTTTAAAAATGGAGGAGTTTCGAGAATATTGTTCAATTCCACAATTGTTTCTGGAAAGCCTTCCAGTATCAATTTTTCGGCTTTACTTTTAAGAGATTCTTTATACTCTTGAACCTAAAATCGGCAAAGTTTTTAACACATGACAGCATGTCCTGGTTATAAAACTTGAATATTTAAACAAAAAAGTGTATCTAAATTTCTATGCTACAACTTTTTTATCTATTTACCTTTTTATTCGTTATATCTGCCATATCATAAGCAATTATGTAGTTAAAAATTGAAGTGAAAAATTTATAAGAAGTAATGACTAAAAATGCCATTCTCTACGAAAATAAAATAGTCGAAAAATAAAACAAAAGAATGCCTACTAAGTTTATTTATTTATTTCAGAGTAACCAACAGGCCCCAAACAGCCCAAGTACAAGTTACAATAGGAGACTATACTTCAATTTACAAATAATAGAACATAACAGGGCCCTAAAGATGCCCAGACACCACCATCATTCTGGAATATTGAGCCTGACCCGCATACCTTCTGAAGGTAAATCTTACATAGCGCTACTAGCAAGTAGTGAAAATGGTTGCTCGAGCTCGAGAACTTATGTTTGCTGAAAAACGACACTGTGTAGTTGCTACTTTTTGGAAGAAGTTTGAACTACTCCAGGATATTCTAAAAGGTACCTACTTTTTAGTTTTATATTTTGTGTTCAATAAGAAAAGAATTTCTTTGAACTGTGGACATTGTTTTTTAATTTTGTGTATTTTAGCAGTGTCTATAGGAAGAAGTACTAGCCAAAGTTTCACCTCACATTTTAAAAGAACATAGAATGGACAGCATCAAGATTGTGACGACAAAAAAGTCTTTCTACAAGAAAATAGGATATTTTAAGGTACGTAATTGTTCTCTATTTAATATTTTTGGAGCTTTATCCTGGTCAGTATAAGATGTTTGAGTTGTTTTTTTTTAATTATAATGGAACTACAACCTACAACTCAACATTTTGTACTTGTTGAGTACTCTCATAATGTTTAGGTAAAAAGTTTGCTTTGATTTCCATCAAATTTTGCAAAATAGACATTGTACTTAAAACCAAAGTTCGCTTGCTACGCACATGGTCTCGACACAGAAACTTACAAGCGGAATCGGACTATGACGAGTGAAAATTAAAGCAGCATAATCATTCACCCAAATTTAGTCTGGCAAAGTACTATTTTCTTAGTCTAATATCCAACAAGACCCGGAAAATTTAATTTAATGGAATATTTATTGGGAAAAGTAATGGAAGGTATGGTGGCTCAACATCTTAAGAAGTAGTAATTTGAATGTGTAATGTAGTTTGACGTAAATGATGCTGCTTTGGTGTTCGTCATGATTTACTGTGGGTAAACTAAACTTATTTTTATTTTAGAGAGTCGTCGTTTTGTCCATTAACAATGTACAGAAGAGCCACATTTCAGAGGATGAAATCTACATCAGGAATAAAAATCGAATACTACACTTTTTAGATTGGAAAGCATTACGATTATTTAAAAAAAAATTGGTTTAGATAATTAAAATTGAAGATGGCGTTATAATAATTTGAATATTTCGAAATTATTCAATCAAAATAATACGTGCGCCTAATGGATAGGCAACACATCACTCGACTTTGTGCATTAGTATAGTACTTTGTGTACTATAAATAATGAAATAAGGGATCTTCCAATACTCTTTGATGAACAGCCTCCTCGCTGTACCTTTTGTGGCGTAAATTTGACTATTGGTTATCTTCTTTTAGACTCCACTGTATGAGCCAATGTGGTAGCGAAATTTACCTGGAGAGTTTCTACGAATGTCTGATGTTTTTCCTCGCTAGAACTGTACATAAGTTATCTGTACAAAGCTTAACAGTGTTTGAAGTATGTAATGGAATCGAAAAGATTTTGAAGCTTTACAAATTAGTACAAAAAAGTCTGCATACTTTCGGGTAAATAAATGGCTTAAATTTGAGTAAATCAATTTCATAAAGGTTATTGCTTAGACAAACCGGCAAACTTTTACAGCAAACTCTTAGTAATTATCAATTTCGCGTGTTTGTCCCTTATTTGCGTTGTTCATAAATGAACCACTAGGATTGGATTGAGGTGAGCTAGGCCCCCTGACTATGAATAATTAATTCGAAACAGCTTTCGACAAATTGGTTCCATATAGAAGTTATATAATAGTCGGAAATCAAAACTGGAGTTTGGATATCTTGATTAGTCGAATACAAAAGTGAGTAAAAAACAAAACTTTTTACAATTAGATAAACTTATAAAATTTCTAGATTCTGGAGACGGTTTCCAAGTTAACCCCCCCAGCAGGATGGTGACTGGGACTAGAAGTCAATTCGAGAAGTGTAAATGAATATTGAAATTGGTTGTAAAGAATGCAGGGGTGTTCGAGCCCCAACACTTAATTACTAATTTAATTAATGGGTTGTGAATTGTTACGAGAAATTATTCAAGAGCAAGAAGAACAAAATTGAGAGATTGGAGCATGATGCTTTAATACAGAACACGCCGAAAGCCAGTTATATCTTCTAGAAGCTTACAGATTGTTGATTAATTAATTATAAGTTATTAATTTAGAGTGTTCTCTATTTAAATTTAATTTTTTACGACTTTTTGTCAATAGTGCTTTGATGTTTTACTATAAATCAATAGTTGCAGTATTGTTTATGTGCATTAAATTGATAATTAAAATATTAATTAGTTAAAACAATTATGCACTTTTCTTTCGAAATTGAGCACTTTCTAAGATGAAGTAATGTAAAGTCAAAATTTGTTAAAATTCCAACTTTGTACGCCTATTAATACATAGGCAACACTTATTACTCTCCCACTACATTATAAATGTTGTATTTACGATCGAAATTTGCCGAGTGGGGTGGTCACATGATCACCAAAAATTAATATAAGGCCGAGTTTCGGCAATCGCTTAAAAGTTTATCAGCGCTTCAAATCAGCTTCGAAGAGAAAAATTTTCATTTACTCGTGTGAAAACAGAACTTGCGTTTCTGAAATATTTTTTTATTGGAAGTTGTTTCTTATAATACTCTGAACACTTCTACAAAGTTTTAAACCGATTTAAATGCAACAGATTAAATTTAGTAATTACGTTTTGCTTGTACTAATTTCATTCAGATTAATAATAATTATAATTTGTACTTAATTAAGTTATCTATTATTTTATCGAAATATTTATATTTTGTGCTACGTTTATATCTTTTGTACCTAAAACAATAATTATGTATTGTAGACATTGAATAAGAAATAAAAGCTAATTGACTCGTGTATTTGATTTTTAATTAAAACCTCGAACTCTAATGAGCATGTTTTAAAGAGATTCAGCTAGGTACATCGTTCAAACAAATTTTAAATTCATAGAAAAATAAGTAAGAAAATTTAAAATCGTAACGAATTCAATTCAGGTACATCTTTAACCTTCTACTATTGATGCTCTCTTCATACATAAATCTCAAAATCTTGTGCTTTTTCCGAACACTGGCGAAAAACCCTTTTAATAATACGTCGAAGCTGTTAAAAGGTTTTTCGCCAGTGTTCTGAAGACGCTCAAATTGGTGTGCAAACCATTTTAGTATTAGGAGAGCAGAAGGTCTATAAGATCGTCGAAACAAGCTTTAAATTAATATAAAAATATGCAAAAGAATTTAAAATCGTATAATATGCGATAACGTTACATAAAATGCCACTAAATTTCTCTTTAATTTATTTCGATTACCTTATAGCACTTCTGCTCTCCTACTACATTGTCCAAAAATTGTAAAATTTGAAGGAAATCTTTAAAAAGTAATTTTAAAAAATCGGAATTATGCAATTTTGAGGGTGCAAATCATTAGCTCTACTATCTGGGAATATACTTGTTAAATTTGGGCGCCACTGGTGCTCTAGTTTAGAAGATATTCGACATGAAGCATAAAATTTTAGGAATTAAAACGTTCAAAATAACTTTAAAGTCGTAAATTTTCTAAACTAGAGGACCAGCAGCGCCCAAATTTAACAAGTATATTCCCAGATAATAGGGCTAAAGAGTCGCAGCCTCAGATTGGCCTAATTCCGATTTTTTTAAAGTGAGTTTTTAAAGATTTCCTTTAAATTTTACAATTTTCGGACAAGGTAGTAGGAGAGTAGAAGGTCGATGAGGTAAACGAAATAATTAAAGAGAAATATTTATTCAAAAAGCATCTGATATTATGTTATGAAACGAGGCGTTATCGCTTATGATAAGCATGTGAATATAAAATGTTTAATATATAAAATTATTTTTGCCTCAATTTAAAATTTGTTTCCAACACCTTATCGACCTTCTACTCTCCTACTACCTTGTCCGAAAATTGTAAAATTTAAAGGAAATTTTTAAAAGCTTAATTTAAAAAAATCGGAATTAGGCTAATCTGAGGGTGCGAATCTTTAGCCCTACTAGCGACAAATATTCTGGTATAATTTGGGCGCTTGTGGTCTTCTAGTTTAGAAGATATTCCACATAAAGCATAAAATTTTAAGAATTAAAACATTCAAAATAACTTTAAAGTAGAATATCTTCTAAACTAGAGGACCACAAGCGCCCAAATTTAACAAGTATATTCCCCGATAGTAGAGCTAAAGATTCGCACCCTCAGATTGGGATAATTCCGATTCTTTAAAAATTACTTTTTAAAGATTTCCTTCAAATTTTACAATTTTTGAACAGGGTATTAGGAGAGCAGAAGGGCGCTAAGATCGTTGAAAGAAATTTAAATTGCAAATAAATATATTATTTACTTCAATAAATTTAGTGGTATTTTATGTAACGTTATCGCATATTATACGATTTTAAATTCTTTTGCATATTTTTATATTAATTTAAAGCTTGTTTCGACGATCTTATAGACCTTCTGCTCTCCTAATACTAAAATGGTTTGCACACCAATTTGAGCGTCTTCAGAACACTGGCGAAAAACCTTTTAACAGCTTCGACGTATTATTAAAAGGGTTTTTCGCCAGTGTTCGGAAAAAGCACAAGATTTTGAGATTTATGTATGAAGAGAGCATCAATAGTAGAAGGTTAAAGATGTACCTGAATTGAATTCGTTACGATTTTAAATTTTCTTACTTATTTTTCTATGAATTTAAAATTTGTTTGAACGATGTACCTAGCTGAATCTCTTTAAAACATGCTCATTAGAGTTCGAGGTTTTAATTAAAAATCAAATACACGAGTCAATTAGCTTTTATTTCTTATTCAATGTCTACAATACATAATTATTGTTTTAGGTACAAAAGATATAAACGTAGCACAAAATATAAATATTTCGATAAAATAATAGATAACTTAATTAAGTACTAATTACAATTATTATTAAACTGAATGAAATTAGTACAAGCAAAACGTAATTACTAAATTTAATCTGTTGCATTTAAATCGGTTTAAAACTTTGTAGAAGTGTTCAGAGTATTATAAGAAACAACTTTCAATAAAAAAATATTTCAGAAACGCAAGTTCTGTTTTCACACGAGTAAATGAAAATTTTTCTCTTCGAAGCTGATTTGAAGCGCTGATAAACTTTTAAGCGATTGCCGAAACTCGGCCTTATATTAATTTTTGGTGATCATGTGACCACCCCACTCGGCAAATTTCGATCGTAACTACAACATTTATAATGTAGTGGGAGAGTAATAAGTGTTGCCTATGTATTAATAGGCGTACAAAGTTGGAATTTTAACAAATTTTGACTTTACATTACTTCATCTTAGAAAGTGCTCAATTTCGAAAGAAAAGTGCATAATTGTTTTAACTAATTAATATTTTAATTATCAATTTAATGCACATAAACAATACTGCAACTATTGATTTATAGTAAAACATCAAAGCACTATTGACAAAAAGTCGTAAAAAATTAAATTTAAATAGAGAACACTCTAAATTAATAACTTATAATTAATTAATCAACAATCTGTAAGCTTCTAGAAGATATAACTGGCTTTCGGCGTGTTCTGTATTAAAGCATCATGCTCCAATCTCTCAATTTTGTTCTTCTTGCTCTTGAATAATTTCTCGTAACAATTCACAACCCATTAATTAAATTAGTAATTAAGTGTTGGGGCTCGAACACCCCTGCATTCTTTACAACCAATTTCAATATTCATTTACACTTCTCGAATTGACTTCTAGTCCCAGTCACCATCCTGCTGGGGGGGTTAACTTGGAAACCGTCTCCAGAATCTAGAAATTTTATAAGTTTATCTAATTGTAAAAAGTTTTGTTTTTTACTCACTTTTGTATTCGACTAATCATATATTCAATCAATTAATATTTTAATTATCAATTTAATGCACAGAAACAATACTGCAACTATTGATTTAAGCCTCATTGACACGGTGATAGTTTCCGCGATAGTTTGTGAGAGTTACTATCATGATAGCAAATCTCACCAAAATTATCATCGTGTAAATAGACTACTATCGTACTATCACTATTATGATAGTTACTCTCAAAAGTTGCGAGTAATTCTCACGATAGTTACCGACTATCTCGCTTAAACAACATCGTGTAAATTAAACTCTTTCTCTCTCTCTCTCTGCTATCGCTAGAAATACTATCACCGTGTATATTGAAATTAAAGTTGCTCTCACGACAGTAACTATCGTGATTTACTCTCACAAAATACTATCACCGTGTCAATGAGGCTTTATAGTAAAACAGTCAAAGCACTATTGACAAAGTCGTAAAAAATTAAATTTTAATCGAGAACCTAAACCTAAAAGCTTAACCTGTGGATGAGATTTTATTCAAGTGGGCGAAATCAAATTTCATCAAAATGTAATTTTTTTCGATCATATAAAACTTTTACTAAATAGTATGTATTTAAAAATAGTCAACGAAAAAGGAGAACCATTGATGGAAACTAAAATTCGCTTCGAGTCGAACAAATTTCTTCAGTGTAATAAATTACTTAAAATTTTGACAGGTTGATGACGTTCATATTATGCGAGTACCTGGCCATCCCAAAATTCGACTTTCGCTTTTGGCTACTAACACCAAAATATTAAGTGCCCCTCTTGTGGCAACTAGCTGAACTAAAACAGGCGTTCGTGTAAGAGACGTGTATATAGAGTTGCCTAACTATCAGGACATTTAGCGCTTTTCCAAATAAATCTTTTGGCGAACAAAGTAGAAAATTGAGAAAGATTTAAAGTTTTTCAAAGTTTGTTTACAGTTCATTAGACTATAATGAACAGCTTGAGATACTTTTTATTTTAAATTTGTGTCAAACATTCGATTGGTAAGGCATTCAAAAATAGGCCAACTTTGTGGTTAAAACAAGGCACTAATTGTATATTTTTTTGAGTTCAAAAGTATCTCAAGCTGTAGAGCAGAATTTTTTCTTTATGTATGCTAAATTACAGGCTTTCATATTCAGTAGTTTTTCTGATTTGTTCGCCAAAAGATAGCACGTTTTCAAGCCTTAAACTATGCAATATTCCGCCGCTCTTAAATGTGGCTCTTCTGTACATTGTTATTGGACAAAACAACAATACTCTCTAAAATAAAAATAAGTTCAGTTTACCCATAGTAAGTCAAGACAAACACCAAAGCAGCATCATTTACGTCGAACTACATTACGCATTCAAATTACTACTTCTTAAGATGTTGAGCCACCATAGCTTCCATTACTTTTCCCAATAAATATTCCATTAAATTAAATTTTTCGGGTCTTGTTGAATATTAGATTAAGAAAATAGTTCTTTGCCAGACTAAATTTGGTGAATGATTATGCTGCTTTAATTTTCACTAGTCATAGTCCGATTCCGCTTGTAAGTTTCTGTGTCGAGACCACGTGCATAGCAAGCGGACTTTGGTTTTAAGTACAATGTCTATTTTGCAAAATTTGATGGAAATAAAAGCAAACTTTTTACCTAAACATTATGAGAGTACTCAACAAGTACAAAATGTTGAGTTGTAGGTTGTAGTGCCATTATAATTTAAAAAAAACAACTCAAACATCTTATACTGACCAGGATAAAGCTCCAAAAATATTAAATAGAGAACAATTACGTACCTTAAAATATCCTATTTTCTTGTAGAAAGACTTGTCTGTCGTTACAATCTTGATGCGGTCCATTCTATGTTCTTTTAAAATGCCAGGTGAAACTTTGGCCTGTACTTCTTCCTATCGGCACTGCTAGAATACAGAGAATTTAAAAAAAATTTGCACATTTCAGAGAAACAGTTTTCTTGTTAAACAAAATATAAAGTCAAAAGTACCTTTTAGAATATCCTGGAGTAGTCCAAACTTCTGTCCAACTACACTGTAGTTTTTCAGCAAACATAAGTTCTTGAGAAACCATATCCACTACTTGCTAGTGGCACGGACAACTACACGATGCCTAAGATTTACCAAGTGTACCAGAAACTGATATACTGAATTAACTAACAGTCCAACAGTTCAAATTTTTCAATCAAAACTCTGACCTCAAAACGTTCTCACTCGAATTTCAATACCAAACTGAACTTCTCGTTGAAGAAACCTATTTTCCAGAGATAATCCTGGTCGTGGTGGGAGTATAGTATGGTGTGCTTACGCGCATGTTGTCTGTGAGGTGTGACGTCAGCAACGAGACATTGCCGCTTGCATTAACATGGACTAGCATATAGCAATCATTTATTGAGGCTCTAAAAAATTATATTTTTAAGTGTTATTAGTCCAATTTGCTCAGATATTATGTATTATATTTTGAAATACAGAAAACAATCAAAATAACCATAAAATTAAAATTTGATTGTCATAAATTAATAAAAAATACACTGAAAGTAAACTTTTTTTTTAACTTAAAAACATTGTTTCATAAAAATATAATTATAATATATAATGACAGTTTTTAGGGTATTGAGTTTTTTTTTGGGAGGTGCCTGAAGGTGCGACTTCATTTTGTGAAAAAGAAAAACGGCATTATCATCACATAAAAAAATTCTGACAAGCATATTATTTGTTGACCTATTTTTACATTCCCAAAGATACGTTTATAGCACATTGGACTCAAAATCTAACTAAGTTTTGTTCATTTACCTTCCAAAACATGATATGCAATGAATAATTTCAAGTCTCTTGATAATAATTCAACCAAAAATTTGACAAATTTTCAATTAGAAAAAAAGCGGACTTTTAAAAAATAGTCACATAACTACTATCGTGGGGTGTTTCAACGCCCCATTTAGTGTCGTAGATTTCTGCTTCATCAGTTTGACCACATCTGTCAATATTCCAGGGTTAAGTTCAAGGTTTACAGCCCATCTTCTTAACGTACTTAAGGCTGGTAAAGGATAACCATTTTTTTTAAGTACCTGTAGGCCTTAGGACTTACGCTCCGCAGAGAAATCGCAGAGGAAATGTCGTCCGGAGCCCAAGATGAATACTTTTTATTTGGATTTAGCATCCGTTTAATCTGGCCCGAGGTGAAGTGGTTACTCAACGCAGTATTAATTCTTAATGATTCTGAAGCAGAAGCAGCTTTAGCAATTATCAGTTCTTCATTTATTGACTTTAGATCATCGACTTCTTTTTCCAACGAGTTCACTTTTATTTCTAAGTTTTGAATTTCTATCATTAGTTCACTCCTAAAAAAGATTTTAATTATTTATTTATTATGTGATTTTCTAGGATGACGTACATATTTATTGTCTCTTGGTCAACTTCCTCTTGTACTGCTATCTCCTCCAGATTAGTATTATTATTATTTGACTCTGACTGTAACATTTCTTCAATTATAGTGCGTCGATCTTGCAAATTGTTCTTGGTTTGCATCCTTTTGGACCGTTTGCTAAGACATTTGTTTGAAGAAATGCTTTGAGGAAGGAATAAAGTTGGAATTGCATCAGGTAGTAGATTTCGAAATCTTCTTGGCGGAGTTTCATTCAGTAGTTTATATTTCAAACTTACAACAAAGCTTTTGTTTTCAAAATGCTTGGAGCAAATAACAGCTGAAATTATTTATTTGTTATAGCAGTTAATAGATAATACTTATAAAAATCTACCATTTTTCAAATTTATTTTCTTGTCTGCAACAAGCTTTGATCCATTCCAATGCAAGATCGTGAATTTTAGGAAATTTATAAAACTTGATATCAACTGATGACTTGACTCTATTATTGTTATTACAACCGTAAACTGCACAATTTGGCATTGTATAAACACAAAACACAACGATTACACCATTACACGACCAAATAAATAAATAAACACATAAATTAATGCACAATCCACAATGGCTATGCTACAAGTCTGTCTCGTTGCTGACGTCATGCGCGGTTAGAACGAAATTGGAACCGCTGCTGAGCACACCATACTATACTCACACCACGATCCTGGTATTCTCCTATTCTTTTCGAATTCTGCAACCTTAACCTCAATATTTTAAAATAATCAATTGACGTTGGCAGCCAGGAGCCTATGTAAAAATATTAAAATTTAAAAAAATACAGTGCGACATCTATTCAAATCACGTAAACCTGTAGCGTATTAATTAAAAAAACTTTTATTACGGACTCATAGATGGCGCTTTAAAAATTTAAACTAGAGAAACTAGTTAGTTATTGCAGTTCTTACTAGCTGGCGCTTGCATATGTTTACAAAAAATTCAAAACTTCTAGCGCTGAACCTATTCCCTGCGTTCGGGGAGCTCGCTATTACCGCTAATAGCACGATTTTGCCGTTCGGACACCTCGCTTTCAACGCTTGAAAGCTTTCGTGACGTCACGGTTCCAGTACGTAAACTTATGCGTCAAACACTAAAAGCCTCCCCGAACGCACAGTAATACGTCATAATAGCATGTGGTGCTAAAAGCGTAAAAGCGAGCTCCCCGAACGCACCCATTGCATTTACCTACCAAAACTTTTTCGTATTCAAAAATTGAATATGGTAGATACGAACTTCCACACAATGCAGGGCAACTCAACGAACTTAACTTCTAGTTGATTTGACCCCACAAGCAAAGGGCCAATGTGAGGCGAGACGCTCGTGTAGCAAATAGTACAAATGGTGATGTTCAATAATTAGAAAAAAGATATATGAAGCTTTGAAGTAAATCGTTATGGTCTATTTCAGATATATCTCAATTACAGTCGACAAGGTTAAAATTCTTGACATCAACCACAAGAAAAATTATCTGACATCGACATTAACAAAACTAACTTTTGGTGTTGCAAAATTACTTACCTAAAAAGCTTCACATTAGAAAAAGATAAATTTAAAAAAAGTGAAATTACATAATTTAGAAACACTTATCAACTATTTTATATCTTCTTCTATGTAATCTGCATCATCAAGAAATTTCTCTAAATTATTTTGTGCCAATAATTCGTATCTCGTCTTCCACTCGTCTTCCAAATAATCCTCCTCCGGTCGATAATTCTTATCCTGTTTCATAGCCGTATTCTTTAAAGCCTACAATAAACAAATCTAAAATCGGTGTCCGACTCTTTTATTTAAAAAGCAATACCTGACGTTTTCCTAAGAATTCTTTAAATGCTTCTCTTTCCATCGACTTACTTGCAAACCGAACTGGATTTTCGTTAATTGTGTGGCAAATATCAGAATTTTTGTTGATTTCAACTACTTTATTACTGCTCTTTGCTTTAGCTTTTCGAATAAACTCAATTATGTGGTTGTGATGTAGCCCAAAAACATTATGAGTCATTGGAGGTAAGGGTTCTTCTTCACAATCATCAGCTTCTTCATTATCGAGCTTCGAAATTTGTTTCTACAATTAATATCATTCAATAATGGAAATAAATAAAATTTTAGTTAAAAGTTACATACAACTATATGGGGATCCAGTGTAACGTCCAATTGTAATTGTGTTTTTAACCTAGAAGTTGGATCGATTGCAACATGATCTTCGCCAAAGTCTGCCTTAGATAGTAGTTGATCAATTTCTACCATTCTTGCATAATGTTTATCTAAAACGAGGGTTAAATATTTTCTTCAAGACGAGACGTATTGTGAACTTTACCTTTCATAAACTTAATTATTGGTATAACACCAACTACTTTAAGTTGTGCAAGTTCGTGCCTCAAACTGCTAGTATTTTTATCCAATATATCCTCTATAATATCATCTTTTTCGTTACCTCGACCGATCCAAAACACATTCACCATTTTAAAATCCGACGTTATTTGAACCTGCATTAAACGACGTTAAATTTAAAAAAGAATTGTAACGCACCTATTACTCGATTTATTTCAATTCCGTGCCCTACAAATTTAGAAGAACACTCTCCAGTTGCCATCAAATCTGTTATGTATCGCATAAAAAGTTTATTAAGCACAGCCACTCGTTTCACATTTATGGATCTATTTCCTTCAAAGGCTCCTTTGCTAAAAAATGTCGGAGATGGAAGAGGGGGCGAGTCGTGGTATTTAAATTTCCTATAAAAGAGTAAAGTTATTAAGTGCACTTCTATAGTTCCGATCGATACGTACTTTTTACCAGTTCCTTTCAAGACTTTTCTTAATACGCGAGCTTCGCCCTGCCTAAATAAAGTTGTGTGAAATCTACGTAAATGTTGAATAAAATTCATTGCCATCATAAATTTTCGAAAAATAAGTATTTTTTTGAGGTTGTGTTTATTTTTGTTTTTGAGGTTATGTATAAAATTTTTAAGACTATAGTTCATTCCGCGTCTTTTTGGATTGGTGTGTATGTAAGGTTTTAATAGTTTTTAAAATTGCTAGAAAAAGTACCCGAGACAGCCATTGAGTCGTTAATAAGCATAACTCAGTGATGGACTTATAAGTAACGCCACAAATTTTTATAAAAGAGACGGTTGTCGCTATTTCTGACGGCACGAGTACGAAACCGCTAAGTACTAGAACAAATCAGAGTGGAGAAAGTGATGTACGAAGTTCCAAATTAATGTTTAGCGTAACCGTTACTTTCAGTATGAGTAGTAAGACTAATTTGCAAACAATTACAAAGTGTGAAAGGGGATGATGCTAAGGCATGCCCTAGACGCTCAATATTATCACGATATGGACCACGTTTAGTCCAGTGCATTTATAAATCGACCTAAAAGTTTTTATTGATTATCGAGCGTATAGGGCGAGATTTGACAGAGCACAGCATGTTAATACATATCGCGATCCGGATCGTGCTAATATTGGTGGGAAAGCTTTGATTGCAAGGCAGTTATCATGAGCGAATCGGATGCACGATGTATTGTCACCTATAAACGACAAGCAGCAGTTCGGGATTAGAAAAAAAATGCACTAATTAAGAACTGTTAACAACTTAAGTGCATTTATTTTATAACTTTTAACAAACTACAATTGTTATTCAATTATCAAATATTTAAATATAGGTAGTAGGTATACAGGACAAAACCCGATAAGTTTCTTTTCTTAATCGAAACCCCCCCAAAAAAAAGAAAAACTAAACAAAATATGGATTCTTTTTATAAATATATTTCTCAAATGAATTTAACAAATTACATGATAACAAGTAAAAAATATGATTTATTTACATTTTTATGAGTAAGAATATGTTATATTTATATTTAGTGTTTAAATCAAAAAAGAAGTTATCAATAATTAAATAGAATATGTCTGAGGAACATTTTCTACGTATTTAAACAAAACTAAAAACGTATAAAAAACCCTGTCCTATTATTACAATTTTTCAGTTCTATACTTTTCTTTAGTTAAGTATCTTTACAATTTATTAATAAGCAAAAATTAAAAACATTCAAAATCGTTACTTTCTTTAGTTTAAAAGAAATCGGATAAATTCGCACCACCTTAAATTTCTAAATTTCTACGATTATAAACACTTTTTTTGTTTTTCCATTTAAATATGGTATAATAGGTAGGTAATCGGAACTCGATTTGTTTTTTTTTTCAGTTTAATTTCATATCTAAACTACCTAATATTATTTAAACAACATGAATCACAATAAAATATTTTCTATATCATATTTTAATTAAGTATCGCTTTTTAGAAGCTTGCATTTAGAATTATAGGTATTATCGTTACGAAAATTAATAAGTCGTTCGATCGAGATCGCTTAACTACATAAGCAAAACAAAAAAGATATTAACTATTTGGTAAAGGCTTGTACACATCGTGTTCAAGTGAAAAAAGCAAACTCTTTGATTGAAAAATTATTTTGTTACAAGTAACGAAAATAATTTATTTATAACAAAAAACTTTTTTATTCTAACTACGGAACTAAATTATACTCGCTAAACCTACGATAAATAAATTATTTTTGCCAATTATTTTATTAATATGTACAAAGCCCAAATCATCATAAGATTTCAGTCCTTTGGGCCCAATAATATTTTAAAAGCACTTCTTACAAAAATACAAAACTTAATTACATAATAAGGTAACAGATTAGTCCATTTTTATATTTATAGTTTGCTCTTTTTATTATTGTGTTAAATTAAATCTAAAACCTAATTGTGAATAAATAATTTAAGATTTGTTTATGATAAAAAAAAATAACATAAAAGTAACAATTAAGGCACATACATATCATAAAGAGTAAGCGACAAAAAAATAAGACAAATGTAAGCTTAATTTTTAAATGCTAATGAAAAATATGGATTGTTAAAAATATGAATACCGCAGCTTCGATAAACCTCAACCCCAAGTTGGCATAATCTAAATAATATTCATTCACAAATAGGTCAAGATAAAATTTCGTATTGCTATAGGTATATTTAAGTAACAGAATTTAAATAATAACGAAAGAGATTACATAAGTTGGCATAAGATGTTGTTCGAGTTAGCAATGTAGATTTAATAATCGTATACGATGAGTTTCTGTCGAAGATACAATAAAACGAACGTCCAGATTATGTCAATCCGAGAAAGTTAATTTTTTTCGTCTTAAATTCGTTGTCATTTTCATTTTTTAAAAGGAACTGCTAAGGTCGTTGTTAAATTTTTTAATTGCACTCTATCGAAATTGCTTTTAACAAAAAAATAATCGACTCCCTCGCATTCAAAATCTTTTGTCCATTTTGGTCGCTAATGAAAATAACTACATTACAACTTCTAAACAAACACCAATGTAAAGGTAGAATTCTTATTTACATGTAGGTTGGAAAAATTACCGTTTTGGTATGACTTCTAAAAGGAGAAACATAAAAAATCTTTTCGTTATGTCCAAAAATTATGAACCAAACCGATATTATGCCAAACTTTTTCTACGACACGCTTACACGATAAAATTAAAATGTAAATCCTACTTTTGCTATAATTTGGCATAAACATCAGAGTTTAGTTAATATATTAGGGTTGTACTATGTCGTCGCCCCCTTGTTGATATACTTAGATTCAGCCAACCTGTGTATGGATGTCTCGCCATCACCTAGTTGCACCACCTGCAAAGCACCAAACACCGTAATAATGTAAAATTTACAAAAAACGACATATTATTTTACATGCAATTTCTTTTTAATGTTCATTTAAAGTTTACGGTGTTTGTGTAGTGTAACATTTAAGAGTCGCATTCATTCAAAGTTTATGAGAGTAGGAAAAGCGTGTTATTATTAGTAAATGAACCTAAAAAGGGGTATGGTAAGGGAAGAATTGCTTCGTATCAAATCGATTATTTAAATAATAAAAGCGAATTACTAAATTACGTACTTTTTTTTCTAACTACAAATAGACTACTAAACCACCCAACGTCGTCGAAGGCACGTTAACCACCACCCAATTACTTAGAAATTGATTAATATCGTTTCCAAGACGTTTTTGTATTTAAAAATTGAGTTTAGCGATTTTGAAATTGAAATTAAATAAAAAAAATAAAAAAGCGTGCCTAATTTGAGGCCCGGCACATATGATTTTACCATGTTAAACTGAATAGTTGCACTTATTGGCTCCCCTAATTATTTTTCGAGAAAAACTGCGTCTAACATCGAAAAGTACTTTCACTACTTTAGGCTTAACTGCTGAAAATGATTTAAAAAATTACAGAAACGCCAGATATTATATTTAACTTGTCGCAATATTGGGCTTCCTCTTTTGATGGTCCCGAAATAACACGCCTACATTATTCGCATTCCAAAATTATGACATTATACACGCTAAAAAAGCAACTTGGAGGTTGAATGAAATCATTGACAGATTAAAACCAAGTACCACCAAAATTATTGTTATTTTGTTTGCAACAACATAAAGCAAAAATTAGTGGAATACTTTTATACTACCGGTGAAGAGTTGCAACTACGAAGGCGTGTTAGAGCTTGATGTAACTGGAAGATTAATCATTGACATTCAGAGATGCATTAGTGCCGTGGGTGGTATAGTGCAACACTATTATTAAATATTAAAAAAAAATACCATAACACCAGACTAGCTACTTTAAAGAGTACCAACAATATCTAACCGCTCTAACGGCTCACGGATAATGGCCATTTAAGACCAACACATTTCTCATGCAATGAATAACGATACAACAAATTGATACAAAAAGAAGCAGTATGCGATACGTAATACAATGTGGCTTCCTTAGGTGTACGAGAAGCATTAAAGGAGAATACCTACTTAATATACTGTACAGGGAAACAATTCCGGCCCATTCAAAAGTTCAAGTCGCTGTAGAAACATTTTTTTAGAAAACAAAGTGTGGTCTACTGACATTGCAGTAACTGCATATTAATTTTGTATGACTCGAAACTTTTTTCCTTGTACGGTATTTATACTACATTAGGAAAGGACATATAAAGTAATACAATATAGTAATGAGATACCAAAAAACGGCATATATAGGAGTAACAATAATCTATCATACCACTATGGGTAACTTTGTTAACATGAGAGCTACACAATTGGTTAAATTAGTAAAATTGTGCAGAATTACGTGGCAAAGTTATTGCACATTCTATTTTTCTGAAAATCGCCACGTTTCAATAAATAGCACCTTTTCTGATTCCATATTTCTTCAAATTTACAAAACAGTGTAAATTCATTGAAAAAAAACAACATGTATTGGAAACAAAAAATTGCTACGATAGGTTTTACCATTGATTCATTTGTTTTTTCCACTAGTTATTATCGCTGTCATCAAGCTTGGTAGTGACGCGAGGTCTACACTCCACAAGACGCTGTATCTACAGGTTTCCTCGCATTGGGAGTTATGGCGGACGTTGCCATGGAGACGAAAATAAAATTACGGTCTCATTGAGGACCGGTTAGTTCCCAAGGTACACTCAGAGTAAAAAGTACTATTACCAACAAAAAGTTCTGAAAAACACTGATTTTTATAAAATAAATTAAATCTCTAAAGAGAGATGCAAAAAACGCTATCAGAAAACAATAGCATCAAGCCAAGACCAAGACCAATTTTTGTCACTAACGGTAGACTTCCAGCCAAATCTTACCGATCTGCGTAGAAATCAAAACTTCGTACGTCACGCCTACCTGAAAACACGGATTGGGCGTCTTTTTCAATCAGTTTTTCACTTGCCCTAAGGTCTAAAGTAGCTGACATTTGGCAGGAAGTCTACCCAATTTGTTAAAGGTGATTTTCCACCACAAATTTTTAAATTTAGTTGGCATATTTTCCGCTGTATGTGCAATTTAAAATCTGTCGAATTTTTTAGACGAGGTAACCTATAGATATAGGGTTGGGTACGGTTAAAGAATAGTACTCTTGGTACTACTTACCGAATCTTTCAGTTGTTATAAACAGAATAAATGATAAAGTCTAACATGTTATACCTCTTTTGCAATTTTGTTCTCTACATTTGCACCGATAATTTGAAACTTTTACCAATTTTCAGTACATTTTCTTGGAAATACGCAATACTAGCCGCAGATTTTGCCTAATTTTGTTAATTTAACTAAGTGTGTGGCTCTCACCCTAATAAAGTTAGTAGTTAGCATGGTGTGCTATTGTCACCCGTTGGAAAGCACCGTACTACTAAACAGTGCTACAACAGGTATTAATTTTCCTTGTCCACACATGCTCTCCTTATACAAAAATACGTATATTCTTACAAGAGAGAAAATTTCTAGGGTTCTAAAGTAAACAAACGTATAAGTTAAATGTAATAGAACAAACTATGCACAAATTAACAAATCGATACAATTTAGTTATTCGACACGAAGGCAATTTACAGATAATTTATCATTTCTTGTAATTTAAAAGAAGTAGTATCAGATTTATTTAAAAATCTCGTGAAAAAACCCTGCACCTTTAAATTTCTAAAGTCCACGCCTAAAAACGTAGCTACCACCACAAAAAAAAATGATACGAAAATTAAAATTTTACTTACACTCATCAACATTCAAAAATTAAAGTAACATAATCGTTTCATAACACACAAACTGTTTCATAAAAAGTATTATTTACATCATTAAAAAACAAACTTATGTATTTGCATTTCCATTACAAAAATAATATATACAAAATAAAAAACATAAAATAATAGTAAAATTTATACATGTCACCTTGATTTTGCTATTTTTCCAATTTTGTGTATTACAGAAGGTGTCACAAATTAAACTAACTACACATTTCGCTATAAACTACAAAAACGCCATTCATACTCGATCACAGCTTCAATTAGTGGTAAGTGTAGTTACAAAACAAAAACTAACTAAAAATTAGACGGTGGTGGAGGCGGAGGAGCCAAAGGTGGCGGTTCGACCGGTAAAGGTGGATCCACGGGTATAGGAGGTACGCTCATTTGTTGAGGAATAGCATTCATGTACATATCGGGCGTGTACATATATCCGGGTTGAGGAGGAAAAAATTGCTGATACACAAACGAAGGTGGTAAAGAGTTTTGTGGTGGCAGCATAGTCGACATGTTAGGTGGCGGGTAATTGAAATAATAATTAGGTGCAGAGTTTTGTTGATAGTAAGGAGGAGGCGGACGAGAAGGTGGAGGTTGATTCATGCGAGTTGCACCGTTGAAATTAGGTTGTTGCACGTTATACACATTAGAATTACTAGGTCTTACCTTATTGAAGGAGTTTCTTCCACTTTTAACGTCGTTATAACGATTGTAATTCGATTTAGGTACTTTTGCCGGAGGTGCCTCCAACGACGTATTTTTATCGTACTCTCTTTTCTTATTGTTATAGGACTCTTTGGATATTTTCATTTTTAAGCCACTACCACCGACGACATTACTAGAAGATTCACCAATACCTTCCGTTTTAATTTTATCCCTCGGTATTTTTATTTTAATCCCGCCATTCCCACCATCGCTCGGTTGAATTTTATCCTTAGTTATGGTGAGTATGATAGGTTGTGGTTGTAAATTACTATTAACGACGTGTTTTTCGTGCTTATGCTTGTGTTTATCTCGATCTTTTTCCTTGTGCTTTTTCTTCTTCTCCTTTTCTTCCCGATTCTTCTCTTTATCTTTATGCTTGTGCTTTTCCTTTTTATTCTTCTTATGCTCTCGATGATTTTGATCTTTCTTTTTGGCTTCGTTTTCTATTACGGCGGTACTGGTCGTCGTGCTAGTGGTTATGGTGGTGTTGATCGTTGCGGGTAAGTGAGTCGATACGGTCGGCGTTTCTTTCAACAAAGTGCTAATTAACGTCGGATTCGTTTCGATTCCATTAATTATGGGCACGTTCGAAGTAAATGGTAAAATTAAATCGGGAGGCTTAAGTTCTTTTGAAATTGAGCATTGAATTTTATCTTGTTTAGTATCTGTAATTGGAGTAATCATATCAGGAACTTGATGAGATTTAATTCCTATCGACGTATCGCGCACAATATTCTCAAACCCTTGCACATGATCTATTTTTTTCATTACAGGTCTTAGTTCGGGTTCGGAATTTGTACTTGATGTACGATTACGTTTAACAGTATGGTTTGGTAATTCAATATTATTTTGAAGAACCGAAGAATTTAATGATGATTCGATTGATTTCTTACCCAAATTTGGAGGACTTTTCGCTTTTGGTTTTTTCTGAACTGCAAGATTCGCTTCGGGGGGAGAAAAAACACCGGGGGGTTTTTTATTAGGAACTACTAAACCGACTACCGACTGATCGTGATGCAAACTTTCGATCTTTTTAGAATCGTGACTCGTAGACAAATTACTATGTTGGTTCTCGACTTTAACCTCCGGTTTAGGTAAAGACGATTGATTCACGATTGGATTAGCCGTCGTTTTAGGTAAATCGGTAAACGGACTTTTACTTTTTTGAGAGGTAGAGTTAATTGGTTTTTGTAAAAATGAGTTCTTATCGTGAACCACGGCACTTAAGTGCTTCTTTATGTCGTTTTCTAATTTATTATTGTAAGGTTTTGGTTCGTCGCGACGTCTCGCTTGTAATTTAGGATCTACAATTTGTCTAGGTCTCGCATTAGGATCGACACGTTTATCGGCACTATAGTTTGAATTACCCGCACTACTTGAACTTGAGTCTGTCGCACTATTGCTAGGTTTTACTTCGGTTTGTCTTTGATGAACAATATCGCGTTTATCACCACGCACTTGTTGAGTCACTTCTTTACTATTAGAACTAGAACTTTTGTAATCGTTCAATCCGATATCTCGAGTTGCTTCTCTTAGAATATCTCTCGGTTCTGCTTTGGGATTCGTCGAATGTCCCGAAGACGACATTCTCATATGTTTGGTGAATTTTGGATCTATTGACGGAACAAAACCGTGATGTTGAACGGATTGTCCGTGTTTACCACTACCGGACGATGAACCAGGTACGAGAGGTTTGATATGATGAGCCAATCTTTCTCGATCCCTTTTTTCCCTATACTCGCGTTCGCGATCTCGGTGTTGTCCACTCGAGCCCGGCTCGTGTGGTAATCTTAAAGGTCCTGCAACAACAAAACATTGCAATTTTCTCCTAAACTGTTAAATCGATCTTTCGATCATTGCAAACTTATGGAAACTCTTCACAACTGTATAATAGTCCACAACAAAAAATTTTGGTTCACTTAAAAATCGTTTTAAGGAGCCGTTACGGAGGGAGGGAGGCAAAATGTATTTTAGGCCATCGTCAACCTAAATTATAATCAAACTCTCTTTGACGCTTTTTTGGATTTGTTTGAAATTAAAAGTTTTACGTAAAAAACGTCCTATCAAGTTGAAAGCTTGTCCAATTTTCATCAATTTACTGGTCCTTGTATCATTGTAAGACAAAAATCAATTGAGTTGTGGTCTAAAAATACCAGCAAGTGCGTGTTTGCGATTAGGGGTTGTTTAAAGTCACTTAAAAAATTTTATCTTGTATTAAGTCTTGAAGCACTTGAAATTTAACGAGGGAAGTCTCAAAAGAAAGTAAAAGAACGGCATTCTAAACAACTTTTAATTATTTCCAAAAGTTTCACCAAGGGCTAAACGCCAATTATCCTAAATAACGTTCTATCTTGGGCAATTTTCATATTACAGGAATGTAAACCAAAGTACAAGTGTTCATCCTACAACAGTAGACTCCCGGTTTTTTAAAAAGCGGGTATTTTAAACATGTGAACAGTTTCCATCCACTTTGCAATATTTTTAATTTTAAAACGTAAGTTTATTGATAAGTTAAAACTTACCAGTCTTAGGATCTCCATGATGCGATCGATGCCCATGAGCGTCCTTTTGATCGGACATAGGAAACGAAGTAAACTTCTTATCGGATTCCTAAAAACGCTATATTAGTAAAAAATGTAACAGAGAAAGAAATAAACTTACAAATGGAGACGGATGGCTAGAATTATAAGGTAACGAAACGCCTTCGCTTATGGCCATAATTTTTTCTTTTAAACGAGAAGGACACCTTTCGTAAATAGCCAAGAATTCCTTAGCTAATTGTTCTAATAACTCGGATGTGACTGTTTCGTCTACATACGAAAACCATTCCTTCTTCTCGTTTGACAAAGGAATCTCCCAATTTGCCCATTTACAAACAAAATGTATACAAAAGCAGGCTACAACTGTCGGTTTGTATTGTAAACACATTGTCGTAAGGTGCAAACTAAAAGGCACACCCTTAGAAGCGAATTTTTGAGGCGACGTCGCATAGTTACCTATTACTAGCAATGATGTACGATGTTTGAGCCAAATCCTTGCTAGCTCTAACCAGATGACAACACCTAACTACGTGCGTATGCGGGTGATCGATTGCCACTTCAAAACCTAACGTTTGTAATAAAATATTTTCGTTATATACTAAATCTTGAGATTGTGCTAAATATCTAAATGAAAAAGGTTTTAATCGGTTACACAAAAACGAATTAAAAGTTTACTTTTCTGATGTAGTGTCGATTGCACTAATAGCATTGTCGAGCTTCTTGCAATAATTTACTGCTCTTATTACGTGCTCCAACTTTCTGGGTTGTTCTTCTACTTTTGCGGCTAAAAATAATGCAGCAGCTGCTATCGAATTCCACGGAAAATGTGTGAAAGAGTGGAATACGTAAAAACGGTGCATGTAAACAATTGCAGTATTGATACACAACAAAGACCTAAAAAAATAACAATTAGAAGAATATATTTACGCATAAGGAAAGGACAAATTTTTTTTAAACTAAAGCATTACGTTTATAGAATTTAATTGAGTACCCGATAAATGGAGAATTGTGGAAACTATTTTCGAACTTTGAACAATGCCACGCTATTATTTAAAACTGTTTGACCCACTGAAATAAACTGTGATACCCGATACCCCATAAAAGTTCCATGCAGCGATAAAGGTAGGAATAGCAAAAACTACAAACATTCCAAGGCAACTCTAAACATCGAGTTTTATAACTTTAAGCTCGGTAGGATAGTACAGTAAAATCAGTTCATAATAGTGGAAACAATTGGTAAGTAGAAGAAAATTTGCACACATTTTTAAAAATCCACGAGTCTCTAGTTGTCAGGTGGGCATTAAGGGGTTGAAGAACAAGACAAAATGAATTTTTGGCCAACATTTAGCGAAATAATAGTTTCATCAAAAAATATCATCAGACCTTTTTTGTAGCTCATAAAATTTTCTTTAATTTAATACGCTTTGTATTGCTATAAAATAAAAATTGACCAAGATACACATTTTTTAAAATGCGCTCATTTTTCACTTTTTCAAAATTTCTATTTTAGCGCGCTGTTTCCACGTCTGGCTTGAAAATGAATGGTCTTACGTAAAATATTGTTCAATTGAAATTTCAAGTTTGTTCAATTTTCTTTAATTTGGTGTGCATCCGATCACTTCATGATAAAAGTTAGCCAAGTTACAAGCAGATGTTTACAAAAAGCGCATGTTTCAGAAAAATCAATTTGGTATTAATTCATGTAGTATTTAGAAAGCTTACAATCAAGAGAGTGAGTAGAGCGGCCTTTACATTTACAAGTACTCGGACACAAGTTCGGATACGTAAACGTGTATTCGTAGACGGTAGTCGCTCCGATATGAGTACGGATGCAAATAGAGGAAAGTCCGATTCCCGGTTAGAGTTCACGTGTTCTTTTGTATTCAAAGATGATGAAAACAAAATTTTCTGGGCGAGAAAGGAAAAGGAAAATTTAATAGTACAAGTTCTTGTTTATTTGGACTACCTCTAACCAAGAGAAACGCATTTTTTTTAAACTAGGCGTTAGGTACAAGGAACTCAAAGGCGAATGCGTACAAAGATACATAATTGAGGAAGTGTAAATACACATAATCGCTTTGCAATTGACGTAATTTTAATCAGAATCAAAAGTATCGAGTCGATAGGGTGCATTTTTCAAAAGTAAATCTTCCCAGCTTGCAGATAGTGCAATTAATTTTTTTGTAGAAGCTTAGAATATAATTTTATTGATTTCTCAAGGTAAACAATATTTAAGGTCTGCCTTTATTTCCACTCATCTAAAAATTGAAGAAGTGCAATAAATTTCAGGAAATTTATTCGGCTTCAATTTATCTCTCTTAACATTTTACTTTAAAATTTCAAGTTTCCGAGGTACTAACACAAGTTCAAGGTTTGTTTTTTATTGAACATTATTAAAAATAGGTAAATTTCGATCAAACGAATCTCGGCTAGCTGCTGTCATACAATGATCAGACGCAAACCAAATTAAAGAAGATTCAACAAGCTTGAAACCTGAAGTGAACAATATTTTAGATAGGGTCGTTCATTTTTTAGTAAATCGTTAAAACGTGCGAAAATAAGAATTTTGAAAGTGAAAAAAGACCACATATTATGAAAAAACGTCTATCTCGATAAATTTTTATCGTATAGTAATACAAAGAGTATCAAATTAAAGAAAATTTTATGAGCTCCAAAAAAGGTCTGATAACATTTTTTGATAGAACTATTATTTTACAAAATGTTAGCCAAAAATCTATTTTCTCCCCTGTACATTTAAGACTACTCCGGCTCGAATGCAAATTCAGATCAGAGTACTCGTAAATGTAAAGGCTGCTTAACTACAATGCCCACACCTTACAACTACTACTTTACTCCGGCATGCAAATTTTGGTCTTTTTAAAACTTAACTTATTGTACTATGAGCAATTACGGCTCTATTAAAAGATAAAAAAAAGGATATTTTTCTTATTATTAATTAAAATACTACTGAATTTCTTCTTTTTTATTTTTGACTTCTTGAATTTATTTATACACTAAAATGGAACTAAAATACATCAAATTAAATTGTAAACTACTCCAAATTAGATGACGATTGAATAAAAAATCTGAAACATTAAAAAAATTTAAAACTAAAACTATTCGAAAGGAGATGAGAAGTAAATAGAAATCGTTAACATTAGAGAATCGCACTCTAATCCAGAACGAAGCCGAGACAGCTCGAAAAGACAAGTGCTGCATACTTGGACTGAAATTAAAGTAGCCTACCTTTTTCCTAAAGCCCAATGAATTGTTTAGTCAAAAAAATAAATTTGCGAAATTTAAAGAGCAAATTAATCTCGACATTAATTATTGGCGCGTAACGTGACTCAGAATTCTGAGAATCTTTTGACGTCACGAAATGGCGTGGTTTATTGCGCAAAATTTTTGTAACTTTTAACCTTTCAAGCCTCATTTTTCGCGTAAGAACAACTTATTTACTTATTGTTAAATAAGTAATGTAGGTCCGGTAATGCCTTATTTTAAAAATAATTTAAAAAAAGTTCATACACGTTAAGTTTTTGACCCATTTCCTGGATAAAATTTGCGGCTTGTTGTCTGTAAGACAATTCCTTGTGGGGTTCGACTCCACATTGTCTCGAGGGTGTGTTTTCGAGCTGTTCTTTAGTAAAATACCAATCTGTACTTGTTCTTGGATTTGGTTGACTTGCCATTTAAAATCAAAATTGTGCTCGGAGAGAGCAATGCACTCGCACCAGATGTCGCTAAATGCCAATGAAATGCTGTCGTACATTTGATAAATTTCAATAATTATAACCATTAAACGCGATCATAGTCATTTCATTCAACACGAAATATAAATTTTAGCAATAAAAAAAGATGAAAATGCGTTTTCTTTAGTACAAATGAGCGATGGTACCTAGAACAACTTGCACATGTACATCAAACCGATGGCTATTTTAGTGGCAGATCAATCTGTGCATTAAAACATGAAATTTTGAAGGTTAATAAGTCGAATTATTGTTAATAACATATGTCTGTGTGTAGCTCAAAGTTTGTTTCGTATTTTGCGATATTTTTTAAAGCACAGTGTTCATTTTTCACCACAAAATTAATACACACACAAAATTCGTAGAAATTGATGTTTAATCTACACTTCGATGGCCGACCAACCACGGTAAGCAATTTAACAATTTAAACTTCACTCATTAAATTTTAAATGACTAGATCACTTCACGTTAATTTACTTTCAAATTAATTATCGCTATAACCTCTGTATAAACAGAAATTTTATTGTTTATTTTAATAAATGGTATTAATACGGAGGTTAAATGACTAGCAACTAGACGCGGCGTTTCCTATCGTTTAAAACTGACCGTCGAATGTTGCCAAACCGCTTTTCGCCTTTTCGTAAAGTACCGTTTACATTTTATTGTTGGAGTTCGGAGAAGGACCATTGTGAGATAATTCCTTTTCAATATTTCAATAATAGTTAAAAACTTTCCATTTTCCATAATTTTAAGTGGTGGTTGTTTTGCCATTTTTAATTTGTTTAAAATTTCAACACTACATGGTACAGGGCGACTCCAAAATATGTAGTGATGTAGCCAAAATTTATTTACCAATACAGCATTACCCGACCCAGAACAACCTTCCAGTCGAGCAATTTTTGTCAATCTTTCTAATCGATAATATTTATAATCAATTGTAATTGCCTCTTGTTTTTACAATAATTTCTTTCACAATATCCAAAAAATGGTCTTATTTTGACCTGTAAAATCACGTGTTAATGTATTATGCCGAATATTTAAGAATCGCTTTGTATAAATCCTGTTATTGAAACAATTTCTTCATTAATGCATAAATAGATACAAGCATTACTAATTAATTTATAAATTACGAATTGTTTATTGCATAGTTTGGTAAACCGGTAAACTTACGTCAGTTTGGCAACGCCGCTTATAAATTTGATGTTCTAGTGTTGAGGTTATGTAGTGGAATATTCGAATATTCTATATTATTAAAAAAGGGGTTTTATAATTTTTTTATCTAGGCAATTTTTGATGGTAATAGTTATTTTACGAGCCTAGACTGTTTTATTAAGGTTTGCAAACATTAATATACTTCCGATAATCCCCAGTGTAAAAAATCAATTTGTTTTATACACCTACTAGGATATGCTTTGTGATTTAAATTATTACACTTCAATTTTTTAAATTGCGTTAGTGCTTAACAGAACGAAAAGAACTAAAATGTCTTTGTATTTCAGAATGTTGCATGATCAATTGATGAAAGTGAGAGAGCCGGTAGAAACGGAAGCTTCTAAAGAAGCAGCCGCCGCTTTACGTGCCCAGTTCGAAATGGAGTTGAATAGTTTAAAGCAGTGTACATATAAATCTTTCGAGTGTAGTCAACTAGCTTTAGACGGTTTCGATTATTGCTTACGTCACATTTTGCAAGATAAAAATGCTCCGTTCAAACAATGTGCGTTTACCTACTCTAGTGGAAAGCGTTGTTATTTACCAGCACCAAAAGATAAGAAGGATGAAGGGTAAATTCTTATAAATAACTGATAATTACAAATATTAATTTATTTTAAAAGATGTTATTCTAGATATTGTAAGGAACACGCATTTAATACCCACTTACAATCGTCAAAAAGAGGAGAACACCCACCACCACCTCATACACCCGAATATTTACTACAAGCCGTCTCACATTACATCTGTAAACCACAAGCTCGAACCTTCTCATTGAGTTCCCAGTCCGAAGAAACTCCTAATTCGCCTGATGACCCTGAATCTCTAATTACCGAATCTTACGAGCCATTTAGTAAGTTATTCTGAATCGAAGACTTACGCTAAAAGTAATTATTGTCTGTTTTTAGCCGATGTTGACGCAAATGCTGTAATGGTATCTCGAAGTGCTATTTTAGATAGGTGTAGCGAATCAGAAAGCGACGTAGAGCCAACACCTTTAGATTCCACTTGGAAGGATTATCATGCCGAAACCTCAGATGAAGATAGTGTCGACTCCGAACAAGAAGACGTATTAAAGTGAGTTAAAATCTTTCGATTAAATAAAATAATGTAAAGTAAATTAACAGACATGCCAACGTGTATTCGGCCGAAGAAATAACCTTAATTGCTCGAGATAAATTGATACGCTTACATGATCTTTATGTCGAACAGTATACTTATTTACATCACGAGCTTAAGGAGCGGCGACGTCAATATTTACATGCATTAAAACGCGAAAAAGAAACTTATTGTAAGTTGTAACTTTCTGAAACCTGAGAGTTTTTGTTTAATTTTAATTATAATTTAAGGTAGCATAACGAATCAAATTCATAGCATTCCAAAAGAGCAACGGTTGTACAATAAATTGAAAGCTTACAACAGTTATCATCGAAAACATGGAGTTGATGCTATTTGCAGCAAACGTTCTTATGAGCGTCGGGCTAAAGTGAGTACATTTGTAGATTAATAAGGTAACTTACTCATTGTAAATCGTTTTTAGTTAACAGAAGGTTTGGCACCAAAGGCTGCTTCATTTTCAAAATGTATTTATACGGAAGGGGGTGTTAAATGTGGGGAACGAGCTTTACCAACAGCCAGGCACTGTCGAAAACATATATTAGAGGTTTGTACCGAACAGAACCTTTGTACGACAAGTATTTTAATATTTTTCTTATGCGTATTTAGGATCCAAACCAAATATTATTCCGTGCTTGTGGCAAAATGAATGGTGATATAGAATGTACGACACCTATCGAAACAATATTTGATAACTCGATGTGTAGACTACATGTGGATATACCACCTATTCGTTGCTACTCACAAATTAGAGTGAGTTAATTTGAGTTTTTTTTATGTATCAATTTGGAACAATTTACTTTTAGAAGGATTCAGAATCTGATTATGATGATTCCTTAGAAGCAAAACATTTACCACAAGAAGAAGAGAATAAACCTGATGTTAAAGAATGGGAAGCTTTTAATCAAAACGTTAAAACTGACCAGCATTTGTTAAGTATAGTCGAAGATGTTAAAATGGAAATCGAAGAAACTGTATTGGACGAAATTGATGCAGATTCTTTGCAACAAATGATTAAGGACGAACCTGTTCCTTGTAATTTAGAGGAAGAGACAATTTTAAATAGAAGTATGTATAAGGAGCCCGAAAGTGAAGTATTTATTGGTTTTCCAAGCGAAGCAACAAAAGAAGCCATTGGTATTAAAAGTTGCTTGTCTGATATTTTAGAAAGTAAACCTTTCGTGAAGGAAGACCAAGGAGATTGCATTTTAGAAAGTAAACCTTTCGTGAAGGAAAACGAAGGAGATTCCATTTTAGAAAATAAGCCTTTCACAAAGGAAGGTGAAGGAGTTTTAGAGAAAGAAGTATTAACAAATGAACCAATACCACCAACAGTTGACGATTTAAAAACTGAGAAAAATCAAATTTAACTAGTATATTTGTTGATGAGTTTGTATTAGCATTTACCAAAAAAATCAAATATATTTTACCATAATAAATATGATGGCAACTAATTTTGTTCACGTAATCATAACAATGGTGCATATGAAGTTCTTACCAGTTCTTACAGTAATATAATTGGGCGCCGGTACAATGAAGGTGCAGTTTACTTTGAAAAAATAAATATGCTAGCTATTATAATAGGTGTGCTAGTATACCATACTGGAACAGTATTCTAGTATAAAGACAAATTAATTTAATTTTTTTTGTATTGAAGTCCAGGTCACTCGAATTCAACTGAGATAAAACTTTTTTCTTAATACAATCCTTGTTGACGCCGTTAAAATAATTAACCAATTCAAAAATGCAACAATTTGAAACACTATTATGAATAATCATTTTCCTTTTGTGCACTTCAGGGAATTGAATACTCGCGTAGAGAACATTTTAGCTATTGTCCCGAATCAAATAATCATGTAAGTGTGCAATGTAAAAAACTTAATATTAAAATAATCTTTTGATAAGCCAACTATAAAGGCTGTTGGAACAAGCTCGATGTTGTTTAGGGATCCAGATAGGGCGTTTATGGACCATTTGCTGTTAAGGAACCTTTGTTCTACAAATTAACTGCAACTGTTCGTTTCCTTATGTAAAGTAGCTATATCTCGCCCAAACATGGTGTGCTACAATAGGTATTCCTCGGCTTATGAGACCCAATAAGATCCAAACGGCCATCCCGGGGATGCTGTCGAGTAAATCAAAAATTATTTTTTCAAATGTTTATTAAGAACATACATTATGTTGTTAATAAAAACAAAGCTTTAAAAAATGTACAGTACAAGCTCTGTAATCCAGTGCCAGATGGAAAGGGAGGATCACTGGAAATACAGACAAGTGTAGGCACTCTTGTTACTTACTACTTGGGAGAGTCGAGGGTGGGTTCCCTATGGGTACTTGTCGGACTATCAAATGGTGGATTATAGAGCGTTTACTGTATAAATTTAAAGCTCAAGTTTATTTTTTACCAGTGAAACCACTCACAGGGATGGTTATTCCCACCTGGATCCACCACCCAGTCTTTAATATCTTTTATTACAGATGCATAGACGTTGTTTTAGAATTTACTAGTAGTAAACCTGTGAGCAATTTGTTTTCCGCTAAATAAGGGTACATTACACCCTTCTAGTGGATAAGAGACAATTATACCCATGTAAAACTACGATAAATAACAGAGAATGATGGGAGTACTACCTGGCAGTATCAAATGCGTATAATGTCTCTTCCAGTCTCTTCAAACATTCTCTAGAACTACAACAGTATTAAAAAATGCAATTATTTCAAGTTACATTGGATACTAATAACAAGTGTTTTTTTAAAAATAAGAGTGAAACAAGTAATACTGAATTCTTTTCTTCTGTATAAATTTAATTAGCACTTAGCATAAATTTTTTAACACTTTTAAAATAGTCTTATCAAAACTGCAAGATTGCCAAGTCTTTATCCTTTCATCACTTTTTACTTAGCTGCGCACTTCTTCTATTTTAAAGACACCTAATTTAAAATAAATTAACTTTTCGACACACTTAGATTCACGTCTCTGTCATCCAGATATTTCCGCTTACTTTTAAGTTTTGTTCCATAAACAAACAAAGATTCATCTTAAAGCAAATAAAAATATTACGAGACATTTCAAAACACTAAATTGGTTCTTGAAACATATTTTTCAAATTATGCTCGTATTTTGCAATTACGGCCATAATGGCAACGCCCAATAGCAGTCCACTTAATTGCAAAATCGGTTGAGATATTGTTCCTTCCTGTTCGTGACCACTCGATAGCTCAGGAATCATATCGACAAGTGCAATATAAAGAAATGTACCGGCCGCCAAGGCAAATACCCAGGAACTCGCGTGCTCTGTGTTTCCCAACCAAATACCAAAAGCATTACCCAACAAACACAAAACGCTAGATAAAAGATTATAAAACAGGGCTTGTTTTATACTCATTCCGGCTTTCAATAACATTGCAAAATCGCCCAACTCGTGAGGTAGTTCGTGACAAAATACAGCAACAGCGGTAGAACATCCACCGGCAATACTACTCGAAAAGGCAGCACCAATAGCCATACCGTCAGTAAAATTATGTAAACCGTCGCCCATAATAATCATCCAAGCAACCGACGACATATCTTTAGGAGCAGCATGAACGTGACCGTGCGCGTGAGAATGGCCATGATGTCTATTTTCGTGTTCTCTCAAAATCACAGTGTATTCGACCCCATTATTATCTTCTTTCTCTTCCGAAGATAGCATTTTATTCACTTCGGTACAATTAGAAGAATTCAATTCGTTAGGGCATTCTGTCATATTCTGATTAGTTTCTATTTTGTTGTTACAGTTGTTGAATTCTGAATTATCTAAAACTGTCGTTACTGTATCGTTTTGAGACTGATTACCATCTGGGCCGGTTAGTAAACTAAATACTGGATACTCATCCTTCTTGGTATCTGTGGAAAAAATTAACTTTTAGATTATAATTGTATTATACATGTAGGGAGTCAATAATTATCTTTATGAAGGTAAATACTGTAAGTATAGTATAAATGAATTATTCAAGTTGTAAATTGTGATAAAAAATGGTCGCCTCACCTCCTCACTCCTCTCGCAATAAAAATTTTAGTTTGGACATTTTTTTCCTTAAAAATGATAGTAACTTCTTTATTATAAACGCTGTACATTTTAAAATTATTATTAGAACAATCCATTTACCTTTTACAGAAAAAAAGGTTACAATATACAGGGTGTTCGATAAGAAATATCTAAATTCGTTTGTTCTGTTTCATGAAAGCGTCTAGCCTATGAACTATGAAAAAGATTGGCAACCATGGTCTAGTGTAAAAGGAAAAATTTTCGAACTGTAATTGTGTCATTGAGGACAAATTGAGTGTGAGATGTAGGTTATGTTATTTAAATTTAACTTTTGTTTGCATCATCATAGTATCATGGGTATCATGATACTTGAAAATCTAGTATGAAATACGAGGCACATCCACAAAGTAACTTTCTTTCACACCCCATAGCGGCCATAGATAGCAACCCTTACGCGAAGCGACTGCAAGTACGTGATAGAGAAATGGCGTTGCATGGCACATGCACTAACAGTACTTCCCGGGTTTTCACAGTAGCATAGTTGCAGCTATTGAAGATGGATGCTCTTATTCCAGCTCCCGCCAACTGTGAAGTGCAGTCAGTGATAGTTTTTAAATGCAGACAACATAGAGCCAATCAAAATTCATCCAAATCTGTGCCGGGTCTATGGGTCTAACCTCATAAGCAAGCAGATGATGCGTATTGTCTTCCTGCACGATAACACACGGCTTAAAGGACAACAAGTCTCTTGCGGGAGTTCAGCTGTGAGGTGTTTAATCATCCACCCTACAGCCAGGACCTCGCTCCCAGTGATTTCCATCGTTTCCTATACCTCAATAAATTCCTGTTGCCAGGGTTTTGACAATGACAAAGAGGCTGAGATAGTTGTTATACAGTAGTAGTGATTCCAATCCTAGACGGTGCACTTCTACGAGACAAGTATTCAAAAATTGGTTCCACTGTATGGCAAATGTCTCAATTCCGGTAGTGAATGTGTTGAAAAATAGCTGAACACTTGCTGCATCTATTACAATAAATATTTCCATGAAACTGTGTTTTAGTTTCTGTAAACAGCCCCAAGGAAACTTAATTTGTGGAAGACCCTAGGACTAAAATCGACTACTTCTACTACACATAACTGAAGATGCATTAACGAACATTATTGGAAAAACAAAAGAATAAGAGGCTTTTTTCAAAATCCAAGCTGTTTGACTCTTGTGAGTATATTCAATTAATCATAAATTAAATCGTTTTGATGGTTTTAAGTGCTAGTAATGAAAAAATAGTCCTGCTAGTGTCCTACAACTTGTGTTAAAAAAGTTTTTTGATACCTATGCCTATAATAATAAAACCATAACACTACTAATGCGCCACGTTGGGCCACCCCACCACCCTCTATAAACTAGATGAGTTTTGACTTACATTTCTTATCGATCATCGCTATTGCATCGTAACAGTAAGGTATGGAACTGTACTTATGTTTGCACTGCTTATCTCCAGTAGAAGACGGTTGAACACCTTCTTTCATTATCTTCATTTTTGGTAACTAAAAAACGAATTATAAAAAACGCAACAGTTTACTTTATAACAATTTACTTTTTCTAGCATATGTTTCTCTTTCCTCCACTTAGTAACAATAATAATCACTTTTTCGACAAAAAAGAATAGAATTAAACCAAACATAGCTACCAAACCTTTCCACATTTTATCATCGTGACTACTTTCATGGTGATCGTGTTCATTATGATTATGTTCGGGTTCGACGCTCATGGCGTGAGGTAATAAGTGTAACAAAGCATCGCCGGCAAGCGTTCCAACTGCTAAAGCAATTAAAAATTGCAAAAGGGGTTGGTAGTATTTGTTTTGCATCATAGGTATAATTAATACACTTAATACGCCACAAAAACTAATAATAGCGACAGCTATTATCGAATATAGCCACACGGAAGTAATCGAGTGTGGATTTTTTATATTTGAATCCATTAAAAGCAAATGTTCTGTTTCTTTAGGCGTACATTTACCAGTTATTGTTACGTATAGTAGAGCCGGACAAACTTTTTGGAATCCTTTATAATCTATCTTATTGCTAATCGTCGAATTTTTTACATCTTTTGAACCAATCGCATTAGTTACTATTTCATCACGATTAAAACACTAAAACAGAACGGAATTATTAATAAGATAACAGTTTATTTTTATAATGCTATATGACATTGAAATAATAGTTTTTAAATTGTTCTTTTAAAGTAATAAAGAACAATAGATTATATTATTAATAGCTGAGTAATTATTGTCTTATTATTTGCATGTCAAGTTTATAGGAAATTTATCGCAAGAACAAAATTACATCGCTTGTGCATTTTATTTATTTATCTATAGTATGACGATAATCTAATATGGGTAATTTTGTCGATGTAAGAGCTACAGAGTCGGTTCCATAAATTTAATGCACTGCAACATTTATAGTTAAAAATCGGAATTTTGAAAAAGTGAAAAAACTTGCTTCTGAAAAACGTCTACACAAGGTGTAAATACTAAGTCATTCCACCCAAAAATGGCAGTTACAACTCATCAAAATAGACAACTTTTGTTGGTACCAATTTTTTATTTAGAGCTCCAGTTTCATAGTTACTGAACTTCTTCAAAATGAATGATATTTTGATAACTATTCCACGGATTTTTGAAAACAATAATTTTTTATAATCCTTATAGTATACTACTATTTTAAAAACTCACTCCTCCACAGGAAGGAATGAGCAAGGACATGCCTCAATCCTAAGAAAGAAGACGGAATACCCTAACTTGAGGCAAAGGGTAAGCTTAAGGCTCAGGGAGCACACAACAGTTTTCCAAGCAGAAAATTACACCATTCTAATATGTGCGCAAATACTGTACGATCAAAGTTATCACAACCAAAGAAATTTGTAGCATCTGACAGCCAAACAGCTCTTAGAGTGCTGAACGCCTGTGAGGTGGGGTCTGGACTAGTAACAAACTGCATCCGCAGACTGAACGAGCTAGGGGGAAAATTTTTTGTCAACTTGGTATGAGTGCCAGCTCATGCCGACATACCAGAAAACGAGAAAGCGGACGGTATGGCTAAAGAGGACAGGAACCAGTCTTTGGCATTCCCTATGAAATGGCAAAGAGAGAAATAAAGTCGCGCTTCTGGTGAAGTGGCATATTAAACATTGGATAGGAACTCGTAGACAGGGACATTCTAAAGTCCTATTGGAGAAACCCTCTGACTAAAGAACTCTCTTGTAGCAGAGGTGAGCTACGACTGGCAACAGCATTAATAACGCGACATTGGCAGCTTAAAAAGCGCCTGTATACGATGGGACTAGAAGAAGACTCACTATGCAGAGGATGTGCAGAGGAAGATGAAATTCCAATTCATCTTCTGCTACACTGCGAGGCCTTCACAATAAGTCGTCACAGCGTTCTTGGAAAGGAGAAGATGCTCCAAAGATAACTGTCCAAATTATCTAGAGAAAATTCTGCACTTTATCAAAAGCACAGAACTCGCATAAAGGAAGACTACATCCAAAGCGCATAATAGATGCGAGAGGTCGCGATGCAAGGAACTAGTGGGGGCCAGCCTCAAAACCGAATAATAATAATTTACTACAACATTTGTCCAAACATAAGGATAGAACCTTGGCTGGTGCAGAAGACATAAAAGAAAAGCAGGCGGCCCAAGGTTTTCACTAACATTAAAACACTCTGCCGGGCTTGCATTACAGCAACTCGTGCATAGACGAAACAAATATTGCGAACAAATGTGGTAGTAGACACTTTAAGGATTTTGCAAATGTATTGTTTTCAAAAATCCATCGAATAATTATGAAACTATCTTTGCTTGAAATTTTTGATTGGCCGCCAGTTTGTTATTGGAAAAAATTTCGAAATAGTTGTAAATACAAATGTTTTCAAAAACCAAAAGATAATTATGAAAACCTTTGATTTGATTCAATGGTCCTTAATATAAGGAATTTATGACACTTGTTAGAAAAACCTAAGAAATTCAATAACTACAAACTGGATCTCCAATAATTTTCTATGTTTTGTAACTGCCACTTTCGGGTGTAACGACTTAGTATTTACACCCTGTATGCCAACCAATTTTTATTGTGTAGCTAGCTAGGTACTTACTGTAATATTACTATCAGTCAAATTTTCAGTCTCGTGCGAAATTAAAGTTGCTAAGTTCTTAAACGAAAGTAGGGGATCGACTTTATTATGTACAATTTGAGCCATAACGTCGAGTTCGTCCAATAATTTTTCGAAACCTTCCACAGTCATACTCGAACCATCCCCAAATTTTGAAAATATTTTCTTCAAATACTTATCATCATAATTCTTATCACTATTTTTAACAATATTGTTCATATTTTCGCTCTCACTTTGAAAATTTTGGTCTTTATTAATTAAAATATTTTGTGCTGTTGTTTTATAATCCGACTTGGTTTCATTTCCACTTTGTAACGAAGGTGTCTTGTTTTGATATAAATTAATAGGTGGATTGTCCGATTCGGCAAACGGTAAATCTGATTTTTGATTTGTTAACTTTGTGCGATTTATTTCGCTGTGAGATTCACACGGTGAATGTGTTGCACATAATAGACAAAATATGCACACCGATATAAAATGATTTGCCATTGTTACCTAAAACAAAAAAAATTAATTAAGGGTCAATAGTACCTTGCTATGCCAAAATATTCCGCTAGTCGGCGCGAGTAGTCACACATGCAAAACTCCATTCCCCTCAATTCATATGAGGTTCCCTTTCCATGTTAACCAAAACAGTGGTGGCGTATTATAATGCCACTGAAAGGGTTAGGTGAATTGGCTCACAGATTTAAATTTAGGATGATAAAATGTTTTTGCGCGTGTTTACCATAAGTTAACACTTCAAGGTAAGGATAGTCCATGTCTACAAAAATACCACACTTTTCAACGACTACTCTTTTTCATTCTTCATAATTTTTCACAATTCGCTCAGCTCGAATCTAGCAAGAGTTTTGCGACGAGTGGAAAACGCTGACGCTATTACATTACTAGTTTTGTGAATTCTGAGAGTTAAAGTGTTAAAAATGGCGCTCTTGCCGAATTGCTGTCTCGAATTTAGCGTTCTGATTGCACAAATTTCCATTTGCAACTATACTATAGTCTTTTATTAACACAAAAATCAAATAAGTATCGCCTAAGTTGAAAATATTCTTTCTTTGATATCTCTGTCTTTGTTGTTGGTCGGGATAAAAATCGTCGCTCTTTTACCCACTTCCAAAAATTACCTATTCTAAATAATAATTAATTAGAAGTGATGGCACTTGACTATAAATAATAGATCCGTGATTCAAATTTCAGTAGTGGGGGTACTTAGACAAGGCAAAAAGAGGTAGAGAAGCAGATATAGCAGGGTCTTTTTTAACAATTGTCAAGCTTTTTGCAAGAGGGGTTTGTTATTTTAAAAAAATTTAAATTCTTATGAATAAGCACTTTTTAATCTATGTCATAAAGGTAAATTTGATAATATACAAAAACAAGTAGTTGCCTTAAATAACGTATGACTTCACAGTTTCAAAATTAGGAATTTTTCGTCAAACTAAACAATTTATTATAGTAAACTTATAGCTTTTCCTTAAATAAAAAATATGGCTTGTCAAAATATATAAACAAATCAGCTAGTTTAAACTAGCATTTGATTAATTATACATCTTTCAAAACCTCACCGACCCTAGATGCGCAAAAGGGGAAGTGAGAAACCGGTTAAAAGAGATGCCCAATCCGTGTGTTTCGGTTGGTGTGTAACCTTAGTTACGTCGCTGTACGAAATTTGGTTGTTTGCGCGGGTTGGTAAGGTTTTGAAAGATGTATACTAGTTTTTATCACCTCAAACACCTAACAATTGGATATAGCTCTTAAGTATTAATGGAGAAAAAGTAATTATTAAGATTATTTTTATTAATAAAAAGTGTCTGAAATTATCATTTCTAGCAATATAATGTTTGGAAAAAGATGAAATTATAGAGAAGTTAACCGTTAAAGAGGAGCGACTGGCATGAGGAGCCATTTGTACCACAAAATTATTCTTTTCATAATATACTTACATACAGGGTGAATTCTTTTTTATTTTTCCTATGGGGATCTCGCTTATTGTAAGAGTTACCAGAGTTTAAGATGCACTTTGCCTCAGAGACGCCCACCTCACTACTTAAAGGTTAAGAGGCCTTCTTAATGACGCCCTTTTAAAATTGCCTCAAGTTATTATAAGCTACATAAGCTTCGTTCGGCTCGTTTGATTGTCTCTACCTATTTACAGCAAGCTTACAACATGAATTCAATTGAAACGAGACGACCGGGGCAGAGCTAATGAGCAATAACGAAAATGTGGCCAGTCACATCCATTTCACCGCTATTCGTAAAAGTTATTAAAAATAAAATGAACGTCACTTACACTCATCCCTTACAAAGGTATTGCGGAAGTCGTTGACTCCGCCCAAGTCGCCTCGTTTCAATTTTACTCTACTACTATCGTGCGGAGCCGTCAAATTAAAATTCAAGGGCAATCCAACAAATATCGATATTATATTGGTTAGCATACGTGAAAAAAATCTCGAGACACAAAATAAATTAAATCAATCATAACAATATTGAACAAATCAATGTCATTACACCGCGTCCTTCTCCCCACCCCAAAATTTGATCTGGAATTTTGTTGTCTAAAAGTACGTCACTAAAGATCTAAATTTCCAATCCAATGACTTATTATGACTCATATTGAACTTTTGTATGTCTCGGAATTTTTTCCTCATACGGTACGCATGTAGACGTTATCACAACGTCTTTAGAGGCCATCTTGAAAACGCCATATTGAAAAATGAGTAACGATTGCAAAATTTTCTGTAACAAGTTGAACAAATTTCTAAGTACGCCCCTTATTATTACCGGCTCAAATTCGAATATCTCGCCAGTTTTAATCGTGTAATTTAAATCTGAAGATAATCGAAAACGAAATAGTATTAATCATTACCGGAACCGGAACACCTTCACTATTTAGTATCTAATTAAACACTCATTTAACAATTTTAAAAAAGTGTAATTATTGTCAATTGAAACCAAAATAAAAATTATGAACGCATGTGGTTTTTCTATTTCAGGTTATTTTAAATCATTTTGCTATTTTTAATTAAAATGCCGCAATTTGACGTATGTAAAATAGGTTACGATACGCAGAAACTGAAATAATGTAATTAAATTTGGGGAACCCATCAGATTGATTATTGGTTTTCCAAGCTGAAGTTAAATCGCAATTTTGATTTTGGGTTAGGTTTATTTTAATAAAAAACGAACAAATAATTAAATTAAATAAAACCCGCCAAATTATAAATTTATACTAGAAATAGTCTGGTGTATTTTCAGATGGTCATGCTTCAACTAAATTAAATGAACAGCGTTACGAGATATAATTCGGGTACCTGTTAGTAGACGAAATTGCAAAAAATGTATAATAATTTACGAGTAGGTACTTAAGTATTTAATTTTAAAATTATAAGTACGTACCAAAAGTTGCACTCAAAAGACGATGCACTCTATAGATAAGTTTGTAAATCAAAAATAGGATGACGCCGACTATTTTGGTCTTTCTTCACCGAGTGTACACCATAATAATCCGGCAATTCGACAAAGATTGAAGATTGTCAGAAATGGACATACGAGAAATGAAAACGTGACGCAGTCTCTGTTGCAATCGGCGCCAACGCTCCAAATATCTCAAAAATTACCATTTAAATTTACACTTTCTTATAAATTACAAATGAAAATATATTTAAAACACCCACATAAGAAAATACATAAAAATTATTTAGGTTAACTACCAAAATTCATTGGCGTACTTAATTTATTTTCGTTTAGGGGCACCTCGTGTAACATAAAATGGCGGCCTTCTATGAAACGGTTTTGTGTTAACTCACCGATTGCATGCAATCTCGAATCACATGTTAATAAAATATTAACTAATTAACTTAAATCGAGCATTTTTAACAAATCAATTATCTAAAAACTACCAAACCTTAATAATTTAAAATTTCATTTTTGTATTACAGATTCCTGTAATGCAATATCCGAGGTTATAAAGTAATTTTGTTTTGTTCGGCGTTTGTTGTGGTTTTTGTTAAAAGTAACTTACTTTTTTTTAAAATCATCTCATATTAATTAAGTACTCTTTTTAGTTTAAAAAAATGTCTGGTAACGGCAAAGGAAGAGGACGTGGTTGGTTAAAGCTCGACAAGAATGCAACCAACCGTGCGGTAGGTGTGCCGAATGTACCTTCTCACAATACAGATGTAATATTACTACAAGATGCTTGCCAGCCAATTTATCAAACGAAAGGTGCCAACAATTACAATAGCGAGTTGCTAACCCAAGACTTAAATGCCACGACTTTAAATTCGCAACATGCATCGTACGACAAACTCATATCGTTCATCGAAATGACCGATCCTGCCGATGATGGAATAAAATTTAATAGTAAGCTTAAAGCTATTATGTTGTTTTGGCAACAGGAGTGTAAATCGGAAACTGATGTCAAGTGAGTTTTCAATTGTTATTATGTACACAGTATACGGTGTGTAAAATGAAATTTTTTTAGGGAGAGCTTCAATTATGTGTTTCAAAAATGCACTCAAGACGCTTCTTTAGGGTCAAAATTAACTACAATAATGTCGGCTCGTACTTTTGCCACGACGGAAGTTCATGGTACTAAAATACGAAGTATATTTATAGATAGCATTCAAAATGTTTTAGACAGTAAGTAGTAGATTTTTATATTTTATGACGTTATTTATATATTTTTATTTTAGGAGGTAATCCACAGTTATTGTCTACAAATCCACTGGTATTTCGTAATACTCTACGAATGTTGGGAGAATTTTATCATAAAGCTAGACTAGTTCAAGGTGGTGTTCGTGTATTGGCTAAATTTATTACGCGTTATCTTATACTTCTGTTGCAATCGAACGATCCCCTTAATTTAGAATTGTTTACTTCGCAGGTAACATATTTATTTGAACTGTGTCGATCAATTAAAATAAGAATGTATCAAGAAGGCTTAAAAATAGTCACGGCATAGCGTGGTCTCAGGGGCTAGGGGTAGCGATTGAGGGTAGTCCATTGGTGTTTATTGTTTGTACAGAATGGGAGGACCTCCTTGTCTCTCAGTTATACTATAGTATTGAAAATGGTTAATGAGAAAAGAGTCACATGTTGTCATAAACCTTCGAGTTGCATTTTTATCTTGATTGAACGTCCGAATGAATTATATTTTGAACTATTTTAGCTATATTTGAATGGAGCAATGATATCGGAAAACTCTAACGAGGAATTACAAGAAGTAACGACCCAAATTCGAACAACTTTAGCAAATAGTCAAAATTTGACTTCAACGTGTCGATTTTGGTTGATTTTAGCTTTAGATATTGTTCATTATCGATTTGGTTTAATGCCCTCCGATCTCTATAAATATTACCAACAAAATTTGGGAGAAAAGGCCATGGCTAATTTTCAGGTATGTTCCCGAGATCAAACTCTAGTTAATTACCCAATAATTAGATCCACTTATGCGTTGAGCGATAAGAACTTTTACCTATATAACGTATGGTTAAAAAAATTGCGACACACGAAAGTTCAATACATTATTTAAATGTATCAGAGTCGTTTTCTTTTCAAATTTCCAATCAAATGAAGTTAGCAACTCTAAATTAACTTCTTATAAATTTAACGGTTCTTTGAGCTACTTACAATTATTAAATGTTTATTAGGTTGTTCGTAATGCATTGAGTGTTCAAACTACACACGGAAATAAAGCTTTCGATAGCTATCAGAGTACAGTGAGTGTATTGCAAGTTACACCACCGGAATCAAGATCGCCGATCAACGAACAGCAAAGCACTCAATACAACTTACCACCCGAGGCAGTTCATTTTAACGTTAAACCACCACAACCACAATACAGGCCACCTACTTTTAATACGGAAGTTGGTGATTGGAATGGAGTAATCGAGTATAAGCCTACGATGGTTAATCAAGAAAAAGCCGGTAGGCCAATTTTAGGTGCGGGTGCTAGATTACAAAGAATTCGAACCAACGAAGAAACAAACAATTTTGTTGCAACCGAACAAAATTGGGAAAACGCCACAGAATGGGATAATTGTCCTAAAGTTGATAACAACAAAAGTTGGGGCAATGGAACGAAAGGATATTCTGGCAGTAAAAATAATAAAGGATGGGAGCACGACGATAGATTTGAAAAAAATTATTAATACAATATTTTTCAAATTTATACGAGTAGTTCGACTTTTTTTTTTTGTCAAGAAAATGCGAGATGTACAAATTTGTTTTTTGATAGGATTTCTAGTTGGTAATTTTTATGTGTTTTAGACATAGACAATACAGTGACTTGATTTATAATTTATAAGTAGTTAGTACCTATTCTAATTGATACACTTTAAGCTAAAGACATGATTCAAACACAAAATTTGCATCTCTTTTTAATGTCATTATTTTAAGCCAAGAATCCTGCCCAGACTATGTGCGTTTTGTTTTTAGTGGTTCGGATGTACTTATTTTACCTTCTAGCAGCTCGATCTGGAATTTTATTATTTTTTTATGCAAGCGATTAAAAGGCATTTTATTCAAATTGAGAAGTGCAATTTACAAAAATTGTTAATTGTATGAAATGGAAAGAAGTTGTTTATTATTTTATTACAAGACTGACGCTGTTTATTATGTTGAAATTTATATTTTGATCTCTAAAGTACTGTAATATTAAATAGTGTTAAATTATAATAACGATGCTAGTGTTAATACGACACAAGAAAGTTTCTGAGTAATGTCACGAGATATAGTGTTAACACTAGCACCGTTGTTTAAATACAAGGAATGGTAATTTTAAGTAATTTTAATGAAAATCAATGATTCAATTTTATCATTATTTGTAAATATTTGTTTCGGTTTTATTTATACATATTACGATTTTTAATCCATTATTTAAAGCTCTTAAGATACTCAAATTGTGTATATAATTGAAATTGATTATGTATATTATTGGTTTTGTGTTTAGAATAATTAGATTGTAGAGAAATTTAAGCAATTTATATTTATAAATTCGTGAACTATTTGCTTCTGAACTGTAAGAAAAATTTTAATTAAATTTAATTTAACTGATAATCAATTTAATACGATAAAATCACGTTTTGAAAGGAGAACTTGCTAATCAGTTTTGCTCCACTTTCTTATGCTCAGCCACCTTACAAATTGCAGAATTGATTTTTCCCGTTTTTTTGTTTTTGAGCTAATTATAATTAAAAGTATAGTGATTTTTTTAAAAGTCTGATTGACATCCCTCATCATTGTGTTTGTTATAAAATTTTTGTAAAAAATGGAATGGTTTGGCATTTACATATGGGGTGTTCCCGATCCTATTAAAGATATGATGCGACCCGAATACAAAGAACCAGAAATTCAACCCGATTTAAACGAAGTTATTGCGAAAGGTACAGAAGTTGAACCATCTTTAAATTTTACATAATATTTACTTTCTTAGGATCAAAGAAAACTTTTGCCGAATTAATTTCTGAAATTGATGTTTATATTGGCCCAGCCGATGGTTATGCTTACAAGTCTTACGATAGACTTATGCGATGTCGTAGCAAGGGAATTATGAAACCTGTTGGTTAGAAATTTTTTATAAATTAATTATAATATAATTATACCGATAATACCGTATTAGCCTGAATATAACGCAACCCCGAATTTAACGCGACCCCGAAATTTTCATAAAGATATTTTGAAAAAAAATAAGAATGTCCTTGCTTATATTACAGTACTTAAACCCCGAATTTAGCGCGAGTCGATTTTTTAACGGAAAATAAATTGTCGAAAAATGTCGCGTTATATTCGGGCTAATATGGTATTATTGGTGCATTCGGAGAGCTCGCTAATAGCACGATTTTGCCGTTCGGGGAGCTCGTTTTCAACGCTTTCATGACGTAACGATTCGAGTACCGCTGACGTCATTGTTCGCGCTTTATGTGTTTGTCCTCGGTTCTGTCTCCTTGAGGATTCCACTAAGCCTGAGCCTTACCGCGTCCCAATTTCCACAGCTTTTTCTACCTCTTTAAGAGCCATTCTGCAAGGATGAAGTTTTAGGTTCGTCCAAGAAGATGTAAGTCATCGTTCATCATCTTCTCTTCCAAAAAGTATGACAACACGAGTGCCAGGCCAGGCACGTAACTAGATCATTTTTTAGGGGGAGGAGGCATCGGGAAGGCTCACCGAAAACTGGATGGGCCACAAAAATATACTTATGTCAGTAGATTTTAACATTGTATCTAGTTTTCATAGAAACGCAGACGTCATATCAAGGCTGTAGTTGACGGAGGCAAGATCGACAAGGTTTGAACCCTTTCCAAAAATTTTTAGAAGTCAGGAGAACGCCATTGATAAACCATTAAAAAATAGTTACTGCTTCTCTACCTATTTGCAGGATTAGTGTTTGCTGTATCATGATGTACTATGAAGCGACACATAGACAGAGATGCCTCCCGCTATGAGGGATCCATAGTGAGAATCTCTTCCTCTGATCTCGTCTCAAAAATAAGCAGATGTCCAGTTTTACGGCATTGAAAGAGTCTACACTGAGTTCTGTTTCTCTTACTGTTTTTTGAAAGACCACACTAAATGCAAGAAGCTACGTCCAGGGCCAGACAGATTTTCAGGGGGGTCAGGCCTTCCCTAGTTACGTGCCTGATGGCTGCCAGGTCTAAGTTTTCCTGTTTTAGTTTGTTGTTTGAGGGGTTCAAATCTACTAATAAACCTGCCATTAGTACTTCAAATTGTTTTTAAGGCCCAGAAGAAATGTATCGATATGAAGGTACTGAATCGATGAAAATGAGTTATTGGAGATGCGATCCTGAACTCGAATGTGAAGACTGGTTTAAAGCAACACCGTACAGGCCACGAATATGGAGCGATGTTACCCAGTAAAAATAACTTAATTTCATTTATGGAACCATTTATTAATATATTTTCCAGGTACTTCAACGAGGCCCTTAAAATAGATAAATTTTTCAAAATGTGAAGTTCAATTTAACCAAATTTTTGAGCGCACCTTGTATAAATTGGAATGTAATGTGATACCCGCGGATACCGGTGACCCCGGTGACATTAATGTCCCTCAGTTTCCCTCATATTCATAGGTTATGGGATGATATATTATGATATTTTTGTATTTTTTATAAAGAAATGTAACTTAGCTGTTTGTTTATTGTTCAAATTAAACTTGTGAAAGTGCATATAGTTCAAAATGTATGCCCAAATAGTCCGACAGAGGCACACATATTTGCCCTTTTTCAGTACCTCTCTCAAGTGTTTTTCTACTAGCAACATTCGATTTGAGAAAAATCACTGTAAATTATTAGTCGTTGGTGGAGGATCGGGTGGTTGTACAGTTTCAGCCAAGTTTAGCCAAGATCTAAAAGATGGAGAACTCGTAATAGTAGAACCAAACGATAAGCATTACTATCAGCCTATGTTTACTTTGATCGGTGGTGGTATTAAGAAACTCAAAGACTCGTACAAGGAAATGAGTAATGTTTTACCAAAGCGAGCAAAGTGGATTAAAGATAGTGCAGTGAAATTTTCACCAGAGGCTAATTTGGTCACTTTATCAAATGGGGATACGGTTTCATACGATTTTATGTTAGTTGCTGTAGGATTGCAACTTAATTATGAACAAGTACCCTGTTCACATTTTTAATTTGAAATTAAAGTAACCAAACGAGTTCTTTTAGATACCCGGTTTAACAGAAGCTTTGAGCCTACCCAACAGTGGCGTTTGTTCTATTTATTCACCAAAGTATGTGAATCGTACGTATGAAGTTCTACAAAAGTTTGATGGGGGTAACGCAATTTTTACGTTTCCTAACTCTCCAGTCAAGTGTCCGGGTGCTCCTCAAAAAATTTGTTACATATCCGAGCACTTTTTAAGAAAGGTAATATGGTAAAGATTTTTTTAAAAACAGTCTCATTGAATAATTTTAGGCCGGTAAAAGAAATAAAGCCAACATTATCTACAACACGTCTTTACCTGTTATTTTTGGTGTGAAAAAGTATGCCGATGCATTATGGAAAGTTGTTAAAAAACGCAATATTAAGGTTAATTTAAGAACTAATTTAATTGAAGTAAAACCAGAAAAGAAAGTTGCAATATTTCAAAATTTAGACAAACCGGAACAGAAGACAGCAGTGGAGGTTAGAGGAAGCTTAGCTTGTTTTGAGTATAAAAGATGAATTTTTAGTTCTCTATGCTTCATGTACCACCACCAATGAGTGCACCTAATGCTTTGAAAAATTCGACCGGGTTGGTGACAAAATTGGGATTTGTAGATGTAAATAAGGATACTCTACAACATGTGAAGTTTCCTAATGTGTTTGCTATAGGCGATTGTAGTTCGTCGCCTAATTCAAAAACTGCTGCATCAGTTGGTGAGTAATTGTCAGGCTGTCTATTGTTCCCAAGCCACTATGGGGATCTCGTTAAATTCGCAAAAATGCTCCAGTTCTGATGTTTATGTGCTCATGCTGGCATGGGAAGAATAAGACATCTGGTTATAAAAAAGTAACGAATTTTTTTTAGCTGCACAATCGGAAATCGTGTATAAGAACATGAAAGCTGCAATGAGTGGTCAAGACTTAACATCTACATATGACGGTTATGCATCTTGTCCTTTAGTAACTGGATATGGCAGTTGCATATTAGCAGAATTTGATTACAATTTAAACCCGTTGGAAACATTTCCTATTAGTCAAGATAAGGAAATGTGGGTGATGTATTTACTCAAGAAAGATTTTATGCCTCCACTTTATTGGCATGCCATGTTAAAAGGCTATTGGAATGGTCCTAAAACTATCAGAAATATTATGCACATGAAATTTTAATTATTATATTTATATATATTATTATATATATATATAAGTGGTTTTACATGGAATCAATAACTATTCTATTGTTATTTTGAAACTTTTAGTTTAAGGAACTTGAAGGAACCGATGCACTTTGCCAGCATGCTGATTCTAATTCAGACGAGTGTGGTTCAGTTTGTTCAGTAACAATTATCGTATTTTTGTTTTCTAAAACTGGAAATTCTGATTTGGCGAGTGTGACCGAGTGTGCACAGTAACAACCGTAGTTTTGTTTTCTACAACTGGAAATCTGTTTTCTTCAATGGTTTCTTTGTATCCTTCACATCTCGTTGAATTATTGCACGATGAAATTGTGATTATTGGGTCCGACAACACAGGACTGACTTTTTCTAATTTCATAACTTTGTTATTTGAGTCAATGAGAGAACTAATATGGCATATATTTTCTTCATTTTTAAGTTCAATGGTATCTTCGGGGCACATTTGACTCAATTCTTGATCTTGTTTCGCGTGCAAGTAATTACTTGTTGAGTTTCTATTTTTGGGAATACTTTGTTTTTCAAATGTTTACATTTCTTTAAATTACTTCAAACGATTCAAGACCAGCTAAATCATTTACAATACAACTCAACCTCCTGTTTATGGCTTTCATAGTGGTAACTGAATTTTTATCAATTTTTAATTTTTCTTGTACTGCGGATCGCAAATTAATGACATTTAATATTCGTCTTAATATTCCTGACTTTTCAATTTGTTGCATACTCCGGTGATAAAAAAAATTTTTATATGAATTTAAAAAGTACTGATTTTAGGTGTAAAAACATTTAAATAATTGATCTGTGAGGAACATCTTTGTGCTTTCTGGTGATAAAAATATTTTTGTGAAACATAAAGACTTATATTGTTAAAATTTTATGCTATTTATAAGAGGATTATACCGATTTGTATTTTAGAAATATATTATTGTTGTTAGTTTCTCATTTTTAAAACCCGTCTGAAGATTTTCTTCAAAACGAGACCCCAAATTTTGCTCACCCTGTTACCTATATTCAATACATAGAAGCTAGTGTACTTCAAAATGATTAAATTTTTTTGTCAATTTCATAGTTCGTTTAATAATATAAAATGTCAATTAGATAAGATTAGAAATTTACACTTTAGCTCCAGGATTTAAGATAAGATTAAGTCGAGTAATTTGTAATTAAAAAGTTATTTACTTCTCGGGTAGCAGTATTAGAATTAACACTAATCAAAAAATGATTTGTGTAAGTAAGCCACCGGATGAAAATGCAACCAAGTCTAAGCGAATCGATAAGGAATTAACGCTAGAAGGCGCCAAATTGAAGCAAATTATTCAACTACTTTTATTGGGTACAGGTGAATCGGGAAAGACCACAATAATTAAACAAATGAAAATAATTCACATTAATGGTTTTTCCGAAAAGTGCGTATATTTCAATTATTACTTGTGTAAATTAAATTTAAACTTTTCTAGTGAAAAGATGGAAAAAGTTGCTAATATTCGCCAAAATATACACGAGTCAATTTTTACTCTTGCGAGTAACATGAGTAAAATTTCTCCACCGGTTTGTTTAAAAACTGAATCAAATCAAAGTGCGGTGGAATTTATTCTAAAACTTGGATCGAACGAACCACCGGAATATTCAGATGTAATTGTACTGATTCATATGGGTTTTTACTAACTATTAATTTAATTTTAGGAATATTTTGAACACGTAAAGAGCCTGTGGGCCGATGATGGAATAAAGGAAACTTTTAAGCGCTCAAACGAATTTCAACTAATCGACAGTGCTCAACAGTAAGTTTTTAACTGTGTTAGCCTCACTGGCGTATATTAACATCCATTTTAGTTTCCTAGATCGAATAGATGACATTAAACAACCAAATTACATTCCAACAGTTCAAGATATGTTATTCTGTCGTATTATGACCGTTGCTATTTCAAAAATTGAATTTAAAATTCCCTACCAAGGAAATAATGTTGAATTTTGGATGTACGACGTTGGTGGTCAGCGAGGCGAAAGAAAAAAATGGATATCTGTACGTAAAATTCTAAAAAGAACCTCTTTCTATCCGATTATTGCAAATTAATTTTAGGTGTTTGAGGGAATTCACGCAATTCTATTTTTAATCGCTGCTAGTGATTTTGATCAAACTCTTCGAGAAGATGAAACTAAGAACAGGCTAGAAGAGGCTTTTCAAGTATTTAGCGATATATTTTGGAGCAGGTAAACTTAAAAAAACAGTTTTTACGTCCACTTACAATTTTATACACCTTCTAGGTTCGTCAGAAAAGCCGGTAAAATTGTATTTCTAAACAAACAAGATGTACTTAAATATAAAATTGAAAATGGGCGTAAGGTAGAAAAATATTTTCCAGAGTTTCAAACCTATCAGGTTAAAGACAAACATGTAGACCGTACCAATCAGTATGATAAAGCAAAATACTTTATAAAAGACCAAATTGAAGTGAGTTGTTTTATAGCCAATGATAACTTGTTAAAATGAAACTTTCAGCACATTTCGCAAAATAAACCCGATCCAGAAATCGTCGATATTATGCCTGGCACTAAAATTAAAATGAATGTAAATCCCCAACAAGTCTATATACACTTTACTATTGCGACGGATACAAAAAATGTAAAACTGGTGTTTGAAAGTGTTAAAGATATTATTGTGATGAATAATTTGGGATCGGCAGGACTGAATTGATGTTCAAAGATTTCACTTATTTATAAACGGATTTATCATATTTCTTCTAGTTTAGATAAACATTTTATTTATGAGTACAATAAAAATTATTTCAAAAGTGACCATTTCAATTGCTCTTTGGCAGATTGCAAAACCTGCAATAGTAAAAGAATAATATTAATTGTAAAAAGTCGACAGAAAACTCACCTGAGCCACAGTCTGTTCTCCAAGTGGAATGTCATCCGTTCTAAGAGCAACGCGTGATACTACAGAGCCCGAATCGGCATCAATAATTATTCTAAAAATACATAAATGTACGAGAATAAGTGTATTTTCAGTTACAAACGATTTCTTACCCTCCATCACATATTTCATCTAATGCTAACATAACGATGTCTAAAGAATCCAAAACTGCTCGTTTCTCAACATTTTTTCTCAAAATTTGACTAACAGAATCATAAAGACAATTTAAAACGCTCATCAGGATAAGCTGCAAATAAAGTAATAACTATCAACGCGGACAATTTTAAATGCAAGTCGACTAACTTCATTTTCGTGTGAACTACCCATAACGTAAAAGAATAAATCAACGTTACTTCTGTAAACACAAGTTAGCCCATCCAACATGATAATTTCGGCATTCGCTCTATGTGTTTTACTAAATAAGTTTTTCTCGAACGTTCTTTGTTCTTTTGCTGTTGGAAATACGTTTTTATCGTAGTATTTTGCCAATATTCTGTTTCCATCGTTGTCTAAAATGGCAATTCCTTTAACGATGTACAGATTTGGTTGCTTCAAAAAAAGTTAAGTTAATAAGCGAAATATTAAAGAATAGTTTTTAATTTACCAATAATGAACCTTCCATTGTATTACTTTAATTAATTATAGCCGTATATAATTATCTAAATACGTGGATGTGGATACGGAAACTTTGGAGGTTATGTTTTTGTGTTATTTGACATGACAGTTGTAGACGTGTGTCAGCTGTCAGTTCAATTTTTTTCGAAATTTAATTTATATTGTTTTATGGGGATTAACTTTGTTTTTAATGTTAATAAGATAATAATTAAAGTAAATTACAAACGTAAATTAATAAAATCGTTAATTTAAAAATTAAATTTAGTAACTTCTAGGGATTTTAGTAATTGCAAATTTTTTAAATTGAGAATTCTGATGAAGATGGCTGCCCTGTAATGTGGAAGTTTTTTCTTTTCCGTGTTGTATCTTGTTGAAATTATTTTGCTAGGTGAGTTATCTTATTTTATTTTAATCATCCACCCTTAATTTGTCTTTAAATTGTAATAATATTTGTAAAAAACTGTATTGAGAATGAATTATAAGAGTAATTGTTGTATATTCGGCAATTCATGAACAAGTAACGCCGACATAGATGCTAAGAACATGCTCTATTTCGTACATTTTTCAGGAACAATAAATTAAAAAATGCCGGAATTAACAGAAATTGACAAGCCTGTAGTGGCCGAAACAAAGTCGGATCATAGTCCTTCTTCAACAGAAAGTGATACCGACGAAGAAATTCCTGAATTGGAAGATGCAGGAAGTGCAGCTACCGGAGCTGCTGCCTTTCCAGGTTCTGCTACAGCACCTACTGGCTTACCAATTGATATGGTTTCCAAAGCAAAACAATCTAGAGGAGAAAAGAAAGCGAGAAAAATTATGTCTAAATTAGGTTTGAAACCGGTACGTACAAACTTGTTGTTTTGCTATGCATTTTGCCTAAAACAAACTTTTTAAATGATGATACGCTAAGGTTTCGCTATTAAAATTGTCTTATTTCATGTGATGATATACTTGGCTGACTGATTTATTTAATTTCGAGTCATTTTCTTTTAATCGAGGTGTAGTTATATTTAACATGCTGTATGATTTTTCTTTTATAGGTCCAAGGTGTCAATAGGGTAACAATTCGTAAATCGAAAAATATACTTTTTGTAATAAATAAACCCGACGTATACAAAAATCCAGTTAGTGACACATACATTGTGTTTGGAGAAGCAAAAATTGAAGATTTGTCGCAGCAAGCCCAAGTTGCTGCTGCCGAGAAATTCAAAGAAGTTAACCCAGCCGGTGACGGTGCTGCAGGTAATTCGACTACGTCAGTAGCACCAATTGCCGAAGAATCTGAAGATGAAGAAGTGGATGATACCGGTGTGGATGAGAAAGATATAGATCTTGTTATGTCTCAAGCTAATGTGGGGCGTAGTAAGGCAATTAAAGCATTAAAGCACAACGATAATGATATAGTTAATGCCATAATGGAGTTAACTATGTGATTGATTCGTGCCACCGCTTTAGCATTTTAATTTATGATTACCTTCTTTCAATTGTCTTAATATTCATAAGTAGGAGTTGTATCCTATGTAAATAAAAATATCAGTATGGCGAATATTTGAAATTGATTAAAGTAATTAGGACTGTCAGAACTTAAAATAGTGTAATAATTATTAATAAACATTGTGCGTTTAAAGAGAACTAAGTACTCCAACCACTGTGTTTTTTATCCTTGCAGACAATTTTAGTTTACTTGGTGGGAGACTGAATTTTCTAAAAAACTGTTTTGGGCTTGAAATTGCGAAAAAACAAAAAAATCTTGATTTACCAAAATGTTTTAAACATGCCATGATTGTAAAGTCCATCTATAAATCCTTTATAATTAAAGGTGATTAACATACATTTGCAATTTTAATTACGTTTTGTGTTTTACTAACATTTCTTCTACAGTTTATTCATTTCTTTCAAGTCGTATGACTATTTGGTGATTTACTGATCAACAAACGTTTGAAACAGAACCTTGCAATTTTTAACTACTCGATAGAACACGCGATCCTTCGCCCACCTTTTATTATAGCCATGATGCGATGGTGCCAATTTGAAATATATATTAAATTTGTATCAAAAATTGTAATTATTTTGTTTTTGTCTAACAAAATTCCTCCTATTAAAAATATGTAGATGTTGTAGGTGCAATTAATAGACATAGACGCTTGAAGTCTGATCTGGATCATTTAGGAAAGGGGAGCTAATTCTCTGCACGTAATCGGGTTCGTTGTACTTCCTCAAAGTGGTCAGTGGCAAAGCACATGTTCAACATGTTAGTCTTCTAGGTTGCATCCACAGCATATAGCATTCTACCAAATCTAGTATATGGCGATGTTTGTGTAATCAACAGTGTTAGTGGCAGCTTGCGTTTCTTGTTCATCGTTCAGTTTGTAATTGATGGTATCTATTATTGCTAAGGAGGATATTAACAGTAGTCACGGCTGTCTTGATAATTGGCTCCGGGCTACAGGGAAGGCTGTTTGAGCCTTTCTTGGTCCGTTACCCTCATTTCCTTGATGTCCTTTGACCTAACAGGGTATAAGAACATTGTTTTGGATATATTTCCCCAGTGGTAGGCTACTGTCGAGGGCAAGTTCAGGTGAATGTACACCTGCTCCAGGTCTCTTTTGATTTTTAGATCCATTGGTAGAAGACACCTTAAGTAGTGTACATACTCAATTTTATTCTTAAAGTTTTTGTATTAAGGAAGCTACGATTTTTTTAAGTTTTGGGGTAATATTGCTAGAACGTCCTGTATCGGATTAAACGAATTTTTTGGTAGCATCTGAAATAGGACACCCTTAGTAGTGTACATAATTTTATTCTTAAAGTTTTTCTATTAAGGAAGCTATGATTTTTTTAGGTAGGCGGGGCGGGGGTGCACCCCGTTGTTATTTAAACAATTTAAGGTGCTTACTGTAATAGTTAATTGTGTACAGATTTAAAGAACTGCGTAAGAAGTCAATTTTGTCTCTTTAACACTAATTTTCAAGATGTAAAATATGTGTAAATGTTTATAACTTCAATTTTGCACCCCCGGGGGGGATGTTGACAAATTTAGCAATGTGGTGTAGTAGAGTGGTGAATGTCTAATATGTATACCAAATTTCAAGGGGACAGTCCTATTAATAAAGGAGATATTAATTTTTTTAATTTTCGTGTAGTTATTGCCGGTTAGTTATTGCTAAAGGTACTCGCCTCTAGAAGCACTCCTTGAAGATTTTATAGTACCCGCAAATTCCATATATCTGACAAACAGTCCCAACAGTCGTAGGCTGCTCACTAAATTAAGGAAAATTCCTTTCAAAGTCTTGCTTAGTTTTTTTCCTAGTGAAAAGAACCAGCTCAGTTTTGCTCTGATATGCCGTCAAGGAGTGTTCGATACACCATTTTTCTGTTATTTTAAGAGCTTCTCTTATTAGTTTTCTCAAATTTACCTGATTGCAGAATCGTAATATTGTCTGCATAGCCTATGGTATAGAAATTATGATCGTTGAGGCGTCTGATCAGACTGTGTGGAAAGAGTACCCCTCTCTGAAGACAGTCGTTTGTGGTTGTCCTCAACACTTACTTGAACAGCTCTTCATTCCAGTATTCTCTCTATGAACCTGACAATGGTTGGTGGCGTGTCATATGTTTGGAGATGGTCCTTTATGCTTTCATAAGTGGTGGGCTCTCTGATCTCCAGAGATCTTTCGATGCGTTCTACTTCGTTGTGGAGAGATGTTTCGGTCGATCTTCTAGAGATTTACGCATGTTGATTTGGGTGTAGTGGTACTGTGTCACGAATGTTTCTGTAGATCAATCTTTTCAACGTTTTCAATAGGAAAGATATGAGACTGATTGATCTGAATGATTTAGCCAGCGAGTAAGCGCTTTTTTCGGGTTTTGGTAATATGAATATAACTTTTACTTTTCTCCATTACCTTAGGAATGTAGCAGTGCGCAATACAAAATGCTGTAAATATTCTCACTAGGCGACTTTGAGAGGTTCCAGATCCCACTACTATAGTAGGGCTGGAAAGATTCCGTCAAGCCCAGGGGATTTCAACGGCTGAAAAGATTTGATTGCTCATTTGACCATTTTGCCCATTTGCTATGGTCCAGTTACTTTCGGATGGTGGTTGATATGTGTCATCATTCCACTTAAAGTTTTTTAAGATTTTACACCCTGGAAAGTGCATCTGAAAAAGCACTTTGATTGTTTCTGAAAGGTCGCTCGTATATGAACCGTTCTCTCGTCCTCGTTTTCGTATGGATCTGGAAATGATCTTTTTCAACCTTGCTGGAGAGGCAGTATAGACGCTAGCTTGTAGTATCAGCGCAATTAAAGGGAAGTGAGATACACAGAGACGCGAGCTGTGGAGCTCGCGCAGAGTTCTTATAGTTCGAACAAAAGACGAGAGTTTGAGACATTTTTGATAGTCAAGCCCTCACAGAAGTCGCACAAAGCTCATTGGAGCACTACTAGTAGCTTGTAGGTAATTAAAATCTATCAAGAAAACAAATTGAGCGTAGTTTATTTTTTAAAACTGTTTATTGCAGATTTTATAAGTCTAGAATAATTATGTTTCATATTATATTGTATCAATTTAGTACATTTTAAGTAAAAATGAGGTATAAAGACTTTATTACCATACAAGAATGATCTTATCTTTTATTCTTTTTGCCATTAATTGGGCAAGCCTCATCATATTGTTGACACCATAACGGTTCTATTGCTTCAGCCGCTATTCCTCTATTTTTCAACCTCTCCCTATGAATTAACATTCTAGGTTCGGCATCGCGCCACCCATTACTAGGCTCGGCCCAAAGCCGCTCAGCTAGAGCTGCTGCTCTTGGCCACAAACGATTATCCACACTAGTATCATCGACTTGTTCCGTCCATAACGCCGCTTCTCCTCCAAGAAACTGATTTTTACGATTTCCTAAACAAACGATTTTTAGTAATTTGAGTAGTTTGATAGTTATAAAATCATACTGACCTCCAATTTTTGCGGGACTATTGTCGTAAACTTTTTGCCAACCAATATATGGCGAACACCAATTGTTACCCCCTTGTACCCATCCAGCATAACCACAGTCCAAATACAAGGCCTCATAATTGCTCAAAATCAACTTATAATCTCGATCGAGTAGGTCTTGTATCTGTTTGTCATTACCTTTAGTCCAAATTTGGATAATATACCTATCGTTGGGCAAATATTTAACGTACTCTTTTTGCGTTAAAGTGCTAGTCCACATTATAATAGGAATTTTACTCTTAAGATGTTTATCTAGACGTTCTAGAGCTCGAGTTTGAAAGTAATCCCAGAGTTTTATAAAATCTTCTTCATTTGTACCCCATCCGTTCGTTGTGTGCATCCACTCGACTATGCCCTCGTCACTCTTCCAACACTTTGTAGAAACTTCATCTCCTCCCGTATGGAAAATATCCGGATTAAACTGTTCGACCATATCCTTGTAAATTCCTACAACAAATTATTTTAAATAAAATCGAAATGGATTATGAGATGAGTGAGGAGTTACGAAATTTACCTTCTAAAGCGTCGTACAATCCAGGTTTAGTTGGGTCGAATTGTCCACACGGCGGTTCGACGCAGAACCCTTGCCACGGCTTTTTGTTAAAGCACGTAACAAAATCCGTATCTTGCCACCCTTCCCCAACGTGTGCCGGTGCGTCAAACTCGGGCAAAACTCGCACACCTCGTTCTTTTGCGTACTGCATAATACCTTCGACATCGGCTGGAGAGTAAATTTGTTTTTGTGAATATGCGCCAATTTTGGATAACTCTGGGCGTGATTTGGAAACGTAGGGAAAACTTTGAGTGTCCGTTATGTGCCAATGCAAAGTGTTTAATTTGGAAGCTGCAATGGCGTCAATTGTGCGTTTGATTGTGGCAACTGATAAATAGTTTCTCGCCGTGTCTAATAAAACTCCTCTGTAAGGGTAAACTGGCTTGTCCGTTATTTCGATTTCTGAGGGCATCTTAAGTTGATTTCTTATATCGTCGAAAATTATTAACTGATTTAAGGTTTCTAATCCGTGCCTGCCACCAAAGTATGTCGAAGCAACGATCGTAGCATTAATACGCCCGTCGACCGTTTCTTCAACTTTTAAAGAATAACTTTCGTCCGTTTGTAAAGTTAACTGATCTATCGACGGATCAATGATGTCCACGTTAACAATCAGTGATTTACCACCAGACGTAATTGTATTTTTAGACCCCAAGGAGTTGATTTGATTTTTAAAAATTGTGCCGATAGACCTGATTAAGTTTGATATTGAGTTTTCTGTACGGCTCGCCAATACGTCTATGCTATGGACGTTTACTTGTACCAATGTGCGTCCGATCGTTACTTTTCCAGTTGGTTGAGGCCACAATGCTCCATAATCTAAGCAAAGTATTTGACAAGCTGCCAAACTAAGGGCCGAATCTTTCGTTTCGGGTGTTGTGCGAGTTTTCTCGCAGTGACCAAGTATACATTTCCATTCCCAAACTGGATCGTCTGCACTGTGAAAATATTTGATTTTATTGCGAGACTTTCATAACGAAGTGGGGGTAATGGGTACAAATAATATTGACATTTGGAAACAATTGTGGGTTTTTTATTACCTGATTATTTGGCAGTGATAGCTGATGGCCAGGATTGCCAAAACGATCCATGCCATTCTGAAAGAGTTTAATATTTGAATAATTTAAGTTTTCACGGCCGCCGTCTTTAGTTTGAGTGGTTTTTGGGGTAATAGGTCGTAGTTGAGAGGTTCTTTGAGAGATTCTTGACGTTTCGTTTGCTGCTGTAGCGATCATCTTCAGAGGTGTTTTGTCACTCGCTCCTGAATCTTCGGTACTCTGAAGATGTTTGCCACAGCAGCAAACGAAACATTAGAAATCTCTCAAAGAACCTCTCGACCACGGCACATTAGTTCAGAAACCACTCACACTAAAGTTTAATATTTCTTATCAAAATTTGAAAGATATATAGATAAATCATAATATTAAGGAAATCTATAGGCTATAGGCATATGGCTTATATACGCCATCGATGTTCATTGAGAAAAATGAAAACGGAGCTCATATTGAAAATTTGTATTGTTCTATGCTTGAGCTTGATGCTCTGCATGAATGTTCTTTTTGACGTGCATTAGCTCCTTCAGATATGTCCTTGGGAACTAAAAGGTCGGTAACGAAACGTGATTTCAGCCAGATAGGGCTATCGCTCAAACGCCCAAGATTGAGGGCCACAAGAGCTTCTTTGGGCAACTGTTTGGCAAGTTAACCACTATTAAACCGCTAGAATCTCAAAAATTAACTAATATCACCTAATATTACGAAACAGACCAATGGAAAATGGAGCTCACTTGAATATAGTATTATCATCTTCCGTACCTAATAGTCAAACAAATCTGCAGAACTATTTAAGTTAGTTATCATTCATTGATGTCTGATGTGTACTATCATTGAAATTGGTTCATTAGTTTAAAACAAAGTTATATTGCCTCCGCAAACTTTAGTCGGAATTTTAGTCCATCCCGTATTGACTAATAATTGAAGAACGTGTTGGTAAAAATGGGGAAAGTATTAGTCCAGTCAAATTAGACAAACATAATATGGCATTTGATGCAACAAATTCAATTGTTTTAAAAATTTGTACAGTTGTTAAAACCTTAAAACCTGCAATATAACATATTACTGAAAGTTCTGGATGTTGTGTGTGGGCGAACGGGAGGAGAGGGAGTCGTTAAAAGGTGACTTTTCCGCGTTTTTTGCCAATAACTCATTGCATATACGTCGTACGTTGATGAAGATTATTATAAAAGTTATAGAAAACATTATTAGCTACAAGATTGGTTATATACATTTTTCCATACGTTTAACCCTTTTCGAGATATAGCGCGGAGAAGGGATAGAATAAAGAGGTAATTAAAGATTTCTAAAAACAAAAGTCATTTAAGTTTCGTCTTCACCTACTGAGAAGGAATTTAAGAAAAATTTGTTCGAAATTGTAATATTTGTGCGCAAGCTATTGAGCTATTCCACCTCATGTAGTGCCGGATTATCCAAGATTGGATAACTTTAGTGACTGATTCCACAGTTTGTTTAAAGTCATCCCGTAAACGAATTCACTGTAACCTCTTCTTCGCTCTATATCTCGAAAAGGATTAAAGTTATGGAAAAAATGAATATAATTAATCTTGTAGCTAATAATGTTTCCTATAAGTTTCATAAAAACCTTTATCATCGTAAGATTTACAGGAGACGAGTTATTTGCAAAAAACGACGAAAAGTCACTTTTCAATATCTCTACCTCCCCCGCTCTCCCCCCATCATCCAAGGCTTTTAGTGTGTTATGCTGCAGGTTCTACAGGTTCTAATAAACAACTATAACAATTTTCAAATTTTTTGGATTTTTTTTCTTCAGTTTGTCTTATTCTATTGGGTAATGAATGCCATAGACGAAATATATCAGACTCCAAAAGTGAATAGGACCAATTGAGACAAAATTTAGTTTCAAACTCCCTGTGGTACAGAGCAAGGGATACTAGATGGTGATATTGAATACTGGCATCGACAAACGCTACACCCTACAAAACTTACGACGACCCCATTCAATATGGGCATCAAAAATACGCAGTTTTATACAAAATTTTTATTATTTACTTACTGATTAAAATTGATAAAAACTGATCACAATGGAGTTAGCCACTTCACTTAGCTATGAGCCTCTGAGCCAAAAATAACTTTAAATGTTTTTGGGTTAGAGTTATGCCAAAAAGCAATTCTCTCTCGTATAGCAACGATCTAGTCGGTAATTAAAGAATTTGAACTAAATCGTTAGTATAACAAAAACAAATAATTAATATTTCTATTCTACCCATGCAGCAAAGAGAAAGTTTAAAATTGACCTTTTTAATGAACGCAATTTGTTTATAAAATGTTTTAACAAAAACAACAATTGAGAATAATAAAAAGAATACAAACCTAATAATAATTATTGTAAAACTACACACTTAACCAATTTAAATAAAATGAATTTTAGTAATTGATAAAAAGTCAAGGACTATTTAAGGATACTAACTAGTGACCACAACCGACTAACATTTTTATATTTTTTTAAAAATTTTCCCACCACACTATTATGAACCTGTTTCAAATTTAAGATATTTACATTTACCTTTTATCTATTTGTTGTTATTTTCTCAAATTACAAGTGGTGTATTTTTGACAAAGTCACCTGCCTTCCCAAGCCTTCACTGTTGTTGGATACAATAAACGTTCAATTACAAATAAGTTAACTGTTGACTGCAAGTATCGTTTAACAATAAACAACAATGTTGTTATCTACAATGTTGGTGATTAATCAAATTTTTTTCAACTTACGTCGTGTGGGTTAAATGTGACTAGTTTAAGTTGATGTGATCTATCAAGATCAAGTACCTCATAAAGTATTCTAAATTTTTTTGAAACGAAAATAATCGATTGATAAGTGAGAGGCGTAGGTCAGGATTGGTTTTATACTTTAAAACTTTGGCGCATCTTAAAGAATTGAAAAAATTCCCAACTTCCAACTTCTACTGTAGATGCATACATCGTCTTTCGAGATTAATGATCTAAAGATCCACCTATGCCCCATCCTGTACCTATTATTAAATATACTGAGGTATGGGAGAGACTGATAGGGTTAATCACTTCCTAGAAAAGCCGTAAGCCACTGCGAATCCATCCACACCAGAAGGTAATTCGCCTTCTCGCGGTATCAACGTCAGAATGAGTATGCTGAGCTGGGAGACGCTACTCCCAGCTGGAACCATGTTCACTTGCTCACTCTACAGAGATTGGTAACGATTTGGGGTCGAGCAAGCTCTAACTCTACCGTCAGTCGACCACAAAATCGCTTCTGGGTCACCTGTTACGACCTGAAACAGAACAGGTTTTTCATGATGGAACGCCCGGGAGAGACGGCCCTCTCGCTTCTAGCCATCACCTAGACACACCGACAGCGGAGTCTGAGCCTGTAACAGTGATGAGATAGATTGGGAAAAGTCTAAACAGATGCTGGTGCTTAACCATTGAAAACATGGCTACTGTTGAACCAGAACTCGCGTAGAAGTACCAGAAGTACTAGTACCTAATAGAGTAGATTCTTAAGGTTGTTCCACAAGAAACAGTTGCAAGGTGTTAAATCTGGAGATTTGGCTGCCCAATCTATAGTGCCACTTTTAGAAATCCCTTATCCTATGATATTTACTATGGAAACGAAAGTTTCTATATTCACTTGTTCACCATTGGTAGTTTACACGTTTACTAAAAAAAGTCAAAAAGTCAATTATTTATTTACGAATCTACTATACCTCTGGTGAATTTTAAATGGGACCACCCGGGACCACACCGGGTATTATAGCAGCAAGAAGTGGTTGCACTTTTTCGAAAAACAAGTTATAGAATACACAAGTTGGAGATGTCAATAAAAATTGGCAATTTAACTGGTTTATTTAAAAAAAACTTATAAAATCTCAGGTTCAAGTAACTTTAAATCGAAAACTCCCAAAATGTACCTTTTATTTTAATGAGCGACCAAAACAAGCACGAATCGTTTGCAATTTTAATCATTTTCACCTCTTTTCAATGATAATATGAGTCTGAGGTAGTCAAACTACGAACATTTCCAATCCTTCTCGAAACAACTTTATTTTGATTGCTCTATAAAATATGCACCTACCACTATTAATACTTTCTAAGTTTCATGTGAATAATTTTTATAGTTGTACTGTCGTAGTATGAACTTGAACAACTTCTGGCTCGCTCTCCTGACTTCTACCGTTATTGCTCTCATTGTTCTCACTTTGATCCCTCATTAAATTAACAGAAGTCTCTAAGTTGGTTTCGTTTGTCAAATCAACCACTTCTTTTTTAGGCGTCCTGGTAGTTGTCAAAATTTCGGAAATTTCGATGGGCGCGTTAGTTGTATTTTGTGTTATACTTGTAACGTCTCTTTTTCTTCTTTTCTTAGCCTCCCGTTTATCCTTGCAACAAACGAAACAGCCGATAACTTGAAGGATTATTAAAACGACACAAACGCCGATAATAACGTAAATTTGTTCCCAAAAATTAGCTTCGGCAATTTCGTCTTCGTTATCGTTATTATTAGATTTTTCCATTTTTTTCTATTGATTTTCCGTCATCAATTCTTATTTGATGAATTAGATCACCATTTAATTAATATTATGTTTGTTTTATAGAGTTAATTGGACAATAAACTAGAATTAAGAGGGTCTAATAATAGTTTTGTAAATGAAACAATGCTTACCTGAAGATATTTACTACATAAAAATTTATTAGACTAAAATAACCGGAATTTGGTATCTACTCTTATCTAATCTAAAGATAAAATTTTGTTTGGTTTACACAAAATTACAATTTTCGGTATTTTGGTGCCAGAAACACGTTTTTTCATTAGGTTAAAGAAAGGAATTTTTTAAGGTGCGAATATAATAGAAATTCTTCTACAAATAATGGCAATATGATTGGCTAATTTGTTAAGCTATGGAGTCCTGTTACTTTTTAAAGTCTACCTTGGCAGTTCCCTTTGCAGAACCATGTTCTTCCACTTTCCCGGTCTGCCTCCGTAGAAGTAGCAGAGTGAAAGAGTAAAATCGATCTATTTTCAGAGCTCTTTCTACCTGCCTATTTCCCCCTTTCTTGTTCTCTCGACTCTAGCCACGTCTTTACGAACGCTCTTTGAAATTTCCTTTTTCTATTCCCATGGAAACTTCTAAAGATAAAGTTGATGTAATTTTTGACTTTTTTCTTTTTCTGAAAATGTTCCAAATATTTTTTTATTATCCGTGGCTCATCATCTCTACGGGACCAGTAGCCAATACATTACCCTAAGCCACGACCTGGGTCTTCTGAGCGACCTTCCCCATTTATTCTGGCTTGGGAATAGACAACGATAATTTATGAGCAACCCAAGCACCCATTCGCTGCCAAAAACGGAATTTATGTACTTACATAAATCACTTCTAAAGCAAGAGATCATTCGATGTATGGGAATCGACCGATTTGAAACAGTAGACTACCGTTCGTAGATCAGACCTTGTCGTTAAAATATCGCACTTATGATATGTGGCTCATGCTATACAACACTAACTAACACACAAAGAAGGCGATCGTTTCCGAAACTCGGCCCAGAGGTGCATCTAAGGCGTACCAAATGCTCTCTAATAGTAATAGATAACTACAGACACCAACACATATCTGCGACTGTCCAGCTCTTGCATCAGCAAGAAAATTTGTTTTGGGGAACTTTTGTTTGACATAGTCAGTATTAGCGCCAGCTCTCCGGTCAGACTCCTACAAGTACGATTGCTTGAACGCCGAGTCTAGACATTGGGTGCGTTTAGCGGACAAAGCTGCTTAAAGTTATCTGTCAACTATGTTGACATTTAGCTGTTTACTAGAATCCGCTAAACCGTACTTTGAGCAGCAGCAGAGTCGGCCCAAGTATGTTCGGCGCCCTCGGGCAAGCTTATTTGTTAAATGTCCATGTCAATTCAAGTGCAGTGGATGTAAACAAATATATGCCAGGCTGTACGTGATATGGACTGGAACAAAGTGATCGTAAAACTTGGAGCCCTCGGGCGACGCTTAAACTCGCCCCCTCCCCGTTGGACCGGACCTGGGCCAGAGTGCTGTTGTGCTGACTCTCACTGGCTTTGTAAAGATATGGAAAGATCCTTACATGCGACCCTAAAATGTGGACGATTTACGCTACTGGAAGCTTTTTAAATAACCTGTTACAAACAGGAGATTGTTAAAGATTTCTTGAACGTTTCCATGTGGGAAGGTTGTACATTTAGGTCAAGATCGGCGGTAACAGAAAACAAGGCGGTTGCTGAACCCATTTATCGAGAAAAAATGATCTTATAAGTCTATCAGTGGAAAAATAATAAGAATAGTTAAAGACATGTTTTACGTTGCGATCTTGGATTCAGGACCCACCTACCTTCCCCCCTGCACCCAGCTTTAGTTATATCAGGGGTATAAGAGGGCCCTTGCGAAATCAACCTCATCAGAAGTCTTTAGACGTCTGCCCGCAGTACCAGTTTTATCCCGACTGGTCACAGGTTCGGGGGTGGCTAATCCCCTACCATCAGCATCTACTTGATCGCCTCCGGATCATCCGTTGCCACCTATTACAGACCAGTTACCATAATGGCGGGCGCTCGGTGTCCCTCTATCGCACGCCAACAGCGGGGTCAAGCTACCAAGATGGCGCACTCGTCAACACCTTGCCACCCACCAACAGCGGGGCTGTGTCTGCAACAGAGATTAGGTAGATAGCGGAGAGCCTAGACACGTACTGGTGGTGCCCACGTGCCCAAACATTTAGAGCATGCCTACTACGGAAGTACGAGAACTTCCTACCAGAACTCACGTCTTCCCGTTACTATTTAAAGTACAATTGCAGATAGACTAGACCACAGCTTCTCTGATGCAGAGACTGCAGCAGCCAATTGATCCTAGGATCGCGCATGACTCCGCCAAGCGCTCCACTGTACCGGTATAGCGGGTATAGTTAAATTGACTATATACGGCTTACGTGTCGACACTCTACCTCCAGTTTTATTCGTCAGGACTTTTCCCCTTACCCGCACCCAATCAAGTGCGAGACAGGGCTAAACATCTTCCGTTTTATGGGCTGGACCCTGGAGGTACCAAACCAGACAGAGATCGGGCTGGTCTGATACTTCCTTTAAAACGTCGGATGCTTCTCATTATTCCGTGTTAAGCGCCGACGCATTAAGCCGGAAGTAGAGGTGTTCCAACGCATACGTTTCATGATCTGTTTCATTACACCCGCTGTTTCGGTACGTTGGTCTCTTGGCGGAACCATACGTGATCTTCGGATCAATTGGCTGCTGTAGTCTCTACACCAGAGGAGCTATGGACTAGTCTATCTTTAGTGACGGGAAGACGAGAAGTCTGGTCGGTAGTAGTCATGCTCTAAATGATTAGGCACGTAGGCACCACCAGCACATAATATCTAGGCTTTCTACAATCTACCTAATCCCTGTTGCAGGCGCAGACCCCGCTGTTGGTGTGTGTTTGGATAAAGGTTAGAGGCAAGCGGGCCCTCTCTCCTAGCGCATCATCATGGAAAACCTAGTCTATTTCAGGTAACGTAACGAATGATCCGAAAGCGATTATCTGGTTGCTGGCGGAAATGTGAGGGGTTTCCTGATCCCGAACCGTTACCAATCACGGTATAGAGTGTGAGTTCGAGCATGGTTTCGCTCTCTGCATAATCCGGGCTCCGGCGGGAGGGGGCTTAAACATTCTACTCTGACATTGCTATTGCGGGTAGAAGCTTGCCTTCTAGTGAGGTTGGATTCACAGTGGCTTACGACTTAACTAGGGAGTGATCACTGATCACCCCTATCAGCCCCTTCTTTTAACTTTGGTATACTGAAAAGTGGGTACAAAGGGGAAGCAGGCGGGTTTTAGGATCCTACCAACGACAATGTTAAAGACAAAGACGTATATAGCGGGCTCTGATAGCTCCATATTTATATGACCAATCGTATGGCTCAAAATACAGCCACAATTAATTAAGAAAGTGGTGTTATTTGTTATTTTCTCTCAAAACCGTATTCTGTAGACAAAGTATGCAAAACTCAAATGCATTAGGTAAAAAGCAGCCTGCGTTTATATGGGGTGTGGGAGTGTAATGCGGGTTGCTGTTTAAGTCTAGTTAGGCGTATTCCTATAGATTGCCCAAAAATGGTTGCTCCTAGTGTACATCAGAAGATTACCGATAAACCAATAAAAGCTTCTTTTTACATCCATCCCTAACAGAGCAGAGTAGAATTTAATACTACCACCCTTCTCTTCAGTACCCTTCAGATTCAGATTCAGGCGTTCATTTAACATTTTGGAGCGTAAAACTAGCCCTTGAGGTTTATGTAGACTTTTTACCCTCTATGGTCGATCTTCTCCTAAGGTCTCCATTAAGGCATCGAATTGCAGCTGTAGCGCAGCTATAGCCACACTTACATAACTAAAAAATTATTTTTGTATATGACTCATTAAGTTTTTATTATAGTTTAAAAAGCGAATACGCACAAAAATTGTCATCCTCAATTAACACTTTAATTTGGTAAATTAAGATCAACAGTAGCATTAACAACATCGTTCAGGTTTATTTAACTCCAACATTTACATTATTTCTAAATTTTTTTATAAATTAAACAGTTTAAATGAATTTATTTTGTTGTATTTTGGTTCTTCAGTTTTTTGTTGGATGTGTCTTTACACAATTGGTAAGTAGAGATTTAAATTTTAACCCGAAATTTTGCAACTTTGTGAGTTTCCTTCAGAAAATCAGCTCGACGCCTTTATTTTATTTTGTTTTGATTGTATTAAACAATTGGACTCAGCCCAAAAAACTTATCAGAAAATTATAAGACCAGTAGCCAGCAAGAAGTATTTTGTCTACTGTTCTTCTTTAATAAGTAGGCCCATATAGCCGCATATTCCCCACACAAATTCTGTTAATTCTACTTTTTTTAATTTAGTGCAATTTTGCCTTTTGATTACATTATCCTTTTCATTAACGTTAATGAGTAATTAATTAATTTTAACGAAACATAAAATTACTAATTAACTTTCCTGGAACACATTTTTAAGTTCGCCCACTTTTCAAGCCCCCATTTATGGCGTGTTTGAAGGTCAGAAAATCAAAAGCACCCAAAATTGATTTTTTTGTTCCTTGTACACATGCACCATGCACATCTTCCCTTAATGATAATTTTCAGAATATTTTTTATTTCAGGACACATACCGAGCCGCAGTTATAGAATATGCTCCCAGACGTTCGGGCTATAGTCCAATAGATTATTTAATCGCTCATAAGAGAGATTACGAAAAATATATATCACAAGCTGCACAAGCGGTACGTTTGGAAACCATTTTCGAACATTAATCGGCGAACTCAATTTTTAGGGAGCCGAAATAATTGTGTTTCCCGAACTGGGCTTAACTGGATGGGGTATCGACAAAAATTCACTCGAACAACTCAGTTCCGAAGTTCCAGATCCGAATAGTAAAGTATCGCCATGTAGTAGAAACCAGTTTGGAAATTACAGTAAGGTAAGTTGAACTATAACAGTCAAAAGGGCAAAAACAGTTACTGGGGACACTATTTACCTCTTCTCTAAAGGAAATGTTTTCAATCTTGAAGTTCGACGTTTTAATTCAATTCGACTCCATTTTAGTTTTTTACCGACTTATCGTGTGCTGCTCAAGGAAGTCAGATCTATACCGTTGTAAATTTAATCGAGCAAGAAGAAGATAATTATAATAAGAGGAAGGTGTTTTATAATACCAACGTTGTCTTCGATCGAAAGGGTGTAGTCATTGCAAGGTATGTATGACGACTAACATTTCTCTAACAGGCCTATTCTTGGTTCTCCTGAAAAGATTGCAATTACTAATTTCGTAAGCTGCCATGAGTCATGACACAGGACTCATAACATTTCGTCATGACTCTTGTGAGCCTATAGGTTTTAAATACTACAGCTCGACTACGTGACTTCCCATGATACTACCTCGGTTACCGAACCTGCAGAGCAAGAGAGCAAGGCACTCATGTGGCGTGATCACGTGAAACCTTATCTGCTATTAGGAGAACCTTACATGCCTCAAATGAAGTGTTACACCAACAGAAAAATTGTCTGAATAAATTTCAATTTCAAGGAACTCGACATACAACGCGTCTCGCCTCTCAGTCTTGCAATACTGCTTTGTAGTTGTTTTGAACGTGATGATCTCATAATCACTTCATAGTTTCGGTAACTAGAGTATAGTAGAGCTTCGAGTTTTAACCGTAATAATAGACCCTTCAAACTGCTGCAGTGCTGTAGCAGTACAACAGTTGCATCATTCATCATAGCGAAGACGCCACTGCTATTAGAGGTATTTCAAATAAAGAAGAGCCCTCAACCATCCACGTAATCGGTGTACTGAGCTCGGTAACAGTCTCGGTATACCTGTGGTGTAGTAACACCTACCGTGACCGAATTCTATGCTCAGATAATTCTAATTGCAATATCTACTTCCACTACACCGGTTTAGAATTTCTGCACTAACTTTCTCGAATGTGTAGATACCGTAAAATTAACCTCTACGATGAAGCCGTTTACGAACCAGGACCCAACACCAAATCCATCTTCATAGCAGATTTCGGCGTAAAATTCGGAATTTTGACAAGCTCCGATATTTTATTCAAAAGTCCAGCTTTGGATATTTTAGACGATGAAGAAGTAACCGACGTGATTCTACCATCTGCGTGGTTTTCAGAATTGCCATTTTACGGGGGTACGTTCTACAAGTTTACTTGACGTTTTTGTTATTAAATGTGCATTTTAAGGCTTAAGCATTCTGCACGGCTACGCAAAATCTAATGGGGTCAATTTGTTGGCGTCTGGGTTAAACGAACCCGGAATTGGAAGTGGGGGCAGCGGAATTTTTTTGTTCGATGGAAGAGTGGTCGAAACTTATATATCTGGATCAAAAACATCGAAATTGATGATCCAGCATGTTCCTAAAATACGAGTTAGGAAAAATCTAATTAACACCTGTCAGGTAATTTTTGATGAGCTCAACTCGCGTGGAAACTGAAAGTATTATTTACAGGGTGCTAGCGCATTTGTTAGGCCTCCGGTGAATTTTGGGCACTTTTCTGAAATGGGCGTTTTTCACACGGTCGAGTCAAATTTAGTTAGTTACAGTTATAAGCCTCTGGATATTGGTTCTCGTCACATTATGGATACGATTTGTAGTTTAAATAGTGATTTTTGTTGCACTTTTAACATTACGGTCTCGAGCAATTCAGCTAGTGCACAAAGCTACATTTATAAGTAAGTACAGAACTACATAAGTTCCGTATTGGGTTGTAACTTTAGCTGCGTTTTTCAGATTGATCGCCTTTTTTGGAATAAGTCAAGTTTCGTCCTTGTCGAAAACTTTAGGACAGAGAAATTGCGCTTTGGTCGCTTGTTTAAACGACAACATAAACTCGTGTGGTGGTAGAAACGTGCACCCACCTAGTGGAATTGTTTTTGAACACGTTTCAGTCCGAGGTCTTTTTAATACTCGTAATTCTTATCAACAGCCGTCCTCACTTAGACACGATTTGAATCCAATAACGGATTACATGTATTGTACTAGAACTAGTGGAGACGATTTGGATATAACTATGGTCACTACGAGATCACAAGATTCGTTATTAACTTTCGGTATCGTCGGTAGAGTGTTCGATTACGACGGCGAACAAGAAGGTTTATTGAGTGGTGGCTCTAAAATAACTTTGGCACATTTTTGGCTCTTCTCATTTTGTATTTTTGCTTTTATTTTTGCAAAATTGTAATTCGTCATTAAACACATTTTAACCGATGATGAGCAGCGGAAAAAATGATCTAAAATAACTTAATTAATGTTGAGAGTTTCAACAACTTTTTTAGTTTATTTTACGAACGCTTCTCATATTTAGTTTTAACACGACTTAAATGTAGCTTAAATAAGTTAATATTTTTACAATAAACTATAAAGTAATAATTCGAATTCATATTGAAATTAGAGTAAGTTTAATCAGCGCTCACACACAAATTAATGTCGCAACCCAAAACCTCTTTCCGAGATTCCCTTAAATATAAATCCAAAAAGGACAGAGGGACTCCGAGGTCCACAATTTTCGGTACTAAATAGGAAGTATCTAAATATTAGTATTTAGAGCGTAATCCTCAATAGATGCCACCCATTTGCTTGCAGAGAGTCCATCAGGTTGAAAATATCAAAAGTAGTTGGTGTAGTGTACGAATGTATCGACAGATCGATTTAAAAAACTGAAAGATTCTGAGGTCCCATGCAGGTATCACCATGACTTATCTGCGTGGTCGAGGTATTTGAACCATTGACTGACCTGCGTCGAGTCCTGACTTCAACCTCATTGAACACGTACGGGATTTGTTAGACAGTCGCATTCGGAAGCGTTCAAATGCACCTCAAACTCTCCCGCTGCTAGAAGAGGCTTTAGTCGAAGAATGGGAAAATATATTACAAGAAAATCTTTGAAGAATCGTGCCAAGCATACCATGGAGGTGTAATGAAGTTACTCGTTCAGGAGGACACACGCGATATTGAACTGCATGAACACTCTATGGCTCAAGGCTGAGCCGAGCAAAATGGTTAATCATATCTTAGGAATAAACTATTAATTTAATGTTGGGTTTATCAATTTATTAGGAGAAATTGAATATCCTTGAGAGTCTCGATACCTCGCAAGTATATAATTGTCACTTCAAAACTTATGAAACTTCAAAGAAGCGTTCCTCTACGTTTTTTGAGCAGCGTATTTGGGGTTAGTGCTAAATTTGAGTTAGTAAAGACTAGTGTTTTAGTTTATAAGGTATCATCTCCAATAGATGCCATCCATCTGCAAGGAGATGCTGAGAGAATTTTAAAACTCTTGAAAAGGACAGGAGTACAAATCTCCCGGAGGGTGGCTACGAGCCGGGAATATCTTATGCTTTTTTGTCCGACTATCTTGGACAGTTCCTAGCCTGTGTTAGTAGGAGGGAGAGACCACGGTTTTTTTCTGCCATGTGCTTACTGATTCCGGTATGAGGAGGTTCAGAAATTTTTTTAGAGAGGAGACGTGGGATGCGTTTGAAGATGAGCATGAGGATAAGAATGGGCGAGTTCACGGGTAAGGATAGCAGGGCACCGGTGAATTAGTGTAGCGATGAGCTGAAGGAGATGCATCTGCAATGATTCTCCCAGAGGTTAAGCTCTCTCCTCTATGATATTCCTAGTGAATTGAAGATGCAGAACACAGTTTCTTGTTCTTCACAAAATTCCACGCGGCTTCCGGGTATCCTGTAGCAATATTTGACATATAGTTAACGAAAGCAACACTTTCGGCAATACGTAGATCATTAAAATTTAATAAAATCCCTGATTGAGCATTCGGCTGTTACTCAGTCGCCGCCGTTTACAATATTTACGTCAATTGGTCATATGTGCATGTGCGCTATTAGCGGATTGTTTAATTTATATTGCGTTATTGGTAAAGCTATTGACTTCATAAAGCACAACCTACTTTTATCAAAACTCAAGTACATGGTTGCGATCAGTTCTTGCTTCACTGGTTTTGGGATTATATAAGTTATATAATATAACTATATATAACTTCGACTTCACATTGTCCTCTAACTTTACGATAAGAAGAGTTCCACAAGGTACCATTCTTAGCCCCCTCATTTTTGTTTACACTGTCAATACGCGGATGACAATACACAATTACTTGCAGCATGCGACACTGCACTGATATAGATTAACTACTTAAACTCTGTTCTATGTGACATTTCTTGTTGGCCTGCTGGGGATGGTCTAGAGCTCAACTCCAGAAAGACAAGAGTTTTTCTGCGTAACGACACTTGTTCCTCGCGATTAGAACCGTTTAGCTTCAATTAGGAGGTACCATTCTATCATCATACACACATACACTCTTCCAGCTTGAGCAAGTCTCTTCAAGTCTGAGCATTTATAGTCAGTCGAAATTGATAAAAAAAGGCGAAAAGTTTGGAAAAATTTGCATAGAGTTGAAAATTAATGGCATTTGAGAGAAGAACATCAAGTTGTTTTGAAAATTGGTAAGGTTATTCATTAGAACCTGCAGTACAGTATACTAAAAATCTCGGTTATTCATTAGAACCTGCAGTACAGTATACTAAAAATCTCGGAGACTGGGGGGTAAGTTTTAGATATCTTTAACTACGTCATTTTTCTATTTAATGTGATATAGGAAATCTTCATCGTACCTGCAAGTTGTGAATAAGAAGCTTTTGAAGTTCAATAGCAGTCTCACAAATGTTAAATTTCGAACAAGTTTTTTTTAAATTTATTTACAATAGGGGAAGACGAAACTTAATGCGACTTTTGTTTTTAGAATTTTTAAATTAATCTTTATTCTACTTCTAATCAATGAGTGGATAACTTTGGTGACTGATCCCTTTCATGAAACTTACGCGTCTTACTCCGCAGTTTGTACACTGTATAGCGTCATCCCGTAAACGAATTTACTGTAACCCCATCTCAGCGATATATCTCGAAAAGGGTTAAACTTATGGAAAAAATGCATATAACCAATTTCATAGCTAATAATGTTTTCTATAACTTTCATAAGAAGCTTCATCAACGTTCGATCTATAGGAGGCGAGTTACAATCCACGAATAATAGTGCACATGTACATGATCAATTATTGACGGCCACTGAGCGACAGTGCAACAGTCGAATGTTCAATCCAGGATTCGATTAAGTTTTGATGATCTAATACTGCCGAAATGAAACATATTTTGTCAATTGATCAATGATTATTTATTTTGGCAATTCGGCTGATGAGTTTAACATAATATTAAACTGTAGACACTGCTATTCTCTTTTTGTGCTTTTTTTTTCGTAATGTGTATTTTACGTCCGCATCAACTACTGTGGTTATTAGCAGACGAGACCTATAGCTTTAGGTGGGTTCCGAACCACCAGGACCAGGGCATTTTGACACATAGAGACACTCCAGTGGTGTCAGTAGGTTTTGAACCGGCGACCTTTGCATCCGCATGCAACGATGTTGGCCGCTAGACCACCCCGGTCCTTTTTTGTGCTTTTACTAAATGTTTTAATTCAAATAACCATATTACATCTGTGATGTCACCCACATTACTTCATTTCAAGTGACGCTATTACAGATATTGAATTTTCATGTTTTACCAAATTTTGTAAACCACCAAGTGAACGCTTTAGCCATGTGCAATCTTTAAGTGCCTTAAGAGCTATTAACTTTATTTTTTTTATAAATAAATACGTGCAACTTTGCACACATCCTAATAAAACCATCACATGCACACCCATGGCGGGGTACCCACAGGTTGGTACTTGAAACCTATGTAGGTAATAAAAAAATAGAAGTGAAGAAACGCTCCTAGTTCAGATCAGATCAGTTTTTCATAATTTCATACAATTTTACAATAAATTCGTGAAACAAAGCTTAACCAGATCATAAGAATAAAATACTTTCGACTTAAAACATTTGCTACTTTTATTTATGACGAACCTATCCCCCTAAGCCGCTCAAATATCGGTCTTCCCTCCTTAACAACTGTATATTACACACTTAAAATTTTCAAGTAGACTCTAGTTCTAGTTAAATTCGAACTAGAGTGGAACATCAGAATTTCTAGTTCAAAATCTACTAAAAATCAAGGTACTTCTATACTCTATTCAAATTCAAGGTGCAGTAAATGCCAACAGTGATCATCGCGTAACGACTGCAATTGACTGCAGATATTATTCCAACTCCCTAAATATCTAAGCACCACCGAGCTCCTACTCTAAATCTAAAAAAAATTTTACATTCCGTAATTTATCAAAATCTCAGCATGTATGTCTTGACTTTTACTGCACCTTGAATTTGAATGAACTATAGTTCAATAATCCCAATTTAAATTCTAGGTGATCCACTCTACTGAAATTAACTAGAAAACATTTTAGTGTTTATGTGTAGATTTTCAGGGTAAAGATTCGTTTTAGCGGTCCACCGCAAGGGGGCAACACTATACTATATATTTGAACTCTACTCTTCGAGTAGAGTCGATTGGCGTGACCTTCAAGGTCCGTCAAGGTCAAATAAAAAAGTTGCTCGAAAACGTCTAATTTCACTAAAAACCGGCTCCGCACCTAACATAACCTGCTACCGTACCTAATCTGACCAACCTAACCTAACCTAACCTAACCTAACCTAGAACTAATCATACTTGGAAGGAATTCTGGTAAGAAAATCCCAGTCAAAACATCCCAATCATTATTATTCCATGCCAAAATATCCCATACAAAAAAATCCTATTACAATAATGTCCCAGAACACTATTATTCTAATCAGAAAAGATTTCGTTGCTCTAAAAAAAATCGGTTCCTTCCTTGTAACCTAACGCGGGGGGCCTCGGCTATCGTGAATAATCGAATACGCCAGAATTTCGACTGTGAACAAAAATCACTTTTTCTGTTGTCTTAAAAAAAATTGGTTTCTTCCTCGTAACCTAACGCGGGGGGCCTCGGCTATCGTGAATAATCGAATACGCCAGGATCTCGATCTTAACAAAAATCACCTTTTCCGTTTCTCTAAAAAAAATCGGTTTCTTCTTCGTTACCTAACGCGGGGGGCCTCGGCTATCGTGAATAATCGAATACGCCAGAATCTCGATGTGAACAAAAATCACTTTTTTTGTTGTTCTAAAAACAAATGGGGAAAAATTACCTTTTCCGTTTCTCTAAAAAAAATCGGTTTCTTCCTCGTTACCTAACGCGGGGGGCCTCGGCTATCGTGAATAATCGAATACGCCAGAATCTCGATGTGAACAAAAATCACTTTTTTTGTTGTTCTAAAAACAAATGGGGAAAAAGCAGCCAACTTTTTTATTTGACCTTGGCAGACGTTGAAGGTCACGGGGATCGACTCCAAATCAAAAACCAAGTTGATTGGTATATAGGTTGGCCCTCTAACGGTGGACCGGTAAAACGAATGTGACCCATGCGGCCAACTTTTTTAATTGACCTTGGCGGACGTTGAAGGTCACGGGGATCGACTCCAAATCAAAAACCAAGTCGATTGGTATATAGGTTGGCCCTCTAACGGTGGACCGGTAAAACGAATGTGACCCATGCGGCCAACTTTTTTAATTGACCTTGGCGGACGTTGAAGGTCACGGGGATCGACTCCAAATCAAAAACCAAGTCGATTGGTATATAGGTTGGCCCTCTAACGGTGGACCGGTAAAACGAATGTGACCCATGCGGCCAACTTTTTTAATTGACCTTGGCGGACGTTGAAGGTCACGGGGATCGACTCCAAATCAAAAACCAAATCGATTGGTATATAGGTTGGCCCTCTAACGGTGGACCGGTAAAACGAATGTGACCCATGCGGCCAACTTTTTTAATTGACCTTGGCGGACATTGAAGGTCACGGGGATCGACTCCAAATCAAAAACCAAGTCGATTGGTATATAGGTTGGCCTTCTAACGGTGGACCGGTAAAACGAATGTGACCCATGCGGCCAACTTTTTTATTTGACCTTGGCGGACGTTGAAGGTCACGGGGATCGACTCCAAATCAAAAACCAAGTCGATTGGTATATAATTTGGCCCTCTAACGGTGGACCGGTAAAACGAATGTAACCCGATTTTCAGTATTGATATTTTTTTATTATTGTTCTTCCCTAGTATAGTTTGTCAATACATGTTGATTAAATTATACAATTTAGGAAGTGTATGATTAAATGATTACTATTTAATTTTAAACACTTATCTTCAAAAACTTAATTAATAGCGAAGTTTTAAGAAAAAATTATTTAATCATATTATTATAGCTTAGTCATAAAAGACGAGCAGTTTGTGAATAATTATAATTCAAATTAAATATGTACGTTATTATCATCAAATATCATAAAGTGCCTTATTATTCTTAACCTTTTTATGTTATTTGTCTTTAAATAATCCGACAATTTATTTGTTTACATTTTAAACAATTGAGATAGTTAAATTTTTTGAAACTAGGACAAAATTTTATTGAAAGTCAATATTCATCAAATAGGTATTACATAGGTACTAAGGGAGCTCCTCTAAATAGTCTAGATTCTAGATGTTTAAAAATTCTATTTGAACTTTCTTGAAGTATCTCCATAAAGGAAATCAGCAAGTTAGCAAGTAGAAAGCAAAAGGATTGCATAATAGGTACTACAGGTTGTAATAATAAAAAAATTATTTTATATGGGAATTTCTGGTGATTAATAGTAATAAGTTCTGCGATAGGTAGTTCTAAGTCCTAATGAAATTACAATTTTGCAAATATTTTATATAAACTTGATTGAAACAAAAGGGAAGGGGGGGGGGACTTACTGTTATCACCTTTACTTTATCGCACTTTATCTTTAATTTATTCAGATTAGTTTTTAGTAGCAGCCAACTAGTCATCAAAGTATCATTTAATCATTGATGTGTAATTTGTGATGTGATTGTGATTTAATTAAAAATTAAAAAAATGAAAGTTATTGTTTCTTTTTTATTATTTTGTGTATTTTACGTAAACTGCCAGGTACGTTAATTGCGCTCAGCATTTTTGAAATGTGCTTCTAGGCTTAGTATTTTGAATTAATTATAAGTGGGTAAACTAGTAGTAGTTTAACCCTCTGCTGCAGACATGGAGCAAATTGACTCCGTTTTTCACTTTAGTAGTATTTAAAACAGGGTTTCTTTTGCCCTATCTGTATTGATCTGTATTAGCCTTTGGGTACCTTTAAGTTGAACCTTTATCTATATTATCAAAGTATTTTTAATGTTGTTTTTGCGTTCGTTGAGAAGTTATTAAATTTCAAACTATTTCCGCCGCGTTCTAGAGTCACGTTTATAAATGTTATTGTATATTTATAAAATAATTAGTTGCATTTTTCTGTCTGTTCAACGATTTTTGTACTCGAAATTTGTCATAGTCCCAAGTTTTAGGGCCATACCAGAATAAAGAAAAAAATTAAAAATGTCATCTATAAATTTTTACTTACTTTTAGAACGTCTTAATCTTTGTATTCAATTTTCATGTTTATGCTTTTGTTTAGATGAAATTTTTTTAATAAATAATCTCTCTCCTGGTTCAGTCTTTATCGACAAACCGTAAAAAGTAAAATATTTTCGGTTGTAAGTCTAAGAAACTCAGATTCTAAGTGTTTAAGGGAGATGTACAATACCTGTACACTTTTAACAACAAGCCCCAAAGAAATATTTTTGAGATATTTAATATTTTCGTTTAATAGCGTCGGGCTAGAGACTAGAGTAGAGACTTTCCACTTCGCACTCAAGCCCGGTTGAAATCCCGAATCCCGAAACTTTCCGGTTCAATGCAGATTGTTTGGACTGTATTTCAAGATTCTAGTTATACATCCCTAAAAAAAGTTACAGGCTTTCAAAGTTAGAGAAATATTACTGCTAGTGCTAAAGTTATTTGGGGAACTGATGCTGATGCTGATGAAAAACAATCGTTTTTATTTCCTAAAAGCTACAATGCTATTCCGTTCTAGATTTGATTAAGACTGCCCATAAAAATGTAACTATAACTATTGAAAATGCCTTTCAAGCAAAACACGATACTTAATTACTTAACACAATATGACGCTTGCGGTCAAAGCACTTCACACACTTAACCCTAAAGCTACCGTACGGGGTACCCGGGTACTTTTTTGAGTTTAAAAGCCTATAACTTTTTTTATTTTAAACGAATATTATTGAGACTCTTTGACATCCTGTAAAATTTAATTCTTTATACGAAAATATTAGAAGGGCACAAAAAAATTGAGTGAGATGGGATATTTTTGTAATTTAATAACTTACACCTTAAACCTACCGCATGGGGTACCCGGGTACCTCGCTGTTATTTCCTTGTATTTCATGGGGAATCAATCAATTAAAAGTAGAAGTATTCGAATTATTCATTTATATTACACATTTTTATATTATAAATAATTATTATTATTATAAACAATAATTATTACTAATTAGAAATCGCAAAAAAAGTTAGTGATGAACTTTTGTACCTGCACAATCGTTAGATCTAATGGAAGTCGGTGAGATATGCCCATCACAGACAAAATTTTTACAACTCTCTCAACTCTTCCTCGTTTTCCTGTTTGGCATCTTTTCACCATTCTTCCAAATTATACAACAACCAATTACCCTCAGTCTTTCAGTTATATCCCGTTCTTGAACGTTTATTTGTGGCTGTGGTTTTGTAATGCTTACTTTGACGCCAAGAAATGATAAAAATGCAATTTTTATCAAAATAAAATTGAATAATTAATCCTTTAGTTCCCTAGTTCATAATCCTTAATCCCTAATTCCTAGTTTAGTTAGTATAGATCCTATATACTTCGATCTAGTATGGATGGCATACAAAGAGTTTTTCCTAAATCTTTTAAAATTTCCCTACGTCGATTTGATTTTGAAGGCAGCTAATAGGGTGATTTTCAACAAAAATTATTTCTATGATTCTGGACACGGATTATTTGGAAAGATGTTGCAGTACAAAATAAAAATAAACCCTGTTGTAAATGTCCACGACGCTATGCCCACAGAAAGCGCTTGTTATCTTCACAAAACAGCTTTACTTTTGAGACGCAAATAGTCATTTGCTGGTTATAAATAAATTTTGGATTAAGTAAAAAGGCGTGGGAAACTAACAATTGTCTTCTGGGCACTGTCGAAAAAAAGCACGTGCCGACACAGGGTTTATTTGTAAAAATATTGCAGTGTAATATAACATAAACTCCGTTGTAAATGCCGACGACGCCGTGTCTTCACAAAACCGCTCCAATTTGACAACAAAAATTGTTATTTTAATTTTTTTTAAATTATAATTTAAAAAATAATAAATTTGCAAGTTGCAATAATAATTAATATCGCCCAAATATAAACTAATTAGCTGTATTACTACTCATTCTCCATATAAAACATGCAGGGTACCCGGGTACCCCGTGCGGTAGGTATAAGTTGTAAATTTGTATGGTACCATGAGGGTTAAGGCACGTCACATAACTTATATTTACCCCCTGTTGAATCGTTTACCCGTACGCTATGTACATAGCGAAATAACCCGTAGAATCATATTTTTACAATTTTCTGCTTCCCTAATTTATTGTTTTAGAGCAAAACTTAAAGTGACAAAAATTATGCAGAATTAAAATTATTGTTTATTACTCAGTTCTGAGGCTGGCCCCCAGTGGTTTCTTACACCACGACCTCTCGGATCAATAGTGCTATTCGGATGTAATCTTGCTTTATGTGAGTTCTGTGCTTTTGATAAAGCCCAGAATTTTCTCTATTGATAATTTGGACGGTTCTCTTTGGAGCATCTTCTCCTTTCAGAGAACGCTGTGACGACTTATTGTGAAGGCCTCGCAGTGTAGCAGAAGATGAATTGGTGCTTCCTCTTCCTCTGCATATCCTTTCGATAATAGGTCTTCTTCTAGTTCCATCGTATACAGGTGCTTTTTTAAGCTGGCAACGGTCCATTATTATTGCCGTTGTTAGTCGTAATTCACCTCTGCTCATTCTGAGTAGAGAGCGCGTTCTTTAGTCAGAAAATGTCCAGGAATTTCCTTTCAGTGTTTCATATGCCACTTTTCTAGAAGTGACTTTATTTCTCTCTTTACCATTTCATGGGGAATGCCAAAGCTTGGTTCTGGTCCAATGGGCCTTATTTTGCTGTCCTCTTTAGACAGACCGTCAACTTTCTCGCGTTTATTGTGTATAGTTATCACAAGATATTCCATTTAAGGTACTGAGAAAAAAGTCCTCTTAAACGAAAGATTGATAATGCGAGACCGTTTACTACGCTAAGGGGATCGCTTATTTCTTGGTTATGTTTGTTTAGAAAAATTTCTGAAAATTCGCGCGCCCCTTTATTGTCATTCACTTCATTGTTCAAACTATTCCACGCTTCTTTAGATTCTCAGACGGTGTGTGCAGATACTGGCATTGCTATCAACAAGGGTGATCACTTACACACTTACCACTACTTACTGTGGACCTAAGGATTTTATTTAAATAAAAAAACTATTACCTCTGCTAATTTCACGGATACGAATGTACGGAAACTCCAGTACACTAATGTTAGATAATAATCTTGGTAATATTGGTTTTAGCATTTGCGTCATCCTCTTCTTATGATCATTGAAAGTTTTCAATATAAAATTATACAGTATTAGTATACATAACGTAAAATTTTTGTTTTTTATTTTAGGACACATACACGGCAGCTGTAGTTGAATACTTTCCTAAAAGCGCTGCCGATACACCTGAAAATGTCATTTTAGAAAATGTCCAAGAATATCAAAAGTACATTGAAAATGCCGCAGAAAAGGTAAGAAACGCTTTTACAAGTTGTTTCAAATATAGGAAAATTTAATTTTTTAGGAAGCACAAATTATAGTTTTTCCCGAGTATGGGCTAACTGGATTAAAAATCATTAATGGTCATGCTTTAGAGGAGATAAGCACAGAAATTCCTAATGTCCAGGATAATATCTCACCGTGCATGAATCCAACTAAGTACTCGGAGGTACCTTAAACTGGTTAAAAAGTTGTCTGTTTAAAAGTAAAAGGCGCATTTAAAATTTAAACTATTAGTCCAGGGAAAGATGCGACAAATATAAGACAAAATATAGTGCTTTTCTCGGTCGTTCTTTATGTTGTTTGGGGCGCTGAATCCGAATTTTAACTTTGCCACCTCGTAAAAGTGATGCGTTCTTGGAAAACTGCAAAGAAGTGATCTTTTATTAGTTTTTTCGCTTATACCTTGAAAACTATGCAGTTTTTGAGAAAAGTGTTTTATACAAAAATAAACTACATTCAATTTTCTACAAAGTATATATTTTAAGAGTTTTTTGTCAGATAAGCGGTTTAGACTCTAGAGCGTGTTAAAATTTGACAAAAATTTCAAAATTGACCAATAAACTGTTTTTCTCAAGTTTTGGCTTATTATTCGAAAACTACGCATTTTTATAAAAAAGCGTTTTGATACAAAAATAAAGTACATTCAATTTTAAACAAATTATGTGCCTTAGAATTTTTTTGTAAACAAACAGTTTAGGCTCCAGAGCGCGTTAAAGTTTGACAAAAGTTTCAAAATGGACCCATAAACTGCTTTTCTCAAGTTTTTTTGCTTATTATTCGAAATCACGTAGTTTTAGAGAAAAACTTGTTGATACAAAAGTAAATTATATTAAATTTTATATAAATTATGCCTCTTAGATTTTTTTGTAAGACAAACTGTTTAGGCTCAAGAGCGCGTTAAAGTTTGACAAAAATTCCCAAATCGATCAATAAACTGTTTTTCTCAAGTTTTTTGCCTATTATTCTAAAACTACGCACTTTTCGAAAAAAGAGCTATGATACTAAAATAAAGCAAACTAAATTTTAAACAAGTTATAGACAAGCTGTTTAAGCGCTAGAGCACGTTGAAGTTTAGTGTATATTGGACGTAGGCCCACACTACAATTTGACTGGACTGAATCTTTTCCGCGTATTTGAAGGTTTTTACCTCTTTAACTAGACATCTTGCTCATTTGAAAACGAACTTTTTCTTCTAAACAAAACCATATTTTAGGCTCTAATCCATCTCTCGTGCGCTGCTAAAACTTCTAGAATTTACGTGGTAGTTAATTTAATTGAAAGACAAAACGTGAGTGGAAACGTAACTTATTTCAATGCCAATATTGTCTTAGATAGAGCTGGAGAAGTCGCTGCCAAGTAAACGCTTTTCTTAAATTCTACAAATTAATTTACTATTTGTAATTAAAATTTTTAGATTTAGAAAAATTAATTTATTCAACGAAATGTTTCTCACCGAAGGAACCACTCCAACCATTTTTAAGACCGATTTCGGTGTTACTTTTGGAATGTTCGTTTGTTTCGATTTGATGTTTAAGAATCCGGCTTTGGACGTTTTAAGTGATAATTCGGTAACCGACGTTGTTTACTCCACAGCTTGGTTTTCTCAATTGCCATTTTTGCAAGGTAAAAAGTTGTGTCTTATAGAAAAAAATATTTTAAACGTAATTTTAGCTCTATCAATTCAACACGGATATGCCAAAACCAACGGAGTTAATTTCTTGACGGCCGGTCTAAACGATCCCAAGAACCACAACGGAGGAAGTGGAATATTTCTAGCAAACGGCCAAATTGCCGATTCTTACATAGCGGGCGTTGCCTCTTCGAAATTAATTATTCAAAATGTTACACGAATCACCACGAGGATGCCCAACAAATCGTGTGAGGTAATTATAATTTCGAAAAATATTCGACTTCTTTATTCTGATAGTTTATTGATACGAGTAATTCATTTTTAGAATCCAGGATCGACAAATGCACGTTCGTTTGACGGTTTGGGCATCGGAGGCATTAAACCCGATATAAGCTCTTTCGTAACGTCCATCGAAGACATGAAAAACTACACATTCAAATCTCTCAACTTGAACTCTTCCAAAATTTCCGAAACAATTTGTACCGATGGTAAAAACTCTTACTGCTGTTCTTTCGAAATAACTTTTACAAGAAATCAAACAGTTCGGCCAAATTACTCTTATAAGTAAGTCGAGATATCTTTAAAAATTGTTTTCGCTAATTTTGCCTTCTTTAGACTGGCCGCTTTTTATGGATCTCGTATCACTTCTATTAAGACTATTGGAATACGCAACTGTGGACTTGTGGCATGTCTAAACGACAACAACGAGTCATGTGGCCAAAGACATGCTTCGCAGGCTACAGGCATTATTTTTGACCGGATATCGATCAACGGTACATTTTCGTCAGTGAACTCATATGATCAACCGGCAACTCTAAAATCAGACTTGAAAACCGTCACCGGTTATACTTTTTGTAAAACAATAATTCACAATACGGTTGTAATTAATATGACCACAACTGAGCCGGTCGATTCTTTGCTAACGTTCGGTTTGTACGGTCGAGTTTTTAGTAACGACGACAAGCCCGTAGGTAAATTAAGTCCTAATAGCGCATTTTCTTTTAATGCCAATATGTATACGGTGTTTCTTATTAGTTTTCTACTATTCCTGTTACAAGATTGATAATTAAATTAATGTAAATTTAGAAAAAGATAGTAATTAAGTGGTTATTAAAGTTTAGAGAGAAACTGGAGTAATTCCATTTAATTAATAGCCAATATCATAAACCGTCTATAGCGGAGTTTTGCTCATTTGGAATTTTAGTTAAAAAAGCATCCACCATGGCACACACCGGATGGCCTGTTAGCTGAGATTTGAGATATAGAACTTTACCTTACCATGAAAAATCCAATATTAGCGCCCCTAATTATACAGAGTAATCTATAAATAAACGATTCCTAGTTGAAAATTGAAGAGGGAGCCTTTATATAAATCATTTTCAAAGCTTTGTCTCCTGTTGGAGAGAACGGTAAAAGTAAGTTTATATTTTATTTCTTGAACTTGGAGACTTGGAGAAATGTAGGAAAATTGCATTTAGATTTAGTGGATCTTTTTTACTCGCAAAGTTTGTTATAGTAACTTTACAATTAGCTCGTGTCTCGTGTCATCCCAAAGAGTTGAAAAGTGCGATTCATGTCCGTTTTTTATCGCAACTTGGCGGACTGTTGAAATTTTGCAATTTAAAAATTTTCCCTTGAAAGCTCAATTTGTTTTAAAACTTTCTTTAGTCTTAAAATTTGCCTTCAAAACCGACAGTTTTTTAGTAAAAAATGTACTTCTTTCATTCAATTTATTTGGCAAAAACAATAAATTGAATTGAAAAGTAGGTAATGAATAAATGACAAAAGATCAGTGCCCTTTTTAGCCGTCAGCTCTCTCGCCTCGCGGAGGTTGGCAGAGGTGTAGTTTTGCTTGAAGCCTTCTTCGAGGAGCCGACTGAGGTCGGATCATTAACGCGTTTGGAACTCTGGCGTAAGCCTAAGTGCTAGACTTTCTCAGAAAAAAGAAACAATCGAGGCTTGAAAGTGATCTGGGACCAGGCACTGTTGGTGTTTTAGCAAAGCAATCACTAAACAGGTACTCAACTATTTATCGTAAGACTCGGCGATTGAGTTATTGTAAGTTTGGTTGCCTACCTGTTAGGCGCTTATATTTTAAAATATTAATTATTTGATACAAACAAACAATTCTGTATATCAGAATGGTTACATGCTTTGATCTTTCGTCTACGTGTTTTCAAAAATTGTTTTACATCTCTAAAAACCAATTGTTTTTTTTAGTTCGAAGTTTGTTATTATTCTTATAACATTATTCTCAATAGTTCTTAAGCTTAAAGCTGGATCCCGACAGTCGCGGTTTGCGTTTTTTTAAATTGCGTTGACAAACAATACGATTCCGGATGCTGTCAAAAAATATTGTGAGGGCGACAGATTGAAGTATAAACAGAGATGGCTATATAAATACGCCGCAAAAGCTGAACCTTTCTCAGCTTTTTGCGATGCTTTTTTGTGACACTTTTAAACACTATTCACAAGAGAGGAAATAAAACGCAAAACGCAAAAACGCAACTGTCAGGATCCAGCTTTAAGCAAATGGGGTTCGTTAACTTGGCCCCCCTCCCCCCATTGAATATTTTTTCGGAAAACCTAGCTCTCTAAAGTACATAGGTAGCACCGTTTAGCACCCCAACCCCAAAGCTAGCACCTCCCCGCTTCTAAAATATTACCATTAAAGTCGGGGGAGGGCTGATTTTTTGGATGTTCATGGCGTAATATTTATAGATTATCTGGAAAAATAAATACCAACCAACAACCAACAGGGCCATATTATGCAGCAATATTGGATCGATTGAAGAATGAAGTTACGCAAAAACGACTACATTAATTTTGAAAGAAAAAAAAGTACCTACTTGTAGGCCCTATGCACTACCGCACTCGTCTAAAATTGCAACATCTAAATTGGTAGATTACAAATTATAAAAATTTTGAAGTTCCTTGGCGGCTAATAGCGTCCTAATGAAGCACTTTAGGACAGAAGTAAGTTTGGTCGCCTTATTTTGGTCTCAGGAATTTGTGGCAGCGCGTTGTTTCAGGGACACCCTGTATAATTAGTGGAGCTAAAAGACGTAAATATATCCAAAGCGAGCGAAGGAATACGTTCAAAATCGGGTGCCAAGTGGGGCTATGGCTTGATACGTTTGACTCCCAGAGCTAGCTTTTGGTCAATCTGAAACAATTTGGGGGGGGGGGGGGCTAGCGTTAACTTAGCCCCTTAAAAAGCTTTTAAATATCTCCAAAACGGCCGAAGGGAATAAAAGGATTCGAAATCGAGTTCGTTCCCCCAAGTTAAAAATAGAAATACTATCGGCGGGGGTAAGCAAAATTTTTTTTCAACCTCCATTATCTCCTTAAAGATAGTGGTGCCAACTTTAGGATTTGGGTGCTAGCTCAATAGATTGCAGGGTTAGATTTTGGTCGCTCTAAATCAATGGGGGACAACTTAGCTAGCTTGCTAGCTTTGGGCTTGGGGTGCTAACTGGTGCTGGGTATGTACTTTAAACTTTAGAAAGCTAGGTTTTCAGGAGAAAATATTCTTTCTCACTTTGAATAATTTAGAAAATTGATTCTGTTAGCGTTGACTTTCTTTGTTTTTACAAAACTTTCTTTTTGCAGACACTATCAGTCGCTACTTAAATTTCTGAACTTAATTTTAAGCTGCGGTGCTATTTTATTTTAATCCCCAAAAGAAATTTTTCTATATACCTAAATTCTTATCTCACTCTTATTCGCACCTGAATAGTTTTCTCTAAGCGCCCATGACAAGCCTCTATAAAATGTATAGCCTATGCCCCCCTGCAAAGGTAAATCAAGGTCTGTCTTTTTCCAATTTTCCCCTAACATATTGAGCTAGTAAGTTTAGGTCTCTTAATACTGCGAGGTCTGCTCGGGGCGCAAGCTCGTCTTGCCCTCCTCTGATTGGCCCTGGTAACGTGCAAAGTGCACTTATAATAAGTGTACTATAAAGTTGGACTAATGACATGTGTGAAGCCTCGTTTTTTCTGTTTAAAACACTTTTTCAATGTTAAAAAGGTTTTTGTAACTAACTACCCACTCGTTAAAAACCCGCTCCGAAGATGATAAGTGTATCAAAACAGCTGTCAGCAACGAAACTGACAAAATTAGTGCAAATGGCTATTCTAATTTAGTTCATACAAACGAGTGGGTAGTTAAAAACCCGCTCTGAAGATGATACAGTGTATCGAAACAGCTGTCAGCAACCAAACTGATAAAATTAGTGCAAGTGGCTATTCAAGTTTAGTTCATACAAACGAGTGGGTAGTTAAAACCCGCTCTGAAGATGATACAGTGTATCGAAACAGCTGTCAGCAACCAAACTGACAAAATTAGTGCAAATGGCTATTCTAATTTAGTAATACAAACGAGTGGGTAGTTAAAAACCCGCTCTGAAGATGATACAGTGTATCGAAACAGCTGTCAGCAACGAAACTGACAAAATTAGTGCAGATGGCTATTCTAATTCAGTTCATAAAAAAATCAATCTCGATTTGCACACAGTAAAAGCCAAATCTATTCAGTAGTTAAAAAGGTTCTCAAAGCACTCACACTTCTTAGGCCCCTCCATAGACGAGCAGCTTGACACAGTCTAAGGCCAAATGCATGAGTTCAGTCGGCAAGCTGCCTGCTTCAACAATTATATTGCAGTTGGGCTCGACTGCAACACGACTGTTTCAAACTGCTTCAAAAAAATGGAGAGATAACTGGAGAGCAGTTTGAACTGATTGTCTCAAGCAGTGCGTTTAGGATGGGCTGGGCACGGCAGCTTGACGATTTTTCGACTGGTAGCTCGCTGCATTTGATGTCTACGACCTAAAGATCAAACTGTTCGAGAAGTCCGTGTATTGCGATCGTTTAATTTTGTATTGAAACTGCAGAATGCAGATCGCCCAACTGCGACAGCTCGAAGCTTTCGGCCGCCACTGCTCCAAGCTGCTCGTCTATGGAGAGCTTTACTTTCTTTCATTATTATTTTTACCATTTATGTTTCCTTTGTTTATTATTATTTCTATTTTTGGTATTTATCACTTAACAATGTGTTGATCTTTCCTCCTCTTATTTCTGTTTGTATCTATTTCGATTCGTTTTTATTTATTTTGATATAATTCCAGTAGTAGTAGTATTTAGCTATTCTATTTCTAACCTCTTAAATATCGTTTACAATTGGGGAAGAAACCCAAACATTGCGAGATGTCAATAAGTACACACTTAGGGAAAATAATCTCGCAGCCTTCTTTATTTTTGAGAATAATCTAACATTAACATCCGTTATTCAACCAAATACGGCTTTAAAAATATTCGAGGACCATTCAATTAGGTTATCATTTATCATATTTCTATTTTTTTGTAATCCCGATTAAAACAAATTATCATATTATACGATACAAATTTATGTTTTGAAAATATTACTAAATTTAGCTTCTTTCTGCAAAAATTTTATTTATTATGTAAAATTAATCAATTTTCGAATCCTCGTACTTCTTGTAATTAAAGTAGAGAAGTTGTATGGTGTAGTACAAGTATAGGAAACGTTTTAAAAATTAAAAAATATCGTGTAAATTAAGTAATTCTATTATTATTGGGCGAGGCAATGAGTAACAACGTCAAATTAATTTAGTTTAGTGGTAGAAGTGTGGTGTAGCAGTCCATCACGCGTCCAAGTAGAATTTTAAAAAAATCGCTTATTGGTACCAACCCGCAATAAGTCAAAATGTTTAAATTAACAATTTCATTAGTGATAACTTTATTATTTCAATACTCAAATGCGGAGAGGGTAAATTTGAATATTTGCTAAAAAATAAATAAATAAAAATGAAAAATATTTTAGAAAACGTACAAAGGTGCAGTTGTCGAAATTTCTCCAAAATTAGATGGTGCGACCCCCACAGAAATAATTTTAGATAATAAAAATGAATACATAAGATATATTAGAGAAGCCGCTGAAAAGGTAAGAAAGTTTGTTTTTTAATAGCCGAAAAACGTTTTCAAGCTTTTCCGAATCGACTTTTCAATTTTAGCCAGTGGGTAAAGCGTAAAGCTCCGGAAGTAATAATTATTGAAAAAGCGCTCATTCACTTAATTTTTAAATTTGCGAAATAACCGCCAAAAATTTTATTGCCTCTTCAAGTAAGAAGAAGAAAATAGAGGTTGTTGAAAAGTTTCTTTGAAAAAGCTCCAAAGCGTCCATACGTTAACTGATTATAATTAATATTTTTCGTTTTAATTAATTAAAATTTTAAAAGTGGGTTTTATAACTGACGATGGACGAGCGAGAGAGGTGATATTAAATATGAACTCATTAAAATTTTTGTCCAAATTTAAAAAAGTTGCACAATTATTTTTTGACTAACAGTTGTAGTAATTGTAATATCGACTTTATTCAGACAGGAAAAGCATTACACAATTTGGTAATTAAAGTCAAGGTTTTTTATTTGGACAAAAAATTTGACAGCTTGAACTTATGTTTGCCCAAATTGTTTTGTTTGCTAAAAATAACGTACCTACTAATATACTATAATAGTATACAGTGTGTCCCTGGATTAGCTTCACTATAAATAGTAGGTATAAAGTTTGGAATCTCCTTTTAATGTTTTGGGATGCCACCCTGTTGGGTCTGAAAAGACTTTGAAGCAGATTTTTAGTTATTAAAAATCAAGGCGGTCGTGGGGATTGAGATGAAACTAGTTTTTGGCTAGTAAAGTGCTATTTCGGTTATCGATATGACAAAATGTTATAGAGAAAAGTAGTCCAGAATATGAAATTACGACTCAATTCAGGATTTCCAAAATATTGGCTCGCCGATATTTTTGGTATTGTAAAGGCAATTCGGAAACTCAAAAAATTGATTTAATTAAAGTGAACCAATATTTTTAAAATTGCGCTAAGGGCTACAATTTTTGGAATATTATTTTTCTTGAACAGTAATTAGTTTCTTTTCAATTATCATGGCAATTTTGTCATCGATTATATCTATAGGAAAGTCGAGTCGGGGACACACTGTATATGGATGTAGTACACCGGGTGTCTTCAATTGTATAGTGGATGGCTAGCAGCTCAACGGCTTATTTTTCGAATGTTACTTTCAGTTGGACTAATTCACAAGATTTCTGGCGGACGTAGCCAGAAAAAAAACTTTAGGGAGGGGGGGGGTGCAAGTAGAACCGGACAAACAGCAAACTAATCTTATTTTGCGCCCCTACACGCTGCAATCCTACAAATGTGCGCTTTGATGAAATGAAATCTCAAGTGCCGCTGGCGAAAACTTTTGATTTTTCAAGGTGAAACGGCTTAAAACGAAGTTTGACAATAGCAATAGTTTTAATAGCGATTGATAGTGTGTCCAAAAAACAGGGATGAAAATTCAAAAATTCAATTATTACTTTATTTTTCCAAGATAATCAAACAATACTGTCGAATAATTAAGAGGCCCCTTTTAATACAAAGCTTTAGGCTAAATCCAGGTCTGATTCTAATACAATTATCTTACACGCTGTTTGATTTTTTTTTTATCAAAATGTACATTGTCTGCACAGGCTAAGGCTTATTGCTTACATGCTTACCCTAGCCCTAACTATAGGTAGCAACGCTCTTCTTAAGCGTTTTTTCCGGGACTGGGGACAAAATGCAGAAAAGTACTTAAACTGCAATTATTTCGCATTTTTTTGAATCTCTGAAAATATTTGGGGGGGGGGGCAAACCCTGCTGATTCCATTTATAGCTACGGTTTTGTCTCTAGGTTCTGTAGTAGAGACAAAATGCGGGGTTAACAGGGCTTAGGTTGCAGATTCTTAAACAACTGTATGCCCAGTAGTGTCGTTCTACAGGCCTTCAATTATTTTCGACCGTCTTTAGTCCAATACATCACATTTTGAGATTATTTCTTGGGTTGTTTAGGCCTTTTTTTACCGCCGAGTCTTCAGTATAAGTTTCTTTTGAACAAGCCTTGGCATGTGAATGCGCTTCTTGAAGATCAGTTCAGTAAAAAGTCATGCTACTGCTTTCAACTGACTCTTGCGTAGATTCAACGGCTCTTCTGCTTAGTTTTCGCGTTGATTTTCAACAAGACATGTCTTACGTGTGTAGATTGCCTGAAGAATGGAAATGGTCTTGTTTCCACCTATTGAGTGCCAATTTCAGTTTTTTGACTGGTCTCTAATCCGCGTGGCAGAAAAAAGTACTGGAGAGCTCTTTGTCCGTATTTCTCAGACAATGTCTAGCAAACTGGAATCTTTCCGTTATTGCTTCTGGGTGCCTGGGTCCGATTCTGTAATCATTCGTCTATTTCAAAGAAGCGAGTCTAGTATAATGGAGTTCGTGGCCGGTTAACTTGGTTCCATAATCGTCTATACTCTATACCTGCAAAATGGTGACCAAGCAAGCCATTCGTTGCGCCCTGCTGTTGTTTTTGGATCTGCTACGGATCTCTGTCCCTGTGCCACTAAACCAAGTTAACAGGAAATTATTTGTAATTTTATTTCAGTGCTTGTTAGAGTTTAACTTTGGATCTAAAGTGGTGCCAAGATATTTAACTTTTCTACCCATTGCTACTAGTTCTGATTGAAGATTTAGGACATTCGAGGGCCCTAATTGGAGCAGGCTCTTTCTTTTGTTGAAGAAAACGATGAATATTTTGCTAAGTAAATTTCATTAGAAGTTATATGAATATTAAGATATATTAATAAGAATTGCTGGTAATAAGTAATAACAATTATAAGAACAGAAAAACGAAAAATGAACAAAAAATAACAATGAACTGTCAAATTTGCATACGCAACATCACGATTATTTAATTAAACATTTCATCTAGATTGTTGTTTGTTGTTTATTTATTGTTTTTTTATTTGTTTATGAGTAATATTTTAATTGTTACGAAACAATTTACTTCTTATTCGAGCTTTTCGAAAAAGATGTAAAAAACGTTTTGAATTTCGGAACTTAGTAGTAAATTGACGTTTATACTAGTGGTATTGTATTAGCAATTTTAATTAATATCATCTCTCGTTTAAAGTTTTCTGGTCTCTCATGCACATCAAACTATTTAGGACACTCTGTAGGTATACACAAACAATTCAATTCCTGCCGAGTTACTCATTACTCATTACGGACAGCTGCGTTTGTTTACAACTACGTAATTAATTCCAGTAGAATAAATTTTACGCTGTGGTGAACTGATAAAATTTAAATTGTACCATAAAAGGGTACAAAAGGACCCCCTAATTTTCAAGCCACACCCACAGCTGCTTTACGTTTTTGAATATATTGCTTTTTTGGGCGACTCAGGGCTCAACAACAGTGAACATTTGAAAAAACAAAAAAAGTGATTTTTTAGCGTAACAACAAAATAGAAATTTGCAAGCTCAAAGGGTAAATTTTTTCAACCGTTTATTTATTTGAATAGTGCCATCTGTTGTCCATTACTCATTTTAATATTTAAATTATTCCCTTAATCTGATCGAAATATGCGAATATGCCCAAAATTAACGAACTAAAATTTCAAAAAATTAAATGAAATCTCATTACCCACAAATTAAACGCAATACGAGATGAGATGTTTTTATTCAAGGGCATTTGGTATTAATAAAACAGCCCTAATTGCGCTCATCAAATTAATTGATTATTAATAGCGAAATGTTTGAATTCAAATATTTAACTTCTAAACATTATGACCTTGTATTTGCACGCTCTAAATATTATTTTTATAAAAATAAATTATACTGCGCTTATGGATGGCGTATTTTTAATACAATGTAATAAACTCATACTAATATTTCGACATTGGACGGTATTAGATAGATGCATCTCTACTCTCTACTAACTGTTTATGAAAGTTGGTATTTTTAAACTTTTAACAACTAAAAACTGAAAGTGTACATGTTGCTCCAATATTGAAGGTGGTGGTACAACATGATCTCTTTATTATTGTATCTAAAAACACTACTTATTATTGTTAATTAAGTATAAGCACATGTTTATGTACGTTCCTGTCCAATGTGACCCTATGGGATATCACTAAATAAAATACAAATTTGAAAACAAAGCTCTTTCAAAAGACTACCCTTTTAAGTTTTAAGAAAGAATACTACTTATGAAAAAAGAGAAAATGCACGGAAAAGTAGAAAATAAATTTCTAAAATTTTTTATTTTATTAATTTATCTATGGTTATTTTCACAAACTCATTTCGAAATGTTGTGGAATAGATAGTACATTATTATTACTTTATTTTACAAATTTTTAAATTTTTAGGGTAAATTAATTAGATAAATCTAATACGTTGCAAATTAACCCCAACTAGTGATGGACACGATACGAGACTAGTCTCGTCTTGTCTCGAGTATCGTCTCGAATTTCGAGACGAGACTCGAGACGAGACCGTATTATAAGCACGAAACGAGATCATAAAAAGTACGAGACGAGACGAGATTAACAAAAAAAGTCTCGTCTCGTCTCGAAACTTTGACTTTTTTTTTAAATACCTAATTTTTCCGAGGAATAGGTAATAACTTTGCAAACAAAAAAAAATATATAATTTCAAAGAAGTATTTGTGTTCAAAGTAAAACTGCCTACACAAAAATAGGCGTAAGTTTTACTTTTTCTGATAATTCATCAATTAATATTCATATTCGTATTCATAAGACTCAAAACCAAACTCAATAATTTATTGAAATACGTTGTGTTTGGATGTATTAGTAATTGGGGTATTTATAATAAATTAATAAACACATCTACTCGATAGTTTCTCTAAAAATCCTCTTTTTAAATTTATGAGTTTCATGTTTCGTATAGCCAATAGCCACTCGTGTAGCTAAAAATTGTTTTAACTGAAAAATTGGCCCAGGTTAAAATTTTCAAAAATCTGCATTACCTAATAATGTAATTTCAGTGCGTTTTTGACACTATTTAATAATTGGCATTAAAAAACGAGACTTAACGAGACTTTTCGAGACGAGACGAGACTTCATCAAGCTAGAGGAGACTTTTCGAGACGAGACGAGACGAGACTAGAGCTTATACATTCGAGACTAGACGAGACTAACCCAAGTCTTGTCTCGTCTCGTCTCGAGTCCATCACTAACCCCAACATACACACACATGTGAAAAAACTTTAAAGGAGAAAATTTGTTTTCCACCAAACACCTCGGGAATCGAACCCAAGAACTTGCTATTTCCGGTAGCAGGACTATACCTAATACGCCAGGCGTATAAATACCCGGAAATAGCAAGTTCTTGGGTTCGATTCCCGAGGTGTTTGGTGGAAAACAAATTTTCTCCTTTAAAGTTTTTTCACATGTGTGTGTATGTTGGGGTTAATTTGCAACGTATTAGATTTATTATTACTTTATATTTGTTATATTTTCAAATTTTTAAATTTAAAATGGCGGGCAGTATAACGATCGTCCCACTTTCTAGTTCTTTTATTATAACTTTGGAAATAATAATAATTATTGTAAAAATCTAAAAACAGGAAAATATAGACAAAACGTAGGGCTTTAGTTTTGATATAGTCGATTTTTAAAATAATTTCAAAATTGACTAGTAAAAAAGGACCAGTTGACTAAAATTTTAAAAGAGATTGTCTTAAAATCGGCTAGGCCGTTTTGGCTATATTTTGATATGTTGTAGATATCGAAGTTCTTTAAATAAACGTCTTTGTTTGTTACATTTGATATGAGCAGATCTGAAGCTATGATTTTTTAAGGTTAATATTCCAAATATTTATAATTTTTTTTGTAATTAAAGTTTCTAATTGGTAAGTTGGTATCTTAATTTACTCTAAAAATTTATCTTATTTTTTACAATTTTGGTATAAAAAACACTTCCGGCTAAACCAGAAATTAGCCAAACAAAAGAAATTTTTGAGTACACCCTGTATATTTTACGTTTTTAAGAAATATTGTAAGATTAGCTGTCAAATCATACTAAACATCATGTTAAATTTTACCGTCCGGCTTAATCGAAAATGGGGTTAGATTTTCTATTTTAAACACAACGCCCTGTATATTTTAAGTGATCTCGAATTGATTGTAAAATTATCCATCTAGTATTTAACTAAATATTTATCTAAATATTTAATATGTTTACTTCCGGTTTAACCGTAAATGAGATTAGCTTCATATTCAAATAGAAACTCTCCGTATAATTTTAATATTTTGAAATCAGGGAGGGTCTCTGATTTTCCTAATCATACACAGTTTGTTTGATTTTTTTGCAACGGTCAGAACCGGAGTTGGGATTCGTCAAAATTACACTACTTACAAGTTGCCACATTAATTTATTCCATTAATTTCAAAATTATCTATCTAATGATACTAAACACTTCATATTTTTACTTCCGGTTTAACCTTAATTCTTAATTGGGTTTAGATTTCCTATTGTAAACACAACACCCTGTATACTTTTATATTTTTGAAATGAGGGAATGATTCCGAGCATACTATTGCTTGATTTTTAAACTACTTTAAATAAAATATTTAAGAGAGTCGTCGCTATTATTTGCAACTATTTAGTTTTACATGGTAAAATCCCATGTCTTAGATCGTAGTCAACACCCGGCATGAATTGCACTGACCCGGATGACCAGCCTACATTTTTAAAGAGTTGTCCAAATTTTTCTCATTTGTCCTCTTACTAATGTTTCCCTTACTTTTAGTATGTTGTACTGCCGGTTCTAATAAACAAGTACACCAATTTTCAAAACTCCTGGATGTTTTCCCCTCAAGTGCTATCCATTTATCTAATTTGGCTGGATTAATATTGACAAAAACCGATTTTTCGACCTTTGTCTTTGAATAAAATTTTTAGCAGAAGTCGGATCGATGAGGACTTTTGACATTTCATTTATAATGAGGTCTTTAAGGTCTGTACCAATTTTCAGCTCTATGCGAGTTTTTCCGAAGTTGAATGTCTACGTATTTTGACTGGACTATGTAGCGTAGAAAGTCACTGAAGTATGTCCAGTTCGCAGATCTGGAGCGATATTACTAATTATAGTAGTTGTAGTTCTGTTGTCAGTACCTGGCAAAATGTGTGTATGAATTTCATATTCCACAATCCTTCAACATAGAGCACCGGCATTATCCTTACATCATCAGCATGGGTTCATGCCTGGGCAATCGGTTTACTCTCATCTTATCTGTACTTCACACAGAAATTATCTAATGCAATCAATAATAACTCTCAAATCGATGTTGTTTATACAGATATGGCAAGAGATAGGGCGCTTGTTGGAGGAGCTGAACAGTCTGCTTTGCTACAGCTATATTGCTGCTTATCTTATAGAAATAACTCAGTATGTTGTACGTTGTAGTTCCTCTTAAACCTGTTCTGGAGTGTCCCAGGCAGTGCCGGATTTACCTATACGCCAACTAGGCCCTGGCCTAGGGCTCTAAGACGTTGGGGGCCCAAAACTCCAACAACTTTTTCAACTTTAAACGACAAGGCCGAGGGCGATAGCCCGGTGGGTCGCTGGTATTTTAGGAAAATGGTCTGTCAATGATTGCGAAAATTTAAAAGCACCTACATTCAAACAATGCAGCTCTTATTCATTCTACATTCGTTACAGTTCCCTGAATGCGCCTAATTCCGAAAGTGGATCCAAGCTCTGTTGACTTGTTGAATAAAATTTTGGCTGCGGAGCTAGGTGACTCGTGGGAAATCAAAATTTAAGAAATTAGAAAAACAAATTTCCCCACAGCTCTTCTGAGAACCAAGTGGGCACACCGGTTTTCCTTGCTTCAGGGTGCTGAATATATAACTACGCCACTGAACACAGCAAAACATTATAAAGTAAATTAGCAATCAATTGGGGCCCGCCATTACTTAAATCGCCCGGGCCGTTTCTTTTCTAAGATCCGCCTCAGGGCCGGGCCGGGCCACTTTTTTAAGGGGCTCATTCTATTCTTTTTGCCTAGGGCTCTTGAAAACTGTATCCCGGCACTAGACCCAGGGCTCAAACTGTGGCCCTTTTTTGTTTTTATGTGTTGTAAACGACCTGCCAGAGATTGTTGTTGCATCATAAATCATAATAGTTGCACATATATTATTCAACTAGTGGGTAATGGTGAGGTGAGTGTCGTAATCATTCTAGTAAGTAATGAGCATTACCCGCAAATAGAATACTATACTTTATCTGTTATTAAGAACTGTCTATATATCTTTGTCGTTATGATACACATTACTTGTCAAAATTGTCATGTGAAATGAGTGTATTGTTTAACGATTGCGGATAAACATTTTTATTGCGCATTAAAAGCATTTGAAATATCAGTCTTAGGTATTACACAATAACAAAAACGTTAATCTTCATCCCTTAAATTTAAATGAAGTTGAAATTACTAAATATATTAATAATAATGAAACTGTAATTGTATCTACAATTAATTAAAAATTTAACTAATTTACACATACGAATACTTCATAAATATAGTATAGTAGGTTTCACGTTATTCCGGAATGACTTCTTGTCTATACTTACGGCAAGCCGGTTTAAAAAGGCCTTAAATTAGACTTACAAAGCTACCTTAGAGACATTTGTTCGACATTTTACCAAGAAGAATTAAAGAAAAGAGGTAAGATTTTGAACAAATGTTTAATGGCTTTGTAAGTCTAATTTATGGCCATTTTAAACCGGATTGCCGTAAATATGGTCAATAAGTCATTCCGGAATAACGCGAAACAGTACAGTACAGTGTGTCCCAGGATAAGTGGTACTTGGGCTCATTTTTACCTACCTAATGCAACTGGAAATTAGCGCAATGTATACTGTTAGTAGTAGGCCACACATTACACATTTCAGAATTTCCGCTGCGTGTTTTTCGCACCGAATTTACCATACATTATTTTAAAAATGCAGCCGGTCGCACTAGAGCGTTTTACCAATGCGTAACCTACTACTTGTATTTTATTGTATTGTACTCAGGGGTCGATTGGCTACGTGAGCCTTACAGAACTGCGACCAGCATTGATCTTTTGTTCATAACCCTACTCGTATTATATTCTCAGGAATTCGATCTTGTCAACGAAGCCTAGAGTGTCCCTGAGAGGCTTTCTTTTCATTTCTTCAGGCGTTAGTTGTGCCTGCCCTAAGTGTTTCAACCTAAGTCGAGCTAGTGCACCGCAATTGCAGAGAATGTGCTCGGCGGATTCGACCTCCGTTTCACATAGCCTGCATATGTCACTATCTTCCAATCCCAGTTTTTTGAGGTGGTACCTCACTGGACAGTGTCCAGTAAACAGACCTGTGATAAGTCTGATTTCGTTCTTTGATAGAAGAAGAAGCTTTTTAGCATTCGTAGACGAGTACTCAATGAATTTCTTCGCCTGTCTATGTCCTGGTATATTGTGATTGTATATTGTGAGATTTTTTGTTCTCAGTTTCCCATTTTTGGATCTTTACTGTTCTGTGTGTTTTGGATAGCCCACAGAAGGGTTCTGGTCCAATCGGGATAGCTTTTGAGCCTGTTCTAGCTAGTTCATCAGCTATTTCATTTCTTATAACTCCCTCATGCCCTGGCACCCAGTTTTTTGAGGGACTGTCTGCATTCCCAAGTGGATAGGGATTCATAGCTGTTAGCTTTGAGTGCCTTCAGTTCTTGAGTCCTTGCCTTGAGTCCTTTTTACCCTTTATACGCCTTCGTAGGCATTCCTGGGCGCATAGGTCTATTGCAAGTGTTTCAGCTTGCATAATTGTAGGGAAGGTTCCTAAGGCTATCGATGCCCTATATTTTGGGCCATATATTCCTATACCTGTTCCCTGTTTAGTTTTAGATCCATCCGAGTACCAGATAGAGGAATTTGGTTTCTGTTGTATTATTTGACTTCTAGCCATGTCGCGGTCCCAAATGACCACTTCGAAAGGTATCTGGAAGTCAAATACCCTTGGAATGACATCCAAGGGTTTTTCAAAGAGTTCAGGCTGTAAGAAGTCCAGAATCTTTAAGTGACCTGTTTTGTCACCCGGTTTGAATTTCCTGATTTGGGTTATTTTTAAGGCGGCCTGTAGGCTTTCCCTCTTCACCCTCAATTGCAGGGACGGTAGGTCCAGAAGTGCCTCCATAGCCGCAGTCGGGGTTTTGCTCATAGCCCCTGTTATACCCAAACACGCTAGCCGCTGCAGTTACTGCAGCTTGCTTTGTGTCGTGATTTCATTCGTTTTTGTCCACCACACGAGCGAAGCGTATGTGACAATGGGTCTAATTACCGATATATACAGGCTGTATCAAATTTCGTGTTAAGTACAGGGATCTCGCTTATTAGCGTAGATAGAGAGATGGTTAAATGGACAAAAACGATCCTCGAGTTATGCCTACACTAAATCAAAAAACAAAATTTACCCCCTCTATAACGTTTCTGAAATATGGCGGAAAATAACGAAATTTGCATTTTTAATTTTTGGCTCTAAAATCGTTATTTGTAAAAATTTTTAAAAACTGAAAATACTTTCTCAAAGGAATTTTTTCTGTTCTTTTAGACGATTTCAACGAATTTTCGTTATCATTATTACTTTACTGTATATTAATACCAACTTTTGTTTTTCATACGGGAGCCATTTAAAAATTTTACGTCATCAGATAGAGAAAAAAATGCTGATTTCAAAAATGTATAACATGTCCATAAACTAACCACAAATAATAAATTCAAAATTAAAATAATAGAATATTTTATTTAAAACTGAATTTTAATTTATAAATAGCAATATCCGTGAAAAACAATTGAATATGTTTTATAAAAAACAATTTATATGTGCTTCATTTGTTTTCCTGCAAATGTTTATAGAAATTTACTTATAATTATTTGGGTTATTTATGGTGATTTTTTTATCAAAAATTTTATAGACATATTATACATTTTTGAAATCAGCATTTTTTTCTCTATTCGATGACATAAATTTTTTAAATGGCTCCCATATGAAAAACAAAAGTTGGTATCAATATACAGTAAAGTAATAATGATAGCGAAAATTCGTTGACATCGTCTGAAAGAGCAGAAAAAGTTCCTTTGAGAAATTTTTTTCAGTTTTTAAAAATTTTTACAAATAACGATTTTAGAGCCAAAAATTAAAAATGCAAATTTCGCTATTTTCCGCCATATTTCAGAAACGTTATGGAGGGGGTAAATTTTGTTTTTTGATTTAGTGTATGCATAACTCGAGGATCGTTTTTGTCCATTTAACCAACTTTCTATCTACGCTATTAAGCGAGATCCCTGTACTTAACACGAAATTTGATACAGCCTGTATATATATATATATATATATATATATATATATATATATATATATATAGTATATCATCTTCGGTTTTAGCCCCCAGGTCTTTCCGAATAGTTTGCGACAAGCCCAAAAGGCCCCCGTCGCTTTGGAAAGACTTTTATCTATGTGTGATTTCCAGGTGAGTTTTGCATCTAGAGTTACCTCTAGGTACTTTACCTCCTTGGAGAATTGTATCGATAGTCCCTGTAACTGTGGAGCTTTCAGATTTAGCTTCCTGCGGTTAGTGAATGGGAATATGATGGTTTTTGTAGGGTTTACATTTAGTTCCTCCTTTACACACCATCCTCTTATTTTGTTTAAGGCATTCTGCATTTGGTTTGAAATTATACCTTAATCAGAATGACGATGTCATCTGCATATCCTAGTACGCAGTATCCCTCGTCAGTAATTTTCCTCAGTAGGTCATTCACCACAACAGACCACAGCAGGGGCGATAGAACCCCACCTTGTGGGCACCCCTTTGCTGTGGCCATCGAAGCTTCTTCCCCTGCTAGGGAAGCCGTTACTATTCGACTTTCTAGCATTGATTCTATCCATGTTGTTGTAGATCGTTCAATGCCATGTCTTGCGGCGGCAGTTTTTATGGATTTGTAAGAGGTGTTATCGAAGGCACCCTCTATATCTATAAATATGCCAACAGCTATTTCCTTTGCCGCAATGGATTTTTCCCTAAGTGAACCTACTACTTATACTTGCCCTTCTATTTTGAAGCTCATGACTTATACTACCAGCAGAAAGGTTCAATATAGAAGAACAGATTAGAAATTAGAAGATTATTGATTATTCTGTCTCCTGCTGCAAACAAAAATAAAATTGACCAAAATTTTTTAATTCTAAATTTTTTCTCGGTATTCTCAAAATCCTCATAAAATTCTCTTATTAAATTCAATTCATATACATATAAAATAAAACATGCAAACATGGACTAAAATAAATTAAACATTTCAACTCATTGCTGGTATTGCACAGACATTATTGAGATTGTCGCGTAATATCTCAATTTGATGCAGAGTTTCAACATCTAAAGACGGTAGCCGCTTTCTACATAATCCTCTCTTTGGTTGAATCGAAATAATTCGACCATCTCGAAGTGGTATATTTACATTTACTAGATGCTCATTTAAAACACTGCCGACTATATGGGGGCTCCCCTGCATGGATATTACCAGTTCGCCTTGTTTTGGTCTACGTAGAACATTCTGTGGTATATTTGGCGTAACCTACAATTACATTACTTACATCTACTTACTACAAATTTTAGAAGATAGCAATTTGTGTGCTAAATTGTATATGTAGAATCGAAACGTTTTTTCTAAGACTAATGCGACTTACTTTTGGTGTAACAACGCCAAAACTCGAAATATCTTCCCGATTTGCCGGAGTATAATTGACTCTATATCGTGATGCAGATCTAGACGATTCTGCAGCTGCACGATTCGGTCGTGCAGCTCTTTCAAGTTGGGATTTTGATCGTCGTCTTCCCTGAAGGCGACGTCTTAGCGGTGAAACTATATATTTGTTAATTCAATTCAATCGCAAGCGATTATTATTTACCTACCTCCTTTTGCGGAAGATGTCGGATGTCGGGTGTCGAGTGGATGCTTCTGGGCTTCCTGTTGCTATTATCAAATTTTAATATTCGTTTATAAAATTCTAACTAAGGTTTAAAAGGTAAAGGTTAACTTACTAATTCTAGCAATGTTTTACTTCCACTTGCTGGTATTGTGAGAGCAATCTCATTTAAGTCACTCTTGACTTTAAATTGAAGCGTCTCTGTGTCGATTTGACGCTTTTTAACTGTAATTTAAAATTATTCAAAATAAATTGCGGCACTACTATACCTCCAGCTTGACCTTCAGACTCAAAAGCAGTTAAATATGAATTTCTCAATCTTAAATTTAAATTATTATTCGATTTGCCTGGGTTATTGTTTTCAGCATCGCTAATTTTTTTGTTGGTTACTTTTTTCCTGGGCATTATGTTGTTTAATTTTACTGAATAGTATAATTAATAACACGGTGCTTTTAATTTGCGATTAAAAATTTGAATAAACTTCGAATATTCTACTAGGCCACGATACAGAAATTTCCGCATTATACCTCGCATGTGAATGTTATCTCAACGCCTGGCACTACCCACAATAATTTAATTTGAGAATCGATAATAATTATGAACCCATAAAATGCAAATAAATTATTATAAGTAAAAGAATGTTCAAAATTGAACCTCGGGGCTTTTGCTTTCTACAAAGAAGATTTTCTCAATAATTACCTTTATAAAGTGGAGAAAAGAGTTCATAAGTTCTCGGTTTCTCGCTTATAACTTGAAAACTACGCACTTTATGAGAAAAGTTTTTCTATACAAACATAAAGTGCATTAAATTTTCTTCAAATAATATATCTTACGTTTTTTTCCTAGAGTAAACGATTTAGGCGCTAGCGCGCGTTAAATTAAAAAAGTTCCAAAATCTTATAAAAAAATTGTTTTATTGCTAGTAATTCGAAAACTACGCACTTTTGTAAAAAAGCGTTTCTAAACAAAAATAAGATACATTCAATTTTTTACAAATTATGCCTCTTAGATTTTTTTGTCATACGAACATTTTGGATGCTAGAGAGCGTTGAAGTATGTAGAGGTGGTTTGGGGGTAACACTAAACCATATAGGGTAGGCGTACATGAAAAATTTTTATACCCAAAATTGTATTTGATGTGTAGATTTTATTATATTGTAATATACTATCGTTTTAAGTACCGCCTTCACGTGGTGGCAAACACCTTTGAAATTTGATGGGCGGATTTCGCAGAAAAGGTTGGATTTTGGCTCTTTTTTAAGTTTCCGCTTATAACTTGAAAACTACACACTTTATAAAAAAGTCTTTTTATACAAAAATAAACACATTAAAATTTTCTAATAATATCTTCAAAGTTTTTTTCTTCAGGTACACGATTTAGGCGCGAGCGCATGTTAAAGTTAAAAAAACTTTCAAAATCGGCCAAAAAATTGTTTCATCGCTTATAACTCGAAAACAACGCACTTTTAGAGAAAAGTGTTCCTATACAAAAATAAGGTATATTCAATTTCCTACAAATTGTGCCTCTGAAAGTTTTTTTTTCAAACACACAGCTTAGGTGGTCGTGGTAGGTGGTTTAGGTTCTTAGCTTAGCCGCGTTACGTTTTACTATAGTACCTACACCAAACTTCAACGCTCTCTAACGCCTAAACCGTTTGTCTTAAAAAAAAGTCTAGGAGACAAAATTCGTAGGAAATTTAGTATACTTTATGATTACATTAAACATTGTTTCCTCCAAGCGCGTAGTTTTTGAAAAATAAGCTAGAAACTTGAGAAAAACAGTTTATTGGTCGATTTTAGAATTTTTATCAAACTTTAACGCGCTCCAGGGCCTAAACTATGTATCTGGCAAAAAAACTCTAAAATACATAATTTGTAGGAAATTAAATTAAATTAATTTTTGTATAGAAACACTTTTCTCCAAAAATGCGTAGTTTTCAAGTTATAAGCGGAATACCTAGAAAAGAGCCAAAATCCAACCTTTTCGAACACTTCCGTGCTCTCTCTCGCTCGCTCGCTTTCTAAAACCGCCTATCAAACTTCAAAGGCGTTTACCACCACGAAGGCGGCACTTAAAACCGTTTGCCAGAATATGTATAAAATCTACAAAAAAAATGCAATGTTTTGGTAAAAACATTTTTCATGTAGTGCCCTTAATAGGTATGGTTTATTTTACCTCCAAAAACCACCCTTCGTACTTCAACGCGCCCTAGCACCTAAACTGTTTGTTTGGCGAAAAAAATCTAAGAGACTGAATTTGTAGGAAATCGAATGTACTTTATTTTCGTATAAACACATTATTCACTAAAAGGTCGTAATTTTCGAGCTATAAGCGATAAACAAAAAAACAGTTTTTTAGAATTTTTGGCAAACTTTCACGCACTCTAGCGCTTAAACCGTTGTTCGAAGGAAAAAACGTGTGTTTTATTTGTTAATACATGAAGGAAGAAGGTTTGTGTTTTGTTTCTGATAGCGGAACATGTTCAAGCATGACCACACCATTCAGAAATGTAATTATTCACAGAAGGAATTATCAAAATAAGCTAAACTTCAGGCTCTTAAAATTCCAACAGGACCTTACACTATCACCTATTACAGAAATGAAGAATGGGGAAAAAATTAAGAAAGTTCTAAAACTCAAAATCAACAAAATTAAATTTAGAGTATCGGAAGACTCTTGAGAACTTGATCCCATTATCCTTCAACGTCCAACTTTTATAACTTTTGCATTTTTTGGCACGGTTCAAACTTTTACTTTTAATTAGAATTGTTTATACTTTAATTTTTTTGGCAAATTATCAGTTTATGCGTGTATATAACGTCTCTATTTCGTCAGATCTTCATTCAATAAGCTCACCGAGCTAAAATTATGTAACAATTGAAAAAAGCAATTGAGCTCAATATCTATAACACTTACATATAGTAATTGAGCACAATTAGTAAAATTGCTGTATTGTTTAAAGGTCATGATCAATGAACTTCGTAAGAATTGTAGGCCGTTTAAAAGCGGCAAAAGTTGAAATAATGATCGCGAAAATTGAGTAATTAAATTTAAAAAAAATTGGGGCTCTTTTCATCACTAAATCACTTAAAAATCCCGGTGGACAATGAAAAGCTTGTATGCGCGCCTGCCTGAAGACAGACTTTTTCAGAACTTCATTTATTTTTTATAATACAAAAATCAGCAAGGAGTTTGAATTTTCACTCTGTACAAACACGAGCTTCGAGCTTAAGCTCTGATTTTTTTTGTCACAGAACTCAAAAGTATTGTTTTGCAGAGATACGTTGGTGGGGATGTTGGAAAGTGTATTACATGGTATATTGCCATGTATTACTAGTACGTTTCAGGTTTCTCGGCTTAATGTTGGCCCTTTTTGTAGAACAAGACCCAAAAACTTCTCTTTCAAATTTTTCTTAACCTTCAAACCCAACTCTTCTATTGAAAATCATTGATCACTGCCAGATACTTGGGTTATCTTATTTTTAGAATGGTCCAATAATTAAATAAAGATTTAAATTAGGGCACTTCTCACCCCAATAACGATAGAACCAGTCGTAGGTTATTTTTTAGTTCAAAACTAATCAAGGCTAAAATATGAACTGCGTAACAGAAATACAGACCGCTTGAAGAAAAAAAATTGGTGGGAATTTGGAAGCTCCCAGAGCTTAGATCTTGAACCTCAACTTTATGTAGAGTAGGTTAAGTTGACATTGGAGTAAGTGCAACTGAACTAACTACCAGCTACTACTACAATCGTAGTCTTGCAGTAGTAAGAAGTTGTATACTGAGGCCACTTCTTAAAGTTCTTATTGACTTACGCCACATGCAGAGAGGTTACAATTAATAGTGAATAAGGGCCTCCCTTAGAGAAGTCAATCAGGTAGGTAATTGTTGAAATTTGAAATCTACTTAGACCTGCATTGAAAGCTCGGGTCTCAACCAAATTTAATTTTTTTCAACAAAACTTGTATTTGAATATAAAATGTGGTTGTATTTGAAAAGACAACATCTGGGGGTGTCAGGCAGGTAAATATTTTCTGTGGGCCATCCCTTTATATTTTCTTGCATAAATGCACTACTAACGGCCCCATACCGGATTTAGTTTTCGTAACTAAGCGGCGAAAATCCTTAAAAGCTCTATAGTTCAGTCAAAATAGACAATCAACTTCGGAAAAACTCGCACAGAGCTGAAAATTGGTACAGACCTTAAAGACCTCATTATAAATGAAATGTCAAAAGTCCCCATCGATTCGACTTCTGCTAAAAATTTTATTCAAAGACAAAGGGCGAAAAATCGGTTTTTTGTAAATATCTCTCAATATTAGTCCAATCAAACTAGATAAATGGATGGCATTTGAGGAAAACCCATCCAGGAGTTTTGAAAATTGGTATGGTTATTCGTTATAACCTGCAGTTGAACATACTAAAAGTCCCGGAGAGTGGGTGCAAGAGGGGGGAGGGGAGGAGGTGTTTAAATGCGACATTTTCTTGTTCGTGCAAATAACTTGTCTTCTACTGATCCTACGTTAACGACTCCTGGAGAATCCAGTACTAGATGAGGTAGAATAATGATGTAACTAAAGAAGTTAGAAAACAAAAGTCGTATTGGGTTTCGTCTTCACCTATTGTAAAGAAATTAAAATTTTTTTTTTCGAAATTGTAACACTTATGAGAGTGCTATTAAACTTCAAAAGCTTCTTATTCACAACTTGGAAATGTGATAGGAAAGGTCGATTTTAAACAGCTCCCTCTCCCGGCTCTTGCCCCCCACTCTCCGGGACTTTTAGTATGTTGTACTGCCGGTTTTAATAAACAAGTAGACCAATTTTCAAAACTCCTGGATGTTTTCCCCTCAAGTGCTATCCATTTATCTAATTTGGCTGGATTAATATTGACAAAAACCGATTTTTCGACCTTTGTCTTTGAATAAAATTTTTAGCAGAAGTCGGATCGATGGGGACTTTTGACATTTCATTTATAGTGAGGTCTTTAAGGTCTGTACCAATTTTCAGCTCTGTGCGAATTTTTCCGAACTTTCCACGATTTTTTGTCTAATTTGACTGGACTATCTAACTTCGCTAAGGGAGGCATCTATTCACTATTGTGAGCTCTCTGCTGGTGGCGTAAGTCAGAAAGAACTTTACCTAGCGATTTGACTATAGTTGTGTCCTAAACTAATGGTTGAATGAAAGCTCACAATGGATTTACTTGAGAAGTTTCTGTTGTAGGTCAAAATCTAAATATTTTTGAAAAAACTACCCACACCCACAGAGTTGTTTTTTCTAAACCAAATTGTTCCTTAATTTTGTTTTTGAATGATTTCCAGCTTAGCAACAATAATTAATTAACGATGTAGATACTCTACTAATCATACCGTTTACTATGAATGAAATTAGTTAATAGTCACTAAATAAATTAGTCAATTTTTAACTGCGTATTCAAGGAATTTATAAACCTACGATTCTCCATCTAATTTGTCTCCATTTGTTGAGTTGGCGTATGATATCATTTAAAAGTTAATTTTTGGGCCACAAAATGAATTTGAGCGGTGAATAAAGTTTCTAGGATTTTCAAAGGCTTCTGTGGGCCAATATACGCCAATTTAGCCCAGAATGGCGTCAGAAATGCTTCATTCCGACTTCGAAGAACGAAGAAAGAAACTAAAACTGACTCATCCAATTCACCTAAATTTGGTACGATTTTAATTTCAAATATTACATTTTAAATAATATTAAGAAGAGAATTCAATAAAAAAATGAATTTAGACTATTTCACCGTCATGATTCACGAACTTCATAGAAGATTTGAGAATAAAAATTTTGGTATGTATGGGAAGATGTAGATTGGAGGAGTTCTGAACTTTTGAAAAAACATCGCGTTCATAAGTGAGGTAACGGCCTTTCCCCGGAAGTGTAATTTGAAATCAATCTAGATATCTTTAAAAATTTACACAATGTATACACTAGCGCCTCTGTCGACTTTGGATCTCTCTCTAACAATTTGCAAAAGTCGGTTTTGTCATCAAATGGACCAACAAAAATTTAAATCTTTGATGTGACTGAAAAAGTTAGTAGATACGATACTTTTGGAGAAAGCCTTTTCTGGCTGAGATTAATTTTCTTTCGTTCATCAAACCATCAAATAATTATTTCTGGAACACTCTGTATAAGCATTAGAACTTGTTTTCTTAAAAAATATATTTGATATAAGCTGGTTAAAAAGGGGGAGTCTACGAGAGCTTAAGTCACTCAGTCGGACCCACCATGGACCCACAGTGTACTTCCTCCGAGCAGCCTTCATGTGCTCATCAGATCTCGAGCCACCCTACTTGTAGGACGAACTTCCAAATTCTGGCGGGAGAGGTGTGCTTAATCTGTTCATCTTAAATAAAAAAATTACCATTTGCTTTTTCTAAAGATTCTTGTAAACTAGTAAATTATGCTCACTGGCGCCACAGCTATTCTGTGAGGATGTCCCTTCTCTCGACGACCCAGCAGAGTACTTTATGTGCTGTCTGCTGTTTATCACACATTTTCTTTACTATAATATAACAAGACTGGAAAATTATATCAACCCAATTTTGCGTATACGAGTAGGTACAGGGTAATACAGGCAGATAATTATTTTGTGGGCAGCTGGCCATTTTGACCCGACTGGAATTTACATAGCAACCCACATCTTACACTTTCCAACAAGCTGAGACAATCTTACATGAAGTACGTTGTAATTGTAATTATTCGCCTGAACTGCAGTGGTTTGCCCAACAATATCCCGCTCAACGCCATCCGCGCTGTACAAGATAATACTTCGGAAAAAATAGTTAAACCTCTAAAGATGTTGAGTCAAATGCATTTCTTTCGGTATCAAGCAATGCCGTGTCTGTAGAAGTATCACATTCCTCAATTTGTGATTGAATATACAAATACTATGCTCAAATTCGTCCCACTAGAACTCCATCTTTTGTTTTTGCAATTGAATTTCTTCTATAGAGTAACTAAATCACAAACTTGTGAAATTGAATTTAAATCTAATTATTCGAATAAGTTTTATGTGTGGTCTTTAATCCAACTCGCTTTTTAATAAATAATTGTAATTACCTAATTGGTAATTGTTCATCCATTATTGTTTATAGAAAAGGATTTGAATAAATGTATTTAACAATGTATTTTACAAAAATGTAATTAAAAGTGTAATTGGAAATATAATTGATTTTAGTAAATTAACAATGATTTTTCAACGTTTTTAAGTTGTGAAATTGTAGTAACTAATTAGTAATAAATTGTAGGAATTTAATTAATTTCTGCAACTAGAGGTGCAAGTTGGTGTCGGCGTTAGCTGTTATTTAGTAAATTGATGAAATGAAGCATGCATTATTGCACTGGCTAATGATTATTTGAATATTTGTTGATTATTCGGCTCAAAGGACCATGTAATTATTTGTTTGAATATTACATGGGAGCCAAGCAACTCAAAGCGGCTCTGGTTAATAACGTAACAAGAAATGACTATACAACGGTCTCAACATGTCCCATGCTATATTCATTGGTCATTGGAAAACATAAGAATTCTCAAAGTTAGTGTCACGGAAGGAACACGTTTTCCTTTTTCTCTGTAGTTATTGCTAAATGAGGATGAGCATCTGCGTAGCATTAAAGGGATCGCAGTTGTATTTTAGAAAAAGTTAGATGTATTAACCCTTAACTCCGACGTTGATAATTTTTAGGGTTAAAGGCGACCGGCGGTATCAGATACTGCTCTTATTGTATAGCAGTAAAACGCACAGAATAATACGCAAATATCAGTTTTTTATTAACTAAGGTGCAGGAGGGTAATAAGGCCCATCGTAAAATAAGGCCCACCTTCAATTTCCACGCCAAAATATTAAAATCTGCGAGTTTGAGAGCTCCTACCTGTTACCAGCAGTACTGATAACGATATGAGATATGAATGGGATAAAATCGCCGCAAAAACTATTTTGAGTTAGCTAGTGCCTGTATGAGTTACTGAGCATAAAATTTATTAATTTGTTTAAAATATCGGTGCATTTTACTGGTTTCTGCAAATGTTTAGGTCTTTGGTGCTTCATTGTCTTATATTACTAATATTTTAAGCTTAAAATGTAAGCTGTGAAAAAGTTGGTTGATGCCACCGTTTATAAATATAATACATTGAACTTTGTAACGTATTTCTGAAAATAAGGCCCGGGGTTTATTTCTAACTTGTATTTGCCTGAACTGCAAAAATGGTTTAGTTTTTAACGTTGTTCAAGTTTGTAAAAATAAGATCAAAAAGAAGAAAATGTAAATTCAAAAAATAAAGTTCAAAACGCTGCAAAAAAGACAAATTCAAAAAATTATTCTTGGCTTTGCTTTTTAAGGGCTGAAGATGGGCAATGTGCAGGCAGATATGCGAGCTTGTGCAGTATGTAATGTGAAGAGTGCGTACAGGTCTAACAATCAACGATAGATATTTATTTTCTTGTTCAAAATGCGAATAACTGCATATTTTTTATGATGTGCCTTATTTCCAGCGTATTCGGTAAATAAAGCCCGACAGAGGACATTTTTTAGTTTCTTCTTACACTTTTTGTTTTGTATTTATAAGTGCCATAGTAAGACTAAAATGCACCAAAAGGCATGTACTTTATAATGTTTTTTTAACTTTTGGAATAAAAGTTAATTTGCGTATGTTATGTTAAAAAATGTTTTAAGTGGGCCTTATTACCCTCCTGTACTATAATATAAAAATGAAAAGCCTAAACTATCATATAAGATAAAAAAATTAAATGTTTATGAAGTAGCATTTATTTCATTACCGTTTCTTTCGAGTTAGATGCCATTTTCTAAGAATAAACAATTTATCAATGTTCAATACACTCTTTTGCGCGACTAGGTATCGATACTAAACGGGCTGTAAATTAGTCATAAGAAAGACTGGTGACGGCGACATTCGGTAAATTTGTCGGTAACACAATATTTTAAAGTGCCATTTACATAGACAGTAGTCTAATCGTTTTGGTAAGGGCATGCGTCGTCTAAAAGCTTGAATAGGGTATTTTCAATGAACGCGTTTACAATGAAGTATAGTTGGCAAGGTCGTTGCTAACAATGGGCAAAAAGTTTGTAAGGTTTAAGTGCCATTTACATAGACAGTAGTCTAATCGTTTTGGTAAGGGCATGCGTCGTCTAAAAGCTTGAATAGCGTATTTTCAATGAACGCGTTTACAATGAAGTATAGTTGGCAAGGTCGTTGCTAACAATGGGCAAAAAGTTTGTAAGGTTTAAGCTTTTAGACCACTTAATCGGCACCAGCCAATCATAGAAGCGCATCTCTCCCAGGTCGCCCAGCTATTTGAAATTTAAACAAACAGCTGACAAAATAGTTGCTTTGATTTTATTTCTTCATTTTGGTTTTTGGTAGTACTATTTTAATCTCATTGTTCAAGCTTAAGAAAAAAAAATAAGAAAAAAAAATAAGGGAAAAAAAATAATTGCCACTAAAGTCTATGTAAATGGTTTTACGCCACGTTACCCACTTGGCGAGTTCTAGACCAGCAAACTACACCATCAATCTGCACTAAGTTCTATGTAAATGGGGCTTTAAGCTTTTAGACCACTTAATCGGCACCAGCCAATCATAGAAGCGCATCTCTCCCACGTCGCCCAGCTATTTGAAATTTAAACAAACAGCTGACAAAATAGTTGCTTTGATTTTATTTCTTCATTTTGGTTTTCGGTAGTACTATTTTAATCTCATTGTTCAAGCTTAAGAAAAAAAAATAACGAAAAATAAATAATTGCCACTAAAGTATATGTAAATGGTTTTACGCCACGTTGCCCACTTGGCGAGTTCTAGACCAGCAAACTACACCATTAATCTGCACTAAGTTCTATGTAAATGGGGCTTAAAGGTAGACAAGTAAGCAATTTCTTAAGGATGCAAATAAAATTGTTACGAAAGTTTAAATTTTACATGGCAGTCTCACATACCACGGTCTCGCATTAACGATTAATTGGAAGAAAGAAGATAGCAGTGCCAAAGAATATGAGCAGTTTGAACTAGTAACTAAATTGGTTAGTAATAGAGATAATTTAGAATTGGAGAATAGAGCTGATGGATATGGTATTTAGAGTACTTTAGGTATTAGGAAGTGCGATGTTACAATCCGAAGAGAGTAGTAACAAAAACAAACTGTCAATTTCCGCTGAACTGATCATTCGGGACACTTAATCGAGCATTCCAGAAGAAATGTAATGTATTATTATAGAGCGTTCAAAAATTAAGGATTGTTCTGAGAATAACTCAATGGCAGAACCGAAATTCGCGATCTTCTTTTGTTTTGGAGTAAGAAGCAAAAGTCCGATTTTTCAATTTTTCGTTAATGTCGATATCTCGGTTTAGCACGTTCTTTGGGCACCTTTTGAAGGACAATAAAATGAACCGAAGAGATTTTAAATATCTTCGTTACTTTTCGGTTTATCCACCAGTTAACAAACAGAAACAGTTAACTGTGGGGACAATACTTGGACAGCATTAAATGTAGGGACTACTTTTACAAATTTTTAAATTTTTAGGGTTAATTAATTAGATAATTCTAATACGTTGCAAATGAACCCCAACATACACACACATGTGAAAAAACTTTAAATGAGAAAATTTGTTTTTCACCAAACACCTCGGGGATCGAACCCAAGACTGCTATTTCCGGTAGCAGGTCTACACCAAATATGCCAGGCGGCTAACATAATTTTCCCTAGGGTTGGGTTGGGGTTCATTTGCAACGTATTAGAATTATCTAATTAATTAACCCTAAAAATTTAAAAATTTGTAAAATATTCACGTATGATTGTTGTATGCATACTAATTTGATTTATATATTTCGCTTTCTCGACGTATTTAACAATGCCCGATTGCTAGGGAAAATTATGTTAACCGCCTGGCGTATTTGGTATAGACCTGCTACCGGAAATAGCAGTCTTGGGTTCGATTCCCGAGGTGTTTGGTGGAAAACAAATTTTCTCATTTATAGTTTTTTCACATAATGTGCTTATGTTGGGGTTCATTTGCAACGTATTAGAATTAAGTAGGGACTAATTTTGTACATTAATTAGCTCATTAGTTGTCCTCCCTGGTTTTCTTCGGGCACCAGGCGTTTATTAAGGCAAAAGAATAATGTACCTACACTAAAAGTACAAACGATATTATTCCATTAGATTACGTGGATTTTTTCTCCATTCGTAAACAGTTAAAATGCGGCTTTCCGACTTTGGAGAATACATCCAGTGTCGAGGCTAACATGCGTGGCGACGTTAAAGCTTTCTGGCGATTTGTATCTAATAAGAGCAGGGGTGGAGTTACTAGCATTTGTAACGAGTTTGCAACCTATTACAGTTTATTCATTTTGAATGATATGTCCTCTGAAATAAATGTGGGTTTATCCAACAGGCATTATAACTTTTTATACCGCTCGCAGAGCCAGATCTTAGATAAAATGCTCAAACTGGACGTCAGTAAGCGATCGTGACCTGATGGAATACCCCCCATTTTTATAAAGAATGGTGCAGACGGGCTTCAGGTGTCTTTGCACCTATTGTTCAACCTATCATTGGCCATAGACCTGCGGAAAATTGCTTGAGTTGTTCCGCAACTGCCGGTTCGAAAATGAATACTTCCAATTATCGTCCAATATCTCGGTTGTTAATCTTTGCTAAGATAATGGAATCGATTATTTTCGACTGTTTGTTTTTCATTGTCTCATGGTGGGGGCGCGATCATGGCTGTGCGCATCAGGGGTACGTCTATAGTTACTAACTTGAGTCAGTATGTTGACTTCCTGTCTCGCTCTATAGACGACAGGGTTTAGGTCGATGCAATATAAATTGACGAATTTAGCAGACGGGCTTTTGGGATGGCTAGTTTTGAACATCAAGGAAAGAACTGACTTTTTAAGCTAAAATGGTAGCAAATCGGGACTAATTCCGGTCACGTCTGGGGTGCCCGAGGGGCCGCATCTTGGTCCTCTTCTTTTTCAATTTTTTTAAATGATATCGGTTCATGATAAAGTTTTTCCGATGTGTAGGGTCACATCTCGATTATGATTTAATTCAGGAGGACCTGACTTGGGGGTCTTACTGGGCCCCAAGCTCTCAAATTTTACAAAAATTTGAACATATGTTATTACAGTTGGAAAACGAACTACTATTGTATTAATAGTAAGCGCCACTTATACGCAATTTTTTTTTTAGCGAGTGGACATAATAGTTTTTCCCGAAGCTGGCCTTCAAGGATGGCATTTAATTGGACCAGAAACTATAGACGAGCTTAGCACAGAACTTCCCAAACCTGAAGATAATATTATACCGTTCGAAGTTCAAGACAATAAGTCTTATTCCATCGTAAGTTGACAAATTTTAAAATTTGCACATTTTTTCAAAATATTCCCTTTTTAGGTTTTGAGAGAATTATCGCACGCAGCGCAAATGCGTAAAATTTACGTCGTCGTTAATTTAATTGAAAAAGATTGCGTAACTAAAACTTCCAACAAGTGTAATTATTACAACGCCAATGTGGCTTTTGATAGAAAGGGCGCCATGATTGCCAAGTAAATTATTTTAGATTTTTAAAAATCATTTCAAACGTTCATTCTCTCTTTTAGATATCGCAAAATTAATTTATTCGGAGAAGCTCATTCCCGCAGTGGAGATAAAAACCAACTTTCGACCTTTAAAACTGATTTTGGAGTTACATTTGGGATGTTTATTTGCTTCGATGTAGTGTTCGAAAAGCCTGCATTGGATATTTTGAAAAGTTCCGGAGTAACTGACATTGTATATTCTACAGCTTGGTTCACTAGTCTTCCGTTTTATAGCGGTAATTTATTTCTTAAAATAGCAACCATAGCTCCTGACACACAGCTCCTGAGCACACTCTCCTTATTAGTCTGGTGTAGTCTGAGCTAACGAGTGAGCTCACATTCGACGTGGTCCTATGCCCATCTTTGCCCAAGCCCATCTTGCGCTCTCAAAACAAAGTATTGATCAGTTCCTCGGTCGTATATGTGTGTTTGAAAAGAGGGGCCGACTATAATCAGTTGTATTTTTTAGCATTGAGCGTACATCACGGTTACGCAGTATCGAATGGAGTCAATTTCTTAGCATCTGGACTGAACAATCCGAACGAGACGAACGGTGGCTCTGGAATTTTCCTAGCAGACGGAAAGATAGCAAAAGCTTTTGTAACCGGTATCCATAAATCGGCATTAATTATAGAAAACATTCCTATAATAGAATCGCCAACACCACACGCATCTTGTGAAGTAAAAATAATTCAAAATCGTTACATGCCAATCTGTACAAAACAATGTTTTTTTAGAATCCGATATCGACTACTAATCGTGCACTTTATAAAGAAAATCAGTATCAATATTTAGATAGTTTTGTTTCAATAACGTTCGATAAGTCTTTATACTCCCACAAACCAGTCGATTTAGAAAATGGAACCGTTTCCGAAACCATTTGCAGTGGAAACAACTATTTTTGTTGCTCTTTCGAAATAGATATTGATAGAAATTACAACACCTCCATGAATTATCGATACAAGTGAGTTTAACTTTAAAGTTAGTTTAAATAACAAATGAAATCTATTTCAGATTGATTGCTTTTCACGGATCCGAATCGGTATCCCTCGAAGAACAACAAAATCTATCGATTGGATTACGCGTGTGTGGTCTCGTTACATGCTTAAATGATAGTATATCTACGTGTGGTGTTAGAGATGGTATAAATCCAACCGTAAGTTTTGAAAGGATCTCGGTAAAAGCAGTAACCAAATCGACTCACGCTCACGATCAACCGTCAACTTTAAATTTTGACTTGAAGCCATTAATCGGTTATAAATATTGCGTTAAAAAATTAAACGAGCACGAAGTCGAAGTTAATGTAACGACAACAGAGAGGCAAGATTCTGTTCTTACTTTTGGTATTTTGGGAAGGGTTTATGGTAACGATAATAAACCTGTGGGAATTATTACTACAAATAGTGCTTCTTTTAATTTTATAAGCTATTTTAATGTAATAATTGTGAGCATTATTGTTTTTCTTTTGCAAGAATAAAAAGCAATTTGAATGCTGAATAAATAATTCACTCATTGATTTTTGTGTTTAAATTAAGAATAAGTTCAATTTAGAGCCAGTGTGGTTTACTTACTTAAGACTCTTTTTAGTGTAATTTTTAAGGACTTCTATTATTCTTACAAATAAATTACGAGTTTAAATATTAATTACAAATTTACAATAAACCGCTTTGTTTAATTTATGCGCTACATAGATATTAAAAACTGCAATTAAATAGACGAACACGCTATCTAGCGTACGATTGGTTGCATAACCATTCAAAAAATTTAGCCGTATTGCAAGTTGCATAAGCAACAGGCGCATTTTTATGTTAACCGTTTTACATAAATAGCTAAAAATATGTTTTTGAATTATACAGAAGTACCTAAAGGTCTAGACTAAGAATAAACGGCCTTTCAAATGAACGTTGGGAGGGAAAAAGGAAACAAAAGCGTACGGAGAAATTTTTTAAGTTACACATAACTAGAAATTTGAATATTATAAATTGCTAATGATGATAATAATCAAAGGCAACTTTGTTTTCATTTATCGAAGATCGTCACTACTCATTAATTATTAAGAATTCTTTAATTAATGTAATTACATAAGAATATCAAAATTCAGAAATGAAATTTTTATGAATAATTGTGTCGTATTATGTGTACAAACAGTGTACAGGAAGTAAACAAAAAGTTTTTAATAGAATATCACTTATTTATTGCTATACATTAATCTTTCATTTTTGTTGATAATACATACTGTTTAGGTACGTGCAAAGCATTAAATTATAAAATATTTTGTAATCCGATCGATTGGTTTAAAAACAAATTTTTAATAAATGTCTAAAACAACGTAAAAAAATATTCAAAACGGCCCGTAATTAATGAAAATAAACTAAAATTTTATGCTTTCTGTTTGACACAAAACTTTCCGAATGGATCTCGTAAATAATTTTATCAAATTGTATACACTATTTTTGGTTATTGTAATAAATTGTAATCTAATATAAACTTTAATTCATCTTTTAGTATCCTTTGAGCTATAATACCTTTAGTAGGTACTTGCCGCAAATTGTTGCTTCATGTGAAGTATTAAAATTATTTAAATGCGTCGAATAATTATTGTTTTAATTGTGCCGTATTTTGTTTATTTGGTAACGGCACAAAGTGTAAGTACTAGAGTCATTTTTCAGTTTCTCCTGAGCTCAATTTCCAATTTTTTAGAAGTTTTATAGAGCTGCTGTTGTGGACTACGCTCCAGTTGAAAATGGAAATTCAACTACCGAGACTGTTATTGACAATATTGGACAATACGTTAATTTCATACAGAAGGCAGCAAACGAAGTAAGTAAAAATAACCGATACTTGATATGCACCGTACGCCTGATTGAAGGGCACGTAATTTTGGGTTTGGGAGTGCCAAATTCCTCACCAAACATTTTTGTTTCTACGAGAGACCTTCAATCTACAATACTCCGTTGAATAATCCTGAAATTAAATTTTTATTCCAGAACGTCCAAATTATCGTTTTCCCCGAAAACGGTTTAACCGGATTAAATGTAAACAATTTTGGAGATATTCGTAAAATTAGTACTGAAATTCCAGAACCAGGAGAACTCATTTCTCCATGTTTCCAAGCCGACAACAAATATGGAATTGTAAACTCGTCACAATACTTTTTATCGCTTCTATAACTCAATTACTTTTAGGTTCTCGTATATTTATCCTGTGCAGTTCAAGTGCACGGCATATATACAGTTGTAAACTTAATTGAAAAAGAGTACAACAACGAAACTAGAGAAGAAACTTATTTTAATTCCAACATTGTGTTCGACCGAAATGGTGCCATTATAGCCAAGTATGACTTGACGTACTTTTGTAGAGCCACCTTAATCCACTATACAAACTTTCTAGGTCGAGAAATTACGTAATTAACAACAACACGGCCATTCTTAATGATAAAAACATACCCAACTTTAAGACAGATTTTGGAGTCAAATTTGGAATTCTATCGCCACAAGATGTGCTTTCCTTTAATCAAGAATCCCACCATGCTCTGAAAAATGAGTCCATATCAGATATTGTGTATCCAAATACATGGTTTACGGCATTACCATTTTATTCAGGTACTGTATTTATAGTGTATACATCTTTCAAAACCTCACCGACCTGCGCGAACAACCAAGCTTCGTACAGCGACGTAACCAAGGTTCACACCAACCTAAACACACGAATTGGGCATCTCTTTTAACGACTTCTCACTTCCTCTTCTGCGCATCTAGGGTCGGTGAGGTTTTGAATGATGTATACACGCCTCACACCTGACGACTCAAGTCGACTTGTGTGAGAACTGCTACCGCCGTAACTCGGTAACTCTCACTTGTTTCTGTTTCGTCTCTAGCTATAAGCGTTATCCATGGTTTTGCTACTGCAAATGAAGTTAACTTGCTCTCGGCAAGTGTGAACAATAAAAAAAACGCCGAAGGTGGTAGTGGAATTTTTTTGTCGAATGGAAAAGTGGAAGAAATATACCAAGGCGGAGAACCTGGATCAAAGTTAATTATACAAAATGTTCCAATTGTAAACCCAGATGCTTCTAGAATGTGCAAAGTAATGACAATATTATATTGAAAAAAATAATTGTTATTAAACAGATGTTTTAGAATCCTCAAACTAGAAAGTCTATTGGCTTCGATCTAATTGAAAGCGTTCCAAAAGATAAATTCGCCACAAACACACAAGATTTGTCTCAATACAGTGTCCTACCCGTCAAATTGGATAAGTCAAAAGTTTACGAAACTTTATGTGATGACGAAAAAGGATCATTTTGTTGCACTTTCGACATAACTCTTAAAGTTGACCAGCAATTTGTGCCCAATTATCTTTACATGTAAGTTTCTAAAACGCAACCCGCAATACACATAAGTATTGTGGATTGCGCGATAAAACATTTTTTTGAAACCCCAATTTTTATTGATTGCTCTCGTACTCGTAATTACTTACACTTACATTGGTTGCTAAGCTTCTTTACAAATTACTCTTGTTTTATTGCTCAAGTCTTAATTTTTAGGCTCGTAATTTACGATGGAATTGATAAGACTTTTGCAACTGCCCTTCACGTGCGAAACTGTGCTATTGTGGCTTGCTTGAATAAGGATATATCTTCTTGTGGTAAGAGGGATATATTACCACCAGTAGGAATCGAGTTAGAAACTATAAAAATTACAAGCACTTTATTAGCAAGTAATACATATACACAACCCTCAACAGTAACCTTTGATCTTACAACGTCTGCAAATTATACTTTCTGCGAACAACAACTTAATGAAACAATGAAAGAAGTCACGATATCATCGAATAAGTCTGAACCTATTTTAACTTTTGGGCTCTTTAGTAAAATTTCTAATGAGAATTCTGCTTGTTTAAGAGTCTCTTTGGGATTTTTCGGTGTATTAACAGTATGCTTAATTATCATATTTAGTTTTTAACTACTTTAAACCGTAATAATTATTTTTGCCACTATAAAATATTTATTTAGCATTCGTTTTTAAAAAACACGTTAGAAATAAAATTTTTATTTTAAAAATTATTTAATTTTTTTAATAAATTGAACCCGCGCGTTCCAGTTTGCGCTTGCGCCTGGGGATGACAACAACTGTGGACATAACATAACAACTGACACTTGACAGCTTGACTGAAAACAACATAACCTAAAAGTTAATTATGGTAAGATAAACAAGTCCGTTTTATTTACTAATTCTGTTCTAACTTTGAATTTTAGTCTGAGAAATCGGTTGATCCACCTCCAATTTTACCAGATATAAATGAGCAGCTATTACAATATTTAATAAGTCCCGAAAATTTACCAATTTACGAGTATGAAAGAAATCAAGAATACTGGCCTCGAGAACCAAATCCTACTCTGTTATTTAATTACAGTAATGCCCCTTTAGCGACAACATTAAAGGTACCATTTTAAAATTAGGTATATATTATTTAACCTGTTTGAAATTATAGGTGCAACGTGACTTAAACAGTGGCGAAATTATCAAGTTTAAAGAAGTTCCTATACACGGAGCTGGAAACACTGCCAAAAATTCGACGTCCTTAACGAGAGCACCGGCATCTCCGTCCGAAGCTATATGGGGTAGCATTTCAAATTTTCCTTTTTGGCCTGGTGGTTTAAAAGATCCTATCGAAGACTTGCCGTTACAAATAAAAAATTTTAAAAATGACGGTAATTTAAACATATAAGTTGGTTTCAAATTACTACTTAGTGTTGTAGAATTATTGACAATTCCGCCTGGATTTAGCGAAGGTATTAATTTTGAAGAAGACGGCATGACCATAAAAAAAGAAAAAGGACATTCAAAACAGAAATTTGCCAACAGTGTAAATGTCGTCAACTTAATGGATATTCTACAACAAGAAAAAGATCTATTAGGTTTGAATTGAACGGCCTGTTTTATTTATAACTAAAATTATCGTAAATAGGGCTGTGGGAGACTTTGGAAAAGCAAGATATCGAAAGCAACGAAAAACAAGATGAAACTACAACGGATACGGTTAACCTTCCCGAAGAAGATGTAATACCTAAAGATGTTCCTGTGCTTAAAATTTCCCAACCTGCAAAACCACGTGATAAGCAAGGCACCGAATGGGCAATTTTATTAGACACGTCCAAACCTGTAAACGATTTTAGGCAAAAAATACCCGAAATGGCTTTGGAATACGATTTTGAATTGGACACTTTCCAAAAACTGGCCATTTTACAATTGGAACAGCACAATCATGTATTTGTTGCTGCCCACACGTCGGCCGGTAAAACTGTTGTTGCCGAATACGCAATAGCTCTATCACAAAAGCACATGACACGTACAATTTACACTTCGCCAATCAAAGCTCTTTCAAATCAAAAATACAGAGACTTTAAACACAAGTTTAAAGATGTCGGGCTCGTTACGGGCGATTTTCAAACCAATGTTAAAGCCGCTTGTTTAATTATGACTACCGAAATATTAAGGTCTATGTTGTATGGTGGTAGTGAAGTAACTAGAGATTTAGAGTACGTTATTTTTGATGAAGTACATTATATTAACGATAAAGAGAGAGGGCATGTTTGGGAGCAAGTTTTAATTATGTTACCGGCTCACGTTTGTGTAGTTTTATTGAGTGCAACTGTGCCTAATACTATAGAATTTGCGGATTGGTTAGGAAGAACTTACCAGAAAAAAGTGTATGTCGTTACCACGTACAAACGTCCCATACCTTTACAACATTATTTATATACCGGATGTGGGGGTGCAAGTAGGCATAATAGATTTTTGATTCGAAATGGCGATGGAGAATTTCTAATGGAAGGGTATGTAAAGGTCTTAATAATGTAGTCTGCTTTAGTTTTGATGTGATTTTTATTTTTAAGATATAACATAGCAAAAGAGACTGTAAATAACGAGAAGGAAAAGAAGTCGAAGTTAAAGCAAAAAAATGATTATTATAAATCTGAAAGAAGGGGTTATAATTTGAAACAAGAGCAGTTGATGTGGAGCGGTTTGATCGATCATTTACGTAAACACGAGCTGTTGCCAGTTGTTGCATTTACATTTTCAAGAAATAGATGCGATAATAATGCAGATAGTCTCAGACATTTAGATTTGACTACAGAAAGAGAAAAATTCCACATCGATATATTTTTCAAAAAGTGCATTAAAAGTTTGAAACCGCCTGATAGAAATTTGCCACAGATTGTGCACATGCACGAAATATTAAAGCGTGGTATTGGAGTGCATCATAGTGGAATTTTACCTATTATTAAAGAAATGATTGAAATGCTCTTTCAAAAGCAGTTTGTTAAGGTACTTTCTGACGCTCATAAAATTCAATTTGTGGAGTTTCAATTAACTTTTACTTCCGTTTAGTCAGTTTAAGAAATATGAACGATTTAGAAAAAAAGTTTGATATTACTCATGTTTTGTGCACCAACTTTCCATAAAATTAGAAATAATGGCCCAAAGTTTTCACCTTTCTAGTAAATGGAACTTTCCTGTGCGAAAAACTACTCCCTGGGTGAACTTGATTCCAGTTTTTTTCATTTTTCTTCCAAACCGTCATTTGGACGAGATAAGATAATAGAAGCAAAAATATTCAATACAAAACTCTGCTTAAAAATGTCCTATTCTCCACTCGGCTAATCCGCTATCTGCTCGAGCAATTGATGCTCAAAATGGAGAGTAGTTTAGGGTGTGCTGTGTATCTCTGAACTGGCTGCTGAAAATTATGGAACCTATTTCTTCTATAAGATTCATGCATCATGATATTATGTTTATGTTTAGAATGAATTTGCCAAAAACTAAAACCTGTTCGGAAGAGACATGAAAAAAGTGGAACCAACTCCACCCTAGAAGACAGTCTATTACTAAAAAATTAAAAATATATACATTTTTTCTTCTATTTTTCCCTTCTTAGTCTCATTTTAATGAATTCATTTATAGCTTCTGTTTGCAACTGAGACATTTGCAATGGGCGTCAACATGCCAGCACGCACGGTCGTTTTCGATTCAATCAACAAACATGATGGTTGTGAACTTAGGAATCTTTTACCAGCCGAATACATACAAATGGCCGGTAGGGCCGGAAGACGTGGCTTGGATAAAACAGGAACCGTTATCATTTTATGTAAAGGCTCCGTACATTCGGAAATAGAGTTAAAGAAAATGATGCTCGGAAAGCCTAGCTTACTCAAGAGTAAATTTAGAATCACATACGGAATGGTAATCAGAAAATTTTCATTTTATTTTTGAAGTTTTACAACCTTTTTGTAGGTTTTAACTTTGTTAAGAGTCGAAAGTTTGAGTGTGGAGAGTATGATATCTCGGAGCTTTCACGAAGCCGATTTTCAGAAGAAATTAAGTGACTTGAGGGAAAAATTAGAGCGAGTCGAAAAGGCATTAATGGAGGATTATTCAAAGGAATTAAATGACTATCTAAACCCGTTGGTGAAGTTTTATAATTCTGCTAATTCCTACCTACAATATAGAGAAGAGGTCCTGGTAAATAGTTTTGTTAAAAACTCTACTCTTTTTTCTAACTTCGTTTTTAGCCCGACATAATGATGTCCCATCAAGTAACCAAGGAGTTGACACCTGGGCAAATTTTACTCGTATCCCACAAAAATCACATCAACAAACTAGCACTGTTATTAAATTCGACCAAAAAGAACAACACTATGTTATATAAAGTTCTCGTTCTAAGCGATAACTCGTTTAATGTGGACAAGCTAAAAGACGACTTATGGTATAAAATGTTGGCGGTTTCCAACGAACAAATTTATTGTTCTCAGTCCACCACAGATCATGTAGTTCTAACGATTAATCCAGCAGACATCTTTGAAATCACTTCGAAGAGTTTAAAAGTGGACACAAATTTAATTATAAAAGATTGGGAAAAACGTCAAATCGAAAGGTTTAAAAATGATCCTCCCGGATCGACGTTTAACTCGGCCTTACAAGAGTTATTAAAACTATCTTTGAACGCCTCTCAAAAAAATACATCAGAAGCTCTATATTATATGAATTTTATACAAGATCTTAAAGTTAATCAATTGGATTTAGCCGAACGTGTTGCTTACATGTATAAACTTAAAGATAATTTACTCGATTACATAAGTAGTACACACATTCCTAATTTTGAAGAACAATTTCTTGTTGTTTTTGGAAAGCAATACCTCGAAAATCAAAAGGCCAATTTGCAATATCAGCTATCTTACTCTAGTATGTCTTTATATCCGGAATATGAAAAAAGAATTAAAATTTTAAGAAAACTTAACTATGTTAATTTTCAAAATAGGGGTATATTATTAATAAAATTTAAAACGACTCTCTAAAAAATTAATTTTAGTTGAATTAAAAGGAAAAGTCGCTTGTGAAATGGGATCCAATGAACTATTAATAACAGAATTAGTTTTACGAAATATTCTTGCAGATTTAAAACCGGCCGAAGTTGCCGCGTTGTTATCTGCTTTAGTATTTCAAGCTAAAACTACAGCTGAGCCGAATTTAACTGATGATCTTAAAAAAGTTTGTTTTTAGTTTCTGTGTGATCTTACTGCAATAATAAGTTGTTTTAGGGACAGATTGCTATTGAAGCAGTTCACGACGAAATACAACAACTGGAGATGGAGTTTGGTGTCGATCACGTTTCAGAACCAACAAAAGCACTCAACTTTGGACTTACAGAAGTTGTTTATGAATGGGCCAATGCACGGGTAAAAATATCGTTTGAAGTTGAAAGAAAAATTTTAAAAATGTTTTTAGCCATTTGCCGATATAATGATGTTGACCGATGTTCAAGAAGGTATAATTGTGAGATGTATTCAACAATTAAATGAAACAATATGCGACGTTCGAAGTGTCGCTAGACTTACGGGTGATCCGAAATTGCATAGTAAAATGGAAGAAGCTTCAGTTGCTATTAAACGAGACATAGTTTTTGCCGAAAGTTTATATACGACCCACGAAAATCTTTAAATGAACGTTTTACTAGAATTCTAATAGTTTATAAACTTTTTTGTGCATTCATTTATATTTTACTTTTTGGTCGACTTTGTCTACTTTGAAAAAGTAATATCAAAAAAATAATTTTTTTAATTTAATCTCTTGACGGTTCGAACAGAGGTGTGTGTGTGTGTGTGTAGCGGAAGTTGGAACTTGAGTGGGATTGGATTTGTTGAAAATTGGACAAAACTTATTGCCTACAGTTTTATTTTTAATGTCAAGTCCAGTCTAGAGAATTTTTAACTTAATTTATAAGTATCTAAAGAACATCCGTTTCCAATAATTAATAATTTTTGTAATTTAACAAGTTTCATAGTAGTTTTATATTATGTTCCTGTAAAAACCCGTTCTTCCTAGGAAACACTAGTTTTAACTAACCGCTGTTGGCAATTCTAGATTTATTTATATATTTCGGGTAACTATTTTGCAGAGGTTTCCCCCCAAATAGCAAGTGCAGCCATACAAATTAAATTAAATCGAACCACCACCTATTTCTTAAATTTATGTAATTTAACATTGTCTCTCACTCAATCGACACAAGACTGAGTGTTGGGCAATGTTATTTCAGTGAGATACTTATCGAGTTACCATACACACCCAATTCCAATATTTTCATGGACTTCCCTAAGATCCTTGAGAATAGGTGGAAAAAAGACAAAATACAGTCGGGTCCGGTTATAACGAGCATGCTAGTGCCAACAAAATATGCTCGTTATATCCGAGCGCTCGTTGTAAAAAATCTTGGTTATAACCATAGAGTAACTAATTTAGATTTCTTAGATTTAGTTTATTTTATTTAGATCTTAGTTTAGATTACTTACTTTATGTTATATTGGATTTATTAATTATTATCTACTGTGTTTATCGTGGTTTATTTTAGAAGCTAACCGTCCAATAAATTATCAAATCTTCCACAATGAAGGAAATAATCGCACCAGTTAAGAACGTTTTTCAAGTATTAGAAATTGCTCGTTATAAGTGATGCTATTCTGCAGTTTGACCGTATTTGGCAAGGGAAGAATGCTCGTTATAACAGATCTGCTCGTTGTATCAGATCTCAAAATGTATTGAGTTAAATGGCGAATTTTTCGTGCCATGAGAAATTATTCGCTAAAACCGAGATCTCGCTATAAGCATAGCTCGTTATAACCGGACCCGACTGTAATTGTTTTACCAAAATCTAGGCAATATAGTGGCAGTGGCACAAGATTTGGTTCTGTTCTGATCAATTGTGATGGATATACTGTCGTGGAGGTGGAGGACTTACAAGACGTCGATCACTGAAGAGGCGCATAGCTTCGAATCGTCGATATTACTTTTTTTCAAATCGATATCGATGAAATGAGGTAATTGTTTAAATGAAGATAACAGGACCAGCTCTAAATAAAATATTCTCTATTCCGTTTTTCTGAAGTTATTATTAAAAACTTTACGCCTAATGAATAGGCAACTCTCGGTACGTCAATATCTTCAATAAAGTTTTGGCCGGGTAATTTGAATTATCGTTTAGAAAACTAATTATTATTCTTTTCCTATTTGATTTTTAAAAGCTTTAATTAGCTAAACAGGGCTTTTCTATGATATCAAATTAGAATTCTAATAAGTAATAAGGGCATTATTTAGTGGTGACACAATTTAATACCTATACTTTGAACTTGATTGCCCACCTACGAAGTTATCCTAATAGGGGATGTCCTAGAAGGAATTAGGCAAATTGACTGTTTACTAAGTTATTTTAAATTTTGATTCATGGATATGTCCGTCCTTCCATGGACTGAACTTTCTCAGCATAAACTAAGGGCTCTGTACGGGGGAAACTTTCATAAACCATTGGGTAGTTCGATGGGGCTAAGAGTCAGGAAATTGAAGGTACAGTTAAAGGTGTTTATACGTTTATAGATTCGAGCTAGAAAGCTAAAATTTGATACGGTGGTGTAGCAGATTAAAATTTAAGTTTACAGGTTTGTTCGTCCAAATTAAAATTAGGGTTTGTAAAGCCTCTAGCATAATTGATGATTGGGGTCACGTAATAATTTGGTGTATATTCTTTGTGTAATAAGTAATAAGTAATAATGCTCGAATCCGAAGCTATTTTGGAACTGTTCAAAAAACTTAAAATAGGAAAAAGAAAAAATAGCATTGCGTCCATCGACCCCTAGAAAAATAAAAGGCGCTATGGCGACAAATTGAAAATTTTCAAATTTTTAAAATGTGACCCTGTGCCCTGTGGAAGTGTTACTAGCCAAACTCAATGGACCAATCCCACCCCTTCTCTCTTCTTCACAAAAATCAATTTAAATTGCTTCATGCGTCATTTAAACACGACAATTTTAGCCAAACAAATCTTCATCGCTTCGATAAAAAGTTTGGCAAATATAAACTCGACCTTACTCTTGATTATTTCGTAAATTATTGATAAAAAGCGAGGATTTCCCCATCTATAATTAAAATATGTTAGTGATAGTATTTGAATTTTATTCGCTAGCGCTCCATTCAAATTCAATCTTTCACTAAAAATAGTTCAGGAAGGTGGTGAATTTGATACCATTAATTGATAAGAATAGACCCAAGTTTAATCAATAAAGTTGGACAACGCATTAGTGTAGAAGGTAAATTTGTGAGCGGTATTCGTTTGGATAACTGCTGGTGTTCTTTTCTATCAACTATCAACTTAGGTGCGCAAAGGTACGCCCGGTACCAACGTCAACGTGCAATTACGCTCTTGGGGACAGTATAAAGAAGCAGTAAAGTGTGTAAATAGTGAAAAAAACAACGTGGTTTAATTTTTTTTAAAAGGGAAAATTACATAATAAAATATGGATTTTGATTTACCTAATTTACCTTCCAAATGTACTTGGGACAGACATGTAGATGGTAAAAATAGTCCACATATGAAATTTCCTTCGTAAGTATTTTTTTTATTTTACGGCAAATTAATTGTAATCGATGAAACAATTGTAGAAAAAGGATACAGACAGTTATGCCCAATATTTTACATGCAATTGGAAACACACCGATGGTTCGACTCAACAAAATTCCTCAAAGCGAAGGAGTTAAATGCGAAATGTGTAAGTTTATTTTTTATTATTTGAGTATGTAAATATTATGTTAAATGAAGTCCAATTTTAAACTACGTTTACCTTGAACCAACTTTTTAGTCTTCAGTTAAACATTTCCCATTTACATATTGTTCTTAAAAAAATTTAAACGTCGCATTTACTTAGCTAAACAAACTATCTTTGAATTCAATTAAAGACAAGTCAAAAACTAATTGTATAAAAAATGTATGCACAAGCAAACAATATTAAAATTTAAAATATTGTGCTACCACTACAAGAGCCGTTAAAGAGAGCACAATAAGTGGTTCGAGAGATATTGTATGAGGAAAGCGCTCTTTCGCCTACTGAGAACAATAACCAACTGCTTATATCCATCTCGGGTTAATGTAAATATTACTTATAGAAAAATGATCCATTTTTTTCCACGAGATAAGGAAGACGGGAGTTAATACCAATCAAAACATTTTTAACACTTCAAAATTTGAGCCCAATTTTGTTTCTCGATAATTTAACGATTCGTCTCTACTTTTAGTTGCCAAATGTGAATTTTTCAATCCTGGAGGCTCGGTGAAAGATCGTATTGGTTACAGAATGGTAGAGGATGCCGAGAAAAAGGGACTATTAAAACCAGGCTGTACCATAATTGAACCGACATCTGGTAACACTGGAATTGGTTTGGCTTTGGCGTGTGCAGTTAAGGGTAAATTAATACAAAATTTTGTAACGTACGGGCAATTATCAAAAAATAATTGTGAAACAAACTGTTTTTGAAAGTGTATGTAGGTCACCTAGTAATGATAACCCCTTTGACGATAATATACCAATTCGCATACAAAAAAAACGAAACACTTTTTTTGATAATTTATTTAAACTTATATTCTCTATGATAAACTCACACAAAACACTTAACTTCCTTAAGAAAGTACTAAGTACTAAGAAAGTACACAAAAAACTTCCTTAACTTAAGAAAGTACTTATACAAAAAAAATGTTTTTTGCTCCATCCATTTCAATACTCAAACTTTATTTTTGGCGCAGGATACCGTGTAATTATCGTCATGCCTCTCAAAATGTCCAACGAAAAAGTCGACGTCCTCAGAGCGCTAGGTGCCGAAATTATTCGTACACCAACAGAAGCTTCATTCGATTCGCCCGAAGGCCTAATAGCGGTATCGCAAAAAATTCAAAAACAAACTCCAAATTCAATAATTCTCAATCAGTACGTCAATGCTGGAAATCCATTAGCGCATTACGACACAACTGCCGCCGAAATTTACGAACAGTGCGAAGGAAAAATTGATACCATTGTAATGGGAGCAGGTACCGGTGGGACAATCACCGGTGTCGGACGCCGATTAAAAGAACTTTGCCCAAATTGCGTTATCGTCGGCGTAGATCCGGAGGGCTCCATTTTAGCCCAACCAGAAGATTTAAACAAATCTGACGTTCTTTTTTACGAAATTGAAGGAATCGGATATGATTTCATTCCAACAGTTTTAGATCGTACCGTAGTCGATAAGTGGATAAAGTGTAACGATAAAGAAGGCTTGCCCATGGCAAGACGATTGATTAAAGAAGAAGGTTTGTTGTGTGGTAAGTTCGCTTTTATTGTTTTGCGAATTTTAGTATAACTTCTAGTATAATAGGTGCAAGCAGCGGAGCTGCTTTAAGTTGTGCTCTAAAAGTCGCAAAGACGCTTAAAGAGGGTCAGAGGTGTGTCGTGTTGTTACCAGATGGCGTACGGAATTATATGACTAAATTTGTATCAGACCACTGGATGGAAGCTAGGAATTTTCTTCCTTGTGTGAACACTCAAGGACATTGGTGAGTTGGACCTCGAGCAATTACATAGAACCCACCACGTCATATGCGCACAGAACTTGGTCATAGATAGTCAACTGCACAAAATGTACAACAGTGTGATCGAGTTTAGTGCACAGATGAAGTAGGAGGCACTTCTCTATTAAGCTTTAAAGGACAGTTTCAAACTTAAAATCTCTTTCATCTGCCAAATATGAGTTTTACAATTGAATGTTTTTTAATTTACCGAGAGACATTTGATCTAATAAACTTTAGAATGTAGTTGTCTCCAGATACCAGATCCTCTAACGTTAAAAACAATTTTTTAGGTGGTGGGACGAAAAAGTCTCAGTTTTAAATTTGCAAACTCCATTAACCATATCTAAATCAGATTCGTGCTCGAGAACATTAACAATTATGAAAAAGCAAGGATACGATCAAGTTCCAGTTCTTGATGAAAGCAGGTAATAACATCCAAGCATTTTTGTGAAACCTTATTTTCACTATTGACTCAATATTCTTAAAAAAAAGGGAAGTATTGTACTATATAATTACAAAATTACAGCAAATTAGTGGGAATGGCAACAATGAATAATCTAATGACAAAATTGGTCAACTCACAAGTGCAACCTAACGATCCAATTAGCGATGCTCTAGTCACAAAATTCACGAAAGTCTCTATAAATACCAATTTAGGATTGATTTCGAGAGTACTTGAAAAAGATTCATTTGTACTTGTTGTCGAAGATCAAAAGCTAAGTAAGTAGAGTTTTAAATAGCACTAATTTCAAAACTATAAAAATGACACCACAGACGAAACATTTAATAATTATAATGAACTCTAATCATCATTAACGCATTGTAATAGAAAAATTGTTTTTTAATTATTCTCCCGGTTAAAAAAGCTAGTCATTAGTTTGTAATTAAAAAAAACTATTTTCACGGTCAGCAAGTAGGTAACTTTCCAAGCAATTTTCAAAAATTAAAATCCAGTAATAATTGGAAAACTAACGCTTTTTATTTTCAGATAAATTAAATGGAACAGATAAAATTATTGGACTAATATCGATCGTCGATTTGTTACATTACATAACAAATAACAACGAAAGCAGTGTGTCTTCGACCAACGGTCATTGCACTAAGCAAAATGGAAGTTCGATTACTAGCTAAATAATAGCTTTCGAACCTTAAACAATTTGTGATTGTATAAATTAATTTTCAACATTAATCAAATTGTTAAGGTTTAAAATAAAGTATTTTCACAATTTTTACATAGACCTTATCAAATACGTGTAATCATAGAATTAAGTCCTTTGTACCTGTATATGAAATCGACAAACAGGCATGGTTTGTATTTCGGCAGTAACTAAACAATAAATTCCTAAATTTGCTAAACCACCTCGAATTACGCCACAAGTAAAAGCAACATAACGTGGAGCTAACTCTAAATATTGTTTACCGTTAGAAATCTTTGTAAGAAAACGAAAATCGTTATCTTGTAACACATAAACACCTTGATGATTCGTACGTAAATTATCTATTTGCCTCTTATAAACTGCGGTCCAAAAATCTGTACAAATAAACTTCATGGTGTCGAGCTCATCTTTAAATCGCGGCATTTCTCTCGTTAGCCTACAATTTTAAACTAACACTAAGGTAAATTATGATAAAGTTAGTTACCGTTCAATAATTTTATAGCCGGTCGAAAAACCCACGTATTCTAAGTTCGAAAGATCTTCGTCCTAAAAAAAATAGGGGTTAGTTTGAAACAATAACAAAAAGTTGAAACTTTCACCTTGGAGTCTTTATTGTTGATTTCATTTTGATTTAATGTGTAGTTTACAAGTTCCGAATGTAAAAACTCAAACACTGTATCGTCCATCATCATTTTAACTTTAAAAAGAAAAAAATTGTAGTTTTACAAACGTCAAAATTTTTAGGTTATGATAAATCTGAAATTTGACATTGTAAAAAGTAAAAACTGCAATCTGCAAATTGTTTCAAGGTTACTCGTGAAAAGGTTAGCTTATGCTTATAGTTTCTTTAATTGTTAAATTTAAATTATACTTTATACCGTTAATACGTTCATTATTTGTAATTATTTAATTGCTTTCGACTATAACAACTCACAAAAGTGCGTTAGTAATTTGATTTTATTTATTTATTCGAAAACTGGCTATTTAAGAAGAGTGGTATTGAGATAAGTTTTTGAATGCACTTTTTAAATTACAACAAGATTTATGGTTTATGGTCTCAGCTTACAACAAAAATCTTTTTATAATTTCGTGCGAGTATTTGACAGAAGAACAGCTGTTCAAGTGCGATAACTGCGATTAGCGCCGGCGACGTCAAAAGATAGAAATACGTCAAGGTGAAAGTTAAGTGTGCTCGAGTGTGCTCCGTATAATTTTTTTTTCTAATGTCATATATCCATGGCATACTGAATTTTAGATAAATAATATGAGTTTAGTACCAGACATCGGCTGCGTCGTATGCGGCAGGAGCGAAGAGTTACTTCGTTGTTCTCGTTGCAAAACAACTTTGTATTGTTCCAAATTGCACCAAAAACAAGATTGGAAGAAACATAAAATAGCATGTATTAAAGCAGTTCAATCAACAATCGAAGATAAAGAAAGTAGATTGTTAAATAGTATCCCAAAACGCAATATTACTAGTGCAATAACGACAGGAGCCGAAAATTTGAGTATCAACTCCGAACCAGAAAAGTCCGCTACAGAAAGAGCTCTCCGTTCGGCTAAATCTGCCATGCCAATTAGTGGTGAAAATATAGTGCATCCGAGAAAATCAAATGTACACGATTTTCCCGAGATTTCTTTAAAAGCTTTCCAGCATAAGAAGCAAGCAACTGTAGTAGACGAAATGTGTAGAAATGTTATAAGAGATATGGAAGCTTATGGTGTTTGTGTCATCGATAATTTTCTAGGAGAAGATCGGGGAAAAAAAGCTTTAGCCGAAGTCATAGATATGCATACTAAAGGAATATTTAAGGATGGTCAACTTGTGTCGAATCATGGAATGGTAGGAAATTTGAAAACAATTAGAGGCGATCAGATAGCTTGGCTGGATGGTAGAGATTGTTCAAATATTGGAATATTAATTAGTCAGGTGGATACTCTAATAGTAAGAGCTAATAGAATGCTTAATAATGGTAAACTCGGGCGATATAATATAAATGGAAGAACCAAGGTAAGTTTCATGACTAACTGACCCATTTTTTTACTATTATAAAGCAGACATGTTATTGTGTTATGTTTATAAAAATAAATGTCTGTAATTCATAAATATTTTTAAACCTATTGCTATGTTGAAGTTGTGGTTAGGTATATGTGTGTCTCTGTCGCACCACTTGGAAACGAAATAGCTCTATCTTCTACTATCCTTAAGCCTACGGCGTGATGGCAGTCACGTACGCCGATTTTAGTTTGCATTTGTTTTTAAATAGAGTGCGCATGCTCTGCATATTAATTTTATTCACTTAAAAAATTTTACAATCATTTATTTATAGTAACGGACACTACTTTTTTGGAAAAAATAATTTGAAAGAGACGTAATGTAAAGTGCGACGTGTTTCTCGCACATAGGCGACTTAATTTTGCTTGGATATGGGCGCATGTGTTGCTGTGCGCTCGAGAATTAAAAAAGCGAGTGTCTTGAAATTTTACATGATATAAGAACCCACAGCTACACAGCCCTACGTCGTTTTTATTTAAAATCTGGCTTCCATAAAGACGTAGGTATAACAATCGTTTTGCTGCTATCAATAAAACGTCAATCATTGAAAAATCATAGTACCTACGGCTCATTTTATAAGAGCAATCTACCCGATTTACCGAGAAAAGTTGCTTAGAATTCCAACAAAGCCCTAAATTAAAATTTCTGTTAAGAAAATTTTCAGTCATCATACCATGTGTTCCTAATGATATATAAATTTCAATGTGATCGTCCTACTATCAGAGTTGCACATTAATTTGTTTGAAATTGAAACTCACTAGCTGTTATAATTTAACTGTGAAAGTTGTTCACAGACGGACTCATATAGAACAATTAATAGCTTCTTGCAAGTACTATTTCACTATTTGTTGAAGCAGTGTAGCTGCCCTGCAGAATGTAATTTTTTAAATATTTCTTTGTGGCCCGAATTTATTAATTTAACTAATGTTAACTCGTTATAGGCAATGGTAGCGTGTTATCCAGGCTCAGGATCGCATTATGTAAAACATGTGGACAATCCTAATCGAGACGGTCGATGTATTACAGCGATTTACTACCTCAATTTACAATGGGATATCAAATGTAGTGGAGGATTATTACGTATTTTTCCAGAAGGATGGAGGGGAGATAAGGTATTGATAATGCTTTTGGTGAATTTTGCTATACGTGTATTTCTCGTTATTGTACCACCAAAGTTATTTCTGTAATTAGCACACGTTCTCTAAGCTCAAGGCCTATTAGGATTATGCTTTACTTAACATACAGGATGGCTCACTAATCAATAGTTTGGTAAAAAAAGTTAAACTTTTTGTGAATTATTTAACAGCTCATGGTATTATTTAATTTTTTTCGGCCAACTAACAAAATCAGAAGTGGTATGAAACTTGTTTTGCAATTTCCAAAGGCTAGTTTCTTGAAAACTAAACAATTATAGTATAGGATAATATTTTAAATATCAAAAATTTTACAATAGAAATGAAATACTGTAATATTGCAGTATTGAAACAACTTTAATGTTTGTGTACCCTCTGATAAAACGATTTTTAAAATTTACTCTATGGGTATTTATAAAACAAGCCATTGTAATCGTTTTATGACTTCATAAGTAATAACCATTCAGATAAACATTTTTACACAGTGCATTTCTTCGAAATCTAAAGTATTTTTATGACCAAGCTTCTAAGTAAGTTAGGACTTATTTTCTTAATGAGTCTGAAAAAGAAAAAAACTAGAATAAATAGCATTCAAGTTTAGACTGACTATTTACATGATTTGATTCATTTTAAAAGCTCTACAACTCGTATTTTCAATAGGTGGCCGATATTGAACCACTGTTTGATCGCCTACTAGTCTTTTGGTCGGATCGCAGAAATCCTCACGAAGTGCAGCCTGCGTATCGCACTCGCTATGCAATAACCGTATGGTATTTTGATTCAGACGAGAGAGAAGAGGCGTGTAGACGCTATGAATTAGAACGTAAGTATGTAATTTACTTGAACGAATAATGTTAATTACTTTAAAATATTTTGAATTATAGACAAAGCGCAACTACTAGCAGCAGCATCGCCGGATAAATTAACATAGAACAATTTTATTGTTGGTGCAAGAAACTTGTGATATTTATGAGTTTGTGAGCAACCTTTACCAGGATGGTTGTTGATTTAATCTAATTGGCTTGTCACGTGTACATAATTCTGCCTACATTGTTTTAACTTTTGTTACTAATTCTCATATTTCGTAGAATATTATTGTGTGATATTTGTTATACTATACAGAAATGATTGGTGTTCGTCTTTGTAAAGCCGAGTCGTTATGTCTCTTTAAAAGAGCATTGTTTGTACGTATTGACTATTTCGGTATTATTTCATAAGATGTAACTATTTAATTATTCTTTTTACAAATAGGATTTTTAAAAAGTAAGTGTGGCTTTTGAAATGAATTTAAACTAAGAGGTACCTATATTTTATTATAAAAAATTGATTATATGTAAATAATAAACATTGTAATTACTATTAGTTCTTCTAGTGGTCATTTATATAAAAAAAGATGTGCCTCAAACTTATACAGGGCGATTCCAAAATGTTCCTTATAACATACCCTGTGTTCGGGGAGCTCGCTATTAGCGCTAACAGCATGATTTTGCCGTTTGGGGAGCTCGCTTTCAACGCTATGAGCTTTCGTGACGTCACGGTTCTAGTACGTAAACTTATGCGTCCAACACTAAAAGCCTCCCCGAACGCACAGTAATACATCATAATAGCGTGTGGTGCTAAAAGCGTGAAAGCGAGCTCCCCGAATGCACCCATACTGAAGAGCTTATCCGCCATTTTGGTATCACCCTGTATACTTTGAAGGCTAATAAAAAATGTTTACTTCCAAGCCGATAGTAGCTGAAGTTTGCGAAGAAAATGTTTAAGAAACCAAACTACCCTCGATGAAAAATATAAAGTTGGTTATGAGTTATGGAAAATCCTAAAATTGCGCTGAACCAGGGACACAAAACAGTATGGATGCATGTATCTAATTTTGATAATAATTTTTAAAGAAGTATCTCTGATTGCCTAACGTACCCGATTCTTGCAAAACTTATCTGGATACAACCTTATGCCAATAAATTAAAATAGCAATACGCGGAGCATCGCAAGAGGAGTTGGGGAAAGATGAAAGCAAAATATTAAGGGAGAAGTCTGAACTGATTGAGAAGGATATGAGGAAAAAATACCAATTATAATTGCTTTAATCCCAAAATAAAAGTCAAACGTAATGCAACAATTATTCCAATAAATAAGAAATGGATTATTATTTTACAAAACACAATCGTCCAATTCGTCTGTATATGGTGTATAACATTGAAATTGAAATCCACTTTCACAAAATGATCCCTAGAAAGATAACAATAAAACTTGTGAATTAATTTTGGATCAACTTACAGGATTAACAACTTGACATCCCTTATATTTACTTTTATATGCTTCAGATTTGTCACCTAGTACGACTAAGTTGGGCAACGGATACAGCCGAAGAGTGTAATCAAAATCCCAATGAACCGTTAATGCATTAAGCGATAGAGGGCTGAGATGTCCTTGACTTAAAACAGTTCTAGATGCCTAAAAGAAAGTATGAGTTTCCGTAATTACAACTTTAGTGCAACTTACACTTTCCGCAATTAACTCTTTTTCTGGTTTACACAAAGTACCTTGCATTAATTTAACTAAAACGTCCGCTCTAAATACTGCAATTTCTCTATTACAGTATTGGAGTCTACAAGGATTTGTAGTAAAATTTGCTTTAGGAACGAACTTTAAGAACTCTTCAGATATGTAAGAGGGTAAAGGTAAACGGGGTACTATATGTGGTGAGCAAGGATCCAACATTCCAGGCACAAAAACAAATTCGCTGTTCTTAACTAAATCAGGATAATGACTTACTAACTCCCCAAATTGTTTAAACAACTTCTTTAGAGTTCCCATTTTTTCTAATCCATTTAGTTCTTCCATAAAATTTCCCATAAATACGAAAGCTATAGGTGGAGAATTTTGCATACCATCAAATAAAACTTGCAACTTTTCCAAAGTCTTAAAACGTACGATTTAAAATTTTGAAAACAAATGAAAGTATGAAATGTACTTACCATGGGATGATCGAGCCATACATCTGAGAAAAATAAAATCATACTTTGTTGATTTTGAAATAATTTCTCTTTTAGATTAGTCGAATCTCTCAAAGGAGTTAGAGATGGACCACCGAAGTAATTGATGGTTCCAAACATTATTCTGTAAGCAACGATCATTAAAATTTAATGTGATTTTTCAATTGAATATCTACTTAGAGTCTTTATGTTCTTCGCCTGGAGGCAATATAATGGTAGAAACGTGCAGTATTTTATCTTCATAATAACCGTTTACTAAAACGAAACAGTTTTCGACAAAAAATCCCCCGTGGTATCTAAAAAAAGCTGCATAATAACCCACCACTTCTTGTCTATTCTTGACTTACTGGCAATGAGATAAATCGAGCTGTATCATTCCAGATGGATCTTCTAAATAGTATTTACCTTCGGAAACTTGTAATAAAGCACCCAAGACTAAAATTCTATCTAAAGTTACATAAGTGGACGTCAGTAAATGGTCAATAGTTTCAAGCAATGGCCTATCTTTTACATTTTCAACTATCTTATTCTTAAAATTTCTCCTAACCCTTTGTAAAACTGCATTGTAACGATCCAAAAAGAGTGTAGTTTTGGACTCAGTTTGAGCCAACAATTGTGATTTAATCTTGTTGGCTACGTAAAATTTTCTGTCTGGATCATATACTAACTTTGGGAAATCAAAGGCACGAATAACAGAAAAAGTAGTTTCATTTTTGTCACATCCCGCGTGTAAACAAACCTGAAAAATATAAATGAAACTTTACACAAAGATATATTCAACTCTTACCTCGAGGGCTTGTTCGACATGTTCTCTTTCGATACTCTTATCCGATAAACATTGTTTTTCTAAACTGTTACACAAATTTCTCACGCAAGTATCAAAGACACAACTATCCTCGAGTTGAATGTTTTCCTCGCTAAATTTTTCGATTATTAAAGAACAAAACTCTCTCCTAATAGAAAAACCACTCAGTTTAAAAGCACTATGGAGTTTCTTTTTCAGTTTCTCTAATTCGGTCATAATTAATAAATTATTAAATAAGCTCAAATCTCAAATTTGTTGACTTTACACATAACCTTAAACAAACTATTGGCGCTCAATTTCAAATTCGATTAACGTTGCCAAAAAATATTATTAGACTGGCAACGTCGCCTGTTGCTTTTATTGGTATGACGCTTGCGCAAACAAATCTTAAAAGAGATAAGTGAAGTTGATGATTGTCAAAAATTTTAGGTTAGGTTTTTAAATATTACTTTAATTTTCTTTACAGACACGTAGTGATAAAAACTAATTAAGAAATGTGGTCGTTTTTTTCTCGTGACCCTTGCAAAGATTTTAATTACGAAATAGGTGATTTAGTGCCAGGTTTAGATGAAAAAAGTGTTTGGACATTACACAAAGGTAAAAAGAAGGGCAGCATCGAAGAAGTGTCGGTGTTTATGTACGATATTAAAAGTGGATCGGAAACACAATTAGAAGTAGCAAAAGGTGCTGTGAAAAGATTGAAGACTTTACGTCATCCTAGTGTACTTACATTTCTGGATAGTTTAGAGTCGGACAAACTCCTATATTTAACGTCTGAATATGTCGAACCGCTTGCTTATCACATTGAAACTTTGCGTATGGAGAAACCTCAAAAAGACTTGTATATTGCTTGGGGTATTTTTCAAATTACGGTAAGATTTACAATTGTGCTTAAATTGCTATGTGAATTTTCTATTTGCAGCGAGCTTTATCGTTTTTAAATAATGATGGAAATCTCCGTCATAATAATGTAAATATCTGGTCAATATTTGTCAACACTGCGGGTGAATGGAAATTAGGGGGTGTCGAATATGTTAGTGCCGCACAAGAAAACTCATCGATTTCAATTAAAATTGTACCTTCTTTAGAAATTTATGATCCGCCCGAAAAAAATGATCCTGTTAAACAAAGACAGATTACTAAATGGTAAAACTATACATTTCTATGAACTAAAATGTGTAATTTTGTATTTGTAGTTCAACAGATATGTGGGGTCTGGGTTGTTTGATTTGGGAAGTTTTTAACGGGCCATTACAACAACAGTCATCTTTAAAGTGTTTAGATAATGTAAGTATTATGTTCTCCTTGAGTCTTTATGTTGTCGATAATTATTTGAAATTTTAGATACCGAAACAATTATGCCCATTGTACTGTGAATTAGTAGGAGCAAATCCTACGTCTCGGCCTAACCCAGCTGATATTATAACTCGTTGTAGAAAACTAGGGGGTTATTTTAAAAATGACTTAGTGGATACTCTTTTATTTTTAGAGGAAATTCAAATTAAAGATAAGAATGAAAAAAACAGATTTTTTTCTAATTTAACACCTCACTTAGACAATTTTCCGGATAATGTTTGCAAACATAAAATTCTTCCCCAATTAATAACTGCTTTCGAATATGGAGATGCAGGCTCTGCAGTATTAGCACCAATGTTTAAGGTATGACGATTTTATTTTACTATTTTTCATTCATTTAAGTTGATTTTAGTTGGGAAGACTTTTAGATGAAGTCGACTATCAAAAAAAAATAGTTCCTTGTGTTGTTAAGTTATTTGTTAGCAACGATAGAGCAACTCGCTCTCGTCTTCTGATGCAACTAGAACATTTCATAAGTCACCTACAGTCGGGAACTGTTAACGATCAAATATTTCCCCAAATTGCTCATGGATTTATGGACACCAATCCTACTATTAGAGAACAGACTGTTAAAGTACGTTACTTGTCTTTATGTTAAGTTTTGTTACTAATAATCTTTTCCATAGTCTGTGATACATTTAGCACCTAAGTTGAACTACAACAACCTCAATGTTGAAGTTTTACGCCATTTTGCGAGACTTCAAGCTAAAGATGATCAAGGAGGAATTCGTACGAACACCACTGTCTGTTTGGGAAAAATTGCTCAACATTTGCATCCACAAATTAGACAAAAAGTTTTAATTTCCGCGTTTATTCGAGCAATGAGAGATCCTTTTCCACCAGCTAGAAATGCTGGAATTCTAGCTTTGGCTGCCACGCAACAATACTACTTACTATCAGAAGTTTCTACTAGAATATTACCAGCTTTATGTCAGTTAACAATGGATCCAGAAAAAACGGTACGAGATTCTGTATTCCGTACTATTAAGGGCTTTTTAGGGAAACTCGAAAAGGTGTCCGAAGACCCCAGTTTGAGGGAGAGTATGGGTAAGGATTTCTGTACTTTGTTGCTTGCGGAAAGTTTTTTTGACAAAGAAATTTAAACCTACAGAGGCCGACGTTAATACGGCTACACCAAGTTTGAGTAATGCAGCAGCAACATGGGCAGGTTGGGCCGTAACTGCTGTAACTGCTAAATTTTACCGTAGTCAGTCGGATACGGTCAAATCTATTAACCCAATTACCAGTAGAATGCTTAGCAAACCGGCATCTTTAGGTTTGTTAATTTAAACAGTTTGTTACATGGTTTTAACGTTTTAATATTTTAGAACAACCTTCAAGTAGTAGTCTATCAACTACGACTTCTAGTGTAACTTCGATGACTTCTTTAGAACATGAAGATGGAAGTAGGGGGAACGACTCGGTGTCAGACTATGATTACGATAATTGGGGAGATGATAATTGGGGTGACATGGAGGTGAAGCGAATAACCTAAGTTTAAATAATGTAAATATTATTTCTCCACGTGTTGCAGACTGGTGGTCAAATGGCAAGCAGTAGTGGTAGCGGTGGAGGTGGTGTAACTAGTGATCCTACTAGTCCACCATCTGGTTCTGCTCCCGCTAAAACTACAGATGGCTGGGATAATGAAGAATGGGGAAGTTTAGAAGAGGAGCCGGTAAGTTATCTGGGTGAAGCTTAAATTTTTGTACATGATCATAATTACTTATTATACCGAGTTACAACCATAAAGGGAGTTACATTGTTTTGAACGTTTTAAGAATTACTAGGAACTTTTGTATGCCACTCTTATTTGTATAGATTAACTTTAGTAATCAGTAATTCTTGAAATATTCTACACAATATAATTATTCCTATGTCCAGCTTAATCTGTATGAGTAGTCTGTATGTTATTCGTATCCAAAAACGAAAAAGTTGCATATAGAATGCTTGCAGGAAGTTGAATCTCCTTCAGAACCGTGGAGTGCACATGAAATTACCCAAAATACTGATGAAATGAAATTCTCAAAGACTATAAGAACTTCAAATAGTAATTGGAGCAACAGAAAAGGACAAAATATGTGGGACGAAACTGAATTTGAACCATTAGAAGAGAACGATTCTCATTCAAATTCTCGTTTGGAGGACGCCAGAAAGAAACGGGAAGAACGAAAATTAATGAGACAAAAAGAAATGGAAGCAAGGAGAGCGAGTAGGCCGACGGCTAGTGCAGGACCAATGAAATTAGGTACCAAGAAAATGTGAGTATGGTCAAAATTTAATTTGATGTGTAACTTTTATCCAGTTTATTTTATTGGACGACGATTAAAGAAATTTTACTGTTGGATAAGTATTATCCATAAGTTGCTTATTTATAAAATTGAGAAAAAGCTAGGATTATTTTTTTATTTTCGAAATTTGACAATATTTCTATTCAAATATTTATAGGAATGATTCACAAAGGAACAAAGGAAATTGAATTGATGTGTAATTGAAAGAAATAATAACCATTAAGTACAGTAGTAATTAGTAGCAATTTCAATTTTCCAAGTTTTTAAATAGTCCTTTTTACATTATCCAATTTGAAATTTCGGAAAAGTGACCCAAATAGAGATGTAGGTACAGTCCATACAGTTATTTAAATCTAAAATCCGATTTTCCCAATTTTAAATTATTATGGTGGTTACGTTTTTGGCTGGATGAAAGTTTATTTGTAATTTTAATTAAGCAAATTTATTACATGTATATTAACTCCGTTACTTTAATTAACTTGCGAGAAATGACACAAACTAAATTAAAAACTTATTATTGTTATTATAAAAAATACTATAATAGTTTATGTATCTTTATTATGTATTAAAGATGAATGTTTATTTGTACATTCGCTTTTAGTTTTCCTTTGAATCGGCCAAATCCATCAAATTTTTGTTATACAAGTTAATGGCAAACCCCCTATACAGGGTGTCAACTGTAACTTGGCCAAGAATGCCAGGGTAGGTAGAGGACCGATAGGCAAGTATGTTAAAGATAGGAACCAATGTCCGGAATTGCACCCGTACGGAGCTATTTTAACTTTTGGTTTTGCACCCGATGTACACGCTACATGCCGTGTTTTAAAATAATTGTTTGCCTGGCAACCTATCTTTGCCTAGGAAATACATTGTTGTCGCTCAGGTGTACCTGTGGCGCTGTGCTCCCAGTGCGTTGCAGTTCATAGCCCCATACGCCAGATGCACGTCGGCGAGCTGAAAGGTTAACCTGTTTATTGCTCAGCACACGTTTTATTGACACAATGTTTCTGAGCTAACATTCAATGTATTTCAACGATTAGTTGCCAGGCAAACAATTGTTAGACACACGACATGCTGCCTGCATATCGGACGATAAAACGTAAAGTTAAAAACGGCTGTAGCTCTGTACGGGTGCATTTCCGGACATGGGTTCCTATCCTTAAAATACTTGTCTATCGGTCCTCTACCTACCCTGACATTCTTGGCCAAGTTACAGTTGACACCCTGTATAGTTGTTCAGCTGCAACTTTTATTAGATTAGTTTTATAATGTATTGATGTTTTCATGAGGCATACACGACAGAGATACTGCCCATATGAAACGAGGTTGCAACCCTATATAAAGCTACGTATAATATGCCAATAAGACAAAATTTGCGAATGGTCATTATTTTGGTAATTTTTCAAGAAACGCAACCCACAATGCACCTGTGTATTGTATTACATAATTTCAATAAATTTTAATAAGAAATGTAAAATTGCTTTCTTGAGATGTCTGCAATAAAAATGCCCACAAAAGCGTTTGCATGAATTCTAAAGACAGTTAAAGCGAAAGTTGTTCAGAATATCGCTACAAGTTAGCTCAGCTCTGAAGATCTTTTCGTAATAAGGATACTATGAAAAGTAAAAGAACAAATTATAAAATTCTGCTCAACTATCTGTAACACAATACAGAAAGCATTGTGGATTGTTTTAAAAAACACAGTCCCATTTGAAAATGGTATATTACAGTATAGCTGTAAAACCACACACTTATTGATAATTTTTAGAAAAAAAATGATATTAATTAATTCCTATATTTCCTTAATAAAGTATATTTATATAACATTTGAAGGATACTTCAGCTAGTCTCCTAGCAAATTTCTAGTGCAGTTACGTACATAAATCAAATTACATTAAAATATCGTAACAAGCCCTTTCTTTTTGTTTAATATGATACATTATATTATATTAATGCTAATTAATTTATTTAAAGGCAACAAACCAGTATAAATAGAACATAACTTGATAAAATATGCAAAATTAATTACACCTAAGCGGTTGAAGATACAGCTAACTTTTTTAAATGATCCATAAATACTTGTAATGATACATCATCTGTTAAAACGGGAGCGCCACCGCCTTCCTGTTATTAAACATAATTAATTATTATATTCAATTCAAACGATATAAAAAATTTAACTTACAGCTCCATATGAATACATATTATTGTGAGTTTGACTGGGATTTACTTTCGATAGCAGGAAACGTGCTTGAGAACCCCCTTGCTCTGTATCTATGTACCTCGGCATTGGAAAACGAGTTTGTAAAATTTCGTAAGCATCATCGACGGGTGCTTGCAAAAGTTGACGAAAGTTTTCATATTCGGGCATATCTTGATATTTAAGACTACGCCATTGAGCAATTGTCTAAAATAAAAACAATTATGTAAATGTAACGAAATATTTAAAAACAAACCTCTCCATGAAAGATGAGTATTTGAAAAAAGGTGTCCATAAGTAATATGCGATCCGCTTGTATCGAACTCGTGTCAAGCAACACAGGTTCGGGGGGCCCATTAAAGCTGTAACTGTAAAGAATGGGTTGGATCATGATAAGCGATTGTGTTAAATCTTCGCGCATCAACATGTGTCTATAAAATGACGTTTCGTCGGGCGAATTATTAAATACTTGTAAAAATTGTGATCTTCTCAAATGGTACATAAATTGTGGATATAAACTGAAATTTTCGTTTAATCTGAAACTACTCGGATCGTCTTTATTGTATTCACCAAACTTTTGGCACTGTAAAAGAAGCAACATCAAAATGAACGATATTTCAACTTATGGCTTGATTTACCAGTCGAATTAACATTCTATCGACCCAGCGAAGTACATCGGGTCCATCATCCGTTTCAGCTTTGTAAACTACCATTCTAGACATTAAAACTGCCGCTGCTTCTTGATCAAAACCGGCACTTATGTGATGCAAAGATGTTGTGGCATCTGCCCAATTACGGGCTATCGTTGTAACTCTTATACGCCTTTGGCCACTCGTATGCTAGAAATATTTCTTCCAATAAATAAATTCCTTCGTCGGAAACATATACACCGACCTGATATTGTGTAATAAACTGAATGCAACCTCGTCCACCTTGAGGAATTGGTGCCGAATGTTGATTAACAACTTCAAAAAATAAGGCCATAGTCATGCTGGGATTGAGAGTACAAGATTTCCACTGTACCGTATTTCCCATTCCTATTTCGGTGTCCGATACTAAAGGACTTTTAACATTTAAAGACACACAAGAACCAATTCCACCCTGAACTGCAAAATTAGTAGCAAATTAGTTTAGTTGTTGAAATGACGTCAATTCTAACCTTTGAGCTCTCTGGAACATTTCACTTCCAAGGTCCCATTAAAAGCCATTTTGAGCTCGCCCTTTTGATCACGCGAAAATACCCTTTGGAATGTTTGTTTAAATAATGACGAATTAAAAGTATCTGCCATTACCATATGACCTCTGTAAATAAGATATTGAACACAACCTAGAGACAAATTCTATAAGACATTACCCAGTAGAATTACAACACTGCTTCATTTCCATAAGTCCAGTTTGATCTAAAGCGCAAGAGTAGATATCGACTCCATGACCATTTGTTGCAGCACGCATGGCTAAGCCTTCAAAATGTTTAATTGCCTTTTTCATATATTTTGCATTATCCTTTTGAATGTCATGATGTGATCTAAAAGAAAATTATTCAAAGCTGGCCTTTTTGTCTAAAGTACAAATACTACCTTATAGGCTGTTTTAAATCGTCATTAACAACTTGACCTGGACCCTGAGAACACGGTCCACCCAAGAACATCATAATGCGTGCTCCAGTATTAGGATAAGTGCACTCGAGCAAACCCACTGCTATTGACATGGCAGCTCCGGTCGATCTCAATGAACGTTTACTTTGCGAAACGGGCCAAGGATCTCTTTGTAATTCCCCAATCAAATCGGTGAGATTGGTATCACATTTAGCAAGAGGTTGCAAAAATCTATTAGCAGGTGGTACAACTTGTGTTTGAGGTGCTCTTAGAGGCTGCCCGGGTTGTTGCTGCTGCTGCGGCTGTTGAGGACCCATAGGAACTTTCGTTAAACCCAACATATCTTGTATTTGTTTCGCTGTCAAGTCTTTTGTACCACGAAATACAAAGGATTTACTACAACCATCCGTACCTAACTCGTGTACTTGAACCATTTTACCAAAAGTTACCAGACCCACAAGCGCATTTTGAGGTATAAGACTTAAGGACATTTGTAGTGTATCTTTTAAAGAGCTTAATTCGTCCTCGTCCATGCACGTATCTACGACAAGTAAAAAAATTGGAGGCATGCTTTGAGCTCTCGTTATGGTGTACTCAATGGTGGAAAAGAGTGGTAACAGCTCTGCAGGCTGGTGTTGTTCCGAAATTGCCGCATATTGAGGAGGAAACTAAAAACACAAATTTAGTAAAAATTTAAAAATTGCAAAACTCACTTACCGGATTTCTTTGGAAACAAAAATTACACACCCACAACTTGGCACGATAATCGACTTGGCATAGAGGATTTAAAATTGCCCTACAATTGTTCCTCGTACAAAGAACAGGATCATATTGGATAGGAGGTAAATCTGGGCGTTCTTTTAGGGGCTGGTATAAACAGCCCAAAGGAACGACTAAACGTGTTGCTTCTATTCGACTCGAGGGCCATACATTCCACGTAAAACGAACACCATCCCTGTCCTCATTCTGTTGAATGTATTCCTCGAAGGTAGCCATCTAACAAATAATATTTAATAACACTGCCAAATTATTCAACGACTATAATTAACTTACGTTTTTAAATTAAACGGTTACTAGTAGAAACACGTAACTAAATTTTTTAATTGATATTTTAAACTAAATGCATCACGATTTCGGAAACTCCACGTCACCTGTCAGACGCGCTGGCAATTAGGTTAAGTTCGGCAGTGTCGCCAACCTAAATTTTTATATTTAAATTTGTTTTAATCCGTCATTTCTAGGTCTGTTCGTTTGCAATGTTTTCGCTGCTTTTTTGCGTGAGATCATGAAGTCGAGTCGTCGAGTGTTTGTTTCTAAAAAAAGCAGTAAAAGCAGTTGTTTTTCGAGTGTTCGTTTTGTCTGAATTAAGAGTAAAGAAATCATATAATGCAGAGAGAAATTGAGAAATCTTACACCACCTCGCGAGGTGGAGTAAGAATTTACAGCAGGTTTGTTACATTTGTTAGTTTTTATTATTAATTGTTACTTAATTCGATCTTTGTTATTGTTAATAATTGTTACTTAATTCAATCAAAAAATGTCTCTCGTAATCGACGGCAATTGAGAGGATGTCCGCAATAATAATTATATTATCAAAGCAAGGGGTAATTTATAACATCAAGTTTTATCTCAATATACAAATTAATATTTATTTTAGATGGCTGTACTTATCAAATTCCCGTTGGTACAATACCAATGGAAGATGGTGTCTTAATTGCTATCGGGGATAACAATTATTCGAGAGTTCATATTACACGTTTGCTGCCGAGTATAATATGGTGCGCCCATCACAGCTGCACTTGCTTACTTAAAAATATCTTTATTTGTGAAGGAAAATTTGTGTGAGAAATAAATAATTTGGTTCAGTATGCCAGTGGTCTCTTTCCTAGTCCATTACTGTACGCTAGACACCAAAAAATTTCATGCATTTGCTACGAGTTTACTCGTATTCGGAGATTTGAGTAAGGCAGTCAATAACGAGTTATCTCGTAGTTGGCAAGTTAGCCCAGTTTGCCAACTACGACTATACTATAGTCAACGTGTTAATATTGAAGAACAAGACTCGGACTTAAATATTATGTCTCAAGTAGTCAGCATAGTAGGAGAGCCTGAGACCGAAATGCCCGACCAGTTTTCAGAGAATAGTGATCAGCTGTTTTCTTTTTTTCAGCCTGCGAAGGTAGTTTAATAACGTTAGATGCCATATGACTCAAAAACGATGATATTCTTGTGATAACATCAAACAATGAACTTAACGATAGATTAAAAAGGTCTGCCACATCACGATATGAACTAGTTTGGTGCCCAGCAAACCATAAAAATACAAAATGTTTCTTTGGACTTATTAGCTCTAAATTTAGATTTAGATTAGCTCTAAATTCTCCATCAAAATAATTTGCAACTTGCAACTACCTGCAAGATATTAATTACAGTTAAGTTACTACCTACATCTTCACAGAAATTTTGTTAACACGTTGTTAATTTTTTGCCAAACCTATTAATTTTAAAGCTACATCTTCATCGCTTTTTGAAGAAGAACTGCTAAACGCACGCAACAATTCACTTTCCTCATAAAATAATAATTCTTCTGTGAATATCTTTTTCAAATCTTTCTCCATTTTGCTTCACTGCAAAAGTGAGGTTTAAGTGAGTGTTATGTGGGTTTAAGCAAAGAACATAGAATTATCTAATTCTATGTTCTTTGGTTTAAGTGAAAGGTAATGTTCCTCAAATTTCGTGTTCGTTTCTAAAATGTTTGCTTTGCTCTAGATCAGTTTCGTGACGTTACACGAATCTACTTCAAAATGATTTGCCTGATATTAGAGCAATTAGAGTGAACTCAGACAGTCCAAACGAACAGACCTCTTGTTAATCCATTAATTCCTTTTAAATGCAAATATGAGGACTTTTATAAAACTACTCGCTTAAAATTCAAGGATGAATGTTATATATTAAAATCCACATACTGGTAAATTAAACCATTAAACGAAACCTATTCACACTCGTCTTGACATTTGAAATGGCGCGTAAATTTAAATGTCAGCCAACTAATCAAATAAAATTTCAGAATCTTGTTGTGAAAGTTAACCTATCAAGGTGAACGAAATGTTTGAAAAACAATTCAAATAGTTCTTTTGTGCGTTACGAACATTCCCTTCAAGGTACAGAGGAAACATGGGGGCGTTTAGAAAATTTGTAAGTTGAACTAAAATCGATTTTTCTAATGTTAGATTAGGATTTAACGATGATAATTTTTAAGCCAACATATCACTTGATAAGAGTATTTTAATAAAATTTAAACGTATGGCATAACATATGGCGAGTTTGCCGATGTAAAAGTGAGTAGAATGTCGTTTTTACAGGGGCCCTTTACTGGTTCCTATTTGTATGATCCGAGTTTACTCGAAGGATTGGATTGGAATTATATGTCCGGTTGTTTATCACCACCTATAACTAATTTAGAGCCTGGCGAGCAATGGCTTTTGGTGAGACCATTACAATTGGAAGACTACGATAAAGGATTTTTATCGTTACTTTCACAATTAACTTCTGTTGGGAGTGTTAGTCGTATGACTTTTGAACGTCAGTTTAACTCTATGCAAAGAACTGGTGGCTATTACGTTACCGTAATTGAAGATACAAGAACAAGAAGAATAATTGGTGCTGCAACTTTAGTGACCGAATTAAAGTTTATTCACGATGGAGGTATTCGTGGGAAATTAGAAGATGTTGTCGTCAACAACACTTATAGAGGCAAACAACTTGGAAAGCTGTAAGTCGATGAAATATTTCTAAATATTGAGGTATATCAATTTTTCTATTGTTATAATTTCAGTATTGTTTTAACTGTTACTCTTTTGGCCAAAAAATTGGGGTGCTACAAAATGTCGTTGGATTGCAAAGATTCTCTGATTGCCTTTTATAAGTCGATAAAGTATAAGTTGGAACCCGGTAATTCGAATTCTATGATCATACGCTATGAATCTCCTACATCTTGACAATTAGCAGTCGATACATCTAATCCTAAATCCAAATTGTAATTGTTTTTAATTGTCTTGACCCCTTTGTGTTTGTCTTCTGTGAAGTTTGAGTTAATTTTACTGTGAAGTTTCGGTTATTTAAATTAAGGATTATAATTCTTACTATTCATTGTCCTTTTTTAGGAGTATTAAAAATATTTTTATTGCAAATACAAAGGGTTAAGTTGTAATAACTTGCTTCAAATGGATTTTGTGTTGCTGTATTGACAGGTATTGGGCGCTTCGGAAACGCCACTGTGTACTTAATTTTTTAAACTTATCAAATTAAGCTCATATTATTGGTTATGGAATTTTAATAAAATGCAATAAAAGTATAAGAATTACAGAAATTAAGTTTTTAATATACAAGTAGATACAGTGATAAAACTTAAATACATTTTACCTACCCAAAGTTTATATTAACTTTAAAACAAGGGTTACAATAATCTATAATGCTATTGAGTAACTTTGTTAATATAAGAGGTAGAGAGTTGGTTAAATTAACAAATGACAACTTTTAAAATTCTATAAGAAAAATTTAAAATGAGCATTTGAGATTATCGTTACCCTGTATATAAACCTAATGCTAAATGGCTATCGGCCATATCTATCACAAAATTTGTAAAGAATAAGACTATTTTAAAACAATATTTAATTACCCAATTAATAAACATAGACTTTTGGTCACTATTAACCTATTTGGTAAGCCACAAATTCTAAGCTTTTCTTTAAAATCAAGCAAGATACAAATAAAAAAATAATAACATTATTGTAAACATATAATTTTTCTAAAAAATATAGCTAACCAATTAAAGTACCTACTTTATAAAATCTAATTTAAAAATCGGATACTCATTTTTTGTTCTACATCAGTTCTAGCTAAAGCTTTACAAAATTCCTCAAAGGAAATCATTTGGTCACCATCTTCATCTGCTTCCAAAATTGTACGTTCGGCAATACTTGTTAATTGTTCTTCACTAATATTAGCACCCACCATCATGTGTAAAATTGCAAGTAGTTCATCACGTGAGATCATATCATCATTATCCAGATCGTACATTTTAAATGCAACTACAAATAATTTTTTTATCATACAAAGCAGTAAACAATTATCAAAAAATTCTATCAAGCACAGAGGGCCCAACATTTCCCAAAATTATATGGGGCTGTCAATTGTACACTGTACATCCTATTGGGCTATCGGCTATTAACAATAAGACAATTAATTAAAAAATTCAAATAGCATTCATTCTTGGTTTGATACTGATCCATCTAGTATCTAGCGACACTTTGTCTATTATCTGGAACCCAAAAGTCCATATTTTGTGCTTCCCAGGCCTGATAAAATCTTTTGAGTATTTTTTATGATACATTAACCCATTTTAGATTAGAAAAGTAATATTCCAAAGTACATCTCACACCACATAAACATTACATACTTACATTTCAATTTTTCTTCTCTCGAATTCAATATATTATCCTTCTTTTTGATCGGTCTAAAATGAGCCAAGACGTTCATAAACTCCCTGAAATTTACTCGATCGTTGCAAACGTCTCCTTGAAAGAACGAGTTGACGATTCTTTCGCCAAGGGGGTTGATGGCAAGTTCTGGGATACGTAAAAAGTCATCGCGACTTAAAGTACCACAATCGCCACGATCCAAAGAAGTAAAACGAGAATACAAACGTTCTATTTGATTGGGTGTAACTAAATTTTTGTTAAATACAGATATTAATTAACGTTTTCGGTTGATTAAAGTTTACTTACATCCTGTTTCTTGTTGGATTTGTGCTATTTCTTCTTCACGCAACAAGAGAGATGATCTGTTACCCATATTTTTTGCTTTTCTTACGTAAAATTTTACTTTGATCACGAAAAGTGTAGTTTACCTTTATATTAATCTGCACATAAATTCTTTATTAACCACGTATCACGTGAAGCTGATAATTAAACACAAAAAACAATGAATGTAATCATGCGTAATTTCAATCAGCTGGTTATGACGTTCGCAATAAGAACATAACCTCACTGCTATCTCGAATGAACTTCGAACATAACCTCAACCTCTTCGGTCCCAAGATCAAATAAATTTAGGACAGTAATTATTCTATTAGATATTGCGTAAGTTTCCTTTAAAATTACAGTAAATTAATTACACTCTTTAATAATTTATTTCAGTTTTCTTTTTTTCTGTTTGATTCCGGCTATCAAACTATCAATTTCTTCAATGGAATATTTCTTCATTGCGGAATCTTTATTGGGACTTGTTTTTGAAGCCTATAACAATTTATAAGTCATTCTAGTGATTTGAATTTCTTCTCACTTACTTCAAATGGTAAAAATTGAGTATATTCGGGTGAAAGCGATTCTAACTGTAGTATACGTTTCTCTATTGTTTTCAATCTTTGATCCGTAGTATCATTTTTGTAAGCTTCAGTACCTAGCTGTGTTTCTAAATTTTGTAAACGTTCCTCAATGCCATCTTTCGGAATATGTCGTCTCAAGTATTCAAAATTGCCTTGATCCCTATCCCAATTATTTAATACACGGTTTACTAGAAATAGAAAGGTGAGTAACTCATTGAAAAAAATTCACGCTCTAACCTTGTAAATGGCCTTTTGAATCTTTCCGTTTAATTAATTTAGCATCTAACCTAGCGCAAGTATTATTGACTTCTCTTTTTTCGTTTGTACAAAAATCCCTAATGTTATCTTGATTACTCTCTTCGTGTTTTTGTTCAATAAATATTTCTGCTTTTTGAAGGATGTCCTCAAATGTAGCATTAGACGAAATTAAATGGGAATAAACAAATGGTACCTCGACTTCACTGCTTGGTTCAACTTTTGACAGAGTTGAAGCTATAAATAAATAGCAAATAAGTAAAATATATTTATTGGTTAAAACTTAACAAGTTTGTACATAGTTTTAGTTGGTATATGAAAGTGTAAATAGTAATCTAGTAAATCAACAACTACTTTTTCTAAAAACCTGATTTTAATGAGCACTTGACCACGCACATTCTTTATTTTCTTTCCACTGGGGCTCCTCTCCTACGTACATTTCTTTTTTCCAAATAGGTACCTTTTCTTTTAAAGTTTCTATAGCCCACTGGGTTGCTTGCATCGCATCGATTCTATGTGGAGATGCCGCTGCAATTATAACACTGGCTTCTTTAATAGGAACTGTACCCAACCTATAAAAAAACTGTAAATCGTCCAAGATCCAAGCAGGACAAAACTAAAACGTACCTATGGTAAATTGCAATATTTTCCACATTTGGCCACTTTTCTCTCATTCCCTGACAAACACTTTCTAAAGATTTGTAAGCCATGCTTTCATAAGCTTCATACTCCAAGTGTACTACGGTTTTGTCTTCAAAATTATCTCTCGTTGTACCTACAAAGATAGATATGGCGCCACACTTGGGAGACGAAACCAAGTCCGAAACTATTTGTACCGATAACTTGTCGTGCGTTAATTTAACGTGATTCATTTTTTAACCTCCACTTAATGGCGGTATAACGGCAATCTCGTCTCCTTCCTTCAGGTTTAGTATATCGTTACAATCACAGAGTACTTCGTTGTGCGACAACAAAACGTTATTTTGTAGATCTTGAAGCGAAAATTCTTCTACTATTTTATTTAATAAGTTTTGAAAAGAAATAAGGGGTTGTACGTTTACAGTTGAGTTGCTTTTACCTACAATTTCTCGTGCCTTGGCAAAGAAGTACAACTTCACCACTACACTCATAGCTTGAAAATGTGACACGTCATCTTCAGCTTAGCTTAAAACCGTTCACAAATATGTTTTTTTGAAACATAATAATTAACAAATTGTGAAATAACAGTTCTACTATTTGTAATCACTTTCCCTCGCCTCACATATCATTATCAAATTAACTAACATAACACAACATCACGCATCACAGAAACACATAACCTCCAAAAAGTTCCAATGGTTCCAATGTCCAATGTCAACAGTCAACAGTGTTGTCAAGTGTTGTCGTCACTTCCAGTAGTGACAGGATTGACAGGATTCTGTGATGTCAACTGACAGAGTTTTCCATTTGTTGCGTTTTAGCGTATTTCACATGATTTTAATATAGAGCTGTAATGGCTGTAATAGACAGCTAGTAGCACTGAGAAAGTTCGACCAAATTGGGATGTTCCGTGGTTCGACCTTTTCAATTTCAGAGCCAGCTTGAACTGAGGGGAGAACGGTATGAGAAGGCTTTGTGGTGAATTTTTAAAATCCAATTAACATAAAACTCATGATTGTAATACACGATTTTATTACTTATTAAATATCATCAATACAAATGTAACTTTGTCGTAATTAATATACGTATTGCTTGATCGTACGAAGAACATACTGCTAAGCCTATTTTGTCTGAACACCAATCGAAGCCCGTTATTGGCTGTCCCGATATGGTGCTATTTTGTACGAGACTAAGTTCTCCCATTACTCCATATGGTACTCCATCCACATCTGTATTTACTCGTCTATCAGGGTAGTTGCTTGAAAAAAGAGACCGGTAAAAGAATTTAGAAATACATGTGAGCATTTTGAGGGTCAAAGACTCGAGGACCCCGAGGCACAAACACAGTTGTACAGGAAATAATGTGTATGGACTTCACAGAATGCGACCATTCTGATTAAGGTTTCTAATCAGTAAACTACTGAGAGTAAAGTGGTTCAATTGTGATTCAACATCAACCAGTCAGTCCCATACTTTAGTATCAAATTCAAGAATCACACTCAACTCACACATATCGTAAGTTTTTGTTAACTCCACCCACTTCTACAAATACGCTACCAATGCACGAATACCAAATAGTATTTGTGAAAACGAGCTGAGTTTGTAAGAGGGTAGCAAATCACCCTGTATACATAGGCCATGATGGATTTAATTCTAATAACTTACTATTTCCAAAGACACATCGACCCTGCACCTCCAGTCGTCATAAAAATTTCTCTGTTTTGTGGCAGATGCTTAACTGTCCAGATTGTAGCTTTATGAGCTTTTTCGACCAAATGTGCAAATCCACGTTTTGGATGTTGAGTTCGTAAATCAAAACAGAAAAATTTAGATTCTAAAGTCGTTGCCACCAATTTATTCATGGGAATATCTTTTCGATCAAATTGGATACCCACCACCTACTTCACAAAATTTATAATAAAACAAAAAGAAAATTTAAAGTAGTTAAGTAATACCCCATTTTTAACACAAGTTGACCATGTCAAAGACATATTTTTGAGATCGTACATTTTTATGTCTCCATTATCATAACCGGCACATACGATTCGTTCTTCTGAGTTGTATGAGTTACCAAATGCGACGCACCAACAATCTCTTCCTACTGTTCCTTCGGCTGGTAAAAATTTAGCTACTGGATTATCTTTTTGACGAATGTCCCAAACCATAACTGACCCTAAAATTGCCATAGTCAAACATAATATTCAAACTTACACACTAACTCTTACCATCTCGCGACCCAGTAACTAGTTCTGGTGCTCCACAACCAACTTTTGTTCCAGCAACTCCATCAATCGCGTTTATTATTTCAGAATGTTTTGTAGTTTTGTAAATTGGAACTAGTGGGTCTTCTAAGTCCCTATAAACATTTTGGTTTAATTACGATGTCCTTTATAAGTACAATAAGAAAAAATACTCACCATACTTGCAGTCTTCCTCCAAAATCGCCAGTAGCTAAATGGCGAGCTCGTAAACTGGAAGCGTCAAAAGTTGCACACTTAAACTGATCCTTTTTTGCAAATTCGCTTATCTTTTCTAATCCTTCATTGTTCATGGAGTAAATTTCTATTATTCCAGTTCCGTTGGGTTTTCCACCGATTGTTACAAATTTTGCAGATGATGGAATCCATTTAACGTCGTGTACAGAATAACCGACGTCTTTTTCGGCGTGACATATTATTTGAGGCTTTTGTAAAGCTTCCATTTTATAACTTCCTTGTGAAGCTTATCAAGTTTTCAATTTGTATTGTTTTGTCAATATTTTGATAAACAATTTGAAGTTGCTATAGTAATAGAAGATATAAGCAGGGAAACACTTTTTTATACACATCCCTGTATCTTTTTTAGTTTCAATGCATTTATGGATATGGAAAAATGAGAAGCTCTAGACCTGGCTCTGCTCACCGAGAAATTTTGATTAAATTCGAATAAAATATACATTTTCCCAGCTACTACTAGAGGTCACTACTGACACGAATTAGCACTTTTCTAATAATTTATTTACCAAGATTTTTATAAATTCCGAATAGGTAAATTTAAGAAATGCATCACCTTTAAAATAAATACTTATATTAATTACATAAAAATCACAATTTAATTACATATTTACAATTAAGATATGAATAACACTTGCTTTATAAAAATCAGTCCAACAGTCGAACTTTAAATATTAAGAAACTTTGATGGATTGGTAAATCTAGCTGTAAGAATATAAAACAGAGCAGGTAAAGGAACTATCAAAATCATTAGTGCGTGTAACGTTGGATTTGTAAGTTGAGTAATTGCCACAATTCCATATGCGTGTAAACACCAATGACCTATTAAAATAACCACATTACGAAGATTGACTACTGTCGTTATTATAAGCGAAACCACAGTTTGATCTATTTTAACAGCAAAATGAGCAGCACACGATATAACGGACAAGACAACAATTAGATAAGGAAACGCATAATCTGTAACAAATTCAATTCACATAAAATCTACTTTTAATCAAAGAGCTTACACAAAAGTCCCCCTACTAATGCTTGAAGTACGGTTAAGACTGGTAAGAAATACATTGCGGCGTAAATTGACATTTTACTTTGTCTCGGTAAGCACTTTTTACATATCCATGGTCGAATCAATAACATCAAAATTAATGTATAAGCAAAAAAGACAAACACCATTGTGTACCTATAATATAAATTGCAATACTATGTACAGTTTGAAGGCAATATAACTCACAAAGGATAAACAGCCTCTTGTGTGCAGTGTATCGTTTCTTCATAATTAGGTTTAGGGTTGTGTAGCAAAGTGTACCAATCGGACAGACTTCTGGTTCTGCAGCTACGTACAGATAAACTACCAATAGGATCGGTCGAAAGAAGTGTTAAAATACAAGCTAAAAGCACTTCTATGAAAGCCGAACAGTGTAACGTCAAGATGTCTTTGTTAAAACTACAAAAATTTTGCTTATAAACTGATTTTAAGCTGTTGCAATAATTACTTTCTTCTCATAGCTATCATATCTATAAAAAACCAATGCCCAACTAATGCCAAAATAACCATAAATCCCAAATACAGCCAATCGTAAAAGATTGGACTATCGTTGCAAGGTTCGCATACAAAAGTCGTATCATTTCTTCTAAAACCACGCGGACATGCCCCACAATCGCTAAATGTATTGTTGGATAAATAAGTTCTTCCACAGTACCACCCTGGACATTCCAACATTTTACAATTCGAAAAAATAGGTTATTGATCTGTCAAAGACTTGTCAACAAGTAAACTGTCAGAGTGAACAAGGTCGTATGAAAGAGGTAAATTATTGTTAAAATCTAATTCGTTCGGCTAATCGTCTGTAGTTAAAGTGCAAGAGTTTTATTCTCAAATCAATTTTGTGTAATTTAATTTTAAGTTTAAGAACTATTTTATTGTTACAATAATTTCAAGTTTGTCTAAATAAAATATGACAATTGAAAGAGAACTTAAAGTTTTATAATAAAAATTGTATAATAATTTTTGTAATTGTTTAAAGATAGTTTTAGCGTAAATAAAGATGTAAATTAATTAATTTAAAGTGTTTAATTAATAAATTTTTTAAATTGTATTTTAACCTTTTATACGATAACCTTGTTTTGTATATTATAACTCGGGTCGGTATTGGTCGAATCTGCTAAATATGGCGCTTGGATTGGTAGACGAGAAACAATCGCTAGTCTTTTGAGTGACCGATTTTTGTTATAATCATTGTTAAACTGGCATTTTTAGAGAAAGCACTCTTTATAAAATTTAGTGGTTACTTTATAACGTCAAATTGTGTCAGTTGAGATAATTTTAATGAAATTAATAGTGTTGTAGTGCGTGGTTTGACCACTAAGTATCCCCCATCTATTTTCAGCCCTAGGTACTTACGGCATCGGTTTGTACAGTGTTAAAAATTAACGAAAAAAAGCATTAGTAAATGCGAATTAGTACGAGAAAAGGATTTTATAGTGTTCGTTGGAGTATTTAAAGTGAATATAATATGGTGTTCGATGGATAACGTTCGTGGTTATTTCGAAAATGATCAATTTGTGGCGTTGTAACCAGCTGATGGCGGGTGAAAATACTGGACAATTATTTGATTTGCCCGTTTAGCAAATACCGACATTTTCTATTATTGGAGTTCGTGGTGTGTTTTTAGTGATATCGAATCGAAAAAGACTCTTGTTTTGACGCACTTTCGAGTTTTGGCAAACTTAAAAACCCAAACCTTGGCCGGCTGAGCGTTTGGGCGTGCACTCAAAAGTAAGACAGGCTTTAGGCACTCCTTGCACTCATTCATATATTTTTCTGTAATCATTCATAAATATTGGACTCTATTTATAGTTGTGAATATGAAATTTAAAATTTGTTTAATTTGACACCGGTTGATTTTTTTTATTTTTTCGATTATTTAGTGAAATGCGAGCGATTGTGTGCGCCGTGGTGTAAATAATTGTTTTGGTTTTTAACACACATCTATAACGAAAATTTTAAATTATGTCGACGACGACGTTCGTCGATAGAATCGACCCTTTTGCAAAACGATCTCTGAAGAAAAAGACTAAAAAATCACAGGGCAGCTCTCGATATCGTAACTCTCAAGATGTGGAACTTCAACAGCTACCTCTTCTCAAAGGTAAGGAAAACTTAACCTCCCATTCGTTTTTTTTTTCGATCGCGCTCTCACTCGTTTCAATTAAAAATTACGTGCACTTTAGTCTTTGTTGTTTTTAATTTACTACACCCATTGTCGATACTCGGAAATGCTAATTTAAATTTGAGTATAGGTTTTGATCGCCTACTCGATATGTTAAACCTACAAATTATATAACATTTCGAAGATGTTTAAAATTCGATTGTTTTGTACACAATTTGTGGTTAGCGGATGCAAGGTCACGCCGTTTGTGCAAGGTCGTAATTTGAACCGCTCTACATCGATATGTTGTACAAAAATATTCGATAATATCGTTTTTAATTATTTATCTGATGAAGATCACTTAAGTGGCTTAATAGGACCTATCAAGTTTTTAATATTGTTAAAGGTCCTCGATCTTAAAACTGCACTCGTTTATTGTTTAATATTTCAATTACTCAATCTCGCTGTAGCATTGTTTTTAGACCAGCAATGAATTCTTAGATCGTAATTGAAAAATTGCAATATTTATTGAGCTAAATTAAAGTAATTTGTCTTCGATTCGTCTGTGTCGTTTGTACGTTAATTTTATTCATCGATAATAGCTTTTCGTCAAGTGTACGATATTGGATGTTTTGCTGCGAGAATTTCATTTGGCTGTTTCAGCCTGTACAGGGTTGGGATGAGAATAGCCTATCGTGAACCTGCGTGAAAGAAATTACGGATACTAACCGCCAGGGGAACGGGAGTTTTGGCTTAAACACTCAGACTACGTAGATTAGGTACCAACATAAAAACCTTCCTTGGGGTACGAAACTTTCCCTCTTTGTATCTAGGCCCTGCAGGCGTGGACAGTCCTTTTTCAGGAAACTTGTGGGACCGATAATGTTCATAGATGTTTATATTTTTCAACGTTGAGGGCATCATAAATGGTATATCATCCTAAAATCCTACATACTATAAATAGGTACCCGAGAGAATCCTACATAATATGTAGAGACTGCGTGGATTTGAACGAGTCTTCCCAACACACTTTAGGCACATTCCTAGCGTTTACGGCCAATGGCGGATTAAGATTGGTTGAGGCCCTGGGCGCAGAAGAAAATATTAGGCCCCTTAAAAGAGAGAGAGACGCGGCTCATGCAGCAAAACTGGATGTGATTAGAAAAATGTGTAAAGTTGGGGTTTTACGGAGCCTTTCAGAAGTCGGGGCCTGGTGCGCCCCTGTTTCCTATTTGAAAGCAATGGACAACAACTAGAGATAGTAAAACTGACTTTTGTAAAGCTTTCCAATTTAAGTACCAAACTGTAGTAGGTCTCATTCTTAACAGCAAAAGAAGAACATATTCCAGTTTGAGTGTCTTCTCAAATCTGTTTTTTGAGACACTTTTTGGATTAAAATTCAATTTGATAGTGGAAAAGGTAGTGCGGCTACAAAACATCTTCAATTATTCGTCTCAGTATTACCGTAATTGTAAGTCTTTTGCCCTGGCCTGCCTGCCACATTATTTTTGTTTTTAATCGATACTATTCTGGATGCTCCTTATTCTGCTTTTATATTTCTTAAATTAATATATTTCTTGTCCGAAGTAAGCTCTTTCGCCAGTGTAGTGTATGTTTTTACTACCTCTTTTTATTGATTTGCAATAAACTTGTTAAGTATGCTATGCAAATCTCTGGTAATTATTAGCGTTTATTTTTCGCCTGTTCTCGTGTTACTAGGTCACGAATTTTAAATTTTATTCGGACCTCTATCTACAGCCATATTCATCTCAATGCAGGTATATCGACTTTTTTTTTGTTAAATTCATGCGAGACCTACAGTTTAACGTCGATTTTGAACGACACAAGTATCGGCGAAAGTTCGGATTTCAATACACCACGGTAGCCAAACGCGGATTGAGGACTTGTGAGGAGATTTGCCGCAGATTAGATAAATTGCTTCGTCGCGGCTTCTCGTTTTTTTATCAGTTTATACTCGTGCGGTCTATCTCTATTTTTCTCTATGCCAAACCTTGTCAATCTAAACGGTTTCACGGGCCACTTTGCTGAAATTTTACTTTTCCTGCGGACCACGCAAGTCGGACTGATATCCTAATGACATCGAGACTCCCAACACTAAAATATCAAGATCTAAATGAAATACATATAATGTGAAATAGAATTTTAGTCTGCTGGATTTACTATTCGAGATATACAATAGTTTCAAATTACAGCTCTCTAGCTCTTATAGTTGGGATTGGGACTGTTTAAGTTGGTCACCGACTGAGAGGCAGACGAACGTAGCAAAATCAATAACTTTTCACGTGTTGAAGCTTAAAGCTAAAAACAGATACTAATTAGTGCTGCCACCTGTCACTGCTACTACAACTAAATGCTACTTCTGAGTACTGATGTTTTAATAATTTTTCGCCCCTTCACAGCGAAGCGAGGCGGTGCTTTTAGGTAAAGTTTTATTTTGTTTTAAATAAGGAAGGGCAACCGATAAAAGACGCCTGAAATTTTCAAGCTGCCTAATAGATAGTAAATGCTAATATGGGATGTTTTTATAATGTATCCTTTATACTCATCCATTAATTTTGACAGTTTCTGTTCATTTTTATCTTACCCTAACATCTGTAGGCTGTTGGGCAGCAATCTAAAAGTGCTAAGCTGAAAGTTGGCAGTCGAAGTTCCATCTTCGTGCCTACTTTCACAAATTCGGTACTAGTGCACGAAAGTGGGCGGAGTTAGCAAACACTTAATTGAGTTGAGTTTAATTCTTAAATTTGGTCCATTTGGTCCTTAGTTCTATTTTCTTTTTTGAGTTCATCCGTAACTTTGAGTAGGTATATTGATAGAACCTTCCGTCGTTTCTTGGACCATCTTCCTTCGTGGATATACTATTGATTGCTGCCTGCACATTGTAGTTTCTCTGAAATGTATTCCGTCATCAGCTTATTTGAATAATTTCGTGTTTTTTCTACATACGCAATGCCACTTTAGGGATGTTTAGTATCGTGTTTCTGATAATGTTTTTTAAAAACTTAAAAATGTTTTCCTAAAACCAAACTTCCATCCGCGAGAAATGGAGAATAGCAGCAAATGAATAGGAGTTTGTGTCATTGCCCTTTTGCCTTACTTCTTATTCTCTCCATTTTTTCTTATTTGAGCCTGAAACACTCATTTGATTGTTATTAAATGCAATGATGAAATTGTACTTTAACAACTAGTATACGGAGTGATCTAAAAAAAGTGGTGACGAAAATTTAAAAAAAATTTATTATGGATTCCACTGAAAATAGTTATTCTTTCAAAGAAGTCTTGCTGTTTCTAATAACGTGCATTGACGTGTACCAGGGGCGTAAAAAAGTATCATTAGTTGATTTTTTACTTTTCATATTAAAGAAATTTTCCCTTTGTTGTCCTTTTTTAAATCGCCCTGTAACTGTACACTTCACATTAATACATTCGAGCACTGTTTTGAATTGAAAATTCACATTTAGTTTATGTATTTATGTACTATGTGGTAATTTCTGATTGATTATGAAAGTCATCGATAGTTTGTATTAACTTTCACAAATAAAAAAATAAAATAGTGTATTATCTACTATCTGTATCTGTATTATCTGTACGTATTAATATAAAAAAGGCCGATGCGGCCATAACAGGACTTTTTCGTACGCACTGAAGCTAATTCGACCAGGTCTTAAAATATTTAAAAATTCAACAGAAATAGTACTAAACAATAGCATGCTCAGAAGCTCTCCTTAATTTTTAAAATCTCAAATTATACGAGGTGTTTCTATTGGAAATGGGAAATCCGATCTCGTTTCCGGCTGGACCGGAAGTCAAAATGTAAAATATTTGGTATGTCTAAATAGATTATTTTACGATCATTCCAAACCACTTCAAATATACAGGGTGTTGTATTTAAAATTGAAAAGCTAACCCCATTTTCTGTTAAACCGGGAGTTAAAATTTAACATGTTTGGTATCATTCGACAGCTAATCTTACGATATTTAAATATATAGTCAAATATACAGGGTGTTTTCAAAAACTCCTTTTGCTTGGTTCATTTCCGGTTTAACCGGACGTGTTTTTTAAACCAAAATTATAACAAGAAATAGAGATTTATGGAATAAATTGGTATACCAACTTGCAATTACAAATTTCAATTGCAGAAAGAAATTCAAAATTTTCGACTAATTAGATATATCAAAACTAAAGTTCTATATTAATTTTGCCTTATATTCCTGTTTTTAGATTTTTATAATAATAATTATCTACAAAGTTATTATAGAAAAACTAGAAAATGGGACGATTGCTATACTGGCCGCCATTTTGAATTAAAACATTTGAAAGTTTTTTTAAATTGTGGGTCGAGATTTTTTGAAATGCGATCAAAATATTCATTTTTATCTATACAGAATAAACCTGAAACCTGAATGGTTAAGTACCTCTTGCGCGAAACACCCTGTATATTGCAAAATATTTCTACATTGTCGTGAGTAACCATTTTTGTCCCGATGGTTCTATTATACTTTTTTTACTCTGCTTGATTGATACATAAACTAACTGTCTAGAATCTAGGACTCACCCTGTATGTAACTGGATCGTGTGGGTGACCAAAAAATGTTTAAATTGCGTTTTGCATAATTCAGAGTTTTTTGCTTCAATAATTGATTTAAGAATTCTTCGCACACGAGATCGTTTTGGACTTGAATGTCAAGTGTCATGAGATTATTGATAAAAGGTTGTTGGATATTTGAAATTTTGCTAGCAATTTTTGGGCGGACGAAAAACTAAAAGTAGCGACCAATGGAATATTTTGAAGAATTAGATAATTTGTATTGTCGAGGGATAAAAAGATGAAAATACGAGAGAAATATCGTATGAGAAGGCAAGCGAAATTGAATGGACGTGTATACCCTTTATTACAATATGTATCGATTTTCTCTACTCCGTCCTAATGCGAGAAACGAAATTCGTTATATTAAATTGGCGGTGATAAATGCTTATTTATTATGTACGAACGCTTCCAAAAAGTTACTTGGGGTAGTAAACGATGTTTTTTTTCTAAATCAAGTTTATAAGGTACTCGTGATATATTACGAAAATTCCAATCGGGTGTTAGCGTGATTGGGATTGTTTAACCCATTAACGGCCAAGGCAAGAAAAAATTGCAAATTCAAAAAAATTTTTTTTAAAATATGTTCAAAACACTTCAACTAAGACAAATTTTGCATTAATTTAAAAAAAATTATTACAGGGAAGGAGAAACGCTAGGGTGCGTATACGCACCTTTGGCGGAATCCAGTTTAAAAGTTTTAAATTTACAAAAGTACGATAATTGTATAATTTAACAAAATAAACTATTTTTCTATATGAAAATTGTCAAAACTTTACACAAATAAGTAGTTTTTGCAAAATCAGCCTTTCGTTTTTGCAAAATCAGCGTTTCTTTGCACAAGCTTCTTCTCGTTTGATCTTACGGCATATGGTAAAGCGGCTTTAGAAGGCCTTTCATGCTTTGAAGGAAGACACTAAACATTGTCCTCGGCTTCAGGAGCCCCTGCTTCTCCACTAAACTTTAACAAACTTAGCACTAATTGCGAACGAACGTCTAGTTGTGGAATACGGGATTTATTTGTTATTTTGTAAATCTTCCAGCTATTTATTACAACACTATCGATCATGTGACGGCACCAGGGGGAGAGGGGGGAGGCAGGATGGACACGTGCCCACCCTTTAAGTTGCGGTGCCCACCCAAATATTGCACCAGTTACCAGTTTTCAGAGGTTTAAAAAATGCGAAATAATTTCCACTTTAAGTACTTTTCTGCATCTTGTCTCCAATTTCTAAAAGAAAGCTTAAGAAGAATATTAAAATCAAAATCAAACTATGTATGTGTAAAATAATGCCAAATTGACCAAATCTGCTTGCCCCCCCCCGACCCCCGAATTTTTTTTGGCTACGATCTGACGCTTTTTATATTTATCCTATTTCTCTAAAAATGTATATGCCCATCACGAGAATATTGTGCCCACCCTTTTTAAAAACCCTGGCACCGTCACTGCGATGGTCCACTCCTCCTTATACAGTGTTGCTAGCTCTCTCAAAAGAGTGTCATCGTCCGAATCGTCATCCGTACATCATCATTTTCTATATCTAATTGTCTACATGTGTTCCTGCAATATCCGCTTCCAGTTTCCAGCGTTCCTTCTCCAATAACGTTATCATCGATGTCTTCTTCATCGGTAACTTGATCCGTTTTTGATGGCACATAAATAACATCGATGGAATATTGCTGCAATGGGGATCTTCTTCTGATATAGATATCAATTCGTTGATGGTTAGTGGTCTTTTCAGCTCCTATCCCGAAAATTGGCTGATTTTTGGATATCCAAAATAAAACGATAAAGAAGAAAACTAGGTTCAATAAAAAAATTGTACAATGTAGTACTCCACTAACATTTACTGAGGTCTGAATTCACGCTTATTTTACACAAACAAGAAAAAAAATTTCTATACCATTATTGGCCAAAGGTGCGTATACGCACCCTTTCGATAAACATGCTATTATAACCATCTATTTTCAAAAAATAACCCAAAACCTTAAGTTAGTGTGTGAAACTTATGTATTTTCTAAATGTTTAGCATAAAAAAGTCATTATTGTTTCAAAATTAGTTAGTCAAAAAAATAGTTTATTGGGAGTAGTCGTAATTCGTTAAATTATGCTATATTGGATAATTTTTTAAGTGTATAAGAAACGATATTTTCAGGAAATAAAAATTATTGTTACATTGTTTGAACTATTTACAACAAATTATCGTCAAAAAAAAGATTACATTAGGGCCCTTGATTGGCTAAAAAAATTAAATCTAAAGGTTTCGTTTACGCACCTTTGGCGGTTAATGGGTTAATGCGCGAATTATACAACAAGGTAAAAGATGTAGTTCGTTCTAGTTAACTTTATTCGATGAATTAACGATAACTCGAAAAGAAGAAATTTTCATTCAGAATTTCAAATTACAATATTTTAACTTTGTTGTCGTAATTCGTAATATCCTGCAGGTAAATTCTCTCCATGGATCTTAATTAGCTTTGCCCTGCTGTTATTGGATTTTGTCAATGCATTTAATATTTTCTTTGAATGCGTAGTTCTACAACTTTTCACTCTTTCAGGCCGTTTTGGACGTTTTATCAGATGACACTGTAGATTCGGGCGTCTCTTGCTTTCGTCAATCTTAGGTTAAGACTTTGTCTGAGGTTAAGACATTGTATGGAGCTGCCATCTCTGGTCGCCTCGCTAAGTTTTATCTGGATGGGGGGGGGGGGGTCGTGCCAGGGTACAAGGGATTGTACATGTACGGTCGGAGAAATAATTATTGGGCACTATAGGTTTTTTGGTGAATACTTACGTCCACAATTTCTGCAATATAATTTTCACGAATTCCAAATGAAATGTTTTATAGTTACAGCACTCGATTTTTGTGCCATTCTCTGCTAAAACGTGTAGAAAAGAAAATAAGTTACCACTACTAGTGGCCAATAAATTTTTTTGTGGCTGTACATTACTCCCTCAAGGCAAGCTCAACGCTAAACCAAGCTGACTATTAATTGTCAATGAGCAATGATAACATGATAAGGCAGGTTTGCCGCTGAGCTTGCTTTGAGCGAGTAACGCATAATCGCCACTTAGAGCTCTGCTGGTGAGAGTTCTTGTTCTGGTGAGAGTGACCGTTCTTGGCATATGCGTTACCTCTATACCAATACAGTCTACAGTCCAAGCCCACCCTTATACTGCATAATATTTATAATACTCTGTACAACTTCATAAAAGAGAATGTTAGTCATCAGGTTGGGAATAGAAAACCCTCGAAATAACCAAAAACATAAGATGGAACGAAGAATAGAACTCCGTAGTGACGTCAGTAGAGACATCCTTTCCTTCTAGCGGTTTCATAAATGTTCGTTCATTGAAACTTAGGACAATGCTTTATATAAACAAGTACCCTAACTAAACAAAATGGCAACCGCTTGAGAATAACACAAAAACAATGCTCAGAATATTCCTAAGAGATCTAGTAAAAATGAAGATATACAGGGTGTCAATTTGAAAACTTCCCACCTCTATTTCCATTATCTTCGCTCTAGTGTAAAATATTAAAATTCTCCGAGACCTGTCAATTTTACTGAGGGGGACACTTTAAACTAGTGTTTGCGTTCTCCCTAGATCAACCCTCCAAGAGGGGTAGATTTAATCCCTTAAATCTTAAATGTGAAGGGGGGGTCGAGTGGCATTTTTTCTGAAAGCCTCTTCAATTGCCTTTACAACGATATGCTAATTTGCCATTTTTGGTTTAGTAGTTTTGATGATGAAAAGGTAGTACCCCTCGGTAATAAAATTAACGCGTCTCGAGAAATTTCAATATTCTATTCTAAGACCAAGATATTGAAGGTGGGTATTTTTCAAATTGGCACCTTGTACAACTAAGAACTGAACTGAAGTCTTGATTGATCTTCTCTATACTGTTTCGATGTAGTATTATTACTAAAGCCTAGCTCCTTTCAAAAACTTCATTCATTATTATTATTATTCGAATTATTCCAATATTCGAACTATTCGAATTATTCGAATTTGATAGATTGATGGTACCGGGAAGGTATTAGCCAGAGAAAATACTCAGAATCGACTTGAGTGGAAAATGTTTATAGAGAGGAATTGACGAAGGAAGACTGACGATGAAAAAGGAGATACCTACCGATATCTGATATTCTCAGAAATGCTCTCTCTGAGAATGGGAAAGCTTCTTGGGCGTGGTTTCAATAATTTGACGTTTAACTTTTTCAGTCTGTTGATATTTTGAGGCCGGATGACCAAATGTCCGATGGACAAATCGGACAAACGACGTTCAACAGAGATAACTAAAAAACTGAACATTTTGAATATTATACAGGGTGTCTATTTGAAAACTTCCCACCTCTAATATTTTTACTTCGGTAAAAAATATTAAAATTGCAGGAAACCTGTCAATTTTAATACCGAGGGGGGCACTTTAATTGAGTGTTTGCGCTTTACCTAGACCAACCCTTCCAAAGGGGGGCAGACTTAGCACCTCAAATCTTAAATGGGAAGGAGGTCGAGTGGAACATTTTCTGAGAGACCTTAGTGACCTAGTACCTTATTACCTACGGGGAACGTTTTAGTTGTACTGTCATCAAATGAAAGTTCTTCAAATAAATTTATTCGGTCTGTTAATCAATCGACATTTGAATCGTTTAAAGAAAATACAGATAGTTATCGATTAATCGATTGTTAGCGAAATGTGTGCAGTGCCAGTGACGAAAATCGAGTTCAAATTATATGTTACTAACTACATATTGCTGTATTAATGAAAAATATATTTCTTTTACTCGTTTATCCACAATGTTTTACTGAATAACTTCACAATCTTTACAAATTACCCACTTTGTATTATACCGAAATTGTTTCGAGTTTTTTCAAATTAAATGTGTGCTTTAGAAACTCGCTAATCGTTTATCCTTGGAGGTACTTTTGGAGTGTTTGATATTAATCTCTTCCATGACATGCTCTAAAATCTAAAGTATAACAGTCTCTTTTGAACGAACCCTAATTTTAGGGTTGTAAAGTATGTATACGCGCATTCACTCGAGTTGCTTTGATTACTTCTCAATTGGCTATTATATTATTTTTTTCTCTTTAACAATTAAGCTGCCCCCTTTATTATGTGTACAAAAACTCTGTGCTAAGTTTTAGACACCTCTCGAGACTAATTAATATTAATAAACCTTTTTTTTTTTGCAGATGTTACGTCGGCAGAGCAAGAGGAGCTTTTCATACGAAAACTCCGGCAATGTTGTGTGCCATTCGATTTTATGGACCCCGTAGCCGATATCAAAGGCAAGGAGGTCAAACGCACCACTTTAAATGAATTAGTAGATTATATTACGGGTGGTCGAGGTGTTCTCACCGATCCTGTTTATCCGGAGATTATTAAAATGGTAAGAATGTTTTTTGTTAAATATTTGCTTTTGAATTCGCATTTTGGAAATAAACTCGGCCCATATTAAAAGGTGGTCAGTTGTTAATGGCGCGGAATTCCGCACACTTTGATTTTAAATCGAATTAAAGTACTGTGGTAGTGTGTTAATTCCGGTTTCGGTACACTTTTGTCTGTTTCTGACGCAGATAATTTTTATATGTAACAAGCAGTACCTAATCTAACCTTAGTTCTTATTCTGGAGCTATAATAAAATTCTTATTAAATATTAGACCACAGCTATTGAAGGTTCAGCACTGCTCTGCCTCTCTAATATTTAAATAGGCGACCGACCAAGTAATTTCTGTTGCGTAGCCGACTGTGGTTCCGAGATCTTAGGACACGTTTTGTCCAAGTTCTGCTGAAAGCGGATTCCTTCAGGATCCAATAGCTGTTAGCTGTTGAAGTCCGCTGAACGTGCAGTAACCCAAGTTTATAAACAAAAATATTTCTTTTACATATCAAAAGCTTCCATTTTTTGAAACCATTCCGATTTCTGACAGTTCAATTTGATCATTTAAAAAAATCTAGATACAAGTAGCCTTATATTTTTCTCAAACGTCAATTTTTTACAAACTTGTAAGTTGCATTTTTGCGAGCGTTTTTGACTATTAAGTAGCTACTGGCAATTTAGAAAATGTTTATTGTAAGCAATTATCCAAATTCTTCTTACTTTTCCATTGATACAAATTTTTTTCAAGTTTCTGGCGTTTTTAGCGTTTTGTGCGTATTTGTTTTTGATGAACATATAATAATTAGTTATAATTGATGGTTCAGGTGAGAACACGTATTTAGCTAAACAGCAATTTTGAAAGTGAGACTAATTACATAATATTTTTTCTTCAGATATCGGCTAATCTGTTTCGTACTTTACCGCCAAGCGAAAATCCGGATTTCGATCCTGAGGAAGATGATCCTACACTGGAAGCGAGTTGGCCACACTTGCAGTTAGTATACGAATTCTTCCTGAGGTTTCTCGAAAGTTCAGATTTTCAACCTACCATCGGTAAACGTGTTATCGATCAAAAGTTTGTATTACAATTACTAGAACTATTTGACTCGGAAGATCCTAGGGAACGTGATTTTCTTAAAACGGTACTTCATCGTATTTATGGCAAGTTTCTTGGACTTAGAGCTTTTATTCGGAAACAGATTAACAATATATTTCTTAGGTAAGCATTTAACATTTTGTGTTTTTGTCGAATTAATTAATTTGCAATTCTCAAGGTTTATATACGAGACTGAACATTTTAATGGAGTGGGCGAATTGTTGGAAATATTGGGTTCAATTATAAATGGATTTGCGCTACCTTTGAAAGCAGAACACAAGCAGTTCCTTGTTAAAGTGCTCATCCCTTTGCACAAGGTTAAGTGCCTGTCGCTGTATCACGCACAACTAGCCTATTGTGTGGTACAGTTTTTGGAAAAGGACCCATCGCTCACGGAACCCGTGGTGCGTGGCTTGCTCAAATTTTGGCCAAAAACGTGCAGTCAGAAGGAGGTGATGTATTTGGGCGAAATTGAAGAAGTATTAGATGTAATAGAACCTTCTCAATTTACGAGAATTCAAGAACCTCTGTTTCGACAAATTTCAAGATGTGTTTCGAGTCCTCACTTTCAGGTAATTATAATTTTTGATTTCGGCGAATAGACGATTTTTCACCTAACCAAGTTTTGACTTACTTAGGTTTTTTTTGTAGCTCATATTTCATGTTTAGGGTATGTACAGGTACCGTTTTGGTACTTGGTTCATTTTTAATTGCCGAAAGTAACTTCGACGTAAAGGCCGCATCATTTCTCAAAAATTCAGAACTTGAGAGGCTGCTGTTAGGGCAATATTAATATACATTTTATTTCTAGATGTTTGTAGAGACGCTTTTTAGATACTTTTCTCTTTTGCGTGCCATATTCATCTAGTGAACGTTGGCAATGATGGCTATCATGACCGATGTCTTCCTGGATTGTTCTATCCACTGAGATTTGAATAGTATTGTACGCTTCAGCATGTGTCATTACTTGTCCGAATTACGATTATTTGCGTGTTCTTGTCGTTTTTACAATTTCTGGTTCTTAATCTCTCCAGTACAAGGTTATTAAAAGTTAAGTTTTCTAATGGTAGCTTCTACTCTGTACAGAAGAGCAGAGAACAGATAGTATCTCAACATTCTCATTTAGAAATTTAGAACCCCATGTCGAGGTGACGAAATCATTATCACGTAGTACCCAGATATCCTTCTGCTTGCTCGCTCCAGTAGAGTCTCTGAATATCATTTACTGACACTTTTGTTTTTATGAGAAGTTGAGACAGAATGGCAGGTTTTTGTCACTTTGAACGTCAAAACTTTTGTGTTGAGGTCAAAAACTAACCCTGAGCCCTTCTGGCAAAACAAGATTTTAAGCTTTGTCAGAAAATGATCGAGATAGTAGTGTCTTAACTCAAAGAAAAACAGAATTGTCACAAAATGATATCTAAGGAACTCTACTCTCGAGTGGTGCTTCTCTCACATAAATGTCTGTATCGAATGTTTATCTCTATCTCTTGTTTATTACTTTGTTTCATGGAACTATAGTTTCCAAGCATCTATTACTGTATTGAATAGCTCCTCCTGTAACTTACAGGAGTTTACAAGGCTTCCTCTATAAGTACAATGTCGTCCGTGTATCAAAAGCTATCGATAGGGATTCTGCTACAATTCTGTAACTGTCTTTGCCAATGAGAGCCGCTCGACGATCCCCATTCCTGTGGATTTGTCTTCTATCATTTTACTGTGCTTGACTATGTCCGAATCGTGCTGAATAAATCTTCTCTCGTGCCCAAACTTTTCCGGAACCCAATCTGTCTCTCCAATTCCCTCTTGCACTTTTCTGTTGCGTTCATGGGTCATTCGTTTACGTACAATGTGATTTTGTATGTCTGTCGGGGATGTTCACTTATTCACATGTAAAAGTCTTCATATTGGAAGTTTGAAGAATATGTTTAGCACACCAGAGATGGATTTCTGTACAAAATTGGACGAATTTGTCCATTCTTGGTTTCTCATTCCTAGCCGTAGTCATCAACACTACGTCTGTTTCTACCTTTTGCCACTTTCACTTATAGATTTCCCATTACCATCACCATGGCATTAGTGGTCTGAAACCACCATATTTTATATATATATATATATATATTTTGGAAATTAAAAGGAGGCCAAAGACTCACGAAATTTTAAAAAACTGCTTGATTGAGAATGAAGTATGGGCAAAAATAAATAAAAAAACAAGTCAAAACTAGATTCTTCTTGCAGTTGGCGAACTAAAACCATAATTTGTTTAATTAATTTCTTTAGGTGGCCGAAAGAGCTCTGTACTTTTGGAACAACGAGTACATTATGTCATTAATGGAAGAAAATAATCAAGTTATCATGCCAATCATGTTTCCAGCACTTTATCGTATATCGAAAGAACATTGGAATCAAACTATAGTCGCTCTCGTTTATAATGTTCTTAAAACATTTATGGAAATGAACTCTAAATTATTTGACGAATTGACAGCAAGTTATAAGGCCGAAAGACAAAAGTAAGTAGCTCCATATATGAAAGTACGAGTTGTTCCTAAAAGTAATCTATTCTCCTTTTGTAGAGAAAAGAAACGCGAGAAAGAACGAGACGAATTGTGGAAAAGATTAGCAGAATTGGAGATAAGTTGCACTAAAAAAGCGACCCCTATTGCCAAGAGCCCAGCCAATAAAAAGTGATACCATAGCCTAACTGTTGCCCTTGCCCATCTGTAGCCGCAAGCTACCGGTGAGTAACCAATCAATCGACCGATCGACGTGGTGTGCATTGACAGTGCATGGTGACAGCTCGGAACACTTTAAATTATGTTGGGTGTATCAATTTGTTTTCGTTTATTGTAGTCTCCTAACATGTAGTGATAAAAATTAAGTGTATTATCTAAAAATTATTTCTTGTTGCTTAATAAAAAAAAGAGGAAAGTAAAGTTAATTGATGTGTTCTTCTGGGTTATGTAATTTTGTGTGTACCGAGCGAGGGCCAAAACTGACTACGCGGCTAGACAATTTCCAAAATCAAGTGTTAGTTTCGTCATAATCAAGTGTATTTTTTAAATTATTGTGAATGTCTACTAACTGCCTGTCTGTGGTGTTGTAGCTGTCGACGACAGGACTATGTTAACATGTGCTATAGTATAACTGGTCAACTGTAAATAGCTAAGCAACGTGGTTTTTGTGTTTGGACTGTGGTTGGTCTATATCACTCTTTTAAATCGTTTATTATTATTTTTTTTATGTTTTTATTTTGTATTTGGGAGTGCCAAAAATCGTTTTTCTTTAGCACGAAACCAAATTTGAAATTTTTGCGCAAGAAAATGTTTTTTTGCGTTTCTAACTCTTAAATAGAAGGTGCTAGAGAAATTTTATAGTTAAGATTTAATAAATAAATGCAACTTTTAACTAATAGGAATGTAGAACAGACGTGTCAAATTATAATATTGATAATAATAAATGTTTATATAAAATATTGATCCGTTTGTTAAGGACCTAAATAATTTTTTTTTAAATGGGCCTCTATTATTAATTTTTTTAAGTTTTTGGGTTAAATGTTACGTTTATGCTTTCTAATGTGAACTGTGTCAATTAGAGGGTGAGTAAAAAATTATTTCTATTTTCATCTTAGTTCGTTTACAAGTTTACTGGTACTGGTTTTTGTAGCTTGATGCTTTTAAAATTATTTATTGGCGAGATACAAAAAAAAGGGAGTAGGATGTTTTTGTAGGAAGTTAAAATTCTTGTAGACAGTCTTGTTTGAAGCTGAAACCTCTAACCTTTTTGTGTCGTTTTCTACATAAAAGTTTCTCACCGAATATCCGTTGGTTTGAATTTTTTTTTGTTGAAATAGCTATCTTAGCACTAGCATTTTTCTGTTACTAGAAATAGGTTTTGTTAGGCATTAATAGTATTTTATTTTATAAAGTTATTGTGTAGAAAGATGTGTAGCTAAATCGAATATCTCTCTTTCTACATCCTCTAGTGCTATTGTTACTTCCAACTATTTGTATACATAATTATAATTTATTTGTGTAAAGACTGTTGCGGTATATTAGAAGTTTATAATTCTCTAAATGTTACGATACAGTCATAGAAAGCATGAACGTAAAATTAACATTGCTGACCACAAAAGAAAAAACACAAGAATTTGATTTCTATGTGTACATGGGGTGGTTGGTTTTTCATCGGCCTACCTATATCTTGCTAATCTGGGAGATACAAGAAAACGTTAAAGGAAATCGTCTTTTAATCCTGCTTTATCGATAACAGCAAAAAGTAATTTTAATGAGTGGCCTAGTGGTTTTTGAGAAAAATACCAAAAGTTGAATATTTTTCCTTCAAATCAGTAAACCACGAAAAATTATTATTTTTACTGTTATAAATACAGTGAATTAAGAAACTTTTTTCTTTAACTTTTTCTTGTATCTCCTACATCACCAAGATAGTATACAGTGTGCCGATTGAGATGTGGGGCATAGGGTTTTACCAATTTGTAATTATTGGCTCTCTTAATTATTTTAAGGAAAAACCGTAAAGGCACGATTTATTCCAAATTAAACACTGCATCTAATGCCCCTCTAAAGTTTTTGTAATTCATGTTTCCATTTCCATAAATTTGAGCAAATAGTTTCAGTTAACTAATTGCTACAAATTACGATTTAAAATTAACATTTTTGAAGTGTTCGTCATTTTGATCATTTTCTGCAATTTGTTAAGTGTAAATTACTGAAACTATTTTCCTAAAACGTGCGTAAATGGAGGCACGAGTTACAAAACTAAAGAGAACATTAGATGCAGTTTTTAATTATGAGTAAATCATATTTGGACAATTTTTTTCTAAAAGTAATTCGAGCGGTCACTAACTGCAACTATTTAATTTAACATTGTAAAACCCTATGTCGCAGATCTCGATTGCCACACTGTAGACCGAGCGATGAAACACAATCCAGCCTGGAAGTCAGAATAGTTGAAGCGAATTTAAGTTAGACAATCTCCAACATTTGGATAGTTACAGCTTAATTTAATTCAGATACCTGTTTGTAATTAATAAGAAATTAAGACTTTAATAAAGGCCTCAAACTGTAGAAGGTTGTTTTTGGTTTGACACGAAATAAGTGTAGGACCAGGGCTTGAAATTTAAATGCAATTTGAAAATTTATTTGCAGAGCGGATTAAGAACCAACCTTTGAGGTCTTTCCAATATTCGCTGTTATGTACAGGTACACAGCCACCCACAAAACTTTAACTGTGTATTTCTGTTGTAAGGCCTGTTTTTGCTCAACTCTCCCTTGTTACATCATTTTATAACTCATAACGTACCCTTTCTTGTTTCATCATTTTATATCAATCTCATAACTTTTTCTTGTTACCTCATTTTATGCCATAACTTATAAAACTTTGTGATTAGAGTAAACAATATACATATTTGTGCTCTGCTCCATTATCATGGTATGTAACTAAGTGCTAAAGGCCGATACATTTTAATCGACACTTACAGGAGTATTGCCTAAGAACCCTCGCTCGTTTTGTGTTTTTTTAGTTTAAATTTATGTAAACGCGTAATTTTGTAAGACTTGTAACAAATTCCAAACTCATTACAAACACAAATTCAAACCACAGTAATTTTATATATAAATGTGCTCTGCACAAGATTTGTAAGAATGAGTGTGTTTAAAATGAATGGAAGAAAATTATATGTAATGTTATTGTACAGATTTTAGGGGCTGTATAATTTGTAATTATTAGTTCTTAATGCCTCGTTGATAATTTTGATAAGTTGAAATAAGTTTTAATTGTTATAGGCCGGTGCTAAACTTGCAATTCTGCTTGTCGGATACTTCTCATAAATAGCGACACTGCCAAATTTACAGTTTAAATTACAAATTTATTTATAAAAATAATACTCCACAATTAAAACTGCAGTCGTAATTAATGCAAGTGCGGCTCCTGCCTTCTTTTTTTAAATGGGGCAATCGTTTTTGTATCTTTTATGGATTGTTAATGCGCTAATGAATTAGTTACACATTTTAACAATAATTGAAAAGAATACAATTTATACAGCCGTAGGAATTTTTCTATACGATGGTGCCACTTCACAACCGTAACTTTTTTAGAAGCACTGTTATGTTCACCTTAGATGCTTTATAATAATGAATAAGGTAATATTAAAAAAATAGTAAAAATTGTGTTTTAGATAGTCGAAAATATTAATAACTTAACGGTTACGTTAAGTTTCGCATGACAGCTCAATTTGAATAGTTGTGATCTGATCGGCGTTATTCATGGAACTTACTCACTTTATTTTATATTCTTAAGGGTGAATTATTTGTATGTTATGTTCTTAGGTTTTAAAGTTTTTTTGAGGCAACTATTTTTAATTTTTATATCGCTGAACTGTACAAAAATAGTACGATAAAATTAGTTTTTAAGAGAAAAAAAATTGTAAAGTAGATGAAAATTTGCACAGCAGTTCAAATTTCCACTTTATCATAAAAACTAATGAGTCTACCGTTGTAGGGAGGCAAGTGGGGCCAAGTGGAGTTTTTGCCATTGGTTTAAAAAATAATGGTTTAATTTAAAAAATGTCACAAGTACTTTTTGAAACTTGTAAAATGTACTTTAAACACATTGTAGCTTAAATTGAAGAAAACTCAACAAGCTTCCATCTTTATATGAGTCATTTCTACGGAAAACCCTTGATTTTCAAGTAAATTAAGGAAACCGAGTTTATACCTGGAAGGGTGGAAAGAGCACTTAAAAAACTCGGCCAATTTTATTGTGCAAAAATAAAAAGTGGACAAAATTCAAGGAAATTTAACAAGCTTTCTTCTTTATATGAGTCATTTTTACGGAAAACCCTTGATGTTCAATTAAATTAAGGAAACCGAGAGTAGAGCAGAAATAGAGGAAAGAAGCTGCACCTTTAGAAAATTCTATCTGCCAATGTTCATTGTGTAAAAATAAAAAGGCAACAGAAATGAAGGAAATTGAACAAGCTGTAATTAAGTATCTGAGACATTTTTACGGAAAACGCTTGATTTTCAAGTAAATTAAGGAGACTCGAGTAGAACTGAAAGGGTGGAAAGAAACTGCACCTTCAGAAAATTCTATAATATTTGCCAATTTTCATTGTGCAAAAATAAAAAGGCAACAGAAATGAAGGAAATTCAGCAAACTTTAATTAGTATCTGAGTCATTTTTACGGAAAACGCTTGATTTTCAAGGAAACTAAGGAAACTCTGAGTAGAGTTGAAAGTGTGGAAAAAAGCCGCATCTTTAGAAAATTCTATCTCGGTCAATTTTCATTGTGCCAAAATAAAAAGGCAACAGAAATGAAGAAAATTCAACATGCTTTAATTAGTAGCTGAGACATTTTTACGGAAAACGCTAGATTTTCAAGTAAACTAAGGAAACTCTGAGTAGAGCTGAAAGGGTGGAAAGAAGCCGCACATTTAGAAAATTCCATCTCAGCCAATTTTCATTGTGCAAAAATAAAAAGGCAACAGAAATGAAGGAAATTGAACAAGCTGTAATTAATATCTGAGAAACTTTGCGGAAAACGCTTAATTTTCAAGGAAATTAAGAAAACCGAGAGTAAAACCAAAAGAGTGGAAAGAAACTGCACATTTAGAAAATTCTATTTTCATTGTGCAAAAATAAAAAGTCAACAAAATTGAAAGTTTATCAAGCTTTAGCCATTATCTGAGACACCTTTGCTTTTCAAGTGAATTGAAAAAATAGAGCATATAAATAAGAGGCTGAAGAAAGCCGCCTCTTTCAAAAATTATATCTCGGAGAACTTTGAACGTAAAAAAATAATAATAATCACAAATTGCAGGATATTTTACAAGCTACAAAAAGGCTCTGATGATATTTCTTGATAAAACTATTATTTTACAAACTATTGACAAAAATACTTTTCTCGCCACTTCGTATCGCCTCCTTTGTTATCCTAAAACGATAAACTCGCCACTTGAACTTTGTGCAATTTTTTCCCATGCTTTACAAATTTAGCTAATTTTACTGTACTAAAAAAGGTAAATTTATTTTATTTTAGGGGGTGTTAGAAAATGTGGTAACGAGGAGGAGGCATCGGTAGGAGCGGAATAATTGTTTTCGTGTATAATTTTAAAATGATGACGCTTTAAAATCTAGTCGTAACTATATTTTGATTGGGAGAGTAAGAATGTTTCAGTTTTAATTTCGACCCCTGCTGAATACTCTATTTCTAGTATTAAGCTTTGTTTGATTGAATTTAATTTTGTTTCCGTTTCTCATTCTATTTTTTTATGTAAAAAAATAGATTGGAAATTGTAGGAACTTTTGTAGAATAGTAGTCGTTTACCCTTAGGAGCTCCGTTGCGCTTTATCGAGCGAAAATTCTTAAAATTAATGTAGGTATTGATGTGAGAGGAAATTACTCCCCTTCGTCGTATGTAATCATTAGCTCTTATCTCCATCTAATTAAAATGTATTTTTTGAAGTTTTCGGAGAATCAAAATATATTTTGGGGCAAAAAGGGTGGCGTTTGTCACGCCCCAGTTTTTAATTGAAATAAACGAGTCGAATTTGCAGGCAATTTTTGTTTTACGAAGCACACGACCAAAAAAACACAATTATCGCAATTTATACAGGGTTTAATATAAATAATTAGTATTTATAACTTTATAAAAGAAAAAAAATCAACATTTTTAATCGCTGCTAAAATTGAAATACGTAAACATATTGCGATACGTTCGTTAATTTAACTTTTTTTTGAGACTCATTTGAACTCAGATCTCATCTGTAGTAAGTACTTCTAATACATGCAGGAGTCATGAAAATAAATGTTTTTCAGGAGATCCTGAGTGTATTATTAGAAAGGGAATAAAAGACAAAACAAGACATTATTTACAATGTAAATATAGTAATTAAATTTTTAATGAAGACATTTTAATTTTAATAAATCGTAATTAAGTATGAAATTTTCATGATTGTAATTAAATTTGAAATAAGGTTTAGAGTTAGTTAATTAAATTTTGTGATGCGAGGTGTGATATTCGTACAAGATAATGAAGAAAAAGTTATTAGAATATTTTACAAAAAAAAAGTGTTTCAGTTCCATGAATACAATGCGAAAAATTTCATAACCAAAATCGCTACTATATGATGAAAGATGGGGCTTAATGTAAATGCCCGTCTCTCGTTTAGGCATAAAAGTAATGTAATATATCTAAAATCACTATAAATCTTGTAGATATATGAAAAATATATTGTTAAATTTCTGATTGTCTTCATTTTTGAAGCCTCTTTTGACAAATAACGCTCTTCCTATATTTTAAGGACTGTAAGGACCGATTGTAGCTCCGATATTTTATAACTTTCACCAAACCTTTTAGATAATTGATGGGTCGATTAAAAGCGATCGGGCGCTACTGGATTTTTGATTATGGTGCTATCTTCTAGAGGTAAGTCATGTTTATCTAATACGAAAGTTTCAACTTGTTTCATTAGATCATTGGACTCGGAAAAGAATTCTTCACCACACAAGGACCAAATTCAAGAATTAAACTCCGCTTGCTTTCACAAGTTTGCTATTCTAGAATATTAGGTATTTGTGCAATGGTTTTGATGTAGAAAGCGTAGCAATTTCTAAATTTAAAGTAATAAGGAAATATAGACGTTACTGATGTATGATGAGAGATGAGACATGTTAGCGTTTTATATTTTCATCCGAGAATTTAGAGTAAGTTCATTTCTTTCCACTTTCAGCCTTCTAGTTTAAAGAAGCCTTCACTTTTCATGCTTTTATACCTTTGCAAAAATTATAGTTTTTTTACTTTCGCAGGAAGAAGCAGTAGTTGAAGAAGGCAGTTCAGCATGATGTAGTGAATTTCAAAGCTCTTTATCTAAAAAGACATAGTAGCTACCACTAATGTAATATAGTAATGGAGGTGTGTATACTGTATACCGTGTTTGTAACAATAAACAGTGGAAGAAGTTATGGAGAGTGTCGCGTATAAATGTTCTGAGTTATAAGGTGGATCGGTGGATGGAGATAGATGTTTGCATTCCATGTTTTTCATCCGGCAATAATTTAAGAAAAGTATTTCTTTTCTGCTGCTCATAGATGACGCCACGTACACTAAAAATTAATATTTTAAAAATAATTCCAAACTTGTTTGTTCTCTGCAGGTGGCAGGTGGTCAGTGGAAGGTCAGTGAACTAGAAGGAATTACAGGTTAGAGTTTACTATACTCCTTGGTCGAAAATGTATACAGTGACTCATTTTAAGAACTTGACAGCTACGGGAGGTGAAGCGTGCAAGACGGGTCAATCCCAATACACAGAGGCCTATGGATTGACCCGTCTTGCACGTTTCACCTCCCGTGGCTGTCTAGTTCTTAAAATGAGTCACTGTATACATTTTCGACCAAGGAGTATAGTTACTTTTCTCTGCTTTATCATTTCAGGAAATGTTTTGATAATTCAGAAGAACTATGATTTATGATCAAATGGAACATCAAAACATACATTAGGTGCGTTTAGCGGACAAAGCTGCTAGTAAATCAATTAACTATGCTGACTGAGTATGCTGACATTAAGCTGTTTCCAATCCACTAAACCATATGTTGAGAGTCAGCACAACAGCACTCTGGTAACTATAATTCATCGTTTGCTGACTACTGGCCGAAAGACCGAACCAATTCTCAGGTTCTTGAACAGAAAATTACGTAAAATCCGGCGTTTGCATTTTATTTGGAAGAAAAAAAACTGCAATAATGAAAACTGCATATTATATTAATTTATAAAATACTACAAATCCTATTGATTAAGTAGTTGTAGGCACTTTTCGTACGCTATTAAAGTAACAGCATTAACGGGAAATGCTCTCACTGTAATAAGCCAAAACCCTTTTCCAAAGACTCTTAAGCCTTCGGCTTTATACGATTTATAAAAACAGTCCATCATTCCTTTGTAAGTTGGATTAAAAGGATCGTCACCTTGTAGTCGCGATTTTACAACATCAAAAGGTAATGTTGACACCCACGAAATTACACCTAAAACCGGTACAAAATTAATTTTTTTTAAACGTGGTATTTTACGTCCGCCAGACGGGACCAACAACTTAAGGTGGGTTTCTAACAACCCGGACCAAGCTAACCAAGAACCTTTAGATCTACATCTAACGGTCTTAGCCGCTCGGCCACCATAGTCCTCCAAAATCAATTAATTCTAGAGATGATTTTGAAAAACTTATCCCAAAATTACTAAGATTGATCAGTGATTAGGTACATACTTTCTAAATAATTTTTTTCAGTTTGTGACTATTTGAGAATTGAGAATGTATATTATGCAATTATAGAAATTATGGCCCTCCCAAAACTGTACCTGCACTCCCGCCCGCACAAATTAGTTTCCATAGTTTCTGATCGCCTTGGTGAGAGCCCCATTCGTAAACCAACGTAAAAACAGCACTTGCAGGAACGTCACTATAAATCAATAATAAGCAATCTTAAATCGTACTAGAACCCGCGAGAGCTACTTACCGCCATATCATTGAAACGCCACCTTTGTAAAATCCAGCAATACCCCGGTGTCGATAAATAGCCACTATGGCTTCGCTTGTGTCGCGATAATGTGGATGAGTTTTATACAAAGGGCTCCAAAATTTGCGTGAAGTTCTACTGATGTTCACTTGCAATACGGTTTTTATTAATTCTGCAGGGCAAGTAACTAGTACTTGCGCGAAACCAGCAATAGTGCCTGTAATTTAAAAGATTGTAAATTATTTGGACTTAGTAATCGAAATTGAAACGAATGAACCCATTTCAAAGTTCACCTGCAAAAATCGTATGTCGTGCCCAATGGGGATTTTGATAATCCAGACGATCTTCCTCAGAATGTTGTAAAAGGCGTAAACATTCGCCGTAAACACTAAAAAATAACGCATTGGCTGGCCCTATGATTAGAAAGGGCGCCCAAAAACCTTTATAAAAGCCCTTTAGTCCTTCGAATTTAAGTGTGGTTCTGATGGTACTCCAAAATTTAAATTGTATAGTCTGCTGTCGAACTTTTATGGTGTCTAAAGGATGCCCAATTATCAATCCAGCTGCACCTAAAAACGCACTTATTGAACAGAAACTAACTTAATTAAGAACTACAACAAAAAAGGTTCATGTGCGTCTTGTAAAAAACGTTTGAGCCGTGTAATTCATGTTACGTACGTACCACCCACCCATCCAGCGATGAAGTCGTTAATTGTGTGCCAAAGATGTGTAGACATTCAATTAAATTAGATTACTTTTTACTGTGTTAATTTATATTTCATATTGGAATTATCTTTCATCTATACGTGTGAATTTACAATTTGACATTTCGGGTGACAAGCTTATAAATTTGGTTAATTTGTTTGACTCAAAATTGTTGTCAAGAAAAAAATATAAAATAGGGGTGCGTTCCTAAATTGGATTTCAGTAACCACATAGTGGAGCGGATCGACAGTAAAAAGTCGCTTATTTCGTGTAGTAAAATTTTTCGGAGTAGAATCATATGTCTCGCTGCACACCTTCAGAAATAAATAATTAACCAACATTTATTTTTATTTACAAAATATTAAAAATAATTGTTGAATAGTGCTGTGCACTGTTCGTATCCTTCAAAAATAACAGCATTAACGAGAAATGCCCTGACTATAATAGGCCAAAATCCTTTACCAAAGACTTGTAAGCCTTCGGCCTTATACGATTTATAAAAACAGTCCATCATTCCTTTATAAGTTGGATTATTAGGATCGTCACTTTGTATTCGCGATTTTACAACGTCAAAAGGTAATGTCGACACCCACGAAGTTATTCCTAAAATCGATACAAAGTTTAATAAGTCCAAACTGACAACTATGATCTTCATCTGCATTGGATAGTGCGTGTTAAACCGTACCTGCAATTCCTCCTGCTAAAAGTTGTTGCAATACTTTGTGTTCGTCGTTTTGATGAGAGACCCATTCGTAAAATAGTGTATAAACGGCACTAGCAGGAACGTCACTGTAAATAATTAGTTGTAAACAATTTTTTACTTTGAGAATCTGTAGGACCTATCTACCGCCACAATGTTGGAACGACACCTTTGTATAATCCAGGAATACCCCGATGTCGATAAATAGTCACTATGGCTTCGCGTGTATTGCGATACTGTGGATGAGTACTCGATTCCGGACTTGCGCTCGTTTGAAATACGGTTTTTAGTAACTCTGAAGGACAAGTTACCAAGACTTGAGGCACACCAGCAAAAAGACCTAAAGTAGTAAAGAGATTTAGTGTTATTTGGCCTTATTATAGAGTACCTAATATGGTACATATTAAATTAAATTGAGACACGGTTCACCTGCATATATCGCATTTTGTTGCCAATGAGGATTATTTATATCCAAGCGACTATGAGTAGATTGTTGTAAATAGCGTAAACAGGCACCGTAAGCGCCAAAAAATACGGCATTGGAAGGTCCAATGACTAGAAAGGGTGCCCAAAATCCTTTGTATAAACCAAGTACTCCTTCTAATTTAACTGTTCTTCTAGCAGTAGCCCAAAATTTAGATCCTGTAACCTGCTGGCGAACTTTTATGGTGTCTAATGGATGCCCAATTACTAATCCAGCTGCACCTAAAAAACACAATTATTAAAGAGAAAGTGGCGAAAAAGGCGCATATAGCCGAAAAACAAACGTTTTACCAAATTTTGCAAAACATGCAATTAAATAATTAGCATATAAAGTAGTAATTAAAAGAGCGAGAAATAACTATAATAATATGAAGATGATGTTTGGAGAAGAAGAAAGGGGAAAATAAGACCACATCAAAAGGAAGCTGTTTTTAAAAACAGTAAAATATAAAGCAGCTTATAAAAATATAAAAAGAATTTTGTAATATTTTCTTTTTGATATCAAATTTACGGTGATGTAGTGCCATACACGGAAGTAATGTGGGTTGCGTTCTTTAACAAAATAGGCTTCTCACGTATGAATGTTTTCACGAAGTGACCGATCTTACATCAACTTTGGTGACCGATAGCTCCGAACCTTTATGAGGATACGAGGCAGTACTATATTTTTTAGAAACATTCGCACTTTTCTCGTACAGAGTATCGATCCAGACCAAAACTAAACAAATATCAGTGAGAAAAATTTATTCATAGTTAGAGGTGAGAGCGGTAATTTAGAGATACCTACCCACACCATCACCAATAAATTATTCAAGTATGTTAAAGCCGTGGGCTAAAGCCAAAAAGCTACAGAATATTTAAAAACCGCGTAAAAATTTCAAATTTAAATCTGCAATCAGCTGTTACTTCAGATTCTGCGTCTGCGTGCCTTAAACAAAGCCAATTATGTGTCACTCGTTATGAATGCAAATTAAGTAAATAAAGGTACATTTTTCGAATTGTCTGCGCGTTAGTTTTAATTTCGTGTTATAAAAATGTATAATTTTACGTACCACCTACCCATCCAGCAACGAAATCCCGAACGGTGTACCAAAAATTTTCCGGCATCCTATTAACATTGGATAACTTTTTACTTTTACTGTTAATTTATATTTCATATTGAAATTTTTCGTCTGTACATCTGAACTTATAATTTGGCATTTCATGTGACAAGTTATAAATTTGGTTAACTTGTTTAATTCAAAAATGTTGTCAAGGAAAAATAAAGAGCTACGTACGATCAAAGAAGGGGTGGTTGGTAAATATGTCAAGAAAGATACGCCTCCCGAGATGCCAAGTAAGTCTAAATAGTAGTTAAAAATCTTTTCTCAATAAAATGTTATTTAGTTATCAACGTATGGACGACAGAACCTAAACGTAAACTTTCGAATCAAGGCAGGAATTCGTTATCGTCACAATCGCCCGTTTTACAAAGTGGTAGCATATCTCAGCCTACTACAATTCAAAAATTTGGAAATCAAAAGACTACCGTTAGTGATGTAGGTTTGGGAGCTCACGAGGGAAAGTATACTCCTAGCTCTTCGGTGCCCGATTTAGCGACGAGGTTTGCTAATTTATCCGTCGGTATGAACACCGAGGGGAATAATAATTCAAATAACCAAATTGTTCCAAGTAGTTCAGTTTATAATACATCTCCGTCCCAAAATACGTATTCTAATCAGTTTTTCAACACATCGTACACACTCGATCATGCAAGTAATAGTTAGTTCGTTGTAATTGATGCTTAGTTTGTGTATTTTGTAGAATAATGCCAATTATGTAGATATAGATCAAATTTATCCGCTTACCGCTCCCAGTACGAGTGCAGGTTATTCTCAATACATCGAAGTTCATTATCGAAATCAGTCTCCAATTTATCAAAATACGATGGAGACCGTTCATCCCAATAGACAAGATACATCACCTATTTATAGTAATCTCAATGTTGAACGATATCGATCTCAATCTCAAGGCATGCCTTATGGCGAACCACTTGTACATCAGTTGAGAGACAACGTTGAGTCGTCCGATAGTAATCAAGGTACGATAGTAAAAAATTTTTGCTTTACAATTAAACGAATACTTTTAGAGCAAACGGAGGAGCTGCCACTACCTCTCGGTTGGTCTGTAGATTATACGTTACGTGGTAGAAAATACTACATCGATCATAACACGAAAACCACTCATTGGTCACATCCCTTGGAAAGAGAAGGTTTGCCAACCGGATGGCAGTGTATTCATTCCCCACATTATGGCGTTTATTACGTAAAGTAAGTTTAGATTTTTAATACATTTCGATAGTTTAATTTACAATTTTAGTCATATAACTCGACAAGCCCAGTATGAGCATCCTTGCTTAGTGCCATGTTATAATTATCAACCAGACATGCGTTTTTTAAGTCCGCCGAGACACACTCATTATCAGCCTCACAGTGTCTTAGTTCCTGCGAACCCATATTTGTTGGAAGAGATACCTCATTGGCTTACAATTTACTTTAAAGGTACATACACGAATTGAGAAGTTCGTTTGACACTTTTTTGATTTTTTAGCTAGTGCAGACTTAGATCATAAGCTTCGTTGGGACATGTTTCGTTTAAACGAGTTAGATTGTTATAATGCGATGTTGACTCGTTTGTATAAACAAGAATTGCAAAAAATTGTGATGCGCTATGAATCCTACAGGTAATTTAACAACAAGCTTGTAATCTTGCCTCTAATAATCTTCTTGTAGATCGGCTTTATTGGTTGAAATGGAAAAGTTTCGTGATACAAATAATTCTAGGTCTGTTACTGGGCAATAATCAAAGTTCCTTATCAGAGAGAAATATATCAATAACTTTAGCTTTATTTTAGTATTAAATTTAAAACGATACAAGGTAGTATTATTTAACAATTTCTATAAATCTCACTATTATTGTAAATATTCTGATCAGTTACTTTTCTTGACTGTCTGACCCTCGCAAGAAATTGGAAATTCTAGACATTGATTTTTTTCGCTCTTCTGTCTCTTTTTCAAAATCATTATGTATTTCATACTTAGACATTTTAAGACCCGACACTCGTAGTACTGTAGCATCTTTAATACCTAATGTTCTTGTCCATTGTTGGGCTATAATGAACCGATTAAGTAAACGCTTTATTTTTAAGATTCTTGTTAATTACCTGGCGTTAACGCCATTTCCTCTTCAGATTTTAAACCGTGATACTTTGCCCAATCGCCTTTACCCTTGTATACCATAAACAATACTAAACCGAATGCATTCCACGCAAGTAGGGCATAACCTATTGACAACCTCTTCTTCCAAACCGCAGCTTTGTCTCTTTCTATTGGATTTGTATTTCTTCTAATAAATGATCTTAACCATTGAAATTTAAAAAGTGCCATTAGATAAATATAGTTTTTCTTATTGTTTGTTACATAAATATTTTTAGGTTATGTTGTCATTGTCACATTTTGACAATTCGATTGTGACTTCATTTATGACGTCATGTATGTAGTTTTATTTATGACTTTAAATAAAATAAAAGAATAAAATAAAAATTATTCTTCATTCTAATAGTAGCATGGATAAACGGTGAGTACTTTTAGTGAACATAAATATCACGTAAAATACGTTTTTAGTTTTGACACAAATATTTATCTGAACATCTGTTTTATCCATATAAAAACAAACAAAATGGCTGCATATTAGAATAAATTATTTAAATTTACGTCAAAATTTTTAGTGAAATTCCACATTCTTTTCGGACTATTCAATTAATCAAAATTTGTAGTAATCAAGCAATTAATACATGGCTTTTTTAACAGGTCAAGTTGATAAAGTATTTTATGGAAATTTCTAACTGCAACTATTTAATTATTTCACGCCATCGAATTTGACCCAGTATTTATGATGGATATTAAAATCGACGATAGTACTAGTGATTCAGTGAGTAGCGATACGACTTTGGATAACGAAGTTGACACGAAGAACGATTCCAACAGTTCACTTCATCGGTAAGTATCACAAGACTCTTAATGCATTCACTAAAACTCGAAGTGCTTATAGATTAATAGACAATTATGACCTTTTTGAACCTTTTGTATGGAGAACCGATTCCCATCTCCTCAACTCCTCTGCTTCCACAAACTCCCTTAGTAGTCCACAGGAAACGCGACCTAGAAGGTTTTAATTTCACAATTGCGAATTTGTAAATGTATGAGCTACAATTAATTTGTAATTATAGCCCACAAGAAGATAACGACTATTGGTTATTGGGTGGAACATTTGGATCGCGTAATGCAACTTTATTGTTTAGAAGTTCAGCTTTAGCGAATGCTTCTGAAGCTTCTGTGCACGGTAAACCGGCGTACAAACTTCACATCACTTATAAAGTATCACAAGCCGAAACTAAACTGCTTTCAAAACTATTAGATTGTCACGGAGTTACAGAAGTTGCTACAAATTCTTGCAATTTTAATTTATTATGGACTGGATCTCATCCAAAACCAGGTTCGTTTAGTAGTTATAAAGCTTAGTTGATAGTAAATTGGTGATTTTGTTAGGAACACTTAGATCTATGGCGCCTCATCAGCGAGTCAACCATTTCCCGAGATCGTACGAGTTGACAAGAAAAGATCGGCTCTACAAGAATATCGAGAGGATGCAACATAGTAGAGGATTTAAGCATTTTGATTTTATTCCACAAACTTTTGTTATGCCGGCCGAATTTCGTGATTTGTGTAGTACACATTATCGCATCAAAGGGCCTTGGATTGTAAAACCAGTTGCTTCTAGTCGAGGAAGAGGTAACCGGGTTGTGGTATAATAGTCTTGGAATAATTATTGATATGTGTTAGGAATATTTATCGTTGAAAACCCAAATCAAGTACCGCTAGACGAGCCAGTTGTTGTTGCTAAATATATCAATAAGCCACTTCTGGTTGAAGGGCACAAGTGCGATCTTAGACTTTATGTTCTCGTTACTTCTATGGATCCCCTTTTGGTTTACATTTATGAAGAAGGTTTAGTGAGGCTAGCGACCGTTCGATATGATTCTAGTCATAAGCAACTATGGAACCCGTGTATGCACCTCTGCAATTACAGTATTAACAAGTATCACAGTGATTATGTTAAGTATGTTATCGACATTTTTGTTTTCAAAGTGTTATGTGAAACTTTTTAAGGTCCGACGATCCAAGTGCAGAAAATGTAGGTCACAAGTGGACTTTAAGTGCTCTGCTGAGACACTTGAAAGCGCAAGGAAAAGATACAGCACTTTTAATGGCGCAAATTGAAGATGTGGTGGTAAAAGCGATGATCTCGTCTGCTTCTGCAATTGTACCTGCTTGTCAGATGTTTGTACCGTACGTAAACAACTGCTTTGGTAAGTTTATTTAAACTTGATTGGTATGCAAATAAAGAAAAACGTTTTTAAATAGAACTTTATGGATTCGATATATTAATTGACGAAAATTTAAAGCCTTGGTTATTGGAAGTTAATTTGTCACCATCGCTGGGCTGTGATACTCCTTTAGATGTTCGTCTTAAATCTGCTATGCTTGCAGATTTGTTGACTTTAGTTGGCATACCTGCGGTTGACCCTATTCTGCGACCTTCAGATACTTCTGTCACGTCTTCGAAGTCGTCTGTGAAATCTAGTACTTTAAAAATGAAACTAAGTAACGTAAGCTACAATTTTGAGACTAACATTTTAATATCTTTCACTAACGCCTCAGTAGGAATTTTGAGAGTACCGAATTTTTACTATTTTTTTTGTAATTTTTTTAAACTTGAATGTAGAATAATTTAAGTATATTATTGCACAAAATTTAATTTTGCACTTTAGTGTAGACGAGTCCATTCAGCCGATGGCCTAAATCATGCACATCCTACACAAAAAAAAAGTGGCCCACTATCGAAGAGTTCTGTAACATTAACGGCGGAAGAAATCAAATTAATTCGTCACATTAAATCGGAATTTGAAAGACGTGGAGGGTTTGTTAGAATATTCCCTACGATCGATAGTTGGTCAAAGTATTCGTTATACATGGGTGAGTATTTTTTTTATGCATTTTAAATTTTATTCAAAGAAAATGATAAAAAATTTTGCTGTACAGATTTAAAAGCGCAGCTAATTATTAATTATTGCTTAGTCATTATCAAGTAAGGGCTGCAAATCGCTTTAATTAAAGATTGCACTGTAAACTTTAGGATAGACCATGTAATTAATATTCATTACAATCATGTATTAGTTTGGTAATTTTCATCAGAGATGTATTATTGCTTGTAATCATTTTAAATTAACTTACGATATACTGAAAAGGTGGGTCAAATGGTTGTAGTCCTAAGAGCTAGCAAACATTATACCACTTTATATTACTTTCCTTAGCCAATATAAAATCATTTGTCTGCTGGGGTATATTGGCCGCGTTACAGTCGGGCACACTCAAATTTCCATAGATAAAAAAAGACTTTCTTGATTATGGGCAGTCTAACGCATTATTGATTTTTCTCAAACATTTGCCTATAATTTGGCCAACGTTTGTCATGCATAGATCGGATGCACACTAAACTAAAGGAGTTTGAATGAACTTGAAACTTGCAGTGAACAGTCGTTTACCGGAGAGCCGTTCATTTTCTAGGAAACCGTGAAAATAGCACGTGAAAATAAAAATTAAAAAAAACGAAAAAAGATCGTATCTCAAAAAATGTCCTATCTCGGCCAATTTTTATCATGTCATAATAAAGAGTAACTTAAATTAAAGAAAATTTTATAAGCTTTAAGAAAGGTCTGATGGCATTCTTTGATAAATCTATTATTTTCCAAATTGTTGGCCAAAACTCAATTTTATTGTACTATTAAGAGAAAAACAATCACATAATCTTTGATATGCGCTTAAATTTTAGATACAACGACTGGAGTTCCCACAAGTGGTGGTGGCCGGTCCAGCAGCTACAATTTATTAGTTCAGCATAATTACAATCAATTGCTGTTCACTCAACTATTCCCCGACGTATCTATACACCACAATACTTTGAAAACAGAAAAGTCCTGCCACAATTATCGTAAGAAATGTAAAGAAATGGATAGGTGTCTTTCTGCAGAACGAGATAAAGGTAAAAGCAATGGTAAGAGCCTTTATCTTTCTCTCGGTAACTCGACTAATTTTGCTATGTAAGGTGTACCTCAAAATCGTCAAGATAGATACGAAAGAATGTTGAGTCAAGGTCACAGAGCTGCTTTACTACCCAAAAAGTTGCCCGTTATAGAGACACATTGTACAGAACTGAAAAATCAAGTGATGGAAGCTTTAAAAAGTGGGAGAAAATTGACGTAGCTATTAAATTCTGCTCTTTTTAATTTGTTTTAATTTAATCGATTTTAGACAATCGGAGGCTCGGAAGACTTTTAGTCAGTATTTAGCATACATTTTGAAACGAATCGCAGCTGCTCCCGAACAAGAAGGCCATGTGGAAATAGTGCTTAAGTTTCTACAAAAAGCTTCGAATTATCTAAGAAGCACGTTCATTGTAAAGGTATGAATTTACTCGTTAAGACGATTGTTTAAACAACCGCTTTATCATAAAATTGGTTTTAGATTCCCAGTCATCAGCTGTTGGGTAAAGATAGAGCCGCAATTGTTGCTAAACAACTCAATGAGTTTTTGGGCTTGTATAATAAAGAAACAGACATGTACAGTTACATGTTGGACAGGCCTAGTCAATTACCTCCTAAATTATTTGAGCAATTTTTAGAGCACGCAAGGTAAGTAAAACATATTCGAGGGACACAATTTTTATGTAATATGTAATTTTTATACTTTACAATAAATTTATATATTTCTCCCATATTTTAATTGCAGTTGTTTAAAAATTGTAAATTGAAGTTTGGGAATTTGAAAAGCGTGATCAATAAGTATAAATGTGGGAGTGTCGAAGTTAATTTTTTAATATCGGCACTAACTTTTGAACAATTATTTTTAAAACTTATGCTAGGGTACTTTGGGGGTTTACCCTGAACATGTTGATGGTCGGTTGAAAATTGGTCTATAAATAGCCCTGAAGAACTTTTGGGACAACATATCAAAAGTCTCCTGGGTTGATTTCTATTTTTCAGTTAAATGTCAGCATACTCAGCATAGTTTACCGATTTACTAGCAGCTTTGTCCGCTAAACGCACCCATTGGTTAAAAAGTTTTTCGTCCTATTTACATTGAATTTATTCTAATTTATGTATTGTCATTTTTAGGGAAAGCGACATCGAAGAAGTATTGATGTGCCAATCGTTTGAAAATTCAGGAAAACCCACTCATATCAATCACCAGGGCATCCTCAAATGTCTGCCAAATATTACAAATAAAAATTGCTTTAGAATTCCAATGACACGTAGAAATACTTTGAAAGTATCAAACTTATCATGATCTACAATAACATCGCACTGGGATTTAACTTTTTGCTTTTTTATAAAGAGCAAAAATATGGAAACGTCGGCCTCGATCTTTCGTGTTTTGAAAGATTTAACATATAAGCTTAAAATAAGTTTGTGATATAAGGTTTCTTTTTTAAAAATTGTGATTTGTTTTTAAACGTGATCAATTAGTTGCATTACAATAACAAGTCGTAAGTTTATTTTTTGATAAGTTATTTTGATTGAAAGGAGATGGACGAAATTTAAAACTTAATTTAATACTTTTTAATTAGGTACGACTATTTATTTAATAAGGCTTGTTATGATGATACATATTTTGATTACAAATAATGGAAAATTGCGTATTTTTCTTATTTTTTGAAGTATTTACTGTTATTGAGGCAACGAAAATTAATAATCATTTACTAACTAACTTTTCTTAATGCAAACTGATATTTGTTTATAATTTGTTACGTTGCATGTTCCTTGTTGTTGTGATTGTGATACCGGTAATTTTATTGTTATGTATTAAGAGCTAAGAGTTTTGTTTAATAAGAACAGTTTTAAATACTTTCCATTCAAAATCGCTACTTGAAACATCGAAGCTCTTTAGCTCAGGATAAAGCTTATTTTGTGTTAGCTTTCTATTTGATTTATTTATTTATTGGCTCTTGGAAGAAGTAGCTCAATTATATAAGCACGGCACCTCAAAAAATGCATTTTTTACACTGCAATATAATTTTTTGTAGGAAAATTTATTGTATTCTTGTATTAGGATTTTTCCAAAGATAATTTTTACACGATTATTTATGTGAAGACTGACAAAAGTGCAAATAATGTGAATTTTTATCTTGAACAACTTTTGAGCTGTTTTTTCAAAATTTGTGAAAGACAGTTTTAGCACAGTTGATGTAATGTAGTAAACTGCTTCGTAAGCACGACTAATTCTCGGCGATATTTGAACAAAAGCTTATTGTTGACGAATTAGAAAATTAGCTAAAATACACGGCCTACTTGCATTCTATTAAACGCCTTTATCACGAATTCTAATAAAATGCGTATTTTAAAACTTATGATGCCAATGCAAGCCTACCTTATACAGTGTGTTTCAGAAACGTGTTAACATTAGATTCCTCGAGCAAAAATAATCTTTCAAAAGTGGTGCGAGTATTGGGGCCACGTTTGAGGAATCTACTGTTGAAACCTCAATACTCGTTTCTCAAACACCCAGTATGGAAACGCCAACTTTTTTACTATATACCACTGTTAAAAAACTGTTGAAAATATTTTCATGTGTTCATTGCACGTCGTAGTTTAGTGATTTAATAAAAAGGTGTGCTATAAGTATTTTTCATATGCACAAGTTTTGTACTTGAAACAGTAGATGCAATTTAGCAAAAGTAATTGGTGTAAGAAAAAAGTGTTTTGATTAAATTTTTGTTTGATTTGTTACTACTGCTGTTAAGATACGGCTTTAAGTAGTGCTATTATCGAACAATTTAAGCATATATTACGAGCTAATGGTACGAGTCAAACTTATACTGAGTGTTACAGGTGATTTGTTATTGTTTTTTGTTTTCTCGAGAAGTACACATATCGACGGCTCAATTTTTTTATGTTTAATTCATTTAATAAAATAATTTATGACGGTTTTGACTAACTTAATGTATTTATTGTTATTTCTTTTAAACATGATGTTTTCACCTACATCAACTTCTGTACAAAAGTACTAATCTACTAATTGTTATGTGTTCATTTTTTAAATGTAATCTACCAAAGAATCTGCTTTCAAAAAAATATTTTTCATTGGTACGTTTTGGTTTATTTCATTTTATACTTTAAGCTAGTCAATGTATGATTAATAAATTGTGAGCACATACAGTGTTTTTTTATGATTATCAAATTTAATAGTCGTTATAATGAATTGGTGTTATTTTTCTGCATGTTGGTATTTTTAGATGGCATAATTAGATCAAAATTACTTGTACTGTAACTAGGATAAGAGAATCAAAAGGAAATTTAGTTATTCATTTCAGTATTCCTGGTTTATCCTGTAAATAGTGGAAGCAATTTGATACTGATAGTTTTATACTCTTACTCTTATCTCTATTAATTGATTTAATATAACATTTCTGTTGCTAATTAAATCATGTATATCTTTTTGATTATTTGAAGAATGACCAGAACTTGTGATCGAAAATTTTTGAAGGTATTGCATCTAGACGAATGGAAGAATACATAATCTCCATGTATAAAAATGAAGATATTATACCATAAAAAGGTCAATCACCGAGGACTGGGCTACTCCATTTACGGTCCGACTTTTTGCCACTCCAGTGTTAAGTGTAACCAAGACATCCATTTTAATGATGAGTAGTGCAGTTTTAGAGTGAGAAGATCATGCTTGGATAATATCCATTCTATTAGCCAGGTACAGAGGTAGAAATAAACAAACGTAGCTTTTATGAAGCTTGAAAAAGCTTCACTTAAACAGGAGGCGTCTCAGACAAGCAGAAGCACGAAAAAATACTTCTCGTAGGCCCCTGTTAAGCTCCTGTTTAAAGACTGGTATATTTCCACATGTTAGATGTAATAAGGAACCGGGTCGGGACGTTGGGTTACCATCAATAAAGTAGGAGAGTTTTAGTGCCGAGGTGTAACATCAACCAAACAACAAGACCCGACATGCCTGAATGCACACCGGTGGCCCCATGTGCTATGTGCTCAACCATTTAGAGTTAGAGCATGGCTACTACACGAAGTTGTAATACCTTTTATCACACAACGTCCTCTCATTGACCATGCCCAAGGAGAAGAACACTGTAGATAGACTACATACAGCGGGTCTTCTCCAGAAGGTGCACGAATTAACCTGTTTATTTTCTCTGGCATCAGACATGCGTCTACTAGCGAGTTTTCTGAAGAAAGAGGAAATTTGATAAATGTATTTATTTGTACTTGTATTTCACGCGTGCTCACGTTATCCCAGAGTCTCTACAGGAGTACAGACGGCACTATGGAAACAAAAATGGCAAACAGGAATAGGTAATAACCGGAAAAGAAAAATATAAGTTTAATTGTTTAATATTCTCTAGGTATGGAGTTTTGCATTCAATTGTCAAGTGACTCGCTGTTTAAATTCCACGACAGAAGCTGACCTTTAGTGGAGGAAAAGTTGCATTTGTTTTCCTTAGGAGGAGTACAGTTGTTGTGGCGCTAAAAATATTGCAGGTATAATTTATGTTGATTTCTGGTACTGAACTTGTTTGTCTTTTATTGCAGCAGATCGAAGTAAGAAAAGTAAAAGTGTAAAAAGCCTTTTTTGGTAAAGTCGTAGCTTTTATTTATTTGCGCAGTTAAATAAAATAAAATCGTTTACATCTTGTATAGTTGTATAGTATCAAAACCATTATAATATAATTTATCAAAATTATTAATTTGAGTTCACTATACTTTCTAAAAAATCGCTTAGGTTATCGTAACAAGTTTTTAAAACTAATAATTGTATGTTAATAATTTCGTTAATTAATAAATTAATATCGTTACTTAAATAATTAGGTGCAGTTAAATTCGACTTATCGCACTGTAATTTATAATTAATTTCTGATTTTAAATTTATCGAAAAATTACCACTCGAAATAATTTTGGTTAAATTGCCCAACTTGTTTATCGAAATCGACAATTGATTTAAATTATTGGAATATTGTTGATTAACCGCAGTCGGTTGATGTTTAGAGTGGAATCTTTCGTACGCATATCGTCCCATTAAAAAACCTAAAGCAATAAATTATAACGGCGTTTTTAGAGAGTTAATACAATATTTCGTTTAATTTTACCTCCTAATACGGAAAAAAATGCACAAATAAATACGGCACTAATACACAATTTTTTAGTAATAAATTCTTGACTGCTTTCCATACAACGAGAAGCTTGTCCACTTAAAACGCGATGCATTTTTGTCTTTGGAATGAACTACAAAACTAAAAAAGGTTCCAAATTTTTTTGTAACATAAATATTTTGGTTATTTAAATTACTAGCAAAGTTTGAATCAAATGTCGACTGTTGGCAAACTACCAACAGTATAATAAGCGTCTTCTTTTTGAACAAAAATAAATAAAACTCACAATGCGCTTAAAATTATACTCGGCATCGTTTGGAAATAAAGATTATACGCCAGGAGCAAGGTTTAAAATTGTTTTATACTGGCGTCAAACTTTTAACGATCAAATTTTTTTTTTCTATTTGGCAAATGCTCAATATTTTGATTTTTTGACAAGAGACAAGGATCGTTTAAGATTCAGTTAAATATCAATTAATTTGAGAAACGTACAGTATGGACCACATTCTTGGTTTACAGAGTACATCAATCACTAGCTACCTATGATGTCGCCATTTTTTATTTTAATATGTTGTTTGTAAAATACGTGGGGGTGGGGCCTTTCTCCTAAAGTCTCACTTTGGCGCTACACTGCCATTACTAAACCTGTGATCTGCTATGGAGCTCCTATCTGGTGACCCAAAACCAGACAGATCACTACAAAAAGTCTACTGGACAAAACATAGAGACTCTTTTGTCTTATGGGCATAGGAGCCACGGAGCACTGGAGGTGCTGGTATGTATTCTTTCACTAGATCTATAATATGTGAAGGATATGGCAACAAAAGCAGCCCTACGGCTGCTAACATGGGGACTATGATCCATCAGATCATACGGACACGTCAATTCCTTGAGGAATGCTCCAAGAATCTACCTTTACTGGAAATGGATGTAGACCGTATCTCTCCAAAATCTACATTTAACAGAGATTTTCAAACTCAAATGGATTTAATTGAGAACATCGAAGCAAGCATAACTGTCTTTACCGATGGATCTAAAAATCAAAAGGAATCTGGAGCCGGTGTGCACTCACCTGAGCTTTCCCTCGACAGCAGCCTACATCTGGGGAAATATGCCTCAGATTTTCAAACCGAACTGATGGGGATATCACACAGTGCCAACGCAATCCTAAACAGGAAAATCCTAAACAAGAAAATACTGATATCGACGGACAGTAAAGCTGCCTTGCAAGCCTTAAACACCAAGTAACCTCTGGTCTTCTGTTGGAGTACATAGAGCTGCTGAATCAGATATCCAAAAACAATCTTCTTATACTTTGTTGGGTCCAAAGGACATCAAGGAAATGAGGGTAATGATAAAGCAGACGTTCAAACAGCCTTCTCTGTGGCCCTGATCCAATCAGCAAACCAGCTGTAACTACTGTTAATACCCTCTTTAAAAATAATACCCATCAATTACAGACTGAAAGGTGGACAAGAAAGGATGGTTCGAGATCTGATGGGCTGCTTTGAGGAAGTACAATGGGCCCGATTGAGTGTCCTAAATGCAGGGAGCTTCCTCCCCCTCTCTAAATGATCCAAATCCAGATATATGTTGTTCCTAGGGTTCTTTAGGGCCAGGACCAGAGTACTCAAATTTTCAGTCGACCATCAATTTAACTGTAGGTAATATCTGGACTATAATAAATATTTTTAAATTATAAAAATTTCCCCTGAACGGTTTTGTGCAGGGGTGGTTTCCAGGAAGCCGTCTTATAAGATTTATTTATGTAAAGTTTTAATATTCTTACTAATCTACTATTTTTATATGTTTATATCGTCAAATTATTTGAACAAATAGAAAAATAATACGCATATATTACCTTTTGTGACGTGAGTGCAAATTACTCACGATTTATTTATTAAAACTGGCTCAGTTGGAATTATTATTGTAGTCTCGGTGAAATTTTTTAATTGGATGAAGTCGCTAAATTTACGGTATAATTGTTATCGCAAACAAAAAATCGTACGATATTGTTTTTCTTTCACAAAGTGCGTCATTGTAGAAATAAAAAAATATTAGTCTTGGAAAACTGAATCTATAGATGATTTTTGCGTTTCTCCTTTCACTCTACACTTCATTGTTGCACTCTGTTAAATCATTGAATTGCACTGTGTTCTGGACGAGTCTCCAAATTTGTTTCTAGACCATCCTTCTGGAAATTTTATTCTTGTAACGAGTAACTTTGTTTCACTTCTCATTATTTTCTGTATACTCCGTATGTGTCTTATGTTCCGGCAGATTTTACACAAAATTTTAAGTTTTCTTTCATATTGTTTTTTGTTCATTAGTAAACCAAGACGTTTTTGCTGCTTTTGGAATCCATTTATTGTTCTTGTCCCTATAGCACTTCTTCTCCTCTCTATTTCCCTTTCTAGTCCCCTAACAAATGGAGTCTAATAAAATAGCGTTTTAATAAAACTTTTGCGTTTTCAAAACAATTTTTTTTCCAACGACTCTGTAATGTTGTTCAAAAGGTTTTTTACAATGGAAATTTTTACCATAGATTGTATTGGTAAAAAAACTTTTAAAACGACCCTGTCGTCCGATAAAAATGGTTTTTATACAAATTTTTATCAAAATATTGCTGGAAATTTTTACAGCGGGATTCTGTTTACAATAATTGAATATTTATCATAAATTAAGCAATTAAGGCTACGAGTATAACCCAATTTTACCATTCGAGCGTCAAAAACTAAGAAGACGCTCAATTTGGATTCACACATTTACAGTAAATTAATTACGTGGTGTGGATGTATCTTTAGGTCTATAAATATAAGTGTTTTAATTTTTACAACGCCAAATTTTACTAGACCAAATTATTTTACAATTAACAATCTTACAGTGTAATAGAGCTAATATACACCAAATCTATTTACGTGATTCAAGAGCTGAGAACAAAACTGTCAAATATTCGAACGGTAATACTTGTGACACTCAAACTGACACTTCTAAAAACCTTAAAGAATTTCGTTTCGCTTAGACTTAGATCATCATCAAGCTCTTTTTCCGAGTCTGAAATATGAATCGAAATGTTGAGATGTACCGTACTTCCACCTATGCCCTTAAAAACAGCTTCGCAACCATGACCTTTGCTTGAAATTGGCGCTTTCTATATTATTCGATCCTGTTCGAAACTTTTCCAAGTTTACTAGATACTAGATCGTTGATAGGGTTGCTGGGGGGGGGGGACTTAAGGGTACACCTCGTCTTCCAAGAATGTTCTAGGTTTGCTCTACTAGATGCAAGCCGGGACTTCTAGTTGAAGATTGAACACCATCAAATTATTCTTGCTCATCTGGCTGTATGGGGTCGAGCGTCTAGCGTTATCTTGCATCAATTGGAAGTCGTCTCCAATCTATGGGGCAAATGTTACAGTATTTTGTTCTACAATGTCTGTAATATATCTTTAACTATTTAAATTTTCGTTGCCAAAGGCATGTAAATTCGTACGGCCTGTAGAAGATATACCACCTCATACCACTACTGATCCACTACCAAATGCAGTTTAGTATGCAAAGGTGCATTGTGCATATATCTTTCATTTGAATGTCTTCAAACTCTAATACATACGTCTATTGCAACGCTCCAAACAAAATCTCGACTCATCGGCCATTAAAATTCGCACACAATCTTCATTTTTCCAATGGAGTCTATTATCTATGGTTGTTTGGGTTTTTTGGGGTGCTGAATCTGAAAACTGCGACAAAAAGCCATTTTTCTAGTTTTCGCTTATAACTTGAAAACTACGCACTTTTTAAGAAAAGCACGTCTGAATAAAAATAAGCTAAATCAAATTTTGTACGAGCTTTGTGTCTTAGGTTTTTTATTTAGACAAACGGTTTAGGCGCTAGAGCGCACTAAAGTTTGATGAAAATTCCAAAATTGGCCATAAAGCTGTTATTTTAGTTTTTCGGTTATATCTCAGAAGCTACGTACTTTCAAAGAAAAGCACTTCTGTATAAAAATAAACTAAATCAAATTTTTTACAAGTTTTGTTTCTTAGATTTTTTTAGCGCTAGGGTGGGCTTAAGTTTGACGAAAATTTTGAAATTGGCCAAAAGCTGTTTTTGTTTAGTTTTTCAGTTATATCTCAGAAACTACGTATTTTCAAAGAAAAGTGTTGGGACACAAAAATAAACTTCATTAATTTTTCTACAAGTTTTGTTTCATACGTTTTTTTTTCACACAAACGGTTTAGGAGCTAGAGCGCGCTAAAGTTTGACAAAAATGTCAAAATCAGCCAAAAAGCCGTTTTTTTAGTTTTTCGGTTATATCTCAGAAACTACGTACTTTTGAAGAAAAGTGTTGTTATACAAAAATAAACTAAATTAATTTTTCTACAAGTTTTGTTTTGTACGTTTTTTTTCAGACAAACGGTTTAGGAGCTAGAGCGCGCTAAAGTTTGACAAAAACGTCAAAATCAGCCAAAAAACCGGTTTTTTTAGTTTTTCGGTTATATCTCAGAAACTACGTACTTTTGAAGAAAAGTGTTGTTATACAAAAATAAACTAAATTAATTTTTCTACAAGTTTTGTTTTGTACGTTTTTTTTCACACAAACGGTTTAGGAGCTAGAGCCCGCTAAAGTTTGACAAAAATGTCAAAATCAGCCAAAAAGCCGTTTTTTTAGTTTTTTGGTTATATCTCAGAAACTACGTACTTTTGAAGAAAAGTGTTGTTATACAAAAATAAACTAAATTAATTTTTCTACAAGTTTTGTTTTGTACGTTTTTTTTTCAGACAAACGGTTTAGGAGCTAGAGCGCGCTAAAGTTTGACAAAAATGTCAAAATCAGCCAAAAAGACGGTTTTTTTAGTTTTTCGGTTATATCTCAGAAACTACGTACTTTTGAAGAAAAGTGTTGTTATACAAAAATAAACTAAATTAATTTTTCTAAAAGTTTTGTTTCTTACGTTTTTTTCTTCGGACGAACGGTTTAGGAGCTAGAGCGCGCTAAAGTTTGACAAAAATTTCAAAATCGGCCAAAAAGCTGTTTTTTAGTTTTTCAGTTATATCTCAGATTTTAATGAAAAGTGTTTCTATACAAAAATAAAGTACACAAAAGTCAGACGTATATTCCATGTATTTAGTATTTAGTGGAATAGTATAATAGTTTATATTATAGCAAAAATAGCGAGTGGTGCTTTAATTTCTTGGAACAGTGGGGATTGATATAAGAAAGTCACTATAAAATTAACATTCATTAAAGCAGGCAATTAAGTTATAATCTATCTATTACAATTCAATCGATTGATGATAAAAAATTTGGAACATTGGCCCATTGACGTCTATAGTCTATAGCAGTAGAGAGTAATTCATTGAACCGAAGAATGTGTACCTTATCATTTAACGAATTGTTTATTATAAAACAACAAAAATTTTTAATATCCCAAAAACCAATCAAACGACAATGAAAACATGCTCTCCTCCTTCGTGAGGTAGTCCCATTTTTAAAAGTTTATTTATTGTTATTTAACATAATTATAATATTATTTGTTTATAGTTCTGTATAAGAAATACAAATTTGATATTTAGTTGCAAAACTAAATTCTGTTTTTTTAAATATCGGTCTTGTTTACAATACAATCTATTAATAAAATAATTTTGAAATTAATTTTCTAGTTTAGGTCGCATTTACTCATAGAGTGCAATGAACGTTTTGAAATTGATGCAAAATTTTGATTAATGTTCTTTTTATCAGTTGTCATTACTCTATTTCGAAACGTTTCTGGGTTAAATAAAGGCACGGCTTATTTAGCAATAAAAGTGTGGCCCGTTTCGAGTGTACTCTTCTCTCGAAACTGGATGGACGAACAAAATGGGTTCAGAAGCTTCTCCACAACTCTTGATTAATAAAATTTTATTTTTGCATTACTCTCAGGTCTCAGGCGTGTTCATTTTGAAAGAGTGGGGTGCCTATCAACAGTTCAGGGGTTAATCACTAATCACACAGCTGCTTCTTGCTCATTTAAATTGCCACATAATGCTATTGTGTAGTTTGTTTAATTTTAGCAACAATGATAGTGTCGTATCTCGAAGTTCACGAAATGTTTTATACCTCGATTGAGATTACGAGCAGCTTTCCGCACTCAGACCGTTGAGTAAAGAGTTAGTAGAGTAACAGTTTTCTCGAGAGTTTTCTACTTGTGCAGAAAAGGTGTTCTGAGACGAAATAAATGGTGTGACTTGCGAGTGCAAATAGTAACACGCAAAATATTATTTATTTGAAACGACTGTTACAAGTTACGCTATCGATTAGTGCTAATCAAATAATTGTAAATAAATAAAAAACGCATTTAATAAAAAACGTTAAAAACAAGTTCTTTTTTAAGATCTATTTAGCAAGTTTTTTAAATTAATTAAGATTTGTTATATAGGTCTCGGTGAAGTTGTCTAATCATTACTAACGATTAAAACGCGCGTGAAATCGAATCAAATCACGAGTAACTTCGATGAACTATATATTTATTTGTTTATTTATTTACGTTGAATAAAATTTTAATAATCATTATACGATTAAATCTTGTCGAGAGTGGTTGTCCAAAAAGTTATTATTAATTAAAAATGCCTCTACATTTCCAAACTTCTATTCGAAAAGTTTTAGTTTTATATACCGGAGGTACCATCGGTATGCAAAAGAACGAAAAAGGAGGTAAGAATTATCTTTTTTTTTATTGCAAAATTTTCCATCCGTGGAATTGTTTTAATTAACAGTTGATATTGAAGTTCATAGTTGATTTCGATTTCTTATATACTTAGATTGAATACTCAATTTCAAAATGTTTATATTTCATTTCAAAATTACATATACATAGCAACAATTACAATTTAACTTTGTTATAAAACCGCTGTAATGTACCACTATCAGCGTGCCCCCTAACTACAACGATATCTCGAAAACATACGTTTTTATTATTTTTATTTACTTCCTGAAGAAGAACGGGTTGTAGTTTTGGGATAAGATTCTATCCCGTTTCTTATCAAGAAACGACTACGATAATCCAATATGAAAGAAATGCTAATTTTATTGTTTGAATCCATTCCTAAATCTCTAATTCACAACATCAAATACGAAGCAGTTTAAAACTTAATATACAGTGTGTCCAAATAGTATGCTTCTATTGCATACGTCGGTAAACGTAACTAGATCATTTTTTAAGGTGGGCCATCGGGAGGGCTTGCCGAAAACTGGGGGGGGGGGGGCACAAAAATATACTTACACCAGCAGATTTTAGAATAGTACGGAGTTTTTATAGAAGAGCGGCTTAACCTTATTACGTCATATCGAGTCTGTAGTCGAGGGCGGGGTTGAACCAGAAGAACGCCATTGGTAAACCATTAAAAGGAATAGTTACTGTTTCTCTACCAATTTGTCGAATTAGTGTACAGTACAGCGTTCGCTGTACTATAAAGTGACACACAGATAGAGGTGCCGCCCGTAGATTTTCCCGCGATAAGGGATCCATCGAGAGAACTTTGTCTCAAAATCCTACATACTACAGGCACCTGCATGTAGAGACTGTGGACCAGGCGGAGAAAAGAATTGATCTTCTCAACGCATGGTAAGCAGATGCCCATCAGTGTTACGGCATTGAGAGAGTCTACACTGAGTTCTGCTTCTCTTACTATCTTTAAAAAGACCAGACTAAGTGCAAGGAGGTACGGCATTGCATCATAATGATAGCGAGGAGTTAATTGTAGATATCGCAAGTTACATCATAATAAACCAAACTCAAAATTCCCTTTTCAATCTGATAAATTGTAGTCATCGAATTGTAATCATTATGATTTTGTAGTAGGGTGGCCAGTCCGAGGCCAGAAGGATTTTCAGGGGGGGGGCAAGTAGTTTGTGCCTGTTTAAAGACAAATATTTCAACCAATTTTTAAAACTGCCAAGTACGTCCTCACAATTATTATTATTATCTTACCCATTTGATAATGCTTTTTGTCCCGTTTTAATTACGCACATTTTGGTACACTTACTTAGTCGTTTTTTGAGAAAATTGAAAAAATGAAAATCTACACTTGCGAGTAAAATAATTCACTCAACTAGGTGGGTCCTTCTAAGCTCTAATTTCAGCTTTTTATTGATTCTACACTGATTTCATCAGTTTTCCGTGTATTTCTTGTGGAATATATTCAATTTTTCTATCAATGAAGTTTTTCCACGGGTGAAGGGACAGGATGATTTGCTCGAACCCTTCTCTTGAGTCTTGGGATCATCTCATAAAGTGTTCAATTTGACTCAAGTCCGGACTGAGAGGTAGCTCAGTAAGATATAACTTAGTAGCATATGCAATATACAGTGTGGCACTGGACATTGTCAATTGTCATGCATTAACACGAATTTCTGCCTAACAATTCTTGCGCAAGGGGTAACAAGGTCTTCTTCTCTTCTTCTCTTTTGTCATTGCCGTGAGCTGAACTGGGCCCTATTGTTCTAAGTTTGCTAGAGAGTTTGTCGACGTTGTGGGCTCAATACAGGCTCTGTAGTAGGTATTTTTGGGTCGATATTAATTTTTTAAGTATCCATCTTACTTTTCGTACTCCACATCGCAGCGTTCATTTGACGTTCATGCCAGTAAGGGGCCGATAATGAAGAGATATTCTGACAATAAGGCAGTTGTCTCTTTCCTGAGTCTCTCCAATAGCCTATTTACCAGCAGACTGACTCCTATACAACTGACAAACAAGAGAACGTTGGCTACGCTCTTGTTGCAGCAAGACAACTTTTTTTTGTATTCAACGTCTGCATCAACTACTGTGGTTATTAGCATACGGGACCTATTTATAGCTTTAGGTGGATTCCGAACCACCAGGACCAGGGCATTTGACACATAGAAATACTCCAGTGGTGTCAGCCGGCTTTGAACCTACGACCTTTACATCCGCATGCGTCGATGTTAGCCGCTTGACCACCCCGGTCCTCAGCAAGACAACTTGAGCTTTTGAATAAAGGTGGTGTACAGTTTTTGTACCGAACCTCAAAATTATAGTTTGGGATTGGATGCCAAATTTACCTGTAATTGTTGTCACGCAATCACTAATTTACTCTTCTTTTACTTGAATTTCGTTTCGGAGCGTTAGAGAACATCGTCAATACAATGAGAATGACTGACGAATCGTTGCCAGATTTCTGATTTTTGAAGTTAAAGTTATGTTTTTTACTAGACCACTCTGTATATTTTAGCATGTACGAATATAATGAACCTCGTCTCATAAATCATGAGGTTCGCACGTCTTATCTTACTTATTGGTTTACGATTTATGAGATGTGAGAAACGCAAAAACCTTTAACTACACCGCGTGTTCTACAGGCACTCTCAAACCATTTAATGATTATTAAATTGTCTGTCATTTACGCGAACTGCTAAGGCCTAGACTAATAGTGGACGATATCAAGAATTTTCCAATACATTGTTATCGATATTTTTGCTCAGGCAACAGATGGATCATCGCTAATTGGTATGACATTACCAAAACATGCATTTTCGAATTATTCGGAACGTCATAACATTTTTTCATTGAACGTGCTGTATATTTTTGCCTATCCTGTTTGTCCAGATTTTTCTTGTTCTGTATCTTTATGTTGCGACCAAAACACTTCTCTATCTTCTCGCTCTTTTGAGCTATTCTGTTGGGCATCTATTTTCTGCTTCAAATATTTGTGCTGCTTATGATATTTCTTCCTTTCTCCCCTTTCATTGTTTTATCCATCATAGCTAATATTTCTTTCGTAATATTCATTTCCACTTTATTATGTTTTTATTTTGATCTACATTTCAGGTTTTAGGCATATTTACCTGCTATGCTACTCATCTTTTCCTATAGATCTGCCTATACTTCACGCTCTGTGCATGTGTACCTAGGTACATCTATAATTATTTCCTTTGGCAGGATTTGATTCATTCTTTCTAGATGCTAGATGTCCCTTGCTCCTTGCACTAACTAGACTTATTCTTATTTTTTCTTGTTATTCCAAAGATATTAGATATTATAAATATTTTGTTCATTTCTTATTTTATCGGTTTGTGCAGCTTTTCACTTTTATCAGAAAGTTCCTGCATTTGCCTCTTGCTTTTTTTTATTGGTGTGGTCCATATTATGTATCACTACTAACTGTTTGTACCTATAACAGTGTGTATACAGACAGCTATTACTGTCTTTGGAAAGTTAATTTCCGTCTTTTCTTTCTTGTTTCATTGAAAAGCTGTTCTATGATTCAATTGTCGTATTTTGTGTAATTTACATTTACTCACTGGTCACCACTGGACTAGGTTGTATTCTGAACCGATATTGCATCCAGGGCCTATTTCTCTTACATGACGTTATATCCAAAATTTCTCTTTTCAAGTTTTCATCTGATAACTGATTTAGAGCACCTTCAGTTGCAATACAATTTGTTACCAAACACTATATTGAAATAGTAAATATTTGGGCAAAACACAATAAGAGTGCTAGGAAGCGAAGGTCTCCTTATATTTCGATGATTGATGGCTAGCAAATTTATAATTAGTCAAAAAAATAATAATATTTACATAAAAACTGTTATAATGTATAAATACTTTGCCAAATATCAAAACAGTAATTAATTAAGGATTTTATCACTTTGGGGTACAGAAATTTTCCAAACGGCGGGACTTGCAGATTTTAATTTTTAATCGTTCTGACGGTGATGAAATGTTTAAAAAATGAGGTGCAATGTATATTTGTAATAATTTAGAACTGGTAAAATCAGGATTTTTGAAATTTGGTCGTGAACTAGATAACCCGTATTTTCTCATAGATTGAACTTTATCCGTAATCGTCCGTTTAATCACGTTTGCTCTTGCAATACACTTTTTTCTAATTTTAAAATCAATTATGGAATTATGTAAAGAATTTTTAAAACTAAAGCTTATCGGAGTTAGTAGGGTATAACGTGTCCTATATAACGAGGCATATCCGATAAAGAAAATTAAGTAGGTATAGTCCTTTTCAACATCTTCCGAATTAGCTTCTTGATTCTTGGCTCTACCTATTGTAATGCTATTATTCTTCGTAATATTACCTGCACATCTGGGGACAAAATTACAAGTTTTTAAAATTTTACCCGGAACCTGAAAGCATTTTATTATATAAAAGAGGTAAAACCGTAAACAATAGGATAAGGCGGCTTTGTAAGTTTAATTTATGGTTCTTTTGGCAACAGATTGGGAGACATTACAATAGGTGGAGCCAAGAAGCTAATTCGGAAGAACTCTAAACGCTGTATACACGTTAGACAATAACAGAAGATCAGCATGTGCCATAATAAATTTGAGTAGGTATCCATACAGAATGTATAGACAAAAGCTATATGAGTGCCAAACTGCCAACTTCAATAATTTCAAAAAAATTCGTCCCCATTCTATTTTAAGTTTGTTATAGTTTCCAACTGCTCGTTGGACTTGAATTTCAAATTTTTTTTCCGATTTTATTTATAGCTTAGAACAGTTTTGTGTAATATCAATCCGATAAAACTAAGATCAAATATTTTTATTAATATCAATTATTAATATACACATTTTTTTATTTAATTACTGTGTAGTGTGTACATCATGCGAATCGAATCTACTTGAAACCGGTTTTGAACTTATCAAAAACGTAAAATTAAACAAATAAAAATTAAATCAAAAATTCTCGCTTCCTTACAGCTTACGTACCATCGGCCAACTCGTTTATCCACAACATAAGAAGCAATTCTCAGTTGCACGATGCTCATTTTGCCAAAAGTTATTTCGACGAAGAGAATCACGACGAGCTCATCATACCGTACGTTTTTTAAAAGAGACATTTTCAGAGAAATTGATTGTTTTCTTTTAGATACGTTCACGAGGACCACGTAATTTCGTATCTCATCAAAGAATACGATCCTCTTTACGATTCCTGCAATATGACCACCAAAGATTGGACTAGAATTGCTAAAGATGTCGAGGTAATTATTTTCTAAAAGAAAAACAATTGAACGCTAGAGAATAGAGCGTCTCTCTATTTAATGGGGCTTTTCATTATACCGTTTCCAGCTCAGGTATTTTAGTTCATTTTTATGGCAAGACCTCGAAGTAAGAGCTTTCGGAAGAACAGATCGAAAGTATTTTAAGAAAGCTTTACGAGACTTTCCATTTTGCTACTCTAAGAGAGGTGTAAAGCCATACATTTTCACGCGTCGTCAATTTGTTCAACGTAAAATCCTAAAATTCATCAAATGAGTGAACTAGATCTTGTGTACTGTACAAATTGACGGTTGCGTGACGTTGACGGTGATGAGTTCAACGTTAACCAGCCACGACGGTTGGACGCCTAACTGACTTTTCTTCTTGTGTTTTTCAGGAAAATTACAAACATTACGACGGCTTTGTGATTTTACACGGAACCGACACTTTGGCTTATACGGCATCGGCTCTCTCATTCATGTTGGAAAATCTTCAAAAGCCAGTAATAGTAACAGGATCTCAGGTACTTTACATAGATGAAGAGGAATTAACATAATATTAAAATTATCCTTATACGCGTAGATTCCAATTTTTGAAAAGCGAAGCGATGCCAAAGCCAACTTTTTGTCTTCGTTGATAATTGCGGCTTGTTTCGATATACCGGAAGTTTGCATATTTTTTGCAAATAAACTATTGAGAGGCAATCGAACTGCAAAAATTAGTACAAATTTGTTAGACGCTTTCAATTCGCCAAACTGCCACGCTTTGGCTAACGTTGGTATTCATATACAAGGTAAGGGTAGCAAAAAAGCAAAAAGGACCAAGTTACAACTTTTCGTTTTAGTTTTCGATCATTACGTACGCGAGTGCCCCGAAGAAAAGCTAATAGTCCACACGAGTTTAAGTTCGCAAGTTGTACTTTTGCCTTTGTTTCCAACAATAACTGGTGAAATGGTAAGAATTCGAAACTAACGCCACCCGAAGTTGTAATTTACGCTCATTTTTTATTTTTAGATGGAAGCATTTCTCCAACCACCCATCGAAGGGTTAGTTTTGCAGTGTTACGGCGTTGGAAATATACCTTCAAATAGGACCGATTTATTGGAAGTATTAAGAAGAGCCATTAATAGAGGTGTCATAATCGTTAATGTCACACAGTGTTCTCAAGGGGCAGTTAGTCCGTCTTACGAAACTGGCAGGGTAAGTGAGAGATTTTAATTTGTGTACTCTTCATTTTGAGCTATTTCGAATCGACTTTTTGACTTTATCTAAGGGATAAGACATATCTACATATGTCAACAATACGTTCGTTTCAACACAAATTTTGCTCCTGGCGAAAATTCATTTATTTACCTGCAATGTTTCTTTCTTTTGTGACTTTTCGGAATAGCGTGAAATGGACTATACGCCTACCATAATATATCGAATTGAAGAGCTCTTGTTACATATTTTTTTTGCTGACCCATTCGGTCAGCATTGGAATTGTAAGGAGTGCTAAATGTGAGCAATAGTTGGGCACTTATCTGAATTTTTACCATTTCAGATCCTTAATGATATTGGCATTATACCAGGCTACGACATGACAGCAGAAGCAGCTCTTAGCAAACTTTCGTATTTACTGGGCCACAATTATTTAACATTGGAAGAAAAACGAAGGGTAAGCAAACTTCATCGTTAACTCGTCGACAACTAGTAATTAACGAATATTTTTGCAGCTGATGAGGACAAACTTACGCGGAGAACTAAGCGAGTTCTAATATTCCTAACCCAATATATTTCTAGTATTAATATTTTATAATTTATAACTTTATACAGAATATTTTTGTACCTAAATTAAGATTTAAAACACAATACTTTGCGTGTTCAATTAACTTATGACACTCTGATGTGACTGAGAGTTTTATTCAGTTATTAATTATTTTTTAATTATAAACGCTCGATTATGATGCGTAACTGTAGCTTTGTACATATTAATTTAGTTAATAATTTGTAAATATTTAATTTAATAATTTATTTTATTACTATAAATCGCAATATACTTAAACGAAGTACCTAATGCAGAGCATTAATTAAAAAACCTAATGCTTATATACCGGGTGACAATAAATATGGTTACTTATATGGAATATACAAAAACACATTTTTTGAGATTCTTGCCAACCATTCGATTTTAATCTGTGGGGACGAGAACCATACCCAAATAAGGCCTTCGTCTCCAAATTTTTGAAGTTATTAGAAGGAGAAAAAAGTTGCATCCATCTATTGTATAAATAATCCATTTGCCGCCCGGTATACTGTGCCCAATTAATTGATCGCTTCTTAAATAATTTTAAGTGGTTGCGTGAATATGTAGAACGATTTATTATACCGGGTGTTACTGAGATCAGGCTCGTCTCCTTCTTTTTATCGTACGATAACAAAACCCTGGAATACCGAAAGTAAAACAATTCTTTAGACCTGAGCTGATCCTAATTTTTCAGTAACCCCCGGTAGAACTATAAGCAAATAAATCACCACCTAATTACTGCTCATAGAAAATTAGGTGATTTAATTGTAAGTAACAATTTACTGGTATGCTAATTAGCTTCTTACGATTAATTATACCTAGTAAGCAGTTTCATCAAGGTTGCTTTGTAATTGGAAAAGCGTTAGTTATTGAAATCATCAATATCTATTGAATTGCTTGTTAACAATATCACCATCAGACTAAGTAGTAATGCCAGAAAAGATGAGTTTGTTAAAAATCTTGGATTTTAATAATCCTGTATTTTGTGAATATTTAACTTGTGCCTCGATATTAATTTTAAAAATGTTATTAATGGCCCCATTAACTGCCCTACAGAGATTTAAACATTCGGTGAGTCTAAATAATTACATAATCAGCACGACCTGCACGGCAGGTTTTGAAGTGAAATGATGTCCGATATCACCCTGCAGGGTCGCCCTTGGGGGGGGGGGGAGACCCGGGCCTCGCGCTTTTTTGCTTAATTTAGGGCCTCGCGCTACCGATAGTTAACAATCATATTCTTACTTGAAAAGGTACGAGAACTTTTCCTGTTCTTTCAGATATTGCCAATAAACTTTCACTTAAAAAACCAAAAAAATTTTGTCATAAAACATCATTTTTGGAGACAATATCAATCGCTATTAAAATTGCAAAACTTCGTTTTAAGCCGTTTGACCTTGAACAAGCAACTATTTTATTTTATTTTTGAGCCAAGGGACAGAAAATTCGCGTAATGTGCTCTTTGTCCGGATCTATTTGTAAACCCCTCTCGAAAACTTTTTCTGACCACGGCCTTAGTTTTCACTAAAAGTCGTTAAATTAGGCCACGCCCCTTTTTGAAAAAATCGCCTGCGGCGCAGTCATGTGAGCCTCGCAATTATTTTTGCCTTGGGCCTCGTAAATCTTAAGGACGGCCCTGTCATCCTCCACTGCTTCAAACCACTTCTTGTCTAAATTAGTACGTCCTTAAATTATTTTCCTCTTTTTCTTGTTCTCACTCGGTACCCACTAAAGTTGGCCCAGTAAGTATCTCCTTTGCAGGCAACATGGCAACATGGCAACAAGTTGATATTTGGTAGGAGAGCTCTCTATATTTTAGTGGCTTCTCCAACCTGTACCTGTACAACATTTTGTAGAACTTCAAGAGGAAAGCGCGCATTGCAAAAAGTGAACAGTAGAGCAGGACTGCATAGTAGTCTACGATTACTATTAAGACTAGAATATTTTATAAATTTTTCCTGAAACACGAATTTCTAAAACTGTTTTTTCAGGTTTTCATAACTAGGGAAGATCATGCTTTTCTAAATAACAAAAATGTTGTCTATAAGCACGAGGATGTCGAGCGTGTTCGAAGGTACGACCTGTTGATGTTACGAACATTAATTTCGATAAAACTTTTTATTTTAGGGCGCATCGCAATGATTTAGAAAACATTCTCATGTATTTTATGGTCAGTTTTCTGTACATGTTAACTTCTCCAGATCCGGAATTAGCCATAAAGCTATTTAATATTTTTACAACTTGTAGATGTCTGCATACTTTTGTTTATTCTGTATTTGTAATTCCACAACCGGCTAGATTTTTAGTTTGGATCGTAGCGTACTTAATCACCGTTTATATGTCCATAATTTCATTTTTGTATTTCTGTAATAATTATTGACAATTATGTTACAATTATGTCATTAGTCATTAAACTGGTAATACCAGTTACTAATATTTAATGAAAAAACTAGACAGTTTTGTCGTTAATGTGGAATAATAAATTTCACCAGGCGGTTTTTGGGCAGTATTATTGAGCTTCTATTTCGTTCTCATCACCTGTTTCCATAGATTGACCGTATTAAACTCGGCGACGCGCCTTTTTAGTGCTGCTCAAGTTCTACCAAGTGCCTAATAGAGACTAGAAATTATTCAGTCGATTGTGAAGACTATCAGATGGACAATATTCTGACTTAAAATATACGGAGTGTTCCGTTGTAAGAAATATAAATTAGTTATTCTTGTAAGATTGCACAATTGAGATGAAATTCTCGCCATTCCCTTGCCAAAAGAGTCATTTTCAAACATTATATAAAAGCTCTTTCTCCCTCTCTCTCTCTCTCTACCCCTCTCTCTTTTAAAAACGCAAAAGAGCCGAAACAATTGCCGGGTTGCTTACGCTATAAAATTAGGTGTTTTTAATTAATTCCATCAGTTATTTTGACGATAATGACTTAATTGACTTAATGGATGCATAACCCACTCTATTCTCCATTCAAACTCAAGGTGCAGTAAATGTCAACATTGATCATCGCGTAACGACTGCCTATCGACCAAGATATCTGCATGTATATGTTGACATTTACTGCACCTTTAATTTAAATAGAGTATATACGTAGGTGTGGACTGTAGAAAAATTGTTTCCAAGAAACCTACTACCTGTCGTAAGGAGCGATTGTTATCATTATGAAGTTACCTTTTGACCCATTCATCGAAATTTCTGGAAACCCTTACAATCACCCCTACACATCACCTTGTGGTTAACCATACAACGCCACCAATACTCAATATAAACAAACAAACAATAGTACTGTCCAGTGGTGTAGCTACATATTCAGCGCCCTGGATCAAGTAAAATTGGTGCGCCCACCGGTACACTTGTTTCTCAGAAGAGGCCTGGCAAAATTTGTTTTCTATCCAAAGTTTCAGTTTCAATTTTGCGCGGGTCCAAACGTAAACTTTTGGAATTTTCGGCGGACTGTAGCGCTGCAGAGCGCCATTAAACCGCTTTATAGTATAACATCCAATAAACCTAAAGCATCTCAATGAAGCGCTACAGCGCTATTATATAGCTCCCAGGTGCGCTCAATATCATAGAAGCTACTTGAGGCTGTGGTGTGAATTAAAAATTGGTCGGCAATTTCGTGTATATAGAAGTAATTTGTTTTAATTTGTATTTGGACTTTTCTACTTCTACGCCACATGATGCGTACGCCGGGAGCAATTGCCCCTACTTCTCCCCGTAGTGACGCCACTGGTGCTGACTCTCTCGGGATAAAAGGAATTAACGGCCGTCTTTTAGGCTAGGGATTGACGATTACTAAAGGAGCATCATTATTTCGTAAAAAATTGATGATGAAAGTGGCTTTACTCTTTACCTGTGAATGATTTGATTACTAGCTCCCAGTCAGAGCAACTAGTGCAACGCTGACAATGTTTTTCATAAACAAACACAAGTAGGTACAGGAATCACAAAAGCCGGAAAGACCTATGCGCATATCTGAAGTAGAACCAAATAGCAGATTGATCCTTCTACCAAACATTGTTCAGTACATTTCGAATTCAATATCTGAACGAACAGGAAATAGCTGGGCAAAGATTATTCGGTTAAAAATAAGTTTTTGCCAAATTAATGAAGAACTTGGTGGCAGTTAAATTTCAAACAAAAGCATAAAAATATAAAAACGGGGTTGTTGATGAAGTAAACTCTGCAGGAAAAGAAGAAAAGCTTTCTGAATACAAAAATCATAAAACTCGGAGAACTATTTTTCTAGCAGTCTAACACCGATAGTTTGTAAGTTGGTGGAATCGATCATACGGGAGGAAATGCTCTTTTTCTTACTGCAAAAAAAGGTTATTTCGGATCATCAGTATGTATTCGTTTTGAGAAGATCTACGATTACAAATCTTCTGTATTACAGGAATATATGGATACGAGCTGTTTATAGTGGGGAGTCAATGGACATAATATACTTGGACTTCGTTTAGGCATTCAGCCGGGTTCCTGGGTGGAGGCTCATTCACAGGCTCGATCATGTTGGTAATGGCGGCAATTTAAATATGTGGATCGCAAACTTTCTTTAGGAACGTGCATTTCAGGTTAGCTACTCGTTCAGCGAGTCGGTCACCAGCGGAGTGTTAGGGCCTCTTTTGTTCCTTGTCTACATTTTCATATTCTGTCGGACAAGGCGTTTTTTGCTGATGATGTAAAAGTGTTTGGTAATCCCCAAACTACGAGTAGTTATGGGGAACTACAAGCAGATCTGGACAGAATTGATTGGTGGTGTTCGGAGTGGCTGTTGCCGGTAAATAAACAAAAGCTCGTGGTGGAGGTGGGGATGAACTCGCGAGAGTGAACTCATATTGTGACTTGGGTTTGGGTTTCATTGTCAACGAGACTACGTGCGGATCTACCAAACGTATGTGCGTTCAATACTAGAATATGCTGAATGTGTCTGGTGTGCTGAGCTGTTCAGAGACGTGGAGAGGCTAGAAAAATTGCAACGGCTAACTACACGTATCACTTTATCGTAGGCATACGAGAGGATATTATTATCATAAAGCTTTCGAATTCTCAACAATTTTATAGCCTGTGACCTCAAGTACATAATATATTCCAGAGAAAACTAAAAATAGCAATTAAAAAATGGGAAAAGAAAAAGTAGGAAAGTTTTATAAAACCTTAGAAACACTGAATCAGAGATGTAGGAACAGCGCTTTAATGAACTCTAAAGATCCTCTGAAATTTCTGTCGGAAGTTTGAACATTCCAGTCTCAACACAATAAAAATCAAAATGGATAGAGTAAAAAGAAAAACCATGGATAGATATCAGACATTAGATAGATGCAGATTTAATCATACAAAACACTGAAAAAAATTTAAAGGTTTTAGAATTGACTAGAGGGTCTCTTTGGAGAGACAATAGGGCTCCTGACTCTAATAATACAGGATGACTATAATACAGAATGAGGTAAATACCGGTACAAAAGCAAACTATTTTAAATATGTGATTAAAGATAAAAAGGCAGAATATATCGGAGACGCTTCCTGATGTCTCAAACGATTAACTTATAGCTACTGGGCTCTAGTCTTCCCTGTGACCTTGAGCCAATCATCAAATCGACCGTAACTACTGTCAATACCCTCTTTAAAAATAATACCCATCAATTACAGAAAATTGACAAGAACCGTAAGTTGCCGCCAAAGCAAAAGAGTTTATCCTACAAGTAGGATGGCTCGAGATCTGATGGGCACGAAGAGATCGTTTAGGGGAAGTACAATGGGTCTAGTTAAGTGGCTTAAGTGCAAGGAGTTTGCTCCCCCTCCCTAAATGATCCAGATCCAGATACTCGGCTCAAAAGTAGTATTAGCTTCTGCACATTTTAGGACTTACGGTTTTAGGTATCGAATTGTAAATATTGCCCAAAGAATGGACCATGCAGAAATTGTGAAAGAAAGTGTTGTGGCTCCGATTGGAACCATCTTGACAGTTATCATTATCATGGACAATCTGATCTTCATCGGGAACCTAGAGTCCAACCTCGAGACTTTTTTGACGAAGACCGATTTTGGTAAGTAAATGGTAAATGTATTAAAGAACCGAAACAAACTGATACTTCATTATTTGTTATAATTGTTGTTCACGTTTACAAACGTCCAAAATTAAGAATTTACAATACATATCGTCTAATTAACGCTCGTTTAAAGAGCCCGTAAATGTTAATGTAACCATTTTCGGGAACAAAACAATATTTTGGAATTTCAACAAAAGACGAAACAAAGGGATTCATTTCTTGCGAACTGTACGTATTTACGCTGCCAACAAACATGTTCTGACGTAAAGGAAATTTATAATCCATATCGAACAAATAACCGTGCTCTGTATAGTCATCAAAAATTTGTAGAGCTATGTGGTACAAGTTTTCTCCTTGGTTTACTTTAAGACAAAATTTAAACATTCGGTTGCCGTAAATAAATACCCTATAGATGAAATGGTGCGTTTTCATTTCCTCAAGTTGTATGGTAACAACAAAATCGTTTCCCGATTCTAACGTTTTGTACGGATGGTGGATTTCTAGATGATTTTGTAGATCCAGTACGCCTCCATTGTAACCTCTGCACTCACGAAAAAATGGACACTCGTAAGTTTTAGTTGCTACGGCTAATTCTAAGGCGTATTCTTGATCTCTGATTATGTGTTCTAGCGGATGATTTCTGTTTGCACTTATGTTTGAGCCACAAATCAAACAATTACTAAAAATCGCCGTACATAACCAGCAAATACTATGTCCTAGTTCACAAATGAAAATGGGTATCGATAAAGTAAGCAAACATATTGGACATTCAAATTGCACGTCCATAATTTAACTACCTACAACCTACAATTTAGAAAAAGTCAAATTTTGAAATTAATTTGTGCTGTTTGTACTCACTTTGTGTTATTTTTAACAAACATTGCGGTTTTAAAATTAAATTGAGCAAATTAATGTAAAAGTTGAATGATAAAACTTATCTCGCTGCAGATGAATAGGATGGAAATTTGAATAGTACCTACCTGTCTATGCCATTAGCGACTCGTCTTTTTGTTGTTTTAGCGGGTAAATGGGTACTTATAGTAGTACGCGATTAGTAAGAAAACATTTTTAGACAAAATTGGCCCATTTTGTTGGGATTCGACTTCGAATAATTTAAAAACAGTTTATTCGATATTCCGAATTACACGCGGCCTTAGCGGGCCTTACACGATCAATAATATTGACAATACAGCCGTCAATCCTAGTACCAATCAGTCTTAAACTTACCCTCCATACACGATCAATATTATTGACAATACTTTTGTCAATAAATTTGCTCAGTGCCTCTGTTTCGGCCTAACGAGCAGGGTGAATATGTGTAGTTTTATTCGGTTATTTCTGGGCTTTATCTTTCCAAAATGTGGATAATCGTATAAAAAGTTGCATAGCTATCATTTAGCGCTTGGAATTATTCGTCGAGTGAAACGCAAACGCTAGATGAAGGAATGGTTACCAAAGAGAGAAGAATATTGCCATCTAGTATCTAGTACTGTTGACTGAAAACGGCTTCAGCGATGTTGAACACTTCAAGAATTACTTTCGAATGAAGGAAAGTACTTTTTTCTATTTCGGTGCTGTTATAGAGCTATAAACGCACTCATTTCGGTTCGTTTATAGATAATACCAGTTGTTTTATAGCCTAGTGTAATTTTTGGTTTTAAAGTTGCTTATACTGAATAAACGTCAAACAAATCGACATAACCACACAAAAATGTGCAATTTTAATAATTATTTTTTCCATCGAACGCACCGCACAATTACATTAATTACAAACATTTATAGTAACGTTAGATATATGCTGTGGATGAATAATCACAACAGGTAGGTTATGTTATTAGTACAAAATAATGTTCTGTTGATATATATTTTTTTTTCAGAACAGGTAAAATTACATTTCGAGAAATCAGTAGAGCATAGTGACAAGTTTAAGCTACTGCGTGGAACGAACGACTAGATAAACACCAAAAAATGACAAAACCTGTAATAAATTCTAATAAACTAATTTTTTCCATGAAACGTACAATTATTATAAACGTTTACAGTAACGTTAGATGTGTCTTGTGGATTAATGATCACACCAGGTAAGTTATTGGTTGAAACAATGTTCTGTTGATACGTGTTACTGTTCCCCCGAATTGTAGAAGTACAATTGGATTCCATCTCTGACAAAGCACTGGTGCTGGCGCTTGCCGAAGGCAAGTTTAAGCTATTTTGTTGAGACGAACCAAGCATTTGGGAAACTTTCAGTCTACTTTGTAAAGAAGCTTCTACATAACCCTCAGCGACGGCTGACGACTTCCACCCCCCGTGACGTTTAATGGTCAGCAAGTCGCCACCACAATTTGCTAACTGTGTCGCACTCGATCGTCTAAAACAATGACCAGTGAACAATTCGGGATTTGGTAATTTAAGATACGTCGCAATGTTTTTCGACACCTTCCCCATTATATTAATGCCCATGGGACTATTAATACAGTATCCATTCCGAAAAGTTAAAAAGAACCTCTTATGAGGGACATTTTTTGGGCGTAAGTTTGAATATTTGTTAATTAGTTTAATCCACAGCACATCTGATACTGCAAAAATTCGTGGTACGTTATTTTTGGTTTTAGGTACAGATACTATGATCGTATCGGGTTTATATTGAATGTCATCAATGGACATGTTTGTTAATTCTTCTCGTCTACACGCACCGTTGTAGCCCATTATTAAAACAACCTAAAGTAATTATAATTAGCTATATGCTGCTATGTAAATACAAATTGAACTCACTTTCATAGCCAAATATATTTTATCGTTCGCCTCCGTTATAAACCTATTGATATGCTCGTCTTCTAAAATTTTTGATTTTTTAGGAGTATACCCTTCAGATGATCGTTTTAATAAAGCTTGAAGTTTGTGAAACTTCGATATGTCGACATCCTTATATAAACTTAAGCACGATCGTAACATGGAATACGTTGTCCATAACGTAGATGGCTTGTATTTCTTTCGCTGAAGCTCAAAATATGCCAACAAAACGTTTTCTGTAACACTTTGAATGTTGTTTTTGTTACACCAGTCTTCAAATACACCAAATTGTTTTTCGTACTGCTGGCGAGATTTCGTCGGTAACAAATTAGTGACACTTTTTTCTGCTAACACACGTATTTCAGGAGGCGTGCATGACATATTTTCTTGACTCATGTTTATTTAGAAATTTTAATGAACAATAAATTATTGATACAAAAATTGGCAATTTATCGAATGAAATTAAATTTTCAAATGTTTCAAATCTGCCAACCTGCCACAATCATCACAAAATTCCCTAGATTTAAAAGTTTTGTAATTTTCATTTAAAACGGGGATAAAAGGCACGAAATAGAAAAAATAGTATAAAAAACTCGTTTCATAAGTCGATTAGATCACTCGTTCTTTAGAACACTCCCCGCTACGCGGGTCGTGTTCTAAACTTGAACTCATGCTATAAAACCTCCCTTATGATACTCGTTCTTTAATATACTATTATAAAACTGTTACAGATGGCTGACCAGTCCTTCCAAGGAAGGACATAAATATGAGAGAAAGTATATATAAGTGTAAGGAGATATAAGCCTTGGCCCTGAGACAGTTGGCCACTGTTGGTTCCGTCGGCTCCTGCTGAACTGGCCTCTCGAACCACTCAAGAAACGACAAGGCAAAATACACCCATGAAAAGAAGGTAAACTTTATTTATTTATTTGAGCTTTTCGATGCGGCAATCTTCTTCAATTATTTCCTATAGTTACTGTTTATTTTCTTTTTTACATCATCCCTCTTGTTGGTCTCATGCTCCATTCCCACTAGACTTTGTGCCAAATAGAAACATGAACGAGGCGAAACTGTTACCTATCCTATCATGTGATGATGTGTCCTATCATAGATCGGCATACAGTGCCGCATGAGCATGAGCGTCTAGAAACACGATACGTATTGATTGATATTTATGTTTGTTGTTTGTATTTGGCACGAAGTATAGTAAGGGTATAAAGGAATATCTGAATTTATTGTTGTTATTTTAAATACATTGAGTTGGTCGGATTCCACTGTTAGGGGATATTTCGTAGTGCTACATCAAGTTGCGAAGGGCACCATGTTCCTCATGAGTCATGAGAACCGAATAAATCAACAGTATCTTCATCGTTGATTATTGATGTCAGCTTCACAAGAGAGCGACGTAAACTGAAGTGATGAAAATATTGAAGATCGCCCCTACACTGTCAATAATGACAATATCTCTTCCCCATTCTAGTATTGACGTCCGAAAAACAGAAAATCCGGATTTTCTTCAATACTCCATCAATATCAAGCGCCAGTGCACTATCATCATTATTGTCAATGTGATAAGGAGAAGGTATTGTCAATATTATTGATCGTGTAAGATCCGCTACAAGAAACCGACTTGTCTTGTCAACTTGTCAAGACGTGTCGTGTCGTATTGAGAAGGATTTGATTCCGAATCTAGTGAAGCTGGACTTTTACACGCGTTCAACAATATAAAAGTTGTATCTTTATGGGATGCTGATTCCGAATTTCAACTTTGTCATCTCGTAAAAGTGATGCGTTCTGAGAAAACTGCAAAAACCTTTATAAAAATGCTATTTTTTAGTTTCTCGCTTCTAACGTAAAACTACGCAATTTTTGAGAAAACTTCTTTTATACAAAAATAAACTACATCAAATTTCCTGCAAATTATGTCTTTTAGGGTTTTTGTTTATGCGAACGGTTTAGGCTCTAGAGCGCGTTCAAGTTTCACAAAAATTTCAAAATCGATCAAAAAACCGTTTTCAACCATTTTCCTACAAATTTTACGTGGGACGAATTGTATTCTGTATCTATCCGGTGTTTCCAAAATTGAACAATTATTATTAATTATTAGTGTTGCATTCAAAATTCCACTTTATATTCGTTACTTAGCAACAAATAACTACTTTATAACTTCAAGCTTGATAGACATTAATATAGGTGTTCGTATAGTGTATTGGATAACACCCTTGCATTTCACTCAGAGATTCATAGGTTCGATCCCCGCTGCCGGCAAGCCTTTTTCAAGCAAAAATTTAAAAATAAAATCCTTTTCAAAAATTTCGCCAAACAGTCCGGGAAGTGTTACTTAGCAACACTTCCCGGCCTAGTGATGTAATGTGCCATTTCCCGGACTCAAATTAATGACGGAAAGTAGCAATACCCGTACAGTATGGTACTATTCATTAAGATAAAAGCTTCATATACTAATAGTAGGTAATAACTTTGAAATACGAAAAATCTCAAACAAACTTACTAAAGTTAGTTTATCTGATTATCATTATCTTATCTAAGGTGATATGCGCAAACTAGAGCCACTGTAAAATGTTTTTACCATAAAACCTGCTCTGCATTTGAATACATTTAAAAAAGCGCAGAGAGTGGATAGAGAATAAAACTTCTATTTATGCACGCGACCAATTCCAGTTATTAGCTTCTTGTGGTTCTTGCAGTGGAGCTTTGAGTTTCGAGTATGCTCAGTGAGTTGTCGAGTACTTCTCCCGATGACGGTATTTCGTATCACAAAATTCGCTGCTTTCTTAATCCAGCTATCTAACCAGCTAATCATGGAAAAATTTTATTAGTATTTACTAATAGAGAATTTCATTGGCAAAAAACTGCATCAACCAATAGAATTCCAGTGGCACACCAGTGCTGCACTCTATTAGATATTGAAGATGTATCGCTATTGGAGTTGATCAGACCACTCTTCTTTGTAGTTACGACTGCGACCGAGTAAGAAGTTGCGATCTATTCTAATTATGATGGTTTCCTTATATTGCGCGTACTATAACTACTTGATTTGATTATTTTTAAATTACTTTCTCATTGGATAACAGGTATAAACGAGGAAATTAAAATTTTCTTTTTATACGTGAATTTAATATTTTTTCAAATATACATATGTATACACTAGGGTATAAATATTTAATTGAATATATGATGTAAACCAACCCTAAATTAATCACATAGTAGTGCGAAAAACGTTTTTAGAAGAAAAATGTCGAACACTCAAACGCCTCGGAAATCGAACCCGAGCATGCCATATCCCATTATTTATTTCCCAAATTATGAACGTCTCGGCCTAAAGCTAGCCTAGAGCTACGAGAACAAAAAGTTCTAGTAAAGTAAAGTTTAGGCCGAGACGTTTACATCATATTCAATTAAAATTTTCTTCATCGAAGGATTTTCTTTTTGGGGCCACTTAGGCTAGAAGACTTCCTGTACGTCTCGATCGTGTTATAGGTCCACCTGCAGTTAGATCTCTGAAAAAGGCTAGAAACTTGTAGTTCTGGATACGCAGAATCCAGAATATAGACTGTCTCATTGCCGCAACAGCTGGAGCTGTTGTGTGAGCTGAATGTGTTCTTGGATATTGGTAAATGTTAAGTTTTCATGAAGACTTTAATTTTTAAAATGGTCACTTTTCTACTAGGACAGGTGGAGGTGTGATATATGATATAACGACTTGTCACCTGAATTATCTTGAAGTCTTAAGCTCTTAGGCTAAATAAAATGGAAGCAGAAAAGCAGTCGTCAAAAAAATCGGCGTTCGTTTCATCAGCGTTCATCTCTCTTTGATGGCATATTTGAGACTGGAAAGGAAAACTTTGGTTGCTTTCAATTGCAGCAATAGAACCAAGGCGTATACATCTTTCAAAACCTCACCGACCTGCGCAGAAAACCAGATTTCGTACAACGCCGTAACCAAGGTTTCACATCAACCTAAACACATGTATTTGGTGTCTCTTTTTACCCCTTTCTCACTTCCCCTTCTGCGCATTTAGGGTCGGTGAAGTTTTGAAAGATGTATAACAAACTCTCGTAGGACGCTAAAAACTGACTCGGCAACAGTAACTGGTTAAAGTTTGAAAGGAGAGCTTCAGTGGGTACTCTACGGGAAGCTCTTTCACACTTTTATCGCTGGCTTCTTTTCTCTATCATCAGTGAATGGATGTTAGACAAAGTATAGAGTTGCCACGTAAAAGTAGCGTAAATGATCATCTTGCAGCCTGCATTGCAAGCATCAGCCGACAGTTACAGAAATATTAAATAATGGATATAATTTATAAGATGACAGTTGCATCGTTCCTACGTGTAATGTAGGTGCCAGCTTTGCATTGTGGGTTGCATATTAATCGATATGTATTGTGAAAAAATCATGAAAATGAAAAGTTTTCCATCAATTTGGGAATACGAGAGAAATTGTTATCTGTAAATACATTATGGTGGGAGATTTTGGTTTTATTTCTAATAATTGTGTTTTTATTTGTAATACCAAAGAACAACAACTGATTGTATGAAATAGCTATGTTGCTATAATTAAGGATTATCATTATCCGTAAATTTTATTTTAAATAAAAAATATTTATAATGATAAATGATAACAATAAACATTTATTTAGCAAGTCAGCTACCACGATGTATATACAATTTACCGGGTGTATAAAAAATAATAGAATGGTAAAAGTTACATAGAAAATTTAACATTTTTAATTTGATACTTCGATACTTGGAGTATTTCAAAAGGCTCAAAATACCGATATATGGCTTTGGAGGGCAGTGTTAAAGTCTGCCATATTACGCTCGTATAAAAAAAAGTCACATAGAAGAAAGAATTGTAATGTGTAAAAATTAACATTGACTTCCCTATGTCAACTTTGAAATTTTTACACCCGGTATGCAGTAACTAACACAAAAATTAAAAAAAAAAGCTACTCGAAGTCGCAGAGATAGTGTATAGTGTGTTGCATATCCTACACAAATCTTAATTTGATTGTTGCATGCAAGAGCGGATGAACTTGGGAGTTCATGGTCGTTTTAATCCATCCCGTAGTACCATACCAAGCAACTAAGCTCGTTAAAGTGGAGTAAAGTAAAAATAAAACTCACCTTTGTACTTTGCTTTTTATCATTTATTTATTTTACGGTATCAGTTTGTGGCCACTTAGCCGGTTCGGTCGCTCGGTCAGTTACATAAAAGTTGTCTAACTACTCGTCCAAATTAATTCAAATAAAAATGAATCAAGTTGCAAATATATTTAGCTCCGTCGATAATGAATTACTTCGTACATATTTCTTTTATGTTTCGATTTTAATTGTTAAAATTCTGTTTATGTCGTTTTTAACGGGCCAACAACGTTTCAAGCATAAGGCGAGTACAAAAATTTGATTACTATAACGATGCGTTCGTCAATAATTAAAATTATTATCTTGTACTAATTGTTATCAGCACCAATTTCTTTTTTATTAAAAATTTTGTCAAAAAATGACAAACATGATGATATAATATGATGATAATGCAAAATATGTTTAAACTATTTGATGGGTTTTTTAATTTCCAAGGCAAGTGTTAAAAGTGACTTGAATATATTTGATATTTGCTCCACGTGGACAGCCGGTACCGGTACCATAAACTCGTGCATTCTGATTTGTAATTGCTTGGTAGACGGGCCGAATTAATTTAATGCCACATCGGCGTTTAAAGTAATTAATGCCCGGTCTAAGTGGATGAAGTATCATCATAAAAACCTTCCGCGGGGCACCAGACGAATCACCCGTTGCATTTTATCTTCACTGTCTTAAAAAGGCTATGTGGGTAGGACTTCGTAAATCGTAAAAGTTGACCTCATTGAATGTATGATGTAAACCAACCCTAAACTAATCACCTAGTAGCGCGAAAAACGTTTTTAGGAGAAAAATGTTTAACGACCAAACGCCCCAGGAATTGAACCCGAGTCTGCAATATCCGGTCGCATGTACGGACCACGTACGCCAAGCCAGACAACTGTTTAGGGTTGGTTTACATCATACATTCAATTAATTATTTCTACCCTAGTGTATATAATATTTGAAAAAATATTAAAATTTCACGTATAAAAGTTGACCTCGTCTCAAAATGTAGTAGAAGCTGCCGGGAGGAGAACGAATCTTCCCAACAAATTTTGAGCAGATGTTTCTACGGCACTGAGACAGTCCACCCTGGTTTCTGCTTATCAAGAATCATTAAATATAAAAAGGGCTTATCCTTCTTCCAGGAGACCCTATAAAACGACCGAAATGCACCAATACGAGAGCCAACAAACTGGCCTAAGTGCAAGGGGACTTTCTAAGGAATCCCCCCCCCCAAAAAGATGTAAACATAACTAACTAATTTCTTTGTTACAGGCTTTCACAAATCCCGAAGATGTTCGCGCCAGCAAAATTAAGCCAAGGACCGACGAAAACGTCGAGAGAGTTCGAAGGTAAATTAATTTTCTTCATAAGTAATTAAACACTAAACTCTTTTTTTAGGGCTCATTTGAACGATTTGGAAAATATATTGCCATTTTTCATTGCAAGTTTGATCTTCATAACGACGAATCCCAGCTTAGCTCTAACAACTCTGCTCTTTAGAATTGTTACAATTACTCGAATTCTCCATACTTTCGTCTATGCCGTTTACGTCGTTCCACAACCTGCAAGAGCTTTATGTTGTGTTGCAGGATATTTCGTAACACTTTATATGGCTATACATAGTATTTTACATTATATGTAATTTTGCGTGTTTACGATTAATTAAACGTACAAGATGACGTTGTTTTAAGGTTTTTGTTTAATAGCACGCTTTTAAACTTCGCCCTTAATTATTATTTGTTTACTGCTTATTGTATTTCAAAGTTCATCTATTTCAAGGAAGTGTCAACAATGTATTTAAGAAGTGATTTTATTATTAGCCGTTTCAATAGCCAGTAGTAGTAAAATAATATATTCTTTTAACCCAAACGAGATTAATCTCAGAAGTCACGAAAATAAATGAGTTTGTTATTTTGGCTGGATCCGGAAAATTTTAGCGCAAATTCTCATTGTTTTTGTTTATTTGGTTAAATTATAAATAATTTTAAATTAGTACAGGACCTTTTACTACAAGGTCAAGCTATTTTAACAACCTCCTAAAATTAACAAAATTATACCGGAAAATAGTATCATCGTGTGAAAAATTAACTTCAACTCTTTGGATTTTGTTTCTTGAAAGTTGTTGGTAACATTGTTTTGAATCAACTTTTGAACCCATTTTGTCGAATGTTAAATTTTTAAGGGACAATTATTTATTCATACCACATAGTCCGGGAAGTAAATTGTTTTATCGCTCGTAACTCGAAAACTACGCACTTTTAGAGAAAAGTGTTTCTATAGAAAAATGAAGTGCATTCAATATTCTAAAAATTACGTCTCTTAATTTTTTTTGTCAAATAAACAGTTGAGGCGGTAGAAGCGCGTTGAAGTTTAAGGGTATCGGACGATAGCGTGTCCGAGAGGCAGAATGCCGAAATACAAAAATACGTAATATTTGATTTTGGCCAATACAGGCCGCAAGAACATAGTAAAAGTGTAATAAAACCGCTTGTTTGCCATTCCTAAGTGGCTGTATTAACTAGGGGGCCGCTCAAAAAGGGTAGGTTTTTGCTCTTTTCAGTTTTTTCTTTATAACTTCAAAACAACGCGCTCAGCACCTGATCTGTTCGTTTGACACAAAAATCTAAAAAGCATCATTTGTAGGAAATTGAATGTACTTTATTTTTGTATAGAAAATTTGTACTAAAAGTGGGTAGTTTTCGAGTTATAAGCGTCAAACAAAAAAAGTAGTTTTTTTGAAATAAATATGTCAAACTTCAACACACTCTAGCGCCAAAGCCCTTCGTCTTAGAAAAAAACCTTTCCAATATAGTTGGTAGGAAATTTTATTTAGTTTACTTTTACATATGTGAACTTTTCTTAAAAAGTGAGTAGTTTTGAAGCTATAAGCGAAAAACTGAAAAAGAGAAAAAACCCACCTTCAAGAATGGTGACCCTTCTCGAAGCACCTCCAACTTAGTGCTGTCACTTTTAAGAGGCAGACGGTCGGTTTTATTACTCATTTACAATGTTCTTTCAGCCTGCATCGGTTAAAATAAAAAAATACGTATTTTTGTATTTTGGCATTCTGCCTCCCGGACACCCTATCGTTCGATATACTCAAAACTTCAACGCGCTCTACCACCTTAACTGTTTGTTTGACGAAAACAATGTAAGAGGCCTAATTTGTAGAAAATTAAATGTACCTTATTTTTGTTTAGGAACGCTTTTCTCCTGAAAGTACGTAGTTTTCGAGGAATGAGTGATAAAACAATTTTATGGCCGATTTTTGAAGTTTTTTTAACTTTAACGCGCGCTAGCGCCTAAATCGTTTATCTTAAAAAACATTTAGAGATATAATTTGTAGGAAATTGAATTTACTTTATTTTTGAGCAGAAGAATTTTTGTCATAAATTGTCTAGTTTTAGAGTTATAAGCGATAAACAAAAGGAACAGTTTTTTAGAATTTTTGTCAAACTTCAACGTACTCTAGCGCCTAAACCATTTGTCTGAATAAAACCTTTCGGATGTAGTTTGTAGGAAATTTTATCTAGTTTGCTTTTTTATAGGTGAACTTTTCTCAAAAAAGTGTAGTTTTGAAGTTATAAACGAAAAACTGAAAAAGAGCAAAAACCCACCTTCGAGAAAGGTGCCTTCTCGAACCGCCTCCAAGTTAATGCTGCCACTTTTAAGAGACAAACGGTCGGTTGTAATGTAAATGTAATAAATGTAAACATTTGCAATGATCTTTCAGCCTGCATCGGTCAAAATCAAAAGTTTTGTACTTTTGTATTTCGGCATTCTGCCTCTCGGACACGCTATCGTCCGATGTACCCTAAACTTCAACGCGCTCTAACACCTCAACTATTTATTTGACGAAAACAACGTAAGAGGAATAATTTGTAGGAAATTAAATGTACTTTATTTTTTTATAGGAACAATTTTCTCTGAAATGCGTAGTTTTTGAGTTATAAGCGATAAAATAATCGTTTGGCCGATTTTGTGCACACGTTTTAAAATGAGACAATTGTGCACTTTGATTGTTCTACAGCAGACTAATATTAGCGACACTTAAAGGGCCTAACCGAGCTCGCTCAATCCAGTGTATTAAGGAATTCGCAAATTTGTTAAATTGCTTCTCGTTAAAGTGGTTTTCTTGTTTTACTATTTATTATAAATTATAAATTGGTAGTTGCACCATTGTTTCTATGTTATGTATTAAAATTTATAATTATAACATTAGTTTATTAATTAGTTAAAAGTATTATGTATTTTTCCTTCTATATTGGCCACTTTCTAAGTTGAAATAATGTAAAAGTCGAAATTTGTTAAAACTCCAACTTTTTACGCCTAGTAATACATAGGCAACACTTGTTACTCTCCCACTACATTATAAATTTTGAACTAGGCTAAAAATTTACAGAGTGGGGTGGTCACATGACCACCAAAAGTTTATATAAGGCCGAGTTTTGCCATTCGAAAATTTTGTAATCTCCACTTCAAATCAGCTTCGAAGAGAAAATTTTCGGTTTGCTCGTGTGAAAAATCAACTTCAACTTAAAAAATTTTTTTTTCTTGGAAGTTGTTAGAGGCATTGCTCTGAATATCTTTAGCGACTTTTGGATCATTTTGTCGAATATTAATGCGGCAAATTAAGTTTTTAAAAATCAATTATTTATTCGTACCACAATATTAATTAACTCAGCGTTCTTGTTTGGAAGGTGCTTGGCGCTTCTTAAGACGCTGTTATTTCTCTCTTCTGAGGAGAATTTATTTTTAAATTTATTTTTGTCTTATAATTACTATTGTATGTATGTAAATTACGTTGAAAAAAATAAACGATAGAAAGCAATAATTTCTTTTATTATAAGCTTTTATTATAAGAAATATTTATTTAAAAGAATTTCAAAAGTATTACGTTGTCAGTGTCTTTAAAATTCTTTTAAATAAATATTTCTCTCTAATTTAATTCGATTACGTTATCGCACTTCTACTCTCCTACTACCTTGTCCGAAAATTGTAAATTTGAAGGAAATTTTTAAAAACTTAGTTTTAAAAAAATCGTAATTGCGCAATTCTGAGGGTGCAAATCTTTAGCTTTACTATCGGGGAGTATACTTGTTAAATTTGGGCGCTCCTGGTCCTCTAGTTTAGAAGATATTCAACATAATACACAAAATTTGAAAAATTATAAAAGTTAAAATATCTTAAAAGTCGAATATCTTCTAAACTAGAAGAGCAGACGCGCTAAAATTATACAAGGATGTTTGCCGCTAGTAGGGCTGAAGAATCGCACCCTCAAAATTGCGTAATTCAAACCTTTAAGAACCATTTTCTCGAAATTTGCTTTTAAAATTTACAATTTTCCGGCTAGGTAGTAGGAGAGCAGAAGGCAGATAAGGTAAACGAAATAAATTAAAGAGAAATATTTATTTAAAAGCATCTGATATTATGTTATGAAACGAGGCGTTATCGTTGACAACGCAATACTTTTGAAATTCTTTTAAATAAATATTTCTCTCTAATTTAATTCGATTACCTTATCGCACTTCTACTCTCCTACTACCTTGTCCGAAAATTGTAAATTTGAAGGAAATTTTTAAAAACTTAGTTTTAAAAAAATCGTAATTGCGCAATTCTGAGGGTGCAAATCGTTAGCTTTACTATCGGGGAGTATACTTGTTAAATTTGGGTGCTCCTGGTCCTCTAGTTTAGAAGATATTCAACATAATACACAAAATTTGAAAAATTATAAAAGTTAAAATATCTTAAAAGTCGAATATCTTCTAAACTAGAAGAGCAGACGCGCTAAAATAATACAAGGACAAATAAAACAAGCGTTCTTGTTTGGAAGGTGCTTGGCGCTTCTTAAGACGCTGTTATTTCTCTCTTCTGAGGAGAATTTATTTTTAAATTTATTTTTGTCTTATATTTACTATTGTATGTATGTAAATTACGTTGAAAAAAATAAACGATAGAAAGCAATAATTTCTTTTATTATAAGCTACCCTATTTACAAGCAAAATCCTCATTTTCGGACTAGATAGTTGGAAAGTCAAAGGGTGATAGGGTTTTGGAAATAAATTTTTATTTAAGAAGATACTTTTTGATTAAAAAAACACTTCAAATCCTATAAGCAATAACACCTCGTTTCATAACATAATGGCAATGCTTTTAACATTCGTTTAAATAAATATTTCTCTTTAATTTATTTCGTTTACCTTATCCGCCTTCTGCTCTCCTACTACCTAGCCGGAAAATTGTAAATTTTAAAAGCAAATTTCGAGAAAATGGTTCTTAAAGGTTTGAATTACGCAATTTTGAGGGTGCGATTCTTCAGCCCTACTAGCGGCAAACATCCTTGTATAATTTTAGCGCGTCTGCTCTTCTAGTTTAGAAGATATTCGACTTTTAAGATATTTTAACTTTTATAATTTTTCAAATTTTGTGTATTATGTTGAATATCTTCTAAGCAAGAGGACCAGGAGCACCCAAATTTAACAAGTATACTCCCCGATAGTAAAGCTAACGATTTGCACCCTCAGAATTGCGCAATTACGATTTTTTTAAAACTAAGTTTTTAAAAATTTCCTTCAAATTTACAATTTTCGGACAAGGTAGTAGGAGAGTAGAAGTGCGATAAGGTAATCGAATTAAATTAGAGAGAAATATTTATTTAAAAGAATTTCAAAAGTATTGCGTTGTCAACGATAACGCCTCGTTTCATAACATAATATCAGATGCTTTTAAATAAATATTTCTCTTTAATTTATTTCGTTTACCTTATCCGCCTTCTGCTCTCCTACTACCTAGCCGGAAAATTGTAAATTTTAAAAGCAAATTTCGAAAAAATGGTTCTTAAAGGTTTGAATTACGCAATTTTGAGGGTGCGATTCTTCAGCCCTACTAGCGGCAAACATCCTTGTATAATTTTAGCGCGTCTGCTCTTCTAGTTTAGAAGATATTCGACTTTTAAGATATTTTAACTTTTATAATTTTTCAAATTTTGTGTATTATGTTGAATATCTTCTAAGCAAGAGGACCAGGAGCACCCAAATTTAACAAGTATACTCCCCGATAGTAAAGCTAACGATTTGCACCCTCAGAATTGCGCAATTACGATTTTTTTAAAACTAAGTTTTTAAAAATTTCCTTCAAATTTACAATTTTCGGACAAGGTAGTAGGAGAGTAGAAGTGCGATAAGGTAATCGAATTAAATTAGAGAGAAATATTTATTTAAAAGAATTTCAAAAGTATTGCGTTGTCAACGATAACGCCTCGTTTCATAACATAATATCAGATGCTTTTAAATAAATATTTCTCTTTAATTTATTTCGTTTACCTTATCCGCCTTCTGCTCTCCTACTACCTAGCCGGAAAATTGTAAATTTTAAAAGCAAATTTCGAAAAAATGGTTCTTAAAGGTTTGAATTACGCAATTTTGAGGGTGCGATTCTTCAGCCCTACTAGCGGCAAACATCCTTGTATTATTTTAGCGCGTCTGCTCTTCTAGTTTAGAAGATATTCGACTTTTAAGATATTTTAACTTTTATAATTTTTCAAATTTTGTGTATTATGTTGAATATCTTCTAAACTAGAGGACCAGGAGCACCCAAATTTAACAAGTATACTCCCCGATAGTAAAGCTAACGATTTGCACCCTCAGAATTGCGCAATTACGATTTTTTTAAAACTAAGTTTTTAAAAATTTCCTTCAAATTTACAATTTTCGGACAAGGTAGTAGGAGAGTAGAAGTGCGATAAGGTAATCGAATTAAATTAGAGAGAAATATTTATTTAAAAGAATTTCAAAAGTATTGCGTTGTCAACGATAACGCCTCGTTTCATAAAATAATATCAGATGCTTTTAAATAAATATTTCTCTTTAATTTATTTCGTTTACCTTATCCGCCTTCTGCTCTCCTACTACCTAGCCGGAAAATTGTAAATTTTAAAAGCAAATTTCGAGAAAATGGTTCTTAAAGGTTTGAATTACGCAATTTTGAGGGTGCGATTCTTCAGCCCTACTAGCGGCAAACATCCTTGTATAATTTTAGCGCGTCTGCTCTTCTAGTTTAGAAGATATTCGACTTTTAAGATATTTTAACTTTTATAAATTTTCAAATTTTGTGTATTATGTTGAATATCTTCTAAACTAGAGGACCAGGAGCACCCAAATTTAACAAGTATACTTCCCGATAGTAAAGCTAACGATTTGCACCCTCAGAATTGCGCAATTACGATTTTTTTTAAACTAAGTTTTAAAAAATTTCCTTCAAATTTACAATTCTCGGACAAGGTAGTAGGAGAGTAGAAGTGCGATAAGGTAATCGAATTAAATTAGAGAGAAATATTTATTTAAAAGAATTTCAAAAGTATTGCGTTGTCAACGATAACGCCTCGTTTCATAAAATAATATCAGATGCTTTTAAATAAATATTTCTCTTTAATTTATTTCGTTTACCTTATCCGCCTTCTGCTCTCCTACTACCTAGCCGGAAAATTGTAAATTTTAAAAGCAAATTTCGAAAAAATGGTTCTTAAAGGTTTGAATTACGCAATTTTGAGGGTGCGATTCTTCAGCCCTACTAGCGGCAAACATCCTTGTATAATTTTAGCGCGTCTGCTCTTCTAGTTTAGAAGATATTCGACTTTTAAGATATTTTAACTTTTATAAATTTTCAAATTTTGTGTATTATGTTGAATATCTTCTAAACTAGAGGACCAGGAGCACCCAAATTTAACAAGTATACTCCCCGATAGTAAAGCTAACGATTTGCACCCTCAGAATTGCGCAATTACGATTTTTTTAAAACTAAGTTTTTAAAAATTTCCTTCAAATTTACAATTTTCGGACAAGGTAGTAGGAGAGTAGAAGTGCGATAAGGTAATCGAATTAAATTAGAGAGAAATATTTATTTAAAAGAATTTCAAAAGTATTGCGTTGTCAACGATAACGCCTCGTTTCATAACATAATATCAGATGCTTTTAAATAAATATTTCTCTTTAATTTATTTCGTTTACCTTATCCGCCTTCTGCTCTCCTACTACCTAGCCGGAAAATTGTAAATTTTAAAAGCAAATTTCGAGAAAATGGTTCTTAAAGGTTTGAATTACGCAATTTTGAGGGTGCGATTCTTCAGCCCTACTAGCGGCAAACATCCTTGTATAATTTTAGCGCGTCTGCTCTTCTAGTTTAGAAGATATTCGACTTTTAAGATATTTTAACTTTTATAAATTTTCAAATTTTGTGTATTATGTTGAATATCTTCTAAACTAGAGGACCAGGAGCACCCAAATTTAACAAGTATACTCCCCGATAGTAAAGCTAACGATTTGCACCCTCAGAATTGCGCAATTACGATTTTTTTAAAACTAAGTTTTTAAAAATTTCCTTCAAATTTACAATTTTCGGACAAGGTAGTAGGAGAGTAGAAGTGCGATAAGGTAATCGAATTAAATTAGAGAGAAATATTTATTTAAAAGAATTTCAAAAGTATTGCGTTGTCAACGATAACGCCTCGTTTCATAACATAATATCAGATGCTTTTAAATAAATATTTCTCTTTAATTTATTTCGTTTACCTTATCCGCCTTCTGCTCTCCTACTACCTAGCCGGAAAATTGTAAATTTTAAAAGCAAATTTCGAGAAAATGGTTCTTAAAGGTTTGAATTACGCAATTTTGAGGGTGCGATTCTTCAGCCCTACTAGCGGCAAACATCCTTGTATAATTTTAGCGCGTCTGCTCTTCTAGTTTAGAAGATATTCGACTTTTAAGATATTTTAACTTTTATAAATTTTCAAATTTTGTGTATTATGTTGAATATCTTCTAAACTAGAGGACCAGGAGCACCCAAATTTAACAAGTATACTCCCCGATAGTAAAGCTAACGATTTGCACCCTCAGAATTGCGCAATTACGATTTTTTTAAAACTAAGTTTTTAAAAATTTCCTTCAAATTTACAATTTTCGGACAAGGTAGTAGGAGAGTAGAAGTGCGATAAGGTAATCGAATTAAATTAGAGAGAAATATTTATTTAAAAGAATTTCAAAAGTATTGCGTTGTCAACGATAACGCCTCGTTTCATAACATAATATCAGATGCTTTTAAATAAATATTTCTCTTTAATTTATTTCGTTTACCTTATCCGCCTTCTGCTCTCCTACTACCTAGCCGGAAAATTGTAAATTTTAAAAGCAAATTTCGAGAAAATGGTTCTTAAAGGTTTGAATTACGCAATTTTGAGGGTGCGATTCTTCAGCCCTACTAGCGGCAAACATCCTTGTATAATTTTAGCGCGTCTGCTCTTCTAGTTTAGAAGATATTCGACTTTTAAGATATTTTAACTTTTATAAATTTTCAAATTTTGTGTATTATGTTGAATATCTTCTAAACTAGAGGACCAGGAGCACCCAAATTTAACAAGTATACTCCCCGATAGTAAAGCTAACGATTTGCACCCTCAGAATTGCGCAATTACGATTTTTTTAAAACTAAGTTTTTAAAAATTTCCTTCAAATTTACAATTTTCGGACAAGGTAGTAGGAGAGTAGAAGTGCGATAAGGTAATCGAATTAAATTAGAGAGAAATATTTATTTAAAAGAATTTCAAAAGTATTGCGTTGTCAACGATAACGCCTCGTTTCATAACATAATATCAGATGCTTTTAAATAAATATTTCTCTTTAATTTATTTCGTTTACCTTATCCGCCTTCTGCTCTCCTACTACCTAGCCGGAAAATTGTAAATTTTAAAAGCAAATTTCGAGAAAATGGTTCTTAAAGGTTTGAATTACGCAATTTTGAGGGTGCGATTCTTCAGCCCTACTAGCGGCAAACATCCTTGTATAATTTTAGCGCGTCTGCTCTTCTAGTTTAGAAGATATTCGACTTTTAAGATATTTTAACTTTTATAAATTTTCAAATTTTGTGTATTATGTTGAATATCTTCTAAACTAGAGGACCAGGAGCACCCAAATTTAACAAGTATACTCCCCGATAGTAAAGCTAACGATTTGCACCCTCAGAATTGCGCAATTACGATTTTTTTAAAACTAAGTTTTTAAAAATTTCCTTCAAATTTACAATTTTCGGACAAGGTAGTAGGAGAGTAGAAGTGCGATAAGGTAATCGAATTAAATTAGAGAGAAATATTTATTTAAAAGAATTTCAAAAGTATTGCGTTGTCAACGATAACGCCTCGTTTCATAACATAATATCAGATGCTTTTAAATAAATATTTCTCTTTAATTTATTTCGTTTACCTTATCCGCCTTCTGCTCTCCTACTACCTAGCCGGAAAATTGTAAATTTTAAAAGCAAATTTCGAGAAAATGGTTCTTAAAGGTTTGAATTACGCAATTTTGAGGGTGCGATTCTTCAGCCCTACTAGCGGCAAACATCCTTGTATAATTTTAGCGCGTCTGCTCTTCTAGTTTAGAAGATATTCGACTTTTAAGATATTTTAACTTTTATAAATTTTCAAATTTTGTGTATTATGTTGAATATCTTCTAAACTAGAGGACCAGGAGCACCCAAATTTAACAAGTATACTCCCCGATAGTAAAGCTAACGATTTGCACCCTCAGAATTGCGCAATTACGATTTTTTTAAAACTAAGTTTTTAAAAATTTCCTTCAAATTTACAATTTTCGGACAAGGTAGTAGGAGAGTAGAAGTGCGATAAGGTAATCGAATTAAATTAGAGAGAAATATTTATTTAAAAGAATTTCAAAAGTATTGCGTTGTCAACGATAACGCCTCGTTTCATAACATAATATCAGATGCTTTTAAATAAATATTTCTCTTTAATTTATTTCGTTTACCTTATCCGCCTTCTGCTCTCCTACTACCTAGCCGGAAAATTGTAAATTTTAAAAGCAAATTTCGAGAAAATGGTTCTTAAAGGTTTGAATTACGCAATTTTGAGGGTGCGATTCTTCAGCCCTACTAGCGGCAAACATCCTTGTATAATTTTAGTGCGTCTGCTCTTCTAGTTTAGAAGATATTCGACTTTTAAGATATTTTAACTTTTATAAATTTTCAAATTTTGTGTATTATGTTGAATATCTTCTAAACTAGAGGACCAGGAGCACCCAAATTTAACAAGTATACTCCCCGATAGTAAAGCTAACGATTTGCACCCTCAGAATTGCGCAATTACGATTTTTTTAAAACTAAGTTTTTAAAAATTTCCTTCAAATTTACAATTTTCGGACAAGGTAGTAGGAGAGTAGAAGTGCGATAAGGTAATCGAATTAAATTAGAGAGAAATATTTATTTAAAAGAATTTCAAAAGTATTGCGTTGTCAACGATAACGCCTCGTTTCATAACATAATATCAGATGCTTTTAAATAAATATTTCTCTTTAATTTATTTCGTTTACCTTATCCGCCTTCTGCTCTCCTACTACCTAGCCGGAAAATTGTAAATTTTAAAAGCAAATTTCGAGAAAATGGTTCTTAAAGGTTTGAATTACGCAATTTTGAGGGTGCGATTCTTCAGCCCTACTAGCGGCAAACATCCTTGTATAATTTTAGCGCGTCTGCTCTTCTAGTTTAGAAGATATTCGACTTTTAAGATATTTTAACTTTTATAAATTTTCAAATTTTGTGTATTATGTTGAATATCTTCTAAACTAGAGGACCAGGAGCACCCAAATTTAACAAGTATACTCCCCGATAGTAAAGCTAACGATTTGCACCCTCAGAATTGCGCAATTACGATTTTTTTAAAACTAAGTTTTTAAAAATTTCCTTCAAATTTACAATTTTCGGACAAGGTAGTAGGAGAGTAGAAGTGCGATAAGGTAATCGAATTAAATTAGAGAGAAATATTTATTTAAAAGAATTTCAAAAGTATTGCGTTGTCAACGATAACGCCTCGTTTCATAACATAATATCAGATGCTTTTAAATAAATATTTCTCTTTAATTTATTTCGTTTACCTTATCCGCCTTCTGCTCTCCTACTACCTAGCCGGAAAATTGTAAATTTTAAAAGCAAATTTCGAGAAAATGGTTCTTAAAGGTTTGAATTACGCAATTTTGAGGGTGCGATTCTTCAGCCCTACTAGCGGCAAACATCCTTGTATAATTTTAGCGCGTCTGCTCTTCTAGTTTAGAAGATATTCGACTTTTAAGATATTTTAACTTTTATAAATTTTCAAATTTTGTGTATTATGTTGAATATCTTCTAAACTAGAGGACCAGGAGCACCCAAATTTAACAAGTATACTCCCCGATAGTAAAGCTAACGATTTGCACCCTCAGAATTGCGCAATTACGATTTTTTTAAAACTAAGTTTTTAAAAATTTCCTTCAAATTTACAATTTTCGGACAAGGTAGTAGGAGAGTAGAAGTGCGATAAGGTAATCGAATTAAATTAAAGAGAAATATTTATTTAAAAGAATTTCAAAAGTATTGCGTTGTCAACGATAACGCCTCGTTTCATAACATAATATCAGATGCTTTTAAATAAATATTTCTCTTTAATTTATTTCGTTTACCTTATCCGCCTTCTGCTCTCCTACTACCTAGCCGGAAAATTGTAAATTTTAAAAGCAAATTTCGAGAAAATGGTTCTTAAAGGTTTGAATTACGCAATTTTGAGGGTGCGATTCTTCAGCCCTACTAGCGGCAAACATCCTTGTATAATTTTAGCGCGTCTGCTCTTCTAGTTTAGAAGATATTCGACTTTTAAGATATTTTAACTTTTATAAATTTTCAAATTTTGTGTATTATGTTGAATATCTTCTAAACTAGAGGACCAGGAGCACCCAAATTTAACAAGTATACTCCCCGATAGTAAAGCTAACGATTTGCACCCTCAGAATTGCGCAATTACGATTTTTTTAAAACTAAGTTTTTAAAAATTTCCTTCAAATTTACAATTTTCGGACAAGGTAGTAGGAGAGTAGAAGTGCGATAAGGTAATCGAATTAAATTAGAGAGAAATATTTATTTAAAAGAATTTCAAAAGTATTGCGTTGTCAACGATAACGCCTCGTTTCATAAAATAATATCAGATGCTTTTAAATAAATATTTCTCTTTAATTTATTTCGTTTACCTTATCCGCCTTCTGCTCTCCTACTACCTAGCCGGAAAATTGTAAATTTTAAAAGCAAATTTCGAGAAAATGGTTCTTAAAGGTTTGAATTACGCAATTTTGAGGGTGCGATTCTTCAGCCCTACTAGCGGCAAACATCCTTGTATAATTTTAGCGCGTCTGCTCTTCTAGTTTAGAAGATATTCGACTTTTAAGATATTTTAACTTTTATAAATTTTCAAATTTTGTGTATTATGTTGAATATCTTCTAAACTAGAGGACCAGGAGCACCCAAATTTAACAAGTATACTCCCCGATAGTAAAGCTAACGATTTGCACCCTCAGAATTGCGCAATTACGATTTTTTTAAAACTAAGTTTTTAAAAATTTCCTTCAAATTTACAATTTTCGGACAAGGTAGTAGGAGAGTAGAAGTGCGATAAGGTAATCGAATTAAATTAGAGAGAAATATTTATTTAAAAGAATTTCAAAAGTATTGCGTTGTCAACGATAACGCCTCGTTTCATAAAATAATATCAGATGCTTTTAAATAAATATTTCTCTTTAATTTATTTCGTTTACCTTATCCGCCTTCTGCTCTCCTACTACCTAGCCGGAAAATTGTAAATTTTAAAAGCAAATTTCGAAAAAATGGTTCTTAAAGGTTTGAATTACGCAATTTTGAGGGTGCGATTCTTCAGCCCTACTAGCGGCAAACATCCTTGTATAATTTTAGCGCGTCTGCTCTTCTAGTTTAGAAGATATTCGACTTTTAAGATATTTTAACTTTTATAAATTTTCAAATTTTGTGTATTATGTTGAATATCTTCTAAACTAGAGGACCAGGAGCACCCAAATTTAACAAGTATACTCCCCGATAGTAAAGCTAACGATTTGCACCCTCAGAATTGCGCAATTACGATTTTTTTAAAACTAAGTTTTTAAAAATTTCCTTCAAATTTACAATTTTCGGACAAGGTAGTAGGAGAGTAGAAGTGCGATAAGGTAATCGAATTAAATTAGAGAGAAATATTTATTTAAAAGAATGTCAAAAGTATTGCGTTGTCAACGATAACGCCTCGTTTCATAAAATAATATCAGATGCTTTTAAATAAATATTTCTCTTTAATTTATTTCGTTTACCTTATCCGCCTTCTGCTCTCCTACTACCTAGCCGGAAAATTGTAAATTTTAAAAGCAAATTTCGAGAAAATGGTTCTTAAAGGTTTGAATTACGCAATTTTGAGGGTGCGATTCTTCAGCCCTACTAGCGGCAAACATCCTTGTATAATTTTAGCGCGTCTGCTCTTCTAGTTTAGAAGATATTCGACTTTTAAGATATTTTAACTTTTATAAATTTTCAAATTTTGTGTATTATGTTGAATATCTTCTAAACTAGAGGACCAGGAGCACCCAAATTTAACAAGTATACTCCCCGATAGTAAAGCTAACGATTTGCACCCTCAGAATTGCGCAATTACGATTTTTTTAAAACTAAGTTTTTAAAAATTTCCTTCAAATTTACAATTTTCGGACAAGGTAGTAGGAGAGTAGAAGTGCGATAAGGTAATCGAATTAAATTAGAGAGAAATATTTATTTAAAAGAATTTCAAAAGTATTGCGTTGTCAACGATAACGCCTCGTTTCATAACATAATATCAGATGCTTTTAAATAAATATTTCTCTTTAATTTATTTCGTTTACCTTATCCGCCTTCTGCTCTCCTACTACCTAGCCGGAAAATTGTAAATTTTAAAAGCAAATTTCGAAAAAATGGTTCTTAAAGGTTTGAATTACGCAATTTTGAGGGTGCGATTCTTCAGCCCTACTAGCGGCAAACATCCTTGTATAATTTTAGCGCGTCTGCTCTTCTAGTTTAGAAGATATTCGACTTTTAAGATATTTTAACTTTTATAAATTTTCAAATTTTGTGTATTATGTTGAATATCTTCTAAACTAGAGGACCAGGAGCACCCAAATTTAACAAGTATACTCCCCGATAGTAAAGCTAACGATTTGCACCCTCAGAATTGCGCAATTACGATTTTTTTAAAACTAAGTTTTTAAAAATTTCCTTCAAATTTACAATTTTCGGACAAGGTAGTAGGAGAGTAGAAGTGCGATAAGGTAATCGAATTAAATTAGAAAGAAATATTTATTTAAAAGAATTTCAAAAGTATTGCGTTGTCAACGATAACGCCTCGTTTCATAACATAATATCAGATGCTTTTAAATAAATATTTCTCTTTAATTTATTTCGTTTACCTTATCTGCCTTCTGCTCTCCTACTACCTAGCCGGAAAATTGTAAATTTTAAAAGCAAATTTCGAGAAAATGGTTCTTAAAGGTTTGAATTACGCAATTTTGAGGGTGCGATTCTTCAGCCCTACTAGCGGCAAACATCCTTGTATTATTTTAGCGCGTCTGCTCTTCTAGTTTAGAAGATATTCGACTTTTAAGATATTTTAACTTTTATAATTTTTCAAATTTTGTGTATTATGTTGAATATCTTCTAAACTAGAGGACCAGGAGCACCCAAATTTAACAAGTATACTCCCCGATAGTAAAGCTAACGATTTGCACCCTCAGAATTGCGCAATTACGATTTTTTTAAAACTAAGTTTTTAAAAATTTCCTTCAAATTTACAATTTTCGGACAAGGTAGTAGGAGAGTAGAAGTGCGATAAGGTAATCGAATTAAATTAGAGAGAAATATTTATTTAAAAGAATTTCAAAAGTATTGCGTTGTCAACGATAACGCCTCGTTTCATAACATAATATCAGATGCTTTTAAATAAATATTTCTCTTTAATTTATTTCGTTTACCTTATCTGCCTTCTGCTCTCCTACTACCTAGCCGGAAAATTGTAAATTTTAAAAGCAAATTTCGAGAAAATGGTTCTTAAAGGTTTGAATTACGCAATTTTGAGGGTGCGATTCTTCAGCCCTACTAGCGGCAAACATCCTTGTATAATTTTAGCGCGTCTGCTCTTCTAGTTTAGAAGATATTCGACTTTTAAGATATTTTAACTTTTATAATTTTTCAAATTTTGTGTATTATGTTGAATATCTTCTAAACTAGAGGACCAGGAGCGCCCAAATTTAACAAGTATACTCCCCGATAGTAAAGCTAAAGATTTGCACCCTCAGAATTGCGCAATTACGATTTTTTTAAAACTAAGTTTTTAAAAATTTCCTTCAAATTTACAATTTTCGGACAAGGTAGTAGGAGAGTAGAAGTGCGATAACGTAATCGAATTAAATTAGAGAGAAATATTTATTTAAAAGAATTTTAAAGACACTGACAACGTAATACTTTTGAAATTCTTTTAAATAAATATTTCTTATAATAAAAGCTTATAATAAAAGAAATTATTGCTTTCTATCGTTTATTTTTTTCAACGTAATTTACATACATACAATAGTAATTATAAGACAAAAATAAATTTAAAAATAAATTCTCCTCAGAAGAGAGAAATAACAGCGTCTTAAGAAGCGCCAAGCACCTTCCAAACAAGAACGCTGAGTTAATTAATATTGTGGTACGAATAAATAATTGATTTTTAAAAACTTAATTTGCCGCATTAATATTCGACAAAATGATCCAAAAGTCGCTAAAGATATTCAGAGCAATGCCTCTAACAACTTCCAAGAAAAAAAAATTTTTTAAGTTGAAGTTGATTTTTCACACGAGCAAACCGAAAATTTTCTCTTCGAAGCTGATTTGAAGTGGAGATTACAAAATTTTCGAATGGCAAAACTCGGCCTTATATAAACTTTTGGTGGTCATGTGACCACCCCACTCTGTAAATTTTTAGCCTAGTTCAAAATTTATAATGTAGTGGGAGAGTAACAAGTGTTGCCTATGTATTACTAGGCGTAAAAAGTTGGAGTTTTAACAAATTTCGACTTTTACATTATTTCAACTTAGAAAGTGGCCAATATAGAAGGAAAAATACATAATACTTTTAACTAATTAATAAACTAATGTTATAATTATAAATTTTAATACATAACATAGAAACAATGGTGCAACTACCAATTTATAATTTATAATAAATAGTAAAACAAGAAAACCACTTTAACGAGAAGCAATTTAACAAATTTGCGAATTCCTTAATACACTGGATTGAGCGAGCTCGGTTAGGCCCTTTAAGTGTCCTTAGAGGCACAAAATCGATAAATACTTTATTATTAACTATTTACTAATTTAAATTTTCATTTTTCATGAGCAAAACGTTTCATTCACAAATTGAAAAGAGAAACATTGAAACTAAAACTGTTACCACAGTAATGAACAATTTTAATTTTTATAATAACTAATTCTAGTTTATCAGAAGAGGGGTAGTTCAAGAGTAAATTATAATATTACATATTTGCTTTAAAAGACTTAACAATTATTAAGATTTGTTACAATAACATTATAACTAATATTAGCCTGCTGTAGAACAATCAAAGTGCAGGACAAAGTATTTATAGTTCAGTCAACTAAAAATTACAGCGTTTCACCTTCAAAAACATCAAATATAGTTTCGAAATTTTACATAATTCTTTGTAGGTGTCTAATGAAGATTGTCCTAAAAATTCCGATAAATCAGAAATGAGCTTTAGCGGCAGTGGCCAAATACATGTCACTGTTTTACCTTTTTCGTTAATATCTCGAAACTCTGGGTTGGAGCTGAAACGTTAGTGCATACAAAATTAAAGCTGATAAAATTAGCTACAAAATTGAATATAAGCATATTTTTTGTAAGTAGGTACCGTATTAGCCCGAATATAACGCAACTCGGAAATTTTCATAAAGATATTTAGAAAAAAAATAATCCTGCAGTAGCGCTATGCAAACAAAAGCGCAGGACATGATCACATGGTTGTTTTGACGTGGTCGGTTATATTACATTACTTAAACCCCGAATTTAGCGCGAGTCGATTGTTTAACGAAAAATAAATAGTCGAAAAATGTCGCGTTATATTCGGGCTAATACGGTATTACCAAAAACAAGCATCGTGTAAAATGACATTGTCCTAACAAAGTTTAAACTTTAGCATTTAGTCATACCAGTCATACGTAATGGGCACTCTTCATGCAGTTCCTGTTCACGCACTAAATATCTGCCATAACTGATACAAAGTGAGCCAGATTCATAAATATATCGGTGCGAATCATATCGTTAGTGGGTAAGCGCAAATAATAGTTTTATTTTTATTCCTATCATCATGTGTGATTAGACAAAACTCGCTTAGCTTGTCTAAAATACCACCCGCCACATCAAATACGTCTAAAATGTCGAATTTTTCTTCACTAAAAGACAGACTTTATACCTCAAACCAACCAGAACATCTAATGCAACTACTTGGTATTATAGTTAGTGGGAATCGTAAGATTTAGTTCATTCGAATCGAAACTGTCAAATCAAATCTCTACGCATCTGATCTGCACTGATAATCCACTCGTGTATGCCTCGCCAATGTGAACACAAATGTTATGTTCATCTAGATGCTACGTCAGCATATTCCATCAACATAAACATACCCTAGAACCCCACAGCCAATGCTGAAGCGTTAAAAATTATATAAAAATGAAAGCAGTCACCTTTACTTAACATTTTCCAGAAGGAATGCTTTGGTTTTTACATTCTTTGATAATATCCACTGTTTTTACTATACAAGCTGGGACCGGCAAACAGAATATTTCTTCCAATTAGTATAAAACGATAGGTGCTCTAAAACAAAAAATTCATTAATTATCATAACCACAAAAGTAAATAGAATTCAATTTAAAAAAAGTTCACCGATTAATTAAATAAAACAAAATTAAAACCACGAAGAAAGTAGGGAAGTTTAAAAAAAGACCAAACTTCGGCAGATGCTGGAGTAGCACAGCAGAATAGTAAGACATCCATCTACTGTTTTTCGTCATTCCTAGTATTTACTCTATTGGAGTTTTTACGCTTTCAAAAAAAATTACTTCGGTAAAGTAATTGACTTTTTATAACTTATAAAACAATAATTAAACCACAAATTAATTATCCAAACTGTAAATTTACACCTAACCTAATGGGTATTTTTAGTAGCAGGCACGAGGCACCGTAACTTTATTAAAAGGGGGCGTGTACAAGGACATTTCATTTTTGGTATATGCAACCCATCGTACAGCGGTGTATTGATAGCCGACTGCGATTACATGCATGTTTAAAATAAACTGTGCCCTTTTCCACGTGTAATTTAAAATCTAATTAATTACAGTGTCCAACATAGTGTCACTATGTTATAACTACCCAAGAATAACAAATTTTAACATTAATTATCAAACCAAGAAGGCTAAAGCTCTAAAAATCGGTCTAAAAAAGCACTACGAAAATTAGCTTTAATGACCAGTTGAAATAACTTTTGGATGTTGTTACATTGTTGCAAGTTGTATGTCATCCACTCTTATTGCGACCAATATTTTAAAAACATTCCAAAATAACAGATTCTCCTACTTATAACAAGTTAGTGTGCTAAAACAAGAACTCAATTAATAAAAAATGCAGTCCTATTGACCTCCAATTGCAGTTGTTGACCTCCTTCCCTTGTAGTTGTCCCATTCTTCTTTTTTCTCCTTCAAGTTTTGGAATTTTTACAGGTCACTTTCAAATATGTGTTGTTCGGTCTAGTACCTAGATTTGCTATCAAAATTTTCCAATTTCCTACCAACTGACGAATTTTTTGGGAACCTCTCTCAAAGGAACGACATTCACCACACTTTGATTTGCAGTAGGTAGGTTGGAATATTCTTAATTTTTCTGTCTAAAATTAGAGATTTCTTACTACTAAATAAATAGATACAAGGGTTGCTTTTCTTAGGTCTTTTTACAATGGCATTGTTATTTACCTTTCGAATTCATAAATCATTTTTTTAAAGATGTCAAATTAGTTCTCTCCAGTAATCCAACAAATGAGACATTGTCGTTTAAACTTTGTCATACCAGTCATACAGTTGCTGTTCTTTATATTCTTCATTCTAACTAGTCTAAGAAGTCCCGTCAAATAAGGATTTTATCCAAATATAGGATTCAAAACAGTTAGCGTTAGTAGAAACTACCATGCTAAAGCCATACAAATAACAAATTATCTTTTCCAAATCCAATTTTTATAAACCACTCGCACTAGGCTTTGGTGATTAATCGATAAATTAATTCAAATTGATATTTTTGAAAAAATCAGCCCCTAGGTGCAGAATCTAAAACAATTAATAAACGTATTCTTATCAAACTAGGAACATGGATGCTATTTGATGGTCTATAACCTTACGAAATATTTGACTAAAAAATAAGAGTTATAGAATTGCAATTTAGACGTGGAAAATCGTAAGGCTATAACCTTACGAATTATTTGACGTCAACTTTGTGTTTTGTCAGTCCAAAGTAGGTACAAAATAAAATAATGTAATAATGAAATGTTATTGTTATTAGGTACAACACTCGTGGACGTGGCTCAGATTTTCTTTAACATTCGCAAGATGTGTTACTTACACCCATAGATGCAAGCAGTTACAATAATTTTGCATACGCAGCTTTTTTAAGCATTTCAAATTATTTCGGCGTTCAAATAAAAATGTCAAATGCAAACAAGTAAATTTTGGTGTTACCACGTCAGTGTCGGTTCTAAATTCATAAATACAACTAATGATGCGAGAATTATTAGCTCGACTTACCCTAACACTCAAAAATTAATTGATAGATCGGTTAAGTTTTCAACATTCAACATTTAAACAACATACCTAAGTACAGAAGAGTATTCGATAGAAGCCCGTCTCTTTGCCAGCATTATTAAACTTTGTCCTTTTGAAATGTTTAGAAATAACCCACTGCTGCCATCGTTCAAATTTCTTGTGTGGTATTCTGTAAATTATTGTTATTAGATTGTATTTGTGTTTAATAAAATTTAAAAAATTAAGTTATTATGAATGTTATTTTGTTATTACTACAAAATTTGATCAATTTTTCCGCAAGAAACGTCAACTGACATTACGCGTTTGAACTACATTTTGTTAAGTTGTACTACTGCAGATTTGCATTGTGACTACTACTAGTTTTGAACTACTATTAAAAATCAATCATTTAAACTGCAATATATTTGGGTTTAGATAAACTTGCCATTATTAAAATGGGCTAGAAAAACAATTTAAATGTAAATTACTTAAAGATGACTGTGCCTATAACCTTTACACATTCAATGCGTTTCAAAGACCAAGATACAATATTGTGTCGATCAGTTTCAATTGCTCCAGAAGAGACTTTGTGATTTTTCTAGCACTCTATAAATTTAGTTGAAAACTGATTCGACAATCAGAAGGCATCGTAATTTGTTGAATGATATAAGATTTTAATATTTAATGATGATTAACATCTTACAATTTAAAATTATTGAGAATTTAAATTTTAAGAATAATTTAACTCACAGCTCATCTACTTCTATTACGTGAGTACTATTTTCTTCATCCAATTCAAGTTTATTAATAGGCGCTTTTGAAATTTTCAATAAACCGTCCAAATAGCTTGTATCGTCATCAAGCGCAATTTCAACACCTAAAGTAACGAATTCGTCATCATCAATTTCTGGAGAGTCGTAAGTATGACCAACGACGTCCTGCACTTTATTGGTTTTATCTAAAAAATGTGCTAATTTATCTTTTGCATTATTAACTTCAGTAACAGTTTCAAATTTCAATTGCTTCTTTATTAGTTTCATTTCATCTCTGAGAACTTGCACCGCATTTTTAGAATCTTGCAACGCTTCAAGCGTGGAATAATGTTGCTGTTGTGTCCTAGAACACTCTCCTTTACTATCATCAAGTTTTTGTTCACACATTTGTTTCTGTTTAAGATCCTGTATAGCGTTAGTTTTAAAAGCATCTTTGACAGATTCTCTTTGCATCGAGAACATTTGTTCCCTAAATTTTCTGAGATCGTCGTCAATGGCACCAAGAATGCTAGAGGAATTGGTTCTTCGAGATTTCTCTTTATCAATAGGTGGATCCATTTTTATTTGGCACAATAAATTTGAAATCGCAATATAAACTAAATGATTATTTTTGACACTTACAACTATTTTGTTGTATTCTCGAAAGCACTCGTCAACGCATTGGCGTCTAAGGTTTATGTAACCAGCAATGCGCCATCACAGCCACCTGAGACATTCGTTCCGGCGATCTTTGTCTCTAAAAAATAAAATGGGGTTAACTTGCCAATTTTATATAGAACAATAGTTGTATTCTTTTTACCACTTTAAAGTGAGATTGAACTATATTACTTAGTCAAACTGAGTAACTTAGTTTAACGATGTTCTTTTTACCTTTTACGAATTGAGATTCTACAATTTTCCTTCTCATTTCCCCCACCTTGTGAGGTCGCCGTGTTTAAGTGAGTCAAATTGAGATTTTCAACACTTTTGTCGTATTCCTTAAACTTAAGGTTGTGTCAACTGAATCTAACCTAACTTTCTCCTTTTAACCGAGTCGTATATCTCACTTAACTGAGATTCTTAGCTCAGTTGTGATGGTAAAAAAAATACAACTAATGTAAACTAACAACATTCTTACTTCAACCTTCAACGCAATGCACAACAACTAACGATCTGAACTTCCGTTGATAAACATTTACTTCAAGTTTCTTCATTTTTCCAAGTCAAAGAGTAGATTTTAGCTGAAATTAATTATAAAAGTTGGATTAAACACTAGAAAAACTAAATACTTTGTTGTAGAAATAAATAAATAAACTGCAAACCTCCAATTCGAAATTTTTGAACGAGAAGCCCTTTGACATTTTGTTAGGTTATGTTGTGCATTTTTGTTGTTCTAAATAATACTTTTTCCACAAACTCCAACGCTAGAATATAAAATAAAATACGTAGCATGAAGATGTACTTTGCCAATTAATAACGTTTTGCTTTTCTTTTGAATTTTGTACATAACACCTTTACAGTTCACAATCAGAAAAGTCAAATAAAATGAGCAGTTGAACTACTACGGCGCTACGCTAAGAACACTTGAACTACTACGCTATAAACACTTGAACTACCACTACTTATGGGCATTAGAATTATGATTTTAAAGAAATCTACTTACTATAGTAAATAACCCTACGGTGTAATTAACTCTACAGGCCAAAACTGATAATTCTAGATTTTCAATTTTTTCTATTATTAATTTTTAAGCATCAGATTTAGACACACATTACACAAATTGTAATTAACGCCTGAAAGATAGGCAACACTTCATACACGCACATTTTCTTTATCAAAGTTCATTACACACATTGCAGTTTATCAGGTAAGGGTTTGCGCTTTATTGTCGGCATTCTAGTGTGTTGTCTGCATTTAAAACAGTCTTTCGTTGTTACGGTTTACCGGCACCCGAAAAACTTACATGGTGTGGCCTACTATATTTACTACAATAGTCACATAAATAAGTACTTGATGTGATTTTTTTTTATTGTGATTTACGGAATGGAAAGAAAATTACATATTAACAAATACAATTTTTCAAACTATTCTTTAAAACGTTCTTATACTATTTTATGTATATTATACGTAGATAATAAGTTAATTAGAATATTTTTTTCCTTTGATAAAAACTAAAAATGATTCTATGTTTGTGATATCTAAACATGTAGTTTTTAATTTATTTAGCAATTTCCTCATGTAACTTTTTGATTCAAATATAGGTACATAATGCAATAAATTTTCATTCATCCACGACAATACAGTAACTATTTAATTTATAGTCAACCATTCAATCAGATCCGTACTAATAGTTTTTGTTTATTATTTACAATAGATTCGTTAACAAAAAAGTAAAATTTTTAAATAATTAGTAATTTCACATAGCGAAACGTCTTGTGATGGTATTAATTGCTTTGCAAAGCAGTTGTGGGTTTTAAATTAAGAAAAAAAAAGTCATTAAAATCATTTATTTTTCCCTTTTGGATATTTTTTAGCTGTTTTTTTTTAAATTACGTTAAGAATTAAAAACGAAACTGTTTAAGAAAATACGTGCAAGTACGGGATTAGAAATGCGTCGTTTCTAAATTATGATCAAATGACTCGTAATTTGTTCTTAATTACATCCTCTCGTTTTTGAGTACTACCAAAAGGCAAAGATATCAAATTTATTTAAGATGCAACAAGTTTGGAATGTAACATTGTTAATTTTTAGCTTTTGCTTGATTATATTTATACAATGTTTTGTTTCATGGTACCCTGCGAAAAAACTTTTTCCAAGATGAATTTTTTGGTAGATATTTTAACACATAGACACTATAAACAAAATTTTTAGTCTTGGGTTTTGAAGTCCACATTTACAATTCTTGTGCAATAATCAACTTGCACTTGAGCTAAAAATGAAATATCTTCTATCGCATAGCAGAAGCTACCGTCGCTAGTAGAAGTAACAATAGTTGACTCGCAACACACATTCCGCACGATTTACGCATTAAAATTGCATCTACGTTATCACCTAGAACAAAATTTAATTATTGTAAGAGGACCCAGTTTATGTGTACTCGACGATGATCACTACATACCTTCAGACACATATACGTAAACTGAAGCCGGTTCTGTATTCGATGCAGAACACGTGTAATTTCCAGAATCGGCTTCGTGGGTGTCGGTGATTGTTAAACGACTTTGGGTCGGGTGTCCGGGTAGAGTTTCTACGTTTATTCCGCCTCTCGATGTGTCGTAATTTATCATATTGTTATTATGATACCAGAAGACGTATTGAGGAGGCGTTGGGCTCTGAAATTAATATTCAATTAAAAAGAGTTCATTTCAGTTTTTACCTAGAGCTGCAACATATTCCTTTATTCTGTTTCAAAGTTTGTCCACGAGACTTCTTAAATTAAAATTAAAACAAACGTGATCAATTGTTATCTCCGTTATATCTGGCGCTCCACGTGGGGCCTAAGTTAAGTTTTAAAAGGTTTGTGAAGAAAACGATTAGCGTTGGATCAACACGTGGACATCTTTAAAGCCAACAGCGAGTTGGCGGAGCATTCCACTCAACTAACTAGTAACGAGCCTCGTAGTGGTGTTTTTCTGAGCCTTTTTAAAATAGCGATAGTAAAGCCAATATACAAAAAGGGAGACAAACAAATAATGACAAACTACAGGCCCAATTCTATTTTGCCGCTCTCTCAAAAATTTTAGAATCTGCTGTAAAACCGCAACTAGTTGACTATCTGGACAGGAATAATAAATATGCTCTCACCATTACAGTTTGGATTTTACAAATCGCTAAGTATTTGCGGCTTTCACTTTAATTAACAACATAAACCAGGCAATGGAATGCAATGAGTTTGCCATGTGCATTTTATGTGATCTATTCAAAGCATTTGTGTATGTGGATCATTTCATATTAATTGACATTTGTGGTGTCGCAGTCAGTTTGTGAAAATTGTAGAGGAACACAATCAAATTTATAAAAAATAATTAAATCCGAACAGAAGCGGGTAAAGACAAAGATTGAGGCTCCACAAGGATCTATTTTAGGACCTCTTACTATTATTCTTAATTTACATACTTAAACGAAAAAATTTTTCGGATCTTCGGTTCTGCTTGTTTGCTAACGACACAGGCATACTTATCCCCGCATCCGTCATAAAAGCAGATTTTAAAAACCGTATTAATTTTATCGTCGAGTTTGACAGCGAATAACTTCCAACTGGAATTAGCAAAATTTTTCAACTGCTCGGGCACGATATAGTGGTCCTTTAGCTTTCATCTCGCACGTTTTTAAATTTTTTGGGTTATTAGATTTCGATTTTTGCGTCATTTTCAAGACCGCCAAAATCGCGATTTTAGTCGTAATTTTATCGTCGAGTTTGACAGCGAATAACTTCCAACTGGAATTCGCAAAATGCTTCAACTGCTCGGGCACGATATAGTGGTCCTTTAGCTTTCATCTCGCACGTTTTCAAATTTTTTGGGTTATTAGATTTCGATTTTTGCGTCATTTTCGAGACCGCCGAAATCGCGATTTTAGTCGTAATTTTATCGTCGAGTTTGACAGCGAATAACTTCTAACTGGAATTCGCAAAATGTCTCAGCTGCTCGGGCACGATATAGTGGTCCTTTAGCTTTCATCTCGCACGTTTTTAAATTTTTTGGGTTATTAGATTTCGATTTTTGCGTCATTTTAAGAACCTCTGAAATCTCGATTTTAGTAGTAATTCTATCGTCGAGTTTGACAGCGAATAACTTCCAACTGGAATTCGCAAAATGTTTCAACTGCTCGGGTACGATATAGTGGTCCTTTAGCTTTCATCTCGCACGTTTTCAAATTTTTTGGGTTATTAGATTGTGATTTTTGCGTCATTTTCGAGACCGCCGAAATCGCAACTTTAGTCGTAATTTTATCGTCAAGTTTGACAGCGAATAACTTCCAACTGAAATTCGCAAAATGTTTCAACTGGTCGGGCACGATATAGTGGTCCTTTAGCTTTCATCTCGCACGTTTTTAAATTTTTTGGGTTATTAGATTTCGATTTTTGCGTCATTTTCGAGACCGCCGAAATCGCGATTTTAGTCGTAATTTTATCGTCGAGTTTGACAGCGAATAACTTCTAACTGGAATTCGCAAAATGTCTCAGCTGCTCGGGCACGATATAGTGGTCCTTTAGCTTTCATCTCGCACGTTTTCAAATTTTTTGGGTTATTAGATTGTGATTTTTGCGTCATTTTCGAGACCGCCGAAATCGCAACTTTAGTCGTAATTTTATCGTCGAGTTTGACAGCGAATAACTTCCAACTGAAATTCGCAAAATGTTTCAACTGGTCGGGCACGATATAGTGGTCCTTTAGCTTTCATCTCGCACGTTTTTAAATTTTTTGGGTTATTAGATTTCGATTTTTGCGTCATTTTCGAGACCGCCGAAATCGCGATTTTAGTCGTAATTTTATCGTCGAGTTTGACAGCGAATAACTTCTAACTGGAATTCGCAAAATGTCTCAGCTGCTCGGGCACGATATAGTGGTCCTTTAGCTTTCATCTCGCACGTTTTCAAATTTTTTGGGTTATTAGATTGTGATTTTTGCGTCATTTTCGAGACCGCCGAAATCGCAACTTTAGTCGTAATTTTATCGTCGAGTTTGACAGCGAATAACTTCCAACTGAAATTCGCAAAATGTTTCAACTGGTCGGGCACGATATAGTGGTCCTTTAGCTTTCATCTCGCACGTTTTTAAATTTTTTGGGTTATTAGATTTCGATTTTTGCGTCATTTTCGAGACCGCCGAAATCGCGATTTTAGTCGTAATTTTATCGTCGAGTTTGACAGCGAATAACTTCTAACTGGAATTCGCAAAATGTTTCAACTGCTCGGGTACGATATAGTGGTCCTTTAGCTTTCATCTCGCACGTTTTCAAATTTTTTGGGTTATTAGATTGTGATTTTTGCGTCATTTTCGACACCGCCGAAATCGCAATTTTAGTCGTAATTTTATCGTCGAGTTTGACAGCGAATAACTTCTAACTGGAATTTGCAAAATGTTTCAGCTGCTCGGGTACGATATAGTGGCCATTAGCTTTGATCTTGCACGTTTTCAAATTTTTTGGGTCATTAGATTTCGATTTTTGCGTCATTTTAAGAACCTCCAAAATCGCGATTTTAGTAGTAATTCTATCGTCGAGTTTGACAGCGAATAACTTCCAACTAGAGCCCGCAAAATTTTTCACCTGTTTGAACAAGATATAGCAGTTCTTTAGCTTTGATCTCGTATCATGATACCTTACACTTTTATAGTATAGGTTTGAGTTATAGAGTAACTCCCAAGATACGCAAGGCACATTTACGCTCTTTTTAAAGACACTAGCAATTGCTACTAAGATTCCTGAAGTCATTTTGCGCCGTTTGAAAAATTTGCCTTTTGCGCCTTCAAAAATTGAAAATTTCCATCGGCACCGCATGTTTTATTGATTCACGGCTTCCATCCCCTAAAACAGTTTCTAAGCAACATTGGACTAAGGCAAATTCGGTTTAATCGTTCGATTTTGAGCTCAGCAATCACCCACTTCAAGGAACGGAACCTTATCGCAAACACCCTGTATATTTCTTTTAATGTACACTCGGAGAAATAATTATTGGCCACTATACAATGAAATTTTGTTTTCTAATTACAACACTCTCAATGTTTATGCTTACATTCCTTACTACTTACTACTGCCCAATATATTTTTCTATAGCTGTACATACACGGGAAATAAAGCACTATCTATCTATCTATTGAAGTTCATAATGAAACGCCGTTGGTTTTGTTTGTTTGCTATTTCCAAAACCGGAGTTTTTTTAGCACAACCAGAATAAGGTCTAACAAGAAATCCCTTTGGTCCCAGAAACGTGCCTTTAAAATGATTAGAAAAATGCAACTTTGTAATTTCTTAAGCCACGATTTAAATCTTACTGACAAATGTGAAAAATAAACTAAAATAACTTTTCCAATTTTGCACAATATTACGAGAAATAAATAAAAATTTAATCAGATTTCTATCGCGCGTCTCCACCAAAATAATGCAGACAAAGAAAAAAACTAATTAAAGAAAATAAGATTATTGCCTTGATTTACAAGCGAAAGCTCCTTCTATATATAAATTGATATAAAACCGATCGAAAGTAAGAGATTTACAGCAATAAAGTTATCGTTAAAAAATGATATTTTCCATGGAGGAAAAAATACAACCAGTGGAAAACATTTCATTTGTCGTCTCGTTAAAAAATTATTCTTATTTCGATTTCGAGACACGTTCAAAAAATGCATTATACTGTCACACTGTCGCACCCTAGACAACTCCAAATTAACAGAAACGTGATGTTGAAGGAAAAATTTTTAATAAAGGCTCTTGGCTCTCAGCGCTCAGCTCTCATGTTTCCAAAAGAAAAGGCCACGACATTATTTTATTGTCAACTAGTTAATAAATCAAAATGTGTTGTTTTAAAAAATAATTTTTGTCCAAATGAAAAATTGTATCCACAAGATCGCAAGGAAGAGAATAAAAAAAAAACTAAAACAATATCTTTTACTTTCGCATATTGCTCTTATTTTATGGTCAAACTTATTCAACCGTGATAGACCGTTATTGTTTCAATAGAATAATTTATTTTAATGCACCAACAATAAAATTGAAAAATTACGTCGATAAAATGGCACTTTGTAACATTTTTCCTATATACCTAAATTATTCAATTTATGCTCCAATTTTTGTTACTTTTTATTTTCGGGATTCGCATTTAGTTGAACAGGCGAATACCTTCGTTTTTATATTTATTTGCACGAACAATACAACGTAAAGCTGGAATTTCACCTTTTTTACACCCCTTAGAAAGGATCGGCTGTGAATTAAAAATTCCCCAAATTTTACTTCACAATGTCAAAACACTAAATATGAAGTATTCACCCCAAATTTTCGCCCTGTTTCTAGGCGGGCGAATTTGCTTTAATCTCAAATTTGTAACGATGTGGATTTTGGGATGGTTCGGAGTAGTTATGAATCCTGCGATTCTGGCTCCGAACTATCAAAATCAGCATCGTTTGTACGCTATCTCTGGGGTTATTCAGTAGTCACTGAGATTTTCCTTGTTTTTAAATTCAGCAAATATCCCCCACCTTTACGATTTCTAAATTTTGGTCCCTTTCGTCATTTTTTTTCCCCTTAATTTTAATTGTCATTTAGATTTAAATAACCGTGTTTTAGATATCGTTCCAAGTGCAAGCGTCGATATGAGATTTACTCGCGACCTTGCACGCTTTCAATTCAATTTTAATTTCAATTTTAGTTAACGTTTAAAATTTTTAATTTGTTTTTTTGAATTTTCTAGTCAGCCCTTGTAATTTTTTGCGTCATTACTCCCTGTTAATTTTTAGTCATTAGTCTTTAATCCTTTGTCATTTATTAATTATTCTCCGCTCTTAAGTATTGCTTCTTAATTTTAAAATTTATATTCACGTGGTCCCCATTTAAGAGCGCTTCTCATCCCAATATTCTTTTTCCCAAATTTTGATCTCCTTAAGAATTTTCCCTTGCATCTCTATTTAGATAACTTCAAATTCCCCACTGGTACCGCCATCACGAGGTAAGCTCTGATTGGTGCTCGTGTACGGTGGTGGAGAAGTTATAAATAGAGGTGCAACATTCTAGAGTGGAGTCGAGTCCGGTCCGAGTCCTAGTCCTGTCTTGTTGAGAGTCCGCGTTTGTCCCGTCCAACATTACCTTTTTCAACCCTTCAGTGACACTGACCATCCCGATCAACCCTTGTTCTGTGGTAGTTTTTCGCAGTGGTTTTATTTAAGCCGCTGTGGAATCTAAGCTTCCGCATTATTTTGGGTTGGATCTTTTGTGGTAGTTTTCCGTAGTGGTTTTTTAAGCCGCTGTGGAATCTAAGCTTCCGCATTAGATCGGTATCAACTTCTTGTGGTAGTTTTCCGCCGTGGTTTTATTTTAAGCCGCAGTGGAATCTAAGCTTCCGCGTTAGTTGATATTATCTCTTCGTCCGTGAGTGGTTGCCGTTTTGCTGTGGTTCTATCTGAGCCGCAGTAGGGCCTAAGCTTCCGCTGTTCCGTGTTTTCCCGTGAAGAAGATAAGAAGATTTTCCATACATTTTTTTAAAGAAGAGTTTCTTTTATAAATTTTTTATTTCTTGTGTTTTTTGAATAAACATTTTTTTTTCCATTCACCGCGACTGTTTATTTTATTTTTTTTTTTTTCCTCGAACCCTGCCCGTCTTCGGCTTTGAGCTAAGTCGCTGGCAGAATAGCTCATCGACGAAGTTCGGGGTTACATTTGGCGCCCAACGTGGGGCTTTTCTTCGGCAACGTGCGATTATTTTTTATTTGCCTTCAAATTCCCTTATCACCCAAAATTTTTAGAAAAATTTTGGCCCACTTTTTCCCAACTTGAATTTTTTTTTCTCAACCAATCTTGTCCCACATCTCATTTTTAGCCGAAGTTTTGGCTTACATTTTTTTCTCCCTCTTCATAACCCTTACCACCCTGACATTGGACGTTTGTTTTTACCCTATCTTCTTATCTTCAAATACCCTTCGCCACTCGTCACATTTTCCCAAAGTGTTAGTGTCAATTTCCATTGGACGTAATACGTTATACTTTCATCGCAATGGTCAACTCAACCAATCCAGCCATACTCTCAGCCCAGACAGACGCGATGGAACTAGTATTAGGACTATGCCGTAAGGAAGAGTTGGAAGACTGTCTTCTTCGGTTAGGACTTTCAGTTTCTGGCTCAATAGCTGTTTTGCAAGATCGACTTCGCCTGGAAGTTCAAAACGGGGTGCCAGTCGACACCGTACTGCGTTTGCTAATGCCACCAGCCTCTCGGTCCAGAGGTCCGTCTCCCCAAAGGTCTTTCTCCCCTCAGCCTCCCTTGGTACCCGCCAAAAACTCCCTGGCTTGTCCAACAGTGCCACCAGTACCTTGTTCCAACCCTGTGCTTCAAATAGCCGCTCCAACTAATCCGACTCCGTATCAATCGCCCTTTATTTTGTCTCAAGCTGCCCAAGTCTGTGACTTCATTCGAGAATGGGGCTTACGTTACGATGGTAAAGGCGACTGCACATCTTTTCTCGAAGCCCTCGAGGAAAAGAGTGCTACGTATGGTATTACGGAGACCGACCTTTTTGATGCGGTGTCTGAAGTTCTTGAAGATGACGCGTCTTTGTGGTGGAGGAACCACCGCAGCGCCGTTAATACCTGGCAAACGTTTCGGAAAGCCATCCGTCGGCAATATGCCCTTATTGTCAACCGAACGAGCCTGGGTCTGTGCGAAAAACTTGAAACGCCGCGGCCATTAAGCGGGATGTCCACGGCTGTACCACCACCTTTCCACCCCGCTGAAACCACCGATCATCGAGTTCAGGTCGATATGAAGGTAGGCTCTTCTCGTATTCGAGCCCTTGTAGACACCGGAGCTGCGGAATCTTTTATTCGCTTAGAGCTGGCCCGAAAATTAGCCCAGAAGCTGCATGTGTGTCCCACCTCTCGCGACAAAAAGGTACAACTGGCTGATGGGACAATAACGCCCGTTGGTGAGTCCTACATTTTTACTACGTCGATTGGCGATGTGGTGACTACTCACCGATGGAACACTCTCCCCAATCTACTTGAAGAAGCCGTAATAGGAGCCGACCTATTGCGGGCCAATCAAGCCATCATCTCCATGGATCCGGTTGGACTGTTTTTAAACGGAGTAGCTATCTCCCTTCAACCTGCTAAGCTACCCTCGTCACTTGGAACCTTAGCAGCGCCCGTTGAGGTTTCAGCGAACCCTCTTCCTCCCTGCGGGTGCCATAAAATTCTCCCCGACCCAGAAGCCGTTCAACCAAACATTTCCGGTTCGTTACAGACGATGGAAATAGTAGACCTGCCAATCGTTGCCAAACTGGAAATGTCCGTCCTCCCGCTTACAACATCACCACACATCGACGCCTCCTTAGAGAAGGTCATCCTTCAGTTATCCGAGACGTCGATTTCTGAAAATTCGCCGTTAGCTACAGTCCCTGCATTATCATCCCTGACACCCAAGAGGATCCCCAGTCTAATGGAATTGAGGATTCCAAGGCCTCTTACGTTACCGCCCTTGACCTCAAAGAGAATACCGGCTCTGATGGAGTTAAAAATTCCGATGCCTCTTGGGTTGCTCCGACGTCAGAATAATTCCAATCCCGTGAAGTCGAACGCTGGACGACGTCCCGCTACCGCTTCTAAGCCCAGTTCTCTAGAGAAGAGACTGGATCCATGTCCGCCGGTCCCGGTCTTATCTCAGTCTCCCAATAACAAAATACTCGCGACAATCTCTAGTTTCAGTTTCACCAACAAGAGAAGGAGGTCCAACCGATACACGAAGCCGTCGTATTTACGGAAAAAGGCCGAGTGGGTAGAAAGGAGACTGAAACCACCTAAGACGGGTAATATTTAACCTCACTTCCCCCTATCTTTCCCAAAACCCCGGAGAGTAAGGCTGTGTAACGATGTGGATTTTGGGATGGTTCGGAGTAGTTATGAATCCTGCGATTCTGGCTCCGAACTATCAAAATCAGCATCGTTTGTACGCTATCTCTGGGGTTATTCAGTAGTCACTGAGATTTTCCTTGTTTTTAAATTCAGCAAATATCCCCCACCTTTACGATTTCTAAATTTTGGTCCCTTTCGTCATTTTTTTTCCCCTTAATTTTAATTGTCATTTAGATTTAAATAACCGTGTTTTAGATATCGTTCCAAGTGCAAGCGTCGATATGAGATTTACTCGCGACCTTGCACGCTTTCAATTCAATTTTAATTTCAATTTTAGTTAACGTTTAAAATTTTTAATTTGTTTTTTGAATTTTCTAGTCAGCCCTTGTAATTTTTTGCGTCATTACTCCCTGTTAATTTTTAGTCATTAGTCTTTAATCCTTTGTCATTTATTAATTATTCTCCGCTCTTAAGTATTGCTTCTTAATTTTAAAATTTATATTCACGTGGTCCCCATTTAAGAGCGCTTCTCATCCCAATATTCTTTTTCCCAAATTTTGATCTCCTTAAGAATTTTCCCTTGCATCTCTATTTAGATAACTTCAAATTCCCCACTGGTACCGCCATCACGAGGTAAGCTCTGATTGGTGCTCGTGTACGGTGGTGGAGAAGTTATAAATAGAGGTGCAACATTCTAGAGTGGAGTCGAGTCCGGTCCGAGTCCTAGTCCTGTCTTGTTGAGAGTCCGCGTTTGTCCCGTCCAACATTACCTTTTTCAACCCTTCAGTGACACTGACCATCCCGATCAACCCTTGTTCTGTGGTAGTTTTTCGCAGTGGTTTTATTTAAGCCGCTGTGGAATCTAAGCTTCCGCATTATTTTGGGTTGGATCTTTTGTGGTAGTTTTCCGTAGTGGTTTTTTAAGCCGCTGTGGAATCTAAGCTTCCGCATTAGATCGGTATCAACTTCTTGTGGTAGTTTTCCGCCGTGGTTTTATTTTAAGCCGCAGTGGAATCTAAGCTTCCGCGTTAGTTGATATTATCTCTTCGTCCGTGAGTGGTTGCCGTTTTGCTGTGGTTCTATCTGAGCCGCAGTAGGGCCTAAGCTTCCGCTGTTCCGTGTTTTCCCGTGAAGAAGATAAGAAGATTTTCCATACATTTTTTTAAAGAAGAGTTTCTTTTATAAATTTTTTATTTCTTGTGTTTTTTTGAATAAACATTTTTTTTTCCATTCACCGCGACTGTTTATTTTATTTTTTTTTTTTCCTCGAACCCTGCCCGTCTTCGGCTTTGAGCTAAGTCGCTGGCAGAATAGCTCATCGACGAAGTTCGGGGTTACAAATTCAACCCGAGTATTTGTCTTATAATACTGAACGCGTACGCCAAACTTGAAATCAATACAATTCTTCGTTAGCAAAGTTATTGTGCTCATACCCAGAGAGACAGTTACACCGGACAAACAAAAAATTTACCGATCAACGGTTAGAGTGCAACCCTAAAAAAGAAGTCCCATACAAATCGGCTTCCCCAAAGAGCATTTCTCATTGACCTACGCACCTACGATTCAGTCCTGATCTTTTGATCTCAAGAACAGATTATCTGGTCTGGCTGGTTCTTTCCACCAGAAAAAGGAAATTAAGCAAAACGATTTTGACTACTTTGAAAGGAATTTACTTAAATCTGATGAGCGCGGTTAAGTATCTGGGCATTACTCTAGACCACAAGCTTAATTGGGAAAACAAGTTACACAAAGTCTGGCTTTGTGGCAGTGGGAAAAATGCGGGGTATTTCCCCTAAAATATCACTTTGGCTCTACACTGCCATTATTAGACCTATAATCTGCTATGGAGCTCTTATCTGTTAGTGCAACAGATCACAACGTCTACTAGACGAAACACAGAGACTCTTTTGTTTCATGGTCATAGAAGCCATAAGAACCACACCCTCAGCAACACTGGAGGTGCTGCTATGCGTTCCGCCACTAGATCTATACGTGGAAGATATGGCAACAAAAGCGGTTCTACGACTGCGGGGATGGGGACTATGGTCCTCTAGATATGGATTTTACAGACACCAAAATCCTCAAGGAGTGCTCCAAGAAACTACCTCTCCTGAAGATGAATGCAGACCGTATCTCTCCAAAATATACATTCAACAGAGACCTTCAAACTCTAATGGATTTGACTGAGAACATCAAAGCAGACATAACTGTCTTTACCGATGGATCTAAATATCAAAAAGGATCTAGAGCAGGTGTGCACTCACCTGAGCTTGCCCTCAACAGCAGCCTATACAGCTGAGGAAATATGCCCCAGTTTTTCAAACTGAACTGATGGGGATATTACACAGTGCCAATGAAATCCTAAACAAGAAAATACTGATAACGACGGACAGTAAAGCTTAAACACCTGCAAGGTAGTCTCTGGTCTCCTGCTGAAATGTATAGAACTGCTGAACAAGATATCAAAAAACAATGTTCTTATACCCTGTTGGGTCAAAGGACATCAAGGAAATGAGGGTAATGGTAAAGCAGACGAGCTGGCCAAGAAAGGTTCAAACAGCCTTCCCTGTGACTCTGAGTCAATCATCAAACTAGCCGTAACTACTGTTAATACCTTCTTTAAAACTAATACCCATCAATTGCAGACTGAAAAATAGACAAGAAACGTAAGTTGCTGCCAAAGCAAAAGAGCTATATCGGCTCCTTCTAAAAAGCTGGCAAAATACTGTCTACAGCTTCTGTACCGAACTAATCTACGAACAATTTCAGGGACATTCACGGGACACTGTCGACTACACAAACATCTCCACACTCCGGGCTTGGTAGATAATCCCATATGTCGTGAATGCGAACTAGAAGACAAAACAGTTGAACATGTGCTTTGTCACTGTCCAGCCGTAACGTCGATAAGAATATATATGTTGGGGAACTTCTGGCTCGACATGGCCACAATAAGCTAGAATCCTTGAGTTCACCCTCTTCAAGTAGGATGGCTCTAGATCTGATGGGCACGGGAAGGCCGCTTGGAAAAAATACAATGGCCGCGATTAAGTGACCTAAGTGAAAGGAGCTAGCTCCTCATACCTAAATGATCCAGATCCAGATGCAGATCTGCCGTGAAATTATTTGTTTTGGGCCACCGAAAGTTTACTCTCGATCTTGAGCTTTTTAACGACCTGTCATCCACTAGGCGAGTGGATATGGCGGTGCCTATAAGTATTGGGAAAGTTTCCACAACTGAGACAATAAATAAATTATGAAATTCTCTTATTGTATCCTTCAAGTTTCAAACTTCAATTGAGAATATCGTTTCTCTATATCTGTAGGCAGAATTGAATCTTAGCCAAACGGTTCTACGCTCCAGATAATCAAGTTCTGTTTTTCAATTCAATAGTGGTGCCCACAGATTTAATTAATTTAAAAAAGTAACCTATTAGTAACCATACAAACTAAAAACAAATGACAAACAAAACGTTCAAAGATAATGAAAATTTCCACTTAAATTATTAACTAAAATAAAGCAAATTTTGCTCTAATTTATCGTTTATACATGTAATAAATAATTCACAAATGTGTTAATGAAATGACACATTGTAATTTAACTAAACAGATTATTAGTTATGGATTTGCAGATCCTACTCCACCATAGTGAGTTGCATTATGTAATGTTTGTAGGTTGTAGACAATAACGTATGTTACGTCAACGTTTGTCATTCCAGCCTGTACCTATAATCCTCTGTAGCTGTGTATCTGCTATATTATAACAATTTTAACTGCGAGTTTGGATATTAATCAGAATATTAATTTCATAAATTCACTAAACCCACAAAACGAGCTAAATAAAAATAGTTTCATCAACGTTACCTCTTCCTAATCTTGTCTTATTATTATAATCAAGTCAAATTCTGGAGTTGTTGGAAATACTAATCTATTTCGGCAACTTTGGTAGTGCTACTCGATTACGCCTATTGTCTCGTATTTTCGACAATTTGAGTACTTATACGAGTAAGTAATTAACGGTAAATATATTCAATTTTTCATCCCTTTTATTTTTTTTGTCCAACATACAAAACAAAATATGAAAACTTTGAAAACCCGGCCTTCATCACATTGATTCAGATTTTCCTGAAGAAAGATGTTGGAGAAACTGTAAAGCTGCCTTTCATCTATTTATGTTTCTTCTTCAAGTTTCAAGGTCATCGAATATGACGTTTAGACCTAAGAAGAAGATTTTAGGCAGCCAACCTATAAGTTCCTCTCCGCCCTTAAGACATGCCACGCCACTGTAGGCATAGAGCTATTTTACATTTTCTGTTCATAGTACAAATTAAGTTTTTGAAAATTCTAAGCTTCATTTCCTAGAAAAGATGAGCAGGAATGTTTAAAAAGTGACAGTGGAGGATTAACAAAAAAAACCTTCAACGAGTACACCCTATTGTGATCATTGTCCGAGGGGATTGTAAGTGAAATTTTAAATTATTCCACTTTCGTTTTGAATAGTCAGGTTCATAATTACCTGGAAATCCTACATAGAAACCAATTTTAATTTCTAATTTCTGTAAAAACCGCTTTTTTGTTCGTTTGGCAATTCTATAATCCTCTGACCCAAACTCTTTGTATGACCGAATTGCTTCTCCAACCCTTTACCTGCCTACTTATCAAATCTAAGGGGAAACAAAAACGTGAAGAAATTACGTTTTGCAAAAGTTAATTTTTTACAATACGCCAGAAATCTCGAGAACATTTAACTTTGGCGTTATGAAACTTTCAACATTTTGTGCTCTAAATTTTATAAGAAGCCAGGTTTTGAAAAAATATATAGGGCGTAGTTCACAAAAAAATTGAGAAAAATCAGATTTGTCGCAAAGTCATGAGGTTTAATTCTTTTCTAAAGTAAAGTGAATATCTCTTGAGAACCTTTAGCTTTACCTTTATCAAACCTTAAACAATTTTTGCTCTAAATTTGATAAGAAATTAGATTTTGAAAAATATATAGGATGTTGGTAACCAAAAAAGCGAAAAAAGTCAGATTTATCGCCAAACGATCAAGTTTAATTCTATTCTAAAGTAAAGTGACAATTTCTCGAGAACCTTTAGCTTTACCTTTATCAAACCTTCACTAGTTTGTGCTCTAAATTTTAATAAAAAGTCAGGTTTTGATGAAATACACAGGGCGTCGTTTGAGTATAAGTAAATATGATACTAACGAATCAAGTTAAGGGTTGATAGAGTTTTCTCATGAGAACTGGGTATTCATCACATTAGTGTTTATTTTTTCGGAGAAAAATGCTGGAGAAACTATATAAGGGCGTTCCTTTTTTTTTCTCTTTCTCCCCTAATGTCATTATTAGATAGTATATTAATATAGGTAAATGTTCTTAGTCTTTTAGGAAGAAATTTAAGAACAATATAATTTTTAAATTACGGGTAGGGAATAGGTAGGGTTACACTTTAATGTTTTTTTCACTTATTAAAAAAATTATTTCTCTGAAACTTGCAAAATATATTCTGAAATTCCTACATTTCTTAAAAAAATAGTACAATGTCTCAGTATAACAATAATTTCTTCGATATGAACAACCGTTATAATGGACCTGGACCATGGACCATGGAGCGGCGATTGGTTTTTAACGCTTAGGTAAAGTAATAACAGCGTCGCATGAACCCTCCCCACTATTATTGTCTTCTATATAAACACGCTACGAACCTACACCGCAAAGTTTTCCAAAAAAACTTCATTTCGTTATTTGCGCCTGTACGAGCAGTTAGTTCAAAATGACAAGTTATTCAAGTAGTCGTGATTATTCTCGACAAACAACAATTCTACAAAGTTGAAGTGCATGTTTCTCGTTTAATTTTTCACGTTAAACAGTATTTGTTCTACCAAGAAGGGATAGAAATGAGTGACAAGAATTTAATGTACGAATCGAAAATTCTGCCCGACGAAAATACCATAGAAGACATTGGTTTAGCTCATTTATCAATCTTACGAGTGGTTCCTAAAGACGAGCGACTGCTCGCATTATTCGAGTCTATCGAAGTATTCGTGAAAACCCATACCGAAGAGCAGATACATATCAAAGTTTGATCACACTGTACCAGTTTGATTGTAAAAAACCATATCGAGAAGTTGACGGGAATACCGACGTCGAAACAAAACCTCATTTTCAATCACCAAGAGAGGCCCGACGAAAATACAATAGAAGAAATTGGTTTAGCTCATTTATCAATCTTACGAGTGGTTCCTAAAGACGAGCGACTGCTCGCATTATTCGAGTCTATCGAAGTATTCGTGAAAACCCATACCGAAGAGCAGATACATATCAAAGTTCGATCACACTGTACCAGTTTGATTGTAAAAAACCATATCGAGAAGTTGACGGGAATACCGACGTCGAAACAAAACCTCATTTTCAATCACCAAGAGAGGCCCGACGAAAATACAATAGAAGAAATTGGTTTAGCTCATTTATCAATCTTACGAGTGGTTCCTAAAGACGAGCGACTGCTCGCATTATTCGAGTCTATCGAAGTATTCGTGAAAACCCATACCGAAGAGCAGATACATATCAAAGTTCGATCACACTGTACCAGTTTGATTGTAAAAAACCATATCGAGAAGTTGACGGGAATACCGACGTCGAAACAAAACCTCATTTTCAATCACCAAGAGAGGCCCGACGAAAATACAATAGAAGAAATTGGTTTAGCTCATTTATCAATCTTACGAGTGGTTCCTAAAGACGAGCGACTGCTCGCATTATTCGAGTCTATCGAAGTATTCGTGAAAACCCATACCGAAGAGCAGATACATATCAAAGTTCGATCACACTGTACCAGTTTGATTGTAAAAAACCATATCGAGAAGTTGACGGGAATACCGACGTCGAAACAAAACCTCATTTTCAATCACCAAGAGAGGCCCGACGAAAATACAATAGAAGAAATTGGTTTAGCTCATTTATCAATCTTACGAGTGGTTCCTAAAGACGAGCGACTGCTCGCATTATTCGAGTCTATCGAAGTATTCGTGAAAACCCATACCGAAGAGCAGATACATATCAAAGTTCGATCACACTGTACCAGTTTGATTGTAAAAAACCATATCGAGAAGTTGACGGGAATACCGACGTCGAAACAAAACCTCATTTTCAATCACCAAGAGAGGCCCGACCAAAATACAATAGAAGAAATTGGTTTAGCTCATTTATCAATCTTACGAGTGGTTCCTAAAGACGAGCGACTGCTCGCATTATTCGAGTCTATCGAAGTATTCGTGAAAACCCATACCGAAGAGCAGATACATATCAAAGTTCGATCACACTGTACCAGTTTGATTGTAAAAAACCATATCGAGAAGTTGACGGGAATACCGACGTCGAAACAAAACCTCATTTTCAATCACCAAGAGAGGCCCGACGAAAATACAATAGAAGAAATTGGTTTAGCTCATTTATCAATCTTACGAGTGGTTCCTAAAGACGAGCGACTGCTCGCATTATTCGAGTCTATCGAAGTATTCGTGAAAACCCATACCGAAGAGCAGATACATATCAAAGTTCGATCACACTGTACCAGTTTGATTGTAAAAAACCATATCGAGAAGTTGACGGGAATACCGACGTCGAAACAAAACCTCATTTTCAATCACCAAGAGAGGCCCGACGAAAATACAATAGAAGAAATTGGTTTAGCTCATTTATCAATCTTACGAGTGGTTCCTAAAGACGAGCGACTGCTCGCATTATTCGAGTCTATCGAAGTATTCGTGAAAACCCATACCGAAGAGCAGATACATATCAAAGTTCGATCACACTGTACCAGTTTGATTGTAAAAAACCATATCGAGAAGTTGACGGGAATACCGACGTCGAAACAAAACCTCATTTTCAATCACCAAGAGAGGCCCGACGAAAATACAATAGAAGAAATTGGTTTAGCTCATTTATCAATCTTACGAGTGGTTCCTAAAGACGAGCGACTGCTCGCATTATTCGAGTCTATCGAAGTATTCGTGAAAACCCATACCGAAGAGCAGATACATATCAAAGTTCGATCACACTGTACCAGTTTGATTGTAAAAAACCATATCGAGAAGTTGACGGGAATACCGACGTCGAAACAAAACCTCATTTTCAATCACCAAGAGAGGCCCGACGAAAATACAATAGAAGAAATTGGTTTAGCTCATTTATCAATCTTACGAGTGGTTCCTAAAGACGAGCGACTGCTCGCATTATTCGAGTCTATCGAAGTATTCGTGAAAACCCATACCGAAGAGCAGATACATATCAAAGTTCGATCACACTGTACCAGTTTGATTGTAAAAAACCATATCGAGAAGTTGACGGGAATACCGACGTCGAAACAAAACCTCATTTTCAATCACCAAGAGAGGCCCGACGAAAATACAATAGAAGAAATTGGTTTAGCTCATTTATCAATCTTACGAGTGGTTCCTAAAGACGAGCGACTGCTCGCATTATTCGAGTCTATCGAAGTATTCGTGAAAACCCATACCGAAGAGCAGATACATATCAAAGTTCGATCACACTGTACCAGTTTGATTGTAAAAAACCATATCGAGAAGTTGACGGGAATACCGACGTCGAAACAAAACCTCATTTTCAATCACCAAGAGAGGCCCGACCAAAATACAATAGAAGAAATTGGTTTAGCTCATTTATCAATCTTACGAGTGGTTCCTAAAGACGAGCGACTGCTCGCATTATTCGAGTCTATCGAAGTATTCGTGAAAACCCATACCGAAGAGCAGATACATATCAAAGTTCGATCACACTGTACCAGTTTGATTGTAAAAAACCATATCGAGAAGTTGACGGGAATACCGACGTCGAAACAAAACCTCATTTTCAATCACCAAGAGAGGCCCGACGAAAATACAATAGAAGAAATTGGTTTAGCTCATTTATCAATCTTACGAGTGGTTCCTAAAGACGAGCGACTGCTCGCATTATTCGAGTCTATCGAAGTATTCGTGAAAACCCATACCGAAGAGCAGATACATATCAAAGTTCGATCACACTGTACCAGTTTGATTGTAAAAAACCATATCGAGAAGTTGACGGGAATACCGACGTCGAAACAAAACCTCATTTTCAATCACCAAGAGAGGCCCGACGAAAATACAATAGAAGAAATTGGTTTAGCTCATTTATCAATCTTACGAGTGGTTCCTAAAGACGAGCGACTGCTCGCATTATTCGAGTCTATCGAAGTATTCGTGAAAACCCATACCGAAGAGCAGATACATATCAAAGTTCGATCACACTGTACCAGTTTGATTGTAAAAAACCATATCGAGAAGTTGACGGGAATACCGACGTCGAAACAAAACCTCATTTTCAATCACCAAGAGAGGCCCGACGAAAATACAATAGAAGAAATTGGTTTAGCTCATTTATCAATCTTACGAGTGGTTCCTAAAGACGAGCGACTGCTCGCATTATTCGAGTCTATCGAAGTATTCGTGAAAACCCATACCGAAGAGCAGATACATATCAAAGTTCGATCACACTGTACCAGTTTGATTGTAAAAAACCATATCGAGAAGTTGACGGGAATACCGACGTCGAAACAAAACCTCATTTTCAATCACCAAGAGAGGCCCGACGAAAATACAATAGAAGAAATTGGTTTAGCTCATTTATCAATCTTACGAGTGGTTCCTAAAGACGAGCGACTGCTCGCATTATTCGAGTCTATCGAAGTATTCGTGAAAACCCATACCGAAGAGCAGATACATATCAAAGTTCGATCACACTGTACCAGTTTGATTGTAAAAAACCATATCGAGAAGTTGACGGGAATACCGACGTCGAAACAAAACCTCATTTTCAATCACCAAGAGAGGCCCGACGAAAATACAATAGAAGAAATTGGTTTAGCTCATTTATCAATCTTACGAGTGGTTCCTAAAGACGAGCGACTGCTCGCATTATTCGAGTCTATCGAAATATTCGTGAAAACCCATACCGAAGAGCAGATACATATCAAAGTTCGATCACACTGTACCAGTTTGATTGTAAAAAACCATATCGAGAAGTTGACGGGAATACCGACGTCGAAACAAAACCTCATTTTCAATCACCAAGAGAGGCCCGACGAAAATACAATAGAAGAAATTGGTTTAGCTCATTTATCAATCTTACGAGTGGTTCCTAAAGACGAGCGACTGCTCGCATTATTCGAGTCTATCGAAGTATTCGTGAAAACCCATACCGAAGAGCAGATACATATCAAAGTTCGATCACACTGTACCAGTTTGATTGTAAAAAACCATATCGAGAAGTTGACGGGAATACCGACGTCGAAACAAAACCTCATTTTCAATCACCAAGAGAGGCCCGACGAAAATACAATAGAAGAAATTGGTTTAGCTCATTTATCAATCTTACGAGTGGTTCCTAAAGACGAGCGACTGCTCGCATTATTCGAGTCTATCGAAGTATTCGTGAAAACCCATACCGAAGAGCAGATACATATCAAAGTTCGATCACACTGTACCAGTTTGATTGTAAAAAACCATATCGAGAAGTTGACGGGAATACCGACGTCGAAACAAAACCTCATTTTCAATCACCAAGAGAGGCCCGACGAAAATACAATAGAAGAAATTGGTTTAGCTCATTTATCAATCTAACGAGTGGTTCCTAAAGACGAGCGACTGCTCGCATTATTCGAGTCTATCGAAATATTCGTGAAAACCCATACCGAAGAGCAGATACATATCAAAGTTCGATCACACTGTACCAGTTTGATTGTAAAAAACCATATCGAGAAGTTGACGGGAATACCGACGTCGAAACAAAACCTCATTTTCAATCACCAAGAGAGGCCCGACGAAAATACAATAGAAGAAATTGGTTTAGCTCATTTATCAATCTTACGAGTGGTTCCTAAAGACGAGCGACTGCTCGCATTATTCGAGTCTATCGAGGTATTCGTGAAAACCCATACTGAAGACCAGATACATATCAAAGTTCGATCACACTGTACCAGTTTGATTGTAAAAAACCATATCGAGAAGTTGACGGGAATACCGACGTCGAAACAAAACCTCATTTTCAATCACCAAGAGAGGCCCGACGAAAATACAATAGAAGAAATTGGTTTAGCTCATTTATCAATCTTACGAGTGGTTCCTAAAGACGAGCGACTGCTCGCATTATTCGAGTCTATCGAGGTATTCGTGAAAACCCATACTGAAGACCAGATACATATCAAAGTTCGATCACACTGTACCAGTTTGATTGTAAAAAACCATATCGAGAAGTTGACGGGAATACCGACGTCGAAACAAAACCTCATTTTCAATCACCAAGAGAGGCCCGACGAAAATACAATAGAAGAAATTGGTTTAGCTCATTTATCAATCTTACGAGTGGTTCCTAAAGACGAGCGACTGCTCGCATTATTCGAGTCTATCGAAGTATTCGTGAAAACCCATACCGAAGAGCAGATACATATCAAAGTTCGATCACACTGTACCAGTTTGATTGTAAAAAACCATATCGAGAAGTTGACGGGAATACCGACGTCGAAACAAAACCTCATTTTCAATCACCAAGAGAGGCCCGACGAAAATACAATAGAAGAAATTGGTTTAGCTCATTTATCAATCTTACGAGTGGTTCCTAAAGACGAGCGACTGCTCGCATTATTCGAGTCTATCGAAGTATTCGTGAAAACCCATACCGAAGAGCAGATACATATCAAAGTTCGATCACACTGTACCAGTTTGATTGTAAAAAACCATATCGAGAAGTTGACGGGAATACCGACGTCGAAACAAAACCTCATTTTCAATCACCAAGAGAGGCCCGACGAAAATACAATAGAAGAAATTGGTTTAGCTCATTTATCAATCTAACGAGTGGTTCCTAAAGACGAGCGACTGCTCGCATTATTCGAGTCTATCGAAATATTCGTGAAAACCCATACCGAAGAGCAGATACATATCAAAGTTCGATCACACTGTACCAGTTTGATTGTAAAAAACCATATCGAGAAGTTGACGGGAATACCGACGTCGAAACAAAACCTCATTTTCAATCACCAAGAGAGGCCCGACGAAAATACAATAGAAGAAATTGGTTTAGCTCATTTATCAATCTTACGAGTGGTTCCTAAAGACGAGCGACTGCTCGCATTATTCGAGTCTATCGAGGTATTCGTGAAAACCCATACTGAAGACCAGATACATATCAAAGTTCGATCACACTGTACCAGTTTGATTGTAAAAAACCATATCGAGAAGTTGACGGGAATACCGACGTCGAAACAAAACCTCATTTTCAATCACCAAGAGAGGCCCGACGAAAATACAATAGAAGAAATTGGTTTAGCTCATTTATCAATCTAACGAGTGGTTCCTAAAGACGAGCGACTGCTCGCATTATTCGAGTCTATCGAAATATTCGTGAAAACCCATACCGAAGAGCAGATACATATCAAAGTTCGATCACACTGTACCAGTTTGATTGTAAAAAACCATATCGAGAAGTTGACGGGAATACCGACGTCGAAACAAAACCTCATTTTCAATCACCAAGAGAGGCCCGACGAAAATACAATAGAAGAAATTGGTTTAGCTCATTTATCAATCTTACGAGTGGTTCCTAAAGACGAGCGACTGCTCGCATTATTCGAGTCTATCGAGGTATTCGTGAAAACCCATACTGAAGACCAGATACATATCAAAGTTCGATCACACTGTACCAGTTTGATTGTAAAAAACCATATCGAGAAGTTGACGGGAATACCGACGTCGAAACAAAACCTCATTTTCAATCACCAAGAGAGGCCCGACGAAAATACAATAGAAGAAATTGGTTTAGCTCATTTATCAATCTTACGAGTGGTTCCTAAAGACGAGCGACTGCTCGCATTATTCGAGTCTATCGAGGTATTCGTGAAAACCCATACTGAAGAGCAGATACATATCAAAGTTCGATCACACTGTACCAGACGTCGAAACAAAACCTCCTTTTCAATCAAATAAATTTTTTTAATTAAATTAATTTTCTCTATTGTCTTTATTTTTCTAATGACTTAAGGGCAAATAATACATCGGTACATACAATTATGTACTGATTGCTGTTGGTAAATAAAATTTTTTGAAACGATTATTTTTATTTCTTTTTATTTAAAAACTAATTATTTAAGGTTGAAAAATTGAACTTTACGGCATACATGGTAAGACGGCTATATCTGCTTGTCGGTTTTATTTTCTTCATTGCTATCGGTAAAGTTGGCTATTTATTTTATATTTTATGCTACTTTAGCCTTACACGATGTATACGTAGGCTTGAATAAGGCAAGTAAGTTGGGTTGCCTAAATGTTACAAATTTAGCTAGGGTATGTTCCACCCTTAAAGAAACAAACTAAATACACATAATTTATAGGAAATGTCATAAAGTTTCCACTTTTCTCAGAAAGTGCGCAATTGTCAAGGTACAAGCAAAAAACTAAAAAGATCAATTTTGGAATATTTGTCAAACTTGAAGGCGCTCTAGCGCCCAAGCCGTTCATTTAAAGAAAAAACTAAAGAAACATAATATATGGGAAATTTCATACACTTTGTTTTCTGTAGAAGCACTTTTGTCTAAACTTGCGTAGTTTTCAAGTTATAAGCAAAAATGAAAAAAGGAGTTATAAGCAGATTTTGGAACATTTGTCAAACTTTTAGGCGCTGTGGCGCCTAAACCGTTTATTTAAAGAACAAAGCTGAAGAAACATAATTTATAAAAAATTTCAGTAAATGTTTTTTTGTATAGAAGCACTTTTCTCTAAATGTGTATAGTTTTCAAGTTATAAGCGAAACACTAATAAAAGAGAATTTTCTGCGTAGTTTTCTCAAAGAGTTCACTCAAGAGAGTGAACTGTTTATTAGGTTCAATGACAAAGTAAGCTTAAAAGACTTTCAACCCCTCTGACTTATTTCGGGGCAAACTCAGGAGTAATTTCGTGATATGTTAAATTAGAATAAATCGATATTAATTTTGAGTTAAAGATATTGAGCCAGAGACAAATTTGAGTTATGATTATGATACCTGATGAATGATGAGGATTAATCCTAAGACACCTTACAGTATAGGGTATATCGGTACCGAATGAAAATACTAGTTCTGATGCAAGCTGATAACTGATCTGATAATCAAAGAAACAATAATTGTACAGCTATACAATCGCAATTTGTCTAAAGAAAAAAAGCATAAAACAACGTTATTATCGAGCCTCCTTCGTGTAGTGAAGGATTTAAAGAAATTAGCTTTTCCTATTCATTTTCATTGCAGAGATTGTCGTGAAACTTTTCATACCCTCAAATACCTGTTTTTTACCTGTCTGTCTGTAAACATGAATTCACTGCGGTTTTAAGAAAAAATTCGGAATTTTGGCATGTGTGCCCCAGACAACACGCAAACGGAACCGCGTGTTGAGAACACGTTAACTTTAAAACGAATTGGTTTATTGATTTCACACTTGACATGCACCTTGCACGTTCAGTAAAATTAAAAGTCTCGTCAAAAATTGCGCTTTTACAGCGGTTGTACAGAAAAGCTAAGAATTACACTTCCAAAAATCCAATAGTTATAAAATTCCACAGACTAATTTGCCTAGTAATAATTAATGAATATACCAAAAGTCCCAATGAGTCAGATGGGGGCTTTAGCGGTAGTGGCCGAAGACATGTTACTATTTTCGGTTTTTTGTTAATATCGCGAAAACTATGAGTTTGAGCTAAAACGTGTTTGTACACAAAATTAAAGCTGATAAAATTTGCTACAAAATTGAATATGTGCATATTTTTGGTATTCCTAAAGTTTAGCGAGTTACAGGGCGTTGAAAATTGGTGTACCAATGCAACTGTCTGCTTAAATGACGTTGCATTTAAAATCTTGAAATCATGGATTACAATATAACATCACATGAGAATGACTTAGGAATAGTAAAAGCAGATGCAGAAATAGTACGCCAGGAGATCCAGGACAATTTTTACGATACGATACGATACGAAAACTCTTGCATTGATACTGCGGAGCCAAACTCTTACCGACTAGCGCTAAGGTAGTTTTAGAAAAAATACCAATTTTCAACGCCTTATAACTTGGGAAGCTTTGGGAATACAATAAACATGCATATATTCAATATTGTAGAAAATTTCATCAGCTTTAATTTTGTATATAGTCACGTTTCAGCTATAACCGATAGTGTCCGAGATATTAACGGAAAATCGAAAAAAGTAACATGTCTTCGGCCACTGCCGCGAAAGCTCACCTCCGATTCGTTCTTCACTCATGTTTTGAAGGCGAAGCCCATTTTTGGTTTTAGTTGACTAGACGTAGTCAGACTAGACTAGACGTAGTAGTGGAAAGTGGTGCAAAAAGAATTTTATGTTGGCGCGTTGCCTACTAAGGAACAAAAATCTAAAATGCCGCTACTTGTTTTTAATACGGCACCACAAAATACCGACAGCAAGCAACTGGCCATACACTAAATGACTAGATAATTGGGCGACTTCAACTGGGATCTAAGCACTATTTTACTTACTACTGCAAAAATTTCAAAAACTTCTGTAGAGGTGTCCTGTCCAATTTCAATTTTGTTCGAGCCTAGAGGCCAAACGAAAATGGGTATAAACGAAGAAAAACGACTGTTACCAAGTTTTGCTTTTAAACAATTCAATTAACCGAGCCGTAATACGCAATTAAAATTCATACTCTAAAAAGATTTTATTTTGTGCAACAATAAAATCCGTTTTAATTTATTTAAATGTAAAGTTTATTTAATTAATTTGAAGCCGCATGTAAAGTTTGAAGCACCACCACGACATGAATGCCATTATTTCTCGGTTCACTTTATATAATGTTATTATGGCGTTAGCAAAGACTAATTAGATACGGCTCATCATAGAAACTTGTGTTAATCAGTTTGAAGTGTCAGAAATTGTGTAACATATTGCTTAACAAATATACATTAGGAAAGCCGCATGTGCGAAACGAAAGCACCTCTCGAGTTAAATATAACCAAGCAAAGATAGGGGTAAAAGTACTGGTCGACAGAATGACTACTTGTGGCTAAATAACGATCTCTCATAAATCACCACTTAGAATTCCATCGTTTAAAAGTAATGGTCAATGTAATTTAAGCACACACACACCGACTATTAAAGGTTTTTTTCTCTCGTTGCAAATCAGAACGATTTTAATTAAATTTTAAACAATCTCCTTCAATTTATTTCGCGGATAAAAAATTCTTTTGTTTTTGGTTAAGAATACAATGGCCTTTCGAATTAAATTTTTTTGCCTTACCTCACTTAATAGATATTGAAACCCGCGTGAGAATTATTGGAATCTAACTATAATAGTCACTAGCACCCTTAAATATAATTTTGTCCAATTAATAAAAGGAAAAGTTAGCGACTTTCTTCGATTTTTTGGATGCGGATGAAACGTTTTACTTACAAACTACAATGTACTAAATAAATTTTGGAGAACGATCTAATATGTCCCCGGCTATGATCATAGTAAGAAGAGTTCAGCCAAATGGTTTTCCGAGTGTCTTATTTTTTGGCTTCGTCAGACCAGGACTGGCCAGAGGCTACAATTTCAAGAAGTTTTTGGAAAACTCCAAAACCTGTCCCTTGAATTAAGTAAATGAGGCTTTTCAATTCTACAAACTGTCAAGCAAAGTTTATAGCCCATTGACGCTGATTTATTTCTTCCGGGCAAGCCTTAGAACAATTTGCGATTGGTCCAAAAGGTAAAAGCTTGGGAAATAAGTAAAAGAAAAGCTGATATAATGTTCCACCCAAAACTTTAAGCGTAGAGTAACTACTGGAAAGTTGAAAAACGTGGCCTTAGCCAGAAAGGCACCTATTAGTACCGGTTGTCAGCTGCGGGTTTTGCTCCACATAGAAAAACATTACGAAAACTTGCATACCAGTTCTTTAAAAAATTAAATATTAAATACAAGTTGTTAGAAGCAATATAAGAGGAAGGTTCCGCGTGGCTGAAGTATTTTTTAGAAAGAAATCCTGAATTGCCAGTTGTAACGACCCCAAATTTTGGTTTAGTTTGAATAAGGAAACGTAGTAATAAAACACCGGCGCCAGTAAGACGGAATAAGAGAGTTCTCGAAATAATATATTTTAAATAAACAAGCCAAAGGTCCTGGAATTAATAATAAAAAACGATCTCTCAGCGGTTTATGTCAGCATATCCGTTAGAGTTTCGGAGAAACGATAATTACCAAAAGTGCAGACGCACATGAAATTAAAACATCTCCGAAAAACAAACGCATAAATCCTCCGTGTCGCCGGGTGTTGACAAACAGGACGGGCGTTGATTGGTTAATTAACTGAGATTGATTGGGCAAAGGCCAATTGCGCACGCCGAGGGGAGGAGAGTTAAGTAATCTCGGCCGAGTCAAGTAAAAAATAGTTAAGTTTTCATAAGACTCTCGAAGAGTAAAGTTTAGCAAAACTCTCAAAGAAAAAAGTCGTAGTGAAACTCAAAGAGTAAAGTTAATAAGAAGTCTTCGTGAGACTCCCAAAGGGAGAAGTTAAGTTTTCATAAGACTCTCGAAGAGTAAAGTTTAGCAAAACTCTCAAAGAAAAAAGTCGTAGTGAAACTCAAAGAGTAAAGTTAATAAGAAGTCTTCGTGAGACTCCCAAAGGGAGAAGTTAAGTTTCCATAAGCCTCTCAAAGAGTAAAGAAAAGTTAAGTAATCCCAGACCATTCAACGGAAGTTGGTCGCAAAAAAAAGATTAAAGAAGTAAAGTTTAAACGAGTAGTGCGGAAAGATTTTCCAAGAGTAGATTAGTGATTCAAGGGATTCTCAAAAAGGAGAATCTAAATTAAGTACGGTGTAAGAGAGACCAGTAAAAGTAAAGTCCTGGAAAAAAGGTCTCAAGTAAAAGTCAAGAATAAGTAAAGTGAGTAAGTCGTTTTCGGGCAAAGCACGAACCGGTCGAAATTATAATAAATTCGGACGCATCGAATTAAAACAAAGTTAAAGGGCTGGCTCGGGAAGCCACAATTAGTAGTTGGATTGTTCGCGGGTGTGCTTGATAGAAGTGTCAACCCAAAATAAAGACACTTAGCGTTAACGGTCCAGTTGAGACAGTACAGTTATTAGTATCACTGATTTTGAACACGCGAAATATCCGATATAGATAAAAAACAGTCGGTCGGTGAAGACGCGCCTTCAGGCAACCAATTAAATAAGACCATATAGTAATCGCAACGGGATAAAAGTAACTCGTATTAATCATCTCGCATTGGTCAAATAAAGAGTGTGAACCCCTCAGTTCAACGGAGTATAAGCTGTCGTTTTCGGGAGGTCAAACTGCTGCGTGGATGGTCAACGGCGAAGGTGTAGACCATCAGGAGGAGGTTGTTGCTTAGAGTAGATACGGCCGTAAGGGAGCCGTAGGAAGGATAGTTAAGAGTAAGATCTGTTAAGTTTTTGTACTGATCATTTCCAGAAACCCGCCAGTATTTACCTGAGTTGGGAATCTGGGAATTGCTCATTTTTGTGTTTTTGCGGGAGACGTGAATACGTTGCTAGACTAAGAAGGGTAGTAGATTAAATGTGCAACGGATTCGCGGCTTCCCGTAACTGATTTTTTTGTATGTTCGTGTATTTAATGTATTTTGGTATTTCGTGTCTTTTTGGCGGTTTTTGATTTATTTATTTTATGTATGTGTTGTGGACGAGTTAGTCCATGTTATTTGATCATTATATCCGACTTATAATTTGAACTGTGTTTTTTCTGCTTCTTCAACGGCCAGAGAGAGAGAGTTGACGGCGATACCGACGTGAGCTAGTTTGTGTATTCAACTCCAAAATACACTGGCGCCCTAAGCATTTTCAAAGTGTAATAATCAATTTTATTTAGTAGTCAAATACATATTTTATCAACAAATAAGGCGTTACGTTACAATTGACGTACAACGTAAGAGTTTTTATTACGCCAGAAAGGAGTCGACCATTACACAGTAAGACAATCCGAAAGTCTTTCGCTCTCGAGGGCTCATGGTATGGACAGAGAAGATGCTAGAAAAGGTAATTACAGAACATGATCTGTTAGAAAAACCATCTCACATTTATAACATGGCTGGGACTAGTGTTGAACTCATAAACAAACCAGGAAAGGTGATCACAACAAAAAAAGATGTTCATGTCCTCACCTCGAATAAAAGAGGCGAAAACGTTGTAATAGCATGCTGCATTGCAGATGGAAAATATATTCCTCCAACTTTAATACTTAAGAGCGTTCATAAAAAACTTAAGAGGGGTCAGGGTGGCCGAGCGAGCCAAGCATTGGATTCAGATATGGATGTACTCGATTCGAAACCGGCTGACATCACTAGATTTTTCTACGTGTCAATGCCTTGCTCTGGGTGGTTCGAAACCTACCTAAAGCTGTAGGTTCTGTCTGTAAATAACCTCTACAGTTGAAGAGAACGTTAAATACCACATGTAAAAACAAAGAAAACCTGAGTGTTCAGATGGTATATCAAGAATTTCATTAACTCGGAGTTATTTCTTCATTGGCTAAAAGATCAGTTGATTCCATACAAACCTTCCTGAGAGTGCTTGCTAATTCTTGATGGTCATACATGTCATAGTACGAATAGAAACAACCAGACGCAAACAGTAAGCAGAGGAACCTCTACCAAGCCCCTAGCCTCTACCTAGCCAGAAAACTGAAAAATCTTCAAGCTCATCGCACAAAACTCCAAGTTGTAATGCTAAATTCACACCCAGAAAAAAAATTTTCCTATTAAACTCTAAACAAAATATTCAAGACTAAGCCAAAGCTAATAGATTGGCGAGCTCTGCAGATTGCGAGCCCACTACTTGACTACCCAAGTATTTCACCACCGCACAAAACATTCCAATGTTCTTGTCGGACTCCCAAAATCGTTCCAAAACCGCTCGCGACCTCTTCAAAATTGTACATTTCACTTTTGGATCGAATAGGACCTTTTAACCTCGGAAATCAGTTCTGGCTGTTTATATATATGAAATATGGATAAAAAATAAAGCCAAGGTAAAATCGAAGTCTACTAGAAAAGCCCTGATAAATGGAGCAATAGTGACGAGGAACCTCTTCCCCAAAAAAGCAAAGCCGCAAAATAAATGCTTCCAATGGCTCCACGGGTCATTAAAAATTATAAATTTCCAGAAAAATAACCGCGGCATCTATCCATTTATGCTGCCGATTCTCTCAACAAGGACTGAGGGAGAGACGCATTTACCCTAGTAGTACTTGAAAAATAAAAAAGAAACATAATGTATAAGGGAGAGAGCGATCAGTCTTGGATAGATGCCCCATGCGAACAATACATACCGAGTGACAACCATCAGACGTGGCAACATCTTGTTGAATTTACGAGAACTACTGGGCAAGGCACTAAAGTTAACCTTTAAGAATAATAATGGCATCAATACAAAGAGAAACGATCGTACATCAAAAGATTAAAATTTTCACTTTAACGAGTTTAGGGGAACTCGCGCTCGAATGAATACCAATACTGTGCACTCAAATGTTGTTCTCAAATGATGTCCCAATTACAAAGTGTGCAGAAATAGGGTTTGTAATCACCATCAGTTGATTTACTGTCTCAAAAGGGGGTAGTTTACACGTTAGAGGACTTGTATACGGAAACGAGAGTGCTAGGTACGATCCAGTCCGCAACTAAGCAGCTTATTACATTTACTTTGTCACAAATATCCGTACAAATCTTCTCCGGTACTTACGTCGTTCTGAATCGATGTTAAGCTGTAGGGATCTTCCTTACAGCTAGGGAGAAATACGTGACAGATAAAAAACATATTGGGGGGCGTACAAAGATTTTTTTCTTCGAGTGTCGTACTTTTGGAAAAGCGTAGGTAACTTCCTTGGAGACGTTGATACTTAAAGGCCGTGTAATGTTAAGATACCAAGGACTTACAGTTTAACTTAGGATCCAAACCACTAAATTGGGAGGGGCCATTGCTTTCTGAGAGGTCTGAGAGATCAAACCTCAAGGCTCTGGGTAAGAGGCCGACGCTTTAGCCTCTACACCACTTAACGACCGCCAGTTTGTATAAATATACGTGAAAGAGTGTATGAGAACATCCGACATCGATGCCAAATTTACAAAAGCTTATGTGAAGTAACATAAATACATAAATAGTCGCGATGTTGCAATAGAGAATAAATTTTCAATCGGTTAATGGAAAATTTGAATTATTTGTTAAGAGATAATAGGAGCTTTGAAGGTGAACAAACTTTAAGGGATTAAAATGTCCTTTTGATCAAATTAAAATCGCGCAATTTTACATCATAAATTCAACGATCGCAAAAGCAAACAAAATGACATAATGCGATTATACGATTGGTTATTGGCAATTAATATAAATGACTATAATCCCATGTGTGCGTTTTAATAAATTGAACTTTGCGGCGTTCAATTGGAAATTTAAACAAATAACAAATTCTTTGTGTATTTACCTTATCTATGATGCAAACGAGATTGATTATGCTTCCCCTATCTACGTGATGTTCTCCAGATCCACTTCCTTGTATATGAGCTATCGGTATCACAATTTGAAGATTAACAAAATGCGATATCAATCCCGAACTTCCCGACACCTAAAACAAATAAACAAAATCAAATTAATTTTGCCAATTTTGATGCTTTCAAATTAATGAAATAAAAACTGAGCCTTCAAAATGATATTGTTTTTCTGCTAGAACGAATCCTTTGTGATTAAATTGAAAAAAAGTTCGTCAAACCAAACAATCGAAGCTTTTAAGGCAAACTTCATTTCATTTTTCTGCTTGGCCTATCTTTAATTGAATTCAATCATTTAAATTTGTGGCTTTAATGTTTGATTTAAAAAAAAATGGAAGAGAAAAAAAAGTATCGTCCTGTTGTATTTTTTTTAAATGTTCCGGATTTGTTCAAATCGGTCGAGCTTTTTTTGAGAGTGTTGTATGTGTGTTGTTATAGTAGTATCGTTGCTTTTAAATGTTTTTGTTTTACTAGTTTTCAAGTCTCGTTTACTGTATACAAGTTTTCAAACCAATCAAGGGTGTACTTGGTGAACGTGAGCAGCTTGCTCAATTTAAAACGACGTGATGGTGAATATAATTCCAAGATCTACTACAGACTTCTTTAGAAAACGTGTAGCAAATTTGATAAAGGATCCAAAAGTAAAAAGTACAAAAAATTAAGACAACAATAAAAATATTTTTCAGTGGCGTACTAAAGAACTATTGTGCAATACTCAATTGTAGAAAATAAAAATAAAGAATTTTGCCTTTCAATGCGAGTACCAACTCGACACCATTAGAATGACATATTTTTCTGTGTGGTGCAGTTTAATTGCTGACGTGTCGTGAGCACGCGTGAATACGAACTGCAAAGACCGATGTAGCTTAGTAGTAAAGCATCCGGCGTGATACCGGTGAGACTCGGGTTTGATCCCCGAACGCGCTCCAAGTTTAACCTTTGAATGATCAGCGCAGCACGGACGTCTACCGCCCACACCCACGTAACGCGTACCAAAGTGACGACCCCAACGTGAAGAGTCAGCAGTGCTTCCACCCAACTACCGTACACGCATGCTCGCCCCCTTTCGTTGGCCTAGCGGTGGGTATTCCGATCAACGGTCGTAAGAACGGAAAACGTCTCTGAAAGGGGATTAGCGCGGCTTAAGACTTAAGTCCCCTACACACGACCTGACGCGGTCGGCCTGACAGTCGGCCCGACCAAATCAGGTGTTGCCTACATTTGCCTGATTTGGTCAGGCGGTTGGGTAGTCAGATACTAACCTAACTAACCTAATATTCTACCTGATCTGACCAAATCGGCCAGACCGCCTGACCAAATCAGGTCGTGTGGAGGGGACTTAACGTGAGCACGCGCGATTACAAAGGAACTTCAAGGGCCGAGGTAGCTTAGTGGTAAAGCACCCGGTGCGACACGGGTGAGACTCGAGTTCGAACTCTGAACAGCTCTTGAGCATTAGCTGGGTCTTGACGTGTTTTGCTAGTCGATCGGGCGACGCTGGCCGTCCGCCGTAATACATCAAAATTTCAAAAACGTCCCAACTAAACAATAAAGTATAAAATAGATATATTTCAACAATATATGTTCGACTGAATCATAAAAAATAAAAAATCAATCAATTGAAGAATAAAATAACAAGGTGACTGGAATATAAAAAAAACGAGAGATCATAAAAACAAATATAAAAGTGTTTTATAGTAAGATGTAGGTTGAAATTTATGAGGTTCATTCAGGTCAGTTGGCAGCTCTGAATCTTTTCGTTCTTGCTTCTAGGGTTACCAAACTACCGGAATAAAAATTAGATTATGACCGTTAATATGAATTATGTACAACAGAATGGGTTCCGCATATAATATGGAAATTCTTTTCACATTTAAATTATTAAAAAAGTATAACATGGATTTCGGACTTATCTGCCACTCCATTTTTGTTAAATTATTAAAATTTAATTAGAGGATTACCTTTTTATTCCCAACTAAATTGAAGGATCGATTGTTGGATTTACCACTTCTTCTGCTCTTATTTTTATCCTTTGATTAAAACTGTGGTAGTGCTTAGGTTTTATTTCAACTATTTTATCGGCTGTTTCGGAGCTTCACCTTTACTTGTAATTCATTTAATTCTCGTTTTTATTTTGTTCAATTTCTCAGCCTGTCTCGAAGGTCGTAAAGGTGGGCAATCTTAAAGTTTTAATATTTGATTCAATATCAGTTTCTTTTTATTAACTGAGAGCTATCTTTACAGATGATCATAAGTTACGCAATGTGAGAACTCACGCGACCCGTAATTTTAAAAGGTTTTTTAAAGAAACTCAAGAGAGGCTTCAGGAAAACTTCCGTTTGTAACAAAAACCGAAAATCTTTATTAAAAATAGTAGTTGATTGGGTGGTCTCCAAGGTCGCTAGACATAACTTCCCAAAACTTCAAAAAACTAATAAAAACACCCTCGAGACAAGCCTAAATTAGAAATTAATAAAACCCCCAGAACTTTAGCCAACGCAGGACCTCAAAATCCAAATTTAATAGGACTGTACTTATTTCGAGATTTGACTATTTAGGTCCAGTTCCACCAACTCTGATTAAAGAATTTCAGCACGGTTAATGTGAGTTAACCAATGAATAGCAGTACTAATTAATTAATTGCCATTAACCGTGATTAAGAGCCAGTTCCACTAACTCTGATTAAAGACTTTAATTACGGTTAATGGCAGTTAATATATGCAATACTCATTACTCATTGATTAATTGCCATTAACCGTGATTAAGTGCCACTTCCACGAGCTCTGATTAAAGACTTTAATTACGGTTAATGTGAGTTAACCAATAAATAGCAGTACTCATTAATTAATTACCATTAACCGTGATTAAGAGCCAGTTCCACCAACTCTGATTAAATAATTTAATTACGGTTAATGGCAGTTAATATATGCAATACTCATTACTCATTGATTAATTGCCATTAACCGTGATTGAGTGCCACTTCCACGAGCTCTGATTAAAGACTTTAATTACGGTTAATGTGAGTTAACCAATAAATAGCAGTACTCATTAATTAATTACCATTAACCGTGATTAAGAGCCAGTTCCACCAACTCTGATTAAATAATTTAATTACGGTTAATGACAGTTAATGACAGTAATTGCCATTAACCGTGATTAAAGTCTATAATCAGGGTTGGTGGGACTGGCCCTTAATGACGGTTAATGACAGTTAATATTGCTACTCATTGATTAATTGCCATTAACCGTGATTAAGGGCCAGTTCCACCAACTTTGATTAAAGAACTTAATCGCGATTAATGGCAGCTAATCAATGAATGGCTATATTCATTAATTAATTGCCATTAACCGTGATTAAGGGCCAGTTTCACCAACTCTGATTATAGAATCTAATTCCGGTTAATGTCAGTTAATTCATGAATAGAAATACTGAACTGAATAGAATATAAAACTTCCATTAACCGTGATTAAATTCTTTAATCAGAGTTAATGAAGCTGGCCCTTAATCACGGTTAATGGCAATTAATCGATGAGTATTGCTATTCATTGATTAACTGCCATTAATCGTGATTAAGAACCAGTCGCACCAACTTTGATTAAAGAATTTAATCACGGTTAATAGTAGTTAATCAATAAATCACAATGAGAGTCATGACAATTCACTAATTAACTTCCATTAACCGTCATGAAATTCTTTGCTCAGAATTGGTGAGAATGGCCCTTGGGCTTTCACGACCGGTGTCCTTAGTGCGAGTTGTCTCTGGGCTAACGAGACGTTATTGAGACGTTCTTGTTGAGATACCAAACGTTTCGTTTGTTGCGGTGGCAAACATTTTCAGAGAAGGTTTGGCCTGTGTGGTAATGGTCGAAGTGACTGTACCGAAGGTTCAGAAGCGAGGTTCATTACGACCACGGCTACTGTCATTCCAGAACTTCTGGGTAGTCAAAATATCAACTTGAACCTTTAATTATTATACTCTGCTGTTTCTAGGCTTCCTTGCGCCCTTACTGTAGTGGCGATTTAGACATTTGTTTAAAAAAGAGACAGTTTTTGCCCAAAAGTTGTCGAAGAGCCTTATTTGTGAGTACAAAAAGTTGGAAAGAATAGGTGAGGCCAACTGCTTGAGAGAGTAAACATATTTCGCATTAGAAGAACTAGCGAGAACTCCTCAAATCCCCTTTCTTGCGCATCTCTGCTTCTGCTCAGATGAGCAAGAAGATTCTTGAGATGGTGTCAGAGAAAGGTGAAAATCTTTAAGGCCTTATTTGCTAATTTTTTTAATGTGTTGATTATAGCTTCAGCAAGTCGATATCCAAAAAATATCGAAAGGTAAGCAGCTACTGATCTGGCTCTGTCCGTGTATTCGTATATAATTTCCACAGACGAAACTATGGAAGTTGAAACGATATATGTACCGCAGATAGTAATAGAACCTACAAGTACAAGTCTGTCCATCCGTAAACAATTTAAGCAGCCCAAGCTACCAGAGACTACAATTTGAAATGATTCTACGTATACGAGTAGCTCAAATAGTAGAGTCTGCAAATGAAAATTCAGGTTCATACGTCTGTCAGTGAACATTTTAGCTACGAAATGACTTGAAATAATTACATAGCTTTGATAGTAGAGCCTGCTCAGGTCATACGTCTGTCTGCCCGTCCGTGAACAACTTTAGCAGGTCAAACTATAAGAGGCTAAAATTTGAAAGAATTATCCAGCTTGGAAAGTAGAGCCAATAAGTCCAAGTTCAGGTCTGTTCGACCATCTGTGGACAACTTTCACAGTCCAAGCTATAAGAGCTAGAGAGCTGAAATCTAAAACCATTTATAAGACCTACCGGGGATGCGTGGTATTTTTTTATCAGTTTTTTAGAGAAAGGAAACCGTAACTGTTACTATTGTGATAGTCCTGGTGGTTTAAGTATTCAAACTGCGAGTAAAATAAGGATTAACTGTTTGAACGTCGACATCGTCGTCGTAGTGTATTATTTCATGTAATGTTGTAATAAAAATTTTAATAACCACTTAAAAATCTTTTACATTTCGTAATAAAAATGTAGGAAGTTAAGCACAAAAGCTCCCCTACACACCCTTATTTTTGTCAGTTACTGCGAACCAGAATTATAAAAAGTCCGCGAGTGTAAGCTGTTACTTATATGGGTGGGACTCCCACCGTGGGAGACCTTTAATTTATTTGCACATAAAGCGAGTTGTACTTCAAAATTTTTATTTGAGATGTTTTAAATTAACAAAAATAAAAAAGAATAACGAAACACAATAATATAGAAAATTGTCGTTCCTTTCATAAAATTTTGCATCCCTCTTAGTTACTTCTCACGCTCCGTTAAATTTATTTCGAGATATAAATTAAATTTTCGCGAAAAAATAAATTTTGAGTTTGGCTAATATGTGCAAAAGTCTAAATTGTTCCTTTTTATACTTTTTTTATATTAAAACTTCCCCCTGTCATTCTTCTTTCTCTTCAGACTTCCGTCATTTAAATTTTTATACAATATGTCAGTCAATAGAATGAATTTAAAATTGAAAATTAAATTAATGAGCTGTGATTAGTTTAATCCACTAATAAAATTTGAAAAAAGTTTTTTGCTCTTATAAAATATCCGTAACCGATGCTCCGTAAAATTGATTAAATTATAATTAATTTTCCATTATGGAAATGATTGAAAATGAAACTCACATTTGACAAGAAATTTTAATTGCCAATTATGTGTTTTACAAAAACCCCAAATGAAATATAAAACTACGATTTGTAATTTGATCATCAAAGTTGTATTTATGAGGAGGGTAGTTAATAAAACAGCGGCAATTTTTACATAAAAGTGACAATAACTCGAGAACATTTTTTTAACGAATCGACACTTATACGAGGGGTCAGAAATAAATAAATTGGACACTTCCCGCCCGTATTATCCCAGATATTTTAAGCTAAAATCAATAGTTCGTAGACAATTTATCAAAAGTGTGGGTGGTGGGAGTAACTATGACTCGCTCGTGGCATAACTTCCCTCACGTATTATTATAGATATTTTAAATTAAAACCTATGCTAAAACTTAATAGTTCGCAGACAAATACAAAAGTGTGGGTGGTGGGAGTAACTATGACTCGCTCGCGGCATAACTTCCCTCACGTATTATTATAGATATTTTAAATTAAAACCTATGCTAAAACTTAATAGTTCGCAGACAACTACAAAAGTGTGGGTGGTGGGAGTAACTATGACTAACTCATGGCATAACTTTTGTAAGTATCGTTTTAGAGCTCGTGTTAGTTATCACATTGTAAAAATAGAGAAACATCCTATGTTTGTTTATAATTATTATTTCGTATTCTTTCGAGTGCCTTACTGCTTAGTTTTTAATGTTGCCAACGTATAAGCACTTAAAATACTAACCCGTCATAATTTTTACTAAACTAAAACATTTATTCAGAGTTAAAAAAAATTATATTAATAATTTTAAAACTCTTGCAAGAAATTTACTCCAAAAGTTTAACTTGTTAATCGCCCAAGGCGTTAACTCGAAGAAGCGATGTTAAAATTAAAAGCATTTAATGCTTAGAGCTGTTCGCAAATCTTTTTAACTACTTTCAAAATATTATAATACAATTTAGGTACTTTAAAAGAGCGCAAAAAAAGTTGCTAAATTATTTAAATGATTTTACAAAAAAATGTAACTGACGATCGCCTACTGGACTTTGGGCCAAATAGAAACATGAACGAGGTGGGATCGTTATCTGGCCAGTGTCATATCATACATCGACATACAGTTCATAAGCCTATCAGAACAAGATACGTCTTGATTGACATTAATGTTTCTATTTGGCACGAAGTATACCTACTACCCACCAACAACTAAAAGCGAATGAACAGTAGGTTGGTATCTTAATCTTAAGTCACACGTTTTTGTGAAATATCAGTCGTTATGCACCTATTCCGTGTTATATTTGTGTAACTATAGTTTTCTAAATATTAAAAACCCATAGCGCCTAAATGACAAAAATTCTAATTTTTCAGTTTTCCTTTGTCGTCGACTTCGCCTACTTTGAAAAAATTGTATGGTCGAAAAATTATTAGTTTTCAAAACTTCCCAAACTTTGAAAAACCGAATGTGTGAAAAAGTCTGTCTGTGTGCAACGCTGTAAAACAAAAACCAACGAAGCAATTTAGATGAAATTTGGTTTCGGCCACTTTAACAAAATTTCATTGACAAAACAAACTTTTCAAGCAAATCTATATAGCGTGTTCCAAAATAAGGGGGTTATTTTGGTAGTATTTCAGAAAATCATGACCCACACTATTTATACTCGGCTATAAGTTAGTACAAATCGGGCCTTAAGGCGCTGAACGCCTTTGAGGTGGGGTCCGGACTAGTAACGGACTGCATCCACAGACTGAACGAGCTAGGGGGAAAAAATTTCGTCAACCTGGTATGGGTGCCAGCTCACGCCGACATACTAGGGAACGAGAAAGCGGACGGTCTGGTCAAAGAGGGCAGCAAAATAAGACCCATTGGATCAGAACCAGCCTTTGGCATTCCTTACGAAATGACAAAGAGAGAAATACAGTCACTTCTAACGAAATGCCATATTAAACACTGAAGGGAGACTCCCGGGCAGGGCCACTCTAAAGTCCTACTGGAGAAACCCTCTGACAAAAGAACCCACTCTCTACTCAGAATGAGTCGAGGTGAGCTACGACTGGCAACGGCACTGATAACGGGACATTGCCAGCTCAAAAAGCACTTGGAAGCTTGAGCTAGAGCTTGTGGAATTCGGGGCTGCCGTTGTCTAGTTGTACTACCGATTTTTCGCGAGGATTAACTGTTGTACCACGCCTACCTTACTTAATCCGACTGCGTAAAAAGTAGCCCTTTTTTGACTACAGAGTTGTACCACAAAATTAAAATTAGGTAGATTTTAAAGATTTTGTATCTCTTAGTAATTCTTAATTGCCCCCGAAAATTGACTCTTTGGGTGATAACAATTCTTACTGTTGCTTGCTGTTATTCTGTTATTACTAGTTTTGATGGGTGGTCAGTCGTCAGTCAACAAGCTTTAGTCGTTAATTCATGCTTAGTGAAAAGGGTGCAAAGTCTAAAAAAACTATTAGCTCAAAGGTTAGCTCATGTGATATGTGAATGAGGGCTCGTAAACCGTTAATCCTCTCGAGAAAATCGGTAGTATAACTAGACCGTAGGATTATATCTACCAGCTGTACTGAGCCACTGTACAGGCAGTTTCGTGTAGTGTAACTCGGTGGTCATTACACGCATTTTCATAGTGTTGCCACCCACGGTGTAATTTTGTGGGGCTCTTCACCCGGTGCCCAAAGTATTTTTATTAAACAAAAAAAAGCGGTACGCACAATCGCAAACATTACCATGACTACTAGCTGCAGACCGTATTTTAAGAGTTACGGTATATTAACGATATCGTCTAAATATATCTTGGACTGCCTGTGCTATATCGTTAAGCAGAGTGATTCTTACGAGTGCCATCGGGGTGCACACAGCTATGGAACGAGGCGGAGGGAGACTACAATGTACCAGCCCATCGACTGTGTAAGACTCAAAACAACTTCGACTACTGGGCAATAAAATTCTACAATGCGCTGCCTATGAGCATAAGGTCACTACAGGAAAAACAGTTTAAAAGAAAAATAAGGAGCTTACTCATGGAGGGGGTGTTTTACACTTTTGAGGAGTTCCTGGGTTGGGATTTTGGGGTCTGATCTGTGCGATGACTGTAATAACTGTAAAAACTGTGATAACTGATGTTTACTATTTGTATGGCTGTGTTTTTTTAAATCTAATTTAGCGTTGAAATTTCGATGTGTATTGAAGTTCAAGTTTTTAAAGTGTACTTTCGACGATCCCGGGAAAGATTGCGGGAAATGAAATTTAAAAAAAAACGGGCCCCTGTTAGAATTGGCTTCAGCAGGTTCGAAACGGTCATGTGATTTTGTTTATTTATCTAGAAACGCGGGATTAGGGTGTTCTGTTCAGGGCTGGACTTCCACCGATTTCCTAACGTCGGGCTCCGCATTCTTTTACGTCTTGTGTTATCGCAGAACAAGAAAAAGAATTAAAACGGCAAGTTATTTAAATATCGCCCTGTATGGTATATTTTGCAATTTTAGCTGCCTGCTTAAAATATTTCGACGCAAACTTTTGAGGCGAAAAATTAAATTCGAGGTATTTACGTAATTTCTAAAATTTAATAAAATGAATAATAATAATAATTTCCACTTACTTGACATTCGTAAGTTCCATTATCTCTTTTCTGCACATATTTTATTTGTAAGGTCCAATCGTCAGATCCTTCTGCGTGTAAAATTTGAAACCTCTCGTCGTTCGTATATGTAAACATTCCAGACGACAAAATGTGCCAATCTCTTCGACGAACCCACGAAATTTGCTGTAACAAAATTTTCACTTTAAAACGAGATCAGTTTTTTTCACGACGCGAAGAAATACGATCGGTGCCTTTTTAAAATAATCCCTTAAACGCTTAGGTTTAACCCTAAACCGTTTATTTGATACTTACCTTATTTGCATGTAAATTTTAAGAGAGGCTTAGGCAAACTATCGTATATTTAAGATTAAAATTTATACGAGTGTAGAAAATTAGTTTCAAATAATGAATTTTCAAAGGCAAAGTTTATTTAATTAAGTTGTTTTAGAACAAAATAGTAGCACAGATTTAGGTTGGTATTATTGGTAGATAATATAGAAAGTGTAGTAAAACTTAACAGTAGGTATCCCTCCTATCCCCTCCTAAAAAGTCCTCGATATTGTCATTTAAACTCTAAACGTCTGTTTTCATCAGTCATCAGCACATTTATTGTTATAAATTAAAAAAACAACAATATAGGCCCAAGTTTCCCCCAAGTACCCCAAGTACCATAGGATACTGTCGACACAACTGAAAAAGTTCTTAAACTTAAATCTCGAGTAAGTACGACCAAGGGCATGGAATTAGTCCCCAGGACTGCGTGAATGATGGGAAACCACCATAAGAAATATTTTCTCTGGACACCAAGCAACCCCTATCTACCATGGAATTACAGTCTTACCCCTGTAACCAAGCCCTACGCCAGGATGTACAGTGTACAGCTGTACAGGGAGCCGAGACGCCTGAGTGTAGAGGGTCTTTCTTTAACCCTACGTTAGGCGCGTGCACTTTACTAACGTGTTTAGGCGCGTGGACTACGATGGTAGACCATTTTATTATCTGTATAAAAAGTGGTTTTGAACATTTGGAAACAAATTTTTGAGATAAGTGGTTCATTTGACTATTGCCCATCGTACAAAATAAGTTTTTAACCAACATTGCAATTATTTTAAGAGATGTAATCAAAATACTCAGAATGGGCAATAGTGTTGGGAATTTATTTATTATAACGCATTAAAAGTGATTTATAAACAAATATTTTTTAATATCCTCGTACTAGATAGCCCAAAGTAATAAAAAAAATTAAAAAATCAAAATTTCTTCAAATTAAAAAAAAACTGTGATCGACCAAAATTGTTCGTTTTTATTCACTAAAACACGAAGTTCATATGTCTTTCGTATGGTCTTTGCAGGCATATTTGTAATATTTTGCACAAAACTTTGGACTGGATTTGTTACTTTATCGAGGACAAAAAGTGCAACGTCCAACTTAATTTGCGGGCCTGCCAGGGGAGGGGACAATAGGGCAATACATTCTCAGTAATTCCCAGTAAAACGCGAGCTCGCCGTCTCATCTCAGCTGGTAATTGTAAGACCCCCTGAACCTGTACCTCTTGGGCCTGTAAGGCCCTGAACTCGATTTGAGACCGCATGAGCTCCCATGCACATTTTTGAATAAATTCGCTTCTGTTTATTTTTTCTTCAGAGTGATTTGCTTTGTATACCCAAAGAGCGTTTATGTAGCGATGTTTACGCTTAGCTTAGCAAAATTTGAAAACGCCGTAATTCGAAAACAAGTGAAAATCGGAAATGTTGGGAGGTTCATAGTGATATTTTTGAAAATTATTGTTGAACTTTAAGGGGATTCCCCGAGTTCCCTAATAAAATTTAAATTTTTTAACGGATTTTTGAATCTCCGTAATTATATTTAAAAATCTAGGAATAAAATAGTCGCATTAACAATAAATAGCACGACAAGAAATTGTAACACGGTTAGGCGCGTGGTCTACCATGGTAGACCACTCGCTTTTGGCTTGCAATAAAAAAGGCAATTACCATTGTAGGGAATGTCCAGTACTCTAATTCGCTAGAGACAAGTGTTTTTAGCAGCTATTGAAAATTACATAAATATAATTCGAAATTTACGAAAGTTATGATGGTTTACAGAGGCCTGGTCTACGATGGTAGACCACGCGCCTAACGGAGGGTTAAAAAAAATAGTCACCCAAAAAATATATTGGGCAAAAGCAAACAAATTCGTTTAAGTTGATCCGAAGGACCACAATGGCTGTAGCCGACATCGCCTTAATTAGAAAAGCGCGTTCTGCTAAACCAGTTAGCAATTGTCACACAAAAGTAATTTTGAAAAATTATATTTATATTATTATTAATAGATTGATAATAAAAAAAAAAGAAAAGTGAGGGGTTGAAAATAATGCACGATTTTTATTAAGCAAATTTTGTAGAAGCGTGCTTTTGACAGGACATTCATTGTTACGCATCTGCACCAGTTAATAAACTGAAATAGAATTGATATAAATTTTAAAGGCAATATTCAAAGTGATTTATTTTAACATATAATTTAGGACATTTTCATAAAATTCAAATATTTCACGTTTCCGAAAAAAACACATTTGTTTCTCACTACAGGATTATTTTCCTCTAATTCAGGATAATTATTAGATTAATATTTTATTAACGAAACAATTAAAAAATTTATTAAATTAAAGACAGGCCGTAAATTTCAATATTCTGTGTTTCCAAACAAAGAGAAAATTCGATTTTCCTAGTGTCTAGCCATTGTTTGGAAAATTTAATTTATCACAATTTCAAACGAACCCAACTTTTATCAAAATTATTTCATAACGTGGAATTATAACACAAATGCCGTTAGAATACAAAGGAAGTTAGAAATATTCATTCCAAAAACAATCCCAATGCCATTCTGATGCTACCAACCCCAACAATTGCTATTTCGCAATTTTTTTCTTGTTATAGCACTACCCTCTCTCCCCCACGTTCTTAACACACAAACACCGTTAATTAATCCCTTTGAATTCGTGCACAGTGCAAACGTTTAACCGCTCTACAATTCAATTAGATTCTCTAACTTCGACATTCCGATTTTTTACCCAAATTGAACCTAACAACCCCCCTTACGACCTTCCTCCAATAAAAATCCTTCGCCCATTGCGCCCATTCTATTTAAATCGTCGCCGATGTTTAATTTCCAACGACTCGCGTTGTGCTAGCATCGACGACATTTACTAGTCTAATATTTGCTTGCCCTAAATGAATTCTAATCGCAATCTATTCATTACGAAGGTTGTTACGCACTCGTAGCTCGATGCATCCCACAGAAACGCATGTTGTCCCTAATCCCTAATGGATAGTAAATAAAAGCGTTGACCTGGAACAAAGTTGAGTTATAGAATAATTTTATAAGCTTCACAAATGTATAATATACAGTGTGGCCCACAAGTAATCTACGGCACCAACCGTAAAGGTGCCCACACACGTGTACACTTTTTGTACTGCGCAAGTTAAAAAGTGGCGCAATTAAAGTATTGCAATGTGTAAGCGACTAAAAATACTAGAGTGGCGCAATATGAAAATTGCCCGTCGTGTTGGTTATATAGAGTGGCGCAATATTGCAATTCGAGAAATCGAAAAATGAGGCCAAAAAATGCTTTAATGCGTTTTCCAAATTGGTTGTCTGTACAACATTTTGTGTTAGTTTGACTCCTCTACTTGTAAACGTTTCAATTGTTTGAGTTTGTAGTTTGTACTTCTTCTTCAAGAATGGTCTTGAAATGTTTGCGTCCTCTACCAGTTGTTGTTCAAATATATCCGCTTGAAAATGTTTAACTCCTCTATATCTAGAAATGGCATTTTGACTTTCTCCGCTGTTCTCCTCTTTTTGTATAAAAAGTGTGGAAGAAAGGGAACCAAACCGTTAAAGGAATATGAAGTTCTTTACATGTGGGATGTGGGTGCTTAACTTTTTACTACTTTACATAGACCCACGAGAAAACAAAGTACGTCAAAAAAGGCATTTTTCAGTAAGTACATATTCGCATTTTACCAATTTCATCCTTATCGCTAAATCGTTAGAGCAGATGAAAGGAGCCGTAAAGAGGCACAGCTTCACGAGATTTATCGATAACAAATTGTAGAATTGGAAGGACAAAACCACCTGTAGCTGAACCTAAATACATCTTGGTTTTAGTAGAAGCCAATATTTGCATTTTCGTATTGTCGTTTTCAGTCTTAATAAAGTGTGAGATCACTTTGATTGATTGCTACAATGAGGAAGTCGTAGACAAGTCTAAAAACTAACAGGACATACACACGAGATTAACAAGCTACAGAAGAAAATAATAACATACAGGTCTCTTCAGAGTTACCAGAGACACTAACAGCGTCTGAAAAACACAAGAAAGTCTTCAGAAGCTTCACAAAAGAATGACTGGGTCCCTTCAGAGTAAGAAGAGACACTAACAGCTTCTTTAAAACACAAGAAAGTCACTAAAGCTTCATGAGAGAATTAATGGAGTACGCTCAGGACTTTCGACTATATTATTCGTTCTCCGGCAGCTAAAGAACTGCGTAAATTTGAATATTCTGAGTTTGACGTATGCGTTGCTGTTCCATAGCAGAATTACGTACATAGTTGTCTTGTGGGGTAATACGACTCAGGCACTGTCGATATTCCGATTGGAGAAGAAGGATGTGAGGTTGTTATCCGGTATCATATAATAGGGACCTCTGTCGACCCTACTTCATTAAATTTGGCGTAATGCACTTACTATACAATTTATATGTATAGGTACCTTATATTGTAATTTAATTAAAATACACAGTAGACAATGTTCTCTTACTAACAGTCTGACATCTATTATTACCACATAATGGGGATCTTCAGAGTAAGAACAGACACTAACAGCCTCTGAAAAACATAAGAAAGTCTTGAGAAGCTTCACAAGAGAATGAATAGGGATTTTCAAAGTACAAGGAGGCGCTAAAGCGTCTGGAAAACACAAGACAGTGTTCAGAAGCTTCACAAGAGAATGCTTGGGAATCTGCAGGGTAAGAAGAGACACTAATAGCTTCTTAAAAACACAAGACAGTGCTCAGAAGCTTCACAAGAGAATGAATGGGGATCTTCAGAGTAAGAAGAGGCACTAAAGCGCCTGAAAAACACAAGAAAGTGTTCACAAGCTTTACAAGAGAATTCTTGGGGATCTTCAGAGTAAGAAGAGACACTAATAGCTTCTTAAAAACACAAGACAGTGCTCACAAGCTTCACAAGAGAATGAATGGGGATCTTCAGAGTAAGAAGAGGCACTAAAGCGCCTGAAAAACACAAGAAAGTGTTCACAAGCTTTACAAGAGAATTCTTGGGGATCTTCAGAGTAAGAAGAGACACTGATAGCTTCTTAAAAACACAAGACAGTGCTCAGAAGCTTCACAAGAGAATGAATGGGGATCTTCAGAGTAAGAAGAGGCACTAAAGCGCCTGAAAAACACAAGAAAGTGTTCAGAAGCTTTACAAGAGAATTCTTGGGGATCTTCAGAGTAAGAAGAGACACTAATAGCTTCTTAAAAACACAAGACAGTGCTCAGAAGCTTCACAAGAGAATGCTTGGGAATCTGCAGAGTAAGAAGAGACACTAATAGCTTCTTAAAAACACAAGACAGTGCTCACAAGCTACACAAGAGAATGAATGGGGATCTTCAGAGTAAGAAGAGGCACTAAAGCGCCCGAAAAACACAAGAAAGTGTTCACAAGCTTTAAAAGGGAATTCTTGGGGATCTTCAGAGTAAGAAGAGACACTAATAGCTTCTTAAAAACACAAGACAGTGCTCAGAAGCTTCACAAGAGAATGAATGGGGATCTTCAGAGTAAGAAGAGGCACTAAAGCGCCTGAAAAACACAAGAAAGTGTTCAGAAGCTTTACAAGAGAATTCTTGGGGATCTTCAGAGTAAGAAGAGACACTAATAGCTTCTTAAAAACACAAGACAGTGCTCAGAAGCTTCACAAGAGAATGCTTGGGAATCTGCAGAGTAAGAAGAGACACTAATAGCTTCTTAAAAACACAAGACAGTGCTCACAAGCTTCACAAGAGAATGAATGGGGATCTTCAGAGTAAGAAGAGGCACTAAAGCGCCTGAAAAACACAAGACAGTGCTCAGAAGCTTCACAAGAGAATGAATGGGAAACTTCACAGTAAGAAGAGACACTAACAACCTCTGAAAAACATAAGTAACTCTTCAGAAGCTTCAAAACAGAAAAATGGGGCTAGAAGGGGATATGTGGAGAGAAAAAGTGCTGGAGGAGCTCTAGCAGACAAGAAAAGATTGAAAAAAATACATTTGACAGCTTTAGCTGCGCCCCAAAAACTGGAGTATCATATGTTTGCTATTAAGCAGTGACGTAGCAGGGAGGGGGGCAAGGGGTCTATCGTGCCCCGGGTGCCACTCGCAGAGGAGCGCCAAATGGTCCCCAAGACAAACAAGATTTTCCGGAAAATTTCAATTTTATTTTCATCGATTCCTGGAAAATATACATATTTTAAATTAATAATTATTGTAATATATAATTAATTATTTCCTTTCTTAATTTGTCTGATAAAATATGTATAAATAATGTTTGGAGTAAATTATTCAAATATCTTCATATACAAAACGTTCTTGCTACCACAGGTGACACCAAAAGTGAAGCCACAATTTCATTACAAAATGTCCTAAATTTTCATTTCTTAACTTAAATTAACATTTGGCATGAAATATTGAAGAGAATTAATCGTGTGCAGCTCAGATTACAAGATCCTAAAATGAATTTTAGAAAAGCGTTCCGTGATCTTGAATCATTAGCGACAGAGCTTGATGAAATTCGTGATGGGATCTGTGAAAAGGCAATAGAAAAGGCTAAGTCTCTATGTGAAAAATGAGACATTGATACGAGTATAAATACCCCTATTAGAAAACGCCAAAAAAATGCCCGGAGAATTGGCTAGAGATGTTGGCCTTTCCACAGAGAGTGAAATTTCTCGCGTTATTAAAACCGTTCTTGATCGCCTACAGGAGGAAATTTTGGATTTTTACTGTACTCTGAAAATTTATTAAGCAAGGATAATGTTGATAAGGATCTTGAAAAGAACTGTAAAAATGTTTTATCATACAGATTTTAATGGCACAGAACTCTATGTCGAAATATGTGACTGCAAGATGTTACTCCGCAGTAGAAAAGAAATTGAACTTAAAACTCCATTAGAGCTTCTTACCTTTATAATCTCGTATGGACAAGATGTTTCAGATGAAACAAACCGAATCATGCAGAAAAATATTCTAATCTCAAAAAATAATGACTTTGACTGGTCTTTACATTTACAAACTGGCGCAGGCAATTTTCAAAACAAAATCAGACCTCACGCATGTCCGTCAGGTTCATGATCATGACACTCGAGGCAGACGGGACCTTCGGCTTCCTAGGGTCCATTTATCATGTCTGCAAAGGGGACGAACTTACGCTGACATTAAAATATTTAATCACCTTTCAGCAGAGTTGAAATCAGCAGCAAATATAAATATATTTAAAAACAAGTTGAAAATATTTTTAATATCAAACTCGTTACAATTATTAGTTTAGGGTTGGTTTACATCATACATTCAATTAATTATTTCTACCCTTGTGTATACAGTGTGTCCCCGGATAGACTGCACGATAGGTGTAAATGACCAAAATTTTTGGAATTTCATTTTGATGTTTTGGAATTCCGCCCTGCTTAGTCTGAAAAGAGTTTTAAGCATATTTTGAGTTTTTAAAAATAAAGGGGGCCATGACAATTGGGAAAAATCTATTTACTGGTCAGGTAAAGTGCCTTTTTGGTCAATAATACGGCAAAATTTTATTGACAAAAGTTGTTCAGCATATGAAATTATGGCGCTGTGCAACATTTCAAGAAGATCGCCACTCTTTTATTAAACCGGTTTTCTTTGTTTTTTGGTAAATACAAAAATTGTAGGTTCTTTGAAATTACATTGAATGGAAAGAAAATTTCTCAAACTAATTTTTAATAAAATAACGGAATTTAATAACAATCAATTATTAAGTTATTCTATTTGACGTCCTCCAAGATCGGCACATTTTTCTACTCGAACTCGAAACTCTTCATATACTTTTCTTATTGAACTTCGATTAATTTCGGCAATAGCATCCCTGATTTTTTGTTTCAACAAGTCAACGTTATCCTGAAGATCATATGCATATACTATTTGCTTTAAATACCCCCACAAGAAAAAGTCTAAAGGGGTCAAATCAGGCGATCTCGCTGGCCAATGAATTGGACCATATCGTCCAATCCACCTTTCAGGAAAGTGCTCATTCAATAAATTTGTAATAAGGCGACTTGAATGTGCTGGACACCCGTCTTGTTGAAAGTAAAAATTTTCCAAACCGACGTCTTCCATCGCAGGTAAAAAGAAGTTTTCAATCATATCTCTATACGAGTGTTGGTTTAAAGTTGTGTCAAAAAAGTATGGGCCAATGATTTTATCGTATGTTATTGCACACCACACATTCACTTTTTTGTAACGTTGACTATTAGTTACTATACGAAAATGTGGGTTCTCATAAGACCAATATCTACAATTTTGAGAAGAAAAAATTATATTTTTAAAAAAATATCTGTCGTTCAAAATTTTTTCCCCGGCCCATAAACAAAACAGCAGTCGTTGAGCATCATCTCCATCTTCTAATTTATGAATGAACGAGGGTTTAAATGGTAATATTTTGTTTTCTTTCAGAATTCTTTGTATGTGTGTTTTACTGATTGACAACTGATTAGAGCGTTTTATCAAAGACAGTCGGTGGTTAGTGTTCACGGATTCTCTTACCAACAGTGTAGCAGCATCTTCGTGATCCCGAACAAACTTCTTTCTCTTCAAATTCAGCACACTGCCGGTTTCTGTAAACTTATTTACCAGATTTTTTATCCCATTAACCGAAATTGTTACCATGGGAAATCGCTCTTGAAACATATCAATTACACGACCATAAGATGTTCCTCCCAGTCCGTAACACTGTATTAGGAAAACACGCTGTTCCAGAGTCAACATTTTTAATTCAGAAAACTGTAGCGAAAGAATAACTGAGAAACTACTTAGATAAGTAATAGATTTCAAAAGTTTAATCTAAGATAATGACAGCTAAGTAATTTTTTGTTTTACTTTATCAGTACCTACCTACCTGATTTAAGGAGATTTTTCGTTTACAAATCCAAAGAAAACCGATTTAATAAAAGGGTAGCGATCTTCTTGAAATGTTGCACAGCGCCATAATTTCATATGCTGAACAACTTTTGTCAATAAAATTTTGCCGTATTATTGACCAAAAAGGCACTTTACCTGACCAGTAAATAGATTTTTCCCAATTGTCATGGCCCCCTTTATTTTTAAAAACTCAAAATATGCTTAAAACTCTTTTCAGACTAAGCAGGGCGGAATTCCAAAACATCAAAATGAAATTCCAAAAATTTTGGTCATTTACACCTATCGTGCAGTCTATCCGGGGACACACTGTATACTTGAAAAAAATATAAAAATTTCACGTATAAATTACGCTGCGTACATGCATAAAATGTAATTATATATGACTAGTAGCTGTTCAACATCTAATTTAATTTGTAATTAAATATTTCGAGTTCTCGTTGTTCTAAAATTTAGATCGAGACGTTTATAATTTGGGAGATAAATAGTTGTCTGGCTTGGCGTACGTGGTTCGTTCATGCGACCGGATATTGCAGACTCGGGTTCAATTTTTCTCCTAAAAACGTTTTTCGCGCTACTAGGTGATTAGTTTAGGGTTGGTTTACATCATACATTCAATTACAATTTTAAATTCTTGTATGAACTAAATTAGAATAGCCATTTGCACTAATTTTGTCAGTTCGATTGCTGACAGCTGTTTCGATACACTATATCATCTTCGGAGCGAGTTTTTAACTCCGAAGTGTGATAACTAATGATGAAGTAATCGATAACTTTGCTAACTAAGTAAGAGAATTGTTGTTAATTGCCTTTCTGCTATAATAACAAATGTTTGCTTTATAGCTACGGGGGCATCTACTGTCCTAAAATACTTTTGGACTATTCTAAATCGAGTACAGCCGTCTGCAGAGGATGCAAACAAAAAATTATGAAAGATGAGGTATCAAGTTTACTAGAATGGCAAGAAGAGAAACAATTTTCGAGGTTTTTACAGAATTTAATACCAGAAGCCCTAAATTCGACCGTCCTTATAAATTCATAGCTTTTGAATTGTAGTACTGGGTCAAAGATGCCTATAATAGATGATTATGATGTCTTATTATGTATAAACAATTGTAAGAGGAAAGCGTCGTTGCTTAAAACTACGATGCTTCTTCATTATTTTCATCAATAGCTGGGTAAGGTTGGAAACTAAGCCCTATACTTACAACTTACAACTGTTGTAATTCGTGATTAATTTATAGAAGCAGAAATAAATTGTAGCGCCACACTCAAATTAATTTAATACATTATTTTTAGTTTAGATAAAATTAGTAATTTAAATGAAACCCAAATAGTTAAAACTTCATGTTTCGCAATAAATTTACAGAATAAAAGCAGACGTTTTTATTTATACTTCTACTATACGGAAAATTAAATTGTAACTTTATTTTGGGATTAAAATTTCAAAAGAAGTACACGTAATACGTACATTCGTACATATACAAGAGATTCCTTTTAAAGTATTCGTTCTTGAATGTCCTACTCTATTTTTAATGTTTCTCATTGTTTATATTGCGTCAAGAGCTGCCTACATAATTCCACTAACAACTCAGTGGTACACTTTATTCGATCATTTGAGTTCTTCCTAGATCGAACCCCTAAGTGTGTACTCGTAAACTTCACTTTGCATCGGGGTTAACGATACCGACTGCTGGTTCTCTTCGGAAGCCACAGTCGTTAAACCAGTTCTTTTGTGCTTTCAGCGGCCATGTCTCGCGAGCACGGAGGACGGAGGGTTACGGTTTAACCGCTCGAACCAAGAGGAGATAACCTCATAAACTTAAATCCTACGATGGGGAACTAGGCCAAAGGGATGCGTGACTGGGTAGAAGTCCAGTCTCAACTAGTTTTGTATTTAACATTGTATTTAACCTTCCCGTGCGTGGATCGGGACAGCTCACGGGTGACCACCACAGCCCTGGTACTCGTAACCTACTAAATACAAGTGAGGAATTTTCGAAGGACTCAAAGGGGACCTAGTCACTGACCACCAGCGCCGTAAGCTGAAACACTTAAGGGATCAGAGGGACAATAAACCCCATCAACGCACACATCAAAATACCGTCACACAGACTGGGACTCCTAAGAGACACCGATCTGATGGCATCACACCTAAAGAGGGCATAATTAATCCTACTAAAAAAGCGAAGGGACCCATTAAGGATACCAAATCGTTTAAGGATGCCATGACCGAGTTCAAGATGACAACTGCACATCAATAACTCGACATTGTTGCCTAAGTTCTCAGACTGCATTAGCAGAGACGAGTGTTGTTATGGTTAAGTTAGATTAGGTGACTTAGATTTATGTAAACGTTGAAAAAGCACGTCTCATTAAAGAGTACTACAATGTATAGGGCATTGCGGATTAACTGCACTGATCAGCACACTTGTGACGGGTTAGCCGGGCTAATCACGCCAAATGTACCCTGAGAGTGTGTCGAGGCTAAGAACCTTCCAAAGTCCATAAAAGGGCTCTAACCTGGATTCCGGGATCACCTGAAAAACCGGTGAAAGTTTGATCCAGGATTGAGGTTCAAAACGCCATTGACACCAAGCACTGGCGAGCAGTAGACAAGAAGAAGGATTCCAAAGGACAACAATTGATTGTCCTAACGGACCAAACTTCTTGGGACAAATTGGCCAAGCTACAATACCGACAACCGTCAACTTTAACAGGGTGATATTCAAACAGGTCGAGAAACCTAGGGAGACCTAGGAAGCCGTTCCAGACGTAATGCAGGTGATTGAGGGGCGCACAGAGTAACCTTAATCGTCAACATCTTGAATGTAAGGTAAGATGATTCGTTTTGTACAAATCAACTTACATCACTGTAAGGCGGCACTGTAAGGCAGATAACTTGAGAAAATATTGATATAGCTTTAGTTTAGGAACCCTAAAGTCCTACTGGAGAAACCATCTGACAAAAAACGCCCTCTATTTAAAATGAGCAGAGGTGAGCCACGACTGGCAACGGCACTAATAACGAGACATTTCCAGCTTAAAAAGCACCTGTAAGTTGTATACGACTAGAAGAAGACCCACTATACAGAGGATGTGCATACGCAGAGGAAACTCCAGTTCATCTTCTGCTACACTGTGAGGCTTTTATTAACGAAGAACTGAAAAAAGTGACACGTTTCGGACCACTGCCGCTAAAGCTCGCTACTGATTCACTGATTCCTCAAGACTTTGAGGATAGTACTCACTAGACACCTTTAAATGAGTGTATCTAAGTTTCAAACCTATTGGCTTTTTCTTGAAGATGAAGCCTATTTTTGAGTTTTGTTGACTGAACTAACAGTTCTTTTCTTAAAACCGGGTAAAATAAGACATTTTTGATGACTTCCCAAACTCTTGTGCTCTAATAAGCGCCTTTTTTAAATTTGTTGTGCTCATTCGTCCGAGTCCTACACATTCATTACAAACTGCAATGTAAAGAAATTAAAGCAACGTTATCACAAAATAGTTATAAAACAAAGCAAATTCACTGACCATAAAACATACCAGCGTAAAGTTAAAAATAGAAATAAAGTGTAAATAGTACGAAACTCTTTATATATAAGATTGGAAATGCTCTTGGCTCCTGGTTATACTTTTACAAAGATAAACTTAAATAAAAATTTATAACCTTTTCGTTTGTCTCCTTATTACAACATTCTACTTCTGTTTATTCTGTTTTAGACATTTTAATGTTAAAAGCTCACCAGCAGATAACAAAAGCTTCACTGCTTTCATTATAAACTAAATAGTTGAGTTGAAGTCGTCATAAAACTTTAAAAGGCACCTTTTATCTTGAAAAATAAATTTTTTTATTGCACAAACTTTACGTTCGAGTAAAATTGAGACGAAAAACTACAGTAGTTTGCATAAACAAACTACATCCTAGACTTCCATTGCAAAATCCAAGGGATGATGAAGGTCCTTTGTAACGCGAACAGACAGTTCTGGAGTAATGCTGCATGTGAATACAGTATATTGGAATGTTTACGCCATAAATTTATTTCATAAGTAAGTCACAACCGACCCTATTATGCAATGGTGGTGACGCGTCAACAATTACATTTGTCGAGGGTCGTACAAGTACTTACAAGTCGAGCCTTTACATGTAAATGAAATGTAACACAACTTTAATAAAAGCAAAATCAAAAGTTACAATCAATTAATTAGCAAATAATTGGAAAGCAAATGGTGGCGAGGGTTGTGAGGCAAATTAATACTCGGAGACTCGGAGAATAATGAATAATACCTCCACTTACGATAATAATTGAGAATACTCACACTCGACTTAATAACAATAATTTGCTTTTCGTACAATTTCGATTTTACATTCTACCCCCGTTCACTAATTATTATTAACAGTTCCAAGTTGTCATAGCGATTTTGCCAATAATTCGACTCCGCTACCAAAGTTAATTTACATCTCAAAGCGCAATACAGACCACAAACCAACTTCGAATTCTCAACTCACGACTGCTTCGTAGAGCACTAATTAATTTTCGATTTTAATTTATACCAACACTAATGAGTGTATAGAAATATTTTTCAAAAACGCCAAGTTTTGCCTCGAAAGGAATAGTTTTTAATATTTTGAAATGAGCACGGTATAAACTCGTGGCCAACTAACGAAACAAAATTTCACAATCGGAGAGCCCAGTCAAATAAGAATTTTTAGTTGGAATAATTCTTACAAAGCGGGATTTTTGCATACGCGTGCGTTTAGATTATGAAAAAGTTATGAACATTATCTCCAGGGCAACTCGAGATATTGACGGTGAAAGGTCAACAAAATTGTTTTTTGTAAATAACTCGCTTCCTATGTATCGTACGTTAATGAAGGTTGTTATAAAGTTATAGAAAACATTGTTAGCTACAAGATTGGTTATATGCGTTTCTTTCTTAAATTTACCCATTTTTGAGATATAGCGCGGAGAAGGGTTAACTATGAATTCGTTTACAAACTGAAGAGTAAGACGCGCATGAAAGTAATCAGAACCCAAAGTTATCCACTCATGGATAATTCGCCACTCCACGTTGTGGTCCAGAACTGTGTTGTTGAAAGAAGGAAGCAAGCAAAATTATGTTGCATTGCGGTGTATGAGTCGACAAGTTCTCAGCTTCAAAGACAACTTAGAGAGACTCATGCCGGTAGAATACGAGGAGGGTGGCAAACGTGCATCATAGGGTGTGATGACCGTTTTTTGCAATTTGAGACCACAAGAAGCATAAGAATAAGTAAGAGCGCAGTGAGGAGAAGGGTAAAAAGGGGGTGTGACCTAAAAATAACATTTTTCACGGATATATGTAAACAAAATATCTAAGAACAGTTGTTAAAACCGCACATCTAAAATCCAAATATTAATCGAGATATAGGCGTTAGAAGTTTTCTGAAGCTGCCTGTGACGTCATACCGACATCGGCCGTCAGCGTACCTAGTCGTATTTGGTCGTATTCATAATTGTATTCAATCACACCAACCTAAACACATAGATTGGGCATCTATTTTAACCGCTTTTTCACTTCCCCTTCTGCGCATCTAGGGTCGGTGAGGTTTTGAAAGATGTATAATGTTATTTTACACCTAGGTAACTAGAAAAATAAATAACGAAATAAAAATCAACAAACTGTCTTGCGCTACTAATGTGTTGTGAATACGACCAAATACGACTAGGTACGCTGACGTTCGATGTCGGTATGACGTCACTGTATACTTAAAAACGTTATATCTTCAAAACGGTTTGTCTCTTAGAATTTATTCTTAGAATTTTTCGTACTATAACTTTTATTTTTAGGTGAGAACCCCTTTAAGAGAAGTAAACTTTGACGCTTGACGCCCTGCAATTTGCCCCATTCTGCGCAGATGGCATCGAACGACTCCAGTAGCTTTTGCTCGTCAATATGCAAACTGGAGAATAGAGGATTGGGAACTCTTTACACATGAGCCGCGGATTTTTTTAAAGGATGCTGATGGTCGTCAAAGAGTGTGTAGAAGAGCTGGCGAACGTTATACCGGATGAGCGATTGCCGAGAGAGGCCGATTTGGAGGTGGCTTTAAAATTATCTGTGACAGCTTTTCATCGAATAGTTTTACAGACCTCGTTGTTTTCCGTAAGAGTGTGACCGCGAATTCTTATATCGAAGACCTTCTGCAAGATCATGTAGTGCCGTTTGCATATATGATATCGGAGAAAATTTCTAGTTAATGCGGGATATCGCTCGCCCACTTGTTACTTGCATTATTTGCCGACCTGTAGTCCTGACTTAAGATCCAATAGAACATTTATGGGATGAGCTAAAAAGACGATCACATGTTCGAAGATCAAGGCCTACTTCGTTAAAAAATGAACTGCGCCAGTTCCTGTAGGGGGACAATCAGCAGCAAGAGACCTACGAAATACTATATGGAGACATTTAAGTTTCCAATGCTTGTAAGTAGTGGAGAAGTCATTCACACTTGCCTCTTACTTGAGCACCCTGTATAAGTAATTTTTGCGTGTTAACTTTATATTTTCAAGTTATTAATTGCAAAAGATAAAAATTTTAAAGGTAAGAAAATGAAATTCGGAACCCTAATAAGGTATAAAGCAATCACACGAATGTTGCGAGTCAAAATTAATTTCGGACCCTCACTCAGCCCTTTCAGCATTGAAATATTAGGGTGTAAAAGTAACATCTGCGAAAAATTAACAAAGAGGAATGACGAAAAACTTACGAAAGTGATTTTTTCTAAAGAATGCGAATTATTTATTGGTATAATTAATAAGTTGGGTTCTTGTTGTTGTATCCACTTTCACGTAAACTTAAAGGGGCTCAAAAGTGAAATTGTGAGTCGCTTGCTTTAGAATTTTCAGAAGAGATTTTTTGTTTGGTTTTAAGTCGTTATTACGCTTGAACAACACTAGGAAATATTTAAAAATCATTTATAAAGTGAGTGTTGTGTAGAAGAAACTGTGCAAAATTCCAAAAAAAAATTATGGTCAGAATTAAGCTCAAAGCGCGACTGCGATTTGAAGCAGTCCGACTTTTTTTTATAGGGAAATGTTTAGGACTGTAGTTACTCCAACGACCCATGAACAATTGACGCACTTAAAGAAAACATCCTTAGAGCTATTTTTGAGATGGAGTCACAAACAATCAACAAAGTACTGCAAACTTGGGCTCAATAAGATGGGGTACTTTCAAGCCAGTGGCGGCAGCCATTTAAATAAAATTATTTTTCAAAAATAATCAATTCAGTGCAGGTCCGTCTACTAGTGTTTCTTATGTCAGTATCAGTGGAAAGACCTTTCCAAATGGAGTGTAAAATGACGCATCGGTGTATTTGATTTCCAGTAGCAACATGCCATTTGAAATTCATGGGTTTTATGCCCCAGGAGTGTGTTCAGTGACATGTAAGTTAGTGTGCGTTGGATGGAATCACCCATCAATGACCCAAAAAATTGCCAATAAACTCAATAACTTCTTCACCAACTATGTGTAGCGACCAATAAGTTGGGCATCTAAAACAATTGGTCTAACACTTCTGGAAGCGTTGGTCTAAGGAGTACCTGAATACATTGGAGCAGCACCAGAAGTGGAGAACTCTAAGAGAAATCGACATTCGACCTGGAATCATGGTCGGAATTAAAGAGGAAAACGTCCCTCTTTTAAAGTAGCAGTTGGGACGCGTTTTGGAACGCATATTTTGCTGTTGATTACACTCTCATTACACGCAACAAAAATGGGTTCATTCTTGATTTGGATAAACTCTCCTCTTTTGGAGTTAATGGGAATCTACTAGCTTGATTGGCTTATAATCTCACGGGTTGCTCTCAGTCAGTGGCGTTTCAGTGCTACTGCTCGGAATTTATTCATGTTCCATTTAGGGTGCAGCAAGGCAGTCACCTAGGGCATTTACTATTTACAATATATTTATTTTGACGTTATTAGCCAATATTCCAGATTCTGCAAGAGCATCTACTCTAAGAAAACGATTTGAAAATATATCACATTAATCGCGACTACTCTGATTGTCTCAAAATACAAAGCAACTGGCGATTTACTGACAATAATCAATTTTTCCTTAAATCGAAAAAATGTCAACATATCACTTTTACTCGAAAGTCAAATTCCTTTTACTTTACTTTTGCCCTAGAACCTAATATAAATATCATCAGTGACATAAGATCTAGGTACCTTCGACTCAAAACCTACATTCGATCTACATGTACACGATACTGCAAGTTGGGCTTCTCATGTTGAGGAAGGTACTCAAAAAGTGGCCACTTCTAAAAATTAGAAAACAGAATATCTGATAAAGAAATCGTTTTTCCTACCAATTTTTCACGAAAGGGTAGTATAGACACATTCGAGAACTACAACATTGTGAGATTCATGTCAGAACTCTAAATTTAACTCACAACTCTACTAGAGTTATGGTAATCAAAACACAGAGAGCACTAATGCTCAGAGTCATACAAGGGTACCGCACAGTCTCAGCGGACTCTGCTTCAGTATTGGCAAGCATGGTCCCGCTCGACCTTTTAGCTGTTGAAGAGGCTAAAACATGCAGAGACGAAACAATTGCTAATTGGCAAAACAGGTGGGACTCTTCTCAAAAAGGAAGATGGACGCTTACTCTAATCCCAAACCTAAAAAAGTGGTTAAACAGAAAGCATGGTGCACCCAACTATTTCACGTCTCAGTTCCTTACAGGGCACGGAAACTTCTACCTTCACAGGTTCAAAAATATCTCATATCTCCATATCTCCAATATGCATCTACTGTGATGAGGTGGACACAGCTGCGCACACCTTGTTTAAATGCCAGAAAGTTACACTTGGAGCTAAGGCTAAATCAACCGATCTCTGAAGAAAACCTCATAGAAGTGATGTGCGCAAGTGAGGAAGCTTGGAATGATGTAGAGAAGGTAATGAAGAGTATCCTTCTGCAAAAGAAAAACGACAGTGGCTAACGTGACTAACATCGTATAGCGAAAGGGAGCTGATGGAAGACCTAACGGTAGTACCAGCTCCCCTTATACTACGCTCAGAGGAAAGGGTTTAGTGGGTAGGCGCCAGGGTGAACAACTTCCCTGGTGAATCCCACACTACCCAGGGCGCACGAGCCTTAAGGCAGTCCTGTATGACTGCCTATATGATAAGAAATCTAACTATATGATAAAGAAATCGTTTTTCCTACCAATTTTTCACGAAAGGGTAGTATAGACACATTCGAGAACTACAACATTGTGAGATTCATCTCAGAACTCTGAATTTAACTCACAACTCTACACTTTTGAAATTTGAAGTTTTATTTTTGCTTGAAAAAGTAACTTATGAGACAGTGTGACCCTTCTGCGCTTACGTAGAATTTTATTAAATAAATTAAACTTAAAATTAAATTCGATTTTACGCCCATTCTGCCTTCGGAGAGCTTTATAGCCTAGCTCCATTTTCATTTACAAAACGACTCACTTCTCGAATACATACTTATGAAACTTTAAATCTTTAGAAGCTTTCATCTTCTAAATAAGAAACAATGGCACGTTTTATTATTTAGATCCATTATAATATTTCAGGACCAGATCCAAGAAGGCTTTAATACCTTAACATTTAATAGAAGCGCACCTCGCTCATCGCTGAAATTTCTCTACGATCGAAATTTTATTTGTTAGGAAAACCGTCGAAGTAGAATTGAAATTCAAAATATTTCCTGTGCGAGCGCCACGTTAAGTTTCCATCCCTTTATTAGCTAACGTTTTACGCTTAAAAAATTAATTTATTCAATTATTTAAAATTTTTGAGCAAAATGAAATAGGTTGTAGTAGAAATATTACGTAAATAATATAATGCTACACTCCGTATAGCTGATAATTCAAATTATTGTAATGCCGGTATTGATTTTAACACCACACCTATCGTATAATAGTCATTAATATATTCAGCAACTTAGCCAAATTACAAATTCGTTTACCTCTATTTACCATTTAATCATGCAAATTACTATACAGGGCGAGTCCCGATAGGCGGTCTAAATGGAGTTGCGAAAAAAACTACAAGAGGACTGTCTAGGTGTCTAGGCCGAATTTGTTACTCACGGCTCAGTAGATAACATTTTGTAAAATGTAAAGCATATTTCGTTTAAGATCTACTCACAGCCTACAGGGTGTCCCATTTTGAAGTTGTACCAAATTTTAGAATCCCGTCAAATGGCAACCTTCCACGATATTGATCGCCATAGACGCTTTTTCCCAACTTCTGGGGTAGTAAAAAAATTGCGACACCCGGTATTTTAGTAAATTAATATAAATTAGTACACTAAACTAATTTCTGCCATCAAAACCTTTTTTAGTAGGTACATACATATTATTATCATTTTCAATTTAGGTCGACATGAGAATACTGTCACTATTTACACGAAGAAACTCAACAGGCACAGGAGCTGGAATTATCGGGGACGGCAACTTGAGGCAAGGAGTAAGCTTCAGCCTCCAAGCCTCCAGTCTTCCAAGCAGAAATTTACGCCATTCTAACTTGCGCGCAAATACTGTTAGATCAAGGTTATCACAACCAAAGAATCTTTGTAGTATCTGACAGTCAAGCAGCCCTTAAAGCGCTGAACGCCTGTGAGGTGGGGTCCGGACTCGTAACGGACTGCATCCGCAGACTGAACGAGCTAGGGGGAAAAAATTTCGTCAACCTGGTATGGGTGCCAGCTCACGCCGACATACTAGGAAACGAGAAAGCGGACGGTCTGGCTAAAGAGGGCAGCAAAATAAGACCCATTGGACCAGAACCAGCCTTTGGCATTCCTTACGAAATGGCAAAGAGAGAAATACAGTCACTTCTAACGAAATGGCATATTAAACACTGGAGGGAGACTCCCGGGCAGGGCCACTCTAAAGTCCTACCGGAGAAACCCTCTGACAAACCTCTACTCAGAATGAGTAGAGGTGAGCTACGACTGGAAACGGCACTGATAACGGGACATTGCCAGCTCAAAAAGCACCTGTATACGATGGGACTAGAAGAAGACCCACTATGCAGAGGGTGTGCACAGAAAGAAGAAACTCCAATTCATCTTCTGCTACACTGTGAAGCTTTTACAAGAAGTCGTCACAGCATTCTCGGAAAGGAGAAGATGCTCCAAAGAGAATTGCCCAAACTACCAATAGAGGGAATTCTAGACTTTATCAAAAGCACAGAGCTCACATAAAGGGAGAGTACATCCGAGGCGCACAATAGACCCAAGAGGTCGCAGTGCAAGGAACCACTGGGGACCAACCTCAGGGGAAAATAATAATAATAATACACTAAGAAAAGAAGCCGAGCACCAAAAGTCTCTTTGTGGATAGGTTATTTTATGTATCGTATGGCAACACATGTATCTTGATTAACTAAATTATGTCAAACAAAAGAATAACAATCTTAAATCTTAATGTCTAAGTTTTCGATCCAGGTGACAGCCGATGGAGTGGCCTCCAGGAAATTTCTGGTAGAGCAGTGACTTTGCCGGTTTATACAATCATATGCTAGGTGATGGATGGTTTGTCGCTCGCCACAATCGCAAGTGTTGTTTTAGGCTTTTCCCCATTTGTACAGAGAGTCCAAACATATGCCGGTTTCGGTACGGATGCAGTTTAGATAGCACCATGTTTTTCTAGGAAGTGAGGATCCAGGAACTGATTCGTTTATGTGAAGATTGTTATAAGTATCAAGGGGCACACTATTTTGCCAGAATTTTGTCCACTCTTCCTCTAGTTTAAAATTGTTTGTGGTGAGAGATGCAGCTGTTTGAATTGGAGGTTTTCTGGAACGAAGCCTGTAGCCAAGTTGATTAATATCTTCATGGATTTGGAGCTGCGGGTTGCTTAGAATCTTTCTATATTCTCTACACAGAGCGTCTGAGCGTCGTAGGTGGGCTGGTGGTATATTGCACAGAGCCGGCAACCAGTATGTAGGTGTGGGTTTAATAGTGCCGCTAATTGTTCGTAGGGTGTTGTTGAGTTGGGCTTCTACCAATTTTGAATGTGGGCTATTTAGCCAGACAGGTGCGCAGTACTCGGCTGTGGAGAACACAAGGCTCAGAGAAGAACAACGGAGCGTTTCAGCTGAGGCACCCCAACTCGTGCCGCTTAATTGGGAGATTATGTTGTTTCTCGTTCTTAGTTTAGCAGCTACATTTGTTAAGTGTTTTTTGAAGGATAGTGTGCGATCTAAAGTAACTCCCAGGTACTTGGGGTACTTATTGTGCTTTAGTCGGGTGCAGAACATGCAGTTCTGTATTCGCCATTTTATTATTTAAGTGAAAGCACGATGTTTCGGTTTTAGTTACACTAGGTTTGAGTCTCCATTCAGTGAAGAATTTGTTCATGGCCTTGTGGCCATGTGGATAGGTATTAACAACTTACAAATAATTAATTCGAGTTATATTTTCTTTAGTTTGAACGAAAATAATAAGTTTTCTTTATATTTATTTTTCCTTTATTAGACGCCCTTTCTTAAAAATAATAGACTAAAAATCAAAAGCGAAATTGCAGATTTAATTACGGAAAATAACTGAACATTATACAGTATGTCCCATTTCATTTGTGTATTATAATAAATACAAGTGCAGTTTGTTAGCAGTCGGCTTGCTAATGACATAAATGTTATTAAACTGACACAACTAACTCACTGCTCAAATTGAATAATCATCAACAATATTTTCCGTTTGACAACAGTATTAATACTCTTTTGATTAATTCAATTCTCTCATTACATTAAAATCGATTTTTAAGTGACGTAAAAACGAAATGAACCGAATAAAATTATTTAATGAGAGCACCTATCCACAGAGCGGAAATAATTAATTTCGATTCGATTTTCGCTTTGTTAATAATTTATTTTATCGCGGCAAAATTGTAATTATTTAATTTTTTAGCCAAAGAGTGCCAATTGAAATTAGTACCTACCCAAATTAATTTAAAAAAATCGAATTTGTCTTAAATTGAATTAAAAAATTGTGGGCGAACCCAGAGTGTCAGGGTTGGTGGCTGTGTTTCGGAGCCGCTACAACTTACTTCAGGTGTCCCCCAGGGTTCAGTCCTGGGGCCTCTTTTATACTCGATTTATACCTTTGCCCTGCAGAGAGTGGTAATCTTTTGTTCGTCCCATTTTTACGCGGATGATACCCAGATGTATCTGTCTTTCGGTGAGAGCGATTTATATACTGCCACAAGCAACTTTAATGCGGATCTAGCTGCACTACTTGACTTCTCGCGTCGCCATGGTCTTGTTCTTAACCCAGATAAGACCGAATTGTTATTGCTTGGGCCTAGGAATTTGAAATCTAGATTTCTCCAGCTTAACCTGGGCATAAATATGTCTTGATGATAAGTCTTTATCGTATGTTCCACATGCAAGGAATTTGGGACTTGTAATAGATGATACGCTTAGCTTTAACGTGCATGTGAATAAGTGTCTGCAGAAAGCGTACTCCTCGCTCAGGGTTGTCTACTCGAATAGAAGGTACTTATCGATAAGAATTAAAGCCACATTGTGCAATTCCTTAGTCTTGTCCCACTTTAATCATTGCGATAGCGTCTACGAACCGTTTCTCGATTCCTAAAATCAGCGAAGGATACAACTGATGCAGAATAGCTGCTTGAGGCTCGTCTATGACATCCGCAAGTACGACAGAATATCTTATAAGCTTTCGGAAATAGGGTGGTTAAACATGTCGGGAAGGCGCTATTATCATTCGGCGTGCTTGTATCATAAAATTATTATTTTTAAAAATCCACCCTATTTGTACAACAAGATAACTTTTAGGACTGATGTGCATAGTCTTAATATTAGGTTCAGGGGGACTTTAACGCTTCCTATGCGCAACTCTGAGATGCTCAAGAGATGTTTCAGCTACCAAATAGCTATGGTATACAATGGCCTAAGCGCATCTCTGAAAGTTCTACCCTTGAACCAGTTTAAGAAGCAGCTGTTTTTGCGGTTGACGTCGTGATGCCTTCTGCAGTGCCCATGCTTAAATTTGGGTGTTGCCGGGGTTGGCCTGACTGGGGGTCGGTTTGCGAACCGGTGTGCACACGATCATGATCATTAGTTTGGTTTTGTTAGTTCGAATAATGAGGTGAATGGAAATTTTTCCTTCACTGATTTGCCAAGGTTTAAGTGGAAGAACAGCAATGTGCTGAACTTCACCTTGTGATTCTCTGCACATCTCTTTTTTGTTTTTTATTTATTCATATTTCTTTAGCTATATAGTTTGCAGTATTGTTTGTGATTCTTTTTGTTGTAAATTGTTATAGTAATTTAATTTGCAGAGAATAAAGACAATTATTATTATTAAATGGCGACGCCCATTAAGTTTGATATCATTTCAAACGATTTGTTAAAAGAAACGTTTTTAGAGCAACCTGAACTTGAATCCAACGTTACGAACATTGAAAACTCCCAGATTATTTTTCCGAACTATTTTGAGAGCTAATTATATAAGAAATGTAGCAAATTTAAATAATTAATTTCAAATAATTAAATTTTAAATTTAAAAAAAACGTAAGAAACAAACGCAGGTAATGAAAAGGAAAAGATTTCAAATTTAATGCATTTTGCCCTAAAATAATTAGATTAATACAAAGTAAAAAAGTGTTTCTCCTTTTTGAAATTATTCATTTGAAAATAAATAATTGCGCCTTTCAAATAAGTTTAAGGGAAAATTTTGTTGATGAAAATTTCTTTTTGTCCAATTTGCAAACAAAAATTAGAGAATCTTTTTCGCGGACTTAATAATTTAAATGTTTAACATAAATTTGTTTTATGTAAAAATTTGTTAAATTACAACAAATTAGGTTGAACGTATCAATTTAAATTATTTACAGACATTTGCTCTTTTTAAAATTTGTTAAATCATTCGTTTACTTCATTAATCATATTTATTCAAAAGAAATATTATTTTTTCATTCCAAAATCTCCTTTTTCAATTTTTTTTCAAATTGATTTGTATTACGCATCGAGTAATTAATAACTGATAAGATTCTATTTTACAATATTTGGTACATTTCAAAAGTCTTTTATGTTGAACGCTTTATATTTGCAATGGAAGGCAGAAAGTTTCATCAGTATTTGAGAATAATTACCAAATTATACTGGCTTTAAATGTTATAACGTTACTAAACCCTCTTGTTTATATTGTATGTTGCTAATGTTTTTATAATCATGTTTAAATTCAGTAATACGTCTATGTTCTCTATGTGAATATAATACTTTAAAATTGCTAAATTGGTTCGAGTTGCAAAGTTTTTAATAAAAAAAATAGAAACATAATATAATTATTATTATACATGGCTATGAAAATAGTAATATTATAATAAAAGTTATGTACTGAAGAAAAGAAATAAACATTTAAAAAAAGTAAGTTTTTTTTTTAATTTTGCATCAGCAACTATGGCCATTATTAGCATTGTAAGTCGGGAGGCTGCAATGAAGAAGTCTATCGATCATATAAAAAGCAAATAGCATACTCAAAACGTGCTTATAATGACAAATTCATTGCAGGTTCTACTAATATTGCTCTGTGTTCTTTGGTTTTAACGAAGTTTCGAATGTTCAGGTGCGGGATTCACTAAAAAATTCAGTGAACGGCAAGGTGTTATTAAAAAATGTTAGATCTGTACTGATAGGACCGTTAACGGGGTTATTCAATTTGTGAATCAGAAGAGGTTGCTTTCCGAAAGCCCTTAAGAATTCTAAGGTGATCCCGGTTCACAAGAGAGGCTCAGTGGACGACATGATTAACTACCGGCCCATATCGCTGATCCCGGTGATAGGATAGTTATTTGAAAAGGTGCTGGCTCGTCAGACATCCTCTCAGTTCAAGGAGAACCGGTTGTTCTGTGATAATCAGTTTGGGTTTCGCAAATGATGATTTACGGTTGATGCCATGGTTGAACTCTGCAACTGCATATACGAGGGCTATGATGCTGGAGACTTTACAGGAGTTGCATTTTGCGACCTAAGTAAAGCATTCGACTGCGTCGCGCATGATGCTTTGATTGATAAATTGAAGACCTATGGGTTCGAGAAGCGGAGTTTAGAGCTTATGAAATCGTACCTCGATGGTAGAGAACAGTGTGTATGGTATAATGGCGCCTACTCCAAAATGAGACGTATTACTAGAGGTGTGCCGCAGGGTTCGGTGCTGGGACCGTTATTGTTCCTGGTATATATTAATTGCCTACCTTTAAATATCAGGGGTGCCAAGACGGTGCGTATGCGGATGACACTTCAATCATCTCGTCATCTTCAAACGTAATGTTACTGCAGAAGAATATACAAGAATTACAGGGCACTGCAGATAACTGGTTTAAAAACAATGACTTATGCCTGAATTCTGATAAGACTGTGAACATCACATTCAGCACAAAAAAACAATGTAGGTGAGGCAAAATTTCTCGGTATTGTAGGATCCCAAACTCACGTGGGAAGCTCATATCGACAAACTGGCTTGGAACCTGACAAAAAACATATTCGCTTTAAGGCGCCTAATCCCCCAGGTGTCAACTCAAACTGCTCTCCTAACTTTTCATGGGTTGATACAATCAATGTTATGTTACACGATACTCCCGTGGGGATTATCGGCTCACCACAGAAAATTTTTTCGGCTTCAGAGACGCGCCATTAGGTTGGTGACTGGAATGGGTTATCGTGAGGATTGCAGTCGGGCTTTCTCGAATTGTAGAGTTTTGACTGTCCCGAGTATTTACATCTTAAAGTGTGTTCTTCATGTAAAGAAAAACATACACCAATACTCTTCACAATCTAATGTGCATGATCATAACACCAGGTCTGGTAATGATTTAGTGCTTCAATATGGACAGATCTATAAAAGTCGAAGCAGCGTAAACTATTACGGTCCACAACTGTATAACAGGCTTCCGGACTGCATAAAACGTTTAAATTTAAAAGACTTCAAAAAGGATGTAAAGGGCCTGCTACTTGATAAGGTTTGTTACTCTACAGATGAATTTTTAATGTCCGAAACTTGATTTTGTTTAGGTGTGTTTTATTGTTCTTGAGTACCTATCTTGAATTTTCCCATATTGACATATGTAAGCACTGCTGTGTAGCCAACATGAATAAATTATTATAATTAACAAAGTTATTAATTTATCAACTTAGTTTTATTTTTCGCTAAGCGCTAGTTTCGGAGCTCTAATTTTTTGAAGGTCAAAATTACAAAAATTTATAATTAGAAGTTAGTTCATTAATTTATTCTATAAATTTCTATCATTTGTGACAATTTGGGTTTAAAAAACACTTCCGGTTAAACCAAAAATTACTCAAGCAAGTTTTTGAAAACACCCTGTATATTTTACAATTTTTTTAAATATCGTGACATTAGCTGTCAAATGATACCAAACATGGTAAATTTTAACTTCCGATTTAACCGGAAACTGGGTTAACTTTTCCATTTTTAAAACAACGCCCTGTATATTTTAGGTGGTTTGGAAGATTGTAAAACTAGCTATTTAGTAATACCAAGCATTTAATATTTCCGTATTTGGTTCAACCAGAAATGATATTAGCTTTTCATCTCAAATAGGGAAAGCTTCTGAGCATAGTATTGTTAGGTACTCTTTCTGATATTTCTTTAACTATTGTCAACGCGTACGAAAAATGAGATCCCCTTGGATGAGATTTAACAAGGCAAGTAACAAGTCACTTGAAACACAAAATTAACCACACGCTTATGAGACAATGCCGTCAAAATGGCCATCTTGGAGAAGTTGGTGTATGATGAAATCAATAACCTTATTTTGAAGTGCTCATTACAATGAGATAACAAACTTGGCGTTGAAGAATTGTTTTATATTTAGATTGTGTGGCTCGGAACCTTCAGTTGTGTGGCTATATCAACACGGCGCTTTTGAATTTCAGGGTGCACTTAGTATTTTAAATTAAACAAGAGTCCGCAAATAAAATAAAAAACTTGGATAACTAAAAATACAGTATTCTACTTAAGTGGAAAAAATATTGGTAATGCACGTCAAGTTTGCAAACGATATAGAGGTTAGCTTGTCTAGAATAAGAAATTCATCGCAATTCTAATAATTTTGAAAATATTTTTTAAATCATCCCCTAGGGCAACGGCTCTTAACAAACGTATTTCATCGATAGTGCTGAGAGCTTGTCACTATAACAGACTATCGATCACGAGGTTTGTGGGGAGCTTAACAGGAAAAAAGATAATCAAAATGTAGGCTCTCACTTCTCACTAGTTTAGCAATTTTGAGCTGCAGGCGCCGGATAAACCTTAACAACGGTAGATCTAATACGTTGTAAATGAACCCCAACATACACACATAAGTGAAAAAACTTTAAATGAGAAAATTTGTTTTCCACCAAACGCCTCGGGAATCGAACCCAAGACATTGCTATTTCCAGTAGCACGCCTATACCAAATACGCTAGGAGGTTAACATAATTTTCACAAAGCAATCCGGCATTTACAACGTATTAGATCTATCTAACTAATTAACCCTAAATATTAAAAAAATTTGTAACTTAACAACGGTCTTGACGCTACGCCAATTTATTTGTGGGGGGGGGGGGACATAAAAATATTTCTCAAATTTGGGTCGTGGCTTAAGGCTCTACTGCACCACTTGTCCGGTATAGGGAAAAATAACGTAAACGCGACCTAGCTTTTCGGTCTCAATTTTGGATTTAAAGTATCGCTCGAATTTTTTATCTATAGAATTTGATGTGCTCTTTTCTTGTGTCAAACTTTTGTTTCAAAAAAATGCGTAGATTTTTTGTTATTAATAAAAAACTGTTTTTACTAGACGTCACTTTTAAGCTCGACAAATTCAAATTTCATCTTAATTTTTATATCAAAGTGTACAAAAATTAATAATAATTAATAATAATTAATAATAATTTTTAATTAATAATAATTTATTTGGTTGGAAAT